>JAZHEH010003244.1:6901048-8281258 GCA_036589455.1 Ateles fusciceps
ATCTAAAAATGTAAAATGTTCTTGTGTATCTAAATTGCTCATTGCCTTATGTTACTAAGAGGAACTGTTGAAAAACTCATTTCCTATAATGAGTTTCTTAGGATCAAGTGTAAATTAAAATGCACAAGAGATATACTGCTTATGCTCTTTTGGTTATGAAGTTACTTTCCCCACATACTGTCTGCCAGGCTCTGAAAAGCAAAGACTTCTACTTTAAACTTCCTGTTAACCACTGCCAAATATAAGAGTGGCATATGCCTCTCAAATCACTGAATAATATGAATAAAAATGAAATACATAGGAAGAAATAGAAGAAAAGGGAAATAAAAATAAGAAAAATGCAAGTAGGAAGTCAATAATACCAAACAGGTAAATTACAGGTGCAAACATAAAGGATTTCGGATCCCCTATTAAAACAGCACTGTGAAATTGAATTTTGTAAATGTCTAAATACGCACCTAAGAGAAAAGAATAGAGATGTATTAAAATAAAAGAATAAATAGTGAAAGAAAAATAAAAGCAGAAGTAGCAAAATGTATCTCAGGCAAAGTAAAATTTAAGATAAAATTAGGCCGGGAGTGGTGGCTCATGCCTGTCATCCCAGCACTTTGGGAGGCCATGGCAGGCAGATCATGAGGTCAGGAGATTGAGACCATCCTGGCTAACACAGTAAAACCTCATCTCTACTAAAAATACAAAAAAATTAGCCAGGCGCCGTGGCAAGTGCCTGTAGTCGCACCTATCGAGGAGGCTGAGGCAGAAGAATCCTGTGAATCCAGGAAGTGGAGGTTGCGGTGAGCCGAGATCGTGCCACTGCACCACAGCCTGGCCATAGAGTGAGATTCTGACTCAAGAAAAAAAAAAAAAAAATAGGTGCGGTGGCTCACACCTGTAATCCCAGCACTTTGGGAGGCTGAGATGGCTGGATCACTTGAGTACAGGAGTTTGAGATCAGCCTGGTCAATATGGCAAGACCCTGTCTCTATGAAAAATACAAAAATTAGCCAGGTGTGGTGGTGTGTGCCTGTAGTTCCAGCTACCGGGGAGGCCAAAGCATGAGAATTGCCTGAACCTGGGAGGTGGAAGTTGCAGTGAGCCCAGATTAGGCCACTGCATTCCAGCATAGGTGACAGAGTGAGACTCTGTCTCAGAAAAAAAAAAAAAAAGATAAAAAGTAAAATTACTCAATAGTTAATCCCTGAAGACGTGTATTTTTTTAAATGTTCACTAGATTTATTACTTAGTTAACATTTCCTGAAGGATAGAAAGCAAAATAAAAGAAACAGGATTAATTTGAATACATCACAACTGAGTAGTGTTTGAATTAAGGAAAAGATATTCTGAAATTTAGTGCCATCTTTTTTTTTTCCCCAGTCAATATAAAGGTATATATTTTGGAGAAGCAAAATAAGTACAAATGCCAAATATCTTTGCTAAATCTTTCAAATGAGAAAAGTACTGGAAAGTTTACACTTTATAGGGAATGTGACAATTTCTTAAGTGTCATTAAATGTATACCTATTATTACAGAAACATGAACTTGGTTTCCCATACCTGCAGATTACATGACCCCATGCTTCTGGTCAGCTTCTCTGGCCTACAAGATGACCTGGTAATGGGGCTACAGACACCAGTACTCATGAACACACCCCTCACCCTTGGGGATGAACTCCCTCCGGACACATGTGAATAATACCCTTCTCCAGAAAAGTGTTCATGGGACCCTAAAAGCCAGGAATGGAGAGCTAGTAACTTTTAAGTCTGTGGCAATAGACACCACCTAGAAAGACCAGGTCTCACTAGAAAACTATAGAGAGAGGCCTCAGTGGATAAAGTCACAATTGACCATCTCCTGAAGTTGTGACTTATGCTTTGTGGCAGAGTTGTTTTCTGAACAGTAGTTCAATTAATATATCTTCACCCATAGAAAGATGCCAAATTTTCACTCACAATTGGGGTGATGAGAACAGCATTTAGAAAAGAAGAAGCAGGTTGCCAGGCATGGTGGCTCATGCCTGTAATCCCAGCACTTTGGGAGGCCAAGGCGGGCAGATCACTTGAGGTCAGGAGTTCCAAGACCAGCCTGGCCAATATGGTGAAATGCTGTCTCTACTAAAAATATATACATTAAAAAAATAGTCCGGCTTGGTGGTGGGCACTTGTAATCCCAGCTATAATTGGGAGGCTGAGGCAGGAGAATCGCCTGAACCCAGGAGGTGGAGGTTGCAGTGAGCTGAGATCGCACAACTGCATTCCAGCCTTGGAGTCAGAGCAAGACTGTCTCAAAAAAAGATAAAAAAGAAAAGAGAAAGGAAGAAACAAAAGAAAGAAAGCAGAAGGAGATTAATAATTCTTCAGTTCATTTCACCCTTTGAAGAATTGAAATACAAGGAAGACAGGCAATTTAGCAACAAAGAGATTAAAAAAAATAAAGAAAAAGAAATCAAAAAGGCAATAATAATTTATTGGTAGATTAAAATTATTATTTACTGTAATTGTATTCACTGTAATTATCATAATAAATTCTTAAGTTATCAAATTAATTCTTTAAAATGTGCTAAAGCTCCACTACACTGAAAACTACAGAATTTTTCTAAAAGAATTCAAATGAAATCTATAGACATGGAGAACAAGAACTATGTTCAGGAATTGCGAAACATAAGATTTTAAAATAGCAATCATCCTAAATTGAACTAAAAACTTAAAACAATCCCAAAGTTCCAACTGGGATTTGTGTAGAAATCAATAAGTATAATAAAAAGTATATAAAAATTCAAAGACTATACAAAGATAGAATAAAAGAATAATAGAGAAGAATAACATCCAGAGTGGATCTTCACGTATAGAATCACTAATTTATGGCAAAGGTACATATGCAATTTGGTGTGGAAAGAAAATCCCACAGACACTTGATATACATTTAGAAAAAAATGAATTTTTAGCTCTCCCACAGGTAAGGTAAGGAAAGAGAATAAGAGTTTCTGCCTGGTAATCCAGAGAGTCTTGCAAATTTTATTCAAGACTACCAAGGTAATTCTTCTACAGGTTTGCAAGAACCACGGCAACCCTGTGCTTGGGGCCCAAGTTCCTTCAAATAGCCTTTCTAAGAAAGAGAGACACAAACAGAACCAGACTGTGAGGACTAAAATAAATACTTAATTGTTCAATGCCCAGGCACTGAAGAACATCCACAAGCAATAAGACCATCGAGGATAATATGACCTTGTAAAACAAAGTGAACAAGTCACCAAGAATCAATTCTGCAGAAATAGAGATACAAGACCTTTCAGACAGAGAATTCAAAATAGCTGTTTTGAAGAAATTCAAAGAAATTCAAGATAATAGAGAGAGGACTTTAGAATCCTATCCAACAAATGTAACAAAGAGATTAAAAAGGAATCAAGCAGAAATTCTAGAGTTGAAAAATGCAAATAAGATACTGAAAAAAAGCATCAGAGTCTCTTCACAGTAGAGTCAATCAAGCAGAAGAAAGAATTAGTGATCTTGAAGACAAGTTATGGGTAAATACATAGTCAGAGGAGAGAAAGAAGAAAAAAAAAAAAACTAGAAAAGAATGAAGCACACCTACAACATCTAGAAAATAGGACCCAAAGTACTAAGTTATTGGCCTTAAAGAGGAGGTTGGAGAAAGAGATTGGGGGTAGAAAGCCTGTTCAAAGTGATAATTTAAGAGGACTTGCCAAACATTGAGAAAGATGTCTACATTTAAGTAAAAGAAAGTTATGGAATACCAAGTAGATTTAACCCAAAGAAGACTACCCCAAGGCATAAAATAATCAAACTCCCAAAAATCAATGATAAAGGAAGGTTGCTAAAATAAACAACAGAAAAGAAATAAATGAGCACCAATGTATCTAGCAGCAGACTTTGCATTAGAAACTTTACAGGCCAGGAGAGAGTGGCATGACATATTTAAAGTGCTGAAGAAAAAAACAAAATGAACACTTTCACCCTAGAATAGCACATTTGGTAAAAATATCCTACAAGCATGAAGAAGAAATAAAGACTTTCCTAGACAAAAAAAAAAAAAAAGAAATAAAAGAAAGAAAGTTGGCAAATTTCATCAACACCAGATGTGTCCTACAAATAATAAGGAGTTCTTCAACCTAAAAGGAGTTCTTCATTCTGAAAGGAAAGAAACATTAGTGAGCAATTAAATAATTGGAAGGTACAAAACTCACTGGAAATAGTAAGCACACATAAAAACACAGAATATTATTGTAATTTTGGTGTAGAAGCTAGTATTTTAGGCAGAAAGATTAAATAATACATCAATAAAAAATAACTACAACCACTTTTAAAGACATAGTACAATGAGACATAAAGAGAAACAGCAGAAAGTTAAAAAGAAGGGGAACAAAATTAAAGCATAGAATTTTTATTAGTTTTATTTTGCTTGTTTAAGCAACAGGGTTAAATTGTCATCAGTTTTAAGTAGTGAGTTATAAGATAGTATTTGTAGCCTCATGGTATTCTCAATTCAAAAATTATACAACAAATACACAAAATGTAAAAAGCAAGAAATTAAATCATACCACCAGAGAAGATCACCTTCACTAAAAGGAATGCAAGAAGGAAGAAATGAAGGAAGAGAAGACCACGAAACAACCAGAAAACAAATAACACAATTTCACGAGTAAGTCCTTACTTATCATTTATAACATTGAATCGAAATGGACTAAACTCTCCAATCAAAAGATAAACAAGATACAGTGCTATGTTTCTTGCAAGAAACACACTTCATCTATAAACATACACAAAGTCTGAAAATAAAGAGATGGAAAAAGACCTTTCAGGCCAATTGAAACCAAAGAAGAGCAAAAGTAGCTATTCTTATAACAGCCAAAATAGATTAAAAAGCAAAACCTTTAAGACAAGACAAAGAAGGCCATTATTTAATGATACAAGGTTCAGCTTACCAAGAGGACATAACAATTGTAAATATATGTCCACCCAATACTGGAGCACCCCGATAATCCAGATATATAAAGCAAATGTTTTTGGATCTAGAGAGTGATATATCTCAATACGGTAGTAGTTGGAGACTGAAATACCTTATTTTCAGCATTGGACAGACCATCCAGATAGAAAATCAACAAAGAAAAATCAGAATTAAGCTGCACTATATAATCAACATACCTAACAGATATTTACAAAATATTTCATCCAATGATGGCAGAATAAACATTATCTTCCTCAGCACATGAATCATTCTCAAGGGTAGACCACATGTTAAGTCACAAAACAAGTTTTTAAACATGGACACAGGGAGGGGGAGTATCACACACTGGGGTCTGTCGGGGGGGGGGAAAAGGGGAGGGATAGTGGGGGGGTGGGGGAGTTGGGGGAGGGATAGCATGGGGAGAAATGCCAGATATAGGTGATGGGGAGGAAGGCAGCAAATCACACTGCCATGTGTGTACGTATGCAACAATCTTCCATGTTCTTCACATGTACCCCCAAACCTAAAATGCAATAAAAAAAAAAAATTCCAAAAATTTAAAATAATATCAAGCATTTTCTCTGACAAATGAATAAAACAAGAAATCGATAACAAGAGGAATTTTGGAAACTATACAAACACAAGAAGATGAAACAATACGCTCCTAAATAACCAATAAATCAATAAAGACATTTAGAAGAAAATTCAAAAACATTATTTAGAAAAATGATAATGGAAATACAACATACCGATACCTATGGGATACAGCAAAAGCAGTACTAAGAGGGAAATTTATAGCTATGAATGTATACTTCAAAAAAGAAGAAAACTTTCTAATAACCAAATGATGCATCTTAAAGAATTAGAAAAGCAAGAGCAAACTGAACCCCAAATTGGTAGAAGAAAATAAATAGTAAAAATCAGAGAAGAAATAAATGCAGTTCAAATGAAGAATATAATAGATTAATGAAATGAAAACTTGTCATTTTTGAAAAGTTAAACAAAATTGACAAACCTTTAACCAGACTAAGAAAAGAAAAGTGAAGAATCAAATAAAATCAGAGTTGAGGGAGACATTACAACTGATACTGCAGAAATTCAAAGGATCATCTGTGGCTACCATGAGCAATATATGCCAATAATTGGAAAATATAGAGGAAATGGATAAATTCCTAGACATGTACAACCTACCAAGATTGTACTATGAAGATATCCAAAACACTAACAGACCAATATGAAGTAATGTGATCAGAGCTATAATAAAAAGTCAGATGGTAAAGAAAAGTCTGAAACCCTGTGGCTTTACTGCTGAATTCTATTAAACATTTAAAGGAAAATACCCATCCTACTCAGACCAATCTGAAAAACAGAGGAGAAACTACTTTCAAACTCATTCTATGAGACCAATATTATCCTGATACCAAAACCAGACAAAGACATATCAAATAAAGAAAGACTACAGTCCGATAGCTCTGATAAATTTTCATACAAAAACCTTAAAAATAATACTAGCAAACTGAATTCAATAATACGTGAAAAAATCATCCATCATGACTATGTGGAATTTATTCCAGGGATGCAAGGATGGTAAACATACACAAATAAATCAATGTATACATGTTAACAACAGAACGAAGGACAAAAATTGTATGATCATTTCAATTGATGCTGAAAAAAGAACATAATAAATTCAACGTCCTTTCATGATAAAAATCCTCAAAAAGCTGAGTATCGTACAAACATATTTCAACATAATAAAAGCCATATGTAACAGACCCATAATTTGCATAATACTGAATTAGCCAAAACTGAAAGCCTTTCCTCTTAGATCTGGACCATGACAAAGATGCCTAATTTCACCACTGCTATTTAATATAGTATTAGAAGCCCCAGATAGAGCAATCAGACAAGAGAAAGAAATCGCCTACAAATTGAAAAAGAAGACAAATTATCCTTGTTTGCAGATAATATAACTTACATTTGGAAAAAATCTAAATATTCCATCCAAAAAACTTTATGTTGATTAAAAAAATTCTGTAAAGTTGCAGGATACAAAATCAACATATGAAAATCAGTAGCATTTTTATATGCCAACAGTGAACAATCTGTAAGAGAAATGAAAAGTAATCCCGTTTACAATAGCCACAGATGAAATTAAATACTTAAAAAAAGTGAATATCTCTACAATGAAAACTATGAAATATTGAAAAAGACATCAAAGAGGACACAAAAATATGGAGATATATTCCATATTTATAGATTGGAAAAATCAATATTTATAAAAATACCTATACTATGCAAAGTACTCTACAGATTCAATGCAATCCCTATCAAAATACCAATGACATTCTTTACAGAAGTAGAAAAAAATATATCCTAAAATTTATATGGAACCACAAAAGACCCAGAATAGCCAAAGTTATCCTAAGCAAAAAGAACAATACTGGAAGAATCATATTACATGATTTCAAATTATGCTACAGGGTTATGGTAATCAAAACAGCATGATACTGGCATCAAAACAGACACATAGACCAATGGAACAGCATAGAGAACCCAGAAACAAATTCATACACCTACAGTGAACTCCTTTTTGGCAAAGGTGCTACGATCATACATTGGGGAAAAGACAATTCCCTCAGTTAGTGATGCTGGATAAATGGGATATCTGTATGCAGAACAATAACACTAGACTCATATCTCTTGCCATATACAAAAATAAAATCAAAATGGATTAAAAATGTAAATCTAAGACTTCAAGCTATAAAACTACTACAGGAAAATGTTGAAGAAACTCTCCAGAACATTGGTTTGGGCAAAAATTTATTGAGTAATACACAGTCAACCAAAGCAAAAATAAACAAATGGGATTACATCAAGTTAAAAACCCTCTGCACAGCCAAGGAAACAATCAGCAAAGTGAAGAGACAACACATAGAATGAGAGAAAATATTTGCTATCTATCCACGGAGAAAGTATTCATAATCAGAATATATAAGGGGCTCAAACAATTCCATAAGAAAAAATCTAATAATGCAATTAAAAACTAGGTAAAAATTTTGAATAGACACTTTTCAAAAGTCTTAACAATGGCAAACAGGCATATGAAAAGGTGCTCCCTGTCACTGACAATCACAGAAATGCAAATCAAAGCGACAATGAAATATCATCTCATCCCAGTTAAAATGGTTTTTATCCAAAAGACAGGCAATAATAAAGCTGGCAAAGATGTGGAGAAAAGAGAACCCTGATACACTATTAGCGGAAATGTAAATTACTAAAACGACTGTGGAGAACAGTTCGGAGGTTCTTCATAAAATAAAAAATAGAACTACAATATAATCCAGCAATCAAACTGCTACGTGTATACCCAAAAGAAAGGAAATCAGTATATCAAAGGGATATATGCACTCCCATGTTTTTTGCAGCACTGTTCACAATAGCCAAAATTTTGAAGCAACCTAAATATCCGTCAACAGATGAATGGATAAAGAAAATGTGGCACATATACACAATGGAGTATTATTCAGCTGTAAAAAAAGAATGAGATTCTGTAACTTGCAACAACATGAATGGAACTGAATATCATTATGTTAAGTAAAATAAGGCAGAAATACAAACTTTGTATGTTCTCATTTATTTGTAGGAGCTAAAAAATAAAACAATTGACTCATGAAAATGGAGAGCAGAAGGATGGTTACTAGAGGCTGGGAAAGGTAGTAGTGGGGGGAAGGAAAAGTGAGGATGATTAGTGAGTATGTAAGTAGTTATTATAGAAAGAATGAATAAGATCTTGTATTTGGTAGCACAAATGGGTCACTGTAGTCAATTATAATTTAACTGTGCATTTAAAATCAATCAGAAGTGTATAATAGAATTGTTTGTAACACAAAAGATACACGATTGAGGGGGATAAATACTCCATTTACCATGGTATTATTAAGCATTGCATGCCTGTATTAAGGTATCTCATGTACCCCATAAGTATATCTACCCACTATGCATCCACATAAACTAAATGTTTTTAAAAATTAAAAGCTTAAGATAAAGATTAAATTACAAATAGAAATTGAGCCACAAAACCAACTCTTAACAAAATGTATTAAAAAAAAAAAAAAAGAATTTGGCTAACATTTCAAAAAAAATTCTTCTCATCTTTTTATTTGTTAAAACTAGATATATAAAAGTCAAACAAATGTTATTAACGCAAATAAGGTATGTTAGGATCGTCCCTGAAAAAGGGTGGTGAAATAAGGAAAAATTATGTCTTATTTTGCACCAACTTCTAACGTGGTAACCACGTTTCTAGCCCATTTCAGAGAAGGCTATTCCCACGGTGCCCCCTGCATTCTCTCACATATCTGGTTTCAGAAATACATCTCTTTATGAGTCAGTTATAGTTAACCAGAAGTTATATTAAGATGGTCTCTCTCATATTCATTATGCCTTGCGTGGGCAGTGCCCAACACATTTCCATCAACATTGATGACTGTTTTTTCCAATTAGCAGCTATTTCAGCCATATTGCTGCCTAGGGTAATTTGATACATGATTCCTACTTTCAGATGAAAGAAGACTCAGAGATAAAGCTGTTCTTGTAATTGTCATTATTTGTGATCCTGATTCTTTACGATGTTTCTATTTCCTAAATAGCCCTTTCCATTTTGTCAAATTTCTGTGCCCTGGTACTTTTTATAGCTACTTTTATCAGTACTGTGCTCATTTCTGTTTTTATTTTTTTATTCTCATTTCTCATTCAATATTTTCTGCATTCAGATTCCATCTGGCCCATCTAATGGTGCACCTCTGCTTATTTTGTATTAAAATACTTCTCATTCAATTTTGTACTACATTTGGATTCAGAATGAAAGAAAATGAGTCCATTAACTACTGATCATGATTACAATTTAGCCTTAACTAAATTAAGAACCTACTTAGCTTTAAAACAAAACAAAGCACAGAACTGCTGTTCAGAAATTTATCTTACTATGTGTTTTCCTAGCTATATCAAAAGTATCTCTATCAGATACTTACATAGACTCTGATGTGTTATTATCGATAACATATAGACGAGGTATTATATTGCCATTTCCTTAGGTCGTTAAGGAATTAAGAAGTATATAGATTAATGAATTGCTAAAGAAAACATGGTATACATATACACAATGAAATATTATTCAGCCGAAAACATTAAGGAACACCTGCAACAGCATGGCTAAACCTGGAAGAAATCATGCTAAATAAACTAAGCTGGGCACAGAAAGATAAATACTGTATAATCTCACTTATATGTGCAATCTAAATCTAAGAAAGCTCAACTCGGAAAAGTAGAGTAGAAAGGTGGTTTCAGGAACTGGGAATGTGGGGGACGTGGGAGAGATCCGGGTAAAAGAGAATAAACTTCCAATTGCTAGATGAATAAATTCTGAAGATGTGCCATACAGCATGGCAACTATAGTTAAAATACTGAATTGTTTACTTAAAATTTACTAGAGTAGATCTTAAATGTCCTCAGCACCCCCTCCCCCAACACACAAAATGGCAATTGCGTGTGGTGATGCATGTGTAAACTGATTGTGGTAATCATTTCACAGTGTAGACATATACTCAATAATCATATTGTATATATGTAATATATTGAAATTTTGTCAGCTATACCTCAATAAGGCTGAATAAATAAATACAATGATCTAAACATGTTTTTCAAAAAATGCATACAGTCTTTTCTCCAGTTAACCGATCCCTACTTGGTAAATCTCAAGTGATTATACACTATATTCAAAACTAGTAAACGTAGGTTTTACTTCTGGCATGAATACTAAATTGCAATATAAACTTATACAAGATATTTCATGTGCATGAGTAATTTTTAAAATTAGTCAAATGAGTCCATAGTCGTATTTTATTCATTGCATATTAAGAGAATGCAGATGCCTACCCAAATGAGAATGCTGAGGAAAAGTACTCTTAGAATATGCTATAGTGTAATATGCAAATAGTATTAACAGGTTTTAAAGGCCAAAGTCAGTGAGTATTTTATATCAAATTCATATTTAAATATACAATGGTGGCTGAGGACAGTATCACTAATATAAGCATTTTTGCATAGGTAATATTAATTAAAATTCAATTTCAAACCAAGAGGCATCATTTTGTGTCAATATAGCTCAAAACTAATTACATTACTTAGGATTTAAAAAATAAAGTTTATAAAGGTATTAGCAAGCATGTTATCCTTATTTACAGGTTCAATAATAAATGACATATTTGGCTTTGAGTATCTTTCCAGTTTTATTTGAAATATAAAGGAAATATATCTCAATCCACATGTCTATAAGAAATAAAGATCTGTAACCCATGAAAAACATATCTGTCTTGATTCAGTAACTAGCACTTGGATGTGATTATAAAAATAGGTTAATTATAAATTCTGATTTATTTAACATGAAATAAATAGTAAAAGAATATGGGAGACTAAACATCAGATAGCAGTGAACTTTAACTGCAAGGTAAGTACTTCCCAATGTTTGTGAGAAATATTTTACTGTGACTAGGCAGAATTCATACTATAAATAATCACTAGTCATTGTATAACTGTATTATTTGAGTGTATATTTATGTTCATATTTTGCTTGCTTTGGGTTGTTCTGGTTCACTTAGAATAGTCAAATTTTATAAAGTCAGAATTACTCAGTAGAATGGTCAGTTTTATGTGTCAACTTGGCTACGCCATGGTACTCAGTGTTTGGTCACATAGTGGTCTAGATGTTGCAATACAGGTATCTTTCAGATATGATTAACATTGAAATCAATAGCCTTTGAGGAAGACAGATTACTTTCCCAAATGTGAGTGGGCTTCATCCAGTTGGTTGAAAGCCTTGAAAGGAAATTTTCCTTTAGATTGCCTTTGGGCTAGAGACTAAAACATCAGCTCTTCCCTGGGATCTCAAACCTGTCAACCTGCCCTGGACACTTTGAACTTGCTAGTTCCAATAATAAAATAAAATAAAATAAAATCGCTCTCTGTCTCTCTCTCTCTCTCTGTTTCTCCCTCTCTTCCTTGACACACAAACACACCTCGCACACTCCATACTGGATATTGATATTGCTCCGTAGGAGAACCTGACTAATGCTAATGACTAATACACTAAAACACACATGTCTGCCAGACAGAAAGGAAGAGAAGAGAGAAAGATGGAGACGGAGACAGAATTAGAGCAGCCATACTTGTTTAATTGATCTCTTTCTTTGTAGCAGGAAATATTCAACATTCATAACAGTATACTGAGCAAAAAAATTAGTTGAAATGAAGACAGAACTGATTGTAAAATGTGTTTACAGTATTGTAAACTGTGTTATTTCCATTCCAATAAGTTCTTATAGGGTTATTAGTGAGTATTTAAAGAAATCTACCAGCCATAATCAAAGGTATCAAAAGGAAGAGTCTAATATATCAGAAAAGGAAAATAAACACGATATCAAGAGATTTTCTTTCCAATACAAGTAAGTAAAAGCTAAGGTAAATAGAATATCCTATGTCATGGCAGCAGGTAAATGCTTACTAAGATTTTCTAAAAATAAATGTTCTGCACATTGAAAATTTATATGTTTTTAGTATGAACATCTGTGGTTTAATCATTGTTTTTGCAGTAGAACAAATGTAAAGCATATTTTACCTTAATTAACTCATTAAAGAGAAAATAGCCAAAAGCATAAAGCTTTTGAGAACACATCACTAGGAACAGAATAGTACCTTGTTCTCTTTATAGCTGTGTTATAGCTCCCTGAGTAATTCAATTACAGTACAGCATTGAAGCCTATCTGCGTAGTATTAACTGTAGTTAAGCTTTCCAGTCTCTAGAGGTCTCTGTACATCACTTTTTCACTCACTGCGATCCGTGCAGCAAATCAGACACTTCAGCATTGTCTGGGCAGCCTGCAGCTCTCCAATGAAAAATGCTTTGCTATGGTGTTTTTTTCCCATTCTTATATATTCTAATATAAATTAAATTATAAGGCTTTAGGTACAGCCAAATAAATTAAAAGAGAAAAAAACGTTTTCTATTTATTTTTTAAATTTATACAAGGAGAATGTTTTCTTTTTGCGATTATCTCAGGTGTCTGTATTCTGAAACTGTTTGAGCTACATTGTTTCCAAAAGTGTACACAGTGCTTATGATTCTGTATAGTATTATATATAGTACACAAGGTTTAATTCAACAAATATTATTTTCATTTATAAGTCCTTTGGGATGAGAAAGACAAATAAATGCCACAGTTCCTCATGAAATTACCTCGAATGCAGCATGAATATTGAATTCAACACTTGAAGATGATAGGCTTTCATTAACATTCTCATTCTTTACTAAAACTTTGGCACACCCTCAGGGAATAGGGAAAACAACTTGTGTATAAATTAGCGTTTGGTCCTGTGGCTCAAATCCTGAAAATGACAAATAAAGCAGAACCTTGTCTCCAAGGCTCAAGTTTCATTTTGCTTAGTTTCTTTAATACACATCAGGTTGGATAAACTCCTCCCCCGTTGGAATCTAGTTTATGGGAAAAGCTGCCTCATGTTGTGTGATTTGAAAAGCAGGTCATATCTTCCATTTGGGGACGGGGCCCAGCAGGAGGCAAGCAGCATATTTTGTCATAGTAATCCAAAAAAAAAAAAAAAAAAAAATCAGTCCATGGAAGATCTAGCAGTGCTGGCGCAAGATTTTGACCAGAGTTCTATGCTATTGAAAAAATGCTATTTTGGACATATATAGAGTTATTTTCTGATTTTTGGTAACAGTCAACATTTATGATCAAGTATTTCTTTGATTGCAAGGGTTAAAGCTTAGGATATGCCGGACACTAAGAATAACACATAACTCATGTGATCCTCTTAACAATCCATCTTGTAGGTGGTATGGTTAGTAACTCCGTTTTAAAGATGAAGAAACTGGGGCAGATAAAGCTTAATGAATTTTATCTTGGGACTGAGTAAGTAAGTGATGGAGCTGGAATTTAAACTCAGTCTGTTTTCAGAACCTGGACCCTTAACGCCTATATTCAACTAGGTAGATACATCCTTACACAAATTATGTGAGGGGGAGACATGGGATCAACCAGTTGAATCAGCTGAAGGAAGTGCCTTTCCAGGTTTACAGTTGAGACCAGAGTCAAAAAAAGAAAGAACAAAAAACTGTGCAAAAGCTTTGGAGGTTCTCTAATCAATAGCCTCTCTGACAAGATGGCTGTTTTATGCAGGTATTGTGCCATTACCTATAGACTTTTCTCTGCTTGGAGCAAAATATTAAAGTAGTACTCCTTCTTACATCTTTACTTAGTGCAGAAGAGATGTCATCTATTTTTTTTTTCCTTTCTATGGAAGATAAAAGAGATTGAGAAGAAGAGGGAGCAATGTAGAGAGATTTGTGCCACATCTACACCTGTTTCATTGGCCTGTTTCTTTGTAACAGGAAATATTCAACATTCACAGTTTAGAGTATGGAGCAAAAAAATAAAATGACTATAAAATTTATAATATTTGTAAGCTGTGGTATATCAATATTTTGTGATAGTTAAAAGCAAAGGCATGAATTAGCCAAAGGTCAAATAACAAGTTTCACCTTTGTTTTTTGTGTGATGTTTGGTGACTTCCTTAATTAGTCTAATTCCTAGTTCTCTCTTCCATAAAGTGAGAAAAAATATTAATAATAGTGCCTCCCTGATAGCATTGTGAAGAATGAAATAAAATAAAATTATAGCAGAATGCCAAGTAGTCAATATTAATTTTAATACTACTGTGTTGATAACAGTGGTATCTTACATTTAGTATTTATAATTAAGCTTGGTATTTGTCATGTGAACAACTGCCACAATTTTCCACTCCTTCCTGCTCCCAAGATGTTTTTGCTGATTCTCAGTAGATGACTTTTACAACTTATTTATTTTTTTAATCTAATTGAATTTTTTTTACCATACTTTAAGTTCTGGGGTACATGTGCAGACCGTGCAGGTTTGTTACACAGGTATACACGTGCCACGGTAGTTTGCTGCACCCATCAACCTGCCATCTACATTAGGTATTTCTCCTAATGCTATCCCCTCACCCCGCCCCCCCCCCACCCACTGCCTGGCCCTGGTGTGTGATCATCCCCTCCCTGTGCCATGTGGTCACACACATTGTTCAACTCCCACCTGTGAGTGAGAACATGTGGTGTTTGGTTTTTGTTCCTGTGTCAGTTTGCTGAGAATGATGGTTTCCAGCTTCATCCATGTCCCTGCAAAGGACATGAACTCATCCTTTTCTGTAGTGGCATAGTGTTCCGTGGTGTATATGTGCCACGTTTTCTTTATCCAGTCTATCACTGATGGGCATTTGAGTTGGTTCCAAGTGTTTGCTATTGTAACAGTGACACAAAAAACATAGATGTGTATGTGTCTTTAGAGTAGAATGATTCATAATCCTTTTGGTATATACCCAGTAATGGGATTGCTGATCAAATGATATTTCTTGTTCTAGATCCTTGAGGAATTGCCCCACTGTCTTCCACAATGGTTGAACTTGTTTACACTCCCACCAAGAGTATAAAGCATTCCTATTTCTCCACATTCTTTAATGAAAAGGTTGAGGTCCCACCTAGGAGTTTAGAATATGGCATCGTATTCAGCAAGTTCCACAATGTTCTGTCACAGCCTTTGCTCTTGTTTCTCTCACGTTCTGGTTCCAGTTAATGTAAACTTTCCCCACACCCTTGCTGACAACTACGAATCTTAAAATTAATTCCGGCCCCTCTGATACACCAAAATCTCAATGGACAAAAATACATAAAACAATTCTACTCCACAAATTAACTTTACTTAGGTTGGCAATATTACTATGCTCCAGGCTTGAAATCTAAAAATCTTCTAAATCACTTGACTGTTGGGTCCCCTTAATTACTTTCAATTATCATAAAATTTTGATGCTTTTTTAACTGAAATGTTTTATTTTCTCATTTTCTCCACACTAGCATAAACTGTTCACATGGAGTTGATTACTACCTCAAACACACAAATTAAAATAATACCTTACTTAGATAAGAAATATTAATTCAAGACTTGATATTTGGTCAATTAACACTTTCTGGGTACTGGCAGCTATAAAGACAAATACAATATAAAAGTTTAGTTTTTGTCTTCAAGAAGTTTAAAATTTATGTTCAGTGACAAAAACTACAAATACAGTAAGCTATGAAATAATATAATATCACTTCCAAAGGAAATAGACTATGGGAAAAAAATTCATCTTTACTATTGAATAGAAGTTTTACTCTAAATCTCAGGCAGTTAGCAAAAGTTTTTATTTTGGCCTTACAACATAGATAGAAGTTTGATGAGTGTAACTGAAGATCGTATTTCTCCATGATGAGTGCCATATAAACTTAAACTTGGTAGAGAAACCATGGTTGCACACTGTTTAGCCAGAAAAATATCTTTACTATTCTATTTTGAAGCAAATTTGAAAGCCGAAAAACTCCTAGATAATTTTAAGATAGGTAAACACTGTTTCATTCATTTGTTTTGCTATTATCTGATGAAGCAAGCAGAAAAATGAAAGATAATAGCGTCTAGTACTTACGAAATAAAACTCCTCCGGGCACAAACGCAGTTCCCCAAAAAGACATTTAGGGGAAAGATGAAGCCTCTTTAGGAATTCAAAAATGACAAAAAGAAAAAGATAACCTGTCCAGTCTGTAAATTGCTGCAGAGTTCATAACATAATCTCTATGTGTGGACTGCCATATTTATGTATTTGTAATATATGGAAATATTGAGACAGATTTCATCCATTTCCTGAAAATATGCTAACATTTTAAAAGGAATAAAATGAAATGAAAAGATAGTCATGTTCATTAATCTTATGTGTGAATATAAACTCCATTTTTGCCCTCTCTGTAGAGCCAGGATTTAAGATCCTGCTTATACATTAAATTTACATACTTTTTCTGGCACTTGCCCATTATTTGGCACCACAGGGTGTCTTAAATAACTCTGGGCTAATTTAAAGAAAATATGCTTAATGATCTCCGCAAATTCTTTCAAAATATAGAACTCTGAATAATCTTTTCTATTTACTATAATCAAAAGATATTTAAGTAGATAACAGTCATATGTAAGATTTCAGGTTTCTGCAGTGTTAGTTGTTATTTATTTGACTTTGTTTTTGTTCTTACTCCTCCAACCCTTGAAATTTAATCTTTAAATAACCTATTTAGACATCTCTGATATTAATATTTCTGCTAGAAAATAGGATTTTCTGTGCAGGCAAATTGGATTTTCAATGATATTATTAATCTTTCTACAATTTCCCAGTCTTCTGGCTCTGATTTCTTTCTTTAATTTATAAACACTTGCATTTTTTCTATGTCCTTGACATACAAAAGCAGATAGATTTTCTATTATAAATTGTGAGCATGGCAAAGCAAATGTGAATAGCAATTACCTATAACCTTGCATCTTTACATATGCACACCCAAAAGAAATTTAAACATGATTTCTTACATTTACTACAGAAAATGTATGACTTGAAAAGAGCAGTTATCTACACCCTTCACTTTACTCACACACATGCACAAATTATCTTGGTTAAATTTTCTCATGGATTTTAAATTTTCTAAAGACAGAAGACAAGCGTGAGGTAGGGAGCAGGCTGGTTTGGGTAAGTAGATCACAGTAGATAAGTAGGTAAGTAGACTACAATCAAATTTGTGGAGTATGTTTTAAATTGACTTTAATTTTAGATGTGTTTTAATACTTTCCAGATATTTATTACATAGGCAATATTAATAGCTTGAGCAGATGAGCACTTTTAATGTATAGGAACACATAAATGTACACTTTTCAAATACTGATTAAATTGAAGCCAATAAAAAAAAAAATTCTCATGAAATCCCACCACTTTATATACCTACTTCCAGAAGTGGTGCCCACGTAATTCTGATCATCCTTCTATTGATATGGTTGAATCCTATATTCTTAAGATTTTCCTTCCCACTAGATCCCATTCTACCTTACCTACTTAAGAACATTGCTCCAAAGATTCATGTTTCTTTGGCATGTTTTAATATTTCTGCTCTTTACTAATAATTCTTATGAATTAAAACATGTCATTATTCACTCTATACATGAAAAAGAAAACGTGAAGCTTCTCTTGACCTCGTTTTCTCCTTTCATTTTGTGTTAATTCCTATAAAGTGTTATATTCTCCATCTCCTATTGGATTATTATTTTCCCATTCTCTTTTTTTTCTTTCTTATTTTTTATTGCATTTTAGGTTTTGGGGTACATGTGAAGAACATGCAAGATTGTTGCATAGGTACACACATGGCAGTGTGATTTGCTGCCTTCATCCCCATCACCTATATCTGGCATTTCTCCCCATGCTCTCTCTCCCAAATTCCCCACCCCCCACTGTCCCTCCCCTATTTCCCCCGACAGACCCCAGTGTGTGATGCTTCCCTCCCTGTGTCCATGTGTTCTCATTGTTCAACACCCGCCTATGAGTGAGAACATGGGGTGTTTGATTTTCTGTTCTTGTGTCAGTTTGCTGAGAATGACGGTTTCCAGATTCATCCATGTCCCTACAAAGGACACAAACTCATCGTTTTTGATGGCTGCATAATATTCCATGGTGTATATGTGCCACATTTTCCCTGTCCAGTCTATCATCGATGGGCATTTGGGTTGGTTCCAGGTCTTTGCTATTGTAAACTGTGCTGCAATGAACATTCGTGTGCATGTGTCCTTATAGTAGAATGATTTATAATCCTTTGGATATATACCCAATAATGGGATTGCTGGGTCAAATGGAATTTCTATTTCTAGGTCCTTGAGGAATCGCCACACTGTCTTCCACAATGGTTGAACTAATTTACGCTTCCACCAACAGTGTAAAAGTGTTCCTATTTCTCCACATCCTCTCCAGCATCTGTTGTCTCCAGATTTTTTAATGATCACCATTGTAACTGGCTGAGATGGTATCTCAATGTAGTTTTGATTTGCATTTCTCTAATGACCAGTGATGATGAGCATTTTTTTCATATGTTTGTTGGCCTCATGTATGTCTTCTTTTGTAAAGTGTCTGTTCATATCCTTCACCCACTTTTGAATGGGCTTGTTTTTTTCTTGTAAATCTATTTTAATTCTTTGTAGATTCTGGATATCAGCCTTTTGTCAGATGGGTAGACTGCGAAAATTTTTTCCCATTCTGTTGGTTGCCGATTCACTCTAATTCCCATTCTCTTTTGAGACTACTATAACAGCTTCAATTAGGCACACTTTCACCAGAATTCGTTTGTATATTGGTATGTATGACTCTTCTACAAATCATCAGGGACTATCAATATTGCTAATTCTAACCATCTGTTTTCTGTCAGTAATCTACTTGATGTATAAACATTATTTCTCCCAGCAAATTACTCCCTTCTTTAACCACTTCTTAGACTTGACTGACCTTCATTTCTGCTGACCATACTCCTGTCCTTGTTTCCTCTGACATCACCAGCCACTTCAAGCTTCTCTCCCTCTTTCTTCTGCCTTTTCCTTGCCTCTTTTCTATATACACTAACTCATTGGGTAATCATATTCAGTGTTCAGGGCTTTGAATACCATTTTCTATGCAGACAACTTTCAAATTTATAACTTCAGTGTAGACTTCTCTGAATTCTGTCCATATATATTTAAATGTCAGGATACAGATGCACACACACACACACACACACCCCTAGATAATTAATAAGCAAATTACATTTGACATCTTCAAAACTAAACTTCTCACCTTTACCAGATGCAATTGCTGTGAAAGTCTTTCCATGACACAAATGGCAATGTCATCCTTCTATTTGACTAAGCCAATATCCTTGAATGGGCTCTAATATCTCTCTTTCTTTCACACCCACATCAAATCTATGAGAAAATCTTTCAAAAATAACCAGAATCAAATCATTTTTCTCATCTCTAGTACTTAAAAGCCGTCATCATATCTTACCTGGATTATTGTCATGTCTTAAAATAATATTTACTAAGTTTACAGTGTAGATTTATTTCAGTGCTCACCATCTACAGTGATAGTGATAGAATATAATTTAGCACATCATATGTCTGTTCAAAACTGTTCAACATCTGTGTTTGATTTATTAAGCCAAATGATCTTATGATGTGCTAAATGCTAACAAAAACTGGGTTTCAGTTTTTGACCTCACATCCCATTATTCTGCCTTTGACACTATTTCTTGTCACAGTAGACCCCTTCTTGAGTTCACTAGCTATGTCCCAGGCTGGACTGTTCCCCTGAAATCTGCAGGACTCAATTAGCATAGTGACATATCCCCTTGGTAAATATCCAACTTTTCAATTTATATTTCCTTAATGCATATGCTTCTGTTATTTTACTGAGATTAAGAATTTAAATTTCCTTCAATCTACATAACAAAGAATTCGGCAAAAGAATAAAATGGTGTTTTAAGTGCTCATTTAAACTTTGAGGTTTTTGTAAAATTGGAACACAAAGAGAAGACCTGGAATAAATAAACTCTGAATTTAACATCTCAGAAATATCAATGGAAATGAAATTTCAATGTTAGAGGTCTACTGTGTGCCAGGAGAAGGGAGGAAACAAATTATTAATCAACGGACATAGTTCTATTTTCCAAAGACTCTTTTTATTGTTACCATGTAAGGCTAGAGATCTTCCGCAACTGTTAAATTAATTGACAGAAATTCAGAGTTTAGAAGATACAATCTCTTTCTCCCTTCACTCATAAATCAAACTTGTCTTAATAAAAATAATATTAATAAATGACTATAAAAAATTACTCCAGCCTTTGAGAGGGGGGTAGTCATAGCACTGATGGATAAAGACCAAGAACCACTGACATATACAACAAATTTCAGGACCTGTTAAGACCTGGCTTTCCTCAGTGCTTATTCTTACCCACAGAATAAAGTGTACACATATAAATAATGAGACACATTCAGTCAAACTGAGACACAGTGTGAATAATTCTTTAATCAGAAAGGAAGGCCACTTGAAAGTATTTTTGACTATACAAATTAATAGAGCCTTGAGGCTTGTAGGAAAATAATGATATAATTTTCTCATAAGTATAGCTAATAAAAGAAGGAATAAGAAGTATAAATGGTATGGTGAGCTTACCAGATCTCCATATAAATTAACTGATTCATGGGTAGAATTTCAGAAGAAAACAGAACATAATTATTTCTGATTCACTATCCCCATGTTGCTTATTGAAGGCAGTGATGGGGGGTGCTGATCGTATGCAAACATACAATAATAAGATGTGTAAGAATAGCTCGAATTTCCCAAAAAATGGAATAATTCTGACATTACATAATCAGAATAAAATATGGTTTGTGATTAAATGACCTAGACTATTGTGCATAGAACTCTTAATTCCCTTTAACAAAACTTAAAAAAAAAATTGCAGGTATTATAAAAGTCTAAAAATGCAACTGTATATGAAATTTATAAAACCCTATATTTTTAATAATGAAAAGAGCAGTAAAGTGGAAAATGCTGTATTTTATTTTATCTCCTTGTGTACTGCTTGTTCAGGTAGATACATGTTTTATTCTAAATAAACACCTGCATACAACAGAAATAAATGTTTTAATCTTATTAACTATCAAATGGCTTTTTCATCCTATTTTCTTCCATCCATTTTTCCTTTATCTTTAACTATATTTTTATAATTTGAATCACAAATGTGTCTGTTTTCAGATACTATCAGGTAAGGACAACTGATATCATAAATAAGAAAAATCATAGCTTATGGCTCCCTAGTGCTTGTTAGTATAAAATACAATAATGAATATTCCAGCCTATTCCCTGGCATGTTTTTATACAAATAAACAAATTAAGATGCCACTGTGATTTTATTTGAATGAATATGTGGTGTCAAATATATTCTAGGAAAAAAAATCGTGATGAATCAAATTCCATTCTTCTTTTCTGTGATCATTGAAATGGTTTTCTTTTTACTAAAATACTTAAATAGATGCAAAAAAGATTTCAAAACATTTTTGTTTAATTATTTTGACTTAAAATTTTGATATTTTCAGAGCAGATGATGAATCTGAAAAAAGTTGATATTTAATGATTATAATTTGTTTTTCTCTTTAGAAATTTGAGGAGATATTATTTTTCTTTTTTTTATTTCATGACAAATGGATAATGCGCCAATGCTGTAACAAGGTTCAAGGGTGGCACATCTCACACATGTGTGTGATCACCCAATCATCACACTCACTAACTACAAAAGGAGCAGGAGACATTATTTTGAATGCTTTAGAATAATTCCTTTCAAACATTACATAATGATAATATTCCAGTTTTTAATTTACTTTACATTTTTTGATAAGAGATATATTTGAACACTTTGAATACAGTCACTTTGTTTTTTAAATATATCTTTTAGGACATTTTAAAATTTTTTAAAATTATACTTTAAGTTCTATGATACATGTGTAGAATGTGCAGGTTTGTTACATATCCTCCGCCTATGGGGTTGTTTTTTTCTTGTAAATTTGTTGAAGTTCCTTGTCAATTCTGGATATTAGCCCTTTGTCAGATGGAAAGATTGCAAAAAATGTTCTCTCATCTGTAGATTACCTGTTTACTCTGATGATAGTTTCTTTGTTGCGCAGAAGATCTTTAGTTTAGTTAGATCCCATTTGTAAATTTTGGCTTTTGTTGCCATTGCTTTTGGTGTTTTAGTCATGAAGTCTTTCCCAATGCCTATGTCCTCAATGGTATTGCCTAATTGCCTAGGTTTTCTCCTAGGGTTTTTATGCTGTTAGGTCTTTAATTCATCTTGAGTTAATTTTTGTATAAAGTATAAGGAGGAGTCCAGTCTCACTTTCTGCATATGGCTAGCCAGTTTTCCCAACACTGTTTATTAAACAGGGAGTACTTTCCTCTTTGCTTGTTTTTATCAGGTTTGTCAAAGATCAGATGGTTGTAGATGTGTGGTGTTATTTCCAAGGCCTCTGTTCTGTTGATTGGTCTATATATATGTTTTTGCACCAGTACCATGCTGTTTTGGTTGCTGTAGCCTTGTAGTATAGTTTGAAGTCAGGTAGTGTGATGCCTCCAGCTTTGTTCTTTTTGCTAATGATTGTCTTAGCTATACAGGCTCTTTTTGGTTCAATATGAAATTTAAAGTAGTTTTTCTCTAATTCTGTCAAGAAAGTCAATGGTAGCTTGATGGGAATAGCATTGAATGTATAAATTACTTTGGGCAGTATGGCCATTTTCACAATATTGATTCTTCCTCCCCATGGGCATGAAATGTTTTAGTGTCCTCTCTATTTCCTTGAGCAGTGGTTTTTAGTTCTCCTTGAAGAGGTCCTTCACATCTCTTGTAAGTTGTGTTCCTAGGTATTTTGTCTTGTAGCAATTGTGAGTGGGGAGTTTTCTCATGATTTGGCTCTTTGTCTATTATTGGTGTATAGGAATGCTTGTGATTTTTGCACACTGATTTTGTATCCTGAGACTTTGCTGAAGTTGCTTTTCAACTTAAGGAGTTTGGGGCTGAAACGATGGGATTTTCTAAATATACAACCATGTATTCTGCAAACAGAGATAATTTGACTTTCTCTCTTTCTATTTCAGTATGCTTTATTTCTTTTTCTTGCCTGTTTGGCCTGGCCAGAACTTCCAATACTATGTAGAATGGGAGTGGTGAGAGAGGGCATCCTTGTCTTGTGCTGGTTTTCAAAGGGAATGCTTCTAGCTTTTGCCCATTCAGTATGATATTGGCTGTGGGTTTGTCATAAATAGCTCTTACTATTTTTTAGATATGTTCTATCAATATCTAGTTCATTGAGTTCTTTTTAGCATGAAGGGTGTTGAATTTTATTGAAGGCTTTTTCTGCAACCATTGAGAATCATGTGGTTTTTCTCATTGCTTCCATTTATGTGATGGATTATGTTTATTGATTTGCATGAGTTAAATTAGCCTTGCATCCAAGGGATTAAGCTGACTTGATTGTGGTGAATAAGCTAAAGTGCTACTAGATTTGGTTTGCTAGTATTTTATTGAGGATTTTCCTATTAATATTCTTCAGGGATATTGGCCGGAAATTTTCTTTTTCTGTTGTGTCTCTGCTGGGTTTTAGTATCAGGAAGATACTGCCCTCATAAAATGAGTTAGAGAGTTCTTCTTTTTCTGTTGTTTGGAATAGTTTCAGAAGGAATGGTACCAGCTCCAATTTGTACCTGTGGTAGAATTCAACTGTGAATCCATCTGGTCCTGGGCCTTTGTTTGCTTGGCAGGATATTAATTACTGTCTCAATTTCAGAACTTGTTATTGGTCTATTCAGGGATTTGACTTCTTCCTGGCTTAGTCTTGGAAGGGTGTATGTGTCCAGGAATTTATCCATTTCTTCAAGAGTTTCTGGTTTATTTGCATAGAGGTGTTTATAGCATTCTCTGATGGTGGTTTGTATTTCTGTGGGATCAGTGGTCATCTCCCTTTATTATTTTTTATTGTGTCCATTTGATTCTTCTCTCTTTTCTTTATTAGTCTGGCTAGTGATCTATCTTTTTTACTGATCTTTTCAAAAACCAGCTCCTGGATTCACTGATTTTTTTGAGGGTTTTTTGTGCCTCTAACTCCTTCAGTTCTACTCTGATCTTAGTTATTTCTTGTCTTCTGCTAGGTTTTGAATTTGTTTGCTCTTGCTTCTCTACTTCTTTTAATTGTGATGTTAGGGTGTCGATTTTAGATCTTTCCCACTTTCTGATGAGGGCATTTAGTGCTATAAATTTCCCTCTAAACATTGCTTTAGCTGTGTCTCAGAGATTCTGGTACATTGTGTCTTTGTTCTCATTGGTTTCAAAGAACTTATTTATTTCTGTCTTAATTTGATTATTTACTCAGTAGTCATTCAGGAGCAGTTTATTCAGTTTCCATGTAGTTGTGTGGTTTTGTATGAGTTTTTTAATCCTGAGTTCTAATTTGATTGCACTGTAGTCTGAGAGAGTGTTATGACTTCAGTTCTTTGCATTTGCTGAAGAGTGTTTTACTTCTAATTGTGTGGTTGATATTAGAATAAGTGCTATGTGGTGCTGAGAAAATGTATATTCTTTTGAATTGGGATGGAGAGTTCTGTAGATGTCAATTAGGTCTGCTTGGTCCAGAGCTGACCTATGTTTCTTTGTTTACAGCTCATAATAACAAAGATGTGATTTTTTGTAATGTATTTTGACTGTCAGACCGCATTTCTGTGTTTAACTTGAAGGAAACAGAGATTAACAGATAAGAATAATTTCCTATATTCCTTCTTAGAGACTTTTATAGAGGGCGTATCCAAACAAAACCTGTGTTCTTGATAATATTGAACATCATTTATAAATCAAATTAATGTATGTGTATTCCTAAAACAAAAATCAATAGTGGTAGATGTGCTGTGGGTCAAAGAGGAACATTTGTTATTTTCTTCTCTTGTATACTAATAATTATTCCTTTGCATCTTTACTTTCATCTTTTTTCTCTTGCTTATCAAGATTGCATCACTATCTACTAGTGGCTAGAAATTCTAGTAGCATATTTTGCCAAAAAGAACTCAGTTGTAAAAAAAGATGTAAAATATTTTGTACCAGATTAGTTAGTCAAAATTATGATTGCTTATATTTGCTAAGGAGTTGACTTGAAGACGACTCTTTTCTTTTCTCTGTGAATCTTTCCTATATAATAACACTAATGATTGTTTTAAATATGTGAAGATGAAAAGCAGTTATTTGTGGTACTTAGTTTTTTAATGGTTAAGTAGATGATTATACAGAGAAAAGTTAATTGTATTTCAGTAAGAAGGATAGAAATGCAAATGATAGAGGAGAGAGAAGATTTGGTGAGAAACATAAATTTTTGACATCTAGAGTGTTTCCTTAAGTAGAGCTCCCCAACATACAGTTGGGTCTGGAGTTGAAATAAGGCTTAGAATAGATACATCATTTTCAGGGTCATCAACATTCATGGAAAAAAGTGCCTCAGTGGTATTTGTGAAATAATCAATTTGCATATACAGAAGAATAAAGGAATATGGCTAGATCCATGGGAAATGTTTATTATTTTTCTCTTTCCACACCTAATGTAATTACTTTAGTTTTGGCCCAGTAATCTCCTGAATTAACTGCATACTTTCTACATTGTCTTTCTGCATCTTGTCAGTCTCTTCTCTAGTTCATTTTCCACATGACCTCTATATTGACATATTAAAAGTAGATCACTTTTCATATCACAAACCTAAATAAATATTTGTATCTTCTTTGTTCACAGAAGAAAGTGCACTCATCCTAGTACTTGGTATGATCTTTCACTGGTTGAAAGCTGTATTGGCTATGATTCTAGATAAAACCATAGAATCCCAGTTAAATTAATTTCTCTATTATCCTCTCATAATTTTCTATTGCCATTCTCTTAGAGCTCTTTTTAAATCTTAATTGTATGGCTATGCAGATGTCTGATCATTGGGGGAATGATAGTGAGTGTGTTCTCATGAGATCTGATGGTTTTATAAGGCATTACACCCTTCATTCGGCATTCATTCTCTCTCCTGCCGCTCTGTGAACGCCCTTCTGTTATGATTGCAGGTTTCCTGAGGACTCCCCAGTCATGCAGAACTGTGAGTCAACTAAACCTCTTTTCTTTAAACACCACCCGGTCTCAGTTATGTCTTTATTAAAAGCATGAGAATAAACTGATACATACATACTTACTAAGATATATTCATTTTACAGAATATGGGAAGTGCAGTAGTGAATTATTCAGGTGATGTTAGATTGCCTTGGTTTAAGTTTTACCAGAGCTAACCACTGTTTTGTGTATGATCTTGGTTAAATCCCTGTATCTATCAAAGTCTCAGTTTTCTCATCTACAAAATGGATGCAGTTATCCCTACTTCATAGAACTGTTACTAAAAGGAAGAAAGATAATAAACAGCAGTTACTAAAGTGTCTGCTTCATAATAAATTCTCAGAAAGTGCTATCTGTTATGGAATGTTATCATATACAAATACTGAAATATAGATTCTGAAATAGTGAAACTATAATCAGAAGACTGAGTTGTAATATTGGCACTGATATTTATTAACAGTATAAATTTCAGCAATTATTTTGCTTCTATAAATGTCAGTCTGCTTTTTTTCTAAAATAGACTAAATGATGTTTGTCTTGCAACTACACAGGATTATTTTGAATGTCGAATGAGTCAGGATGGTGACAGCATATGCAACATCTATAGTTCTGTAAGATACAAAATGCAAAACACAAAATTGGAAAACCAGAGAGTCATAGTAGCAATAGAGAACTTCTAAATCACCTAAAATAATAACGTAAGAGTAAATTTTAGGAACCAATAAACTTTGTAAAATATTTACCCAGCTTTTCTAATTGAATATATATTTCATTAACCCTAAAACTAAAAGGAAAAGGTTAAAAACATTCCAGCAAAGCAAAATTAAGCCAAGAACACATATAACTTGCAAAGTAAACAAAACAAAGGTTTACCTGTGTGTTTCTAGCACCCTCATTCCAGCTCATTAATGATTTTTGCAATGTGAATAATTTGTATCTGTCCCCCAGATAAAAATGTTGGCATACCTATGGCTTTTCCTTAGGAATAACAGGTTTTATGATAATTTACATTTCACACAATTTCAATTGTGAAATTAGAATGAACAATGCAAAATAAGAAGGTCAGAATCTGACTTCCAGTTAAATTTTTTCCTCTTGGAAAAGGGGACATTTTCAAGTTTGCTCCCCCTAGAAGGTGAAAATGATCATTCTTTATAATACTTTCCTCTTTCCCCCTTTCTTCAATGCTTTCTTTGTTGTCATTTTTTGACTCTCAACTCCAAGTCAGGGGAAGAAGAAGGTGCAATAAATTTATGACAGTTCTTGCTTATGTGAATACTTTAGTCATTTCTGTGCTAGGCAGATGAATAAAGCTACACTTTCTCCTGGGCAGAACCTATTGGACAATTATTTCCCAAACTCTCCTGACTAGGAAGGTTGCACTCCTATCCTGGTGGTCATTTTCAAATCCTTGTATGCCTTCTGTGTGTTCAGCAATTTATATGCAGACTCTTTCAAGAGAGGACTCCTTGTACCCCTGGAGTCCTAGGAAATAAAAGCCAAGACAACCCCAAATTCCTCACCAGTTCTCTCTCTTTCTTCTCTCTCTTGATTTTTCTGGTTTCAAATCTGGCCCATGTAAAACAATTACTGGTTTGTTACCTAGATAACCTAACAGAGATGGACTCTAAGAGGTGACCACACCCCCTACTTCTGCTACTAAAGCCAGCCCTATAAATTTTGTGAATTGAATCATTCTCTGGTTTACATTCTGCTACAGCCACCTTACTCTTATCAAGCACAAAATTTTAATCTCTCCCAACTGCAGCCAGCAGGTGAAAGTTGCCAAGTAGTTCCATTGCCTATCGCCTCATCAGGCTGGGGTGAGAAGGGAGCACCATTCTTCCATGTCACTCTGAGACTCCTCTTTGCCAATAAATCCCCTCCATATTCCAGCCACTCCTCTTAGAGAACCCTAAGCTAGCTAATGTTTCTTAGACCATTTTTTCTTAAATCTACATAGCAATATTTTTCTTGCAGCCAGTTCTAATATCTGCTGTTGTACAGTTGAACTTGAGACAGGAAAGAGAAAGTTTTTTTTCTGAAAGAGTCTTGCTCTGTTGCCCAGGTTGGAGTACAGTGGCATGATCTCAGCTCACTGCAACTTATGCCTCTCAGGTTCAAGCAATTCTCCTGCCTCAGCCTCCTGAGTAGCTAGGATTATAGGCGCACACCACCATGCCCAGATAATTTTTTGTATTTTTAGTAGAGATAGGGTTTCACCATGTTGGCCAGGCTGGTCTTGATCTCCTCACCTTGTGATCCACCCACCTCAGCTTCCTAAAGTGCTGGGATTACAGGAAAGAACCATTCTAACACCCCATTATCTGTGGATAATCCTGCTTGCCACACATACAGAGAAGCTTGCAGGTGGGAAGTATCTCTTCAATATGAAAGCATATGTCATAAGCATAGTTCAGCCCAGGTTTCTAACAAAGAATTTCTCCCATGGAAAGCATGATATGGTACCACAGCAAATCAGCAAAAGAGAGGAGACTGCCACAAGAACTAATTTCCTTATAGATGAAATAAAGTTCCAGCAGGAAAAACTTCAGTAGAGATTTGCTGAGTGGATGGCAGAGAATATATTACATATTTTATACATAAGCCAAATTTGTGTGGCAGAAGGTTGTCTGTGTGCAAACCATTAAAGCGATCCTGTATCTACATATGTACTTGTATTGACTGTAACTGCACTCTCTGCTGGATCCAGCACACACAAGAAAGCAGCAAAACACACTCCCAGATTTTGTAGATTGGCCATAGTTTTTTCAAAGACAATCTTGAGTTTCTCTTCTGGGACTAGATTTTATGTTCCAAGTGCCTCACCAGTCCCTGGCCTTTCACTTTTGCTTTTAACTGCTTAATCCAACAGTCATTCCCTGACCAAGTAAGAGATTAAAAATAAATATGGCAAATGAGGAATGAATATTAGGGATCAATCTTGCAATGGGAACAACTCCTAGAAGCTTTCTTTTCCTTAATAAAATATCAGTGTGCTATTAAAATTTCTTTCCCACTTTGAATTAGCCAATACAAAAGCAATCAATACAGTCTTTATAAAGTGAAGGACTTCAACCACTTTTCAATTTGGCTTCCTTTTGATGCTGGTAAATCATCAATCAATAGATACAAAAAGCAAGAGAGCATAAAAGCCTAGCAGAAACAATAACTATCGTAGATTTGTTTGGGATTTTTATTTGTTTGATGATTTGCCTGTTTGTTGTATATTTGCTTGTTTCTGAAATAAAGGGTAACATAACTGTTTCTCAATAAGAAGCAGGATATAAATGAAAGGAGATATTCATGCAACCAACACAAAGACTAAAACAAGAATCAAGGTGCAATCATGTAGAACAAGGCAACAGAATGTGGAGTAAACAAGGATAAAACAAATAAAGAATATCAGGAACCAAACCTGAAATCTGACTCCAAAGATACATGCAAGTAGACAGCGACATTAATCTTATTGTTTTTGAGACAGAGTTTCACACTTGTCGCCCAGGCTGGAGTGCAATGACGCGATCTCTGCTCACTGCAACCTCTGCCTCCCAGGTTCAAGCAATTCTCCTGTCTCAGCCTCCTGATTAGCTGGGATCACAGGCACTCGTGACCAGGCCTGGCTAATTTTTTATTTTTAGTAGAGACAGGGTTTCACCATGTTGGCTAGGCTGGTCTCAAACTCCTGACATCAGGTGATTGGCCCACCTCAGCCTCCCAAAGTGCTGAGATTACAGGCATGAGCCATCACACTGCATGGAGAGTGATATTAATCTTTACTAAGAAAACAAAGCAGACAGAAGCACCACATTATTTAGTTGTCTAATTGAATGTACGTCTTAATCATTTGCTAAAATTGTGTCATTTTACCAAAGTGTTATTGGGAATTCTGTCCAAGGACTTTTTTGCTTCTTATGGCAACCTTGATTAAAGCAAGCAAACAAAACAGTGTGATATAGAAATTCCTAACCATCTGTAGAGACCCTTCATGATCCAAGAAAGGGAGGGATTAGTTTCACCGGCTAACAAAAGTAGCTTAGCCTTACAAACACATGCCCTCAATCACAAGTTAAACTCTTTACTTTAAAAATATTTTTACTGAAATAGTATTGTTTTTGCAGGTGTGAAATAGAAAACAGCTGTGAAAAATTAATTGCATTCCTTTCAAAGTTTCAGACTTACTCTTGGCTTTGATCTTAAATGATCAAATCCTTGAAAAGGACATGTGCAAATATTTTAAACCTAATTTATGATATCCAGTTTCTAGTTGAGAGAAGAGGAAATTAATAAATAACATTCTACAAAATTATTTTATAGTTTTCAAAATTAATAAAACAGCCAATCTTTGTTGTAACTATTTTAACAAGGCAGGAGGGTGTTACAATTGGCTCATTTTGGTTATTAAATTTTATAAAAACTTTAGATCTGGTTTCTGTTCTCAGAAAATAGGATAATTTTTTCTTTTCTACATCATTCGGTTTGTTTATTCATATTATCTGGTTCTTTCAAAATGAAGGTAAAAGTGGCCAGGTCATTCTGGTTAGTACAGGTGATAAAATAGTATTCTAAGTGAAATATTATTTATTGCCAAATAAAAAAGAATAAGAAACCAGGAGAGCATTTCAACAGGTCTCATGAAGAATTCAAACATCTTTCAGGGTACAAGAGTAACTTCTCCATTACTGTTAAACAGCACATGTATTTTGATTCCCTTCTCCCTGGTCTCTTCCTATTAAAGATTACTTTCACATATTTCAAACACAAAACACAAACCTCCACTGTGAGGATCTGATTGTTTCCCTTACTCATTTTCCAATTTCATGCATATTTGTTGGATATTATTTTCAGACCTCACAGCTGGCTCATTTATAGATAATTGCCTGTGGTTCATTTGTCCTGATGTCTTCTCCAATAATCTATAAACCTGACGTGTGGAATTCAGAGAAGGCAGAGTAACCAATAAATGAGGCACCATCCACAGCTGATTTGCCATCACATGTGTCTTATTCCTAAGTTGTAGATGGTCTTAGACCTCTACTGTCTTCCAGTTAGAAACAGTCACTGAGCAAATACTCTGCTGCAGTTCCTGTGCTGCAAGAACAGAATACTTTTAAAAAAAAAGACAGAAATCTTGTTTTCGAAGAGCTCCTGAGGACAGAGGAAAAGATACTTAGGGGAAAGATAACACATACACTGGGGGAGAGGGGGAAATCCTGATAAACATACATGTATAAGGTTAAAAATAAGGTAATGAACGTGTGAAAATTGCATAGACAGCAAGATGGGGGAGGAACTGTCCAAGAAGGACTCACAGAGGTGACAATACTTAGAAAAACTGAGGTATGGATAGGGATGAGGGCTTGTGGGTGGTGGGATGAAAGTTGTCTCAGAAATAATGAATTCAAGGAAATTTACAAGGAGGCTGTGGCTAGCAAGTAGACTATGGATAAAGAAATTGTGGAAGATGAATCTGAAAATAAATGTGGATAGAAGTGAGATGTCAAAGGACCACATAAAGTACTAGCAGTTTTTATCTTATAGAAATGGATGGTATCATGATTTTATACAGATATTCTACATTATTAAATGCATAGATTGACTTGACTTTAATAACCGCATTCTTAAATCTGAATGCTTAGTCTCATTAATTACTCTGCTCCTTACTGCCTCTACACATGGGGTATCTTACATCTGAGTGTTTATTTCAGCAGTTTGTTTACCTGAAATGCCCACTCTGTTACTTTCTTTCAAACCAAGTCCTTTAATTATTTTTAAACCTATGTCAGTCACATGTCCTAAATGTCACCTTCTTAGCTTTCTTTCTCTCTGCACTGCACCTGATTTATTTTTTCTTTTAAATAATTAATTTATATATAAGTTTTTAAGAGTATTGTAGATTCTTGTACCTTGCAACATTGGCTGTTAAAATAATTATATAGAATATGATTGTTTGTTTAACTTTTATATGTGTCTGGAACAGCTCTAAATATCCTCATCAGCATCTTTAGTGGAAAAGCTGCAGCATGCTTTGATTTTTTTCCTTTAGATTGTGTTTTTTTAAAAATAAAATAAAATAAAATAATCACTATTGATTCTGTAAAAAGAATCAGGCAGTGGCTCACACCTATAATCCCAGCACTTTGGGAGTCCAAGGCGGATGGTTCATGAGGTCAAGAGATTAAGACCATCTGGTCAACATGGTGAAACCTTGTCTCTACTAAAAAAAAATATAAAACAATTAGCTGGGCATGGTGGAGCATACCTGTAGTCACAGCTACTCAGGAGGCGGAGGCAGGAGAATTGCTTGAACACAGGAGGTGGAGGTTGTGGTAAGCTGAGACTGCGCCATTGCGCTCCAACCTGGGTAACAAGAGCGAAACTCCATCTCAAAAAAAAAAAAAAAAAGAATCATGTCGAGAAACCATTATGTAAGATTTTTTTCTCTATGTATATGGACACAACAAAAACAAAAATTTTTTTTGTCATACTACATATTTTGATTTTTGAGAGAGGAAACCTATGAAAGAGGAAAACAAATATTTAGGAAAAATGAGCAGTTCACAAAGAGAAAAAACTAAATGTTCAATGAGTATGTAAAAATATACTCAAGCAAATTTGCAATGAGGAAAATAAAAGTTAAAACTACAAAAAGACATCATTACACACTCAGCATATTGCCTGCTTTTATGCACCCTAGTGGGATTGCAACTGGTAAAATCACTTTATGCAGTAATTTGACCATACCCAAAAATGTTGAGTGTGCTCTTACTCTACACTTGATAATTCTTTCATGTGTTTATGAGAAACCATGTACACAATACTTATAGAATTGTTGTTTGTAATATTGTAAACAACTATCTTACAACAGGACGGATCCAAAACTATGGTATACTCATAAAATAGAATATTTTATTACAATTAAAATATTTTATTACAATTAAAGTGAAGTAACTAGAGATACATATATCAACAGGAATAAACCAGAACCCAGAGGTTAAAGTTGCATAAACAGGAGAGTAGCTCAACAACATAATCAGATAGAGATCATTTGTAAAAGTTCAAAAACATGTAAGACAATATTAAATGTTACTTACACATGCAAATTAATTATCACTAGAATCCCTGGAAAATCCACCAATTGTTTAGAAAAAAAAAATAGAATAATCTTCTCTGGTGTCTACAGAAAGGAAAGAACATATTTGCTTCAGATAATTTCAGGTTTTCTAACCAGAGCCCTTTGTTCTATCAGGTTATGCCTAGTTTTAAGAAAGATTCTCACCTGCATTGTTGTCATATTTTATTTTTTGGTAACAAAAAGGAAAACGTTCAAATGTGACAATTCCATGAATATGACGAAAGCTGCAGGAGTATATGCCATGAAAATCTATCTACAATAGAACAATTGGAAGGTGACCATCAGCATTTGGGACAGATAGTTACAAGATATAGAAATAGGGATGGCAGTAAATAATACCTTGCTGCAGATGACCAGCTTCTTTCCCTCATATTGTATTGTTGTGCTTTTCTTCGTCGTTGGATACCTTAGCCTCTGATTCACTGCACTTTGCCTGCTTTTTCTACGGGTTACTTACAGCCTTTCTCATGACAGTATCAAAATAAGTAGCTTCAAACAGTGGCTTTGGAGAAGGCACACTTCTCAGAGATTTATTGACATAAAATCTAAACCATTTTGAAAAAAAAATAGAATATCCTGAAAGAGCATGACGTTATTTTCCCTGAATGAGTTTTGGGTGAACAGTTGTCAAAAATCAAAAGTTAAAAATTGGGAGTCTCAGAATATGCTGAAAAGTACCTTATCAGTTTAGAAAGCTGGAACTAGTGTGAAAACCACATGTGTAGTCCAGGACACACGTTTAGTTGTAGAGCATCCGTGGTGACCTTACTCACTAACCAATGTGCTAACGTCAGAGGTTATAAAACATGTAATTGTGACTGACTGGTATGCGGAAATGTCTGCTGATCTTATTTTTGCAGGGTAATAAATGACTGTATATAATAGTGTCATTTTGACATCTCTAGGGTCTCAGGTTTGCTCAGTATCCAGCACATCTCTTGTGCTTATTTGTCAATAATAAGCAAAATCATCCCAGATGGAACCAAAGAAGCAGTATTAATCATTTGAGGAGTACATTCCCCACTTTGGATTCTTTTTAATTTCTACCTTGTAGGCAAAATCAGATTTATTTCAGGAGGTAATGTGGATGTCCAGTGCTCTGTGATCTGCAGTTTTTAAATTTGGAGAACATGGCAGTACATTCATAGCCAAAGAAAAACAACTTAGTCCTTTATATCAAGTATTATAAATTGCTAATATTTTAAATATTAGCCATAATCTCTACACCTTTTTATGATCTTCTCAGTTATTGCAACGAAAATCAGAGGTTATTTCTCCATTGGAAGTGTAATTGTTTTAAAGAATATGAAGGGGCTGGATAAAAAGGAGGACAATCATTGTAATAAACTGTAATTAAAGAAATGGCTGTACCATGCTATATAGCTAGATTATTAACCCAGTTTGAGAACATGAATACTGATAAAAATTGGAACTTTAAGTGTCTTTTTTTTATTTTTTGAGATCACCAGGCAGCCTCATAGCTCATGGCATCCTCAAACTCGTAAACTCAAGTGATTATCCCTCCTCGGCCTCCTGAATAGCTAGGACTACATGTGTGTACTGCCATCCCCACCTAATTTTTTTTTTTCTCTTTTAGATGTGGCATCTTGCTACATTGGCCAGGCTGGTCCCAAACTCCTGGTCTCAAGCAATCCTCCTGCCTCACCCTCCTTAGTCAGTGTCATATTTTAATAAGTGCAAAGAAAATTAATTCTATTGAAGTTGGTTATAAATAAACTCATAAAACTAGTTGCTACTATCTTTCATCTTTTAGAAAAACAACAAAAAATATTTTTAGTATCTAAGATTTAAGAGATTTTTTTTTGAATCTTAGATTTTTTAAATTTTTTGAAAATATTTTATTGCACTTTAGGTTCTGGGGTGCATGTGCAAAACATGCAGGATTGTTTCATAGGTACATACATGGCAACGTGGTTTGCTGCCTTCATCCCCCCATCACCTATATCTGGCATTTCTCCTCATGCTATCCCTCCCCAACCTTCCTACCCACCTGTCCTTCCCCTATTCCCCCACAACAGACACCAGTGTGTGATGCTCCTCTCCCTGTGTCCATGAGTTCTCATTGTTCGACACCCGCCTGTGATTGAGAACATGCTGTGTTTGTTTTTTTTGTTCTTGTGTCCATTTGCTGAGAATGATGGTTTCCAGATTCATCCATGTCCCTACAAAGGACACAAACTCATCATTTTTTAGGGCTGCATAATATTCCATGGTGTATGTGTGCCATATTTTCCTTGTCCAGTCTATCACTGATGGGCATTTGGGTTGGTTCCAGGTCTTTGCTATTGTAAACAGTGCTGAAATAAACATACGTGTGCATGTGTCTTTATGGTAGAATGATTTATAATCCTTTGGATATATACGCAGTCATGGGATTGCTGAGTCAAATGGAATTTCTATTCCTAGATCCTTGAGGAATCACCACACTGTCTTCCACAATAGTTGAACTAACTTACACTCCCACCAACAGTGTAAAAGTGTTCCTATTTCTCCACATCCTCTCCAGCATCTGTTGTCTCCAGATTTTTTAATGATTGCCATTCTAACTGGCATGAGATAGTATCTCAATGTGGTTTTGATTTGCATTTCTCTAATGACCAGTGATGATGAACATTTTTTCATATGTTTTCTGGCCTCATAAATGTCTTCTTTTGAAAACTGTCTGTTCATATCCTTTGCCCACTTTTGAATGGGTTTGTTTTTTCTTGTAAATCTGTTTTAGTTCTTTGTAGATTCTGGATATTAGCCCTTTGTCAGATGGGTAGATTGCAAAAATTTTTTCCCATTCTGTTGGTTGCCGGCTCACTTTAACGATTGTTTCTTTTGCTGTACAGAAACTCTGGAGTTTATTTAGATCTGATTTGTCTATTTTGGCTTTTGTTGCCAGTGCTTTTTGGTGTTTTAGTCATGGAGTCCTTGCCTGTGCCTATGTCCTGAATGGTTTTGCCTGTTTTCTTCTGGGGTTTTTATGGTGTTAGGCGTTATGTTTAAGCCTTTATCCATAAGGTCATTCCTTTTTCCATCAGTCAGTGGAAACTCCACACCTTCTCTAACTCAACTGCATCCTCAGCATTTTGCAACATTGAGGTGGTAACAGTGAACTAGAGTCTGGAAGAGCAGTGACATCAATCCTATTTTTACTTCCAAATATTTTCATTACTTTAAAGAAACAAAAAACAATTCAGGGTTAAAAGGTGTTTGCACAGTCTCCAAAGATCTCAATGTTAACAGCAGAGTAGTTGTGGCAGAACTTCTATTAACAGTGTGCCATATAAGCATAAATACACAGGGGCACTGATGTCAACAGGGCTAAAGGGAACCCGATATTGCGATGTAACATTGTCAAGTCAGGCAAGAACAAAGAAGTCAAACATAAAAGCTTAAAGTAAAACGTATATTCAGTTTTTCTCCTGTCACCACTGCAACTACTACTTTGCATTTATATAGGCTTTTCTGCAGTATTTATGATGGCTTTAACACCATCATTAAACAACACTATTAGACCTTTGTGACTCTTGTCCACCAACCTCATTTAACTTCTGAAGCAGACTACTTTTAAAAACATTTTCAATGTTTTTATTTTGCTTCTCTGTTGAAGATGTTAGGAGGATGTATTAAGTAACCATAAATAATAATAGGCAATTATAAATTTAAAAAGCATATACAGAAGAAATAATTCTCTTCACTGAACAATTAAAAGTAAGACCTAGGGCACTTTATTCTTGGCGTTGTATTGTAAAATTCTGTAACATCCTAGGAATTTGTTCACTCACATTATGGTATAATATAGAACAAATAACTCAGTTTTATTCCCCTAATAAGATTCAGCAACTGATCAATTTACTGTAATGTAAAAATGTGACATCATTGCAACTGTCTTATCCTGAGTTTGGATTAAGAAAATTAACAGTAATGAAGATACTTTAAACAGAGTGATCTTTAGCTGTGCTTATTCTGAAAGCCAATGTGAAACTATCTCTTTTGGGTTGGCTAGGGTATCAAGTTTAGTGGTTCTAATTGTTTTACAAAATAAGTTCTCATTTAATTACTAAGAAGGTTTGAAGAAGAAAATACCACTTTGAATTCAATATAAAGCAAAGTTCTAAAAAGAAACAAGCATCTCAGCCATTAGCAGACAGACCTCCAATCTGAAAATTACTTTATACAAGCTTTATTCCTCAAATTCTCCTCTCTTATCACTTTCCACATCAAAATCTATCTATCTAAATATTATCTAGAGATATGTTTGCAGGCACACAAACGATTGCAGACAAATTTATGTATTTCTCATGACATGTTATTACTGAAATTCCAGGATATTGAAACAAACTTGGGAGATTCCTTGAAATTAAACATAACTTTCTGTCCCAAAATTTGACTCAAAAAAATATATATGTCATCACACTCTCTAGTTTTTTCACACTAGAAAATATTGTTGCCATTTGTAAAAATTACAACTAAAAAGAAAAGGGAATGAGACAGAAATTTACTAAGAACTTATAAGTTTTTAATGTTGAGTTAAATATTGCATACATACATTATTATATGTTCATATACAATATAAAAATATAGACATATGATTTAAATCATGATCATATATCGATAATTATGAATTTGATTGCCACAATTATGTGCCAAACTTAGTAAAATCATTTTCATTTTAGGCTTAGAAAAATTGCCATTGAGAATGGCAGAGTTATACAGCTAAGGTCACGAAGCCTGTATAAGTATTATTTCTCTCTTTTAATGCAAACGAATAAAGGCCCAGAGAAGTAAGTGACTTTGATACAAAGTTACAAATACGTTAGAATTGAAATTAGAAGCCCTCATTTTACCACAGCATTCTGTTTCCAAGAAGATGTAACTTTTATTTATTGAAAGTCAATTCTGAGTAAAACAATTTTGGGGGACTCTTACATTACCACTCATAATCACAAAGAGTTCTGCAACCTATGTGCTTATTACCCTGTTTTTTCTTTCACTATTTTTGATCTTTTCAAAGATGTAGAAAACTTACAATAACTTTACATAAGGTAAAACAGTTCAAATTTTAGATTTAGATTCAATCTCTGGTTCTATTCACTTCTACACTCACTTGAAGCCTCCCTCAGCATTAGTGCCAGCCGCATTTATTTAGTAATTACTGTTGAATAGGAATTTAGTATAATGCCCAAATATCCTGTAACAAACATTCCTGTCCTAAAATTTTAAACACTCATAAAACAAACATCAGTGATCCATCATTGTTGATTCTATACAGGAGTACATATGGAAGTGGATTGGGAAATGTTCTCACAGCCCTAGTAATGTTTCAGAGCAAAAGATTCCACTAAGTGTTTTGTGTTATTTTCTTACTCCATAATGTAAATTTTTAAATATTTTTCGACTTATGTGAGATCATCATTAAATAATCCTTGGGTAGACAATAACACACTTTTCTCTATATAAGAAAACTGCATTTAGAGATTAACCCAATAAATATAAGTATATAAACAAAATAAACAATAAAACAAAACAGCAGTTAAACCTATTATGTAATTGCTTCAATGAGTAGAAAATAGAATTGGCTCATTTTGGAATGCTAGGCATTTATTTACTTGTTTTATTTAATTGTTTATTTTAAATTTTATTTTAAGTTCAGGGGTACATGTGCAGGATGTGCAAATTTGTTACACTGGAAAACGTAGGTCATGGGGGTTTGTCATACAGACTATTTCATCACCCAGGTATTAAGTTGAGTATCCATTGGTTATATTCCCTGATTCTCTCCTTCTTCCTACCTTCTAACCTCCAATAGGCCCCAATGTGTATTGTTTTCCTCTTCGTGTCCATGTGTTCTCATTATTTAGCTCCCACTTAGAAGTGATAACATGCCTATTTGGTTTTCTGTTCCTATGTTAGTTTGCTAAGGATAATGGCATACAATTCCATCCATGTTCCTGCAAAGAACACAATCTTGTTCTTTTTTACAGTGGCATAATATTCCATGGTGTATATGTACCATATTTTCTTTATGCAGTCTATCATTGTTGGGCATTTAGGTTGATTCGATGTCTTTGCTATTGTGAATAGTGCTGCAAAAAACATATACATGTATGTGTCTTTATAATAGAACGATTTGCATTCATTTGCATACAATGGCAGTGCTGGGTCAAATGGTATTTCTTTCTTTAGTCACCACACTGTCTTCCACAATGGTTGAACTAATTTATACTCCCACCAACAGTGTATGCAATTGCAACAAAAGCAAACATTGACAAATGGAATCTAATTAAAGAGCTTCTGAACAACTATCAACAGAGTAAACAGACCACCTACAGACTGGGAGAAGAGTTTTACAAATTATGCATTGGCCAAAGGCCTAATACCAAGTACCTATAAGGAACTTAAACAGATTTACAATTAAAAAAATTAAAAAGTGAGCAAAAGACATGAACAGACACTTTTCAAAAGAAGACAGACACGAAGTCCTGCATAATCTGCACATGTACCCCAGAACCTAAAGTACAATAATAAAAAAAAAAGAAAAAAGCATAACTAAAAAAAAAAGAAAAAGACACACACGCAGTCAACAATCATATGAAGAAAAGCTTAACATCACTGATCATTACAGAAATACATTTCAAAACCACAATGAGATACCATCTCACACCAGTTAGAATGGCTATTACTAAAAAATAAAAACATATGCTGGCCAGGTTGCAGATAAAATGAATTGGTTCTTAATCATTCTTATTATCCTCTCTCGGTGAAGGACATCTACACGAGCAGAGAGGGCTCATAAGGGTCATCCTGGGGCACCTCAGATCTGAAAGTAAGTTGTCCTCACTCCAAATATAATTATTTTGCTAAATGCTAATTTTTTGAAATTATATTCCACAATTTTCTGTAGACCAAACTATGTTATTCAAAATATTAAAGAGAAAGACAGTATTTATCAAACATTTTTAATAAATAAATTTATATAGTTTATAATAAATTGCCTCCATATTGTCATAGTCATATTTCAAAACATAGATGTTAATTATTTTCAGTTACAAAATTGCTTATCAGGAGTTGTGAGGATTATTTTTGATGTTTCTGGCATCTTTCATCTGAATTCTCTCTTCTAGCTCCTATTAAGTTGCCTTTATTTTGAATCTGAATGACTTTGTATATATGAAGACCTTCTGTAAAGGTAAATAGGCCTAAGGGTGAGAGAAACAATGAAGTTTAAGAAATTTGTAATCATTCTGTTAATTTATTAAGAGTTGGGATTTGAATCTTCATCTCTAGTGTCAGTTCTTTAGCGATGCTATTAATATGCACTAAATAGCAAGCCATACCAACACTGTGCTCTAAGTCTGATCTTTCAAGTCAACAAAATGATGGTTCTGACTTCTGTTTTTAGAATGTGTGCTCCTGTAGCTGTCTACAATTCCAAAAAATAGCCTTCTTTGGAAAACAATTATGAAGACCCTCTCAATTAAGTTTTTACAGTTAAGACAGGGAAGAAAAGCATCTGTATATCATGACATAGGCATCTAAATGTAAATCATTAAATATTATTTGTTATAGCTTAACTTGCAAGCATAATTATTGTTTAAATGTGTTCCGCTATTTAGTGTTACAAAAACTACTATGTGAAACTGAGTGTGTGTTTCTGTGCGGATGTTTTCCTTATGTGTAACAACATCATATTATGATGAACATACTTCTTAGTACTCTTTTGCTTAACAGTGTAGTATACATTAGGAATTTTATGTGTCATCAGTTATTCTGCCACAAACTATTTGATGCTCACATAGTATTTCATTGTGTGCATAAGTGACTGTTCCTACATGAAAATTATTTGACAGATTGCTTTCAAAAATTTCTCCGTATCCACCACCAGAAATGTTTACTCATTTAATTTGAGTAAAGTAGGAAAATGTGTAGCTCTCTCAAGCTTCTCAAAGAAAAACGAACCATTAATAAGCTGATTTTGATGAACAGAGTCTTGGGAAATGCTAGTTTAATTGTACTAATATGTGCTTTTTTAAGACTTTTTTTAAAAAGCAGTTTTAGTTTCACAGTAAAGTTGAAAGAAAGGTACAGAGATTTCCCAAATGTCCCCCACCCTAACAAATACACAGCCCCTTTTATTATCAACATCTGCCATTAGAGTGGTATATTTGTTCAAACTGAGGAATCGACATTGACAAATCATAATTACCCCCAAATCCATAGTTTGCATTAGGGTTCGGGCTTGGTGTTGTACATTTCATGGGTTTGGACAAACGTGTAATGACCATCAATAGTGTACAAAATAGCTTCCCTACTCTAAAAATCCTCGGAGCTCCACCTAGACATCCCTCCCTTTCCCCTTCAAACCTTGGCAACTACTGGTGTTTGTATTATCTTCATCTCAACTATCTGGACATTTTGGAAAAGGTAAAACTATGAAGGTAACAAAAACACCAGTAGTTGCCAAGGTTTGAAGTCTTGAGGTCTAGCAGAAGAGTTCTAGTCTTTCCCTTCAATACAGTCCTCCCTCAGTGTTTGTGGAGGATTGGTTTCAGGGCTCCTGTTGGATATCAAAATTTGTGAATGGTCAGGTTTCTTATATAAAATGGCACAGCATTTGCATATAATTTATACACATTCTCCAGTTACTTTAAATCATCCCTAGATGACTTATAGTCACCAATACAATGAAAAGTAAGTTTTTAAACTGTATCGTTTCTTATTTGTATTTGTAATTTTTTTTTTTTTTTTGAGACAAGGTCTTGTTCTGTCATCCAGGCAAGACTGTAGTTGCGCCATTTAAGTTCACTGCAGCCTTGACCTCCCAGGCTCAAGCAATCCTCCCGCCTCAGCCTCCTGAGTACCTGGGACGACAGACGCACACAACCACATCTGGCTGGGTTTGTGTGTGTGTGTGTGCATATATATAGTATAGACAGAGTCTTGCCGTGTTGCCCAGGCTGATCTTAAATTCCTAGACTCAAGCAACCCACTTGGCTCAGCTTCCCAAAATGGTCCGGATAATAGATGTTGAGCCCCTGCACTCATTCCATGTTATTTTTTATTGTTTATTTTTCAAAAAAATGTGAGCTGCTGTTGATTGAATTTGCAGATATGGAACATGTATATACAGAGGACTGACTGTATTGTGTTGGTTATTCTGAATCTTTGCTCTCTCTGTATACATTTTGAATCAATTTGTCAATATCCACAAAATAACCTGCTGGGATTTTGAATGGTATTTCATTGACTCTATAGGGCAATTTGGGAAGAACTGAATCTTGACAATATTGACTCTTACGAACCAAGAACATGGAATATCTCTTCACCTATTCAAGTTTATTGATTTCTTTCCTCAGAGTTTTATAGATCCTGTTTTACATACTGATATATTTTGAATCAATCATTCATTTTCAGATATTTCGGCTCTATACATATTCAAAACTGTATAACGTAATCATTTGTACAACCAATTGGCTGTGTTATAGAGTTAGTTTCTCCAAATAGAATTATTACACTGATTATTAGCTGTTGATAAGTAATGCTCCTTTTTTTTTTAATATTAGGCAATCTCCACCAGATACACTTCCAGTGACCAAAACAAGTAGGTAAATGTTAACTACTCCTGAATGACACTTCAGATAATTTTTATGAATGTCATAACATCATATTTTTACATTTTTCTCAGTCTGATGGTTGACTTGCAGTTCACACAGCAAAATGTGAGTATTTCAAAATGATTTATATAATTTTGTTATTTATTGTCTCTCTCATTCACCATGTAAAATCTTCCTAAAAGCAGAAATTCCTGATTGTGATGTAGACTGTGTTGCTGCTTATGGTGCTGTATCTTCACCACCACAAGCAGTTGCTGTTATGTAGTAGATGTCCAAAACGTATTTTTGAACATAATTATATTTTCATACATCCATTTAATCAAGCTGAAAAATTTGGGTCACCATTTAGTAGATTCCTCCCTCTCAATCTCTCTTCTATCCCATGTTTAATAAATTGGGAAATTTTGTTGCTTCTGCTTCAAGCACGAGATTTCTCTCTCACACTGATTTCATCATCTCTACTTCATTTTTTACGTCTACTAAATATTTTTTGTGAACATATTTCTTTAGCCTTTACTTCCAACAGTATACCACACTGAACAGAATAAAACTTGGTCTCAAAGTGACTGCAAGTTTCCATTCAAGTATTAATATCAGCTACCTTCTTCCACACAGAGTATGAATTACATATCAACTTTCTCATAGGGAATTGACTATCCATCCTATCTTCAAGTTGACTGAACTTTTCTTCTGCAATATCTAAGCTACTATTAAGCCCAATTAGGGATTTAAAAAATTTCAATTCTTGCATTTATTTCCCTATTTTCCTATGATTTTCATTTCTGTTGATATTTTTTGCCATCATTTTAATTTTATAAACTTACTTTCCTTTAATTTTATGTATATATTTATAATATCTGATTTATTATATGTTTGTAATAAGTCTCAAACCTGGACCATTTGACAGTTCTTTTCTATTAACTGTTCAAAAAATAAAGACAAAAATTAAGCTTCCCATATTCTAGTTTCTTTGCATGTCTAACAATGTTTTATTGTTAATATCTGTAAGAAATCTATATTATATTGTCTTTTCTGGAAAGGTGCTGAGTTTTGTTCAACAAACTTATGTAAAGTTGGTATTATGCTTTATTGAATAGATGTATGGAAAATCCAGATTTTTTCCCAAAGTCTATAAGTTATCAGTACTCAACTTCAAATATCTACATGTCTTGTTGGGATTAGTTTGAGGCTGTTTTGTGTGTGCGGAGGGGTGTAGAATAGGTCTTATTCTAGAGCATGGTCTTTACTTTTAGGAGCTACTTTTGTAATATATCAGGTATCTGAAAGGATGTTAATAGGGCATTAATATAGACTCTTAACTCCTACTTGTAAGGATGCAGCATCACCAGGACAACTTGAGTTTTAATATTTCTACTCATTTTTAGCCTCAAAACGTTGATACGGTTGTCAGGTTCCTATTGTCTCACCCTGAATAGATGAAGTACAGCCCTCACTCAGTTTCTTTAGGGGAACCATGCACAGAATTGGGGGATCTCCTCTTGCAGGACCACCTTTTCTCCCATGCTCTGCTCCAGTTGACTTGAACTCTGATCTCTGGCTTCTCAGTTCAGTGCTCTTTTTAGTACCTTGTCTGCTCATGTGTGCTTGAGAAGTTGTTTCTATTCTTAGACCCAGAGATATCATGGGGCACATCAGATGAATGTCCATGTTCTTAGAAATAGCAGTCTTGTATTCTCTTATCTAGTTTCTGAAAACAGTTGATTCATATGTTCTGTCTAGTGTATGTGGTAGAAGGGATAGTCTGGTACTAATTAATAAGTCATAATCATATGTGAAACCTTGAAAACAACTCTTCATTATTATTTATCTTTAAGCTTTTAATTTTACATTTCATCATAATCTCTTAGTCAACTTTTGCCAAAAAATAAGTAAACAAGAAAAAAAGGTAGAAAGGGAATTTAATAGAAGCAAGCTGCAAAAACCTCTAAGATGCCAGTTAAGATTTTAAAATTATGCACATAAACTTTTTAGTGTCTCAATGAATTTCCTTTGTTGCCATAATAAAATCCCATAGTTAGCCAATTAATTTTTCATATAGCTCAATGATTGAGGTACATAATTTGCTGATGGAGCAGAATAGATCATTCAAACAGCTCATTTTTAAAATCAAATTGTCTGAAACTATCTATTGATGATCCAGTACTACAGTTTAATAAATAAGATTGCTTACTCTTTTTTGCATATTTTGCTCTTTCAGTAAATTATTTAATTGTTATGCTTGCCAAGTTTTACTGAGTAAGCTATATACTGTAGCTCTTGATTTTGCATATTTTATTGCTCACATCACATATTTCACAGACTTATGAATAGTCTAGATTGTTGATAATGTTACATACATTACTAGTTATGAGGGTCAACGTATTTATTGGACTTTGCTCATTTGTATAATTTTCTGAATGAGCTATATAATCAAAGTCTGACATTTGCAAAATAATGTATTTTACAAATATGTATTATTCATAAATTTCATTGACAAAATATGTCAATGAATATTTTTCATGTTTTATTTCATATTTCATAGTTTTTAAATATTATTTTGATTGAAAGATGACTTTTTAAAAACTAAGTGTAACAGTTTCAAGATAAAGAGAAGCTATTTTTCCAGAAATAAGCTAAAACATGAAATTATACTGACTGTATATGGCATCTCGAATTATTTTGAATTATGTAGTAAGAGTATGCATTTGTAGAAAATGTACATCTTTTGTTGCTGTATGTTATTTGCAGGAAAAAAATCATTTTAGAAACACAGAGTATCCATTTTTCTAGGGCTGCTTTCAGAAAATACCACAGACTGGGGAGCTTAAACAACATAAATTAATTTTTTCATAATTCTGAAGGGTAGAAGTCCAAGATGAAGGTGTCAGCACAATTGATTTCTTAAGAAGCCTCTCTTTGGTTCGCAGGTAGCCTCAGATCTCCAGTATTTCCAAATACCGGGATAAGGTCTTTAAAAGCACTGGAGGATAGAACTTGAACGTGTGAATTTTGGTGGGATACAATTCAGTCCCTAATACTTAAGGCTCAGATACATATTTTTAATATCTCTATTTTACATAAGGAGAATAATAGAAACTTATGGAAATACCTTGATATTAATCATATCTTTTATATATTTTTATGTGAACTCATGTGATTATACTACAATTTTTCTCACTTTATGGCATGTTATTTGAACATATCTAAATAAATTTAATGACACTTCAAAAGTGTTTTATATGTGTTATACTTTCAATATAAATTAATTTTTATACAATAAAACTAAATGTTAAGAATATGAATAGTATTTTATTCAAAAATTGTACCCTAGGCTGGGTGCGGTGGCTCACGCCTATAATCCCAGCACTTTGGGAGGCCGAGGAGGCCGAATCACCAGGTCAAGAGATTGAGACCATCCTGGTCAACATGGTGAAACCCCCTATCTACTAAAAATACAAAACAATTAGCAGGGCATGGTGGCACACGCCTGTAGTCCCAGCTACACGGGAGGCTGAGGCAGGAGAATTGTTTGAACCCAGGAGGCGGAGGTTGCGGTGAGCCGAGTTCGCGCCTTGCACTCCAGCCTGGGTAACAAGAGCGAAACTGCGTCTCAAACAAACAAACAAAAAAGTACCTATTAGAAATCTAAGGTAACTTCATATGTCTAGAATTCCCTGAACTGGTTTTGCCATCACTATAAAGTTAATCGGAAGAATTTAGATGGAATACTTTTTCTGTGAAACAGGTGTATGTAATAATACACACTTTCTCTTCTAGATTTAAAATTAGAATCTCATTTATATGATAGGTTGAAATATCTCAAGTTTTGTAATAATGAAAATACGTCATTTTGATATTTTTTTCCTTATACTAATTACCAATAGAGCTTTCAATGTTAGGGTTTTAGCATGTCACTGGAGGTTCCCATGTATAGGTTTTAGTCAACCCCTAGAAACTATTCCCAAAATTAGTAATTGATATATGCACATTTTAATTTTTTTGATGAGTCTCTAAAATTTATTTTATTAGCTTTGAGATTCCAGATAAATAAGATGAAAGACTCCTACATGTAAGGCTTTAATTTTGAAAATGGCTTGTTTACTTTTGTTTTAAGATCAAAAGGAATCTTGAACATTTGAAAAATATCTTTGTGCAGTTAAATTTGGGGTTACATAGGGGAAAGAAAAGGGGAAGAGAGGATGATCGCTGCTCTAAAACTGGCAACCCTTCAAGGTCTACAGGTGAGCTGTGTCAGCTTTCAAAATCCTCATAGATAAGGCTTCTTTCTGAAAAGTGACCTTATCTGCAGAATAACAATGTTTTCAAAATAAAACAAAAGTACCATAAACCTTAGAATTTGTGCATATGCTATTTCTACTTCCTAAAATACACTCCTCTTTTTACATGATGATTTTTATCTTTCAAACATGAGCATATATTTTACCTTCTCAGATGTTATGTTGGCCTCTCATAGACCAAGTAGGGCCCTAATCCATCCCTCCAACTCCCTTTTTATTTTCTAGTACACATATGTTCAATTAATAGTAGTTGCATAACTAATAACAATTTATATACCTGTTTGCTTATTACCTATTTTACTGAAAATATACATTTATTGTTTATTTAGTGAATACATGATAACAATATGTATATACTAAGAGGGAAGTATTTTCTTACATTTACCATCTGTAAGCAGGTAATGTATAGCATAGCTAGATATGTTTTATGAAAACATGAATCTGATTAATACACTGTCAGAATGAATTACTTCAGTGATTTCAGAAAACCTTCAAAATAAAGGTAAAACCTTGAGATTAGCACATAATACCTTTAAGTCAGACCTCCCCCTCCTTGCCAATTTCCAGGTCTTCAACTGTGCCCTAAGCATAGCTCCAGCAGAGCATGTAGACACAGCAATTTCCTTAGACAAGATCTATTCTTGTTTGGCTTTTGTATCACTCATGGCCAAGATCCATCACTTGCACATAGTAGTTACTCAATTACTTTCTGAAAAACAGATGAATGAATTATTTACACCCACATTTTAAATGAGGTTAAACTATGAATGAACCATCTTGCCTCTCACAGAATGATGTCTTCTTTCCATCACTCTGGATATGTTAAAGATATTTTCTTTATCATCTCAAACCAACATGTGGAATTGATGTTTAATTGATCTATATCTCCTCTACTTCTCCCAATCCCTGTTTAATCAAAATGACACTTGGTTTTACTTCCAAATAATCTCTCTCATTATCTTATTCTTTGTATGTTTATTGCCACCTTTTTAGAACTGTCCTGTTTGATCCCTACTGTCTTAGGTTAAGACAGATTGGACTCTCAATGGTCTTCATACAAATTTATATACTTTCAGATCCATTACAAATAGTTTTACCTACAGAGTCTGCCTATATTTTCTGCCTTTCTACCCCAGTGTTTTCGCATATGCTGACTGACCACTTTCTCCCAATCTTCATTTTACTAAGTGGTTAAGAAATATGCTTAATTACTATGCTCATCCAACATTACTTTTGCTTTGCAGCTCAGTGACTTCAACATAAAATATATTCTCTGATCTGAAATGTCGTATTTCTCTGTTGTATCATTACTGCATTATGTTTTAGTTTAGTTTAAGGGCTGTTTATTTCTCTCGATAGATAGATAGATTGTGTGTGTGTGTGTGTGTGTGTGTGTGTGTGTGTGTGTGTGTATACAACATATTTTATGTTTCTCTTTCTGCTTTAGGAGATTATACAGGATATATATATATATGTATATATATATAGATCCTTCTCCTTACAATGTTATAATGTCTTGAGGAGAGGGATCTATTTAGCATTTTTATGTCCGCCCACTGCACTGTCTAGCATTATGACTTGTACACAGTAAGGACTGAATGAACGTCACTCAAGTAGCTAAATGCAGATGTTTGGCTCAGGTTTGAAATATAGTCGTTCATAAGCAAAAAGGAATAAAACAGCAGCTATTTTCCTGATGTTTACCCCCCCTCAACTAAAAATGTTCCCTAGGCTTTGTTTAAGTAAAAGGTTTTAAAGTGGTGACATACAGATATGTATTCTTTGGACAGTAAAATATTAAACAAGGCAAAAAAAGGAATTAGTTGCCAACATTTAAAACTGGCAGACTTCACTTAGTTTCAAAAGTCTTTTGAAAAATGAGAAGCAGATTTGGCAATACTGAGAAAATATTCTCCTAGAGCTAAAATTTGCTGGCGATGAGTATCAACTAAGCAGTTTAGCCAAGGCTGCTGTGTTCTAGTTTGCCAGAATTTCAAATAGGTTATTTATCTTATTTATATCTTTTGTGGGGGAAGGTCTTGGCCAGTGTGACCTCTTCTTTTATATACTTGATCTTTGCACTTGTGGAAAATAAGATTCCAGGACTTGCATTGGGAATTAGGGTTTTAACGTACGAGTCTACCAGCTATACCAGCATGCTGAGTGGGGCTAGAAAGAACCTGACAGCAGTGCAGATAATAAACAAACAAACAAACAAAAACTTTGAATAAAATACTTGGAAAAAAATGAGCCAAGCAAAGGGCGCAAGCTAGTATATTCAGGGAGAAGAGAAATACTAAGATAAAGAAAATGTGCCAGATTCTGATGTAGACATTATTGTATTAGTCTTTACTATACCTGTATAAGGAACATTCCCTAGCTCTTGCCACTGAAAAAACAAAGAAGCATTGATAATAATGATAACATCTAATGGCCAGATGTGAATTTCTAAAATCATTTTCCATTAAAAGGAGCTAGAATTCTTAAGAGAAAGAGCTGATTCCAAGGTTGAAGTGGGAATATTTCCATTTGAAATCTGAATGACTTGTTCAGAGAGGAAGGAAGTGTTCAAAGAATAATTGAGATATGACAAACATAAGACACACAAGCCAGATTGAAGGGGCATCACTGATTAAATGCAGGACAATTTGAGCACCTAAATAAATAATGGTAGTAATAGATTAACCCACTGAACAAAATAAAGAAGTTTTAATCCATAGTGAATACCAATTTCAAAATTAATTATTTGAAATGTCAAGAGGAAACAACATATTGGCAAGATATTTAGGTTCTACTTCCACAAAATACTTACTGAATACAAGGGAAAGATTATATTGGAGAAAAGTTGTTGATACAACTATGACTGGGAGAACAAAATTAAGGTCACCATAATGGTCCAAATGGATTTTGAATATTATCTAACAGGCTGCAGCACTTCTTTGATATTCTTTTGAAATCTAATCAAGATAAAACATTGATGAAGCTAAATAGAGGAACATCTTATAAAATTACCAATATGTAATCCTCAAAAGTGTTCTGTCATGAAAGTCAAGAAAAGCCTGAGAAACTGCTTCACACATAAAAAAAAGATACAGAAACTAAATTCAACAGATGATTTAAAATTGAATCATGTAGAATAAAGGACACTATTGGTACAAATGGTAACATTTGAAGAAGGGTTGACAATAAAATAAAAGTAATGCATCAATGAAAAGGTCTGATTTTGATAGCTGATTTGTGGTTATATATAAGAATGTTCTGGTTTGTAGATCATCTGATTGGCAACTTATTCTCAAATGGTACAGAAAAACAATTCTCTGTGTTCTACTTGCAAATTTTCTGTAAGTCTGGAACTATGTCAAATACATTTAAAACAGTATCCTTATTGCAAATGAAGAGTAATAATTTCTAGATTTAAGGTACATAAAATTAGTGTATGTAGAAAGAAATTTTTTCTATTTGAAACAAGAAAATTACTTACTGATTTAACACTAGCAAATACAGAAGCATGAAGCATGATCATCAACTTTGTTCTTTCTCTTTCTGCTTAAGGAGATGTGGGGGGGTGTGTGTGTGTGTGTGTGTGTGTGTGTGTGTGTGTGTGTGTATTCTCTTTTTTCCTTTATATATAAAGCAAAGAAAAAGAGAAGAAAGTTAAAGACATGCTTAAAGAAATTCTTTATATTTTAACTAATTGAAAAATGGTGCCTGGTGGATCTCACTGCAGAGATAGAGAAGCAATAGCTATACTTAATTATTTCAAAACTGTTTTACTGCCGTATGATGCACAGAGTTAATAATTCGGACTTGGAGAAAAAGATATATTCCCTTACAGTATTTCCCAATAGAAGTGTGTTCAGAAAAGGAGCTTTTGAGGGAAAATGGGCTGCCTTGTCTAATATTTTTCAAAGCTGGTTTGAAAACCAGGAATATCAGGGAGTAGTTCAATGCAGTGCAATTATAGAGAGCAGTAACAATTAGGATGTTTTTTTAAGTAAAGAAATGGACACAAGTCAGTGGCAAAGGACAGGACATGAGGCAAGAAAAAATCGTGAACTTTGCAGCTTGACACATAGGGCTTTACTCCCCCATTTTCAATTGTATTTATGTATAAAACTATGGGCAAGGTGACTAACCATTTTGAGCCTCGAGTTTATGATTGATGACATAAAAATATCTGTCAAGAGCAGTTGCGAGATTAAGTGATATTATAAATGTAAATGGCTGGCATGGAACTGTTTGATTTATCACTTTTCTTTTTTGAATGAATATGAATATTGATTAAGTTTCATTTCAATAATCTGTTTGACAAATAGGCTCATGAATTACTGGGCTCTGGGTCAGTGGAATACCAAAATTGAGGAGTAGTAGAGTGTTTCACATAAATTATATTATTTCTTGGTACTAGAGATTCAAACACATAATCTGAGAGTGTCCTGCTAATTCAGTGTTTAGCATGGTGGGCAAATCCAAACTGAGAGCCATGCAAATGTCATGAAGATGCCATAAACATCACTGCATGACTTTTCTAAGCACTTAATATAGCCTCAAGGAATATAACATTGGTCATCATGACTGTGGATTCTGTGTTTGCAAATTTACATTTTCACTAACATTTATTCAAGCACAAATTACAGTGCTGTTGATTGTTAATAAGTCAATAGCATATATTAAAACAATTTTATATATTCATCAGTTACTGAAAATGCTTGACTCAAAGCTCACAGAAACCTGATTCTTTATATCTCCTGGAATATTTTTTTTTTAGACAGGGTCTCAGTCTATCACTCAGGCTGGAGTGCAATGGCAAGATCAACACTCACTGCTGCCCCAACTTCCCAGGCTCAATCGATCTTCCTTTCCCAGCCTTACCAGTAGCTGGAACTGCAGACATGCACCACCATGCCAGGCTAACTTTCTTATTTTGTGTAGAGATGGGGATCTCTCTATATTGCCTAGGCTGATCTTGAACTTCTGGGCTCAAGTGATCATCCTGGCTTGACCCCCTAAAGTGCTGAGATTACAAGCATGAGCGACTGCACCTGGCCAAATAGTTTATTATTCAATAATTCGGTGTTTTTATTGACTTTCTGGAACATAACCACTGAGAATGAGAATGGAATATGTTTTATAATCAATTCATGATGGTTGAAATGACAAATGAAATAAGGCATGGATATTTTACTTTTGGCAGTATGACAGGTGAGACATCAGAATCAAATGTCTTGAAATAACTGATATGTAATCATTAAAGTAATATTTAAATCAAGGTAAACACATGAGAAAAAAAAGAAACCAGTTGGGAAGGAAAGCATTGCAATCAGTTTTTGTATCAATAACATTAAATAAATTGAGTAAAACTGTGCTTCAATTTTCCAGTTGTTTAAGGACTATATGAAGAATGAAAATGCACTGCTAGCTAACATGAAGAGTCAATCAAAAACATTCTTACTTAAATTGGGATCCTTTAAAAACTATATTATTTGAATAATGTAAGCTAGAAATAAATCTCCAACCCACAAAACCACATTGTGCTACACCTAAAATTGCTTGACTTAACCCATATGGTATGAAAATAAAACATAAATAAACACTTCTTGGAAACTGTAACAACAAAATGTTGGGATACATGGGTTAAAATCACATAACATAAGTTGACAAAAAGGAATGACATTTAGTGTGGAGTTTCCAGTACTCTCACAGTGTAAGAGTGCCCAAATGCAATAACAACCTAGACACTATATAATAAAATAGCCTCAAAATATAGAAAGCAAATTTGGCCAAACACATAAGTAATAAATAATTTCATATCATAGTGGCACATTTTAACACATTTACTTAATAAACTTATAAAATAAGCAAAAAATTCACCTCACCAGGGTAATCCAGGGTGATGTCTTCATCTTAAGATTTTTTATTTAATCATGAATGAACTCCCATTCACAATTGCTACAAAGAGAAATAAATACCTAGGAATACAGCTTTCAAAGGAAATGAAGGTCCTCTTCAAGGATAACTACAGACTACTGCTCAAGAAAATAATAGAGGAAATAAACAAGTGGAAAAATATTCCATCCTCTTGGATAGGAAGAACCAATATCATGAAAATGACCATACTACCCAGAGTATTTATAGATTCAATGTTATTCCCATTAAAATACCATTCACATTCTTTACAGAATTATAAAATACTACTTGAAATTTTATATGGAACCAAAAAATGCCCACATAGCCAAGACAATCCTAAGCAAGAAGGAACAAACCTGGAGACATCACACTACTTGACTTCAAACTATAGTACAAGGCTACAGTAACCAAAACAGGATGCTACTGGTACCAAAACAGATATATCAACCAATGGAACAAAACTGAGACCTCAGTAATAACACCACACATCTGCAACCACCTGATCTTCAACAAACCTGACAAAAACAAGCAATGGGGAAAGGATTTCCTTTTTAATAATGGTATTGGGAAAACTGGCTAGCCTTATGCAGAAAACTGAAAGAGACCTCTTCCTTGCACCTTATACAAAAATTAACTCAAGATAGATTAAATACTTAAATGTAAGACCCAAAACAATAAAAACCCTAGAAGAAAACCTAGGCAATACCATTTAGGATATAGGCATAGGCGAAGACTTCGTGACAAAAACACCAAAAGCAATGGCAACAAAAGTCAAAATTGACAAATTGAATCTAATTAAACTAAAGAGCTTCTGCACAGCAAAAGAAACTATTATCAGAGTGAACAGACAATCTACATAGTGGGAGAAAATTTTTGTAATCCACCCATGTGACAAAGGTCTAATATCCAGAGTATACAAGAAACTTAATCAAATTTGCAAGTAAAGACAAACAACCCCATCAAAAAGTGGGCAAAAGATATGAACAGACACCTCTCAAAAGAAGACACTTATGTGGTCAACAAACATATGAAAAAAGCTCATCATCACTGGTCATTAGAGAAATGCAAATCAAAACCACAATGAGATACCATGTCATGTGCGTCGGAATGGCGATCATTAAACAGTCAAGAAACAACAGATGCTGACGAGACTGTGGATAAAGAGCAATGCTTTTACACTCTTGATGGGAATATAAATTAGTTCAACCATTATGGAAGACTGTGTGGCGATTCCTCAAAGATCTAGACTGAGAAATACTGTTTGATCTAGCAGTCAAATTACTGGGTATGTACCCAAAGGAATACAAATCATTCTACTATAAAGACATAAGCATGCATATGTTTATTGCAGCTCTATTTACAATAGCAAAGACATGGAACCAACCCAAATGCCCATCAGTGATAGACTGGATTTAAAAAATGTGGTACATATTGCTTGTCAGAGTATCAGCAAGGCTGTAGAAGAACTGGAAAATGCCACCAACCAACAGAATCCAATTGACATTTATAGAACACAAAGCAACACCTAGTAAAAGCAGAATACACATTCTTTATAAGTGCCACTGCAACAGTCAGCAATATAGCCCACATCATGGGTCCCAAAGTAAGCTACATAAACAAAGAAAGAAAATAATATGAATTATTTTATCTAAATATAATGGAATAAAATGGGCAATCAATACAATTAAAGTAGTGTGAAAATCTCCAAACACCTGGAAATTAAACCACAGGCTTCTAAATAATTTATGCATCAAAGTGCAAATCTCAAATAAAATGAAACATAAAAAATATTGAAATAAATTAAAATAAAAACACACATATCAAAATTTGTTGAATGCAACTAATGCAGTACTGAGAAATTTATAGCACTAAATGTTCGCATTAGAAAGTAAGAATGACATAAAAATCAAGAATCTAAGCTCTTACTCCTAGAAACTAAAAAAAAAAAACAAAGTAAAACCAAACAAAGCAGAAGAAATGAAATAAGATAGTAGAAGCAACTGATAAAATTGAAAAGAGAAAAACAATAGTGAAATTTAATCAACTCAAATGGATCATAGATCTAAATGTAAACTTGGTGAAAGATAAATTTTGGTTCATCCATGTAACAAACTATACACAACTATTAATAAATGGAGCAATAAGAGTAAATCTCAAGGACCTCTCATTGGAATGAAAAAGCCAATATCAACGTGTGACATATGGTAAGATACGTTGATATATCATTCCTGAAATGACAAAATTATAATCATGACAAACAGATCAGGGATTGCTAGGGTCAGGGTCTGATTATAAAGGAGACCTTTGAGAGTGCCTTTGGCATGTTGAAACAGTTCTGCACCTGACTGTGTAGTTATACAAACCTAAATATGTGATAAAATTTCATAAAACACTGTCAGAAGAAAAACATTTTCATATAAAAGTCATTGAAATCTGAATAAAGTCCTAAATTTAGTCAATAGCATTGATCCGATGTCAATTATCTGGTTTTGATAGTTGTACTATGGTAATATAAGATTTTCTCATTGGGGGAAGTTGAATGAAAATTACATGGGAGCTCTCTATAATTTTTGTCACTTTTTAATATAAAATATTTCAAAATACACACACAAACACACACACACCCCCGCTATATGTCTGGGCACAGAAACTCACACAGAAAGAGGACACTATTTGCAGATGAGACTGTAGAATGTGTAAAGCCAAAGAAAGAGTGCTAGCAAATCACCAAAAATGAGGGGGAGAGACACATAACACATTATCTCACAGCCCTGAAAAGGAATCAACCCAGCTGACACATCGATATTGGACTTCTTGCTTCCGGAACTGCAAGACAATAAATTTATCTTATTTAACTTTCTCATTTTGTGCTAGGCAGCTCTAGCAAACTCATCTAGACTCTTGAACAGGCAGTTAGATTTCCAGAGTAGACACTGTTTACCCAGCACAATACTAGAGGTTCATTTTTGATGATACTTATTCAGAAAATCCGTGTAATGGCCTGTCTTAGTTTGCCGGTGCTACCATAACAAAATACCATGAACTCTGTGGCCTAAACTATAGGCATTTATTTTCTCAACAGTTCTAAAGTTGGAGTCCAGGGTCAGGGTACCAGGATGGTGGGGTTCTGGTATGGGGTCTCTTCCTGGCTTACAGATGGCCTTCACACTGCATCCTCACAGGGCAAACAGAAAGAGAGAGAGCAAGCTTTCTGGCATCTCTTCTTATAAGTATATTAATATTCTCCTGAGGGCCCCACCCTCACCAGGACCTCATCTGTTAGTGGTTTTATCTCCAAACCCCATCAGCACTGCAAGTTAGGGCTATAATATATAAATTTGGGGGGGACACAATAAGTTCATAGTAGGTCCAACAGGCACAATTGAGTGTAATGAGAGTTCATGAAATGTTGGGAGACTAAGTGATCATTTATAAACTGAAAGGATTTACTGGGCATCATGTCAATCCCCTAAGAGATATTATAATTAATAATGTTTGACTGTAATAAACTTGATTTGATCCTTGATCCCAGGCTAGGATTAAATGACTTCCATCTTTAACTACTATTATATCTGAAGTACCAAAGCAGTTGCCCTTTTCGATTGCCACAGACTTACTTTTCTCACTCTATTCTTCTATTTTAGGCAGTTCTTCCCTGAGCTCATCTTTTTTTATATAAAGTGTTGACGAAAACATCCAACATCATCACTAATGTTCATGAGCTACTTGACAAGTTATGGCTAGATGGTTTTACCAAATGTTTTGCTACTGTACAAAGTACCATTTTTGTAGCCACCACTACTCAACCACTAAAATGACGTCATATATTTAAGGTGTTTGTTAGGTCAGGAATGTAATTCTACATAATAATGTCCTAGGCTAAATTATGTTATGGTAATAACTCCCAAAAACTCAGTGCTTAGCAATAACAATAAAAATGTTTATTTCTGCTGGGCATGGTGGCTCACATCCCAGCACTTTGGGAGGCTGAGGTGAGAGGATTGCTGGAGCCCAGCAGTTGCCAGCCTGGGCAATATAGGGAGACCTCCACCTTTACAAAAGAAAAAAAAATAGCAGGGCATAGTGGTGATGATATCTATGCTCCCAACTACCAGCAGGGCTAAAGTAGGAGGATCTCTGAAGTCCTGGAGGTCAACGCTGAGTGAACTCTGATCATACCACTGCACTCCAGCCTGGACATGAAAGCTAGACCATGTCTCAAAGAAAAATGTTTGTTTCTTGTACATGCTAATCTAAAGCAATGATGAGGTAAAGGTCTCTGCTTTAGACACTTATAAAATAAGGATGATGGAGGCTCTGCCGTCCTGTAGCTGCAACATTTGGAAAACTAGGGCAAGTTAGTATTGTTCTTGAAGTGTATATTTTATTCTATTGCAGATATAAATTATATTCTGTGTTTCTCTTCTGCTTTGTTTTGCACAGAGTAAATGTTGTGTATAATTACTGCTTGATTGAGAAATAAGAAAATAAATAAAAACCAAACCAAAACAAACAATTAAATTTCCTAAATAAGAAATCTACACTCTTGAGTTGGTATTATACTGTTAGCTGAAAATAATTTTCTACATTTCTCAAGCCCAAATAGGAAATGTTGTTTCTATTTCTCTGCTCTGTTTGGCCTAAATAATAAATGTTTGCATTTATTTTGAATAAATAATAAGATCATGTATGGAGCACCCATAATGTTTGTCATATTATATTATAGACATTATAAATATGTGAAAGAAATAGAAACATAAGTATTCACTTTACAAGAGAATGAATATAAAATATATATAATAAGCTGAAAATTTAAAACATCTTACCTCGTTACATAGTTCTTTTTCATTTATTTACAAAATAGGGTAAGAATAAAAAGTATATATCTAATCTGTGATTTTGGGAAAGTTTAATCTTAGGGAAAAAAATCAGTATGTGAATAAAGTTTATTCTGACATCATCTTGTGAAAGTTTATCAAACGAATTGGGTCATTCTAGCCATACCCAACTAAAACAGAGTGGAAAGCCATGAGGAAAATGCACTAAGGGCATATAAAATTGCTCTCCACCAATCTGGCTGCTGAAACTGCCTGCTGTAACCTGAAACCAGTTTTATCTAATGGCCTCTGAAAGAATCTGCTGAGACTCTAAAACTACCTGCTTGCCAGTTCCCCCAAAATTTACTAATGCCAATGAAGTTTCCTGCAAAACAATGTGCAATATTTCTGTTTTACTAAAACTCCCAACTTTCTCTTTGTTCTTTGGACATACCAAAGACCACTTGGTTTGTGTGTATGTCCCAAATTGCAGTTCTACCCTCCCAAATAAAAATGTTTTAAATTTAGAAATGGCTCCTTATTTTATTTGATTTTGACAATATTTTTTCATTTTCCCCCAACTGAACACTTTGCTCGTTTTCTACCTCTTCAACTTAGATTCTCCAGAATTATACCAGGTTGTCCCAGGAAGTTATTGTGGAGTCGTGTTGGGCATTATCCCCCTGCAGTGATCCACTGTAAATTTTTTATTTCCACATGAAAACTTGCATGGAAAAATGTCAATTTCCAGCTTATCACATAAATCAACAAGAATATACTCAATAGAAATATGATTCCTGATGAGTTGTGTATGTGTTAATGACCATATCTATTGTCAGAAAAAAATAAGTCATAAACATAAAACAAACTTTAAAAATAAGTTATTTTAACCTAAAGCTGTCCCCAGGAATCATGTGTAGGATACCGGGGTAGATAATTTTGTACAAGAAAGACAGATGATAAGGAAATTGGCTTTATTAAACATAAGTTTCAAGTAGTGTGTAAAGCTACTTTTACATAGATTATCTCAAGTTTGTGTAGATAGTATTATCATTAGGTGGCAAACGGGTAAATTAAAGATTAGGATTTAAGATTTCTGTGCAACAGAATTAAATTGTAGAACAGGTATTCAAATCTGGGCTTCTGTGATTTTTAAACTTTTATTTCTATTCCAGCATGCTATCTTTCAGCTCTTTTGAAAACATGTTATTGGCAGTTAAATGGAGAGCATTTTACAGTAAACAACTCCAGAATATCACATGCATTAATACCCTCTGAAAACTTTGGCCAGTAGAAAAACATGAAGCTTTTCTTATGTCAGAAAAGCTGAAGAAATACAGGATTAGCTTTCTATCCATACAGTGACAAAATAAGTATAGGAAGATAACCCAAAATATCTTTCCTTAATCCCACATTTCATTGCTTAAAACAATGCAAATTTCCTTCTCACAGTTCTGTAGGTCAGAATCCAGGGTACTTGGCTAGTTCTGCTCAAAACTCACAAGGCCAAACTCAAGGTTTCAGCAGAGCTGTGTTCCTCTCTGGAAGCCCTAAGGGGGAATCGGTTTTCAGACTCATTCAGATTGTTGGCAAATTTCAGTACCAGGCAGTAAGGGTCATATTTTCTTGCTGGATTCCACTCTTTGCTCCCACCAGCTTCTCTTCTTGTGCTTCTGTGTAGGACCCTACCTTTCAGAACCAGCAGCAGCACCTGGAATACTTCTTACAGTGCTGTCTCTTCTGCCACGTCTTTTCATAACTTCAGCAGAGAGAGGTTCTCCACTTTTAAGTGGTCCCATTATTAGATTGGAGACACCCAGATAATCCAAAATAATCAACCCATCTCAGTTTCCACAATGTTAATCACTTTTGTAAAGTCCCTTTTAACGTATATTAATAGGTTGCAGAGATTAGTGTGTGAACATTTTTGCGGGGAGATATAGTAGTCTACTACAAACAGTTCTATTGAAAACTTAAAAACCATAAAATGAGGAGCATGAGATTTTTATCCCAGTGAAAAAAAAAATACCATCAATAGGAAAAAGAAAGAAGAAGAAGAAAAAAAAGTTGTTTGCTTTGAAAACAAAACAAACAAACAAACAAAAAGGAATTACTCCAACTCTCTCTGTGTAATATCATAACTATGATAATTGACTATCCTTTTGAATTAGTTGTCCTAATTATCACCTGAACTCATTTAAATGAGTTCAAAACTAGTTTGACATTTTCTAAAAATGGTCAATACAGACTTGTCTGTATATTCTTTCAATGAACACTTTTATTTGCCAATTTAAATTCTGGGTCACAAATGTTGCAGTTACTATTTTTCTTTTTATCCAAGTGTGTTTGAGGGTGCTTTTTTTCTCACACAGCCATGTGTAGATATCAGAGTTAAAAGAAAAGACTATGATTAGCACCATGTTGTCATTTCTTTAAATGTGCATTTTAAATATAATTTCTACTTAGTCTGAATGAGAGATGCGTATGATATGAAAGTTACCCACCTTTATTCTATAAATAAAAGGGGATAATACAGCAATGATATAATAAATGCTAAAGACATTGCTTTCAAAAATAGCAGCTTACTAATTGCCCTTTGGTCTGCATTTACCGTACTATTTGTCATTTCAGCAGTTAGCTATCTTTCTGACAAGTAAATTCTTTTAAAATGTATATGACATTTAACTGGATAGAGTTATTTGTCATTGAATAATTTGATGTCATCTCTTATTGCCTCAGTTTAAATGGCTGATCTAATTTTTATTTGCAATGTGAAATTTAGGTAATTCATATTATATTGGTTAATGTCTAAATACTTCAGAAATTTAGATGAATGTGCTCTTTACTTGTCAACATAATCAAATGGGGCATATGGGATTGAGATTAAACAGCTGGTTAAGTCCCATGATAAAATACATTTACTTTCTCTTTTCCTTTTGATGGTGCTTATTCACATCTCTTCAATCTTTCTTAGAACTCCCTTTACAACTCCAGATCCAATAATTTTATGAAATCATCAGTTGAGCTCCTTGGATTAATATCCTTATTTTCTTATTTATTCCAGGGTACATATCAACTGCCTCCTTCAGTCTTCTGCATTCAAATGACACCTCCTTTCCCCAAATTGAAAGGGAATTTCAATGTCCTTTATGAAAGCTACAGATAACACTTTCTTATTTATTTACCTTTTACTCCCTACAGTTTTCATAGGTTTTATATTCTGATTAAATTATTTATATTAGCTTCTGTGAACATTAACTTCTTCAATACTTAATGGCTTATATAGTGCTTTTCTGAAGTTAACAACTGTTTTTAATCACTCTTTTCTGGTTTATATGATATTAAAAATAATTTTGGAAATTGTAGACAATTTGTCATAGTACTAAAAGTTTGTGTGTAAGGTGTGTGTGTGTGTCACAGAGAGAGAGAGAGAGAGAGGGGAAAGAGAGAAAGAGAGAGAAATTGCTGAATAAATCTAATTACTCAATTTTGTCCTGTACAGAAAATAAAGCTATAAGTTATCACTCTACCGTGGTAATAATTAATATATTCCCTATGGTCTAGTTTGCTTATATCTAATAACATTTAAGCCAAATTATAATCTCTCATGACATCATTTCATTCCTTCTCCAACTTTATCCTTCTTGGAAGAATGGCTTACAGCAGCCGTTCTCACTAACCCAAATCATTATTGGTTGCTAACATGAAATAGTTCTTCAATCCCCAAATCTCTTCAGCCATTTGTCTTTCCTCAGTCTTCACCCCTCTCTATTATTCTGTATCACAAATAACCCTACCCTACTTTTAGGAAAAAATCTTATCCCTGTTTCTCCTCAAAATCTCTATCTATTTGACATTTCATTATTCTCCTTATATTTGTGAATATATAGCTCATATATATTGAGGAAATATTATTTATAGGGTGTCGTTTTCCTCCACAACAATATGGAAATGGCTTGCAGAAATATACACATGTCTTGCAAAGCACAAAAATGTATAAATATGAGTAGTAAGTTGGATGAAAGGAGGGATGAGTTGCTAAAATTAAGTTGCAGGTTTGTTTCTGAATTTCACAGAAGCCAATACAAAGATGAACATTAGTGGCTGTATAGCATAGTGGCTAAGTGCAAAGACTCTAGGGTTAGTGAGCTGAAATGATGACTTCAACACTCAATAGCTGTATGATCTTAGATATGTTACTTAGCACTCTGAATATCATTATTCTCTTTAACATGAGGATGAAGAGGCTATTTTTAACATGCTTGTGAATATTAAATGCATATTAACTTAGTAACTGTTCCTGCCTACTACAATGGAAACTTTATAAGGTAGTACTATCATTCTTTATATTATTCTATTATCTGAAAAGTAGAAACACACCAGTTCTTTAGAGAAAATAAAGCTTTTCTCAACATTACATAAAAAAATAAATTCCTCCATGGTTGCTTTGTTTATGGAAGTTCCACTTATGAGAAATTCAGTCTGGTATTTTCCATTGTCTTTTGGAATATCTACCTGAAATGTCCAAAGAGCACCTTATACCTAATTGTTTTTCTCAAACCACGTTTGGCCCTTAAGTTGTTTTTTCCTTAGGGACTTTCTTAAAGGAATCTTGGAGATTATTTCAACAATTAAAGAAAAGGTAAACATGTTATAAGTCTCATTTATAAAAAAAAAAAAGGAAAAATACTATCCATCCTAATCATTTACTAGATATTGTGTATACTTTATTTAGAAAACACAAAACATTAAATACAAGGTTGTACTAGTCAGTGAGGCCTGGACAGTGTATACCTTTACCCCTTTGCAGAAGATACTTATAATAACTGCACCCAACTTCTTGGATTTTATCTTCAGTTCAGATGAACCAGAGCACGATATCTACGTATCCACCCTAGATATCATAGTTTTATGGGATGTGGCTGAGGGAGAATATGGCATTTTCTGATGCACACTGCAGATATGCGGCTAAGCAAAACATAGGCCTGTTGAATGTAGCCTACTTATCTGTTCAGATAAAAAACTAAGTCCTCAGTCATACTTTTTGGCTTTTCCTCCTCAGGTCATTTTAGGAGTTAGGAAGAATGCCTGATGAAAAAGCAAGTTAACATACCACTATCTGGACACGGAAATATGTTAGCTTCCTTCTTCACCAGGCATTCTTTAAGAGGAAGGTAATGCACCAACTGTTATTACATACTTGTTTAGATCAGATGTGGGAACATTGGTGACATATTTGCCACTCCTGTTTGTTCAAAATTCCCAATACACAAAATTTATTTTTAATTAGAGATAAAGCCATTTATTTTCTTTTTGTTTTGATAAAGACAATAAAGAATAGAATAGTCAAGACTAGTAGACAAGAGACTACGGGTGATGGGGGAGATTTGCCATTTTGGAGTTTAAGAAGATGAATCATTTCACATTGATTTTATAAATAATCTTTTCATTTTATGTGTTCAGTGTAACATAGCAGCATTTACTTACGGCATAAAAGTGACTTAAAACTGTTTCGTTTGGGAGGATATTAGCAATACACTTCTTAAAAAGCACTTTTCGTGTTTCTGATGCTTTCCTTGAGCTTTGCTTCTTGGCACTAACTGTACTCCAGCATAGGAGGAAATTGTCTTTTTAAAAATGTATTTGTAGTATTGTTTGACAAATCATAATTATATACATTTCTTGGGTACAATGTGCTGTTTTGATATGTGTATGCAATGTAGAATAATTAAATCAAGCTAACATATCCATCGCCTTACTTACCTATCATTTTTTTATTATGTGACATTTGAAAATTACTCTTTTAGTTAAAAATATATTATTATTAATTAAAGGACCTTGCTGTAAAATCAGTCTCAAAACTTGTTAATATTTCTTCCCTCAATCTGAAACTTTGTATCCTTTAATCAGCAACTCCCTTCCTAGTTTTCATTTCCTCCTACCCCCTCAGCCTTTGGTAACCATCGTTCTAATCTCTACTTCTATGAGATAATTTTTTTAAGATATAAGTGAGATAATGTAGTATTTGTATTTCTGTGCCTGGATTAATTCACTTAGTATAATATCTCCCGTATTCATCCATGTTATGAAAATGATGGGATTTCCCAAGTTTTTAAGGCTGAGTAGTATTCCATTGCGTGTATACCACATTTTCTTTATTCACTCATCCATTGATAAACCTTTACAAGGATTCCATATCTTGGCTATTGTGACTAATGCTGCAATAAATACAGAAGTGCAGACATTCCTTCAAAATAATGGTTTCAGTTCCATTGTGTGTGTGTGTGTGTATATATATATATATATATATCCAGAAATTGGATTAATTGATTAATTGATCATGTTGTTCTTTTTAGATTTTTGAGGAAACCATACTGTTTTCCATAATGTCTGTATTAATTTATTTTCCTACCAACAATGTGTAAAGGTTCTCCTTTGTCTGAACCCTTTCCAAAGCTTTTTTAATTTTATTTAGTTTTATTTATTTATTTTGTGTGTGTGTGTGTCTTTTTGATAAAATTCATTCTAGTTAGCAGGTTTGAGGTGATATCTCATTGTGGGGTTTTTTTGTTTGTTTGTTTTTATTTTTTGCATTTTCTTGATGATTAGTGATAGTGAGCATTTTTTAATCTACCCTATTGGCTATTTGTACTCTTCTTTTGAGAAATGTCTGTCCATTTTTTCATCGTTTATTTTCTTGCTGTTGGGTTAAGTTCCTTGTATATTTTGGATATTAACATCTTATCAGATGTATGGTTTACAAACATTTGCTCTCATTCTGTGGGTTGTCCCTTCACTTTGTTAATTATTTCCTTTGCTATGAAAAAGCTTTTCAGTTTAGTGCAATGTCATTAATTTATTTTTCCTTTTGTTGCCTGTGCTTTTGGGATCCTTTCCAAAAAAAAAACAATTGTCCAACACAATGTCATGGAGATTTTCCCCTATAATTTTTTCTAGTAGTTTTACTGTGTCATGTTTCATATTTTAATGTTTACTACTCTCTGGGGATTTTGCTGATTTTTTTATTTTTTTAATGTTTTTAATTTTTTTATTTCCATAGGTTTTTGGAGAACTGGTGGTATTTGGTTACATGAGTAAGTTCTTTAGCGGTGATTTGTGAGATTTTGGTGCACCCATTACTCGAGCAGTATACTCATGTATAAACACTGAACTCATGTTTAATCCACTCTAAATTGACTTTTGTATATGGTGTAAAATAAAGGGCTACTTTCTTTGTTCTGCATGTGAATATACAGTATTACCAACACTATTATTGAAAAGCCGTCCTTTCTGCATTGTGTATTCTTGACATCTTCTTTATTTTTTATTTATTTTTTTCTTTCTTTCTTCTTCTTTTTTTGTACTTTAGGTTCTGGGATACATGTGCAGATCTTGCAGGTTGTTGCATAGGTACATACATGGCAAGGTGGTTTGCTGCCTCCACTCCCCCCATCCTCTATATTTGGCATTTCTCCCCACGTTATCCCTCCCCACCCTCCCCACCCCATTCTGTCCCTCCCCTAGTCCCGCAACTGACCCTAGTGTGTGATGCTCCCCCGACCTGTGTCCACGATATCTTTTTAAAATCCACTGAGCATGAATGCATGGATTTATTTTTGGGTTTTCTAGCCTGTTTCATTAGTCAATATGTCTATTTTTTACCCAGTACCATGTTATTTTGATTACAATCATTTTCACAATATGCTTTGAAAACATAAAGTACCATGTCTTCAGGTGTTTTTTTTTTTTTCATATATTATGTTTTTAGAGACAGAATCTGTCATTATTGAACAGGCTGGAGTGCACTGGCACGACAATTGCTCACTGCAGCCTCAAAGTCCTGGGCCCAGTTATCCTTTTACCCCAGCCTCCTGAATAGCTGGGACTACAGGTATGCACCACCACACCTGACTAGTTTTATTTTGTATGTTTTAGAGAGGTAGCCTTGCTATGTTTATCCAGGCTTGTCTCAAACTCCTGACCTCCAGCAATTCTCCCACCTTGGCTTCTCAAAGCATGAACATTACAGATTTGAACCACCACGCCTGGCCCAGCTTTGTTTTACCTGCTCATGATTGATTTTGCTTACTTGGAATCTTTGTGATTCCATACAAATTTAAGTATTTGCTTTCTATTTCTGCGAAAAATGACATTGAAATTTTGATTGGGATTGATCGCACTGAATCCATAGATTGCTTTGGGTAGGACAGACATTTTCACAATATTAATTATTTCGATCCATGAACACATGATACCTTTTCATTTATTTGTGTTTTCTTCATTTATTTTATCAGCATTTTAATGCCTTCAGTATACAGGTTTCTACCTTTTTGCTTAAATTTGTACCTAAGTATTTAAACTTTTTGGTTACTATCATAAATGGGATTGTTTTCTTAACTTTCTGTTTAGGTAGTTTGCTGTTAGTACAATTCAACTGACCTTTGAACTACTCAGGGATTAGGGGTGCCAACCCTCCATGCATTCAAAAATCCATGTAGGTAATTCATACTTTTATTGAAAAAAATTCACATGTAAATACCCCCTCACAGTTCAAACCCATGTTGTTCAAGGGTCAACTATGAAAAAATAAAAATAATAATAAAGAGCATCCAAGAAATGGAGCATCCAAAACAAACAAACAAGAAAGGCAAAGGAAATTTGTATGATGGTGCTGAATGCTCCAGGAGGACAAACAACCAGTTTTGTGTTGGAGAGAATGCTCCACAAAGATCTCTTGGAATAAAACAGAAACGATGAAATAAAAAACAATTCACTACTGATTTTTATATGTTGATTTTGTTTCATGCAACTTACAGGATTCACTTACCAGCTCCCACTATTTTTTGGTGGAGTCTTTAGGTTTTCTAATAGATGAGATTATGTTGTCCACAAACAGAGACTTTTTCACTTCTTCCTTTCTTATTAGGATGCTTTTAGTTTCTTACTCTTGCCAAATTCTCTGGTAGTGATTCAAGCGGTATGTTGATAAGACGTGGTAAAAGCAGGGGGCATTAAATTTTGTCAAATGCTTTTCCTGCATGTATTGAAATGATCAAATAATTTTGTGCTTTGTTAAAGTGATATATTCACATTTAATAATTCGTGTATGTTAAAATATTCTTGCATTTCAGGGATAAGTCCAACTTGATCATGGTGAACGAATCTCTTAATGTAGGCTTGAATTCTGTTTGCTATTATTTTATTGAGTACTTTTGCATATGTGGTTATCAGGGAAAATGGAAATTTTCTTTTCTTGCAGAGACTCTCTGGCTTTTTTTTTTTTTTTTTATCAAGGTAGCACTAGCCTTATAAGATGAATTTGGAAGTACAAGAGGGACTTATTTTGAATTTTCTTCTTCCTCTTTGAAATAGTAACACTGAAACAGTTAACAATTTAAAACAACACTATAAATGGCACATTTCTACCTTGTGGAAATACTTTTAATACATATTAAATAAAAACTTTCAAAGATAACCGAAAGCAGAGAGATGATTGTTGGTCATTCCTTATACTCATCACCCAGTCTCAACAATTCTGTAATTTGCCAGTAATTTGTGTCATTGTTTAATAACCATTCCAGATTTCCTTTGCATGTGTATACTGCTTTAAAACAAATAATAAAAATTACACTATATCACCCATAAATATTACTAAGCATATTAGTTCCATAAGAACTTTTTACATAATCACCACAATATTATCGCACTTCATACAGTTAACTAAATTTCTTATCAATATTGAAATTTCACTTTGTGACAAAAATACACTTCGATTTTTTTTTCAGAATAACATCCAGCCAATATCCACACATTGCATGTGTAATAAGTTTTAAGTCTTTTTATTCTATAACATCCTCCCTTCCTTCTCTTTGCTTTTTTCCCTTCCATGCCATTTTTTTGTTTTATTTTGTTTTCAAATTTTATGTTATCTGTCCCATAAAATGTCCCATATTCTGGTATTTGGATGACTGATTCCTTACGGGTTTGTGCATTTCTAACCCCTATGTTTCTGGTAAATTGGTAGTAGTTCAGATTTATGTTCAATTTGTGTAAGCAAGGACATTTTATGAATACTTTTTATTTTATTACATTCTGGAGCACTTAATGTCTACTTATCCCACTTTCAGAGATGCCAATTATAACCAGTGGTTCAGAGGCTGTCAGACTGATCTATCCTTTACAAATCTTCCCAACAGTCTTTCAACTAATGGTTTTAGTGTTCATTGATGATAATTTATTATGGAAATAAGAATTGCAAAATAGAACATCATTTGCATTATTCTTTTACATTGATTAGTCATATTATTTTTAATAAGGAAGCATTATTCTACGCCAAGTATTCTGTGAGTCTAAAACATAACACGTACAATGAGTTAGTTTGCTACAGCAGCCATAACAAATTACCATACACTCGGTGACTTAAACAACAGAAATTTATTTATTTTTTTAACTTCTGGAGGATCAAGTCCAAGGCAAGATGTCAGCAGGATTTGTTCATTCAAAGACCTCTTGTCTTGGCTATAGATGTCATCCTCTCACTGTGCCTTTTCATGGCTGTTCCTCTGATGTTTCTCTTTTCTTATCAGAACATCTGTCATTTTAGATAAGGAACCCTATCTTTATGACCTCTTTTACCTTAATCACCTCTTTAAAGGACTTATATCAGTATAACATTTATATTCTGAGGTACTGAGGGTTAAAAATTCAACATAAATTTTAGAGAAACACAAGGCAATCCAAAACATATGGAAAAGGCCAGAATAAATGTTTTCTTCTATCCTTTTAATTAACCACTTTCAAAATAATAACATTACCTAGAAACACTCACAAATAACCAGTACCATTTAATCATTTATGTGTCAATTAAAAAATGAATTTGTTATATATATATGGTGGGTTAAAACTCAGTTTAGTAATATTACTCTTTATGTTGTCATAGTTATTAAATTTTAGGCTAGCAGGAATGAAGTAAAATGTAGCATTTCTTTTCTTTGTAACTGGACTTTTCTTTGCACCTTTTTGCATTTATATTTTTTTTCTTATAAACCATCAGTAAGAAATATTCCAATTTTATCTATGTAGAATATAAAAATATATTTTCTAGTTTGCCAAATATTTTTTATTTTAATTTTCTATGCAAATGTCTCTTTATGTTCTATATTGTCAAAGGTATCCATCTGTATTATTCCATTTTCACACTGCTATAAAGACATCCCCAAGACTGGATAATTTATAAAGGAAAGAAGTTTAATTGACTCACAGTTCCGCATGGCAGGGGATGCCAAAGGAAACTTAAAATAGTGAGGAGAGGAGAAGAAGTTACATCCTACGTGGTGGCAGACAAGAGAGAGCAAGAGCAGGGAACACTGCCTTATAAAACCATCAGATCCCATAAGAACTCCCTCACTATCATGAGTACAACATGGAGGAAACCACCCTCATGATCTAATCGCCTCCCACCTGGTTCCTTTTTTGACATGTGGGGATTATGAGGATTACAATTTGAGATGAGAATTTGGTGGAGACACAGGCAAACCGTATCATTCCACCCCTGGCTCCTCCCAAATCTCACATCCTCACATTTGAAAACACAATCATACTTTCCCAACAGTCCCCCAAAGTCTTAACTCATTTCAGCATTAATCCAAAAGTGTACAGTCCAAAGTCTCATCTGAGACAAAGCAGGTGCCTTTTGCCTATGGGTTGGCAAAATAAAAAACAAGTTGGTTCCTTCCAAGATACAACATGGGTACAGATATTAGGTCAATACACCTGCTCCAAATGGGACAAATTGCCCAAAACAAAGAGGCTATGGGCCCCATGCAAGTCCAAGATTTTGGGGTGGCAGTCATTAAATCTTAAAGCTCCAAAATGATCTCCTTTGGCTCCATGTCTCAGATCCAGGGCACACTGATGGAGGGTGGACTCCCATGGCCTTGGGAGCTCCTTCACATGCTAGTGTTATGTGCCTGTGGCTTTTCCAGGTGCATGGGCAAGCTGTTGGTGGATCTACAATTTTGGGATCTGGAGGATGGTGGCCCTCTTCTCACAGCTCCACTAGGCAGTGCCCCAATGGGGACTCTGTGTCGGGGCTCCAACCCCACATTTCCCTTCCACACTGCCATAGCAGAGGTTCACCAAGAGGGCTCTGCATCTGCAGCAGATTTCTGCATGGACATCCAGGCATTTCCATATATCCTCTGAAATCTAGGCAAAGATTCCCAAACTTCAATTATTGACTTCTGTGCACCCGTAGGCCCAACACTACATGGAAGCCGCCAAGGCTTGGGGCTTGTACCTTCTGAAGCAATGATCTGAGCTGTACCTTGTCCCCTTTTAGCCATGGCTAGAGCTGAAGCAGCTGGGACACAGGGCACCAAGACTTGAGGCTGCACAGAGCAGGAGGGCCCTAGGCCTGGTCCATGGGATTATTTTTCCCTCATAGGCCTCTGGGCTTATATTAGGATGGGCTGCCACCAAGATCTTTAATGTACCCTGGAGACATTTTCCCCATTGTCATGGTGATTAACGTTTGGCTGCCTGTTACTTATGCAAATTTCTGCGGCCTGCTTGAATTTTTCCTCAGAAAATGGGTTTTTCTTTTCTATCTCATTGTCAGGCTGCAAATTTTCCAAATTTGTGTGCTCTATTTCCCTTTTAAGCATAAATTCAAATTTCAGGTCATCTCTCAAATTTAAAAGTCCACAGAGCTCTAAATCAGGGGGGAAAATGCTCCCTGTTTCTTTGCTAAAGCATAGTAAGAGTCATCTTTGCAGCAGTTCCCACCAAATTCCTCATCTTCATCTGAGACCACCTCAGCCTGGACTGCATTGTCCACATCACTGTATGCATTTGGTTGAAACCATTCAACAAGTCTCTAGGAAGTTCCACACTTTCCCACAACTTCCTGTCTTATTCTGTGTCCTCCAAACTGTTCCAACCTCTGCTCGTTACCCAGTCCCAAAGTTGCTTCCACATTTTCAAGTATCTTTATAGGAGTACCCCACTCTCCATGGTACCAATTTACTGAATTAGTTCATATTCACACTGCTATAAAAACATACCCGAGACTGGGTAATTTATACAGAAAAAAGGTTTAATTGACTCACAGTTGCACATGGCTGGGGAAGCCAAAGGAAACTTATAATCACGGCAAAAGGGGAAGGAGTCACATCTTACATGGTGGCAGGCAAGCGAGAGCAAGAGTAGGGGAAAACTGCCTTATAAAACCATCAGATCTTGTGATAACTCACTCACTATCATGAAAACAGTTTGGGGAAACCACCCTCATGATCCAGTCACCTCCCACCTCGTCCCTCCCTCAACACATGGGAATTACAATTGAAGATGAGATTTAAGTGGGGACATATCACCATCTTTTCTTTAATTGCTTCAAATAAATTAAAAGTTATGGTTAGGAAACATTCTCTACCCCTAGGTTGTAAAAATTTTTTATTATTATTTTAATACTTGTATATTTAATTTCAAAACTCTGACCCATTTGAAATTTATCTTGACAGATTTAGTGAGGATTATATACAATTTTTTCTTTTCCATATGATGAATTATTGCTTCAAATTATTAATTAGTAAAGACTCAATTATATCACTCAATAATAGCACAAATTATATAATAACACCTGGAGGGGGCAGAGACCTATCCTACCTGCTGCAATATATTTTGCTGTGAATCTGACAATTATAGATATCATTTCTCTTATAGTTAGGATATAGAGGCCTGGAAACCAAGGGATGGATTTAAAAGTGGTTCCTCTCAACTGTGCTTCAAATGGCCCTTCAGATTCATTTTTCTCCTGTTTTAATAATGTCAGCTCTGTTAGTTTAGATATCTACTTCCCAACAGAATAATGTTTTCACTCAGGGACACAAGTGGTTTCATTTAACTGTAAGTGAGGATTGCCATCCTAGTTATTTGTACTTTTTGAGTCTTTGAGCCAATAGAGAAGTTACTGTACTAGCTTGAGTGATCAGCTTTTATTATCAAGAAGAGTATGGGATGGGTAGGGGGCAGGTGCAGTAGCTCAAGCCTGAAATCCCAGCAAAAGATCACTGGATGCCAGGAGTTCAAGACCAGCCTGGTTGACATGGTGAGATCTCATTTCTACAAAACAAATGACAAAAAAAAAAAATTCATTAGGCATGATGATGAACACCTGGGAGGCTGAGATGGAAGAGTCACTCGAGTCCCAGAGGTCGAGGCTGTAGTTAACTGTGATTGCTCCCCTACACCCCAGCCTGGGTAACAGAGCAAGGCAGAAAGAGGGAAGGGAAGAGGAGGGAAGGGAAAAAAGGAAGGGAAGGGAAGAGGAGGGGAAGGGAAAAAAGGAAGGGAAGGGAAGTGAGAGAAAAAGAAAAGAAAAGATAAAAGAAATGAAAAGAAAAGGAGAAAGGGGGTTCCTGCTATATATAACAGGGCAAAGGAGAAGAATGGATGGAGTCTAGAAAATAGTTCAGATTACTTTTTGGTACTTTATGTCCAATGGTAAAATTTAGTAGAAGACGACTATATCAGCTCAATACAAGCAGGAGAGCTAAAGCTCATCATGTGTAAAAATAAGGGTTTTGAGTCACCCTGGCAAGCACAGATCCTTAAGTAGGTGTTTTGACTGAGAACAATGTGGTTCTCAGTACAACAGCTAGTGGTTGTGGGGGAGTCATAAGTAACAACGTAAGATTAAAAGAACTACTGAAATGTCCAAATCTTAGGCACTATGCAAGAGCCATTCATATTGGATCCTATGTAAAGCCACACACTCACAAAACAAAACTAGTGCTAGAAAAAAAATGTGAAATATAACCCCAAAAGTTGTTCAGTGTAGTCTCCTGAGCTATGATTTCATAACTAACAAGGACTGTGAAAATGATACAAATTTTTTTTTGTTATGTAGTCTGTATATGCCATGATGTTGGCCATAAAAATCAAATTTATCAGCTAAATTGACAGGATGTCAACTTAGATTTGTGCCTGAGCCACAGGAATAGTGATCATCACCAAAAAATGAAAGAGTTCTTTTGTGGGGGAGAAAGATAACCGATCCCCTTTTATGGGTAAGAGGGTTGTATTATGTCGGGAATGTATTAGTGTTGCAATTTCTGCTGGTTTATTATGTTTGTTTTTGGAGTTTCCCAGTGGTAGACTTAGGAAAGATACCATGGAATTGTTCTTTCTTAAAACATTCCAGTTCCCTTTAAGTATGACTTCAGTGTTGTAGATTCTAGAATGCTAATCTTTGTCTCTCTTTGATTCCCACATAGCCTGGGTGCTGGATAGGATTTAGATTCCACAGATACTCTCACAGTGCCATTTGACTTATAGCAGAATTAAGTGTGAAGAAAAGCAGGATATAAAGCATCCATTTACTGTCATGGATAGAAATATAGCTGGGGTCATTCTGCTGTCAGCATGTCAGAAGATTTTAGACCTTTCTGCAGTGGCTATGGAAGCTTTAACCATGTTACAGGGCCAGACTGATACCGGAGTTTGAAAGCTACTCCTGGAGACATGGGCTGCCTACTATTTTGGCCTTCCAACAATTTTATAAGAAACTCAATAGATGACAATGAATACCTGTGAGCTTAAAATAGTTATTATGATTTCTGCTTTGTGCAATGAAACCCTGAGTGAAACAGGTAACATATTCTGCTTATCAAATTTACACTAACTTTTCCAAAATTATTTTCTTGCAAAGATATGATACCAAGTTCTTAAACAAGGAAGGAGGAAAACTGTCAAATTATATTATAAAACAAATTAAATAACTATTCTTACCATGCCTAGTGGAGAACTACAATGTGTAATTGATTTCAGAAAATACAGTTTAAATAAAGGCAAATATTTTTTAATGATTTTCTACTTCATACACAATGCAAAGTATCAGGATTCTACTGTGTTGGTTACATTTCAGTTTTTCCTTTCTTAAATTCAAGAATTATAGAAGAGAACAAAATATTAAAGGTCCTTCACATAAAATAGTCCAGAGAATATTTCTACATCTATACTGTATTGTTATAAGCTTTTAGAGTGAAAAAACTTTAAAAAGAGACAATGATTTTATTAATATGATGAAAAGGTGAGACTTCACCTACAAAACTTTAATATTACCGTTCTCACTTTATAATTGTACTAAATCCATATATGTGTATATATATATATATATGCTATTTTGTTTATTTTTAAAGTGAGTTGATTAATAATAAAGACTTTTCTCTTTAAGTGTTATGAAGAATAATTAACATAAAGGACTCTTCTGAAGATTAATGATGTGACCTAGGTACCCAGCTAAACGAGATATGTAAACATTATTTAGAAGGGAGGCACATAAATGTATCATACATATTTTAGACTGGACAACATCTGGAAGTATGCAAAAGATTTATTTCCCAAGTGCTGTTGTTGCATGTAGTTCTCTCAATCTTTTTCTCATCTCAGTAGTTTTGTGTGGAATGTTGTCTTAAGCTATAGTTTCTCATACTTTGTCATTAACAAATTTCTAAGCTATGACTTATCTGAATTAGTCATTTATTACATTATTCACTCATACTGTGGACAATTTTTTATTTCTCTGAAATATATGGTAATAAAAATCTATACAATGACTTTAAGCCCTAAGTATTTCACTTAAAGTCTTTCAATAGTCTACTCAATTAGCTTGTTTAAATATTATTCTTAGGGTTTTAGTGGTGTCTGAATTGACAAATTTAAAAAACTGATGCTCCTGATAAAATGGTACTTTACCATCTCTTATGATTTCACTTTCTATAAATGGTTCAAGAAAAATGTACTGCTAAGAACTATTACAAAAAACTCTTTGTCACGTTTTTTAAGACACGTGATTATAGAAGGAAAGACAAGTATAAGAAGGTTTCCTAGATCTGAATCATTGATGAGTAAATTGGAAAACATCACTTCATATTTCACTTGAGGAGTGACTCAACCAGAGCTCAGTAATTTATTGGGTTACTCTATCCCAAATAGGACTAGACTTTGTGGAACAAAGATGAAAACAAAATAATTCCTAATTTCAAGGATTTATGATCTGAAACTCACATATCCAGGTCTTACAAAAGAATAAGTAGTACAGTATTATAGAAGATACAGAAAATTACACATTTGAGTATGATTTTATTTTTCTGTTGATGTAGAGAAAATCACAGAAAACTTCAGATAAACTTTAAATGATCTTGAATAATGAGTAAGGTTTTGAAACAGAGAAGACATTGCAGGTAGAAGAATCATGAGCATGAACAAAATAAGTTATCTAGAAAGAAATTTGGTCATAAGTGCCTAATATAACAGTACCCTGAATGATGAATGTGGCTCTTTATTCATTATAAAATCAAATGTGTGGTTTACGTTCTTTCTGAATTAAATGTAGACATTCAAAAGTTACAAAAAGCTTACCATGAAATGTAAACTTCTTTCTCTTGTATTCCAGATCAAAGAACAAATCACAAGGCTTTTATATTGCTTTTCACATTGTTCTATGTGTATACATGTATATACATTATAATTGCTTTTCACATCGTTCTATGTGTATACATGTATGTACATTATAATTCCTCCTTTAATTTTTACACCAATAGTAGTAAAAGACATATTATTCTTCATTTTTATTTTAACACAATACCTCTCTGAGATTGTCCTTATCACTTGTATTCTTCTTAAATCTGTGAAAATGAAAGTTGAATTGACTAGTTTCAGCAAAGTAATAGATTACAGTCTGATTACAAGAATCATTAGAATGCATTGTTGGCCAGAAACTGGAAGTATGATGTGTAGACTACTGTCAAATAGTGCTGGTGAAAGGAAGAGGCAAAATGAAATATTTGTATAGCAAGCTATTTTAGAAGCTAGCAAACTATAGTGGAACAAAATTACTTTGGCAAAACAAAGGTTTCTATTAAATTCCAAAATCCTATATTTATTAAGTCTAAAACTTTGGGAAATTATCTTTCTTGAGCTTCAGTTACAATATTTGTATAATGAAGAAAAATAATAACTAATTCACAGAATCCTTGTAACATTTAAATGAACCTTTAGTTTTTGGCCCATAATACTTATTTATATGGCATTTTCTAATTATTAGTAATTATCCATAATTTAATAACAAAAGCCTACAGTCATCAATATTACTGTCTCTTAATTTTATATGTACTGTACCTGTATTTAGCTTTTATTATTGTTTTGCATACTTATTTATTTAATGTTTGAGCTCTATAAAGTAGATTTACAGTGATCAGTAGTTTCCTTAGATAATTCTAGCTGCTGAAACAAGGAAACTGCAAAATATGAGTGGCATGACATAATAGTTTATTTGTTAATTGTTATGTTGCCAAATGCAGGTGTTCTTAGTTGGTGGGTAGATCTCTCCCACATAGTGACTCTGAAACTTAGTTTTCTAACATCTTTTGACTCTCCAGTCCACCAGGACTTTGAAGACCTCTGCACCCGGACAGTGGAAACAGAAGTGTGGAGAAGCTTCATTGTCTGCTCCTTAAAATGCCCTAGTCAGAAAGAGATACTCATCATTTCTGTCCATATTTCATATGGCTACAAATAGATGTGAGAAGGGCAAGAAAACGTAGCCCTGGCAAGGTAGTTGCCTTCTGATGACAACTTTGCACTCTGGAGGTAGACAAATTTTTGTTACTAGCTGGCAGTTTCAGCCGTATTAGTCCAGTATTCACCTTCACAAATGAGGAAACTTAAGACTCAGCAATTGTTGGCTGGGCAAGGTGGCTCATGCCTGTAATCCCAGCACTTTGGAAGGCAGAGGCGGGTGGATCATGAGGTCAGGAGTTCAAGACCAGCCTGGCCAACATGGTGAAACACCATCTCTACTAAAGATACAAAAAATTAGCTGGCTATGGTGGTGTGTGTGCCTGTAATCCCAGCTACTTGAGAGGCTGAGGGTGGAGAACTGCTGGAACCCAGGAGGAGGAGGTTGCAGTGAGCCGAGATCACGCCATTGCACTCCAACCTGGGCGATGGGGCAAACTCCGTCTCAGAAAAAAAAAAAAAAAAAAAGACTCATCAATTGTTGGTCTAACAGTTTTTTATGGTGTTTTCTTAATCCAATGGCATTTTGTAACACAATGGGTAGAATTTCAATTAAAGTATGGACCATACTAAAGGAGAAAATGTTAGATTATTATACTAGGTAAATAATGTTGCAAACATATTTGCACAATTATAGGACATACAGTTTCATTTTCCTGTTTAAAATAATTACAAAGTATTAAAGAGTTATCATAAAATATGGCATTATTAAGAATATCTGATTTTGATGCCTTGTCCTTATTTAGGAGTTTAGCACCCTGGTTGCATACATCATTATAATGAAAAAGCATTATTCTGTTTTATGCTGCCTGCAGAAAAAAAAAAAAACAGAAGAAAAATAGGAATTGTCTGTCCAGCATGAGTCGCAGTATAAATGTGCAGAATATGATCTAAGTGGAGGATGCTAAAAATTTTGAAAGCAGTATTTGCAAAACTTGTTCCAAACTTCCTCGTTAATCAGCACAAATATTTTTTAAGTATATATTTGAGGGCGTTTGCGTCTATACTCAATTATCGAGGCAGTAGGAAAATTATGCTCTACTGTGTATAAAATATTTCTAAGCTATTCAAAGAAGACACCACAGAGATAGCTAAAGAAGATACTGTAATATAGAAAAACACCTCATGCAGATGTATCCTTTATTGGCATCTCATCAAGTATATGGTGTTCTTAAGTAAGTTCAAATTGTTTTCAATTATTGGTTGAATAAATGAAGAAGGAAAATTGCATTGTATTACGGAAATACACGTTCATTCACCCACCCACTGAACACCTATTATATGCCAGACACTGTTCTGAACACTAGGGTTCCAGCAGGGAATAAAACAACATGATTTTCCCACTTGCTCATTTTTTCCTTACTTTACAAACCTGAAACTCTTTACACAACAAACTGAAAAATCCCATACAGAATTAGGCAGCTATCTTTGAGGAGTGAATTTGCTTGGGTTGCCTACTTTGAGCATCATAAGTTTTAAGATATGGAGTAAAAATACAGATGTACAACTTTAATTAAAATAACCAGCAATTCCATCAAAGGATTCCAAGAGGGATTTAAGGACCCACCCTGCCGGAACAGAGGCAGAGCCAGCAGAGGGTGCTGAGGCAGATTTACAAGACAGGCTCTCAGAAAATTTGCTTGGACACGTGGAACCATGCTTCCAAGTGCTATTGTTACCGACTCGAATCCACGAGTCTGTAGCAAATGTGATCCTTGCTCCTTGGAGGAAAGAATTTGGCTGAGGGCAGAAGTATGTTTAAGGAGAGACTGAGGCAAGTTTTAGAGCAAGAATGAGAGTTTATTAAAAAGTTTTAGAGCCAGAGTGAAAGGAAGCAAAGCACGCTTGGAAGAGGGTCAAGTGGGTGCCTTGAGAGATCCAAGTGCCCCATCCAATGTTTGGCTTAGGATTTTTATACATTGGCTTGGTTCTGGAATTTAGTTTCTCCTCCCTTGATTTCTCCCTTGGGGCAGGCTATCCACATGTCCAGTGGCCTGCCAGCACTTGGGAAGGGGTGCATACATAGTACATTTATTGAATTTGTGTGCATGCTCACTTGTGGTGTTTTTATCTCAATAGACACAAATTCTCAAAGGAAGGTTATATACCAGTTAAACTTTGTCATTTTGCCTCTTAGTACATGCTTGAGCCCACTTGCCCAACCCCTGAGATCTTATGGGAAGCTGCTGCTCTGCCACAGCTCCAGAGCATGTTTGCTATTTACTGGGAGCCTGTCAGTCCCTAGCACTGGCTGTGATCAATTATCGTTTCAGAGAGACAATTTAACAACCACCCGACCATCACATGATGGTTCCCTGACATTCCCTGAGGTAGGGAGAGGCTCACCTGTTGGGCTCATATCTGCCTAACTACCTACTCTAACACTACAACTTGGAGAAATACTTATTGTGGACTTTTAAAAAACTGTAGAATATCATAAGGCTTTGGCTATGAGGATTTACCAGTTTCAGAATATATAATTTTAAAATAATTTTTCTTTGAAGATATTACCTTCTGATATATTGCAAGTAAGGTATTGAGAAGTTAATAGAGCTCGGTGCCAGGTTTCTGATGGAGAATTTGAAGATGTGTGTTTACATTTCTATACATTTGACTGTTTCAGTTATGCATCACGTGCATCTTGGTCATAATTCACAATTACTAGGAAATTCGAAAATAATTTTTTAACAAAAGCAAATTTGAGAAAGTCAGTTTTTAAAGTTTCTAAAATATGGAGCTCAGTATATTTTTAGTAATTGGAAGATTGGTTGATTGACAAATACAAATTTTTCAGTAAAAATTTATTTTCTTTCCAAATAAAATAAAAATTTATGAAATGTTATCATTTCTAAAATCTTGAGAATTAATTAAGTATAAAAATTCTAATCAGGTTTTGGTTTATAATTAATAAATGTAATTGAAATATGTTTTATGAGTTAAAAGTTTATAAATCTTTTATTCATATGTTATGCTACTGTTTATATATTACATTGTATTGCTTACTGGTAAACTATAAGTTTGGGTGCCTATGTGGATAATAAACACAAATTATGTTTGGTTATATAATGATATTTTATACATATATATTGAAAAACATCCATTTGTTTGATTTATTGGTCCATTTTAACAAGCACTTCAAACATTATATTTTGGTTTCTCTTTTCCCCTATCAACATTAGCATTCTGTATTACTTGAAAACATTAATATTAAACAAAAAATGAAATGAATATCTATGGCAATTTAGTTGGTAGTTTGTTCCCTTTCTATTTAAACTGTGGCCCACAAATTAGCAGCATCAGCATCACCTGGGAGCATATTAAAATCAGAATCTGCATTTAGCAAGATCCCCCGGTGAGTGTATGACCATTAACATCTGAGAGGCCCCCTTCTGGTGTATGCAACAACTTTCTTTCGCTTTCTCCTTGCTAGCAAACCCCTACTTTGTTCACTTATTGGGTGGTCATGTTAATTATGATCCCTTCCCAGCCCCAGGGGACAAAGATTGATTAGACTAAGCCAAGCATGATAATTTAATTTCCCTTTCCTGTGACTGTTTAAGCAGGGGCATGTGTTGCAACCCTAAACAAAGCACCGTAGGGAATATTTTGAGGACATAACAACATGTTGTTACTCTGAAAAAGGTACACCAAACAAGAGCATGGATCTTCTTTTGCTCTGGATATTTTCCTTTTGCCAGCAATATCTAATATGGCACAGCCTTCTTGGAACTATGAGGAGAAGGCAAGGGGAAGCAGAGAAGCTGATCTTGGGTCTTTAAGGCCGAGCTAGAGTTCTTTCATTTGTTCCAAGAGTCCCTCTGCTGCCAGCATTCTTGCTAAGGATATAATGAACGCTTTCCTGTTGATCCTCTTTCAATTGCCTGTCTGTTACTTATTCTAACACAGATACCAATTTATAATTTTCACTGGCACCAAATAGCTACATTAGCCACTTTGTTTGTCTTTCAATAACTACCTTCTTAATTCACAGATAGGATAATTTGTATAGATTTGTTTTGGTGAGCTCCAGATAGATGATGAGATATTTCCAAAAGAATGACAGCCTCTACAGCAAATTTAATTGTTGGACTATGACTGAAATAAAGGTATACTCAAATTTCCCTATGTGGATTTTCATGCTATTTAAAGATTAAATGTATTGGTTTTCTATATTCTATTATGTCAATTTGGAAGAAAGAGTAAAACAGTAGCCAAATTTGGATATTAGTTTTGATTGAATACATGTTTACAGTTCTTAGTGACTTTAGCTCATAACAATAATTATTGCATTTGACTTCTTATAAAAATTCTGACGAAGCTCAATTTAAGAGCAAAATTAATGCTTACATTCTACTTCTGTTGTGTGTTTCTAAATAAGATTTTCATTAGATATGTGTTTTCATTAGATATATTTTTAAATTACATGTAAGTTTTCATTTGATGTATAATTATTATATACATAGCATTTAAATTTTGTTGGACAGTATTGATCTAATATATTGTGCAAGGCATTTAGGAGACATACTTTATTTGGAAAATATTCATGAATTTTTAGCCCACTAAGGTCATTGCATTTTCACATTAGTGTTTATATGTGCATCTTAATTCTTTGGTTAAAATAATTATTATTTATAAAAGTAGGACAGATGGTATTTTTCCAGAGTTTGCCACAGGATTCTTTCTGGCCCCAGTGTGTTAGATGTTTTCAGTAATATATTCGTTTTGAACTGATGTCGTAATAGCCATATGTGTATGTATATATTTAACACACATTTCTACTAAAATTATTTTAGCTTACAATCTTGTCTATAGCCATGATTCTTTATCCAGATTACATATTCAAATTACTTAGGTTATTTTATAAAGTACTAATGTTCCTCCCAAGCCAGTTAAATTAGAATCTAATTTGTTTGGGGGAACAAACTCGGGCATTGGTATTTTTCAAAAGTCTCTATGCCATTTAAATGGGCACCCATTTTAGAAGCATTTCAAACCATTCTTTTTGGATACAGATCTAAAGGATGCAATAAAATAGATCTGACTGACTTTGTTCATTATTAGCCAATTATTTGTTTCTCAGATTTGAATTCTTGGCTCTGTGATTCCTGGCCAAATTACTTCAACTTTCTGAGATATAATTTCCTTAATTTAAAAATAGAGATATATATTTCTATTTCAAAGTTGTGATGAGATTATTGTTAAATATAAAATATCTAACCTAGTACCTGGCACATAGTAAATAATTAATAATTGATGTGTTTGTTACTGTAATGTTTTGAATGACCAGAAACATTATAAGAATAATAGTAATTATGAACATTTACTTTAGTGCTTATGTATCATGTACTAAATTTGATGTATGTGTTGTCTCAAGTAGTAATTAATTAATTTAATTCATTAAATCATTTTATACACACTTAAATCATGTTGCAGAAACTCATCCTTTTTTATCACCAAAAACTGTATATATTTAATATATATAATTTTTTGGTTTGAACATATACATCTTTATAAACCTTCACCACAATCATGTCCTTCACCACTAAAATTCCCTCCTATCTCTCTCCCAGCTTTTTATGGTAAGAACACTTGACTTAAAATTTATCCTCAACACATTTTTAAAGTATGGAACACAATATTCTTAACTATAAGAACTATGTTTTGCAGCAGGTCTCTAGAATTTACTCATCTTGCATAACTGAAACTTTATACCCATTGAACAAACCACTATTGTCTCTGCTACTCTGAGTTTGACTATTTCAGACCCCTTATATAAGTGAGATCAGGCAGTCTTTGTCTTTGTGTGCCTAGCTTATTTGACTAATGCCCTCCCGGTTCATCCATATTGTTGCATATGGCAGAATTTCCTTTTTAAGGCTGAATAATATCCCATCATATATATATATATATATATATATATGTATATATATATATCACATTTTTTAATCCATTCACCTGTTAACAGATATTTAGGTTGTTTTTACATCTTAGCTATTGTGGATAATGCTACCATGAACATGGGAGTGCAGATATCTCTTTGAAACCCAATTTCAGTTCTTGTGACTATATACCCAGTGGTGGGGATTGCTGGGTCATGTGGTAGTTCTGTTTTTATTTTTCTGAGGAATCGCCATACATTTTGTCCGTAGGGGATGCACCATTTTATATTCCCATCAACAGTATAAAAGTGTTCCAATTTCTCACATTTATCAACACTTTTTATATTTTGCCATTTTTTATAATAGTAATCCTAACAGGTACGAGGTAATATTAAATTATAGTTTGCATTTCTGTTTTCCTGAATAGTGATGTTACCCATCTTTTATTATACCGTTGGTCATTTGTATGTCTTCTTTATAGAAATATTTTTTCAAGTACTTTGTTCAGTTTTTAATGAGGTTATTTGTTTTCACTTACTATTGGGTTGTAGGAGTTCTTTTATATTTTGGATATTAACTCATTATCAGGTACAATTTACAAATATTTTCTCTCCCACTCAATAGGTTTCCTTTTCACTCTGTTGATTGTTTTATTTGCTATGCAGAGTTTTTTTTTATTTTGGTGTAGTCCCATTTACCTAATTTTGCTTTTACTGCCCATGCTTTTGGTGTCATATTCCCCCAAAAATCATGTTCTAAACCAATATCACAAATTTTTTTCTATTTTCCTCCAAAACTTTTATACTTTCAGGTATTATATTTAAGTCTTTAATCTCTTTTGAGCTGATTTTTTTTTTGTATGGCATAACACAAAGAACCAATTTAATTATTTTGCATGTGGATATTCAAATTTCTTAATGCCATTTGTTGAAGAGACTACGCTTTTCCCATTGTTTATTCCTGGCACTCACTGAAGATCAATCAACACTATAAGTGTGAGTTTATTTTCGGGCTTTCTATTGTTTCCATTGGTCTATGTGTTTGATGTCTCTTCTTTCTTTTGCCAGTAGTATACTGCTTTAACTACTATATTTTTGTAATATATTTTGAAATCAGAAAGAATGAGACCTCCAGCTTTGTACTTCTTCCTCAATATTGCTTTATTTATCCGGGTCTTTTGTGGTTCCATTTGAATTTCAGGATCGCTTATTTCTATTTCTGTAAAAATGTCATTGATATTTTTATGTGAATAGCATTGAATCTATAAATCACTTTGATTAGCAAGGACATTTTAACATTAAGTCTTCCAATCCATGAACACAGGATGGCTTTCCATTTATTTGTGTCTTCTTTAATAACTTTCATCAATTTCTTTTAGGCTTCAGTGTACAAACGACTCATACAATCAATCAATGTAATATATAGACATGCCTTTGTTCCAAATAATGTGTCAGCTACTGTTAATAAAAATTGTGAAGATACTCTAAATATAAGTGAAAGATCAAAATATAGAATACTAATAGGAAATATCTAATTGCTGTGTTTTTTTAAAAACAGACAAGGAATTCTAGTTTAAAGAGTAATTTTAAGTTTATTTTGTAACGTTCAAGGGCAATTACTACTAAATAATAGAATTTACAAAATTTCAACATGGTATAGCCAGTGCCTGCCTTGTACAAAAAAAAAACAAGAACAAAAAAATCACATAACCTGTAAATATTTAAGTTTAAAATATTAAACCCAAATGAAAAAAACTTGCTTGAGTTTCCATGTGCTATGTATTAATATGAACTTTATTGATAAGACCAAGATATTATACCAATGATTCATTATTCCCTGGTTCCATGTGTAAAAGCATAGGCTATGAAAACTAATTATAAGTGCACATGCATTTTCTAGAAAAAAATGTAACCATCTGGAGTAACTTTAGCAGCAGAAGCCAATATTTGTGCTGTTATTTTCATTACAGGCCTTTCAATGAAACTCTCTCCATGCAAGCAGGCAGCCAAGAAAAGAAATTAGTGGCCATTCAAGGACATGGCTCAAAGACAATTCCATTCTATTAGTGTGTGTGTAGCTTTTCTTAAAGCTGTGATAATTTTTCAAATTGTGGTTTGTCCAAGAGCAACATCTATTCAGACCATAAAATGGAGAGAAAAAACTCCGTGGTTCATTTAAACCATCTTCTTAACGTCAGAGAATTTTTAGCTGAAAAAAGACATTGCCTTTATTGCCAGCTTATGTTGAATGAATAATTTAGAATGAAAGCAGTTGCAGCATAATGATAAAATTACATAAATCAAAGAGTAGCTGCTCAAGCCAAGTATCTGCAGAAAAAAAAAAATAACAGTCTCTACTCTTCTGTTTACTTAGATGGTTATTTTGTTTGTGCAGATGTTCCAAAAACTATCATTACATGCATTTCTTTGTGATATTTGTAACCTACTTGAAATGCTTGCTCTAAGAAATTTTACTTCTCTATTAAACACATCCTTTAGCCTCATTCCTTTCTTGTTGTCCAACAGAATCTGTACTTTAAATGGCAGGCAAAATTCAAGACAAGTGCTCACTTAGACCAGAGTAGAGAATGAGAAGAAAGAAGGAACTTACTAATTACCAGATGCCTATTTTGTCCTAGGCACTGTAGAAGATGTTTTACTATTTTATTTTATTTTATTTTTCACAATGGCTTTCTGAATTATAATAATAGATAAGATTAGCAAAATATCATTATTTATTGTTTAATGTTGTACAACTATATAGTAGCGGAATCACACTGAATGATCTGTTTCATCCAAACCTCCAGCTCTTTTGAATATGTAAGAAAGCAATCTAAACATTTGAAGTCATCAGTAAAGCAAAAATGACTGTAAAATAAAATGTTTTATAAAACCAGAAATTTAAAAGTTCTCAATCCCAGATAAAAACAGGATGGCCAGTACTTGGTTGATATAAGTAAATGTTATTCCAAAAATCAACTTTTGGGGATACCTTTACCTTTTAACAACACAATGTTTTTCCCTTGTTAAGGCAGAGTCATATTTTAATATAAGGATTTCTAGAGCTATTTGCAAAGAAATCTTAGCCTGGAGCTCACTGCCTGGAAATGGCCCTCTCCTCCGATTAGATTCATGCTAAAATCCACAACATGTCAAATCGAGTTAAGAATTAAAAGTCATATGTGCCTGAATAGCTTATTGATTCAAAATTTTTTTTAAATAGTGAGTTCAGCAAAATCAGAAGGGCGACAACAACCAATCATTTTAGCCAAAGCGGTTCTTTCCCTAGCTGCATGCAGTCACAAATAGATGAGAGGGCTATCTGCATCAACATAAGGCTGCACGTTGTCACAGGCTGTGTGCATTACCAATTTCCTTGCTTAGGAAGAAATCAATGCTGCCACATTTTGCCCAGCATTGCTTGAAATATTCATATAAATTTATTTTAGAGAAAGCCTAATTTGATGTATACATTTTATATTCTAATTGCCTATATAAAAATTATTACAGTATTTCTAGATAAAATATTCCTTAGTAATAAAAATATGTTATTATATTAAAACTATTGGTTTTAAAAGTATACCAAGTCCATCCTATAGGGTTTTTTAAAATAAGTTTGCAATAAGGCAAATTACTACATGAAACTATCAAAACCTTCACATATGGGGAAGCATTAGATTTTAATATGGTCAATAGGCTACATGAATGTATTAAACAATAAATTGTCTTATAAGTATTTCTTTTATATATTCTCTATATGTAATATATATTATATATTACAGCCATATATTTGACTATTCCAAGTAAGATGTATTTCTACCTTCATAGCAAACAGAGCCTTTGATTGACCCTTAAAATCTTTCAATACTTCTAATATTTTAAGTTTTGGACCTATAGCTAACATTTAAAAGAAAAAGTTCTATAACCTCATTTACATGCAAATATACACTTGGTTTGCCACCAGTTAAAATAAAAATACTTATTGGGGCTGGAAAATTATTTTTACATAACAAAATACTGACATGAGACATTTTTATTGATCCAATAGGGAGACTGTTGTTATACGGAGAAAAATATATTAACATATAAAGGATAGTTATTCAATACCTTAGGCATCTGGGGGTCAAAGAGCAAGCTAGAAAATAAGGGAATATTAAATTTTTATATCATACGTGATCTTGGTGTCGCTAAAATGGAACCAGTCATATTCATTACTACTCCTCAAAAAAATCTCAACCAGTTATTGACTAGATAGCTAATATCTAGTAGAAAATGGAAATGATTTTCTGGAAAATAATACTTTTTTGAAGAAAGTTAGGGTATTTGTTTTCAGAAAGTGAGTGAACAATAAATAAAATTTAAATTTTAAAATGATTGAACAATAAAAAACCTATTAGTCTAATTAAAATTTTCAAATTTTCAACATCAATATTAGTTATCCCTTTACTTAAAGTGTATTATATGTCATAGGAAATGTGCTGCGTCAAAATAAAGAGGGCTGTTACATAACTTTGATTTTGTACCTTTTTTTTTTGGAAATTCATAGAAAATGAGGATTTGATACTCTGGAAGTAAGATGCAGTTGCCATGACAACCATGAGGCACAATACTGCATACCACTGTTGAAATGGCATTTGAATATCAGAAAGAATCTGCTTCATTTTGCATTATTATTTTTCTCACTTTAAATGATATGAATAATATAATTCTTGTTTTGTTTTTAAGTATGTGCATTTGTTATAATTTTAACAAGGGAGGCTGATATACGAAAAAGTAAATGTGTAGCAAGTGAATAATTTATTAGAAATTCCATGATTTTTCTAAAATTTATTATTTACATAAAGATGTCACAGTAAATATTTGCCTCATATAAAAGATAACTTAAAGATTTTAATTAATATAATATTCAGTAATTTAAATTGTTTCATGACATTTACCCTAATGTAAATTACTATCAATGCACATATATCAGCCCGATCCTCCTTAAATATTTATGGTAATATTTCCACCTCTGCTATATTGTCTCTATTAGGGTGTCTTCATAAGCAACCTATTTCCAAACTGTACATATTACCTCTGCCTAAACCTTCCTCCTCACATAGTCCCTGAACCACTGGCAACACCATGTTGCCAATTGCCGAGCCTCAAACATTAGTCTTCTTTGGCTTTTTATTCTCCTTGCCATCATTTAACGAATAATAAACTAATCCTACTTAGTCTATCAGTAGAATACTCTGGTGATCCTTTAATTTAAATAGTAGTGCAACATTCATTTTGTATTATCAGAAGAAATATTAATTTTCTATTAGTAAATTTTTTACCTATTTGTAAGTGAAATACAAGCATTTCCTGGAGTCAAACATATCCTGACCTAGGAATGAAGAGATGGAGGAGTGGAAGAAGCTGGAGGGGCAAAACTGGAAGAGTATCCATTATTCTGTAACTGTGAGCAAAACAACAGAAGCTGTTTGGAAAGGAAATGATTTTTAAAAGTTGTGTGGAGAATACTTCTTATAGAAGAATGGGGAATGCCTTAAAAAACAAGGATTAGTCGCAAAAATTAAAAAAAAAAACAACGGAAATATTCTACCATAGTTCAAGAAACAGACAATGCAAACATGGACTAGAATGTTGTGAGTGAAATTTTAATAAATTTGATTAATTGAAAACTTGTCTTGCTGCTTTAAAGCAGGGAGACATATTGACTGGTCAAAAAAGTAGAAAAAGTGTAGTGTTTATTATAAGTATTTAGAAGAAGGATTTTGATAGATAAATGTAAAAAATGGAAAGAATCTTTGAAACAAAAAGAAAAGAAAAACATAAACAGAATTGTATGAGCAGTGCAGTGCTTGTTTATGGAAAAGAAGATTATTTTTAAAATTGAGAAACCTAGAAAAATAAGGAAGCAAAAAGTAAAATTATGACTAGTTTATTTACAAAAATGTCAGATCATATGGATACTTGTCATAAAAAATATTTCCTAACTATGATACTTCTTTAAGATTCTGAATTATTTTAATACTAAGCAATTAGGTTAAATGAATAACCGATAATATAATTTCAGTGGGCAATTTTGACAAATTAGTTAATCTGTAATTTCACTAGCTATATACATACAAAATCAGGATTGGGCAATAGAAATGTGTATTTTTTTGGATAACTCCAGAATCAATGTGGGATGTTGAATATATATGTTTATATCTGAGCACTCTTGAAATTTCATTACCTGGGTTAAAAATAAACACACACACACACACATATATATGTTTCAACATATAAAATAAACATATATATATATATATTTTATTTTAACCCAGGTAATGAAATTTCAAGAGTGTTCAGATATAAACAATACATTCAACATCCCACATTGATTCTGAAGTTATCCGAAAAAATCTACACACACAAAGGGAAATAGAACCAGAAAGGCAACCACGACAGATAAGATTTCAACATTTTTTACAAGGTAAAGATGAAAAAGGAAAGGGAATAGAGAAAGCTGAAAAACTGCAGAGGGAGAAGACAGTGAAACAAAACTATTCATAAAGCACAACTACAGAAAGGCTCAGAATCTGAAGGCACTGGCTGAAGGGGCAGATGGAGGTGAAGCTGGGATACTGAGAGGAATATTGGTCAAATGTCCACAGTAAGAGTATTTAGACCATAAGTCATTCTCTATTGCATTTCTCTAGGTAATAACTGCTCCTCTACCTTACAAAATGTATTTGCTACACAAACCGCATTAGAAAGCCTCTAGCACTGGGCCCACTAAGCACAGTAGAAACGACAAAGGACCTTCTTCCATGAAACATAGGAGTCAGTGAGAAATCTTCCCATTGTAATAGCAGCAACACCCAACCATCAAGTGTGCCTAGTCTCTAAACATAGAAAGGAGATGGATGATTCTACTCAAGAGAAGAAATATCACCTTGAAAAAATTATCTGTTTTTTCGCATTTTGTAGTCTTCCAATGAAATGCCAATTTCTTTGCCATCAGGTGAAACAACTTTCCCTAAGACTAGAACTTCTATCATTTTATCATTTCTAGAGGAATGACAGATGGAAAAATAATTAATACTTAAATTTCATATTTATAGAACACCATAAATTTCAAACTTCTAGCATGCACCCAGGACCAATTATCTGTGAACTAGATTGTTGAACCCAAAGCTTTTTTTTTCAGGGTTAAATATTTTGAGAAAACTCTTTAAAAGTTATCCAGGACATGCTGGAAAGATCCTAGGTAATCTTAGATTGTCCTTTTGCTTTCAAATAAACCAATAAAGTGAATATTATACAGAATTAAACATCTATCACCTTTCAAGACCTCTCCTGAAATTTCATCTAGGACTAATAAAAAGTCATGTTAAAATGACTACATTGTTTGTTCTTTCTACACCTGAAAACTAAAGAACTAACTATCTTTAGTCAGGTAGATTATTTCATATTATGTTTAGCATCTCTATTCATGCACAGTCTCATAAAACAAGAATAAGCTAGTATTTCTATTAACGCAAAATATATTTTCATGATACATTTTAGTGTTGCCTGACAAGGCTAAATGGAATACTTTATGTTAATTTCTTCAATGATACAGGCTTAGACATATAACCACATTCAAGTAAAATACTCTATACATATAAACACTGTCATTTTTACAAGCAACCAAATATATAAGAGCTGCTATTTTTTTGAGCCCTTATTATTAACCTAGTGCTACTGAATTAATGCTCATATGAAATCAGTACTACGTTTATATCTATTTTGTGGACAGGAAAATTAAGGCACAGACACGTTAAGGCAATTTCCTAGGTTATATCACTTGTAATTGTCAGAGTCAGGATTCCAACCTATGTGGTTTTGCTCCAAAAGCACTATGCTATTCTGCCTCTAATAATCACAATGTAAAATGTAATCATACATTTATACTGTCTGCAGACACAAAATTTGTTCACACAATTCGAGTTTGAAAAGATCCTCTCCACTGATGAGTTTTCCTTATCTCTGCTTACCCAAAGCTATGGAGGCTGCTGTGTTCTTACGCCACTCTGCTTTTTTTCTCAGCACAATTAATTGCTCGTTGTTCACCATTAAAGTCAATCCCAGGTGCTATGCTCATTTCTACCTCACACAACTCGACGGCTTCCTACTGTTTTAGCCAGTGTTTCTCCAAGTTTGATTCGATCACAGCCTGAGAAACTATTACCTAGGGTACTTGTTTAAAATGCAGATTCTTATCCCCAGCCTAAATGTACTGTATCAGATACTTTGAGGTGTAGCATCCAATAATCTGTTTTGCTACAAAATCTTTAATGTGTGTGAGTTTTGTATTTACACAAACAGCACATGTTATACTCATATTTCTGAATGCATATGTAAGAAACTGCTATAGTTGTTATTCCTCTTTATGGAGCTAGACAATGAGAAGAAGTCTCTAGAGACACTAGAGCTAGTCTAAAGACATTAGCTTTTTAAACAAAACGTTGTGTTTCAAAATGTCCTAACGTTTTAACAAGCACCCGGATAATGCTTAAGGTCATGATTTTTAAAAACTGGGGTATTATTCTAACATCCCACTAATGGTTTAGGATAATAAATATTACTATTAATTTCCATAAGCTTCATAGTTACATCCAAACTCAACTCCTTTGTGACACAGTTACAATTCCCTTTCTTCCTCACTTGAACTTGTTCTCTTTAAATGCTATGCTATATCACCAAATTTCCAGGTGGCTTATTACCTCCCTCAGTTCAGATCTGCTCATCAGAAGTCACCTCAGCAGAGAACTTCCCAGACCAATTTACAAAACAACTCCTCAAGCGTGAAGGATAAAGGTGCTGACCTAATTAAATTTGGAATAGTGCGGAATCTGTAAGACTAAAGGTAAAAGCGACTATACATAAATATGGCACATTATTCAGTAAAGTTTATTTTTTAAGGGAGTACATGTTAACAACTTGGAAACTACTATACATGTATACTGAACTGAACAAACAGTAAATGAATAGCAGAAAGTAGGAACCACGTTTCTCACTGATGAAGAGAGAGGTTACAGATAAGCAAGGGAGGCGGTCCAGAATGACTCATACAACATTGGACTAGAGTTGGAGTCATCAATTAAATATAAACATACGTTTAGCATAATATACATGCAGGTGATCATACATAGTGAAATTATAGACATGCGTGCGTACTAGCCTGTGTATACACACATGTATTAGGTTAGTTTGCACACATAGATTTCCAATCTCTCTTGGCTGAGAGTCTAGACACTGTGACACCACAGTAGCAACAAACTCACCCAGTGCTGATATCTTGGTTTGCATTTCTTTATCTTCCCCGATAAAAATTTTCAGGGATCCTTACAGAACTGACTTATTCAAGGGGTGGGACAGAGAATATCCAAGATGAGCCTGGAGCATCTTGTGATACCAGTGATACCAGAAAGTAAGGAAGTGATTTTTAGAAATTATGAGAACATATCAAAGAGACAGCAGGAAAGCAAATGATTTCCCAGTGGTCAAATCTGGACTGGTTTGTACAAGAAAATGAGTATTGGATTATAATCCAAAGTGTAGATAAATATCCATGGCTTCAACCTAATGTAAATGAATGACTGAATACACTTTTTAAATGAAAGAGACTAGACAGATCTGTGCAGGATTCCCAATAGTTTATGTAGATACTGCTTCCTTAGGGAGGTAGAGTACAACTCACAACCGCTTGAGTGTGAGCTGCATACAATGACTTTCTTCCAAAGAGCACAGTATGGAAAGAGAGAAGAAGAGCATTGTTTACAAAGGAAAAACCTGACAAAGAGTATCTCCTCCAGGTAAAAGACTCATCAACACCGGTAAGGCATGTTGATAGAATACAGTCTTGATGTGATATGATGGACAATGGCATTTTACATCTGCGAGCAGCCCAAAAACCCATATTCTTAGTTTCTGAGTAAAACACCAGGCAATCCCAAATTGAGGGATATTCTACAAAACACCTGACCAGTACTACTCACAACTATCAAGGTCATTAAAAAAGGGAAAAATCTGAAAAGCAGTCACAATTTAGAAGAGGTTAGGAGATATGATAACTAAATGTAACACGATATCCTAGTTGGTGACCTAGAACAGAAAAAGGACATTAGGTAAAAACAAGGAAATCCAAAGTTTGAACTTTTATATCATCATTGCTTCATTATTTTTGGCAAATGTATCATATCAATAGAAGATATTATCAATACAGTAAACTACCTATGGAAAAAAAAGTACATATTTGCAAATGTTATAAAAAGTTAAAAGACTATTCTAAATTTTTAAAACAGAAAATAATCTCTCAACCACAATATTTAACACCACATACACTTTTCTTTATGTCAAAATATATCTAACATAAAATATACAATTTTATCTATATTTAATTGTACAATTCACATTCACATTTTTGTGCAACTGTCAATCCTATTAATCTTCAGAACTTTAACTTCATTCCAAGTTGTAACTCTGAATTCATTAGCAAACAACTTGCCATGTACCCTAGACCCTGGTAACTACCATTCTGCTTTCTGTGTACATGAATTTGAGCATTCTAGGTACCTCATAAAAGTGGACTCACACAATATTTGGCCTTTTGTGTCTGGCTTATTTCATTTAGCAAAATGTCTTTAAAGGTTATTCCTGTTGTAGCATGTATCTGAATTATATTCCTTTATAAGAATAAATAATATTCCATTGTATACACCACATTCGGTCAGTGGACATTTGGGTTGTTTCCACCTTTAGGCTGCTGTAAGTAATGAACATTGGTGTAGAGATATCTATTCAAGTTCCTGCTTTCAATTCTTGTGAGTATGTACCCAGAAGTAGAATTGATGGGTCACATGTAAATTCTGTATTTAATAATTTGAGAAACTTCCATACTATTTCTGTAGCGGCTGCATCATTTTATATTATCACCAGCAATCCACAAGGGTTCGAATTTATCTGTATCCTCACCAACACTGTTTCTGTTTTATGAGGTTTTATGTTTGCTTGTTTTTCTTTTTGCTTTTTATAATAGCTACACTAATGTTTGTGAAGTGGTATCTCATTATGGCTTTAATTTGCATTTCCCTCATGATTAGCTATGGTAGGCATTTTTTAATGTACTTTTTGACTATTTGTGTATCTTCTTTGAAGAAATGTCTATTCTAGTCCTTTGCTCATTTTTTAAATTGGATTATTTTCTTTGGTGTTGACTTGTGAGAGTTCTTGATGTATTCTGGATATCCCACACATCCACATTATTTTTTCTTTGCAGTAATTACCTTATATATGTTATACTATATTCACATAACAGAAGCATAGAATATGTAAGTGCAAGTTAATACTACTGCATAATGCAGATATTAGTAGTCTATTCCTATGGCACATATTTGTAAACAGAAAAAATAGGCCTAGCTGGGCTCTTTCCTTGTTCATTTTATTCTTATTTCACGCATTTTCTCCAGTAAAAGTTAGAATATGTTAAAAGTCAAGATGTGTCAGATAAGTTGGATACTCTGACTCAGAGTTCACTTCAATCTTCTAGTATGTGTTCTATAGAAACCAGAAAGTCAAAACTAAGTTTACTAGATTCCCCTTTGTCTGGAGTCTCCATGTGACCACATATAAAAAACGATGAAGAAAAGGAAATTAGAGTTAGGGAGACTAGATCATGTAGTGAAGGTATTTTATTTCTCTAAAACAGCTGTGTTAAATTCTACTGGCTGATTTCCTAGATATTAGATTAATAGGTTCAAGGCAATGTGTATTAACAACGGTGGAGTTTTGTCTTTGTATAGGATCCAAGATTGGTTTTGTTTTTCCCCCAAATACTGCACATATTTAAATTATCTGACAGATTCCCTTTAAAGTGTCCTTTATGATTAGTTACTAAAATACTGACCTACAAAGACAGGCTCCTAAAAATCTATGTTCTTTCTACTTTATACATTATAATTCATAATGTTTAAAATTAAATTACCTTTAATTACCCCTTCAATAAACTATATACTCTCCCTTACTCACAAGTATACCCCTAATACTTTGCACAGTTTTGGTACATACAAATTTCTCATGCAGTGGCACAGATAAATAAGCCAGTAAATTGATAAATGAATAAGTGACTAGTCATACTATACAAAGCAACTAAAGACAATGTAATTTTAGATAGATAAGTTCTATGACTGAGAGAAAGTTGCTTAATATCTCTCAGGTTTACTTTATTTATAAAGTATATATAATAATATTTACTTCATAGGTTTACTGTAAGAATTAAATAAAATAATGTCTTTAAATTACTCATCAGCATGTCTGCCATATATAGAACATATAAATGTCAGATACTTCTATAACCTGCAGCCCTCAGATTAGAATTTTTGGTGGGTGTTAACAAGTTACAGAAGCACAGAACAAGGTTATATTAACTAAATTTATAAATTATAGAAATTGTGATTTTTGTTACTATTGTAACAATTGTTGCTGTTTCTATATTAAAATGTTCAATCAAATTTAAAAGCTTACAAATCACATACACACATATATGCAACGTCACTTTTTTTTTTTTTTTTTTACAAATGATACCACATTTAAAACAAAACAAAGTATAAATTATTGTAAGACTGTAATAAAAATTAGTTCAATGGCAGGGTGCAGTGGCTCATGCCTGTAATCCCAGCCATTTGGGAGGCTGAGGCTGGCAGATCACCAGGTCAAGAGATCAATACCATCCTGGCCAACATGGTGAAACCCTGTCTCTACCAAAAATACAAAAATTAGCTGGGCATGGCGGCATACGGCTGTAGTCCCAGCTACTCGGGACCCTGAGGCAGGAGAATCGCTTGAATCCGGGAGGAGGAGGTTGCAGTGAGCCAAGATAACAAGACTGCACTCCAGCCTGGCAACAGAGTGAGGCTCCATCTCAAAAAAAATAATTAGTTTGATAATTCACATTATAAACTCACTTCTAATCAATAAGAATGACTTCATTTTATCAATGTAGTTTAAATCTTAAGTCATTTTAAAATTTACCATTATAATTCTATAGCAATAGATACTATGCCATGAAAATAACCTTTCTAAATTTGTATTTCAAAATTCTAACAGAATAAAATCAGAAGCAAAAAAGGAGATATGATACCTAATATCACAGCAAAATAAGATATCATGAGACTAATATGAATAATATTATGCCAGCAAACTGTATAACCTAGAAGAAATTGATAAATTCCTAGAAACGTAACCTACATAGACTGAATCAAGAAGAAACAGCAGGTCTGAACAGACAAATAACAAGACAAGAGATTGAATCAATAATAACAAAAAATCTTCTATCAAAGTAAAGTTGAGAACCAGATGGTTTTGTAACAAAATACTAATCTTCTCAGTTTCATTCAAGAAATTGAAGAAGAAGGAATTATTTTAAATGCATTTTCAAGGCAAGCATTACCCTGATAAAAAGCTAGTCAAGGACACTGTAAGAAAAAAAAATTACAGGTCAATATCTGCCGTGAACTTGGGTGTAAAAATCCTTAATAAGATATTAGCAAACCAAATTTGACCGCACATTAAAACAATGATTCGCCATGATTAAGTGGGATTTATTCCTGGGATGCAAGACTGTTTCAACATATACAAACCACCAATAAATGTGTTATATCATATTAACATAAAAGATGAAAGCCATATGATTATTTCAGTAGGTACAAAAAAACATTTGACATAATTCAACATCCTTTCATAACAACACCAAAAAAATCTCCCAACAAATTAAGCATAAAAGAAATATACTCTAACAAAGTTCATAAAGTCCATTTATGAAAAGGCCACAGCTAATTTCATACTCAATGAGAAAAAATCAAAAGCTTTTCCTCTAAAGGACAACTTGACTAGAAGTAGAAAGAGCACTTCTAGTCAACATAATACTGGAAGTTCTAGACAGAGCAATTAGACAAGAAAAACAAATAAAATATATCCAAATAGAAAAGAAATATCTGGAACTGCTGTGTTAACTGATGACATGATCTTACATGTAGAAAACCCTAGACTTCAAAAAAACTGTTAGAACTGATAAAGGAATTCAGTTATGTTGCAGAATACAAAATCAACAGGCAAAAATTGGTAGTGTGTGTCCACACTGACTATAAACTCTTTGAAAAAGAAATTAAGAAATCAATCCCATTACAATGATATAAAATGATAAAATACTTAGCAGTAAATTTAACCACCTAGATGAAAGATCTGTGTACTGAAAACTAAAACATTGATTTAAAAATTGCATATGACACAAATGAATGGAAAGGTACCTCATGTTCATGTATTGAAAGAATATTGTTAAAAAGTCCATACTACCCAAAGTGATTTACAGGTCCAATGCAATCCGATCAAAATTCTAGATCCATTTTTAAGGAAATAGAAATAAAAATACTAAAATTTATATGAAATCACAGAAATCCCTGAATAGCCAAAGCAATTTTGTGCAAAAACGGTAAAAGTGGAAGCATAACACTACACCTGACTTTAAAATCTGTTCCAAAGCCAATCAAAACAGCATGGCTCTGTTTTGAAACTGGCATAAAAACAGACACATAGACCACAAGGACAGAATAGAGTCTAGAAATGAATATACATGTTTATGGTCAGTTGATATACAACAAAGAAGCTAAGAATACATAATAGGGAAAAGACAGTGTAATAAATGGTGCTAAAAATTTTGGATATCTACAGGCAAAAGAATGAAATTAGAACCTTATTTAAACACCATATACAAAAATCAATTCAAAATGTAATAAAGACTTAAACATAAGACCTGAAACTATACAGCTATTAGAAGATCACATAGAAAAAATGCTCCACAACATTGGTAAAGATTTATGAATGTGACCCCCAAAACACAGGCAACAACAGCAAAAATAAGCAAGTGGAATTAAATCAAACTAAAAAGTTTCTGTACATCAAAGGAAACAATTAATGGAGTAATGGAACAGCCCACATATTGGGAGAAAATATTTGCAAGCCATAATTTTGATAAAGGTTTTATATCCAAAACATATTAGGAACTTGACAACTGAATAGAACAAAAACAAGTTAATAAATCAAAAAATACACAGAGGATTTAAATAGGCAGTTCTCAAAAGAAGATATATAAATGTCATATATGTATGTATATATGTATGTGTGTGTGTACAGTATTTATTCTTATAAAGGAATATAATTCAGATACATGCTACAACAGGAATAACCTTTAAAGACATTTTGCTAAATGAAATAAGCCAGACACAAAAGGCCAAATATTGTGTGAGTCCACTTTTATGAGGTACCTAGAATGCTCAAATTCATGTACACAGAAAGCAGAATGGTAGTTACCAGGGTCTAGGGTACATGGCAAGTTGTTTGCTAATGAATTCAGAGTTACAACTTGGAATGGCACTTAGACTTGCTCAATGTAGGCTTGACACAAACATTCCACTTAAAAAATATAAATCTGTGAAGCAAAATAAAACCAGTGCAATAAATGAGGAATGCTTGTATATGCAACATGCTCTTTATTCATTATTTCGACAGTGGACACCTAGTTTTCTTCCATATTTTAGCAATTGTAAATAATGCTGCAGTGAACATAGGCTTGCAGGTGTCTCTTTGGCATGATTAATTAAGTTTCTTTGTATATATACCCACGTATTGGATTGCTGGGTTATACCATAATTCTATTATTATTTTTATGAGAAAACTTTATACTATTTAAAAACGGCTATATTAAATTATTTTTCCAGTGATAGTGCCTAGGATTCTTTTTCTTCACACCCTAGGCAATACTCACTATCTTCTGTCTTTTTGTTAGTAGCCACTCAAACATGTGTGAGGTGACAACTCATTGTGGTTTTCATTTGGATTTCCCTAATGCTTAGTGTTGACGAGTTTTATATATTAAATAACTGATGGTATATACTATTTATCTCATTTTTTTTCTTTCCTAATGGTACCAAAAATAACGCCATATCTTACAATCAAAGGAAATATTTAACAAAATGTGATAAAAATCTATACATACGTTTATCCACATACAAATACAAGTAGTATCAACATTGGTGTGAGAACTAATGTTAGAAAATATAGAATTAAAAGTAAATTGTGATGTGCCCATCAATGAAGTGCTTTGCAATCTTTAAAAATAAGAAGCCAGAACTATATTAACTTTAAAAAACTACTTTACATTATAATATGTGGGAAAATATGTCAAAAAACGCTGTATTTGTGTAAAGATCTTGGTTTACATATGGTTTTTTATCATGGTTGCATCTAGGAGGGGAGGGATTTGGTGATAAGAAGGTGCGAAGCTGATTTTTCATTGTATACCACTTGTGTAACACTGAATTTTTCTCCAATTGCAAATTTTACCTTTTCAATAATTAAATATATATTTTAAAATGTAATTTCATAACAACTTACATTAGAACAATTCCTTTTAATTTTGAGATTAATTACTACTATAAGTCTTCTGAAGATGTAGTTCTAATTTTTAAGTTTGAGAATATAGCCATTATTTTTTCTTTACTCTCTTTCCTAAAGTAACAATCAATTAACTGTATATTCTGTATCAGATATGTTCTAAAATTATTTAAAATATGTTGTTATTTATGAAATTGAATTTTATTTATTCGGTTAGTCCAAGTATAACTACATTGTTTAATATGATTTTTATTTAGAACAAAATATTTGTTGTTAAATTATTTCTTTTATGACTATATTTTGGAAATATACTTAGGTTTATGTTTCAATACTAGCAAATGTGGTATCACTTTATCTTTAAATTATCTAAGATAAATTGTATATCCTCTTGACTTTTATTGACCTCTATCAGATCTTTGAGTAATACTTCATCTTTTTCTCTAGTTTAAAAATTCATTTATAATTTTTCACTTGATAATTGTACAGTAGCTTTCAAGGGATATATATACACACACACATATATATATATCTTGTATATATTTTTCTTACAAGAAATCTCTGCAATGTGATCTGGAAATAACTTTCTATTCTATCAGAAAGTGAACTATATAGAATTAAATGATCAGCAATAGCTTTGGGTCTAAGAGCCTTAAGAGTTAAATGTGCAAATGACATTAACCCTACATAGGCAACAGCAAGGTTCTAAGCTCAGAAACCAAAGAACCAACTTTTTAATAGAAACTACAAAAGAATAGATCTTGTGTCAGCTATACCTTGCCTTTTATATTTGTTGTTTGTGTAGCAAGAACTAAAAAGCCCTTTGGATACATCCTGGAGTTGTTTTATCTATCCCTTACGAAGACAGAATCTTAGAGACTTATCTAACCTTCTTCATTGACACTTTATAGTATGTGCTCCAGTGAGCCATAAAAATGCTCAGGGTATTGTAAAAAGACCCATCTGTTTCTTCAGGAGGTTTGTTTTATCCAGAGTTTTATATGACTATTGTGACTTTCCTCATGTTGTTCAATGCTTTCTATATTTGTTTTTCCTTTCAACTCTCTTTAGAGAAATAAAATTTGGAGCCCCTCGTGAATTTTTAAATTTTTACTATCTACTGCTATCAAAGAGCAGCAATAATGAAATCATGCTGAGGTTACTTATTTGGAAAGCTAGAGATATAATATTTAAAATCTTAAACTGGGAAATCTTACAGAAGTGACTAACCACAAACAGAAAGCTATAATCACATGTTGAAATGAAAAATGCAAAGAAAATGTCATGCACTCCTCTGCTGTATTTAAGTGTGGGTGTTCCACAGAAAATGAAGTGTAGCATTAACATTATCAATGTGTTTATTCTTGTGAAGAATGGACATCTTAATGTCATCCTGAATAAATAATTTGGTTCTTGCTGAGTTGATCTCTGAAGAAAGTACAAAGTATATAGCTAGAAGGGCCTTATTTACTCTGGTGAATAAGCTTGTATGCTGTGTGGGTGTCATGTTTATATGCAGGTGAACTGAACACCTGGAATCTTTAAAATAACCATAAACTACTTACAAACATCTCTGCATTTAGTGTACTGGTAGATAAATATTCACTGATGAAAAGCCATTCACTAGTAACTAATATTTTGTAATTAGTTTTTCTGCTATACAAGAACACAGAACCTTGAAGGATTCAGCAGAATTACACCACAGAGTTTCATGTGTAAACTTTCCTTCATCCTCTTTCTTAATTTATTTATTAATTTACAAATAAATTCTAAATTCCCAATAATATCACTGAAAAAGCTGTGCCACTGACCTTTATCTATAATTCCTAAATGAATATCTAAAGGAGTATGGCTGAGAGGAAGGAACGGCATCAGTCCTCTAGGGTCTTATGGATGCAATTTGAAATAGTTACCAGCATTTGGTGATGGAGGTTTAATTGCCAGGTGGTTTACTTTTGATAGTAGACCTAAAGAACTCCAGAAAACCCGCATGCAAATGATAATCTATATATATGTTTATAACAAGACATGTCAGGTAAGCCTGAGTTCTATTACTACTCATATGAGATACTAAAGGTTGGATACAAATTTAAATATGTGCTCTTTTTCTATGTATTAATTTATATCTGCCAATTCACATGATCATCTGAAGACTCCTTTAGGGATAAAAGAAACTTTGATTCAACCGACATTGATGCTCTATCATATAAAACATTTTTGGGTGAATGTGGACTAAGAATATTTAAGCAAACTTCATCAGGCCTCTGATAATTGAAATACTTCAAACTTCAGGGAGTACAAGAGAACCAGCGATATGTCTACTACCAGAGTTAAATGTCATCTAGTCATGGAATCACCATTTTAGTGGCCATGGTGTTTGTAGGGATTTGAGGAAAATATCTGTTTCCTTTGTTTGTGTTGGTGACTCTGTAAATTGAAAAGAATTCATCATTTATAGCAGTAATTTTTGGTCCTTAGACAATTTTGCTGTGGAATACTTTCTGACAGTGTGTAACGTAGAACCATGGGCACTCAACCTCTCATATTAAAGCTAGCTGTGATACATGTTATTGAAACACCTACAATGTCTGTGGTCTTCTGTCTTGCATTTAGAAGAAATTGATAGAATTCTTGGGCCAAAGTATGTGAATTCAGTACTGAAATTATTTTTAATACAGTGCCAAATTACTTCGCAGAAACAGCAATGCAAAGTGATACCAGTGAGTACTCCTGCCAAAACTCCTTTTTCAGTATTCAATAATATATATGTTAAAGCTTTTCCAATTGTTGAGGTAAACATGGTATTGTGACTATGTATATTTTGATTAATTCTTAGTGAGATCAAAAATTTTCCCAAATGTATATTGCTCATTTTATACATATATGTATATATACACACACACACACACACACACACACACTCATATGAATATAAATTCTGTTTAGATTATCATGTTCATTTTATGTAGCAGGGAAGTATCACGTTGGGGCAAAACTAATCGTGTTTTTTTTCCCCTAAATATAGCAACAATAACAATAAATAAATATTTTTGCACCAACCTAATGATAATTAACAATTAGTATCAACAGTTTATGGAAACTTTTTATCTAGCAAAATGTCTTGAAAGATTCTTCTCGGACAACGTGCTTGGAAGAAAACAAATTAATCTGTATAAAAAATAAACAATGAGTCAGAATAAGGTAGAGAAAGAGAAGAAGAGAGGAGAGTGAGAAGAGAGAAAAAAAAATCACAAGATTGGGAAGCTCTAGCTTGAGGGAAAATGACACAAGCAACAATTTTCCAAAGTCAGGATAGACAAAAACTGAACAACAGAGGTTTCATGAGGCTATAATGAATATAACTTCAATGAATCAAAAGAAAATGATAATATAAGCCCCTGGGAATTTGCATAACATTTGGGACAGTCTGGGCTTTACATTAGAAGCAGGATTCTTACTTTAATCTCTAACTAATTACATTTTTATCATAAAGAGTAACCTCAGTTGACCTCCAAGTCACGATAGTAATTAAAAGGATAGGTTCTGGAGTCTGACTTCTTTGCTTCATATCCTGGATTCCACAAAAACTAGGTTTGTAAACTTAATCTCTCTAAAACTCATCTCATCTGTCAAGTGTAGATAATATTGGTACTTACATCAAAGGATTCTTACGAAGATTTACTAAAATGATCCTAAAAAAATCCTCAGCTCAGTGTCTGACACAAAGTAAGCGCTCATTAAACGTCAACCATTATTTGTATCTTTCTGCATGCATGTGTATATTACATAAGCGGGAACAAAGAATTTGTCACAGAAAAGAATTTCATATTCTTCAATTTCCACTGAATATTCTAATACGTGTATTTAGAAAGTATGTGTATTTCCTAAGTGCTTTAACATTTTTCAAAGTGATACTTTTGATGGTATCATCTGGATATACCTTGTTTTATTTAATATGTGGTAGTAAAAGTTAATTCCTCAATTTTTATTATATATATGCAGACATAAATGTACATATTTGCTGGAATTATAAGTTAAATTATTAACTTGTATTTTTGATTAACTAATACAATCAAAATATTTTTATCAGTTATTAGCATTGGCATTAATTTCTTCAACTGGCTCTTCAAATTCTCTGTATTGATAGCCGATCAACATTTTTAACTTTACTAGAAAAAGAGCATATGTATTATGCTGTAAATAAATAAAAAACAGATGCACTTTTCCTATTCAATCTGTTTGCAATGTGAGGATTACCTGCTATTTTGCTTTTTTCTTATTTATTTATATTCCAAAAATTTTTAAAGACAGAATTAAGTCAGCTTACAAGTATGTTAGCATTAAAATTAAATATCTAGAAGGAAGTTACACCTAAACATAAAATGCATTGCATATAACAAATGCCTCCATATTTACTGTGGCAGTCAATTTGAGAAAAAGTTCTGATCAATTCAGAAACTTTCAAAAGATATATAATAAAAAGAAAACAATTCTCCTGGATGAAAACAAATACTGAAAGATATATATTCTTTTGAAAAAAAAATGCTCAATTTTTATTTTTCCTAAAAGCTTGTCTTAGTCTGTTTTTTGTCTGTAAAGAGGATTACCTAGCTGGGCGTAGGGGCTCATACTCATAATCCCAGCACTTTGGGAGGCCAAGGTGAGCCTATTGCTAAGCCAAGGAGTTCCAGACCAGCCTAGGCAACACAGGAAAACCCTGTCTCTACTAAAAATACAAAAATTAGCTGGGTGTGGCGGGGCATGCCTGTAATTCCAAGTACTTGAGCTACTTGAGAGGCTGAGGCAGGTGAGAACCACTTAAACCCAGGGTGGTTGGGGGAGCTGGGCTAAAGAACAAGACTGTCTATAAATAAATAAATAAATACATACATACATACATACATAAGAGGAATACCTGAGGCTCCATATTGCTGGTTTATTTGGCTCACAATTTTGATGGCTGGAAAGTTTAAGGTTAGACATCTGCTTATGGTCAACAGCCTTAGTGAATGGGGTATCTGAGTACAGAGATCACATGATGCAAATGGAAGCAAAAGAGAGAAGGGGTAGGTGCCAGGCTCTTTTTTAACAACTAGATCTTATGAAAATGAAGAGAATGAGAACTTATGCTCTCCAGGGAGGGCATAACCTATTCATGAGGCATCTACCATAATGACCCAAATACCTCCCATTGGGCCTCACTTCCAACATTTTGGATTAAATTCCAAAATGAAGTTTGGATGGAACAAATGTCCAAACCACAGCACGGACTATATGCATTTTGCTGTTTGGTTTTGCTTCCTGTTTGTTGTCTGTTTACTGCAATAGAATATAAGCTCCATGAGAGTACGTATGTTAGCATGTTTGCCAACGTATCCTAAGATTCTACATGATAACTTCACACAAAATTGTTGCACAATATAGATCTTAAACATAAAAGTTAATGCAAACAAACAAAAAAGTAGAATAAAAAATCATGCATGTACCACTCAGCCTAAAAATTTTTAAAAAACTCACCACAGTTGAGCTGAAGTATCCAGTATGGTGTACACATTCTTTATTGAATCTTCATCTTTCCCCTGCAGAAGGAAAGACTGTTTTGAATTTGTTAATTATACTTATGCAGTTACTTATGTGTTTATTATAAATGACTTTCTTCCAAAGCAATTAATATGCATTACTTCCATATCTTAAAACTTTATATGATGCTTGCTTTTTGTACTTAACATTTTGTTTGTGAAATTCATCCTTATGGATAATCTATCTTCACTGCTCTACAGTGATCCATTATATGAATGTGTCACTCTTAATGAACTGAACTTGACTGCATCCTACCAAATTCATATGTTGAAGCCCTAATCCCCAGTGGGATTATATTAGGAAATAGTGAGGGAATGTGTTCTTTTCCGGGTCCACAAGGGGGCGTAGTTTTAAGGGCAAGAATTTACCAGCACCCTGCCCCCCTCCCTTCTCTCTCCATCCGGGAGATTTAACAGTTTATGTTTAAATTTTGCGGGCACAGGAAGACACTAAGAGTCAGTCACCCTAGTGGAAGTTTAAAGGAACTCCTTTCATTGGCCAGAGGAACTTGGGGGAGGTAGGAATTTCTCCCAGGATAAATTCCTCTGCTCCTTCACCCACACTGGATTTCCAGCTCTCTGGAATCCCCTCCTACATGGTGGGAGCTCTATTTCTGCTCCTGGATTTCCCCCTCTGGGGTCTCCTTCCACCCAGTATGGAAGCTGTGTTTCCTCTCCTGGATTCCATCTTTCTAGATTCTCTCACTCAGTGCGAGGGAAATTTTCCTTCTCTGGTTTTCTCCCTCTCGGAACCCTTTTCACTCACTGTGAGAGCAGTTTTCCTTTCTTTCATTCAGTGTGAAAGCTAGCTGTTCTTTTTCTCTCTCCTTCTCCTTTTCTCTCTCTACCTAAATAAATCACTTTTCTGCAACACTTTTGGGGTCTGGTATTTATTTCACCAGTGCACTGCACTGTGGTCTCTTCTTTCATTCTTGAGAGAGTGATAGACCAAGAACCTGGAGACATGTCCTCTCAGGGAAGCTCAGGTCTCCCCCTGAACCCCTGAACACCAACAATAGGGCTTTTGATGGGGTAATCAAGGTTAAATGAGATTATAAGGATGAGCCTCTAATTTAATAGGACTAGTGTCACTAAAAGAAAAGGGAGAGACACCAGGTTGGTACAAACAGAGAAAATCTCATGTGAGATCTTAGGAGAAAACAAACCTGCTGACACCTCGATCTTGAACTTCCAACCTCCAGAACCCTGTGAAATAAATTCATTTTCATTGGTTAGTGTTCATTTATGTGGACATCCTTTTCTGTATTTGGTCCATTTTCCTATTGTGTTGTCTTCCCTTATTGTCAAAATTCTCTATAATCTGAATTCCTGTTGTGTTGTGTTTTCTTTCCTTATTCTCTTTTATATAAGATCCTTACAGAATAGAAATTTTAAATTTTATGATACTTACCTTTATCAGTACTTTCCTATGTTTATATTTTAATGCTTTAAGAAATCCTTTATTATACTACATAACTAAAAGACTAGAATTAACTGTTAAAAATTATGAAATTGTATTATTTACTTTAAAATTTTAATCTACCTAAAAATTGTTTAAATATTGTGTGGATTAGAGACCCAAATTTATTTTTTAACTAACATTTAATACACAGCAAAATTTCAAGTATAAGTCATATTTTTCCACAACTATAAATTTAAAATTTTTATAAATTTCAATTCTTCCATTGCTGTCATTTAAGAAAAGTTTAAATCTTAAAAGCTGTGAGGCAAAAGCATTAGATAACCTATACATAAAAACGTATCTGATTAACAGGAGATTTCTCAGCAGTGGAGTTATATTCCCAGGGGGTTATGGCTGTCTCTGCTGAGTCATACAGGTCACCAGAGAAGTTATTACCTTTGTAGACACTACCCAAGTTAAAAAACAAAACGTTTGCCAAAACCCGTAGGTTTCTCTTCTGTCCTCTTCCATTACTACTCTGTCTCCCTTCCTAAAGTAACCACAATCTTGACAATTTCTATTGGGGACTTATCCAATAGAAATAAAAGGACGTCAAAAATTTAAAAATACACCTCGCTTGCTATTCAGCATCAGCTACCGAAGCTCTCGAAATGGAATTCTCCTTTTATAGTTCGGTTGTACATAACCCCCTGCCCTGCCTTCGGCTTTGTCCTCTGTACAGAGCCCCTGTCCCTCTGCTTTTCCGGACATTTCTCCTGCAGCAGCTCACCCCCCTGGCCCAGATCCCCAGGACTGCAGCCGAGCCCTGGGCTTCCTTTCTTACCATTCTGTATGCTTCCAAGATATGACCATTGAAATTAACAGTATTATTATTATTAAGATTATTAATAAAGATTTATTTCTTAAAAAAAATCAACTAAATCAAGTATCTGCAATTAAGTTTAATTGATGCTGGGTTGCAGTTCCTCATAATGTCAATTTCACTGTAAGTAAAACTTACTCCTGTATTCCAACACTGTAGGATCCCAACGCAAAGATGAGGGATTTATCTGTGCCATCTTTTACCTCATGGAAACATATAAACGCTAATTTTTGTTTCCCTGCTCTCATGAGACTCTCAGAAACAGTTCTCGGCATCTCAAACTCTGAGTTACCTCTTCCTGAATTGGCACATACCCAGAGGGCTAAGAGGCCCCTAAATGCTGGGCTCAGATGCCTTGAATTGTACATTCTCCAACAGTTGAAGAATTGGTAACTTGCCAATTACTTGAAGCAGATGCTTCTTTAGTCTTTGTCCAGCTTTTCTTGTAGTTTTCAGTAGAATTGTTGATTCAGATTTACTACTACACCATTCTGGAAGCTAAAGTCTCATCACTATTTTTTAAATACAAACATTACAGATATAATTAAAATTCTGCATTCTCCTTTCTTGATTGATATAGTTTGGATCTGTGTTTCCACCCAAAATCTCATGCTCAATTGTAATCCCTGACATTGGAGGCAGGGTGGGGTGGAAGGTGATTGGATCATGGGGGTGGTTTCTCCTGAATGGTTTAGCATCATCCACCTTAGTTGTGCTAATGAATGATTCTCCCAAGACCTGGTCATTTAAAACTATGTAGTGCATTCCTGCTCGCTCTCTCTGGCTCTTGGCGATACCCATTCCTCTTCCACCATAATTGTAAGTTTCCCAAGCTTCCTATACAGCCTACAGAACCATGAACCAATTTAAACCCCTTTTTCTTTATAAATTACATACTCTCGGGTATTTATTTATAGCAATGAGAGAACAGACTAGTACAGTGATCTTATTTCCCTCTTTTTTCCCTTTGTCTACCATAGAACTACTACCTTAAATTAGAGTAATTTTTATTCCAAACATTTCATAGTTTTTTTCCACATGTGCAAATTCATACTTAATATATGCTAACCAGTTTGCATACTTTTACATTTTAAAATATATTACAATATTGAAATTTCCATTCTACAGTTGTCTTACTTCAAAATACTTTTATGTGAAATTTCTTTGTTGATACATGAATTCTACTTCAAATATTTTATGAGCTAAATATCATTATTTGTAAAAATATACTTCAAGTAAATTAACACTCTCCTTTTGATGAACAAATACTTCACTCTTAGAACTAATGTCCTAATACAGGATTTTACACAAGTAAAAGATTTCTCAGGAAATAAACTTGAAACATAAGCAGTTATTTAAAATATGTACATCTTCAACTTTACTAAATGTGTGTAATTACTTTCCAAAATTACCTAGTTTATATTCCCACCAACACAGAATCTGAGTTTTCTTTGCTCTATATCCTTGAAAACACAATACTTTTTTAGAATGTTAATATTTTATTTTCAATATGAAAGTTAAAAATATGATATTTCCTTTGAATTTGCATTTTTGTATACCATTCATGTTTTTTCAAAAATGTATTAGCTATGATGATTTCTTCTCTGAATTGCCTTCATACATTTTGACAGTTATTCTATTCATTTTTTTTCTTATTGATTTATAAGATCTATGTACATTTGAGGTTTGAATCTTTAATTTTATATTTCTGTAATTCCTATTGTCTCTAAGCAGTCATTTATATTTGTATTTAATAGTGTCTTATTTTAATATTACCATGTTTTTCAATGTTTTCATTTGTAGTATGTTTTATAAAATTTGTCTAAAAAATTTTTATAAGATGTATAGAAAACATAAGTTATATGACTGTAAAACATAATCTTCAGTGGTTTAAAATTACAGTGTAATATTTCACACTTACATCAAGTGCACTGTGAGATGAGTCAGGTGTTGTCCAGGCAATGATTGAATGATGCAGGTTGCTGATCTATTTAAAATTGGAATATCCTTCCATTACTGTTTAATGACATCTTACGATCTTTTAACGAAAAAACATCATTGTAAAAGAAAAATGTTATAAATTATCCTCTAAGTTTCTCAAATAATAACTACAATACATCTTTTCTGCATATAAGATATTTTTAAGTAAATTACCTAATTTATGCAACATAGAACATTAAGTAGCTTAATAGCAGAGAAATGATTCAATCATACGACTTCTGACTCCAGAAAACTACTACTAATTTCATCTATGAGTGACTAGAAAGAGTAGTTATAAGAAAATGATTTATCTTTGGATGATGTAGTGTCTAAAAATATAAATTTATTATTTTTATAATTGAACTGTGTAAAATATTGTGTCAGATTTATTTCCTGTGTTTGATAGCAGGTACGTCTTCTGCCCAAGCTGTTATTTAAAACAAGAAAGCATATTTCAGCTGTGTTGCTTTAACGGAGAGAGGCAGAAACTACGCATTACAAGTGCAACTCTATGATCTTACCATACAGAAAAAAAAAATGCATAACTATCTATCCAAACTAGCTTGTCCTTGCTGTGCTGAATCAAAGTCATACCAATCACTGAAAAGAATTCTCGCTATTCAAAGTATATTAGCACAGAGGAGACCATGAAGTGAGAAACAGTTCAAAAAGTAAAACAAAGCAGTTAGTCCTACACAGCGATTTTTTTAAGTCTATGTTTTCCTGATTTTAAACTTTCCTTTCTATGTGTAACAGGAGCATGAAAAGCATGTTAATATAATCATCTATCCTGTTTTATTATTAAAATATATATTGATGACTTTTCTCTGATAAGAAGTTATGACATTCCACTTTCAAAACATACAAAAAGAAGCAGTATCGTTACGGTTCATTAAATATGTATCAGTTTACTAAATATATCACGTTTCTCAAAAAATTTTCCAGTGTACTTGGAATGGTTTCACCTGCTTTTTTCTGTTTTGATTTTTAGCTCCTTGTATTCATATTTAAAATAAATAAATATTTGTGTAATTGTTAAGCAATAGTATAGCAATATAGGACTTCATGCACATATTACAATTTGTCCCTATTAATCATTTGTTCCAAAGTACCTGGCACAGAGACATTGTTTATTTGAATATAAACTGATTTGTTATCCTCAAATGCAATGTAGTAGGCTGACAGAACAAAGATAAGAAAGGACTATTCTTACACGCCTGTAATCCTTGCACTGTAGGAGGCTGAGGTGGGTGGATCATGGGGTCAGGAGATGGAGACCATCTCCTGGCCAACAAGGTGAAATCTCATCTCTACTAAAAAAATTAGTTGGGTGTGGTGGGGCATGCCTGTAATCCCAGCTACTCGGGAGGGTGAGGCAGGAGAATGGTTTGAACCCAGGAGACAGAGGTTGCAGTGAGTAAAGATCGCACCACTGCACTTCAGCCTAGTGACATCTCAAAAAAAAAGAAGTTTTCTGAAATCTAGAAAGCAAGTGGTTACTAGAGTAGTTGAAAAGCAATGAATTGGAATCATGATGACTAGCTCTGCTTTGACCCTTGCCTGGCCTTGGAAATTGTCTCCCCCGCTGACACCTAGTTTTCTCATAAGAACAAGCTCTGTTTTATGCTCCATGGTTCTCCTTTATGTTTCATAATTGAATAATTTTTTGTCAGACACAGTTTTATAAAAATGGCTTCAAAGGAATAGTCTGAGGTTTGCTAACACAAGCAATATCCTAGTTTCAGACTTTTTTTAAAAGATAAGAGAGAGAAATTCAGGCATTACTTAAGATTCCTAAAAATCTCTAAAGGGGTTCCTAATGATTTCTTATCATAAGGTTCCTTATTTTATTTTCTGTGTAAGGAAAAAGCTCATGGGAGGCTGGATGCAATGGCTGAAGCCTGTAATCCCAGCCCTGTAGGAGACCAAGGTGGGAGGATCACTTTAGGCCAGGAGTTATAGACCAGTCTGAACAATATAACAAGACTCAATATCTCCAAAAAAAAACACAATAATTAGCTGGGCATGGTGACACACAAGTGTGGTCCCAGCTACTTGGGAGGCTGAGGTGGGAGGATTCCTTAAGCCCAGGAGTTCAGGCTGCAATGAGCTATGATTATGCCACTGCACCCCAGTCTGGGTGATAGACCAAGACCCCATTTCTAATACAACAGAAACAAAAAACAACCACACAGAAATGTATTACTAATTATAGATTTTGATATATTTACATCTAAATATACATTTAGATATAAAAATGTTTAGATATAAAAATATGTGTTACACATGTACATATGCACAACCATCTGGCAATATCCATAACCTACTCACATTTCTCTTGAAAACTATACTCTAATGCCCAGATCAAGGGGGTCAGATAATGCAATGGCTTAAAGAACAGTTTAAGATTGTTGAACTTCATCTTAACGACAGTGAAAAGCCACTAAAAGGTGAAAAAGTAGTTGTGTAATCTGACTGAATATGAGTTTGAGGAATAGAATATCATTTAAGCTATATGGCGATTGTGTGGAAGGGGCACATATATAGTTGTAAAAGCTGTAGGAAGCCCAGTTAAGAGGCAGTCACAAGACATCAGGAACAAAAAGATGGATCCCTAGTGGAAGAAGGCTCCTGCAGAGTTGAACAGACTTAAAGAGAATTCAAAGCAATTCAGCTGTGCCCCGTCCTCTCCTGTGCTCTGTGATTGCATAGAGATCATCGATATTGCAATTGGTTAAATTGGAGATCATCTTCTCATGCTGCATTCTTCCTATCACAGAAGGACTGGCCGAGAAATTATTCTCCCTCTTCCTCTGAGACCAGTTTCAGTGAACTGCCCTATAGGGCAGCATCTAAAGATTAAGTCAGAAACTCATGTCTCCTATTACAACTTATGATACCGGATAGGATCCAGTGATATAGGTCATAAACGGTAAGGAAAAACCCTTTAAGTCTCAAAAAACACTTCATATTCAAGGAGTGACATGTTCAATTTCCTTAACTTCTGAGACATTTTTTGTCTAAAAAATGAAGAACACATACATCATAAGATACTGTAAGTATTAAATTAAAAAAAAAATACATGGAACATAGTACCTGGCACAAAGTAAGTGCTAAAAAAAAGTACTAATTCCCTTCTTTCCACTCCAATCATTTCTTAGTTAACAGACAGGAAGTGATACATGGGTCGTAGATAAAAAAATACATATTGGTAATCCCTAAACATATTACTAATGGCCCAGAATACAGCTTCTAAAAACTACAATCCATGCATCGATTAACAGTGGGGATACGTTCTGAGAAATAAATCATTAGGGAATTTTATTGTGCAAGCATCTTAGAGTGTACTTAGACAAACCCAGATGGCAAAGCCCGCTACACACCTAGGCTACATGGTATAGTCTATTGCTCCTAGACTACAAACCTGTACAGTATATTACTACTGAATTTGGAGACAATGGTCACACATGGTAAGTGTGGCTCTAAATACAAAAAGTACCGTAAAAACATGGCATTATAATTTTTTGAGACCACCGCTGTATTATAATCTTATAGGACCACCTTCATATATGCGATCTGCTATTGATCAAAATGTCATATGGTTTATGAATATAGTCCTTTTCAGCTTGCCTTGGAAACACCTAATTTATCATGCTAAATATATTTATATTCTTAGTTGTAGCCATATATAAAGTTAATATTCTTTCTTCTTTAAGCCTCTGTCTTTACCAAAGGAGTAGCTATGCAATAGTGACCTTTTTATATATTGAAATTCTGCAGTAAAATATTTTAACTTCTCTTCTCTGGCAGATTGTAAACAAAATCCTGAGGAAAGGGAATAAAATGGAATGTTAAAACCTAATCAATATCCATATGCTGCCAAAAATCTGTGATGCTCAGACACATCATCCAAAGTTTCATAAACGTGGCTGTCTTATTATGTATTATCCTCCAAACTCAGAGGGTTTCCAACAGCTCAAAGAAAAAGATCTGACCACAGGTCAAAGAGTAACTTTGGCAATTAAAAAAAAAAATCAAAGAACACAACTAGACAATATGTAGAAAAGTGGACAATGAGGCAAGATGGGAAAGAAGTACTGAGATTCACTGAATTAGAGTGACCATAATAGTTTGCTTTCTCTGCTCTAGCCTATTTACCCCTCTGTTCAAACTCAAATGTATTTAGGCCACTATTCTGTGGATGTGGGTGGTGGGACGGAACTCGCGTCTTACTTATGCCTGATAAAATGACCTCTCTTCCACTGCCACTGCAACTTAACCTGTCATAACTCTGAAACAAGAAGCCAGATTTAAATATGAGAAAGAGGTATGAAGTGCTTCCTTGCATACCACTCTACTATGAGGCATTTTTTTAAATTACATCTTTCTGTGAATTTCTCATGCCTGTTTTAAAATCTTTTATTTTTCCCATCAAAGTAATTAAGCTAATCCCTAAAAAGGTCATCAAGAATTAACAAAAAAATTAAATGTCCTCCATTTCTCTCCTTGCTATGAAATGGACAGGCTGTGAATCTGTGCAGTGTTGAATGACACAGGAAGGAGGAAGCTGATACAGGAGTGCCAACTGCATTGCATAGAAAGTCATACCTAGGCGGCTTGCAACTGTGATTTCTGTCTCTTTATCTGCCCCTTCATTTCCAAGCTACTTCCCTCCCTTTCTCTCTCTTCCTTTCCCTTTCTCTTTCTCTCTCTCTCTCTTTCTATTCTCTCTCTCTTTACAGCACTCTAAAGGCAGGAAAGGTAGTTTAGGTCCAGTGATTTCTTCATTGCAAATTAACATGCCACAATTAAAACCCTAGTTTAGAACAATAATTCTCACAGAAATTTCCTTTATTCTGAACTGTGAGGAAGGATGGGGGGATTTCTGAACTAGATTCATCTTTCAGTTACATTTCCTAATTACCACTCTCTTATTTCTTTGTGTGGGTAGAATGACCTTCTGTTATATATTCCCCACTCGATATAGGCATAATCTTATATTGTAGTGAAAAATTTTTGAGAAGCAACATTAGACATATAAGAGTTTTGAACTTAAATAAAATATGCAATTTACATCCAATAAAAGCTAAAAATTACCTTGAACAAGCCATTAAAACTTATTGTTAAACTGCCTCTGCATCTGAAAATGAGGACGTTTAACTCTGACCTCTTATGTCCTTTCAAAAAATTATAACGCTTAAATTATATCATTAAATTTTATTATCTTGCATAGCAGTTTATCGAAATGGCTTTCTATTCTTTGGTTGAAAATTCATAGCAGGCCAGAATTGAGATCCTAGTATTTAATAGAGTTTAGTCTCTAGCATGGAAAAAAGTGCGGCCGATAGAACTGTACTTTAGGGATCAAATCAAATAATAAAATAAAACTTTGTGTGTATCTCTACCTGTTCTCTAATGAGGAATCACATTATTTTTGACAGGTGCCTAACTCAGAGTGCAGTCCTTGCTTATGTCTCAGTCTGATTCAAAGCCTTCATGTTTTGCAGCTGATCCTATTGGGGAAGTACATGCAGACATGAAGGAGAGAGCAAAGAGGCAAATTTGTATTTATCAGTTTACCAGACTAGGTTGCTAGATGAAAACTCCCCAAAGCCCTTCTGCCCCCACAGGCATGACCACCTCCCAGGTCTGTGGTGGAGTTTGAGTGGAATAAAATAAGCGCTTTTACACTTTCCTTTCTAACTTAATCTTATTAATCTTATTAAAACATTGATAGTTCTTTTCTAAGGGTTAAAAGAAACAGGAATGCAGATTATGATGAAAATATTGCGAACACAGGACATTTTTGTAGTCATAGTCTTGTTTTCTTTTATATGAATATGCATGAGAGTTTATTTTTGTATTTTCACATGAAAATATTTATATTGTGATAATATACTTTGCCTTTACACTTGAAACATGAAACGAGTTATATATTGATAAAACATTGTCTTTTTAACTCTCATGGATACATATATTATTTCTTGAAGTGATGAAAAACGTATTGTCGTTAAGCTTAAAAATAAAAATTCTTATATAGTTACATTTGAATAGTTCAATGGTGCATAATTGGAAGTGGAGCACGATGGGGAGAAGCATGAACCAGGGACTTTTTTTAGAAGGAAGAGTTCTGAATTCTGTGTGCTTTACACACATTTTTCATGAAGTGGTAGGTCCATAGTTATAAAGAATTTATTCCATAGCATACATTTTTCACCATTAACATTACTTCAAAATAACCTTTTATGCATGTACACAAATATGAGGACAAGATAAACTTATTTAAATTTCTACTAAGGATTGTTTTAAAAATATCCAAATGATTTGAGCTTAAGCCATGCTGAATATTCATACATCTCTAATTTTTTTTAATGTTGCTAAAAATTAAAACTAAGCTGTACATCTAGTAAGGTGAAATATTTAGAGCTTACAAGATCATGTTTACCATTGTAACGCATCTATAATTTTAATTTTCTTTTTTCATATGCTGTGTGACAAATAATTCCAACATTATAAATAACCTTCTTTATAGAGTCATACAAATGGTACCATAAAGGTATTACTTGATGTATTTCCTACATTTTTATTTCCTTTGTTTTTGAAAAGATTTATATTTATTTCTCTATTTAGCCAGCAGATGTGAAGTGATTTCAGGATGATCTGTATCCATCGGAAAGTGCCACATGTTTCTCATTTAATTCCATTTCCGTGGAAACCTGAAGACACTTCATGTATCGTCTTTCAGTTTCCTGAAGAAAGATAACTTTCATTATTTTGGCATGAGACACACTTAGAATGCCCTATGTCGAGAATAATTAGAATTTCACTCTTCAGCTTCTCTCCTGCAGTATATTGACTGTCTAAAAGAGCCTCACTGTCTGGTGCCTGATAAATGTGTTCTTGAGTGTATGAACCTAAGTGAATCTGAGCCAAACCAGTTAGAGCTGTCCATGTGAAAGCCTAGATAAAGGTGTAAAAATGTACATGTTGAGACATTCATTAATTTACTTCCTGACTATTCCATTTATTACATAGAGGCTACTGTGACAGACTAGCTCAGATGTTGTGTCCACAGAGAATGAGAAAATATATCCAACTACACAGTTACCGTGGCACTTGCAAATTGAGTTTTAACAGCTACTTTCATTTCATTAAAACAAAGCACTCGATCAGTATTGGTCCTAAACTCTTTCAGATGACTTCTGCAAACTGTAGGGGTGACAAAGGAAAGTTCATATGAAATACTGGAAGAAACAAAGGCAGAAAGGAGGGGGAAAGCAATTATTTCATTTAAGATCACCACCAAACTCTGCCTCATGCTTTACTTCATACTGCTTTCCTAGAGTCACCTGCCATTTCACAAGTAAATAATTGTGCCTTTGCCTAGAAGACTTTGTGCCTCTGCCTAGAAGGCTTTGTGCTTTCTCTTTCCAGACAAAATTGAATCCTCTCTTCTCCCTAGTAACATTCAAAGACTTCAGAGATTGTTCTTTCATAGCATTTTTGCCATACCGTAATTGTTAGATTTATCACATTGCATTTTAATTTTATGTTTTCTTCCCCCAATTAGATGTAAGCATTTAAAATACAGTGATATCTTGTTTATATATGCATATAGGTGTGTGTATATATAAATATATGTTCGTATATATATGTGTACACATATATGCATATATAAATATAAAGACACATTCGAAAGGGTTTGATATAAAGTTGACGCTCATAAAATTGTTAATGAATGAGCGAGTAAACAAACGACGCAATGAATGAAGAGAGAAATAAATGACCAATCACATGTTTACAATACTGGATAGAATGAAAATTCCACATTTAGTTCCAAGGTTGGTCAGAAAAGATAAGAGATTTTTACTGGTGTTGAACTCAAATGTGAATGATAAATTCCAAAATAATTCACTCAAACATTGTTTTAATGTTAGAGCACATCTTTGAGGAAAAACTGTTGCCCATTTAATGGCATTGTTTGATGTTAAAAATTAGAACTCTTGGCCGGGCCAGTGGCTCACGCCTGTAATCCCAGCACTTTGGGAGGCCTAGGCGGGTGGATCACGAGGTCAAGAGATCGAGACCATCCTGGCCAAAGTGGTGAAACCCCGTCTCTACTAAAAGTACAAAAAATTAGCCGGGCGTGGTGGTGCGTGCCTGTTGTCCCAGCTACTCGGGAGGCTGAGGCAGGAGAATGGCTTGAAACTGGAAAATGGAAGTTGTTGCAGTGAGCCGGGATTGTGTCACTGCACTCCAGCCTGGCGATAGAGCCATGTCTCAAAAAAAATTAAAAATTTAGAACTCTTATCTACACGGCAAACAGAAAATATGCTAGACTTCTCTGAGCAATATAATGATCACAGAGCATATAAAATACAATTAATATATATCCATGTGTATTTAAAAATACAGTTAATAAACTAAGGAGCCATTTGTGAGAAATACTGAAAGATTTTAATAGATTTTAATAGCTGAATCTGTAAATGGATATTGAAAAGTGGAGAGCTTTTAGTTAAAGAGTTAAGAATCTAGCAGTAATGTGATAGAAATGGGGAGAAAATAAAGTTTAAGAAATTCCAAGGCATAGCTTTATTGTATTAAGGTAAGAATATGAAATGTAAAGATCAGCTTTTATCTATTAGCCTGATGTATATTATGAAGGCTTTAGTGTAAGTAGCAGCTGTTTCAACAGAAAGGGAAGAAGAAACCAAGATGCTTATTTAAGAGGGATAAGCAGAATTTGATGGTAGTATGGCACACATGAGAACCAATGAGAAAGTGAGTCCAAGCAGCTATACAGTTGCTTTCTGCCCGTGATACTTCTGAATGAAGATTGATAGTAAGGCAGAATGATGCTGAATTAAGAATCCTGGTGATATCAGGAGTGGAAATACCTACTCACTCCAATTGCGTGAGTGTAGTGGTGTGTTTAGAATATCATTGATAGTAAGTGCTAGAATGAAAAAGAAAAAATTAAACATGAAAATAGAAAGAAGAGAGAAAACTGAAATTTGCTATGTGCTCAGAAGAGGTACAACCAATATATATAACTTTATAAAGTACTCACTGGTTCAGTAAAAGATTAAAGGCCATGCAATTACTCACCCAAGTGGATACTCTAATATTATTGGACATATAGAAATGGACAGGGGAAGACAGTTTCTCTGCGGCTTACCAGAGCTTAATCATGAAGGATAAGATAATAAATTAGTATATAAACTATCTAGTACTGTCACAAGCACAAGTGAAGTTTTTATTTCAGACTTTTCAATTTAGGGGGAATCCAAAATTGGTGAACATTTGAAAGAAAGTAGACATTTCCAACTAGAATTCTAGGACAAAGGGGAATAATATTTTAGTGTTCTCACAAAAATAATTATGGAAAACATGTTTATAGACCAGAGAAAATTTGGAAAAGGAAACACAATGCAAAGACATTGCAGTTTACATGGAGAGAAATATTTTATAGCAAGACATTCAAAATGCTACCTCGTATGTAAGCACAGACAAGTCACATTGCTGAGGTATGTAAGAAAAGCAACTCCATCAAGCCTTCTATTAAAAAAAAAACTGAAAACAACATAAAAAAAGAACAAGCAATTCCTTGCTTTTGGTGATAAAGTAGATGATTCTGAAAGTTGTTCAAAACAATACCAGCTAAGGTTAATAGGCTTGCTGGAAGGTTGGAAGTTAGGAAGCCAGCCAATTTTATAGAAGTATACTGTGAATGATATACTGGTCAATTCTCCAGGGTTATTTATACTTTTTATTGTCAACAGAATGTTCACATTAGATGCCAATTTCCTTCATCTCACTGAGAATTTTCCTGAAATAATGTTTTCTTTTCTTTTTTTTTTTTTTTTTTTGAGACAGAGTCCCACTCTGTTGCCAGGCGCCAGGCTGGAGTGCAGTGGCGTGATCTCAGCTTACTGCAACCTCTGCCTCCCGGGTTCAAGCAATTCTCTTGCCTCAGCCTCCTGAGTAGTTGGGACTACAGGTGCACACCACCATGCCCATCTAATTTTTTTTTGTATTTTTAGTAGAGACGGGGTTTCACCATGTTGGCCAGGATGGTCTCATCTCTTGACCTCATGATCCGCCCACCTCTGCCTCCCAAAGTGCTAGGATTACAGGCGTGAGCCACTGTGCCTGGCCTGAAATGATGTTTTCTTATAGCTTAATTCCTGATTTCATAATCCAAGCAATTATGCCACGTTCCATTATATTGTCATAAATAGTAGTATCCGTCAGTTGCATTTTGGCTTTTCATGAAATGTTTTGAAAAATTAAACTTTTACTAAAGATACAGGCATTGGAAAAAAGTCAAGTTTAAATTATAATTTTGCCACTTAATATCTTGAAAGTGTATTTCCTTAGACATAAAATGAGCTTATTAAAACCTACAGTGTGGAGTTGTTCTTAAAATTTAAAAGACTTGTAGATCTACTTGAATAGCACCTGTTACATAGTAGAGGTAGAAAAAAACACAATAAGGGCTTGAAAGGCAAATTGATATCTTTCACGCACACACACACATAATATATTCTTAAAAAGGTAAAATCACAACTCTCATTTAAATATAATATGAACACATTTCAAATATTTAGATTAATTCATTAATGAATGAGAGAACATGTAAGATGTCATATCTGTTCAATGGATTATCCAAAAAGCAAGCATACATCCATAAACAGGAATGCTGAAATTATTGTGCTCAATATAATAGTTAATAAACTGGCTTCTTCACTTACTTCAGGGTAAATGAAAATCAATTGTACCTCCACCTGTCAAAATGTATTGTTTGTATATAGACAAGAATTATTTTCATCACTGTCAGTACCTACTAGTTAAAAATTGTAAAATAGCTCAACGATAATGAAAATCAGAGATAATCCTGATGTGTTTGCAGAACAGGCCACCCAGGAATAGGTTTTGCCCATTTCAATTAGTCCATTCACAAATATTTTTCTGACAATCCTCCCACCTTATGTTCATATCATAATAACAAAGAAAGACTATTATTGATTACAAAGAATTGACTAGTTTTGTTAGGTTTGGCCTGGTTGTTTATACAGATCCAGCAAGAGTTTTAATTAACCCTGTAGTTCTCCTTACGTGTTCTTTTTCAAATCAAATACCATAGAATATTTAAAAACCCACAAAGCCATACATTCTTTTTTTAATTTTTACTTTTAGATTCAGGTGGGACATGTGCAGATTTGTTACAAGGGTATATTTCATGGTACTGAAGTTTGGGCTTCTGTTGATCCTACCAGCCAGATAGTGAACATAGTAATCAATAGGAAGTTTTCCAACCCTCAGCCCCTCCCCTTACTCCAAACATTTGGACTCCCCCAGTGCCTAGTATTTCCATCTTCATATATATGTGAACCCAAAATATAGCTCCCACTTAAAAGTGAGAACATGTGGTATTTGGTTTTCTGTTCCTGCATTAGTTTACTAAGGATAATGCCCTCCAACTCCATCCACATTCCTGCAAAACACATGATCACGTTCTTTTTTATGGCTGCATAGTATTCTATGGTACATATGTACCACATTTTCTTTATCCAGCTCACTGTTGATGGGCACCTAGGTTGATTCCATGCTTTTGCTATTATAAATAGCACTACAGTGAGCATAAAAGGAGATGTGTAGTTTTTGTAGAAGTATTTATTTTCCTTTGGGTATATACTGAGTCACGGGATTGCTGGTTTGAATGGTAGTTCTACTTTTTAGTCCTATGAGAAATCTCCAAACTGCTTTCCACAGAAGCCGAACTAATTTGCATTCCCACCAACAGTGCATAAGCATTCCCTTTCTTCTGCAACTTAGCCAACATGTGTTACTTTTTGACTTTTTAGTAATAGCCATTCTGACTGGCCTGAGATGCTATCTCATTGTGGTTTTGATTTACATCTCTCTGATGATCAGTGATATTGAGCATTTTTTTCATGTTTGTTGGCTGCTTGTATATCTTCTTTTGAAAAGAGTCTGATAACGTCTTTAACCACTTTTTAATGGGGTTGTTTGGTTTTACTCTTGTTGATTTGTTTAAGTTGCTTATTGATTCTGGATATTAGTTTTTTGTCTAATGCATACTTTGCAAATATTTTCTCCTGCTCTGTAGGTTGATTGTTTACACTATTGGGAATTTCTTTTGCTGTGCAGAAACTCTTTAATTAAGTTTCATTTGTCTATTTTCTATTTTGTTGCATTTGTTGCTGGGGTCTTCACAGCATTTTCTTTGTCTAGGCCAGTGTCTAAAGAGTATTTCCTAGATTTTCTTCTGGAAGTTTTGTAGTTTGAGGTCTTACATTTAAGCCTTTAATCCATCTCTGAATTAATTTTTGTAAATGGTGAGAGGTAGGGGTCCAGTTTTATTATTTTGCACATGGTCAGACAGTTTTCTCAGTAACATATATTGAATAGGGTGTCCTTTCCCTGTTTATTTTTGTCAACTTTGTCAAAGATGAGTTAGTTGTAGCTGTGTAGTTTTATTTCAGAAGTCTCTGTTCCATTGGTCTATGTGTCTATTTTTGTACAGTACCATGCTGTTTTGGTTGTTGTAGGCCTGTAGTATAGTTTGAAGTCAGGTAATGTGATGCCTCCAACAATGTTCTTTCTGTATAGGATTGCCTTGGCTATTTGGGCTCTTTATGGTTCCATATGAAATTTAGAATAGTTTTTTTTTCCCCTAATTCTGTGAAAAATGACATTGGTAATTTGATAGGAGTAGTGTTGAATCTATAGATTGCACTAAGCAGTATTGACATTTTAATGATATTGACTCTTTCTACCCTTGAGGATGGAATGGTTTTTTCCATTTGTTTGTGTCTTCTATGATTTCTTTGAGCAATGTTTTGTAGTACTCATAGAGATTTTTCACCTCCTTGGTTAGGTATATTCCTAGATATTTTATTTTTTGTGTAAGCCACAAAATTTATTTCTTTATGAAAATTTTCATAAGACATTGTGGATTATACTTTTAAATGTCTCTATTTGCTATTGAGAGGATAACAAAACAAACCCAAGAAATGTTCTCTACTAGATTTCAAGTGCAGTGTCTGTAAATCTGAGCAAATTCTTTTCTTCCTGAGGTCCCCAGCATTTCTCAAAGCTCTTTCACTAGCAGGAATTTATCTTTCTTACTGTCTGAAAGACTAAGCCAAATGAGCATGGTAAAAGGCCAGTTTTCCTACAGAACTTTTTATGCTTTGGCTCTGTCAAGAAAGCTAAACACTATTATTTAAAACTATCTCGTTACACTTTATTCTGTAAGCAGTATTCTCAAATAAGATATTCAAAGTACGGCTATGACAGCACAATTTCTCAATTATGTGCTGGTAAGAAGGAGAAGATATTGCAGTAGAAACTATGCAATCTACTGTTTTTTGCAATGAAAATTGAGGAGACTCAATAAGTTTTATAAATTCTGGAAGATCAGGGAGAATCAGATATCATTTTAAGATGTCACATTTCAATGTACGTAAGTAGAGTTTATTAAGTTGTTGTGGATTGTGAATAGCTTAAGTAAGAAGAAAAATGACTTCCTTATATTTCTAGAAAATGGAACCTTAAAAATACGACAACAATATACCAAGCAACCACAGTGTGATTTTTTTCAGCATTTATTCAGTCCCATGTAATTAATTTTTGTTCTGCAGGATCCTGGCTTATCCATCCACTTGCATGCAGGGACTTATACTACACTAAAGTCAGTCCTGGAAATCCTAACTAAGTCAATAGGTATGGTCTGGGAGTTACCTAAGTGATGTTTGTTCAGAAATCTATGCCCATGGGTCCACTCTTTTCAGGGTCAATAGTTTGATGTGTCTGGTTCAATACTTTTCTGTAACACTCTGAGACCATGTTTCTTTGTTGAAAATACAATGACTGGCTTGTAGCAGAACCTTCAACAAGTATAAGAGTAAAATCAAAACTCTTGATACAAAACAGATGATAGAGGATTAACCTCTGGCTGTGGTTTGTTTATTACTATAATCAGTAACATCAGGAAGGAAGATAGTAAAATTCTCTATTGCAGTATAATACATTCTGTCCCTGAAGAGTTTTAATCAGTGCTTCCCCAAGGGTAAATATATGTTATAGAAATTAAGCACATTGACAAAACTCCAGAGTTTTCCCTAAAGCATATCATTTCTAAAATATTTATTTTAATAACATTTTACCAACACAAATTTAACTTAGAGAAAGCTGAGCGTATCTTCTGATCTGACAATTTTCTTTGCAACACTTAAACAGTAACACACAAAACAAACGTAATTATTTCCAGTGTTTCTTTTTCTATAAAGAGAAAAATAAAAAATATGTGATTTTCCAAAATCCATCTCAAAAGTCTCAAAGAAAATTTTAAGTGGACTTTTTCTTTACAACTTTAATGTTGGTTTTGGAAAGGCAAAATCAAAAGCATTGTTGGAGATTTGGATGCTTGATTTGGGTGCCTGAAATGGGTGTCTGAGAAGCAACAGTTGGTATGCCTATTTAATTAAAGTGACAATAAAGCATTTTAAAGAAGCATAGAATAGAACACAATTATAAAGAACTATATCTCTTACATGAGTCCTAGGAGACTTTCGTCTCTCTCTCTCTCTCTTTCTGTAATAAAGTGCATTACAAATTGAGCATAAGGCACAGAAAATTAATCTGATATAACACGGAATCTCTACTATCCAGGACAATTGCACCAAATTAAAGAATAACCTTTTTTATTATTGCTAAAGGCACTAATTAGAAACCAGGGGCAGAAAGTTTGTACGAACTGAGTGAACGTTGCTAAAATTTTAACATATTTATAGCTTTTCTTTGAAAGTAGGTATTATAAACCAGGGCAATTAAAATTCACTTTCCAAATATTATCCCTCATTATGCTTGATCATTTTCTGGAATCAACTGACACTTCACCTTAGGTACAGTAGTTCTCGCAGGGGTCTGTGAGGTCAAAGCAATTTCCATAAAATTACTAAGATGATATTCATGTTGAAATGCAATACATTATTATTGCTATCTTCAAATGAATAGATAAACAAGTGTTAAAAATGTCAGTTTCATTTCCCAATACAGTAACTGTAGATCATCAGTCCACACAGACAGTAGTGCTTTGGCCAGTGCTCAAGAGTATAAAAAGCCAGAGATTAAGAAATCTGAAAATTGCTGAGAATATAGGGAAAAACCTACACTTTTTCCCTTGATAAAAGCGCACATACAATTGTATTTCTGACACTGCCGTTGCTAGAATAGTTTCAAATCCTTATACTAGTAATATCTTTTAACCAAAGAAACTAAATTCTATTTTACAGAAAAAGCAGCTGGCTGGACAAATAAGAACTGTCTGTCTTACACAGCATTACCATTATGAGAACATGTAATAAAACTTTCTAAGGCCACGTAGGTATCATCCACACATCGTGACTCAAAGCTATAGTTTCTCTTTATAATATAAAATTTATGTTAAAAGGCATACAAACTTAAAATGATGCTTCACACATGCTTTGGTTTTTTATCTTACCTGGTGATTTGTTAGATATACAAAAATATCCTTAAATTAATGTAACAACAGAACAACAATTTATATTATTTAAATGCCTTAGAAAGTATCTTTAAGCTGACATATGACAGAGCATAATTACTGTACAAATAAACAGGTTGACAAATAATGATCCAACTTATTTAAATAGTTAAATTTTTCTTAATTTTAAACGTTACGCATGAGTAATTTCACCTTATTTGATCAGTAAACCTGTATAAATTTGAGAAAACAAATCTAAGTAGAATAAAACGTATGCTTTTACTATACTGAACACAAATTAATTATGGAAGAGACACAGCTAGCTTTTTTAAGACAAAAATTATTCAACTGGTCTTATTTGTCAATGTTTATTCTAATTATGTGAATTTGGTATCTTCAAAAATACCTTAAGATTTTAAGTTATTTTCTATAAGAAATTTCTTTAAGTTGAGAATATCTAAACTACTCATTTTTTAATTTCCTTAATTTCTGGGACTTCGGAACATTCAGTTTGCACAAATACTTATTTGTCTCTATAAGCCAATTGGAACAGAGCACTTACAATTTAAGATACTTTATAATGTAGGTTTTAATAACGCAGGTTTTTTAGAGATGGCTCACTGTTGACTCAGTTGTTCAGTATTTCCCATTAACAATGAAAATCAATGTCTTTGCCTGGCAGTCAGTAGAAGTGTGCTCTTAGAGCAGTCTATTTACTCTTTCTAGTGTAAAATATTTCACACCAACACACTTAGAGGTAAAGGCCTTTCAGAATTACAGAAACATAGAAACAAAGATACATCAAGTGTTTATAGCTTCAGATTTCTAACTTCAGCCATAGATCAAGAGTAAATACACAGATATAGATTAGATTGAGTTGGTTTCCTTCAAACGGGCAGCATACGTCTGAGCTAGAATTTTATAAAAACAATCAGAATATAATAAAAAACCTCATTCCCTATCATCTTTTACCTGACAGAAAACAGATTCTATAATCCGACAGTAATGATCACCAAATAACCAGATCATTAAGTCGAATTTCAAACACTGCAGTCACCAATGGAGAATAACTTGAACACAATAAGAACAACAGAAACTAAAACAAAGCACAAAATTATTGGGAAAATGTATAAGAAATACAATATAACCATAATTAAAGTTCTGTTGTCACCTGTGTTTCCCTCTGGGAGCAAGAAAATAGCAGCAGGCCAGCAGTATGTGTTGCCTTTCCCCTGGCACCTGCTGTCAGGTGACTCACTTGAGCATCTCAATAGAACCTCCAAGATTTTAAAGAATTTTCACAAACATATGATATATAATAGACGCATATGAAATAAACATACAAATATAAAATTACCAAGTGTCAAAACTTTTATTTAACTCATCGATTAAAGAAGGCACCAATGAGATATTACAAAACAATTCAAAGGAGAATTGAAAGAGAGACATATATTAAATTATCAGGGATGTTGAAATGAATTCGATTAATGGATGGAAAATTAACTTCTTTGGGAGAAAAAAGGAAATCGATAGTACCTCCAATGGAGAAAATTCATTTTGCATTGCCCATGAGAAAAATTAGTTTCATCACTATCAGTTATCTATAATTTAGAGTGGTAACATAGATCAAAGCAGTGAGGGATGAGCTAGACAAAACACCCAATGATCTTTCTCTGTGCATTTCAAAGTCATTTACAATTATTCCTGACAGTATCATTGAGAATAATTTTCCTAATTGTTCCTAGTAAATGAACTGATCTCTAATTCTAAATAAATAACAATTGAATCTAATCAACAAAGTTCCCAATAGAATAAATTATAACCTGCTGAAGAACTTAATGAAATTTGTAAAATTTCATATAGCCAGCTTATTGAAAAATTGGATGTTGTAGGATGTAATCAGGGAGAAACTTTATTCTTCTTCCCAATTTCTGTTTTCAGTACATTTAATAGATTGTTTATCTTCCCTAACTTTGAAGGAAATCACAAGAAGATCTCAATGAGTACTAGTTCCTTTCAGATAATATAAATTCTTGTTAGTCTAACATGAAATGTTTAACACTCTTCAAGTCTAAGATTTCTCTTTCCCCCTGCTGATAAGCAAAGAAAAGGGAAGCACAGTCTTCCTTTCTTGATCTCCTGCCCCATCCTATGGATTTTTGTGGGAACTTTGAAGTTTGAGGCAGGAGAAAAGGAAGAGATAAGGGTCAGAAAGGTCTTCCTGGGTTGGAAGATCCTAAGGAAGCATTGGGCTTAGTATACGCCAAAAGCTATCTCTTATTTTAGTGGCATTTTCTTGAGAGTCGTGTAGCTCCCCGGAATTCCTGAAGTGGTTTATGGTGTTTCTTCTGTCATTTGTTGTTTATGCCTGTCTCCTACAGGCCAGGCTAAATAAAGTACTAGTCTTTCCTATGGAGCTTCCCTAACCCCAGGCCGGCAGTCCTCTTGGAAAGGGTCTTTTAGAAATGGCTCACTGTTGACTCAGTTGTTCAGTATTTCCCATTAACACATGAAAATCAATGTCTTTGCCTGGCAGCCAGTAGAAGTGTGCTCTCAGAGCAGTCCATTTGACTCTGCTGTTCCAAGGAAACTAGCTATGGCCTCTTGAGCTCCAACTTTTCAGACTTGAATACAGTCTTGGTTTACTTAAAAACCATTCTCCACCAGGCTCCGTGGCTAGTCCCTGTAATCCCAGCACTTTGGGAGGCCGAGGCAGGCGGATCACGAGGTAAGAGATCAAGACCATCCTGGCCAACATAGTGAAACCTCTACTAAAATACAAAAAATTAGCCAGGGGTGGTGGCGTGCGCTTATAATTCCAGCTACTTGGAAGGCTGAGGCAGGGTGAATCGCTGGAACCCAGGAGGTGGAGGGTGTAGCGAGCCGAGATCGCACCACTGCACTCCAGCCGGGGCGACAGAGCACAATTCTGTCTCAAAAAAAAAAAAGAAAGAAAGAAAAGCCACTCTCATTTGTCTTGAGATAGGAAAGAGGCAGGACCTCACCGCAGGGGTAGAAGACGCTCACAATATACTAGGAACTTCTCTCTAAAGAAGACTTCTGTTACAGTGTCTCCAATTTCATATTGCATAATTTTTCCAGCTCTTACATTTCCTATAAGTACTTTATGACCTAATGCTAGCAGATTTTTAAAAAGCTTTAGGATTTGCATAGATATACTGGAAACTTCTTGGAGAATTTCTTCATATGTAATTTGCCTTACACTTAGAAATGTAAGTTTTCTGAGCAGATACAGAATCTATGTGCTTTACAGGAAGAGCTACTGTCTGTAAGGAGGAAAAAAAGGTGTATCTTTATTATAAATTATATGCATTTAATAATGATAATAGTTATAGTAACAAAAATCATTTTGAATACTAATTCTGTGTAAAAAAATTGTCCTCTCTTTCTCACACATATGATTAAATCTATGAAACAATTGCTATTATTGTTTTTATTTATAGTTCGAGAAACAGATGCTTAGAGAGTTTAGTTTTGTCCAAGATCACCTAGCTAGTAAGTGTTCGGATCTGTTTTTCTTATGATTACATTATTTTTTTAAACCGCAAAGCACAGACTCAGATTCTTGAAGTATAACGGTGAGAAAGACTATGGGGAAAAGATGGAAGGTTGTTTTCTCTTCATAACCTAGTCTAGCTGATAATGATATTTGACATGTGGGAAGAATAATTAGGGATGATGAAGTTTTCTTTTCTCACGTAATTATGTTAGAAAGCTAAGAATCACTTGGTGGATCATAATTACTGTAATTCAGATAATACCTGCAACTTTATGAAAATGTGTGCATTCATTTCATGACAATTACTCTTCCCCAATGACCTTCTAGCTTCAACAAAGTTATTGAGCTTCCATAAATAGAAACAACATTTGCATTTGTAAATATATTATGCATGTGTATATATGATAATGCATCTTATTAACCTACCTCTTTGTTTAATCATGTACAGAAATATAAAAGAATGACAATCATCTAGCAAATTTCTACAAACGTTTTACTAGTTTAATGAAAACAAGCCCATAAAATGCATACATTCCAACATTTCACCCATTAAATTGTGTAGAACTGAAGTAGTGTCTAAAGGCCATTCCACAGGCAACAAAAATTACCATATATAAATATTAATATGCATGGGATTGATAAAGAGAGCCAGATTTGCATTCCATACATAAAACTGTCAACTCACATTTCCATGATAAATCATGAAAAGAATGAAGGTGTACTCAGGCATATGAGCGTTGCATATATTTTCTGGGCTGGCAAAGGCATTATCTTTTTGTGTCTGATTGATTTGTTGTGCTAATTTTCAAGATGCTCAATATTTTACCACAAAGATAATATGATAGGTAAACCTTAAAAGTGTCATAGTGAAAAATATTGCATGTTTTCACAACTCTATAGAATATGAGCCAGGATGTTTTGATTTTAAAAAATTAGTTTCTAATACATTGCTAGTTTTGGTGAAACCCTTACCAAATAATCAGCAATTAAAGAAAAATATATACTCTCAGTCTCCAAGTATTAAGTTGACTACCTTAGGTTAGAACGTAGCCTTTCTTAGTATCTAATTATATCTCTCACATGAAATAGAAAGAAAATATAGTAATGCTTACATGTGTTATACAGCTAGCTCCTATATAATAAATGACTATGTGTAAATAACACTTAGCATAAACATGCATGCCTACTCAACATATGCATAGGTTGTTAACACTTATTAAAGGGAACATTTTATGTTCCTCTCCAAACCTGTCCACTGCAAAGTGCCCTGAGATACACCCATTTCCCACTACTTCCACAGCTAGTCTTTCATCTCAGATAATATTATTCCTCTTCTGTAATGAATATCTAGACTCCCTGCTTCTATCACTGGCACTGCTAATGCCTATTCTCAGTTATTCTCAATACAGTTACATTGAGATCCCCTTAAGACAAGTCAAATCATCTCACTCTTTGGCTAAAAATCCTATAATGTCTTTATTTTACCCAAAGGAAAAGATGAAATTATTTAAAGGTCTTATAAAGCCTCTTATGATCTGGCCCCTCATTATTATTCTAAAGTCACCTCCTACCACACCCCAGTCTCTCAAACAAGACTGCCCCCAGTTACACTGGCCTCCATCCCATTGCTCTGATTTGTTTGCCTTAATCCTGCTTTGGGATTAGGGAATTCATTGCACTAGCTGTTTCTTCCACCTGGAACACTAACCCCAGAAATGCATAAAGCTAACTCTAATCACCAAGTCTTTACTTTCTCAACATATCCTATCCAGGTCATCATATTTTACTCTGCAACTCCAACCCTGTCACTGCCATTTCTCTCATGCTGTTTTACTTTTACTTATTCCAACATTATTTGTCTGTATCAATCAAAATGTAAACTCCACAAAGTAAAATATTTTGTTCATTTTGTTCAAGGGTATATTTAAATAACCTAAAATGGGTCCCTAGTAAGCATTCAACAAATATTTCTAAGGGAATAAATTATCTATGTTTATTGCTAGTGATAAAGAATAAACACACAATTTTAATTCTAGAAGCAAGATAAGCAGTACAAGAAACATAAAATGCTATTGGTTGCAGAGGGAAAATAATGTATTGATTAAGATGCAAAATAAAAATGAATACAGAAGATTGTATTTGAGATAAGACTTTAAGGATTGGTAAAATTTTGACAAGTGGATAATAAAGATGTGGGTGCTATGAGAATCAATCAAAAAAGGATTAAGAATAAAACTGACTATCCTTTGCTTTTTATGTTCATCATTTGACTCCACACTGGGATAACATAGATGAATAACCTGATCTCTGATTTCAAATTGCTTGCTGCTAGTGAAGTGTGTGTGTGTGTGTGTGTGTGTGTGTGTGTGTGTGTATCGTAATTCTATCAATCAATAGTAAAATAATGTGCTAAAATAAAGAACATTTAGAAGACTCTTCAGAGAACATTTCTCAGAGAAAGTTGAAAAAGAATAAAAACTTTAACAAGTCAATTTCATTCAATAGTCCGTAAACAGACTTACATTATATGAAACATTTGATGTTGCTGTCAACCTGAAATCTCAGTTGCAGCTGATTTTATAAAACATATTTACTTAACAGTTTAGTTTGTATGTATTGTTGGCAAAGTTCTGGATTCCAAACCTACTTTGTCTAGCCACAAGGGCTGGCATCCAGGAAGATGAATAAAAGGGAAGCTTCAGACAAATTCTTGACATTCCCGGACAGAAAAGTTCTGCTACTCTATTCCTATTTGTCCTATTCCAATAAAAATGGTTGGGCAACGTAGAAAAAGATAAGAAGCCCTTTTCATTACTCTTAGTATTTCATTACTTTTATCTTTATTCACAACTAAGCTTCAGGCCAACTCCAAACTATTCTTCTTCTGCTACTAGCCCTACTTAGTTTCTTCTGCCATTTCAAAACACAAATTCGTCTGCAAACAGATATTTTTAACAGGTGAGAGAAAAAAAAAATGGAGAACTGAAAATAACATATAATGCCTCAAGAGCTCACTAACAACCACACAACTTATCACATACCTCACAGTCTACAACAACAAAATTGTAATCCCTAAACCTACATAGAAAAATAAATGTTCATACACTCTACTCTTTTGTCTGCAGTAGTTTTGAGTTTCATTTTAAGTCACTTGTCCTTTCTACCAAAGCTAGCTCTTTCTCTACGTGTTTGCATTTCCCAGAAGGATTAAGGGAAAAGAAAATAGAGCAACTGCGTCCCCTTCACTTTTGGTGTTATGGTTAAACCCTTTTCACCCAATCTTGTATTCGATACATTCTAAAAAATAAATGTAATCCCTGCAATGGAAAGAAGATGCTTTTCTTCAAAATATCTTCTCATAATGACCCAAATTCTCTTAAACAGCAGTGCCTACACTTTATCTGAACAACTTTATTAACATGAATATTATACAATTTTTTTAATGTTGATGTCTTTGGAAATACCATATATTAATTATTATAATGGCTGCAGTAATGTTACAATATAAATCAATGAGTCAGTGCATAATCAATAAGGTGAATATCAGTAAAATGTTTTACTGGAGGCATTTGTCCTTAACCTCTCCCCTTTTTATATCAGTTGATAGACACCACTATCTTTTTTTTTTTTTTTTGAGAGGGAGTCTCGCTATGTCACCCAGGCTGGAGTGCAGTGACATGATCTCCGCTTACTGTAACCTCCACCTCCCGGGTTCAAGCAATTCTCCTGCCTCAGCCTCCCGATTAGCTGGGATTGCAGGCACATGCCATCATGCCTGGTTAATTTTTGTGTTTTTAGTAGAGATGGGGTTTTACCGTGTTGTCCAGGCTGGTCTCGAACTCCTGATCTCAGGTGATCCACCTGCCTTGGCCTCCCAAAGTGCTGGAATTACAGGCAGAAACCATTATCTTTTGATAGCAGTCTGTTTCATTATCCTTGGGCCACATTTTTGCAGAACTAAAAATAAAATATGCACCAATAATGTCCACATATTTTTAAAACAGGAAAACTTAGATGAAAATAATCTTGGAGAAAGGAAGAAAATAAAATTCATCTTGTTTCACCATTATTATTTTTCACTGGAGAAACTGATGCCTGGGACTATTAAATTTTTTCCAAAAGAACCAGGATTAGAACTCAGGTTTCCTACACTAGTTTCTGTGTTCCGTTTGCATTTTTACACATGGCATTTAACACATAAAACCTCTTTATATTTTATGGACAATAAAATCATTAAAACAGAATATACGATTATAAATATGTTTTAAAATTTGTACATATCAATAAAATCTTGTTGTTCAATCTGCAGTCCATCCTTTTAGGTATTTCAGTTGCTGGGGGTGCTATATAAAATTTTAATTGCGCAATATTGAACATTTCACATAAAAGAATGATGTACGTCTTGGACTTTCAGGGAGACCAGAAAATTTAGTCTAAGGAAGAACAAAAGCAAACAAAACACACATAGTAAACTTCTCTCATGAGAAGTATACGATAGCCCCCCATTATAGGAGGTGTGATGGTTAATACTGAGTATCAACTTGATCCAATTGGAGGCTACAGAGCATTGTTTCTGGGTATGTCTTTGAGGGTGCTGCCAAAGAAGATTAACATTTGAGTCTGTGAACTGGAAGAGGCAGACCCACCCTCAATCTGGGTGGGTGCCTTCTAATCGGCTGCCAGCACAGCCAGGAGAAAAGCAGGCCAAGGCACGCGAAAGGACTAAACTGGCTGAGTCTCTGGTCTCCATCTTTCTCCCATGCTGGATGCTTCCTGCCCTCAAACATCAGACTGCAAGTTCTTCAGCTTTTGAACTCTTGGACTTACACCAGTGATTTGCCAGGGGCTCTCGGGTCTTCAGTCACAGGCTGACGGCTGCACCATCCGCTTCCCTTCTTTTGAGGTTTTGGGACTTGGACTAGCTTCCTGGCTCTTCAGCTTGCAGACAGCCTACTGTGGGACTTCAACTTGTGATGGTGTGAGTCAATTCTTCTAATAAACTCCCCTTCGTACAGACATCTACCCTATTAGTTCTGTCCCTTTAGAGAACCCTGACTAATACAGGGGAAAATGGAAATACATTCATTGTAAGACCCCAGTAATGTGCTACTGCCTAAAAATGTGCTACAGCCAAACATTATATACACTACATGTTTTCCTATATATTGATACTTATGATAAAGTTTAATTTCTACATAAGACACAGTAAAAGATTAACAACAATGACTAAAAATAAAGTACAACATTTCTAACAATATGCCAGCATCACTACTCTTGCACTTTGGGACCATTATTAAGTAAAATAAGAGTTAATTGCACAAGCACTATGGAAGCTCAACAGTTAATCTCATACCCCAGAGGGTTACTAAGTGAGTAGTGTGTGCAGCTTGAATACACTGGGAAAAGCGATGATTCACCTTCTGGGTGGACCCGAGTGACATAGTGTGGGATTTTATCATACTACTCATAATGGCACACAATTTAAAGCTTATGAATTATTTCTGGAATTTTCCTTTTAATGTTTTTGGACTCCGGTTGACTGTGGGTAACTGAAAGCACAGAAAGTGAAACAATGGATGGAGGAGGACTACTATAATATTTGACTCTGAACCTGGATATTCATATTTCCCTGACAATGTGCAGCCTCCATTGTGAAGACTGAACTTGAGGATATGTCTTAGAAAGACTCACCAGATTATTAACCAGATGTTAACAATGTACATTACTGTGGGTCTAATTTGTTTTTTCTGAAAATCTATCTTTGTGAACTTGACCAAGTCATTATGACTCAGTATGTTCTTTCCTAAGTTAAAAAAGGGGTTTGGGACTATTTCAGCAACAAAAAAATGCTATGAATGTAATATGCAATATTTTGATTAACTGCCGTTCAAACCTTTATTATCTTTATTTTACATTTTCATTCATTAGGATAGGCAATACATTCATATAGTTCAACATCCAAGAGACATAAAATTATAAACAAGATGTTGAAGGCTTACCCATCACTGTCAGCATGATTTAACCCACCTCAATGCATTCAAGGTAACTACTGTTAATTGCGTTTGGATGCATCACCCCAAGGTTGCTAATGTATACAATTATTTTCCTCTTTCTTCCAAAAAATAAAACTTGTCCTATATAACATTCTGAAGATTGGCTTTTTCATCATATGTATCTTGAGCTTTTTAATATTAGAATACAGAAATTTCTCTTATTATCTTTTTCTGCTTTTTGGTAATGGTATTATAGTTTATTTTACTAGCCCCTTATTAATAAATACTTAGGTTGTTTCCACTCTCTTGGTGTTACAGACAATATTTCAGTGAATTACTTTGTATCTATGCGATATTTTATCCAATCTATGCAGAAACAGATATAAGATAAATTCCCAGTGAGATTTGTTCATAGACTACAAGCATTTATTTTGGTGTATTGATGAAACTAGTTTTATTAGGAGTACACCATTTTTTTCTCCCACCATCTATGTATGAAAGAACCTGTTTCTCCTTAGTTTGGGAAAGAGAATATTTTCTTATCATTTTGCATTTTAGTTAATCATAGAAATAAAAAATAAATCTTGCTTTTTTCTAATTAGCATGTCTCATGAGTAAGGTTGAAGATTCTCAAAAATTATTTTTAGGAAACATTTAAATTTACTTTTCTGTGATTTATCTCTTCAATACCTCATGTTTTATGTATCTGTGAAGTATTTGCCTGTCTTAGTCCATTTATGCTTCTATGACAAAACACCTGAGACCGGATAATTTGCATAAAACAGAAATTTATTTTCTCACTGCTGTGGAGGCTGGGAAGTCTAAGATTAAGGTGCCAGCATGTTCACTGTCTGGAAAGGACTGTCCTCTCCTTCCAAAACAGTGTGTTGCATGCTGTTTGTGAGAGGGAAGGAATGTTGTGTCATTCCATGACAGAAGGCAGAAGAGCAAAAAGAGGTTGATGTCCTCTGTCAAGCCCTTTTATAATGTCATTAATTTATCCACAATGGAGGGGCCCTCATGACATAAACACTTCGCCAAAGGCCCCACCTTTCAATTACATTGGGGATTTAGTTTCCAACATATAAAATTTGGGGAACATATTTAGGCCCTAGCATTCTGCTTCTGGCTCCCAAACGTTATGTCCTTCTTACAAACAAAATACATACATTCCATTCCAGTAGCACCAAAAAGTCTTTATTCATTCCAGCACCAACTGTAAAGTCTAAGACCTAAGTCTTATCTAAACAACATATGGGTGAAACTTTAGGTACAATTCATCCTGAAGCAAATTCTTCTCCTTCTGTAATCTTGTGAAATCAAACAAATTATGTGCTTCCACAATATAATTATGGGACAGATCTAGATCACACATTGCCATTCCAAAAAGGGGAAATAAAAAAGAATAAAGGAACAACAGGTCCCAAGTAAGTCGAGAACCCAACAGGGAGAACATTAAATCTTAAGGTTTGAGAATAATCTTTTACTCCATGCCCTGCTGTCTACACTCAACACTCCTGGTGGCCTTACTCCTACAGCTTTGATGGGCACAGATCATCAAACCTACTCTCACAGGTTGCAATTAGGAGCTTGTGGCCCTCCCAAGCTGATGTTACATGCTGTGGCGCTACAGTTATGGGCTCCTAAGGCAGCCTATCCCCCCATGGTTACTATAAAGCCTTGCCTTACCAGGGACTGTCTGCAGTGGTTCTGCCCCTGCAGCAATTCTCTCCCAGGGAGGCTTTGGGAGACATCCTTTGAAATCCAGGAGAAGGAGGCCAAGCCTCCAGAACTTCTGTAGTCTGTGCTTACAGAATTAGCACCATGTGGATGCTGCCAAGGCTCACTGCTTATGCCCTCTGGCATATTCCAGCATTCACTTCAAAACTATTCCAACCCCTGCAGTCTCATTTATAATACCATTTAAAAAATACTCAGGAATAAATTTAACCAAGGAAGTGAAAGATATGTGTATTGAAACTGTAAAACATTGATGAAAGAAATTGAAGATAATATAAATTAATGAAAAGATATTTCTTGTTAATGGATTGGAAGAATTAACATTATTAAAATGTCCATATCACACAGAATGATCTATAGATTTAATGCAATCCCTACCAAAATTCCAATGTCATTTTTCACAAAAATAGAAAAAATCATCCAGTAATTTTTATGAAACCACAAAGCATCCTGAATAGCCAAAGCAATCTTGACCAAAGATTGAAAAAGAACAAAGATTACATTTATAGACTTGCCTATGTTGAACCAGCCTTGCATCCCCAGGATGAAGTCTACTTGGTCGTGATGGATAAGCTTTTCAATGCAATCAGTTTGCCAGTATTTTATTGATGATTTTTGCATCTATGTTCATCACAGATATTGGCCTGAAGTATTTTTTCTTGTTGAGTCTCTGCCAGGTTTTGGTATCAGGATGATGTTGGTCTCATAAAATGATTTGAGAAGGAGTCCCTCTTTTTGGATTGTTTGGAATAGTTTCAGGAGTGGTACCAGCTCCTCTTTGTATGTCTGGTAGAATTCAGCTGTGAACCCATTTGGACGTGAAATTTTTTTGGTTGGTAGGCTATTAATTGCTGCCTCAACTTCAGTCCTTGTAATTGGTCTATTCAGGGATTCAACTTCTTCCTGGTTTAGGCTTGGGAGGGTGCAAGTGTCCAGGAATTTATCAATTTCTTCCAGGTTTATTAGTTTATGTGCATAGAGTTGTTTGTGGTAATCTCTGACGGTAGTTTTTGGTTACCCACAAAGGGAAGTCCATCAGACTCACAGCGGATCTCTCGGCAGAAACCCTACAAGCCAGAAGCGAGTGGGGGCCAATATTCAACATTTTTAAAAAAACATATGAATCGGGAAAAATGCGATATCTTCCCAAATGAAGTTTCAGGCTTTTCAAGTACCCAGTTCCCTGTAAAGACCTGTTATTTCTGCAGAATATTCTTCTGGCCATAAGAAATGTGCCTTGCTAGTCTGAAAAAGAATTTATTCCCATGACGCTTCAAAAACCTTGGCGATTTATGTGCTATAAATAGCTAATAAAAATAATTTCAGAGCCTTTTAAAATTTTTCTTTGACACTGAATGAATTTGCATTATTAGTCTCCTAGGCAGTCCAAGCATCTACATTTGTTTAAGGTAAGTGATTTGCCTAAAAATTTACAGGTGAGACCAAATCCAGACTCATAAGTCAATTTCTATCCTTACGCATGCTGCCATTCTGCCCATATATTGTTTTTGATTCCTACAGAACTCCACTTACCTCATTAAGCTTTGATGATTCACCTCAAATTATATTAATAGAGGTATACAGAAGTAGGTTAGGAGCTTCCTGTTCATCTATTAAAAGGTCATGAAAGAAATTAATATATCAGTATTTAAAATTCTTGTTTTTCCTTCAGACACGGTATTTTCTCATGGACACAATAGATTGTGTAAGTAGCTACATTTTCTTATTTTGTTTTGCTTCAGGAGATTCAGAGTGAAATTCAAGAACACACTTCATAGTGGATAAAGAATTCTGACCTTATTTCAATAACATTTTCCTTGAAGTTGCCAATTTAAAATTTTTATTTAACAGAATGTTATAAGAACAAAAATCAATAACTAACATGTAGTTGATAATAATGTAAATAATATCTAATATTATTGTTTTCCTTGAATTAACATATTTAACTCTTGCTTTTTAAATGAGATAGTAACCATTCTTTTCCTAGTCAGTGGAACTAAAGATACTCAACCTTCTTTAAGGATGTGACTTGAAAGCACTGTGTATCTTCTGCTAGCATTCAGTTGGAACCAATGTCGCTCTGCAAAGATAAACTAGGGATGTAGATTATAGATAAGTAGCTTTCTATGTGTATGGCTAAAACTAAGGAGGAGAAATCAAACTTCAAGGGACAGCAGAATCTGTCAGCACTTCTTAGGACAAAATTGAGAGGAAGGAACAATTGTATCTAAATTGCTATTTGTTTAAACATGAGGCAATTCGGCATGAATTATCTAATTAGATAATTTACATTGCTCGTATGCACTGAGAAATTTTCTATTTTTCTCAAGTTGTTCCATATAAAAAGATTAAATTGTGCTTTATCAAACTTTACATAAGAATATGCTACGATATAAAGGACTGAAAATTCCTTAGACATAATACTATTTGGAGAATATTCTACACTTAATTTAAAATGACCTCATCACCAATCACGCTCTCTGACAGTGATTTTATCTTCCTTTCCCATCATAACATACATAGGTGCTATTTATTGATTAATATTTTATATTGAATATTATTTGTTACTTTCTCTTTTATTGGGAAGATGTCAAACACATTAGATTTTAATGGATTGGCTATCCTAGCTCAAAGCACATAAATTTTTATTTAGCAATAAATTTGGTGAATAATTTGTGTCATAATACTGTTTTCAATAAACACATTGAAATTAATCTGTACTAATCTCAGTATCTAATTCTGAAATATGTTACAACTATAGATCAATAACTATTAAAATTTAAAATCACTCTGCTTTGATAAGATTTTCCTTATGATATTATTACAATCAACCAAATATTTATTAGGTACTAGGGTATTATCTTTTTTATGTGTCTAGCATTTTTTAAATTTCTAAATAAATATAAAAACAGCAGGAACCATGGTCTTCTCTCACAAGATACCTAGCGACTGAAGCTTCCTGGGAAGATACACCAACTTACACAGGTAATTTGATGCATTTGTCCATGTTGAGGAAGGGGATGAGGCAATTTACAAAGGAGAAAAATGTTTATCACTTATCATGTCACTATAACTGGAAGTCGGAAGTCTTATAATTGATCTAAATCAATTTTCTATTTTATAAATAAGTAAATAGAATTTTAAGAAGATTAAATTACATCATTTCAAACCTGTATTAATTAATGATGAATACATCTATACAATAATTTAACAATATATATTGAGCACTTGTATGTCAGAACCTGGAGAAGGAATTGGAGATAGTGCAGTAAGAACAGTAGATAAAGTCTCTGTCTTCAGGGAGCGTAGTGTAGTGAGAAATCAATTAAATACACAGGGATACAATTATCCTGTGTATTAATCAATTAAATTAATATCCTGTGTATTAATCAATTAAATACACAAGAATATAAGTATTATTAGTACTATGGAGAAAGTGAACAGTGAGTTACCACAATATGTAAGTAGATGATTTCATCAAGGCTGTAGGATCAAGCAAAACTTCTATGAGAAAGTAGCCTATTATCTGGTATATGAAGGAGAAACAGATATTAGCTACTTATTATTGATTTTATGGTGCACTTTTTTTTGTCATGTTTTAACATTTTAAATCCAATACACAACAATCAATGAAGTATCCTTAATTGGTAACAAGCCTGTCTGACTGCCTTTTTTCCTTCTTTCCCTCCTTCTTCCTTCTTTCCGTCCTTTCTTCCTTCCTTTTTTCCAAGCAGTACATAAAACATTACTGTAAAACTACAGTAAAATATTATAATGCATCTAATAAAATAGATTAAAATAATAATAGCAAATGCTGGTAAGGATACAGAGAAACTTGATCACTAATAGATTGCTGGTGGGACTGGAAGGTAAAATGATACATTAACTCTGGAAAATATCTTGCCAGTTTCTTATAAAGCTAAACATGTCTCAACCATATGACCTAGTCATTGTAATCTCAGAGATCATAAATGTTTATAGTTTAAATGTTATTTGTAATATTTTAAAAATAGAGACATTTCACATGGTCTTCAATAGGTGAATGGTTAAACTATGATACAACTATACTATGAAACACTACTCAAGAATAAAATGGAATAAACTATTGAAACACAAAGGAATTTGAAGGAATCTCAAGGGATTTACACTGAGTGAAAAAAAAAATAGCATCATAAGGCAACATACTGAGCACACGTAGCAACTAGCTTTTAGTTTCTAACACCATTCTCCAAGAAGAGGAATCTCCTTAGATAAATGGCTGATTCTAGGACTGAGGAAGTAAATATGTAAGATGAGCCTGGAGCATCTTGTTTGGCAGAAAATGAGGAAGCCTCCACAACAAAAACAAACGATCCCACATTCATGTGAAAGTGACACAAGAGCTAAATAAAGAGCCACCAGTGGCCAAAGCTGGAAGAATTAGAGCAACAAAATAAAACAGTATTGAATTATGACCAAAATATAAAATGAGTATTTATAAATTTATACTGATGTAAAGTAAGTGATAAAATTAACAAATAAATGGAAGAGAAGAGGCAAACCTCTCAGTCAGAAGAATTCCAAATAATTTATGTAGGTACTCTGCCTTCAAGTTGGTAAAGCGTAACTCCCCCACTGCTTAAGTGTGGACTGCTCATAGTAGCTTCCTTCCAAAGAGTACAATTTCAAAAGGGAAACAAAAAACTTTCTAGTGGAAAAATGTGACAAGCATTATCTCTGCTAGATGACCAAAGAAATAGCAATAGTGTCATATTGATAGCAAACCTTTTGATAAGATGCGATGAAAATAAAAATGACACTTTACCTTTGTGGTCTTCCGCCCCAAAATCTGTAATCCAGTCTAATCGTGGGGAAAACATCAGACAATCCAACTGAGAGACACTCTTCAAAATATACAACACTAACTTCAAGGCCATCAAAACAAATGCATATTGAGACTGTCACAACCAAGACAAACTGAAGGAGACTTGACAACTAAATATGATATTCTAGATGAGATCTGGAAAAGAAAAAAAAGTTATGTAAATACTAAGGAAATATGAATAAAACATATAATTTAATGCTAATGTGTCAATATTTCTTTCATTAATTACAGCAATTATATCATACTAATATAAGATGCTAACTCTCAGGAAACTGAATACATTGGAACTCTTCGATTCATCTTCACTGCTTTTCTTTTTCTTTTCTTTTCTTTTCTTTTTTTTTTTTTTTTTTTTTTTTGAGACAGAGCCTTGCTCTGTCTCCAGGCGCCAGGCTGGAGTGCAGTGGCACAATCTTGGCTCACTGCAACCTCCACCTCCTGACTTCAAGCAATTCTCCTGCCTCAGCCTCCCGAGTAGCTGGGACTACAGGCGTGCACCACCACGCTCAACTAATTAATTGTATTTTTAGTAGAGACGGGGTTTACCATGTTGGCCAGGATGGTCTCGATTTCTTGACCTCATTATCCACCTGCCTTGGCCTCCCAAAGCGCTAAGATTACAGGCATGAGCCACTGTGCCGGCCCACGGTTTTTCTATATATGTAAAACTGTCCTAAAATCCAAAAAGACTGTCACCAAAAAAAGTAAAAATAGAGAAAAAAGATTTAAGAGTTTATGCATATTCCATTTATATAAAATTCTTTTTTTAAATGACAATATCATAGAGATAGAGAACAATTAATAGTTGCCTGGAATTATGAAGGAGGAAGAGAGGTGGCTTTAGCTGTAAAAGGGTTTATAAAGGATCCTTGTGATGGAATTTTTGTGTATGTTGGCTGTGGTGATAGTCACACAACCCTACATATATGACCAAATTGTGTAGAAATAAATACATACACAGAAATTAATGCAAATAAAACATAAAAATTGAATAATAGATTATATCAATGCTAATTTCTTGGCTGTTATATAGTGCTATAATTATTCACAATTTTAACACTGGAAGGAGCTGGTTGAAGGATTGACAGGATATCTCTGTATTATTTGTTACAACTTCATAGGTACCTACAATTATATCAGAATAAAAAATTAACTAAAACATTATTATGTTCATAATAACAGTGATAGATTTAATGTTGTACAGTAGTTAAAGTGGAATAGGTACGTGTGGTTGTAAAGATCTTCACAGACAGGAAGAATATCCCATGCAAAAGATGTGACATGAGAAGATCATGCAGTATTCACTGAACAAATATAACTAAGAGCCCATAAGGCTTGAGCTTCAGAGTCTAGAAAATAGTGGTTCAATACGAAGTTGGTAGAGGTAGACAGTGGCCACATCCTGTGGAGCCTCTGAGGACACATCACAGGTTTTGTTCTTAATTTTAAGAATCTTTGTAAGCCATAAATTGAGAGTGGTTGCTAAACATCAACTCTTTAGTTGATGCAGTCAACAATTTGTTGATATTTTAGAAATGTCTGTGCTACTTAGAAATTCTATTTCTAAGATTAATTGCATGTGCTCCTTGGATAGATTTGCCTAGATTTACATCACAGGTCTAGCTCTTTAGTGGGTATTTGATCTTGAGCCAGTTAGCTAACCCTTGTAAATCTCACCATTGCATTTCATATTTACACAGACTTGCCTACCTAGTTATCACCAAACTCTGTGGCAAGGATTAAACAAAATAATCCTTGTGTATTATTTAGCATAATGTTTGGTACCTATTAAGCTTCGTATAGGTTAGTCGTTGGTTTCTGTTTTATACAGACTCTAAAAAATTGTACAATTAATACAGATTAATTAGGTAAAATATCAGAAAGTAAAGATGAAATAAAATTTAAAATAATAGTTATAGCACCCTGCATGCATAATCGCTGATAAATTCTATGTCCCAGTTAAGCCCAATTATAATGAGGAAAGACGCTAGTGAGGTAATAACTGAATCTGCCACATAGGTCTTGCTCATGAAATGTAAGGGCCCAAAATAACACTTTTCCACTGTTGTATGTCCAAAACAATGAAGAGCATAATAATTATTGGCTAAATCGATAGATATTAAATTTGATACATAATGGCCTCCATTTACCAAATAAAGCAATAGGCAAAGTTTTCAACAAAGAGTGGAGTAATTAAGAGACAGAGAGAAAGACAGAGGGTTTGAGGAAGGCGGTGAATCTTTAATATATAGTTACAGAGATTAAATACATAAAATATACATTAAAAGGATTAATGCTGAAAAAAATGCTGAAGTTCCAGCAGAATGTGAAGACCATACAGGTGAAGTACCACAGAGTAAAATTTTTTTGTAACTTTCTCTCTAATTATAACCTGGCATTAAAAGAAGAGAACAGAAAAGTACAGCTGAATTGAGCTTGTTGTAAGAGCAGGCAGATCAGGGATGGTGAGAGAAAAAGAATAAGATATGCAGGAGTTGATTAAAGGGTGGGTTTCACATAAAAATAGAGCAGGAAGTTGGGATAGGATAGATTGTATGGTTGAAAAAACTGTGGAAGCATTGATAACATTCATGTATATAAAGACTCACTATAATAGGACTAAGGTAGTGAAAGAATAGAAAGTTAGAATGCTATCATTAGAAAACGGTATATTCAAATTGTTCTACACACCATCTTTCAACAGGACAATGGTGAGGTTAGGGTCAAGAGTAGATGCACTTTGTTCATTTTATTATCTTCACTCCTTGTCAGTTTTTTTTTTTTTTGTCAGTTTCAAATATTATTAAACGAACAATTTGTATTCAGGCCAAATTGTAAATATAGAAATAATTGGAATGGACACAATAATCCTCTTACATACTTTTAATGTTTACTTTATCATTTGAAATGTTGACAGTATGTTCCATAATATGTAAATGTATGTATATAGTACGATTTCATCAAATGTATAAGAAAGCAAATATTTTGGTAGTACAAACCATGAATTCTTTAAGTATTGGTTGCACAGTCAGAAGCGATTTGAGTTTACTATTCCAAAGGAGAAAAATACAGATCTCAGTAGGTAATAATCAGAAATTAATAAAACAATATGTATAAAAGAAGAATAAAATTGGAGACATAGAACAGTTATTGGAAATTATCATTGATTTCCAAGTTGATCTTACATAATCATTCAGGGAACACCTAAAATTTCTTTAAGACAGAACATAATTTTTTAAATGTTTAATGAGCAAAATGATACGGAAGGCCAGCCTGAGCAATATAGTAAACTAAACGAAAACAAGAAAATAAAAAAAAAAAACAAGTAAACAAACAACCCTGGGGAAATCATTTACTCCTTCTGAATCTCATTTTCTTCATGTGTAAGTGAAAAAAATTGGTTTCTATTTCTAGTCAGAATACATTTTTTCCAAAAATTTGTTGAAACAACATAGGAAGTAAGTTTAATAAAACAATTCTATTTTAACTTGAGTATAATTTGAATGAAGAGAAATAGAATGAAAAAATATTAGATGAAGCCAGGAAAAATAATCTTTATTGGCAGAATTATTAAGACCAATTTTTTGCAATGTGAAATTGTTTATGAGTCACACACCATACAAATGTAAAAAAATGATGTTTTCTATGAAACATGTGAGAAAGAAAAGTGACAAGAGGCCTCGGTGGGTAAAGAACTGATGTTTCCTAGATGAACCCCATATGCCTGAAGCTGATATTAACGCAAGAAAAAAGTGAAGGTCTTGGGAAGATGCCTTTAGAACTTCTCACTCTCATACACAACAATGTCACAATTCTTTAAAACAAAATAAACGTCACTGATGTAGTAACTCATCTGCAGAGGAAAGGGATCAAATGTGCAATGCAGCAATAGCACCAACAGGAGAAAGAGTCAGATCTGTTTCCTGATAAAACACTAGTTTGAACCAAAAGAAATTTGCTGTAAGAGATTAAGCCTTTTATGTTTGGCAAAGTTGGTCAAAGGAATGAACCACTTCTAAACATATAATCACTGGCTATTTTATATAATTACTCATATAAAAAGACAGAGACTTTTCATGTGGCTAAAATCCTTTTCCAATGTTCAATCTTGTGTATGAGACATTACTTTTTTCGATGGCTTTGACTCTGCTTTATTTGTTGATGTTTAATTTTCTGTTGATATGGATTTTTTAAAAGCAATGTATGTATAAGACAGTTTGTGCCAAACAGATAAAATTACTTAAATTATACCCTCTTCTCCTTGGTATCTTTGGAAATGGTGATTGTAGAAAAAATCTGCATAATAATAATATTTATGAGCATTTGGGGTACCACTTATATTAATAAATACATAGAGTTGAAAAAAGGAAAGGTCTTCTGAGACCAATATGTATATAAAGGTGTGATAGTTGTAAAACTTTGTGGGTTAATATCTGAGGATAACATTTTATAATGTGTTTCAAATGTGTTGTTCTTTGTCACTCTTTTTTCAGATTTTGATTTGTGATAAATGATTTTGCCTAGCTAAATACTATATTAGTTTCAGAATTATGCATTTACTATTACTTTATGTATATGATATATAGCTATAATATCCACTTATTTGAAAGAAGGACCTTCATTAGCAATTAGCACATCTACAGCATTTTTCTAAAGTGCCTCTACTTGTTTGTCTAATTGTGAACCTGCAGTAATAGTCTAATTATCAACATTATTTGAAAAGACTAAATTCTGTAAGTGTTCTCAATTATTTTACTACATTTTTTTTCTTTTTCCTAATTATACATTAAAAAATAGGACTACCGATTCTGACAATTTCTCAGAGTAGCTATTCAAAGGTAGCCAGCAGATGTCTCTCTTAGACTCATCCAATCAATAGGATGTGCTCCTTTCTCTTTGGACTATTACAGTTATAAAGTTACTCATCAGATTCTTGTTTCTCAAGGTACTGTCAGTATAATTCAAACAGACTGCTAAATGTTAAGATGATCTAATTCCAAAGCAAGAGAAAGAAAATTGTTTGTTTGTAGGTTTTTGTCTTTAGAGACATAACTGCCTGGTTCAAGAGGAAAACTATAAGACATCATGAGGCTGAATGTTTAAAAGTAATGGTACCTAAGGCAAAATAATCTTAAGTTGACATTTGGTGAGAAATGAACATCAGGTCTATCAAGGAAGCATACAATAAATGCCTACAATATGTATAGCACTGTACTGTATTTGCATACATCCATTTAGTATGGATGAAATTTATGAAATTCTGTTTTGTTAAAGAATTTTAAAATTTAAAGACTGAAATGATATATTTTTAATCAGTTACGTGTATATACAACATAAGAGAGTTCGAATTTAAAGGCACCCAAATGATGTTCAATTTCTCCCCTTTATGTGTGTCTCCGCCACTTCATGTAGGCAAAGTGATTTATCCCATATGATCTCTTTGCACTTATACCATGTCATGAATTGTGATCCAACTCAAGAAATGACACTTAATATTCATAAAATTATTGAAACTCTAGGGCTCAGTTTACATATTTTATAACTTTCCTATACATCATTTTCTTTAAGGTTTAGTCACTCTTGTTCTTAATGACTGGCTATGTATCCCTCTAACAAGCTTTTGTACATATAACCTTAAAATCTGACAGCTAAATATGCATGTACATTTCCAGAAGTGGAAAAAAGCAGTTTTTCTTGATATAAACACTGTAGTTATCTTAAAATTGACTCTGATATTTAGATCTGAGTTGGAGTGTTCTATTTGTTGGCTTTAGCCATCATTTTTAATCATTTGCCCAAACTTAGCTTATTGTGGTCTATTACTCCTGTGTTTTTCAGTAAAATTTCATATCAATCTTATAGCTAAAATTTGCTTCATTCAACTTTGCCATTTTATATTCAAATTATAAACACACTTATGACACTTTATGAATCACATAGGTAATCTATACTTATGGACAATGTTAAGGAACATTCAGTTTGCCTTTTCTCCCATTGCTATCTGCCATTTCCCCAGTTCTTTCATGCACATAAAATTTCTGAGACCAGTTTTTATCAAGATATTAGATGAACTGAAGCATATTCAATCTTCTGTTTGATACAAATAATAGAATACCACATTGTGGAAAACCAAAATCAACAATCACACAAATTTGGTTAAGTCCAAATCTTCACCTACTCTGTGCAAACATCTTAGCATCTGGACAGGACCAGGATGAAACACACAATCATGCTCATGAGTCTCACCTCACCAAACTCAAGTCAAAATCTCCTTTCACTCAGCCAGTCACTTTACTTCCTGTTTCACTAATAAGACAAAAACAATCAGAAGCGAGTATCAGCAACCTTTAATGAGCACGTCTACACTCGTCACATATACTCTGCCTTCCTTCCTGTTATTCTGCACTCTTAGCAATGACCAACTGCTCATTCTTATATTATATCACATTCTCTCTTCTTTTGTCCACTCATAGGCTAGACTCAGATAAGTCTTCTCCTTTTCCACTATATTGCTAATTGATTTCTCTCTAGTAGATTATTCTTATGATGTTATTTCTATTATTTAAAGCACACTTGTTTAAGCAAACAACCTCTCTTGTTGCTATTTTCCTTTCCGACTATTAGCACAGTTGTCTCCTTCATTTACAATGAAGCTATTTCTTCCAAATCCACCCTCCCCCTCTCTTCTGAGTCCAATTATATACAGTTAATATTTATGATTGTTCAGTAGACATTAGAAAAAAATCTACAATCAAGTTGATTTGTCAAATTAATTGTTATTTAATTATTATATATCTTTATTATTTTTATTTGATATGTCTTCAGTGAAGAAGTAAAATAATGTTTGTTATAAGTATCCTCATATTTTCTGTAAGTTTTGTTTCATGGTGTTTGTTGCCATGTTCTTTTCTGCATAGTTATTTGTGAATGATGTCCATCATTATCTATCATACAGTATTTGTTTGCTAGAGATATTATAACAAAGTATCACAAACTAGTTAGTTTAAATGACAGAAATTTGCTTTTCCACTCTTTTGGAGGCTGAAAGTCCAAGATCAAGGTGTCAGCAGAGTTAATGAACTCTGAGGCTTCTTTCTCTTCTCCCTTTGGCTTATAGTTGCTAAACAGCTAGATAGCCAACTACAAGCCAAAGAGAGAAGAGAAAGTCCCTGTGACTTCATGTGGTCTTTCCTCTCTGTATGCCTGTGTCATCATCTCCTTTTCTTATAAGGAAAACATTCATTTTGGATGAGGGCCCTCTGTAAAGATTTCATTTAATCTTAATTGCCTCTTTTAAGGTCCTATTGTCAAATAACAGTCACATTTTGAAGAACTGTGGGTTAGGACTACAACATATGAATTTTGAGGGGGACACAATTCAGCCTCTCTACAACTCTTTTATAATTATAAACTTTCCCCTCTGCCTGCTTAGTTTAGTCATAACATTCTCTTTGCTTGGGTGAATGTACTCTTTTCTGCTAAGTTGCTTTCTCCTTACTAGGAATCTAGCATTTCCCCTCCACTCTGTCCTCTTCTAAAGCCTATTTGCTGCCATTTGCTCCTCTTAATGGTTCTATAGGATAAAATTAAAGACAGTAACGTCCCACACTTTTTGTTTGGTCCACAGAAATCTTTTAGATTGCTTGTCTGAATACACTCAGAGAGTAGAAGCTGATTCCAAAGGATCAGTAAGACTTCATTGCCAAATTATCAAAGCATTTAGTTGATCTATCTCTTTTGTCCTGTACATTTCCAGAAGAACAGAAAACTCAAATCAAGCCATCACTATTAAAAAATGTTGAGGAAGTTCTACTCACTTCCTCAAGTTTAGAGGTAACCCCCCTCTCCTGGAAGGTGGGTTGGAATTTTTAGAATTCCATTTACAGCCCACTTCTCTCGAAAAGAAAATTATTTTCATGAATCAAATCTTTGCTTCATCCATGTGTCCAACTTTTACAATTCTTATTGCAGAGATAGCAGTGATCGTGGTATAGATGTGGGCAGAAAAAAATGATAGAAGATAAATTTTATATATGTATGTAATTTTATTATTTAGAAAAAAACAGAAATTAAATGTGATAATATCTTAATTGACATTAATTCTGGAGTTGGCATATATATGCTTGCATTTCATTCTTTGTTCTTTACTCTATTTCCATTTTTTTCCCCAACAGAAACAGAAATAAAAGATTGTTATTAGGTTGGTGCAAATGTAATTGCATTTTTGCTTTGTCGAAATTTGCCATTTGATATTGGAATGCATTCTTAAATAAATATGGTTGGTATACATCGTTTTAATGGACATTTCTCTATTTATGTATTTTTTGCTAATGGCATTTCTTGCTATTTATTTTATGTTTATTTTAGACTATGGAAATGATGTTAGAAAAAGACAAATTTGAGCAATTTTCTTATTCGAGTTCAAAATGGGTTGTAAAACAGTAGAGATAACTCTCAACATCAACAACTCATTTAGCCCAGGAACTGCTAATGAATATACAGGGCAGTGGTGTTCAAGAAGTTTTGCAAAGAAGATGAGAGCCTTGAAGATGAGGAGTCGAGTGGCTGGCCATCGGAAGCTGACAATGACCAACTGAGAGCAGTCATCGAAGCTGATCCTCTTACAACTACAGAAGAAGTGGCTGAAGAACTGAACTGACTATTCCAAGGTCTTTCCACATTTGAGGCAAATTACAAAGATGAAAAAGCTTGATTAGTGGGTGCTCCAGGAGCTGAGCAAAAATAAAAAACATTGTCGTTTTGAAGTGTTATCTTCTCTTATTCTACGTCACAAAAATGAACCATTTCTCATTCAGATTGTGATCTGTGATGAAAAATGAATTTTATATGACAGCTGGTGAAGACCAGCTCAGTGGTTAGACTGAGAAGTTCGAAAGCACTTCCCAAAGCTGAACTTGCATCAAAAAAAGGTCACCGTCGCTGCTTGGTGGTCTGCTGCCAGTCTGATCCACTACAGCTTTCTGAACCCCGGCAAAGCCATTACATCTCAGAGATCGATGAGATGCACCCAGAACTACAACAGTCGCAGCCAGCATTGGTTCACAGAAATGCCCCAATTCTTCACCACAATGCCCGACTACATGTCGCACAACCAATGCTTCAAAAGTTGAATGAATTGGGCTACAAAGTTTTGCTTCGTCTGCCATATTCACCGACTTCTTGCTGACTGACCATCACTTCGTCAAGCAGCTAACAGCTTTTTGCAGGGAAAATTCTTTCACAACCAGCAAGATGCAGAAAATGCTTTCCAACAGTTCGCTGAATCCCAAAGCATGGATTTTTTACGCTACAGGAATAAGCAAATTGAAACTTATTTCACATTGGCAAAAAGTGTGTTGATTGTAATGGTTCCTATTTTGATTAATAAAGATGTGTGGCCCAGTTATAATGATTTAAAATTTACGGTCCAAAACTGCAATTACTTTTGCACCAACCTAATAGCTTAGGTCAGCATTTCCCTTGCCAACTTATGTGTTCTTTACAAATGGTTTAATAAACCTGTATTTCTACTGGACCCCACTACCTTATAATACAAAGTAACATTCACAGTAGTACATTTTGTTACTAAAAATACGTAGATAGATTTTTACTTTTTCTTTCTTGCTTCTTTTCTCAAACCATTAACTAAAAGAGAAAACAAAATGATTTCTCCACCTTCTGCTCCTTACCCAGTACGAAGACACTAGGGTACTAAAGATGCACGTGTATTAGCCATGAGTCTCCTGAGAAACGTAACCAATAGTATATATAAGGATGTAATGAAATTTATTATAAGAAATTGGCTCCCATGTTGATAGAGTCTAAATCTCATGAACTGCTGTCTACAAGACGGAGGCCCAGGAAAGCTGCTGTAATTCTGTCTGAGTCTCAAGGCCTGTGAACAGCAGGAGCTGATTGTGTAAGACCCAGTCCAAGTTCAATGGCCTAAAAACCAAGAGGGCTGATTTCCAAAGGACAGAAAAAGATGGGTGCACTAGCTCAGTTAGAAAGCAAATTCATCTACCTCTCTATCATACTGAGGCTCTCAATAAATTAGATGATGCCTGCCTACATGGGTGAGGGTGATCTTCTTTACTCAGTTTACCAATTTAAATGCCAACGTTTTTCAGAACCACCCTTATAGACACATCCAGAAAAAATGTTGCATCGGCCATCTGAGAATTCCTTAGCCCAGTCAAGTTAGCACATAAAATTAACCACCATGTAATGTAAATTCATTTTGACAATGTTATTCTTTGTCACTTTAAATCATAAGACTGAAATTAGATTAATATCTTTTCAAAATAATAGAAAGTTTTTCACCATGCCTCAGGACAAATTGTTCTAGTCTACGCTATGTTATGTTATGCTATGCTATGCTAATATTTCTTTATTCAATCAAAAATTATAATTGAGTACTTACATTGTACCTAATACTATTCTATGCATAAAAATAATAGCAGTAAATAAAAGGACCATATTCCTTTTCTCAGAGAGCCTATCTTTCAATTATTTAGTTCAGTCTGTCTTTATATATTTTGTCATATAGTTTCTGCCAATTCTAGGTCTCAAAAGCAGACAGGTTCATTAAAACTAAAAATCATACACTCTAATGGGTGATTTGAAGGGCTCCTTCTAGTTGTGTAATTAGATACTGAGATATTTGACAGGAATGTTAAGACAGTGAGCATGGTGGCTCACGCCTGTAATCCCAGCACTTTGGGAGATCGAGGTGGGTGGATAGCTTGAGTCCAGGAGTTTGAGCCCAGGCTGAGCAAGATGGTGAAACCTCATCTCTACTAAAAAGACAAAAAGAATTAGCTGGACACGGTGCATGCCTGTAGTCCCAGCTACTCAGGAAAATGAGGTGGGAGAATCACCTGAGCCCAGGAGGTCAAGGCTGCAGTCAGCCATGATCATGCCACTGCACTCCAGCCTGAGCAATAGGAGTGAGACCCTGATCTCTCTCTCTCTCTCTCATACACACACACACACACACACACACATACAGCTGGTTATTAAAACTGTGGTAGGAGTGAGACTACCTCAAAATATGTGTGTGTGTGTGTGTGTGTATGTATGTATGTATATATATATATATATATATATATATATATATAAAAAGACATCTGTTTGTAAAAATTGTACTTCAACAGCAGTATGTAACTTCCTGTGAGAGTGGAAGTAAGACTTGGCAGCATCATATCTCTAGACAAAATAGTACGTTAAAATGAAAGGATAAGAACTGGATATCAGAGAACATTCAGGGACTGTATTACGGATATACAGATATAGTGTGTGTCTGTGTGGTCCCAAGGGCAAAATGCAAGGTCTCATGAAACAGGACTAACAACTTCATTGATTCAATGCTGGAAAGATAATCTGTTGCCCTCTTTCAGTGACGCAATATGAATTTCTTAAGCTGAAGTTGTCAAGCACACAGAAATCAAGTCCAGGCCAAAGCTGAAGCCTGACTGATAAAGATACAGCCAGCCACTTTTATATTCAAACACTCCATTACTTACTTTATTACTTTCTCAAGAGAAAAAAGTTAGCCAAAGATGCCAGCTTCCCATGCTTTGTCCTAAAACAAAAAAACGACACTGAAACAAAACAGTACACCTTGGTGTAAGTAGCAGGATGTCCTGTTGCTGAGGATCTGACTCTAGACTGCAACTAAGTGGATTTATGCTTCTCAAGTTCTCTTCTGAGTGTGGTGCTACTGAAGCTTCATACCTCATCAGTATTCAGGAGGTGATGAGAAATTGTTTCATAATAACAAAGAGACCACTCGAGGTGAGTAGGAAACAGTCTTGTAGAAGCTCCCTGCATGCACTCCACCCTTTTATGTTACAGGAGCCTCATAAGGCATTCTGCTAAGACTCAGATTACTTGTGGTTCAAATCTTTGTTTGTGTGACTTACATGGATATGTGCAAGGTCCGCAGGGTGCCATGGTGGAATCATTCTCCTACAGGGCCATGACCAAAAACATTGTAAGGCATTGAACTTGCTTAATGTGTTTCTTTTCTATTTTTACCTGTATAGGTGTCTTTAACATGCTAAAAGAAAAATCAGATCAACCGTCATTAGTTGTGTGTGCCATGTCACTTTTAGTCTAAAAGATAATGCATAAAATAGCATTCCCAGCACTCTACTATATTAAATTTCATTGGTAATAGACCCCCTTGCCCCACTATTCAGAATGACATGCTTTACCCATGTGTAACTGAATATGGGCGTCACTTCATGGGTCACTTTTTCACTAATTTCAGGTAAGTAACAGATATTCATTGTCCACCATGTTATTTGTGTTGCTATTGCCCTGCCTCAAATACAGTTCCTAAAAATGACTACAGAAATTCCCATAGCTAGTTTTTCCATATCTGAAAAATTTTTAGATATATTACCTAATATTGTATTCTCTGCCTCCTTTTAAGGAATCAAATAGCTTTGCAGTATTTAAAGTATTATCCAAAACTGATTATTCATCATGGGTTTAAATGCCTCGTGGTCTGGTAATTACCGATATATTTTTAAAAGATTCTAAAACTAAAAAAAAATTTGAACCATGCAATTATGCACAGTGCATATTGTAAGGACAGCTAATGAACTCTATCATTTGCTGCTAACAGCTGTTTTCTCCTCATAAATTCTGTTCAAAGATTCCATTCACACTACCACACAAATAAAACAGGAAGTTAGAGGAGAGCAACAGAACAACATAAACATTTTCTTTTTCCTGTAAAATCTGGATCACTTTCTAATGACAAATCAAAAACAACCAAATAATTTAGATATATTTGAAAAATAACGCACAGTTCCTGACAACAGAGAGGAAGAAATAAGAAAGGAAGAGAAGAAGGAGGAGAAGGAACAATGAAAGAAGGGGTAAAGAAAGAAAGAAGGGGAGGCAGAGGAAAAGCAGAAAAAGAAGGAAGAGAAGAAGAAATTTTAACATATTTAGAATAATGATTCAGATTTAATGATGTAGACATTTGTTCAATTTTACTTCCCATATTTGTTAAAGAACTAAAACATTACAAATGGAACTGCAGTCTTTATGTATTCACATTTCTCATCTTTGCTTCACTTAAATGTTCTCAGTTTATGTGATATCCTTGCCCTCACTTGAATAAGTTTACCATGCATGTATCCATACATTTCCTTTTGTATATTACTAATGTATTATTGTAATCATACAAATGTTATCATTGCAATAAATATTGACAAGCTCTCTGTTTTTCTTCTTTAATAATATATTGGCAAATTTTGTTTTTAACTTTAGTATACATTTAACAAGAGTTTTATCGAATTCTATGATACAATGAATGAATAAAATTGCTTGGCCAAAATTGGCATCTTTGTAATGCTAAGTTTCGTCACCCACAAGCACAATATATATCTTTATTTAGCATACCTTTATTTCCTTCAATAGGTTTACAAACTTTATCCATAAACATGGATAAAGTTTTCCTTTGTTAGATTTATTCTTGTATAGAATTTCTTACTATGGTTATTGATATATTTTCATTAAATGTTCTTTTTCTCTTTTAAGTTTTGCATTATTTTGTAAAATTTATACATATAGTAAACTTGAATATATTAAAATTACTTCCAAACTTTTTTCTAAGAATCAAACAAGTCAACACTTGTTAACATCTGATTACGTCTTTTTAAAAATCGGCAACAGAAGCCTGATGAATCTGTGGATAGCAGTGGGGTTGACCATACAACCAAAGCAGCAACTGGGAATGACAGTGTGAAAATAAAATGCAAAAATATCCACAATTTCATGGAAATACGCTTCTTCCCAAAAAAGCCAATTTATTCTTCTCACTTCAAGTTTTACACTGAGTGGCAACCTGAATAGATGCAGCTGGGAATGACCAGTGAAATTAGGAAATTTTCTCATAGAAGCTGAATTAATAGAAATGAAAAAACTTGTAAGCAGACCTAAATGATCTAATATTTCTATCTTAGTATATTCCCCAGAAAATTTGAGAAATATCAAGCTAATTCTCTCTTATAAAAGAAAACTGTTCACATAGAGACCAAATACTAAGCACAGAACTGAAATTGAGCAGGACCAAAACATTAGATATCAGATCATCTGGGAGTAGATCAGAGACAGCAAATTATTAAAAAAAAAAAACAAAAAGTTTGAAACTTTGCCCAAGCTAATCTTCCCAGAAAACCCACATCATTTAAACATCAGATACTACAAAAAAATAAATAAATGAAGTCTAACACCATGCAAGTGTATTCCAAGAAAAGAAAAGATAAAAGGAAACTAGATAGTCTTTTAATAAATAATGGGAAAACACCAGGAACACACAGCAACAAAGAAGAAAGCATTGATTTAATACATATAAATGGGGGGAAAATGAATTATAAAAGTTATGCAAACATTGAAAGATCAGCTAAAATTAAAAACAAAAATGCTCAGAACTATTTGCCTAGGCAAATGGAAGATATAAAACAAAACCTCTCAGACCGCAGGAGTTACTGGGGGTGAAATTGGAGGGTGGAGTACAAAGAAAAAAACAATAGATACCACAGTAGAAAAGAGCAAAGGAAAAGCAAAATATGGAAAGGAAAAATGCATAAAAATGTTGGAGAAATGAAAAAGCAGAAGAAAGAAACAAGCAATGTATTTTTAAAATCAAATCCGGTTAAAGAGTAAATATATTGGAAAGTGATAGGTAATAAAACACAAGCTCTGATCAAGTTGTAATAATAAGCAACAGACTTATAATCTCATCTGAAATAACCAAAGGACAGGACAAAAAGAGGAGAAAAGAAACAATAATTTTTAAGACACTTAATACCAGACAACAAAAGACAGAAGCAATACCAGAAAGAAGGAAAACAATCTGGAGGAATCTTACATTTATTTCAGCTTATTGCCTTGAGAAAGGTCTCAGCCTTGTACAGAGTCCTGAAGACTCCCTGAGTTGAGGAAGCTTAGTAGAGACCCTGGGGGAGAACTAAGTGACTATAACTGGCAGGTGAAAGTACCAGAGAGGAGAAAACTGCACAGGGAGAAAATTGTGGCTGTCTGCAGAGTCTCCCCTGAGTACACAGCAAAGTACTAAACAGCACATGCAGGTGGGGAAACTACTTTAGGATGGAGGGGAAAAGTCGTTCAATAAAATTAGAGGAAACAGTGCCTGGTACTCACATAGGGCAGGAAATAGACTGACTGGAACATTTCAGAATCTACAGGGTATTCGATAGGATATTCAGAAGACTCTTACCTCAGTAATGGGTAATGTTAGCCTGATGGTAAGCACTGCTATGGAGTCATCTAACAAATAAAAAATAAAAAATAGACCAAAGTGGATTCAACTGTCTCAAAGTAAATTAACTGCATTCTCAAACAAAGATAAAAAAATGTGTAGAAAATCAAATCTACACAGCACCATCTGAATGTAAAATTCGGAATGTCTGGCATCCAGTCTAAGAAACAGATATAGTAAGAAAAAGAAAACTATGACCTATAATGAGGATAAAAAACAATTAATGAAAAGTGACAGAGAGGTGAAAAAGATGCTAGAAATTTTGAAAAATGAAATTAAAGCCAAAAACCAATAGATACCAGAATAGAAAAATGTCTAAAATTATGGAATATAGAAAAATGAAGAATATTTTTAAAATCAAGCAACTTTTCAAACACATATATGGAATTTTTAAGAGGGTGCTCAGGAAGACAACATAGCATAATATAATTTTATCCAACTAATCTAGTTGCTAATTAGATCAAAGTATGATTAGTATGTCATTACCTTCATATAAAATTAATTTTCTGACATACCAAAAAAGTACAAATAATAAATACGTATTCTTCACTAAACTAATGAAATAAACACAAATATTTTGAATCCCCTTATGTACTTCTCAGATCACTTCTTTCCTGTATTTATTCACCTAAGAGATAAATCTCTCCAATGTGGTGTTTATTTTCTCCATGCACAGATCTTTATATTTGCTATATATGTATATATTAATAGTATACACATACATACACACATATATTTTTCAACTATTCAGTCAACAAATATGAAGTGGTATATATTATTACATTAAGTACATGTATTGTTCTAGCTACTAGAAATAGGACAAAGGACAAAAGAGACCAAAATCCTTCTCTCTCAAAGATAGCATTCCAGTAAATAAAGCAGACAGTGAGCAAAATAAATTTCTAAAATATGATATGTTAGATGAGGGTAAAAGATAAGAAGAAAGTGTGGTCAGTGTCAAGTTTCACAGACAAGGTTTTTGAGTAAGGAGTTAAAGGAAGTGAAGGACTGAAAATATACTGGATGCATATAAAGAACAGTAAAGAAATACAGAAAGGAGGAGAGGAGCAGAAAGTGAAATCAGAGAGACAGAAGAGTGTAGAGGAGTGTACAGATTTAGACTGGCTGTAGGCATTCATCATAATTTATTAACAACTGTTTGTCAGATGGAAACCAGTTACTTGAATTTTATGCAGAGAATAGGCATGATGTGATTGATATTTTAATCCAAAAATCCTGGTATGTTAAAAATAGACTAGATGTATTTTGTTGTTGTTTTGTTTTTCAGTGGTGGGCTTGATAGAAGGCAGGAAGTTCACTTGGGAAGCTGCTGCAAAAATCCAGGTGAAAGATAATGATGGTATAGGTCAAGATTTTAGTTCTGAGCTGTTGGAAAGAGAATTACCATTAACAGAAACAAGCAAACAAATCTATTAAAAGAGCATGTTTGGAGGTAGTGGCAGTAGAATTATCAGGAGCTCAGTTTCAAACATAGTAAATTAAATATATATATTAGAATATCAGGCAAAGGTGGCAAGGGTACAGTTGTATATATGAGCCTGGACTGCAGGGGAAATAAGATTGCAAACATAAAATTTGAAAGCATTACTGTATAAATGACACTGAATGGCCTTCAAGAGAATTAGCATGATAGTAAGAAGAAGAGGTCCAAATATAGTCATGCATCATTAAACTAGGATACACTAAATGCATCCTTAGTCAACTTTGTCGTCGCATGAACATCACACAGGGTTTTTACACAAAGCTAGATTGTATAGCCTATTGCTCACCTAGCTTGTACAGCATAGCCTGTTGCTCCTAGGCTAAAAACCTGTGTAGCATGTTACTGCACTGAATAATGTAGCCAATTGTATTACAATGATAAGTATTTGCATATCTAAACATAGAAAAGGTAATGGGTTGTACAAAGACTTTACAGTGGTTATGGTGTCACTAGATGACAGGAAGTTTTCAGCTCCATTATAGTTTTATGTGTCCATCATTGTTTGTACAGCCCATTGTTGATCAAAATATCATTATAAGGTGCGTGACTGCTCTAACTTCCAGTGAGCAACAACAATGGGTTTGTGAGATGAGGAGAAAACAATTCTGGAATTGAGATTATCCTTTGAGAAAAACGAAAAACCAGGAGAGTGTGATGTTCTCAGAGTAACAAACATGACAAATGCTAACAGATCAAGTAAAATAGGACTGAGAAATGACCATGGACGTCTCTTATTGGAAGAAATTGGTGACCTTGATAAGAACCATCTGGTTAGGTAGTAACAATGAAGTCTTGCTGGTAGAGATTCAGTAGAGAATAGTGGAAGAAAAACTGGGAATCATGAGTATTGGTAAGGAGATAAGTGGAGAAGTATTTCAGAAATTTAAGGTTAAGAGGTCATTTAAAACTATGAGAAACAATGGCATGTCTCTATATTTGTAGGAAAGTTCCAGTAGAAAGGGAATGGTTGAGAGAAAAAGGAAACTAAAGCAAAGACTTTGGAAGATAGGAAGAAGTTCTAGTTCACAGATAGGAGGGTGAAAGATATGAAGAGGAAAAAGTTGAAAACATGGGTTCAAATGCAAGTGGGTTATTAGAAATTGTAGTGGGGGATTGTAGAAAGTCTCTTCTTGATTGCCTCCTTCTTCTCAGTGAACTAGGCAGTAATGTACTTTGTTATGACAGCCCTAGAAAACTAATACAGTAAATCATAGTAAGATCAAAGTTGTGGCAATACTGGGGCATTAGCCACAAAGACAGGAAGTGATGTCTGGAAAGCCCAATGACTGAGTGTTAGACTTACGAGTGGAGATATTGATGAAGATCATTTGATGAAAGAACTTTCAAGAATTGAGATGCCAGAAGATGTCAGATAATAGATTATCTTTTAAATCATCAAGAACTATGACAGCAGCGGTATTGAAGAAAGTAATGGGAAATCAGAAGGTAAAAGATTAAGTTGATGCTGGGAACTGATCAGAAAGCTTTTACATGGCAGATAGGAGTAAAAATAGAGGAAGGGCTAGAATGATATGATGATGTAAGATTTAAAGCTGATATCATTATGTATGTTTAAACTTTTACTCAGCTTGTGTCATGCTACATGTATTCTTCTTAGAATTGGATTTTTATGTAGCCTTATAGCTGACATTTATCCACATATGTTCATTAATTTCTACTGCATAGTATTCCATTATATAGCTATAGCAAAATGTGTTTATCCATTCCCCCTGTTAAGAGATGTTTAGGTTTTTCGAATTCTTGATATTACAAACAAATCCATCTTCCATTAACTTTCATCTTTATCTTACTGTACTTATAGTTATATCCCAACTATTTAAAAAGTAAGCCTAATATCTTTTTGCGATAAGTCCTTTTGGAAATTTTGTATTAGTAACATTTATAAAATGACTAGCATTTGTTTTTTATTTTTTAATATTAACCTAATATTAAATTTTTTATCATAATTATCTCCATATTTCTACATTTTTACAAGTACTATTGTTGTTATTATTTTACTATTGGAGTTTAATACTTAGCTCACATATTCTTATTTTTTTTTACTTTTTTAAAAAAATGTACTTGAAATTGTAAATTTCTATGGCTTTTGCTGCATTTCACAAGTATTGATAAGCATATATACATTATTTCCATTCAGTTCTTTATATAATTTATTGATTAATGAGCTCTACTTTGAATTCTACCTTAACTTATAACGATTCACGAGAATGTTACATAAATTCAATTTATGTTTTCTTTTGCCCCTTATATCCTGCTTCTTCCTCTGAGCTTTATTTCTCCATTATTAAAATTCATCTTCTCTTAGTTCTTTTAGCAATGTCAAAGCCTTTGTTAAAAAATAATTTTACGTAATTCCTAAATTACATATGTTTGAATATAAGATTACAAGATCTGACTAACGAATTATTTTTTATTGTTAATTAATGACTCCTTTTATCTGTAGTAAATATATAGTAAAGTCTAATTATATATTAATATTTTATGCAAGTAATACTTGGTCAACCTTTTTTGTTTCTTGAATTTCAAAATTTTGTAGTCATTAAATTTTAGGTATGATTCTTTTGAATAAAATTTTGTTATTTTATCAAAGCTAATATTTTGTATATTTAAATAGGTAGATTTACATTTGGATTTAGTTCAACCATCTTATTTTGTGTTTTGTATTTCTGGTCATCATGGGTTTTTTTTCCTTGTTTTTAATTCCATTTTCACTTCTCTAAAATTACTATAAATTTTTACATAATTTTTTTTCACTTTACAATTTCCAATGTTACATTTCACATTTTTCGTACTTGTAAACTTTTTTAACCTTTTTTTAGAAGTATATAACTCTTTCTTGTACGGCTTCACAAGTTTTCAGAAACTGACCATGCTCATTGAACCTGTCCTGAGTCAAAGAGGGGAGAATATCATGAATATCCTAGGAAACCCTTTGTGTGCCTTACAGTTACTATCACCATCTGGTTAAATTTCTCTGTAGTATGTCAGGTAGTTTTCTTAGATCTACCTCTCAGGTCACTAATTCTCTGGTTAGCTCTTCATAAGCTTCTTAGTCTGCTAGTTGAGTATGATAGACAATGGTATACATCACTGTGAATGGGCCCTGGGGTACCTAGATTAAACATTTTCCTGGGTATGTTTGTGACAGTGTTTGCGAATGAAATTAGAATTTAAGTTGGCATATTGAGCAAAATAAATTACCTTTTCCAACATGGTTGGGTATCATTCAATCTTCTGAGGGCCTTAATAGAATAAAAGGTAAAGAAAGGAGGAATCTACCTCCTTTGTTTTCCACTGCACTGCTTGAACTGGAACATCTCATGGCATCCTCTGCCCTTGAACTGGGATTTAAATTCATTGACTTCCCCAGTTCTCAGCCCTTCAGACTCAGGCTACATTACACAACTAGCTTTTCTATGTCTCCAGCTTGTACACAGCAGATCATGGGACTTCTCAGTTTCTATAATTACACGAGTCAACTCCTCATAATAAATACAAATAATATATAACAATATGTATTTTATAAAATATATATAATTCTATTTTGTTAGCCCATCAATAAACTTTAGCACGTTTTGTTAGAAGTTTTTATCTGATTTTCATATTCATAATACTTTCATGCCTAATTCTTTTTATTTCCATCTACTAACAGTCTAATCATATCATGTATTCCAGTTGTGTGAGCTCATTTTCAGCATTAATTTTTTCTTTTCCTCTGATTTTATTATTTCAATGTCCTTATTACTGATGAGCATATATGGATTACAATGGTCCTGGAATGATTTTAGACAGAAAAAAATTAAATGTAGACACGTTTGGGCCACAAGGCTTTGATTTTTCATATTTGCCTTCCCTCTTTCCCTCCTTTATACCTAAGACCCTAGACAGAGCAAAAATTTAAAGCCAAATCTCTTTGTGTGTATGTAGAGTTTTTCTAGGTCACTTTTCATAAATGGAGAATCTCTATGAAAAGATTTTCATGCATATTTTATGCAGGAATGAGAAATCCAGTTTCCCCACCTTCAACGGCCTGAGGCTGTCTCTCTGGTCTTCCTGTGTGAAACACAAGCCTACACCCAGCCTTTTATGCCTGAATACGGGGTAACAATTACTGTAGGCTGCAGTGCCATCATTTCTCACTGTGTTGACTTTTATTATAGTTTGTGCTCTTTGAATTTTTCCTTTATTCTTTGGTGTTTAGGTAGATCTTACTTTGAAGGTTTTGTTTCATCTACGATCTCATGTTCATAGCAGAAGGAAAACTATCTGAATCAAGTCATCATGGTTTTTAATAAAGAAAGCAGTGTAAATACTTAACCAAGTTCTATTAAATACAACCGGCGGCTGGACTCTCCACATCTGTACCTCCACTCTGTTTCTCAATCTTCATATTTCTACATTTTTTTTGGCATGGTTAGTGCTTTATTCTTTGAAGAATGCTTCTAAAGCATCACACTAAGCCAAACTGAAAGGTAAAGTTTAAAATAGTTTTTTAAAAAATAAGTCATAACATATGTAACGACTGTTCACTCTACAGAATCTTGACCTTAGAGCTTGTCATACACCCAGTTGGCAGTAGCACCCAGGTTTTCCAAATAGCCAGTCATCATTTTTCTTTTGTCTGCATAGACTTCTTCCCATCAGCTGCCTTCTGCTTCTGTTGCATGATCTCAGAGTCCCTCTGCTTTCTCTGAGAGATAGTCAAGCTATCCTTTTTTCTTTACCCCTTACTATTTTCCTGGGTTTTCTTCATGTTTTCTGGCAGGTAAGTTCTCATTGATTTCCACAGGCCATGCTAACCACTGATGAAGCCTGGAAGAAAGTGACTCGGAAAAGCAATGGCTCCCTGGCACGTTAGGCTCCTGTCACCATCATCTTCGTTTCTCTTTCTACATTTATCTTCCAGCTTTTGTTTTCTCTCCCAAGGGGAAAACTTTCTCAAGCCATGGTTTTCCTCTACTCTCACATCACAACAATCAACACAGACTTCTGTGACAAAATGTAGGGGAGAGTTTCCTCACACAACAAGCAGTGGATACCAGATAAGGCATCCCCCAATTCAATTCTGACACTGTCTATTTGGAGACAGCGTCAGATCCCACAGGATGAGGGCTCAGTCCCCAAGACTGCCCCTTACCCACCAGCTGCAATTCTAGTCCTCTGAACCTTCTGATCCACTGGCATCAAGTTGGGGTTCCCATGACTCCCCTGTTTTGGTTCAATTAATTTGCTAGTACAGGTCACAGAACTGAGGGAAACAATTGCTTATATTTTCTGGTTTTGCAAAGGGTACTGATGGAGAGTTGCATAGGGCAGGCATGTAGAAAGTGGTGTACAGCTTCCATGCTCTCCCCAGGTGGCCACCCCAGGAACCTCCATGTGTTCACCTATCTGGAATCTCTCTTAACTCAGTCATCTCGGGATTTTATGGAAGCTTCAGGGCATCAGTATTCCTTCCCCCTAAAGCATAGTGCAGGACCCTCTCTGGGAAAGGTCTTAAGACCCAGGGTCAGGAAGGCCAGGGAAGAGTAGAGTCCTGCCTGGAGCAGGTGAGAGAAAGGCAGGAGAAAGGAGGACAGGATAAGGTCAGAGGCCTGCCCCTGAGGCCCAACACGCCCAACATTATAACAAAAGACTGTAACAAGGGCTACAGAAGTTGGGAGCCAGGAACCTGGGATGAAAACCTATATATAACATCACATCACAACACCAGATCTATCAAATCTCATCATTTGCATGTGACAGTTCTTCCATTTCATTCAATTTTCTACAAATACTAAAATTCTTTCCTGAGCTTATAATTCCCAGAAATACTTTCACTAATTGCAGGTATAGGAAAATCATTTTATAACTCTATTTAAAAAATATTTCCTATTTAAATGATTTTAAATAGCCTGCTCTGCAAGACATAATTGCTCTGTTCCAAAAAAAATATTAAAAGAAAAAAAGACCTAGCATGCTATAAAATTTTTACAACACCAAATAAGATGGTATTTGTTGGAAGATAAAGCATACACAACTGTAAAGGGACATAAAGCTATCAAGAAAACCACAGCTTTGCCACAATCCTTGATTAGCTGAAGTAGCACTGTGGGTGTCTCCTTCAAAGTCAGTTATTTGCTACCAGATGGAGGCATTCTTGTTTCTTGTTAGATATTCTAGACCATAATTAAAACCATTAGTTAGCGAAGAGTGAAATCATTCCCATACCTATTTCAAATGTTCTCTTTCATTTCTCGTAGGTTTATGCTAGAAGTCAACACTTTCCTTATATGATTTCTTCAGGCTTTTTCATTTTATGTTTCAAGACAAACTACGTTTATTAAAAATGAGGCTTTTGGTTGTACAATATTGTGAATGTACAAAATGCCACACTTGTACACTTCACTATGGTTGATTTTATGCTATGTGAATTTTACCACAATAAAAACATGAGATTTTCTCACCAGCAGTGTTGATAAAGCAGCACAAAATTTCTATTGATGAATTAAGTACACTGGTGATCTGGTCCTTGCTTTGGTTCAAACATGGAAATACAATATCTGAGAGATTTTGCAGATCTCAATGGAAAAGCAATGACTCCCTTGCATGCTAGGCTACTGTCACCACCATCTTCTTTTCTCTTTCTACATCTATCTGCCAGCTAACATTTGTACCCAGGTTTCCTTAAGCTTTCTGGAGCATTGAACATCTCCTTTGCAATTTTGTTTGTATTAGTGTTCTTCTGATCTGATTTTCTTCCTAGCTACCTGATTGAAGTTTTGTTTGCTGGTTTTAATTTTTTTGCCTTTCCTTTTGATGTTAAAATTTCATGTAGTCAATAGACTTTTTCTCTTGCAGTTCTATAAGTTTTTGTGCAACTGAAGCTCATACAACACTTCAAGGTATATGTACCGGTCTGCTGCACATGAAACTAATGCAGTAAATTGCATTCATTCTTTATTGCTACCAATAGGCAGCTGAACGCTTCTAAATTACATCATTTTGTTTTGAAGAGTACCACGTTCATTTTCGCCAATCTCAACTGTGCTCTCAGTTATTTCTGTGTCTTCAATCAACTGCCCCTCTTATTCTCCAGAGCAAACATTTTAAAATTCTAAATATTTTCTCCAAGAAAATTGAATTAATGTAAATTCTATAAAAAAGACCATATTAGTCATTCTATAAATATATTGTCAGAATTAATAATGAAAATCTAGATTTTACTTCATATTTGGCACCTATATTTTAATTCATTCTTGCCTGCTCTATATTTCTTACAAATACATATTTGTTCAGTGAGTCATCTATGCAATAGGTAAATTTCATATTACAAAACAGTCTGTTCATTCTTCCTTGCTTCCTTCAGTAAGCTTTAACTATGAAACAGCTTAATTGCTACTGACAGTTATTTCTTAGATGTATAAAAACCCCCCTTAGACCAATGTCAATGTTTGTTACTCTAACATTACTTTTTTGAAGGAAAATTACTGCTATTAAATGTATACTCATGGAAGGAAGTAATGTTATGATCAGTTCTGGCGATTCAATTAACTAGGGTGTAATAATACTATCCACTTGAAAGAAAACAATTTGTACCTGCATATTTTAATTTGGCTATATAAAGATCTTTTAAGGGATTGTGTTATCATTAGAATGCTTATTATCTTGATAAAATACCTCAGTTTGGTGATTATCAAACAATGTAATGAAATCTTTCTTAAACTCAAGTATTTTATACAATATCATAAATTTAAAAATTCTTCCTTATGATAATCAATACTATGTGATATCAAGATGATGAAGTTATAGCCCTAGTCAATGTCTGTTTTCACGTAATTTTAAATTAATATCTCTCTGGCCCTATCTATTTTTTGTAAAAATTTACCTTTATAATTAACTTATTTAAAATGATTTCCCACTTCTATTATTGAAATATAGTACATTTGCTATTTTATTAACATCATTGCCATTTATCCAAACTTCTGCCAGTTTGATGGTGTTTCTAAAATAACTCAAATATTCTGCATTGAAGCCATTCTATTTTCTTGACTACTTTTCTGAATAAATTATCTTCACATAGATATTTCTAATTCTTTTTTTTCTTTGCACAGGCAGCTGAAATTAATTTTAAAAAAATAGACATACTTTATACTTTCTATCTTTAATTCAAATTATACTTGCTAGAGGCTGATTATTTGGTTCAGAGCTTCTACAAGACAATGAGTAAAACTGAGCCCAAACACCATAGCAGCACCAGAGAGAAGCTTTCCCTCACTAACTAGTCCATTCCTGCACCGCTCTAAAGAAATAAATAAAACTGGGTAATTTATAAAGAAAAGAGGTTTAATCGACTCAGTTCCACAGCCGTACAGGAAGCCTGACTGGGGAAGACTCAGGAAACTTACAATCATGGCAGAAGGCAAAGGGGAAGCAGGCATATCTTACATGGCCAGAGAAGGAGGAAAAGCATCAAGGCGAGGTGTTACACACTTTCGAACAACCAGATCTCCTGAGAACTCACTATCCTGATTACAGCAAGGAAGAAATCTGCTCTCATGATTCAATCATCTACTACCAGATCCCTCCCCAACAATGGGGATCACAATTCAACATGAGATTTGGATGGGGATAGTTTATTCTCATACTTTCACCTGCACTGATCACTTCTTTGAAATAACTCCTTTTATCACTGATAAGAAGGGGATTCAGTAAACAACAGTTTAGCAGAAAACAAGTGCACATATTATTTTACAATTTGGAACAAGAAGGAAAAATATATGAGTAAAAGAAAAACATGATAAAAGTCAATATATTTTGCTGTATGCTAGGAAGTCTTTATTTCCTCTTATTTCACAGACATTCACTATATTCACCATTCACTGAGCTATCTCACCCTGACTTTCCTCATCTCTTATAAATCCACAAAACAATGCACTGTTTTCTTGAACACTTTTGCATTTCAACTAAGCAGGATGTTTCTATAACATACCAATATATTTGTACTATAAAGATCTATGGCTATCCCCACCCTCTACCGGATTTCAACAGTATTCACTTCTAGGTGGTCTTTTCTATAATTCCACTTTGGCAAATCGTTTCTATTAATATATTTTTATCAACAAGAGGAGCTTGTTCACACATATAAATAACCTTGAATGTATTAATATAAACTTGTAGTAAGGCAGTATAATTAAAAGAATAGGATGATTTCAAATTCTAGCTTCAGGATTTAGTATCTGCAGAAGATTTTCAGGTTATTTGACTTCCCAAAACCTAAAATTCCACAAACTGTGTGATGTCATCTGTAAAACATTTTAAAGAAGTTGTACAGTTCACAGCCTGGGGAGTATTGTCCTGCATATGGCAACCTTTCAATGATAAAGTGATACTGATATTATTAGCTTTATGTCCATCTACCTTAGCTGAACAACTTTAAAATGTTGTAAACCGTAAGATTACGTAAGTCACAACAATTCCAGTTGATCCATTTTCTGCTGCCATTCATTTTAAGTACTCTGTGTAAGAAGTAGCATCAAAATTTGACTCACAACTCATTTTAATGTCAAAATAAAAAAATTATAAATCTGAGACATGCCTTCTATATAATACCATGTGAAAAATGAGGAACAATTATCCACTTCAAGAATATGGATCCATGAAGCTAAGATTAATTATTTTAACATCATCTGATAATATCCTTCTCCAATAATACTTTATAGCTTCAAAACCGTTTAGACAGAGAATGTAAAGGCACAACGGAAATCTTCTAAGCATAACTTCATTACTCTAATTCATCATAATTAACACACAGTTTTAGATAATTAACCTACCCTTGCTCAGCCTATTTATTTTTCTTGAGCATTTTACATTAGAGACAATATGATACACACCATAGAGAAACTGAGAAAAGTTTTTACTGAAGACAAATTTAATTCCAGCTCAACAGAAGAAAGTCAAAAGTAAAGGCACAATGTTGACTATGAGCGTGGAGTCGCTCACTGTCCTTTGTACTTCTAAGTTGTCTTTCAAAAGTGTAAGATTGAAAGGAGGTTGGAGTATGGTCTCTGGTTTGTAGTATTTGTTCTGAACCATCTGGAACTCTATTTGTTTTCTTGCCTAGTGCCGACATGGGTTTGATGGCTTTAAGTTTTTTGTCATCGTCCCCACAGGATTCTTTCCTTATCAGCTCTTGGCAGATTGCAACCATTTAAGGAAAAATTTCTTTACTGGTTATCAACCTTATTTTCATAGCTTCTTATTTCTCAGTGTCAAAAAGTATTATGTACATTAAAAAAAGTGCAGTCATCCATGCCAGGCAATTGTAAGTAGAATTGTATTTTAAGTGATACAGCAAATGAAATTGACCTTGGTAAGCCTCATGACTTGTCAGAAATATGGCCATTCCTTCAATTCTAGTTTTATTCACAGAATTCAAGAGCTAAGCTTAAAGAAGTTATGCTGTTTTAAGAAGAGAAAGTCACAGCCACTTCTTAAGTACAGTGCCATTTGTGCCCTCTTCAGCAGATGACAGCATGCTATTTTATTTGAACAAAATGACTAGTGTCTAGTGTTCTTTCATGTTCTGCAGAGGTAATTTCCAAACTGTGGTCTCTTGCCAAGCAACAGTGGCATTGGTAGGGAAGTCATTCGAAATTCAAAATCTCAGACCCCACCCCTCAGAACTATTGAATTCTGGGGTGGGGACCAGTTGTCTCGTTGGTTTTAAACAACTTTTCAGGTGATTCTGGTGCACAACAAAGTTTGGGAACCACTAGGATAAGCTATAAACCAAAATTACAAGCAAGATGAGTTCATGTACTTTAGTTACCGTTTATTTTTGCAACCACCCTGGCAAACTAATTCTGTGAAAATAAATAAATAAAAGATCTCTGAATATTGTAATTGGGAGAAACCTAGAAAATTATACCTTGAAAATTTGAAGCCCATCAACTTCTAGTAGGTTGTAAAAAGCCCACCAAGAAAGGATAAAAACTGAAATGAAATAATGCATACAGTAAACAGCAAAACAAAACCATAAAAGGAGAACATCAAAAGTCAGAAGGAAAATAACCCCAGTTCCAAATCTTGTAATGTTCCCTTTGCCTCACTGATAGTCATAAACAGTTCAATAATTTAATACCAAAAAAAACATTTGCTACATGCACATTGGATATATTTTCTATAACACAGTATATGATAACAGTGAACCCATTCACCATTATAAAAAAAGTATTCGCTACCCAGCAATTTCTTGAGAAAATATTGCCAGATTAGATAATATCTTTATAAATAAGACTGAAAAGTAGAGAGCTCTGTGGAGCTTAATAGTTGAGACAGAACAGGGAATTGGAAAAAAGATGCATTTTGTCTTCACTCATTTGCATAGCAGCAGTTTTACTTTAAAAGGTTTCTTGCTGAAACTGGAAATGCTTTGAAGAGAAACAATAAGAATCTTCATTTTGAAATCAGCTAAGCAAGAGTGTAAACACTGCCAAGTGGACTGGCTGCATGTCAGGACCATTGTAAAAATAAGCTGTGGTGAACTCAGTCAGGCCTGAGTCAAAGGCTATGACCACAAAGGGCAGGATAATGGCTATGTGCTGGAGATCACATTCCATTCTCATCACTATGAAAATAGACAGGAAATATGGAGAATGAAAAGTCAATGTGTATTGAAAATTACAAGCAGTTCAGTAAGAGAATGGAAGGTTTGGTCTTTCTTCACCAAGAAAGGTTATACAAAATATCGTATCATTTTTCTCCAAATTCATGAATCATCAACTATGCATGCTATCAATTGCATCGGGATCATTCCACTGATCTGTGTAATTTTAAAAATGAATTAATACAAAGAATTAGAGTATGTCACCTCATTCAAATATTTTTAAAAACTTACATCCTTATAATATCTATTTCACAATGAAGGTCCTCCTTTATTATCAGATGACCAAATTATGAAAACTAGATTTACTTTGGAGACAAACATAACATGACTTGCAAATAACAATCTTGAACACATAATAGAGCTTTTCAAATCCTCAAGCCTCACATGATTTTTTTTCTATATATGGTTAATAACAAATTAGCTATCTCAAAATAGTTTTATCTAATACTTGTGTAAACTTTTTTTTCAAAAGTGTTTGTAGAAAGTGATTTATTTAAAGAGAGAGAGAAAAACAGGAGAAGGAGAGAGAAAGAAACAGCTAACTCTCACGCTGAATGAGAGAATCCAGAAAGATGGAATCCAGGAGAGGAAAGCAGCTTCCACACCAAGTGGAAGGGAATAGAGAGAGAGATGGTGTTTAGGAGGGGGAGACAGGCTTCCACGAGAGAGTGTGGAAGGGGACTTCAGAGGGGAAAATCCAGGAGAGGGAAAATCCAGGAGAGAGAAAGATGGCTTCCACGAAGGGAGTGTTCATGGAAGGGAACCCAAACATGGAGTCCTATACTTATGTAAACTTAAAGAACATATTCGCTATTGGCCACTGCATTTCCTCTTTATTGGTAATTTTCTCTCAGTCTTTGAGATTAATTTTTATTGTTTTATGAAAGCAATTTAGATGTTAATCTAAATAAGAGAAAATATAACTGGAGCCCTCAATGCCATCAATTGCTAATTTTCTACTTGGAACCAAATTAGTATAAATAATGCATCTATTCAATCCACTGAAGAGTAACTTTCTATACAAACAGTCTTGACAATGATAGTGTTTTAGAATCATGAAAAATCTTAATGAAATATTATCTAGTGCAATTCCCACTGCACATATACGGAAACTGAATTTCAAATTATAGTAATATGTCCTGTATCACATAGTGGCCAAATTAAGAGCTGAATCAATTCTCAGTAGATTTTAAGCTCTTTGGGAAATGACACCTTTTTTCTAACCATTAAATTATACTAGGCACATAGTCTACTGCCTTGCATATATAGTTTACCTGATAATGTTTAATAAATGATCTCCAATATAGGGCTTTCTTCAAATAGAAAACTAGAAATGCTATAATATTCATAAAATCTTGACTTATTTATCATCTCAATGATATTTAAACTTCTCCAGTATATGAGTAATATCCTATTTGTTCTTTCAGTCTCAGAACACAGTATAGAAAATATTTAATAAAGTTGAATTAATGTATAATTAATACATTATATTATAAGGTATAATTAATGTATAAAGTTGAAATAAAGTATAAATACATATGTCAATTAAAATAATATTAATGAATACATATTAGTATTAATAGATATATTAATCAATTAACTAATAGTTGAATTAATATGTAGAAATATGTATTACATGTATAGCATGTAATTTGTATATATACATATACATATATATATCTTTAAAAGAAAGCAAATTATGAAACCAGACCTGATTATTAGTTTATCGGTTATCTTAGCAATACTATAGTACACAGTTATTTAACTAAATAATCTAAGTGTTGTTGTAAAGGTATTTTGTAGATGTAGTTAACATTTATAATCAATTGACTTTAAGTAAAGATAGCCCTAGATAATGTGGGTGGGCCTTGTCCAATCAGTTGAAGACCATAAGAGCAAAAGCTGAGGTTTCCCAGAGAATACAGATTTCTGCCTCTAAACTATAACTTAGAAATTCTGCCTGCATTTCCAGTCTATTGGCCTGCCTGATAGATTTTCAACCTGTCAGTCCACGATCATATGAGCCTAGTCCTTAAAATAATACATTTTAAAATAATGCATAAATTCCTTGAAATAATACAAAAGAATATGTATATTTTATCTGTTCTGTTTCTCTGGAGAATCCTAAATATTATACCAGAATTATAAAAACAACTTGAGAAGTAGCTGATACCTCCCGCTATTAGTTTTACTAGAATATCATTGCATTCTGAACATTAGACATTGTAAACTATTTTGCAACACACAATCAGAAAACATAAAATATATAATATTTTGCTGATTAGTTGGTGTTTTAGTCCATTTCCGCGCTGCTATAAATAACTTCTGAGACTGGGTAATTTGTAAAGGAAACAGATTTAACTGACTCACAGTTCTGCATGGCTGGGGGAGACCTCAGGAAACTTACAATCAAGGCGTAAGGGGAAGCAGGCACATCTTACATGGTGGCGGGTGAGAGCATGTGCACAATAAAAACTGCTGCTTTTAAAACCATCAGATCTCCTGAGACTTACTCACCATCAGGAGAACAAAATGAGGGACACCATCCCCATAATTCAATCAACTCCCACCAGGTTTCTCCTTTGACACACAGGGATTATAATTCAAAATGAGATTTGGGTGGAGACACAGAACCAAACCATATCAGTTGGCCAAAAATGTGTGTAACCTCATCTCTTTCTTTTCTCTTTTTTGAACAAAACATTCATAGTCATAGCCAGGACTTATTAGGTCATAATTTGTATTAAAATATTAGGGTCCTTTAACATACAAACATGATTTTAAATATTCCCACTTTTTGACCTGCTCCAAATATTTAGTACCTTGAATAGAAGCACGTGCTTTTCTGTTGTGTGGCTACAACATGTGACAGATATAAAACAATGTTTCATAACATATTCCACTCCAAATTAAAATATTTATATTTACCTGAGTTATGTTTAAAAAACAAGCAGAAAGAACAAATTTGTTAACCCACGCATCTGCCTAGTTGTTTTACCCCCTGGTAAGTACGTGTTTTGAGAAAAGGTTTAATTGAAACCATCTGTTGATGACTCATTCACTCTTGAATCATCTAAACTATTTTTTCTCCAATTTACACCAATGCGTAACAAAATATCTTTCAGAATTTCTGAACTGCATTTTTTCATTAAAAAAAGAAAACCAACCAAAGAAGTAACTTAAAGAAAAAGAATGGATTAGGTACAAGTCAGACTTCCACATACTATTTTCTACTTGTTTTTAAGTGAGATTCATATTAACCCACTTTTGTTTAAATGTTGAGGCTTTCTGCTGATTTCACTGTGATGGAAGCCTGGCTGATGCAGTAGACCATTATACGTGAATAACTCCTCGCATATATTTTAAGAGCTCATGCCCTGCAGCATATACCTAAAATACCACCATGAGTAGAGGATGGATAGTTAGGCAAAACCAGAGCCCATTATATTAATTTTCTATTGCTGCATAACAAATTACCACAGGCTTAGCAGCTTAAAACAACATGCGTTTTATGATCTTTTAGTTTCTGTGGTCAGGAACATGGCTTAGCTGAGTACTTTGCTCGGGGTTTCATAAGGCTACTGTGGAGGTGTTATCTGGATGGTTTTTCATTTGGAATCTTGACTGAGAAGAATTCACTTCCAAGCTCTTTCTTTTAGCAGAATTCATTTTCTTACGGCTTTATGATTGAGCGTGCCCAGCATTTTTGCTGGCTATCAACTCAAGGGGGTTTTCTTTCCTACAGACCACCCACAGTTCCTAGAAATCAAAGGTAGTTCCTTACCACATAGGTTCCTCCAAAGTGATTTCTGACCTCATCCAGTCAGAAAAGTGAATCTCTATTTCATTTTGCCATGATGTGCCCTTATGTAAGGTAATATAATAACAGAATTGACCTTCTATCACCTTATCATTTTTGCCACAAATATAAAATATATATATATATATATATATATATATATATATATACACACACACACATATATATTCATTTTGATTGGTTAGAAATAAGTTTTAAAAGTTTTAAGTCTCACACCTACTCAAGAGGGGAAGGTTTACACAGAGGCATGAACACCAGGATATGGGAACCAATAAGATTTGCATGAAGGTCTGCCTATCACACCCAAACTCAGGGTTCATTTTTTCCTGAGAGATTTAAAATATTCTCAGAGGCTTCCAGCATTCATATATCTATCATTTATTTTTATCAAATGTACAAATTAAAAGCACATGGAAAAAATGCAGCTGATAATCTTATTTGTTCAAAGTGAAAATCCAAATACCCAATCCTACAATGTCTCTTTCTATTTGAGTTTTATTAATCTTGAAAAAATTCTTATTGTTATTTATAAAGTGCTATTGTCACTATACATTGTGACCCAAATCAACTAATATTTTATAATTTATTAATTAATTTAAATATTTATTAAATCTTACATCATTATTCCTGCCTTCTTGTGGTCTTTAATTTTTCATTGGAAAAGGAAGTGTATATAAATTTAAATTTTAATATATACAAGTTAAATACATGTTATTCTTATTTTTATGAAATACACTTTAGGGTTTCTCCATTTATTAAAATTTGCAATATCCTTAGGTATGTATAAAACCTCACAGTAGCATGCTATATTCTTCAGTTCCAAACAATTATTACGAATCCTGATATTTATAAAGCAATCAATAGATAGCCAAATCTCTGTGTGAGTCAGGAATGAAGTCATGTATGTATCTCCTCATTACATTCCCTAAGATGGACAGACAAAAATGTCTCCACATGTTGCTAAATATTCCCTGGATGGATAGAAGGAGTAAAATGACCATAACAGAGAAGTAATGTTTTATAGAAAATTTAAATAATATACATGTTGTCAAACCTTTCATGTACAATCAAAGGTCAGTGCATCAGGAAGAGACTCTGAAGAACAATTAATTTATTCACTGTTGCCAGACAGGTTAATTATCAGAACGAACAAAGTGATACACTGTTGCAAATAATATTAGTACAAATGATCACTGGCTCTAAATTCTGTATAACCAAAAGTCTTGTTAGAAGATTACTATTTCTTTCCAGGAAACAGCATAACACAAAATAAGATAATTATATCCAACAATTGTTCATTTACTTATGATTCCTCAGTTTCTATTCCTAAACAATAGTGAAAAATGTCAAACTATCATTCTCAGCAGTGTTTCACACTTTTATTATCCTTTCCAATTGTGAAAGTTTGTTATTCATTCTCTTACTGATTACTAGGTTCTAGGCACTCTTCCAAGCACTTTAGAGGAACCCTGTCTTTTCATGTTCACAGTTAACCTAAGTAGTAGTTATTATTATTAAACTTATTTTTCAGATTATGAAGCTGAAGCTCAGAAAGTTAATGGGAATTGCCAAGGTCAGAGAGTGCTCAGGTAGTCTGAGTTTCCTTCCTGTGTCTTTGTCCTTTAAACTATTCTGTTCTACATGTCCACTTTATATTGAAAGAAAATAACTCAAATACATTACATAGTCATTATCTAACTCCTGTTTAGAAAAATTACTTTAATAATCCAGCACCAGATAATAAAAAGTAGAAAACATTTAAGAGATTCTTTCAAAAATCAAAGTATAATAAAATTAATGCCTTTAACTACAATAATTACAATGGATTAAGTACCTGAAGACTAATAAAAGGCAAAGAAAAAATTTTAGAACATGATAAACTTTGAATGAAAGATATCTTGAAAAATTAATATTAATTGGAGATACAGATAAACAGATAAATAATATATACAAAGAACTCAGCTAAATAATTTACAAAGATGACTATTTTCTATTAAAAAACACACACACAGCATTTTTCTGATGAGAAAATTGAAGAGACAAAGACACTTGATCAAAGTAAAAACTAGTAAATAGCAGAATCAGCACTCAAAACCAGATTTATTGGCTCCAAGTCATGCCATGATTTAACCACTAAAATATACTGAGATACTATCCCAGAAGGGAAAGCAATTTTGGGAGAAAGATAATGAACTCAGATTGGTAGACCTACTTTCAATATATCTGAGCATGCAAACATAGACACACACCCACCCATACATAAATATACTCAGAAACAACATTTTAATTCAAATTTTTATAGAGATCATTAGAATCACACACAGTTTTCATATGTAATGTAATATATGTACAATATTCCCAGTTACCCCAAACTATAACATGTTTCAAAACTGTAGTATAATATTATAATCAAGATATTGATAAAACCCACTAATCCACCACATTTTCCAGTTTTACCTGTATTGGTCTCTAGCGTGTGTTTTAGTTGTGTACAATGTTAGACTTGCATAGGTTCCTGTATCCACCAGCACAGAAGAGTTGTATCACTAAATGTATCCCTCCTGTTGATTTTTCGTAACCATAACCACTTCCTCACATCCTCTAACCAATCCTTCATCCCTAAACAACCACTAATCTTTTTTCTACTTCTAAAATTCTAAAATCACATATTTTAAATGTGACATAAATAAAAATAATATACTATTAACATTTTAAGATTTTTTTTCACTCAGTATAACTTCCTAGAGATTAATCCAAATTGTAGAATGCATAACACTTTCCTCCTTTTCATTGATGAGTAGTACATGGAATATAGTTACTACAATATTTTGAACATTCATCCATTGAAGGACATATAGACTCCATCTTCATTCAATACAGACCAAAGCTGTAAAGAGCCCATTTTGGGCTAAATATAACTGCTATGAACATTTCTGTACAGGTTTTATGTGAACATGTGTTTCAATTTCTCTGGAATAAATTCTCGAGTGCAATTGCTGGATCAGATGGTAATTGCGTACTTTTATAAGAAACAAACTGTTTTCCATTGAATCTGTGCTGTTTTACAATCAAATGATCAGTCTATGAGTGCTCCGGTTTCTCTACAACCTCACCAACCTTAGGTGTTGCCATTTTTTCTTCCTATTACCCATTCTGATATGCGTATAGTAATATTTCATTGTGGATGTAATTGACGTCTCTATAATGTGTGATGACATTGAACATCTTTTCATACACATATCCATTGTCTGTGTATTCTCTTTGGTGTAACGTCCATGTTTTTTGTTCATTTTCTAAATAGATTGTATTTTTACTGCTGAGTTTTAAATATTCTTTACATGGTTTAGATAATAGTTCTTTTCTTATGTTGTTTGCAAATAGTCTTCCCACTTTTTAGTCTTTGCATTTTCTTCACATGGCTTTTGCAGAGCAAACAATTTAATTTGTAGAGCAAAATTTTAATTTTCTTGAGGTTCAGTTTATCAATTATTTTTAATGAATTGTACTTTGGTGTCAAATTTAAGAATTTTTTGAGTCATACCATATTGCAAAGTTTTTCTCTCAATTTTTTAAAAAAGTATACTTTAAAATTTTAAACTTAATTGTATGACATCTATTCTGAGCTAAATATCCCATAAGCGGTCCTCCCTTCTTGACCTCCAAAAGTGCTGGGTTTATAGACATGAGCTACCACACCTGGCCTGTTTGTTTGTTGGTTTGATAGATAGATAGATAGATAGATAGACAGACAGATAGATTATAGCTAGATAGATATCCATAGATATCCATTTTATCCAGTAGCATTTGTAGAAAATGTTATTCTCCATTAAATTGCTTTTGCATCTTTTTCAGTATCAACTGAGCATGTGTGAGTCTGTGTCCTGGTGCTCTGTACCGTTTCATTGATTTGTCTTGATTATTGTAGCTATATGACAATCCTTAATATCAGGTAGAGCAATGTCTCATTTTATCTTCCTTCTCAGGATATTTTAGCTTTTTGAGAGCCTAGGTCTTTTTATGAAAATTTCAGAGTAAGCTTGGCTATGACTACGGAATCACTTTCGGGAGATTTGATAGAAAATGCATTAAACATAAATAAATGTGAAGAAATTTGACACCTTTACTATATCGAGTTTTCTAGTTCAATGAGCATGGTATGTTTCTCCAAGTATTAGGGTCATCTTTGATTTCATCAGCATTTTTAATTTTCAGCATACAGATACTGTATGTGTTTGGTTAAGTATATAACTATTTTATTTTCTATGGAGCAATTTTAAATATCATTGTTTTTAATTTTGGTTTTCATGTGTCATTTTTAATATACAGAAATGTGATTGACTTTTATACATTTATGTTGTGTGCCACTACTTTCCTCTACACACTTATCGGTCCCAGAAGTTTATTATAGATTCCTTAGGACTTTTTACGTAGACAATTATGCCATTTGTCAGCTTTTATTCTCTTATTTTGTTTTTACTTTCCAGTCTTCAAGTCTTGTATTCATTGTTTTCTTTTCTTATTGCAGTGATTATAATTTTCAATGTTGTGTTTCATAAACTGTATAACAGTTTCATAAACTGTATAAAAGCAGAGGCATTTTGTCTTTTTACCAATATTAGGAGGAAAATATTCAGTCATTTACTGTTAGGCATATTATAATTATAATTTAAAAAATTAAATTATACACTTTAATATAACAAACTAATCATATTTATATAATTAGTTATATTAATATATTAAATATATCACATTGACAAATGAATACATATTTATACTCAAAATATATATAAATATGCAGTAATAATTTAAAATCTATACTATTTTTACTATAAATTGATGCAAAAACTAAAAGCATATGAGTAGGACAAAACCACTTAACAATAGAAATGGTTCTCTTTTTCTCCATATTTGGCCGTTATTTTAGCTTTCACTTTTATTACAATTTTCATCCACATCCATTAAATTATGAAACTTTGCAAAGAAAAAATTAAAGTACTCTTCAGAAAGTTTTTCTTTCCAATTATAAATGTTCCCACCAAGGCAGTTATCAAAAACGACGAAGAAATTCGACCTCACATATGGCCAGAGAAAATTTCTTATGCCATAAAGTTCTACTATGCTCTCTGATGTGTCTGATGGCAATGAGCATCCATAGCAGAACAGTGGTAATGCTTTGATTCACATTTTCAGTTTAATTAAAATTCTTCCTTGTCTTCAGACAGTTTTCCTTTTTATCTGAAGTTAAATCCCTTTGTATCCTCTGCCTGTGGGCCCAAAGTGATTTATGAAACTGCACCGGTAGACAGTTCAAAAACATGCTTATAATAGTTTATTCCACTTTTGCTATTTTGATTTAAATATATGCTTCCAACATCAAGAGCAATAACTTCCTGAGGCCTATAGGAAAATTGTACAAGGCTTCTTTCTAGTTTCCTCAGTAACTGTGCCAGTACCAGACTTACTAAAATGCATAATATAATGACTGCGTTAAATGGGCATAGCTAAGCTTTTATAGAACCATTATAACTAGAAATGACATCAAACAAAGCTGAAAAGCATACATTGTGAAGCAAATTCTTCATAGAAATGGGAGTTCAGGCTTATAAAAACTTGCTGAAACTCTTAAACTTAAGTTCAATTGAAATAAGGACATGAATATAAAATATTTTAGTTTATAATTTTTAGCCAATTATGTTGGTAATGGAGACAATTGCAAAAAAATATATTGATAATAGAGACAGTCTGCAATTATAAGGCAAAAAGTCTAAATAGATGATAAGAGAACAGTTAAATAGTATTCTCTTCATAATTCTACATGCAAAGGAGATTTATCAAAGTTATTAATTTTGGAATCAAGTATTTCTCTGTGTTCAAAACATTAATATAAAAATTATCAAAACATTTATTTAAATTATTTAATGTGGAATATCCATGCCTTGATTTTGCCTACTATAAAATATAAAACTTTTATATTAAAAATGTATTTCTAAGTGGTAAAGAATGTTGTTGTTAATTATAGACTCTTTTACACACACAGACACAAATAAATATTCCTAGAGAAACATTCTATAAATTATATAGTGAAGACACCAATGTCAATTCCTATATTTATTTATTGAACTCCTAGAAGATTTCCCCTGGGGGATTCCACCAAGATGGCCAAATAGGAACAGCTCTGGAGCACAGTTCGCAGTGAGAGCAACGTAGAAGGCGAGTGATCTCCGCATTTCCAACCAAGTTACCAGGTTCCTTTCAATGGGACTGGTTGGACAGTGGGTGTAGCCCAAGGAAGGCAAACTGAGGCAGGGCGGGGCGCTGCCTCACCTGGGAAGTGCAACTGGCCAGAGGATTGGGATCTTTTCCCCCTCCAACACTCTGGTTCAGATCCCACGCTTCTCCCATGACCCTTGCAACCTACAGACCAGGGAGATTCCCCACCAGGCTGAAAAATGCTGTGAGTTACCAACACAGATCTGAAAGGCAGCTCTGGCTGGTGCCATGGGTTATTTACACAGATCTGGGTGGGCGTTTTGACGAGCAGAGAGTGCCTGTGGGATGGAGCTTCCCAATCCCCAGAAAGAAGGAGAGTAGAAAGCAGGGAGACAGGTGATGTGGCTTAGCGGGTCCCACCCCACAAAGACCAGCAAACTGAAGCCCTCCCACTTGAGAGGTTTGCAGCCAGCACTTCAGTTCAAGCTTGAGCCAGGACAATCAAGCTCGGTGTGGGGAAGGGCATTCACCATTGCTGAGGCGGTCCCAATCTTACCTGTGTAAACAAAAGCCAGGGGAAGCTTACACAGCAGCTGGACTGAGTCTGTGGCATCCCAGCAGTGCCTCTGCAGGCAGACAAGGGACAGACTGCCTCCTCAAGCAGTTCTCTGACCCCTGCAAAACCAGAAAGACACCTCATACAGGAGAGCTCTGGCTGACGCCTGATGGATACCCTTCTGGGTTGAAGCTATGAGAGGAAAGATCAGGCAGCAATCCTTGCTGTACTGCAGCCACTTTGGGTGATTCCCAGGCAAGCAAGGTCTAGAGAGGACCTCCAGCAGCCCTACAACAGAGGAGCCTGACTGTTAGAAGGAAAACTGAAAAACAGAAATAGCTTTAACATCAACAGAAAGGATGCCCACTCAGAGACCCCATCCAAAATCACCAAATTCAAAGATCAAAGATAGATAAATCCAAGAAGATGGGAAGAAACCAGTGAAAAAAGGATAAAATCATCAAAGACCAGAACACTTCTCCTCCTCCAAGGGATCACAACTCCACCAGCAAGGGAACAAACAGGATGGAGAATGAGTTTAATGAATTGACAGAAGCAGCGTTCAGAAGGTGGATAATAACAAACTTCTCTGAGCTAAAGGAACATGTTCTAACCCAATGCAAAGCAACTAAAAAGTTTAGACAAAATGCTAACTAGAATAACCAGTTTAGAGAAGAACATAAATGACTTTATGGAGCTGAAAAACACAGCACGAGAACTTTTCACAGCATACACAAGTTAGAATAGCCAAATCAATCAAGCAGAAGAAAGTATATCAAAGATTGAAGATCAACTCAATGAAATAAAACGAGAAGGCAAATTAGAGAAAAAAGTGAAAAGAAATGAACAAAGACTCCAAGAAATATGGGATTATGTGAAAACACCTAATCGACACTTGATCAGTGTACCTGAGTGTGATGGGGAGGATGAATCCAAGCTGGAAAACACTCTTCAGGATGTTATCCGGAGTACTTCCCCAACATAGCAAGGCAGGCCAACATTCAAATCGCAGAAATACACAGAACACTACAAAGACGTTTCTCAAGAAGAGCAACCCAAGGCACATAATTGTCAGATTCACCAGGATTGAAATGAAGGAAAAAATGCTAAGGGCAGTCAGAGAGAAAGGTTGGGTTACCCACAAAGGGAAGCCCATCAGACTCACAGAGGATCTCTTGGCAGAAACCCTACAAGCCAGAGAAAGTGGGGCCAATATTCCACATGCTTAAAGAAAAGAACTTTTTGACCCACAATTTCATATTCAGCCAAACTAAGCTTCACAAGCAAAGGAGAAATAAAATCCTTTATGGACAAGCAACTGCTGAGAGATTTTGTCACCACCAGGCCTGCCTTACAACAGCTCCTGAAGGAAGCACTAAACATGGAAAGGAACAACAAGTACTAGCCACTGCAAAGACATACCAAATGGTAAAGACCAACAATGCAATGAAGAAACTGAGTCAGCTAATGGGCAAAACAACCAGCCAGTAACAAAATGGCAGGATCAGCTTCACACATAACAATATTAACGTTAAATGTAAACAACCTAAATGCCCCAATCAAAAGACACAGACTGGCAAACTGGATAAAAATTCAAGAACCATCAGTGTACTGTATTCAGGAGACCCATCTCATGTGCAAAGACACACATAGACTCAAAATAAAGGAATAAAAAAGATTTACCAACAACTGGAAAGCAGAAAAAAGCAGTGGCTGCAATCCTAGTTCCTGATAAAACGGACATTAAACCAACAAAGATCTAAAGAGACACAAAAGGGCATTACATAATGTTAAAAGGATTAATGCAACAAGAAGACCTAACTATTCTAACATATATGCACCAATACAGGAGCACCCAGATACATAAAGCAAGTTCTTAATGACGTACAAAGATACTTAGACTCCCACACAATAATAATGGGATACTTTAACACTACACTGTCAATATTAGACAGATCAACAAGACAGAAAATCAACAAGGATATCCAGGACTTCAACACAGATCTGAACCAAGCAGACCTAATAGATATCTACAGAACTCTCCACCCCTAATCCACAGAATATACATTATTCTTAGCACCACATCGCAATTACTCTAAAATTGACCAAATAAGTGGAAGTAAATCACTCCTCAGCAAAAGCAAAAGAATGGAAATCATAACAAACAGCCTCTCAGACCACAATGCAATCAAATTAGAACTCAGGATTAATAAACTCACTCAAAATGCACAACTAAATGGAGACTGAACAACTGGCTCCTGAATGACAACTGGATAAACAATGAAATAAAGACAGAAATAAAGATGTTCTTCGAAACCAGTGAGAACAAAGACACAATGTACCAGAATCTCTGGGATGCATTTAAAGTGTCTAGAGGGAAATGTATGGCAATAAATGCCCACAGGAGAAGTGAGGAAAGATCTAAAATGGACACCCTGTCATAAAAATTGAATGAGCTAGAGGAGCAAGATCACAAAAACTCAAAAGCTAGCCGAAGACAAGAAATAACTAAGATCAGAGCAGAACTGAAGGAGATAAAGACACAAAAACCCCTTCAAAAAAATCAATGAATCCAGGAGCTGGTTTTTTGAAAAGATCAACAAAATAGACCACTAGCCAGACTAATAGAGAAGAAAAGAGAGAAGAATTGAATAGATGCAATAAAAAATGATAAACAGATATCACCACGAATTCCACAGAAATGCAAACTACCATCAGAGATTACTACAAACAACTCTTTGCTCATAAACCAGTAAATCTGGAAGAAGTGGATAAATTTCTGGAAACTTACACCCTCCCCAGACTAAACCAGGAAGAAGTTAAATCCCTGAATAGAACAATAAAAAGGTCTGGAGTTGAGACAGCAATTAGTAGCCTAACTACCAAAAAAAGTCCAGATCCAGAGAGGTTCACAGCCGAATTCTACCAGACATACAAAGAGGAGCTGGTACCATTCCTTCTGAAACTATTCCAAACTATACAAAAGAGAATCCTCCCTAACACATTTCATGAGATCAACATCATCCTGATACCAAAACCTGGCAGAGACACAACTAAACAAGAAAACTTCAGGCCAATATCCAAGAGGAACATAAATGCAAAAATATTCAATAAGATACTGGCAAACTGATTGCAAAAGTACATCAAAAAGCTTATCCATCACTATCAAGAAGGCTTCATCCTGGGGGATGCAAGGCTGGTTCAACATATGCAAATCTATAAACGTAATCCATCACATAAACAGAACCAAAGACAAAAACCACATGATCATCTCAATAGATGCAGAGAAGGCCTTTGACAACAGCCCTTTACGCTAAAAGCTCTCAATAAACTAGGTATGGAAGGAACGTCTCTCAAAATAATAAAAGCTATTTATGACAAACCCATAGTCAATATCATACTGAACGGGCAAAAGCTGGAAGCATTCCCTTTGAAAACTGGCACTAGACAAGGGTGCCCTCTCTCACTATTCCTATTCAATATAGTATTGGAAGTTATAGTCAGAGTAATCAGGCAAGAAAAAGAAATAAAGGGTATTCAATTAGGAAAAGAGAACGTCAAATTGTTTCTAGTTGCAGACGACATGATTGCATATTTAGAAGACCCCATAGTCTCAGCCCAAAGTCTACTTAAGCTGATAAGCAATTTCAGCAAAGTCTCAGGATACAAAATCAGTGTGCAGAAATCACAAGCATTTCTATACACCAACAACTGACAAACAGAGAGACAAACCATGAGCGAACTCTCATTCACAATTGCTACAAAGAGAGTAAAATACCTAGGAATACAACTAACAAAGGATGTGAAGAATCTCTTCAAGGAGAACTACAAATCACTGCTCAAGGAAATAAGAGAGGACACAAACAGATGGCAAAACACTCCATGCTCATGGTTAGAAAGAATCAATATCAAGAAAATGGCTATACTGTCCAAAGTGGTTTATAGGTTCAGCGCTATCCCCATCAAGCTACCATTGACCTTCTTCACAGAACTGAAAAAAAAAAAAAAAACAACTTAAACTTCATATGGAACCAAAAGAGAGCCTGCATAGCCAAGAAAATCCTAAGCAAAAAGAACAAAGCTGGAGGCATCATGCTACCTGACTTCAAACTACACTACAAGCCTCTAGTAATCAAAACAGCATGGTAGTACCAAAACAGAGATATACACCAATGGAACAAAACAGAGGCTGCTGAAGTAACGTTACACATCTACAGCCATCTGATCTTTGACAAACCTGATACAAACAAGCAATGGGGAAAGGATTCCCCTGTTTAATAAAAGGTGTTAGGAAAACTGGCTAGCTGAAAGCTAGCAGAAAGCTGAAACTGGACCCCTTCCTTACACCTTACACCAAAATTAACTCCAGATGGATTAAAGATTTAAACATAAGCCCTAACACCACAGAAACCCTAGAAGAAAACCTAGGCAATACCATTCAGGACATAGGCATAGGCAAGGACTTCATGACTAAAACACCACAAGCAATGGCAACAAAAGCCAAAATAGACAAATGGGACCTAATTAAACTTCAGAGTTTCTGCACAGCCAAAGAAACATTCCTTAGAGTGAACCAACAACAACAGAATGGGAAAAAGTTTTTGCAATCTACCCCTCTGACAAAGGGCTAATATCTAGAATCTATAAAGAACTAAAGCAGATTTACAAGAAAAAACAAACAAACCCATTTAAAAGTGGGTGAAGAATATGAACAGATACTTTGCAAAAGAAGACATTTATGTGGCCATCAAACATATGAAAATATGCTCATCATTACTGGTCATTAGAGAAATGCAAATCAAAACCACATTGAGATACCATCTGATGCCAGTTAGAATGGTGGTCATTAAAAAATCTGGAGACAACAGATGCTGGAGAGGATGTGGAGAAATAGGAACACTTTTACACTGTTGGTGGAAGTGTAAATTAGTTCATCCATTGTGGAAGACAGTGTGGTGAGTCGTCAAGGACCTAGAAATAGAAATTCCATTTGACCCAGCAATCCCATTACTGGGTATATATCCAAAGAATTATAAATTGTTCTATTATAAAGAAACATGCACAAGTATGTACATTGTGGCACTGTTTACAATAGTAAAGACCTGAAACCAACCCAAATGCCCATCAATGATAGACTGGACAAAGACAATGTGGCACATATACACCTTGGAATACTATGAAGCCATGAAAAAGGATGAGTTCATGTCCTTTGTAGGGAGATGGATGAATCTGGAAACTACCATTCTCAGCAAACTGACACAGGAACAGAAAACCAAACACCACATGTTCTCACTCATAGGTGGGTGTTGAACAATGAGAACACATGGGCACAGAAAGGGGAACATCACACACTGGGATCTGTTAGAGGGTGGAGAACTAGGGGAGGGACATAGGGAGGTGGGAAAGTAGGGGGTGGGATAACATTGGGAGAAATGCCTGATATAGGTGATGGGTGGATGGAGACAGCAAACCACCATGGCATGTGTATACCTATGCAACAATCCTGCAAGATCTGCACATGTACCCCAGAACTGAAAGTACAATAACAGAAAAAAAAGATTTCTCCTGTGCCAAGCTCCCTTCTAAGCAACGTATAAAAGCTCATAACGATCTTGTATGTTATATACTATTAAGATGAGAATTCTTACATATGAGAAAGATGATGCACAAAGGGCTAAATAACTTGCCCTAAGTAAGATGTGTTGGAGCCAGATTGTGAAAAGGGGCTGAGAAGGGAGGCAAATTTAAACATGCTGAGTCTATGTAGTTTCTTTTAGCAGAAGCTGTCATTTACTACTAAAAAGAAAGCAATTTAATTCTCTACAATTCTCTACATACTATCCACAGTAGTTAATTAGATAACATCTAATTATCCAAAATAGATAACTGTAGATAGTATGTCACAATTCTCTACATACTATCCACAGTTATCTATTTTGGATAATTAGACATTATCTTCAAAGTTCCTAATATCCACTGTTTTTTTGTTTTGTTTTGGTTTTTTTGCCTTCCTCACCATTCCCATCACCACCTTCTTTCTTTCCTCTTTTATTTCTTTTTCTATATTGAGTGATCACCAAGCATTTTGCGAAGACTTGAAGGGTAAAAAAACACAAATGCTCACAATGCTTAAAACAGAGGTATACAGATGAATTTGAGCTGTACATAGGCACCGGCATCATACCAAGGAGCACACAGGATGGAAAACCTTACCCAGTCTGGATGTAGGATCTTACTAGTGTTCTTCAAAGTGACATCTAAACTGGGTTTTGGTAAAAGTGTTGATAAGTGAATGCCAAAGGGGTGGATAACAAAGAGCAAATTATTTTAAAAGTGAAGGAATATGAACAGTTCTGAGAACTGCAAATCATGCTGTATAAAACCAGAAACTTAAGCAGGAATTAAAAAATTAAGAAAGTATTATTTTATGTTCAATGTTATCACAAACTGAAGGATTTCAATTATGGAAATATCTGAACTCTGTGTGGTAAAATATCATTTTATAAAATATACCAGGTGTTTTCTTGTTGTTGTTGTTGAGTTGTTTGAATTATCTGTAGATTCTGGAAATCAGCCCTTTGTTAGATGCGTAGTTTGCAAATATGGTTTCCCATTCTGTAGGTTGTCTGTTTACTCTGTTGATTGTTGCTTTTGCTGTGTTTTTTTAGTTTAATTAAATCCACTTTTTTCTACATTTGTTTTTGTTGCATTTGCTTCTGACGACTTGGTGATAAATTCTTCACTTGGGTCAATGTCCAGAAGAGATTTTCCTGGGTTTCCTTGTAGGGTTTTCATAGTTCTAAGTCTTACATGTAAGTCTTTAATCCACCTTGGTTAATTTTTGTATATGCTGAGAGATAGGGTTCCATTTTCATTCTTCTGCATATGGCTGTCCAGTTTTTTCAGCACCATTTATTAACTACAGTGTCCTTTCCCCAGTGCATATTTTTATTGATTTTTGTCAAAGATTAGTTGACTGCAGGTACATGGCTTTTTCTAGGTTTTCTATTCTGTTCCATCAATCTATATGTCTATTTTTTTATGCAAATACCATGCTGTTTTGATTACTATATCCTTTTAGTATAATATGAAGTCAGGCAGTGTAACACTTGAAGTTTTTCCCTATCTGCTTAGGATTGCTTTGGCTATTTTGGCTTTTTTGTTCCACATAAATGTTAGCATTTCTTTTTTCTAATTCTGTAAAAAATGACATTGATAACATAATAGAGATTGTGTTGAATTTATAGATTGCTTTGGGCTGTATAATCATTTTAATGATATTGATTCTTTCATGAGAAAGATATTTTTCCATTTGCTTGTGTTAGCTATAGTATCTCATAAGCATTTTGTAGTTTTCCTCATAGAGATCTTCACCAACTTGGTTAAATGTATTCCTAGGTATTTTATATTTTTGTAGCTACTATAAACGGGATTGAGTTCTGATTTGGTTCTTAGTTTGATCAATATTGGTGTATAGAAATGCTACTAATTTTTGCATTTTAATTTAGTATCCAGAAATTTCACCAAAGTTATTTATCAAATCTAGGAGTCTTTTGGGGACATCTTTAAGGTTGTCTTAATGTAAGATAATTTGACTTCCCCTTTTCCAATTTGGATGCCTTTTATTTATTTCTCTTGCCTGATTGTTCTAGCTAGGACTTCCAGCACTATATAGAATAGAAATGGTGAAAGAGGGTTTCCTTGTCTTGTTCCAGTCTTAGGAGGAATGATTTTAATTTCAAATTGTGGATCTGTAATATATGGCTTGTATTATTTTCAGGCATGTTCCTTTGATGCCTTGTTTGTTGAGGGTTTTTATCATGAAGGGGTGGTGAATTTTACTGAATGATTTTTCTGCACCTATTGAGATAACTATATGGTTTTTAATACTATTTATGTGGTGAATTATATTTATTGATTTGTGTATGTTGAACCATCCTCACATCCTTGGAATAAAACCCACTTAGTTGTGGTGTCTTACATGTTTGCTGTGCTGTTGGATTGGGTTTGCTAGCATTTTGTTAAGGATTTTTGCATTTATGTTCATCAGATACATGGGCTTGTAGCTTTATTTTTTGCTGTCACATCCTTACTTATCTTTAAAAGAGGATGATACTGGCTTTGTAGAATGTGTTAGGAAGGAAGGAAGGAGTATCTCCTCCTTAATTTTTTGGAACAGTTTCGGTAGGATTGGTAATAATTCTTCTTTGTACGTCCAGCAAAATTCAGCTCTGAATTTTGTCTGTTCCTGCAAAAATATGTCTGTTCCTGCACATATTTTTGGAGAGATTTTTTTATGACAGATTTAATTTCACTGCTTGTTATTAGTCTGTTCATGATTCTTTATTTTCTCCCAGGTCCAATCTTGGTAGGTGGTACTTTTTCAGGAATGTATCCATTTCCTCCAGATTTTCTAGTTTGTGTGCATAGAGTTGCTCATATTAGTAGTCTCTGTATTTCCATGACATCAGCTATAATGTCACCTTTATCTATTCTGATTGTGCTTATTTGAATCCTCTCAGTTTTTCTTGGTTAATGTAGCTGGCAGTCTATCAATTTAATTTATCTTTTCAAATAAACAATTTCTTATATTGTTGATCTGTTATATATCTTTTTTGGTCACAATTCTGTTTAGTTCTGTGCTAATATTTGTTATTTTTTTCTTCTACTAACTTTGGGTTTCTAATTCCTTAAGATACAATGTTAAGTTGTTAATTTGAGAATTTTTTTGGTCTTTTTTGTCACACAGGCTGGAGTGCAGTGGCACAATTTTGGGGCTCACTGGAACTTCTGCATCCCAGGTTCAAGGGAGTCTCATGCCTTAACCACCTTAACCATCCCCCCTCCCCAGTAGCCGGGACTACAGGCATGCACCACAGCGCAAGGCTAAGTTTTGCATTTTTAGTGAAGACAGTGTTTCACCATGTTGGCCAGGCTGATCTTGAATTCCTGACCTCCAGATATCTGCCTGCCTCAGCCTCCCAAAGTGCTGGGATTACAGGCCTGAGCCACTGCACCCGGCCTGATCTTTCTATCTCTTTAATGCCATCATTTATTGCTATAAACCTCCTCCTCATCACTGCTTTTGCTGTATCCCAGAGGTTTTGGTATGTTGTGTCTTTATTTCCATTTTTTTCAAAAAACTTTTAAATTTCTGCCATAATTTAATCAGTTATCCAAAGATCATTCTGAAGCAAGTTGTTTATTTGTGTAGTTCTGAGAACTCTTCTTTGTATTGATTTCTAGTTTTATTCCACTGTGGTCTGAGAAGATGCTTGATATTATTTCAATTTTTAAGAATTTATTGACTTGCCTTGTGACCTAGCATATAGTCCACCAGAATTATGTGAATTTCATTTGCTTCACATTCTCATCAATATTTGACATCATCAATCTTATTTATTCTAGCTGTTCATATTGGTATGTAGTGTTATCTATTTGTAATTTTAGTTTTCATTTAGCAAAACAAGATTAAACAGGTTTTTATAAACTTATGACTTTTTGTATATGTCTCCTTTCTTAAGATAAATACTCAGTTTATTTGTCCATATTTTCTACTGAGTTGTCTCTTTTGTATTGGTTTGTTGGAGTTATTGATATATATTTTGGATACAAGGTGTTTTAGAAGACATGCGCTATAGTTATCTTTTCCCACTTTTTGTTTGTTGATTTGTTTGTTTACTCTTGGAGAGTCTCGCTGTGTCACCCAGGCTGGAGTGCAGTGTCATGATCTTGGTTCACTGCAACCTCTACCACTCGGATTCAAGCAATTCTTGTGCCTCAGCCTCTCAAGTAGCTGGGATTACAGGCGTACTTTACCACACTTAGCTAATTTTTGTATTTGTAGTAGAAATGGGGTTTTAGCCATGTTTCCCAGGCTGATCTCAAACTCCTGAGTGCAAGTGATCTGCCCACCTTGGCCTTACAAATTGCTGGAATTTCAAGCATAAGCCACCACACCTGGCCATCTTTTCTCACTTTCTTAATTTTATTCATTATACTCTCTTAATACTGCCTTCTGACATAAAGAAACTGAATTTAATATAACTGAATCATAATCATATTCTTGATTTTTAGTGCTTTATTTAAGAAATCATTCTCAGCCATAATTGCATAAAGACACTATTATTATGTCTTATCTTCCAGATGCATGTTGCTTTGCCTTTTTTATTTAGATTTACAAAATTCATGGACTTTACTCTTGTTTATGGTATAAGTTGAGGGGTCAAGTTTCACTTTGTACAAGTGAATTTTGAACTGACCTAGTACCATTAACAAAAAATAGCATCTTATTACTTTTGCATTGCTATTTTGGTTATAATTGAATCATCCCATTGACTTCCGGCTTCCACTGTTTATTTAAAAATCAAGTACTAGTCTAATTTTTATTGCTTGAATAATACTATATTTTTGTCTGCCTGCCTTAAAAATGTGTCGCTTTATCTTTGATTTTCACCAGTATTACTATAATGTGTTTGTAAAGGTATTTTTTGTATTGTCCTGATGTAATTTTGTCTTTCATCACTATTGAGAAATTCTTAGCTATTATCTCTTCAAATGTTTTTTCTGTTTCATTCTATCTCTCCTCTGGGTTCAGGATAAGCGAATATTTGAGCACCTTATTGTATACGCCAGGTTTCTCACTTTTCTGTCTTTATTATTTACTGCTTTTTCTCTGTGCCCTGCTTTCTGAATATTTTGTTCTGACCTAAATTCTAGTTTATTAACTTTTGCCTCATGTGTTTTACATTTCCTGTTAAATACAACCATTGCATTTTAATGTATTATTTTAATTGTATTTCAAAATTTTGTTTTTATATAAATTGTCTATGCTATTGTTTTCTGTAATTTTCATTTCTTTGCTAAATACTTAATCTTTGTTTTTATGACTCTGAAAAATAGACACTTAGCAGTTCTAAAGTCTAGTGGAAAGTTCTAATATTTCGGGACCCTATAGGTCTGTGGTTAATTTTTATTTTTATTTTTATTTTTTCTGGTTCTTTTGTATGTTGACATCTCTTTTCATGTACCCGGTTATTTTATGTAGTATGCCAGAATTTCCATTTGAAAGTTAGTTAAAATATTCCGGGCATAAGATAATCCCATTTTTTTTCCTGGAAGAGATTGCTTTTGGCTAGGAGGGGATACAAAAATCTTGGGTCATCTTTGTTCAACATCAAGGTAGAGCTTCTAGTAATCTGAACTGAAAAATGTGAAGAGTTTTTACATCAACTTCCTTGTACATTCTGATCTTCCATCTTGACCACATTAGAACTGGGGTACGTTCAAATTTGTTATGTAGGCCTTCAGTCTCCTGTTTCTTCTTACATTGGCTAACACCCCCAAGTGAAAAGTGGCCCCAGAAATCTAGTGATTGTTTCTGCGTTTTTCTCCTCTAACGCTTTCATCAACTCTTTCTTCACTAGTTTATCATATCCCTAAGCCTTTGGTAACAAATAAAGTAAATATTTTCAAATTTTTCTGGTTACTCAATAAGAAAATCAACCTGACTTTCCAAACCTGCCATGATCAGAGGTGACAAAACTCTAGATATTTGGGTCATTGTTAATATTTGTCTATCTTTATTGATATGTTCTATTCTTTGTTGTGGAATAATATAGACAACCCTCTTGGCTGATTCTTTCCCTGAAAATGCTCTTTTTTTTCCTTCTATCAGAAGGCAATGTTGTGCATTTTCCAAATTTCTATGCTCTCCTTTCCTTCTAAGTATAAGTTTCAACTTTGAGTTATTCCTTTGCTTTTTCATCTGAACTCAGAATTTTAGAACGGCCAGGCTCCATCTTGAAGATGGATGCCTAATTTTTTTTTTTTCCTACCAGATACCTTAAGTCATGAGTCTTAAGTTCAGCCTTCCATGAAGTCCTGGGACATGGACACAATGCAGCCAATTCATTTGCTAAGGGAATAGCAAGAGTGATCTTTACTCGAGTTCCCAATAAATTTCTCATTTTTATCTGAAGCCTTGTCAACATGTCCATATTTCTTTCAGCATTTTGGTTGCAAGCACTTAACCAGTCTGTAAGAAATTCCAAACTTTCCCTTGTTTTCCTGTCTTCTTCTAAGCCCTCTAAATTCTTCCAGCCTCTGTGTATTACCCAGTTCCAAAGCCATTTCCACATTTTCAGGTATCTTTACAGCAACATCCCACTCCTTGGTACCAATTTTCTGTATTTGTCTGATTTGCATTGCAATAAAGGAATACCTGAGACTGGGTAATTTTTAAAGAAAAAAAGGTTTATTTGGCATATGGTTTTGCAAGCTGTGCAAGCACAGCACCAGCATCTATCAGGCTTCTGGCGAGGCCTCAGGAAGCAAGAGAGACAGAGAGGAGTTGGTTCCAAACTCTTTTTTACAGCTAGCTCTTGCATAAACATATTGCCATAAAAAAGGGCACTAAGCCATTCATGAGGGATCTACCCCCAGTACTCAAACAACTCTCACCAGGCCCCATCTTTAACATTAAATATTACATTTCAACATGAGATTTGTAGGGGAGAAACATCCAAAGTATATCACAGGTATACCTCAGATATGCTGCAGGTTCAGTTTTTGGCCACCACAATAAAACAAATATTGCAATAAAGCAAGTCACATCAATTTTTTGGCTTTCCAATACATTTAAAATTACATTTATGCTATACTATCGTCAAATATGCAATACCATTATGTCTAAAAAGCAATGTACGTACATACCTTAACTTAAAAATATTTTATTGCTATAAAATACTAACAATCGTCTGAACCTTTAATGAATCATGATATTTTTGCTAATGGTGGGTTTTGCCTTGATGTTCCTGGCTGCTGATTGATTGGGGATGACATGGAAATTTCATAAAATAAGACAATGTAGTTTGCCATACCAATTGACTCTTTCAGAAAAACTTTCTCTGTAGCACGTGATGCTGTTTGATAGAATTTTACTCACAGTAGAATTTCTTTCAAAATTGGAATAAATCCTTTCAGATCCTCCTGCTGCTTTATCAACTAAGTTTACATAATGTTCTAAACCCGTTGTTGTTACTTCAATAATGTTCACAACATATTCATCATGACGATTTCAAGAAACTACTTTCTGTTCATTCATAAGAAGTAATTTTTCATGCATTAAACTTTTATTATGAGATTGCAGCAATTTAGTCACATCTTTAAACTCCACTTCTAATTCTATTTCTCTTGCTATTTCCACATCTATGATTGTATCTTCCACTAAAGTTATGAACACTAAACTCATGAACCCCTCAGTTATCCATGAGCATTGGAATCCACTTCTAAACTCCTGTTAATGTTGATATTTTGATCTCCTCTCATGAATCATGAATGCTCTTTCTTTCTTTTCTTTCCTTTTTTTTTTTTGAGACTGAGTCTTGCTCTGTTGCCCAGGCTGGAGTGCAGTGGCGCGATCTCTGCTCACCGCAACCTCTGCCTCCCAGGTTCAAATGATTCTCATACCTCAGCCTCCCAGTAGCTAGAATTACAGGCATATGCCACCACACCTGGCTAATTTTTTTGTTTTTAGTAGAGACTGGGGTTTCACCATGTTGACCAGATTGGTCTGGAACTCGTGGGCTCAAACAATCCATCTACCATGGCCTCCCAAAGTGCTGGGATTACAGGTGTGCACCACCATGCCTGCCTAATCATGAATGTTCTTAATGGCACCTAGAAGGGTGAATTATTTTCAGAATACTTTTCCAAGATCCATCAAAGGAATCACTATCTAGGGCAGCTATAGCCTTATAAAATGTATTTCTTTAAAAATAAGTCTTGAAAGAAAATTACTTCTTGATCCTTGAGCTGCAGAATGGAAATTATGTAGCAGGCATGGCAATAGCATTAATCTTTTTATACATCTTCATCAGAGCTCTTGGGTGTTCAAATGCATTGCCAAAGAGCATTAATAATTTTTAAAACAGTAATAATTTTTAAAATATCTTTTTCTCTGAGCTTAGATCTCAACAGTGGGTTTAAAGTATTCAGTACACCATACTGTAAACGGATGTCTTTTAATCCAGGCTTAATTTTTCCATTTACTGAGTAATGAAGAGAGTAAATTTAGCATAATTCTCAAGGACTGTAAGATTTTTCAGAATGATAAATGAGCATTGGTTTCAAGTTAAAGTCAACAGCTGCATTAGCTCACCAAAGAGAATCAGTCTGTCCTTTGAAGCTTTGAAGCTAAGCATTGACTTCTCTTCTCTAGCTATGAAAGTTCTCAATGGCATCTTCTTCCTATAAAGGCTATTTTGTCTGCACTTAAAAATCCATTGTTTTGTGTAGTCATTTTCATCAGTGATCTCAACTAGATCTCCTGGATGATTTGCTATAGATCCTCAATCAGCACTTGCTGCTTCATCTTGCACTTTTATGTTGTAGAGATGGCTTCTTTCCTTAACCCCCATGAACCATCTCTGCTAGCTTCAGACTTTTCTTCTGCAGCCTCTCTACTTCTCTGAGCCTTTATGGAATTGAAGAGAGTTAGGGTTTGGCTACGTATTAGAATTTGGCTTAAGGGAATGTCATAGCTGGTTTGATGTTCTATCTAGACCACTCAAACTTACTCCATATCAGCAGTAAGGCTGTTTCATTTTCTTATGATTTGTTTCTTTATTGAAGTAGCTCTTTTAATTTCCTTCTAGAACTTTTTCTTTGTATTCACAATTTGAAGCTGTTTGGCACAACAGACCTAGCTTTACACCTATCTCAGCTCTTCGCATGCCTTCCTCACTAAGCTTAATCATTTCCACCTTTTGATTTAAAGTGAAAGATATGTAACTCTTCCTTTCACTTAAACAGTTAGATGTCACTATAGAGTGATTAATCAGCCTAATTTTAATATTGTTGTGTCTTGGGAGATAGGGAAACCTGAGAAGAGGGAGAGAGACGGGAATGGCAAGTGACTGGAAAAGTCAGAACATAAACATTTATCAATTAAGTTTGTTGTCTTATATGGGTGTAATTCATGGCACCCTAAAACTATTACAACAGTAACATTAAAGATCACGGACCACAGATCACCATTAGAGACATCATAATGAAAAATCTGAAATATTTGCAAGAATTACTGTGACAAAGAGATTCAAAGTGAGCACATATTAGCAAGTGGCCCCAACACATTAGCTCACCTCAGGATTGCCAAAGACATGCAATTTATTTAAAAATACAATATCTTCAGGGCTGGGTGTGTTGGCTCATGCCTGTAATCCCAGCACTTTGAGAGTCTGAGGCAGGCAGATCAACTGAGGTCAGGAGTTCAAGACCAGCCTGGCCAACATGGTGAAACTCCATGTCTAAAAAAAAACAAAAATTAGCAGGGCATGATGGCAGATGCCTGGAATCCCAGCTACTCGGGAGGCTGAGACAGGAGAATTGCTTGAACCTGGGAGGTAGAGGTTGCAGTGAGCTGAGATCGTACCATTGAACTCCAGCCTGGGCAACTGAGCAAGACACTGTCTCAAAACAAACAAACAAACAAATGAACAAAACAATATCTTCAAAGCGCAATAAGATGAAGCACAGTAAAACAAGGCATGCCTGCATATTTAAAACTAAAAATCCCTTCTAAGTAAATTCATCTTCTTTTTTAAAAAAATTAATGTCAATCTTAATTAAATAGTAATATAGACTCAGAATCATCACTTTCTTATGACCCATTCATTTTCTCCACTGTTATAATATTGATTTTAATCTGCATACATTTAACACGTATTTTATGGAGCACCTAATATTAGCCACTCTACTCAAAGTGATTTCTTGGAGACAGCAGGATTTGTACACTTAATTGGTAATTCAAAACCCACTGACAATACTAAACTCCTATGAAACTTTGCTTGGTCCTTATCCCTTGACTGATCTAGAGTTTTTGCCCTTTGGGTAACTTTTCCTTTTAATTTGCTGTAAGTGAATTGTTATTTATTCAACCTTCTTGTTTCCTTAATTTTGTTTCTCTTGCTCTGTTTCTAAAGTTTTATTTTTGATCCCTTTATATACCTTTCTTTTTAGTTTTTTCCAGAAAAATAATTATTCATTGATTTTGGAAGAAGTCTGATTTTCTCCCAAATGCCCTGCAAAGTGTTGTTTTTCTATAATAATTATTAAGAAAACACCTGCATAGTACTTTGCATTTCTGCCTCTCTAATAAAAGCCATTTGTTTATGTTCACTATCTGTAATAAATAAGACTCTGACTATTCTGTTGCTATGGGAAAAAATATTTTAGATTACATTTTGGAGGTGGCAGTTACTTTCTGATTAGATTCTAAGCTGAAAATGAATTTTTCCGTTTTCTAAATTACCTCCTTCCAGAAAGAGAAGGGAATGGTCTAAGGACTTTTACTTAATCATTTTATACATAGTATTTTACAAAGCTCTAATTCCAAACTTAGCTGATTTTTAGATTTTTAAAAAAAAATTAAAAATCACATATGATGTTATCTAGACATACTGAATCAGAATTCCTGAGAATAGAACCTAGAAACTTTTTGTAGGTTTGTTGTGTTTGGCTTTTAACCTCCTTTGATAACTGTGATAATCAGCCAGGACTGTGTTTCTGCAATAGATTGTTTATTTCTCTCAAATCAAATCTTTTAGCCAAAAAACTTGACACTAGTTTTTACTCATCATTTGTTATATCCTGATAGATCTCTATTTAAGTTCGTATGAGTGCTAATTACTATTTCTAGCCACCTAGAATTATAATACCAAGCCTAAGCATTTTTGTCTCTCTCTACCTTTGCTTCCTCAATTTCCACCCAGTCTCCAGGGTATACTGATTTTATTTCTACCACATTCTTCTCATATGTCTTTTTCACATTTTCAGTGTCACTATCCTAACTTAACATTTTTCTTGCTAAGATTTTTTTAAGAGCCTATTTTCTCTGACTCAAAGTTTAAGGCCATCCATCCAATAACTTAATACCAAAACCATAGCTTGACCTTAGCATGACTTTTTTCAAACTTTTTTTTTTCTTTTCTCTTTAGACAAGGCCTCACTCTGGTTCCTGGGCTGGAATGCAGTGGCGCAGTCATAGTTCACTGAAGCCCCAAACTCCTGGGTTCACATGATCCTCCCACCTCAGCCAGGACTAGAAGCATGCACCACCACACCTAGCTAATCAAACATTTTTAATAACTCTTAAATATTTATGGTGCAAGGTGCTATTCGTAGGCTGGCATCTAAAACCTGCTATTATCTGGTCACAATGTATCCTTTTAGCTTCGTCTCTCTTCTCCTTCATGTACTACACCTTAGTCTACCTATTCACCCAACATGTTCTACACCTTTTAGCTTTTATGCATTTTTGTATGACATTCCTTTCATCTGATTTGTCTTCCTCTGTCTCTATCTGTTAAAATATCATTTATATTTCAAAGTCAAGTTTAAATGCCACTTCATATCTTACTTGGTCTCACATGGTTACAGTGATCTATTTGTCTTCACAACCTTATTACCTTATGTTAGAGATATTTTGCACGGAACTGTTCTACACTCACTGCTTGTAAGCTCACTGAAAGTAGAAACTGTAAATTATTCAGCTTTCTGTGCTTCTGAATGTCTGGCATATTGCCTTGCCCATCATGAAGGTACAGCAATTTATAGAATAAATTGGTGGGTCTATGAATAAATAGTTAGACTGAGAATCATAAAACAACAGTAATATGACTATCCAGGCATCACTAAAATTTTCTTGCAAGATTCTAATGGGAGAAATTGAGAATATAGTAGAGCAACAAACGCATTAATATCATCTAAGAATTATTTCACTTAGATGAGATGAATAAGTGCTTATGTTTGCCTGCGTTTCCGCTTTGGTTGTCTCAAGGGCACACATACACTGACAGAGTAAATAGAAAGCTCTTTTTAGTGATTATTTAAAATTAATTTATTTCAATCCCAATACTTAGGTGAATGAATTCTAGTGTAAAAGATTGCATGGGAATGGGCAAGTTATATTGTTTTTGTTTTTAAATCAGTCTCATCTGGTAAAGAATAACTATTTTTAAAATTTGGAAACTAATCTTTATATATTTGTTGGATAATTTCTGAAAGCAAGTTGCCCAATGCATTTGTGATTGTCTCAGAAAAAAAAATAGGCACTTAAATCTATACTCATTATCTAGACCACTAGAAATTTTCTCTTTAAAATAGTCTTTTTACTGAAGAAAAATGCTCCTGCGAAGTCATTTGAATTATTTGCCTCTTCTGGAGTTTGCTTTCAACTAAGATTATGTTATGCCTTTGGCCTTTAGAGGTCATAACACACATATCTTGTTCAAATACCAAATTTGGGGTCCACGCAATTTCAAAATATCAATAGGTTGTGTTTAAAGTAGCTGGGCTCAGAAGTCAGCAAAATTTGAAAATTTAATATTTCTGTTTCCAATAAAGAATAACAATTTACATGATAGCATTTTGGAAAGGACCTTCACTTTAGATAATATGGCATCTCTTTGACAATAGTATACAACTTTAAAAAATTTTCAAATATTAGTTTAAATGAATGAATGACCTCTAAGGGTGTTCATAGAATTTATGTTCAGGTGATGACTAAATGAGTAAATGATTAAAATTGTGAAATTTTTACTCAGTGTTCTTTCCTTCCTGCTGATCCTTCTCTTCATGTTGAGGCTTCTTGAACTTTAATTATAATGTTTCATTTGTCCTTAGGCAGGTAGAAACTGCTAAGGAACGATATAAACTCTCTTTGGATGATTGTTGTTTTTTTTCCCTTGAAGTTGTTAGTTTGTTTATATCTTTGGTTTTGGAAATAGTGTAATGGCCCTTAAAAAACACCTATTGATTTCTGTGAAAGATCTGGCCTCTTTATCATACTACCAAAGTTAGTATCTTTCATGAAAAAAATTGCCACTCTATGGTACTGCTTTTACCTCCATTTAAAAATGTTCCTGAAACTATTAAAGGTATGTAACAAAAACATCAGTCCTTAGCAGACAGTAGAATTTTGTGATTTCATTTTTATTTATTTTTGGCAATTTACGTGTAGCTATGTATATGCCTAGCATGAGCCACATGATTATATAGAGTGATAGTTTCCATGTGCCTAAGAACAAGAAAGAACTGAAACTGGAAAAATAGATAATTTTATTAATTTTCTGTAGGAGGCAAGTTAGCCCAAATTCTTTCATTGATGACAAACAAAATTTGCCTTGAAATGGATTAAACATTATAAAAGGAGATATGGGATTATGTAGCTATGGTCTAGGATAGACATGGCTTTAAGTAGGAATGAATCCAAGGATATGGAGGATGTTATTAAGACTCCAGGTCCTTCCATTCTTCTCTTTCCTATGATTAGGGCTATTGCAAAAATGTCATCCCAGCTGTAAGCTCACATCCTCCTTATGACTTGTGATCCTAGAGAAGATACTGGGTATTTCCTGATGGCACCAGTAACCCAGGGACAACTCTGACTGAGTCAGCCAAAGCTGCAAGGTCTCCTGTAGCAATGTGGACAATGTGATTGACAGATTTATCAAGTAAGGAAGGGGTGGTTTTCAAAATAATATTATTCAAGTGTGGCCATAAGCACCTAATATTGACCATAGTTAGGTGCCAATCAGTAACTCTAAAGGGTGCATTGATAAACATCCAAAAATGGAGCATCTGGTAAAACATTACTCTAAAACACAACAAAAAGATGTATTGGAAAGAAGAATATATATATATATATATATCAGATTTTGCCAGTAAGTGTTAAATTGCTTTCTTCTCTTAAGAGATAACATTTAATTCCTTGCATAATAAGTCTTTTTGACCAGTACATCATTTATATTCTTTTCTCTCAACATTGTCCTTTGAGAAATAATGGCCTCACATAGATATTCTCTTGCTTCCATAGTAACATCTAACTGGAGGGGCTTAATATGTTTCCTCCACTTAGTTTTTTAAAATTATTATAAAAATAATCTATCACTAATGTGTTTTGCTCCTATATTTTAAATATGTCTTGAATACATTATCATCATTCTACCTGTCACCACTTTAATTTAGGCTTTCAACATAGGATGCTATTGAAAATATCTCTAGAGTAGTTTCTGTGCCTACATTTTTTTTTTTTTTTTGTGCTTCTTTTGCCTGGTCACAAGGATGATAGTGCTAAATAGCTACTTTACGTCTGTAGTTATCTGTAGCTATGTAGATGGCCCCCATCAGCCACACTCAGTTACAATAACTCCCCCTGACCTTTTCTCATCATGCTCTGACAATGTAGCAGTACTTGTACTTCCCTTATTATGTTATGGTATTAGGTAGCTTCATGTATTGACTGATTCAATACAAAGTGCCCAACTTTTCCTTCTGCTCTACTTTTCTGTGCATATTTAAATTATTGTACTTACACAGGGTACTTTATCTGTTTACATGCCTGTCTCTCATTCCCACATTAGGCTGTGTTTATTAAAAGCATAATCTATGAATTTACTACTAAAAGTGGTGTTCCACACCAGGAGTATTAGAATCACCTAGCAACTGTTTAGAAATGAAGAATTTTGTGTGTTCCACAGGCCTGATGAATCAGAATAAGAATTTTAACAAAACCTTTAGGTGATTCAAGTACATTTAAAATTTTGAAGAGCATGGATTTATGAAATACTCTTTTTACTTTAATAGCATGCGTCTAGTAAATAGGCTTTTATATATGGTATACAGTACATAATTTACACATTTTGGATTTAACTGAGTTGAAAACAATTTATTCACATCATATTTTTTTTGGGCTGCGAGTCAAATAATTGTACATTTTTTAGAAATATACTGAAGTCTGGCCTCATGAGAACATAAAGACCCTATAATAATGCTATATTCCCAGACTACATATTTAATACTAGGTTACTTCTCTTCCTTCAAATGTCAGAAAATGTCTTCCTGTTTCCTCTAAGCTCACCAGTGTAACCATGAAAGAGAAAATAGTAGTGAGCAAAATATATTGGTGAAAGTGTAAGCTGAAGGGCAGACCACTGAAATAGATTCACTGCATTATTGACCTTCAATTTTACAGCGTTTGGTCAGACCCTGCCACACTTACCCTGGGTTTGGGCACATGATCGCTTTAGCTAGCAGAATAGCCACACATTTGATATGGGCAGAGGCTTATACATTTCTATTTCCTCCCTCTTGCTCTTTATCTACATTATTAGAATCATGAGCAGAGCCCAAGAGGCCCATGTGTGGCAATGAAAGCCCAGATACTACAGAAGACTTGGTCAAGATCAGCAAAGCCAACTTTTAGCTGAGGAGCACCTGACTATAGAAACATGCATTAGCCCAACTCATCCCTGCTAAAGTCAACAGAATAATCAAACCAACACATACAACCACAATCAAAATGATTTATTTTTAAACCAAGTGTGATGGCTTACACCTGCAATCCTGGCACTCTGGGAAAATGAGGTGGGTGGATCCCTTGAACCCAGGATTTTGATACCAGCCTGGGCATTGGAAGAATTCCATCTCTACAAAAAATTAAAAAATTAGCTGTGTGTGGTAGCAAGAGCCTGTGGTTTCAGCTACTCTGGAGGCTGAGGTGGGAGACTCTCTTGAACCTGGGAGGTGGAAGTTGCAGTGAGCTGAGATTGTGCTACTGTACTCCAGCCCGGGCAACAGAGTGAGACCCTGTCTCTAAAAAACAAAAATAAATTATGCAACATTATTGGGGCAACAGATAACAGCTACACAGTGAAATGTAGTTCAAGTGTCTCCTCAGTTTCAAGTGTGGTTCATTCATAACTCAAATAATTGTTTATAGTTCTCAAGCTTAAAAATGAAGAAAAAGTGTTCTCTATGCTAAAGTACCTTAATAATTATAAATATTAAGATGAAAACATCCTGTTTACAGATATAATAAAACCATTTTTAAAAGTCTGAATCTCTGTAGAAACTTGATTAAGAATTATTTATTTTCTTCCAGTTGTACTATCCTCATCTCTGGGTTCAGAAGTCCAGATAAGGTTGCTTACCTAAATATTAGGTAAAAGTTACTGAAAAGAATATATATATTTCAACATGCATATACAACATAGATATAACAGGAAATTTATCAAAATGTAAATAAGGCTGTTATATAGATAACTGTAAGAAAGAAAGGACAGAAAGATTTTTTGCAATGTAAATTTATCTCTTATTAGGTTATTATAATTCTTAATTAGGAAAGCTATCCTTTAGTTATACTTTTGCTAATTAATTCTATCTTTCAAATGATTTGAATCATTTTTGTTAAAAAAAATAAAGAGTTGGAAAAATCTAGCTATCGTGCTTGTATACTATATAATGGTATATACTATCATTATATAGTAGTTCATTTGAAACATTGCAATCAGCCATCTGGATAGGGGGGTGGTGAAGTGGAGAAAGTAGCAGTTGAAAGTTGTCAGCCAACACTCACGGCAGCTGTGGAATGGGTTTATTGCTAGGAAATAAAATTCAGGCAGATGGGGGGGGGTCTTAATTTTCCTGATTGATAATCTGCTTTTATTAGTCATGCATATTTTCCACTTATTCTGCTTTTATGCAATCCAGTCAAGTCTTCCTTGTTTTGGTGCTTCAGCGGCTTGTGACTCTCTTTCACCAGATTTGTAAACCAAAATATCATTGTGTGTTGTCCAGTCTGCATAAGTGGGATGTCAGTTGAATGGCATAAGAATGAACTAAATTAGTCACTTAGTAAATTTTGAGTAAATTCTATCACAATGCTTAAAAACAATTGGTAATGTTTTCTATTAATCCTCAGGTTATTCCATAGTATATGCTATATGTTGTATGCATTTATCATTTTCAGCTCTGCCTGAGCCTACTGTTTACGCCAAAGTTTTCCAAAATTCAATTACAGCAACTGCATCCTTAAACAGCAAGTGGACTTTTTAATAATGAAAGTAAATTTTATTAATGTAGCTTATATATTGTTAATTATAGAACTACAAAATACATTTTATTTGTCTTCTAGGTATTGTAATTGCCACTTTTGGAAAATAAAAATAATTGTGTTTTATGTTTTAATGCATTTTCTAGTACATCTGTGATCATTTAAAAAAGAAATATGAAAGTACTTTTTATGCTGTTTCTTTTTTCTATAATAAACTAAAATTTCCATGCTGCAAGAAGCTCACTAATATTTTGGAGAAAAAATGTGTAGTGGGTGCCTTATGTGTAAGAGAGTAGAAGTCTCATATTAAGCAAAATCTAGAAGAAATCTAGTACTTACAAAATGACAATGACACAAAAACAAAATGTCACTTATAGTTTTAAGACGTGATTCCTTATAGATTAATACAGCTTCAATCCAAATCACAGAGGCCAGCCATTAAAAAGGATGCATTCATAAAATTATATAAAATTCAATATTTCACAAATGTTGTTTTCTGTCAATACAATGGAAGACTCATGTCGCCCAGTTTCAATTTTGAGAAAATTTCTGAAAGAACCAATGTTTTATTTGCTATTTTAAGGAATATAATCTATTTTATTGTTTTAACATTTTTATATAGTGTTCAGAAATTCCTAATATTCTTCCTACTTTAATAGTTGAGGAAAACCAATAAATTTCTTAGCCTATCTACAAAAGTCACCCAAAATTGTAAGGAAGACAGTATTTTAAGAGCAGAAAGTGACAGAATTCTCAGCCAATCATTCTGCCTCTGTTTAAGAATTTACCAGTGGGGTGTGGTGGTTCACACCTGTAATCCCAGCTCTTTGGGAGGCCAAGAAGGGAGGATCACCTGAGGTCAGGGGTTTAAGACCATCCTGGCCAACATGGTGAAACCCAAACTCTACCAAAAATACAAAAATTAGCTGGGTGTGGTGGCGGGCACCTGTAATCCCAGCCACTTGGGGAGCTGAGGCACGAGAATCACTTGAACCTGGGAGGCGGAGGTTGTAGTGAGCCAAGATTGTGCCACTGCACTCCACCCTGGGCGACAAGAGCAAAATTCCATCTCAAAAAAAAAAAAAAAAAAAAGAAGAAGAATTTACCTACTTCGTGACAGATTAGAAAACGCTGTATCAGTCACGTGAGTTGGATTGTATAATTATCTTCTGATATCAAGAAAACTAACATTCTGGAGAAATTAAGACCAAATGCCAACCGTTAACCAAACAAAACACAAATATAACTTAAAACACCAAAAAGCTGAAATATTAGAGTTTACTTCCCAGTGTCTTTATTTATATTATCAATTTTCATGTACAAATTGATTTATTTTTATGTGTAGCCTATGTAATATGCTGATCATATAAACCAATGCCGAGCAGCATTGTTGCATCCCCTGTTCCATTAAAAGAAAAAAAAAAAAAATTGGATGTGACTCCTATTTTTTTCCTTTAAATGTTTATGCAACTATTGAAACCATGTAATAAATTTTGCAATATATTGGTAATATTGGTTCCAAGTAAATAGCATGTAGTTAAATGTAAAAATATTAACAAAATAGTTTGTCATTAATAAGAATATATTGACAGAAATCAACAGGGTAAACAAAATAAAATTTTACCTTTTGGTAGAAATTAAACAAATTTGACTCCCTCGAGTAGGGCTTTTTTTGAAAGAAATGGCAAATGCACGAGTATGCTGAGAAAATATCAAGACTCAGTATTTTCAGACTTAAAACAAAATCTTTATGGAATTTTCTTCAATAAGAAGTTGAACAGAATATATAGTCTCATGGGATCTTTTGAGTCATAGTCAGTATTTTGAGAGGAGAAAAAGTTATTTTCATATTACTATTTTTTGGTAAATTACATAACGTGTATAGATTAGTAATCAAAATTGCTATGCAGATATGAATACAAATAACTTATACAAATAAAGCCCAATGCTAAATTAGGTTAAAAGGAAAGGTGAAAAATATTGTCTAATGCCTTCAACATAACAATTAAGGGACCATGGAACAAAGAGGGGTAAAAGTATTTAATAGCCAGCCACAGAAGTTTCTCTGCCAAGGATTCTCTATTCTCCAAGCTTGGAGTCATGAGTTAGAGTAATTGTGCCAGTAGAGATAGATACAGAAGATACATAGTAGTCTAAGATTTCTATTCCAAGAAATATCCAAAGCAGAAATCAAAAATATCTCAAGAGGTTTAAAGAACACTTTCAACAGTTTTTCAGCAGAGCATCTGGTATCATTAAGTGGTCAGAGATGTTTCAAGCTGTATGGTCCCTATACCTTTACTGTTGGGTTCACCTGCTTCAGGTTGGATGGAATCCCTAACCTTAATGCTTCTTGTCTAGACCTAAATCTGTAACGAAGTATTCTGGCAACTCCAGTCAAAATCTTAGGTCTTCAAAAAGAGCACTTCACCAGTTTGTCAAACATCATTCTGTCTTCATCCTGCATAAAACAAAATGTTCTAGTTATTCTTTTATTTCAGAAGTCTTTATTCTTTGATAATTTACAACTTCTCAAAGAAGAGAAAGTCAACTTAAGAAGTCATATTTCTTAGCTGACTAAACTGCTATATTTCAGGATTATGCCATTTGGCCCCTTCCATATCAATTAGGTAGATTTAGAAGCTGAAATGTAAAGTTGCCACCTGTGATCAGATAAGTAGAGTAATAATCACTACACATCTGACCTAAAATTAGCAAGGGTAAGTTTATAAGATATAACTTTATACATCATTAAAAATACAGAATAATACTTAGTTCTAAATAATTCTGTAAATAACAAAGATGGATGTCAAAATAGAGACTGTTTATTCTAGCAGTTAAGAACTCTTGTGTTGTGTCAGAGAGTACTGATTTTACACTCATCTGCATAGTTAGTATTAACCATGAGACCATGAACAACATAGTGTCTCTAAGTCTTAAATTCTTCATATTTAAAATTGACATTAACGATTGAGAGTGCCTCATAGGATTACTGAGAATGTTAAATAAATTCCTGCAATTTAACATCTGGCACAATGCCTGATATCTTATAGTTTCACACAAAAATAAAAATATGCTTGTATTATAATATATTTTATCATTTAGTGAGTCACTACAATAATCTAGATAATGTATTTTGTAATTTGTTGAATTATTTCAAATCATTACGACAACACACAAGGTTGATATCATTAGCCTGGTGATACAGATGCGGAACTTCAGGCTCAGAAAGTGTTTTATTGCTCAAAGTTACGTGTTTAATAAATAGCTGCATAGCAAGAGAACTTTTATCTATTTTTTGTTCCCACAGATAAAACTGGAAACAAGGGTTCTAATAGTAAATTATACCTCAATCATATGTAAACTTAATTGAGTGTGACCTTTATAGGTCTTGTTGGAATAGGGACCTAGTTGTGAATCTGATGCCTCCTGAAGTACCAGATCCTCTCACTTCCAAATATTACTCCTATGTATATGACATAGTAACTATTGCATCACAAAATGTAATTCCTCTAAATTAAACACTTGTTCCACAAATATGTATTTGTTTAGAACACAAATATCAACCAGTGATAAGAATTACAAGAAATTAAGCTATTATATGTTTTTGATTAGTTTTTAAAGATTTATATTCTTGTTTGCTTTGTTTCCAGGGAAGATTCATAACAATACAATAATACTGGGAGCATAAAACATTGGAGAAAGCAAAAATAACTGAGCTCACCAAAAATAAATTTCTAGTTTTATAATGATACTCACTTTCTAACTCATGTTTTTAATGAACTTTATATTAGTCCAAATCACTGTTGAGGCTCTGTTTCTTAGCTGTTCTTAATTTTATTATGGATGCAACTAGAAAAATCTTATATTCAAACTGATGCAGTAGCATTGAAGTCAATCAATTCTATGTGACTCAATAACATTTTGTATAAAAATTTAAAAAAAAATAAACGTGAAGGATTATTTAAAGAATGTTCTAGAAAACACTGGATTTATCATCTCAAGTTGTCATAGCCCATAGTATCATTTTACCTATTATAATGCATGTTTAAATTTGTGTTGATGGAGGTAAAATCCAGGTCTTGAAACAAGGATTTAGACATAGAAGGAGATTTTCTGAGAATGTTACAGCAATAACAGCATAAGATGTGGTTTCAGTATGATTATCAGATAATCAAAATATAATTTCTAAAGTGAGAGTCACAGTCAGATATTTTAATAAAACTTAAAAAGAAATTTCCTTGTAATATAATTGAAGATTTTCAATTAGAGCTTATTACTGTTATATTGTTTCCAATAAATAAGTTTTTACTCATATAGAGATAAAATTATACAATAATAAATAAATCTGAAGGTTTATATTAATAAGAAATGGGGGCAGATTTTTAAAACTCCAGAACCTAAATAAGAGAATTATTTTGACTAGTGTAAGGATTCAAAGTTTAGCTGTTGAGATAATTCTTTTACTTCCTTATACCTTCTTATCACAAATAAAAATGAGGCAGAAACCTCTACAATGAAAACAATAAAATATCAATACAAGAGACTGAAGAGGACACAAAATTGGAAAGATAACCCATGCTCATGGATTGGAAGAATTGATCATGTTAAAATGTCCAAACTACTAAAAAAAAAATCCAGATTTGATGTAATCTCTATCAAAATACCAATGACATTTGTCACAGAAATAGAAAATTCTAAAATTTGTATACCACTTCAAAAAATACCAAATAATTAAAGCAATTCTGAAGAAAACAACAAAGCTGAAGTCATCACACTATCTGACTTCATTTCTCTGAAACTTTTCCAAATAATAGAAAAAGAGGAACGCCTACCTAACTTATTTTATGAGACCAGTATCATCCTGATACCAAAACCTGGCAGAAACATGACAAAAAGAAAATTTCAGGCCAATATCCCTGATGAACATTGTTGTGAAAATCCTCAATAAAATACTGGAAAACCAAATCAAGTAGCACATTAAAAAGCTTACCCACCACAATCGAGTTGGCTTCATCCCTGGGATGCAAGGCTCGTTCAACATACACAAATTAATAAATGTAATCCATCACATAAACAGAACCAATGATGAAAACCACATGGTTATCTCAACAGACACAGAAAAGGCCTTTGATAAAATTCAGCATCCTTTCATGCTAAAAACACTTAATAAACTAGGTATTGATGGAATGTATCTCAAAATAATAAGAGCCATTTATGACAAACACACAGCCAATATCATATTGAATGGGCAAAAGCTCGAAGCATTTCCTCTGAAAACCAGCACAAGACAAGGTTGCCCTCTCTCACCACTCCTATTCAACATAGTATTAGAAGTTCTGGCCAGGGCAGTCAGGCAAGAGAAAGAAATAAAGGGTATTCGAATAGAAAGAGAGGAAGTGAAATTGTCTCTGTTTGCAGATGATGTGATTGTATATTTAGAAAACCCCATCTCCTCACCCAAAATTCCTTAAACTGACAAGCAACTTCAGCAAAGTCTCAGGATACAAAATCAATGTGCAAAAATTACAAGCATCCCCCATACACCAATAATAGACAAACAGAGCACCAAATCATGAGTGAACTCCTATTCACAATTGCTACGAAGAGAATAAAATATCTAGTAATACAACATGCAAGAGATGTGAAGACCTCTTTAAGGAAACTACAAAGCACTGCTCAAGGAAATAAGAGAGGACACCAACAAACGGAAAAACATTCCATGGTCACGGAGAGGAAGAATCAACATTATGAAAATAGCCATACTGCCCAAAGTAATGTATAGATTCAATGCTATCCCCATCGAGCTACCATTGACTTTCTTCATAGAATTAGAAAAAACTACTTTAAATTTCATATGGAACTGAAAAGCCCATATAGCCAAGACAATCTTAAGCAAAAAGAACATAAGTTGGAGGCATCATGTTACCTGACTTCAAACTATACTACAAGGCTACAGTAACCAAAAGAGTATAGTGCTGGTACTAAAACAGATACATAGACCAGTGAAACAGAACAGAGGCCTCAGAAATAACACCACATATTTACAACCAACTGACCTTTGAGAAACCTGAAAAAACACAAGCAATGCGGAAAACATTCCCTGTTTAACAAATGGTGCTGAGATAACTGGCTAGCCATAGGCAGAAAACAGAAATTGAACCTCTTCTTACACCTTATACAAAAATTAACTCAAGATGGATTAAACAATTAAACGTTAAGACTTAAAACTGTAAAAACCCTAGAAGAAAACCTAGGCAATACCATTCAGGACATAGGCATGGGCAAAACACCAAAAGCAATTGCAACAAAAGTCAAAATTGGCAAATGGCATGTAATCAAACTAAAGAGCTTCTGCACAGCAAAATAAACTATCATTAGCGTGAACACGCCACCTAGAAAATGGGAGAAAACTTTTGCAATCTATCCATCTGACAAATATCTAATATCCAGAATTTATAAGGAACTTAAATTTACAAGAAAACAAACAAACAACCCCATCAAAAAGTGGGTGAAGAATATAAACAGACACTTTTCCAAAGAAAAACTTTATGTGGTGAACAAACATATGAAAAAAAGCTTATCATCACTGGTCATTAGACACATGCAAATCAAAACCATAATGAGATACCATATCATGTCAGTTAGAATGACGATCATTAAAAAGTCAGGAAACAACAGATGCTAGAGAGGCTGTGGAGAAATAGGAACACTTTTATGCTGTTGGTGAGGGTGTAAATTAGTTCAACCATTGTGGAAGACAGTTTGGCAATTTCTCAAGTATCTAGAATCAGAAATATGATTTGACCCAGAAATCCCATTACTAGGTATATACTCAAAGGATTATAAACCATTCTGTTATAAAGACACATGCACATGTATGTTTATTGCAGCACTATTTACAATAGCGAAGACTTGGAACCAACCCAAATGCCCATCAATGATAGACTGGATAAAGAAAATGTAGCACATACACACCATGGAATACTATGCAGCCATAAAAAAAGAATGAGTTCATGTCCTTTGCAGGGATGTGGATGAAGCTGGATACCACCATTCTCAGCAAACTAACACAGGAACAGGAAACCAAACACCACATGTTCTCACTTATAAGTGGGAATAGAACAATGAGAACACATGGACACAGCGAGTTGAACACCACACACCAGGACCTGTTACGGGGTAAGGGGAAAGGGTGGGATACCATAAGGACAAATACCTAATGCATGTGAGGCTTAAAACCTAGATGATGGGTTGATGAGTGCAGAAAGCCACCATGGCACATGTATACCTATGTAACAAACCTTTACTTTCTGCACATGTATACCAGAACTAAAGTATAATAAAAAATATGCAAATACATAAAACAAAACAAAACAGAAAACAATAATAAGCTATTTGCAGCAACATGGATGGAATTGGAGAATATTTTGTATAGTGAAATAAGCAGGACAAAGAAAAACAAATATCACATCTTTTTGCTTTTATATGGGGGCTGAAAGTTTTGATTTCGTAGAGGTAGAGAGTAGAGTGGTGGTTACCAGAGGCTGGGAAGTGAAGTAGGGGAGGAAGAGTTGGTTAATGGGTACAAAAACACTCTTTGAAAAAGGGAATCAGTGCTAGTGTTTGGTAACAGAGTAGGGCACTACAGTTAATCATTTATTGTATATTTTAAGTTGCTAGAAGAGAAGATTTGGAATGTTTCCAACACTACGAAATAATAAATGTTTGAGGTGATGGGTATTCTACTTACCCCAGTTTGATTATTACACATTATAGGCGTGTATCAAAACATCATATGTACCACATAAACATGTACAATTACTATCTATTGATTAAAAATGAGCATTAAGACAAAGGTTTAAAAAACAAAAGAACAAAGAAAATAAGGCAGAAAAATCATCAAGGCTCAAAACATGCAAGAGAGGATTTTCTGACCTCTGTCGAGACCATTCAAAACACCAAGTTGTTACAGTACATTCTCCTTTGAACAAGTAATGACAAAGTAGGTTAGAAGCAGCTACAATTCTGCTTTCTCTTAGCTAGAAAACTTATGGAGCAAAACTTGGACGTACACAAAGTTAGCCATAAGCAACATGCCATTGTCTGAACTCTGAGACGAAGATGCATGACACATGCACACATCTGCACGCCGCCATATGCTTCCCAGATTTTTGCTAAAGAGGAGCCTAATTTTTTGTGATTCAGAAGACAGCCAGTTGTTCAGTATAGCTGCAGAATGAGGAGGATCTAGAGAGACTAAAGCCGCAAAGAATTGCTGGTAGCAATTGCACATTTCAAGACTGAAAATGGTTTTTAGTATACGCATGTTATTTGAAACAAATTTTGCTCTTTCTCCTTCCCTGTATTTTTAATTCAGGTAATATAATCTCTTCTTGAGTTTCACAATTCTAAACTACACTGCCAAATGCCATGTGGTCTTAATAAAAATAAATCTTCTTCATGCAGGAAAACAAGAGAAGACATTTTTACCTTTTAAATTCCTTTTCAATACATTTGTTTCTTAAATCCTTGTAGGTGTCTATTACTTAAAAATATATAAGTAAGAATATTATGTTAAAGATATTATATACATATCAAATATAAGTAGTATATAAATATAACTTTTAGCAAGTAATTTAAAGATTCTTAAATATTGTCTTTATCTGAAATGTTCAAATCTAGCCCAAAGCATTGGTGCTCAAAATTTAACTGGCTGGTAAATGGTATATAAAATAACCTCATGCCCATAGAACCAGTAAGGGCCTGAGCCTCCTCTTCCAAGTGAACCAACACACAGATGCCGTAATCAATAGATATCATCAATTTCATTCCTCATGAAATAATTCAATTTTAGATTGATAAGTATTTTTACAAATTATGCAACCAGTTTCTCCAAAGAAATTGCCAAGGGACCACCCACCAAGAGGGAAAGAACAGTACCAAATCTCACGAAGCAACTTTGTGTAGACACCTAAAGACTTTCAGAGCAGCACCAATTTTATCTATTTAAATTCTAGGCTTTGGAGCAAGATGTTATTTTCAATACAGGAATATATTGTTTTTAAAAAATGTAGGAAAATTATGAGACAGAAAAGAATGTATGGTGAAACGATATTAAGTGATTTGCCAAAGTCAAAAAATGTGTGATAGAGCTTAACTATGACTCTACTCAATGTCATGCAGACCAACCACATGGAGCTATCTCTCTGAAGTTTTTAAATAAATTAAGAAAGAAGCCCCTTAAATGTATACAGCCTACTTTCTCCTATGTATTCAGTTGAACCTGATATATTTTAGCCCATGTTTAAAATAAAAGTTCAAAATTAAAGTACAGATAACCCAGTGGTTAGAATTACTTATATAAATATTGGAAACTCTTAGAAAATAACATATGTGTTTCAGCAACATACACTTAAGCACCAAACTAAGAAAATAAGGTAGGAAATATCAATAAATCAATAAAACAATCTTTATTTCTGTATACTTGTATCCTCAATTACACTGACCTCAATTTATCATTTTAAATGTACAACTGAAAACAGTATAGTCTGATAAAATAATATTCTGGAACTCAAATATTCTTATTCTTAAAATTGAAATATCTCAATTTAACTTCAGAGATGTATTTCCTTTATTAGTTGTTTTTCTAGCACCCTTTTTACATCTTTACAGAATGACAAAATGTCATTTCTAAACCCATCCTTTAGATATATTCCACTAGGCTTTTAAAGCAATTTAGAAGAGTGCTGTTACTGCCTAAATTGAGAAGCTAAAGTAGAAAAACTCAAATAAAGTGATTTACAGTCCAGAATTATTCACAAAACTTTTAGAGTAAGGTAAACTTTTAAAAGGCTAATGCTCAATACATATGTTAAAGTTCTAAAGTATTTTGTCAAACGAAAAAAGTACACTGGCGAACGGGGCAGTCAGTTTCCTTAAGCTTGAAAATTCCATTTCACTCAAATTGGATACAGTAGTTAAGTAAAACAATGGGGCTTCTATTTCTGCCACATGTTATTTTTTTAAAAAGCGTATACAAGAGCTGTCACATGAGCAGCCTGTTTGCCTACTCAGTGCAAAGTTTTATGTTTCTGAAAGGCCCCCGCCCACATCTCTTAATGCTGAAAATAAATCAATTTCATCTGTTGGTTGTTTTATTTCTAGTGGTTTTTTTTTTTTCTTTCTTCCTGCTTCCTTTCAGGCCAGTTTTCACAAAGCCATATGGCAGCTGAGAGTAGTAAAGCAACATGCTGTATTTTCAGTTCTTAACAAAAGGGGTTGTGGGATCACAGCAACCCATGAATACATGAGGCATGGCCATATACAGAAGGGCCTCCAGCCCTGTCAATGAAGGCTGCAGGGAAGGCTGATGGAGCTGGCACTGCTTAAACAGAAATACTGAGTGCTTTCCTTGCACATGTCATTGGCATTTGCCTGTCTCCACTTTTACTTCATCCCTTCCCAGTCAGTTAGATGCCAAAATCCCATTAGCTACATTAATGGCATATGGCTGGAGGTAGAAGTATGTGACCGAACAAGAAAAGCACAAATTGAGCATTCTTTCTATTCATTTCTGATATTTCTATCAAAAGACACAAGATTCCCCAACAAAGACTGTGTCAGTCATGTTGTTAAGAGCTCAGAATGCACTCAAAAAAGAGGCTGTAAAACACAATGACTTGTCTTCACCTACTATGGCTTTACTCTTTTGTTCTCTAGTCAGATCTTATTAGACCTCTAAACATTTAAATAACAGACCATATTCTTAGTCTTTGAATCATAAATTTTGATATTGAGATGTTCACAAATTCCTAGTCACACTGACTCTTCACACACTCGTGAGTACACACCCATATGCATGTACACAAATATATATATACACATATCTATCCTTTGTATATTTAGATTAAATCTATGTTTAAATATTAAAGCTGCAAAGCTTTGACTGTTAAGTTTCAAATCCCTTTAGACATATAAAACAATCATATGTCATAAGATAAACTAGTAAATGTGTTTGGTCACCATTTGGAATAACATGTCATAATGTACATGAAGACAGTGATCAAAAAGTTTCAAAAGGAGTAAATAAGTAATCATGCTCTTTCCTCTCACACCATTGCTTATTTGGAACCTTATCTTTACAATGGCAGGGGATTAGCAAGATGGGAAGACGTAGCATATGCACAATAGGTATCTGTCTTACATGAAAACTGGAGTGGAAAGCAAGATATAAGGAATAGCTCTTACCCTTTAGTTTTTATTCCTTTAAAATATCTCCCTCCCCACCATGGCTAGACAAGTTGAAATGTACAACTGCAACTGCTTCTAATCCTGCCCAGCCTCTGTAAATTCTTTACTCAGTAATTGGATATTAGAATTATTATTTAAAGAAGTAATAAACATTTAGATATTTAGGTCATAAAAGAATTAGTGGTATGGAGGGAGAGGTTAGTGGAGAATCAATTATTTACTATTAGCGAAAATATGACAGCCATGGACAGGAGCAATTTGGAAACTTAAGCAAATGATCTCAATCAAATGACTTATGGTAAGTGAATCAAAGTGATATTCCACTTCAGATAGTCTTGAGTAGATAAGTAAGTACCCTGTGCCACACCAATACACAATAGTGATTATTCCATCATCCTAAACAAAAGTGTACACACATTAGTAAAAACGCTATTATAGCTGAATAGAAATTAGAATGGTTAATATAATATTTGGGACATCTGATAAAGACAGCACACATTGTGGTCAATTCCTCCCATAAATGATAATTATTTAAAAATACTGCATCAAATCATTAGACACAACCAAAGTCAGGCAAAAAAAAAAATGAGAAACGTTTATTCTTGAAGAAATACTATTCTATTGGGTAAGGAATGTGAATGTGTGGTGCGGCTGTTTAGTCTGAATGTATTCTCCAACTTGAGATCTAGTGAAGGAAAGTCACTGACTTACCACCTCGAGGTGACAGATGATTAAATTTGGAAAAGGAGAAAGAAAGCCATGGAATGGCAAAAATTCAAAATTTAATATAAACTCTGTCCAAATCTCTGGCTAACCTATTACTACACAGGCCCCATGTAGGTTTCAGGCAGCCTGAACGTCGATGACAGACATGAGGGAAGATTCCACCCTTGAAAAATACACAGGCTACTGGTGAGATTCAAGAGTCTGCAGCAACTGTGACTATGTTCTCCTCCCTGGACACAGTATGGGGAGTAGAGGGCTAAAACCTACTCTGGTTTAAGGTCAGAGGGCTGAACTCTGGACTGAGCAGCTGGAAACTTAATGGGAATTACAGAAGATAGAGTATCACAAAAAAACTGAACCCCAAAATCTTATTAGAAATTCTAAACAGTTCCATGGCTGACTGTGCAAACACAGAGATGCCCCTAAGTAACCAGGCTAAAAAATGAGCTGCAGGAATGCAAAAAAAAAAAAAATAGAGTAGAGGCATCAGCTATTAAATGTTGCAGGTAGACAAAGCTCACATTTTAAATTTAGTCAAGTTAATTGTTCACTAGAATAAAAAATAAACAGTACTCAGAAGAACAAAGAATCCACAGCCAAAAATCCTATGATGGACAGTGTCTCATTTTTAGCTAGAAATGAATAGACAAAGAAAAAAAATATGACTCATAGTTTAAGGAGTATAAAAGCAGTTAATAGAAACTGACTCCAAGTGGGTTCAAATATGATATTTAGTGAATAAGGACTTCAAGGCAGCTATTTTATATATATGGTCAATAATTATACAAAACTGTGTTTTTTTAAAAAAAAAATCAAAGGACCGTATGAAATTAATGAGTGAATAGAAACTCTCAACAGAGAAGTGAAAATTATAAAGTGGAAAAATCCAGAGCTTAAAACTGATTAATGAAAATTTACTAGAATATTTAACATCAGATTTAATATGACAGAAGATAGATTCAATTTTCTTGAGACAAGATAAAAATATGCAATACTTAAAAAAAGGAGGAAAACATGAGTAAAAACACCAGTTCCTTAGACACCTGTAAAAAGCATCAAACCATTTAATATAAACACTTCTAATATAGTATCTAACCATCTAACATCCACATCTAATATATGTGTAACTGTACCACTAAAGAAAAAAAAAAGAAAGAAAAAAAACCAGACAAACAATGGCTGAAATATCACAGATTTGGTGAAAAATATAAATTTACAAATTTGATCTCAATGAGCCCAAAGCAGAATAAACATAAGTGAGCACAGCGAGCGGAACTTCCAGTTTCTGATTCTGCGTAAGGAGTTTGAACGTCATCGCTCAGTTCTAATAACAACCTAAAAGCTGAACAGAATGGAGAATCAACAACTCTGGATTCACAAGACAGGTGAGGACACAGGACAAACCACTGCCCCCAAGACTGGAGAGCCAGACAGGGGAACAGAGGGAGTCACAGCTTACTCGTGCAGAGACTCAGGAACTGAAACCTCCGCAGGAACCAGTGCTGGGGCAAGAAAATCTGAAATGTGATTAACTAATTCCTGGAGGCTCAGTGTGGACATGCCTGTGAGTTAAAGACTCCAGGTTGACCTAGTCATGGAGGGGCCCCCGTACTTTTCTGAGTCTTATCTTCAGAAACTTGACCAGGTTCTTCAAGTAAATATCAGAGGAAAAGACTCTTCCATTTCTGGCAGAGCCTGGGGAAAGAGAGAGCCATTGTGAAATGTTTCAGAGCTCTCTGTTCTTTTCTTTTTTTTCTTTCTTTTTTTTTTTTTTTTTTGAGACAGAGTCTCGTTCCCTCGCCAGGCGCCAGACTGGAGTGCAGTGGCGCGATCTCGGCTCACTGCAACCTCCGCCTCCTGGGTTCAAGCGATTCTCCTGCCTCAGTCTCCTGAGTAGCTGGGACTACAGGCGCACGCCACCACGCCCAGCTAATTTTTGTAGAGACAGGTTTCACCATGTTGGCCAGGATGGTCTCCATCTCCTGACCTTGTGATCCGCCTGCCTCGGCCTCCCAAAGTGCTGGGGTTACAGGCGTGAGCCACCGCGCCCAGCCCACTCTGTTCTTAACAAGGCCTGTGCTCAGGAGAAACTCATTAGCCAGAACCTTACCTGATAGAATAATATCACAGCCTAATCTACCTTGGGGTAAGAAAATACCTAACTTGAACCTTTCTAGTTATCCTGTTCACGTTAAGCAGGAGAGAAATAAACTGAGAAGCTGCACGGTTCAGAGGTTCACTAAAAGACTGAGACCTCATCAGCGGACCATAGAACACTTCCACTTCCTTCCCCTTACCACCACACTACTAAAAGCCTACACACGGCAGTTCCTTTTACCTGGTCCATCATGTCCAGCTATCAATAAAAAATTACAAAGCACACTGAAAGGCAGATAATACAACTTAAATAGACAAAGCAAGCATCAGAGCGAGACCTGTCAGAGATGTGGAATTATCAGGCTGGGAATGTAAAACAACCATAATTAATACGTTAAAGGCTCTAATGGATAAAGTCAACAGCAAGCAGGTTGGGTCCCGTGGCTCACGCATGTGATCCTAACACTTCCGGAGGCCAAGATGGGCGGAGTTGGAGACAAGCCTGGTCAACATAGTGAAACCCATCTCTACTGAAAATACAAAAATTAGTCAGGTGTAGTGGTGCACGCCTGTAGTTCCCAGCTACTTGGGAGTCTGAGGCAGGAGAATCACTGGAACCCAGGAAGCAAAGGTTGCAGTGAGTCAAGAGTGCATGATCTGCACTCTAGCCTGAGCAACAGACTGAGTGAGACTCTATCACACACACACACAGAAGTCAACAGTAAGCAAAAACAGATGAACAATGTGAGCAGAGCAATGAAAATCCTGAGGGGGGAAAAAAAAAGAAATGATAGAGGTAAAAAAAATAAAATAAAATAGTAACAGAAGTGAAGAATCCCTAGATGGGCTTATTAGTAGACTGAACACTGCTGAGGAAAGAATCACCAAGCTTGAGGATATCTTAACAGAAATCTTTACTCAAAAACGAAAAGAATAAAGACTGAAAAAAAAAAAAAGAAGAAGAAGAGAATATCCAAGAACTGTGGACAACTACAAAAGGGTTAACATATATTTAATGGAAATTCCAGAAGGGAAAGAAAGAGACAAAAGAACAGAAAAAAATATTTGAAACAATAATGGCTGATAATTCTTCTAAATCAATGACAAACATCAAACCACATATCCAGCAAGCTCAGAGAACACCAAGCAGGATAAATACCAAAACAAAACAAAATCTGCCTAGGCATATCATTTCCAAGCTACAGAAAATCAAAAGTAAAATAATAACATTAATGATAATATCTAAAAGGAGCCAGAGGAAGAAATTGTTACCTAGAGGAACAAAGATTCAAATCACATTGTAGCCTTTCAGAAACTATCGAAGGAGATAGTAGAGTGAAATATTTAACGTGTTGCTATGGTCTGAATGTGTCCACCAAATTTCGTGTTGGAAATTGATCACCGGTGGGATAGTATTAACAGATGAGGCCTTTAAAGGGTGATTAAGTCATGAGGGCTGCTCCTTTATGAATTAGGGCCTTTATAAAAGAGGTTCCAAAGCTTTTAGGTTTTTTCATCCTTTTGTTCTCCCGCTCTTTCCTGCCATGTAAGGATTCAACATTTGCCCCTTCTGCCATGTGAGGATGCACGTAGAATTTCTCACCAGACATGGAATGCTAGCACCTTGATCTTGGACTTCTTAGACTCCTAGACTGTAAGAAACTTCTCTTCTTTATAAATTACCCTGTCTCTGATATCTTGTTATAATAGCACAAAAAGACTGAGACAAGTGTTGAGAGGGGAAAAAGACAAACAAAAGAACCCAGGCTATAATTCTGTACCCTGAGAAATTGTTCTTCAAAGCTGTAGGAGAGATGAAGAGTTTCTCAGACCGACAAAAAGTGAGGGAATTTGTTGTCAGTAAACCTGCCTCAGAAGAAATGTGAAAAGTTCTTTAGAGAAGGAATAAACATCAGAAACTCAGATCTACATTAAAAAAAGGAAGAGCATCCAAGAAGGAATAAGTGAAGATAAAAAATATTTCTTTAGCTTAAATTGACCTAACAGATAAGTCTATTCAAAATAATAATAGCAGTGATGTAGTCAATTATGTATGCTAATGTTATTTCATATATATGTTTATACTTCTATATAAGTGAAATGAATGATAGCAATGATATAAGAGAAAGGAGGGAGGAATTAGGATAATCTTATTACTGTAAGTTACTCATGCTACCTGTAAAGTACAATGTTAATGTGGAAGTGGTCTTATATTAGTTGTAAAGGTCTTTGCTAACTCCAGGGCAGCCACGAAAAAGAATAATAATAAAAATATACCTAGGTGATATCCTAGAAAAAGAGAGAAAAGAAAATAATGTATGCTCAATTAAAACCATAAAAGGCATAAATAGGTAGACAACAAAAATAACAACAAAGAACAAGAATAGCAAATTGAAAACTGTAATAAATATGGTAGATATTAGTCTCGACATCAATAATCACTGAATATCAATGGTCTAAATATATCAATGAAAAGACAAAGATTGTCAAAATGTATTAAAAAAAAGACACAAATCTATGCTATATACAAGACATCCACTTTCAATATAAAAACGTACGTAGCTAAAAAGTAAGTGAATGTAATGAATATTACATAAACTCAATTGATAAAGTAGTGGCAGAGTTTCAGATGGTTGACTCCGATTTTGGAAGTTCTGTGGGTAAACTACTATCAAACAGCATTGAATGCTACAGAGAAATCTCATGGAAGGAAGGGCCAACTGATGTAGCAAACTTCATTGCTTTGTTTTAGCAAATTGCCACAGCCACCCCAACCTTCTGCAATCCACACCCTGTTAGCAGCAGCCATCAACATCGAGGCAAGACCTTCTGCTAGCAAAAAGACTATGACTCTGTAAAGGCAGAGAACATCCTTAGAGTTTTTAAGAAACAAAATATTCCTTACCTAAAGTATGCAGACCTAATACAATTGCACACTTAATAGACTACAGCATAGTGTAAACTTTACTTTTATATGCACTGGGAAACCAAAGAATTCCCGTGATTTTCTTTATTGCAATATTCACTTTATTGTGGTGGTCTAGAACTAAACCTTGCAGTATCTCTGAAGTATGCCTGCACTTTAAATCATCTCTAGATTACTTATGTCTAATACAGTGTAAGTACTATTTAAATAGTTTTTATACTGCATTGATTTTTAAATTTGAATTGCTTTTTTTATATTGTTATTTCTTCTTTTTTCAAAAATATTTCATCTGTGGTTGGTTGCTTGTGGTTGTGGAACCCATGAATACCAAGGACCAACTGTATTGACTTTAGTTAGTTTATAATAATGTGCCAATATTTATTAAAATATTGTAACAAAAGTACCATAAAAATTTAATATCTTAATAATAAGGGAAACTGGGTGGAGGGGAGTATATGTGAACTCTCTATACCCTCTTTGCTACACACACACACACACACACACACACACACACACACACAAAAGGCACAGCATAGACTGCATAAAGTCAAATGAGAAAAGAAAATCTTGAAAACAGCAAGAGAAAAATAACATTTTATATAATTACATCAGCAATGCAATTAATAGCTAACTTCTCAGCAGAAGCAATGAACACTTAAAAGATAATTCAAGTAATATATTAGGACACTTTTAAAAAGTCAATTAGAAACCCTATATCATTGAAACTATCCTTCAAAATGAAAATAATACATGGTTTTAGGTAATCTAAATCTGAGAGGAAGTGTTGATTCATACAACAAAAAAGTTTAAGAATATCTACGAGACACAAAAATGACACCAGAATGTAACTCAGATAAAAAGGAAGGAATGCAAACATCGGAAATTGTAAATATGTGATGTATGTATAAGAAAATAAATGTGTATATACACATGTAGTGGCTTAAATGAGCAAATTCATTGTGACTTTTGTCTTCAAAGCTTATGATGCTTATCCCCAATATAATTTTTCCAATATTACTCCTAAGTACTCTATCAATATCAACAAATTATGTCACAAATATGTATTATATAGTCTTGCTAAATATTTCTATCTCGCATGATATGCTGTAGGTCCTTAGGCTAGGTTCAGAATTCCTAGTATATGCTCACATGGGCTTTTATAAGTTTTTTAGGACATGATCATGGCTGCCCATCCAGTGTCCATTTTTCTCTTTTTTTTACTGTTAAGACTTCGATACTCCTGAATATGGAATCGTACCCAGTTAAAACCATGTGTATCAATTTTGGCCAGAGTGGGGTAAAAATTCTACAAATCAGAGTTTTTGCAAAAGCTATTGTTTTACTGATCAGAAGAACAGATTCAGCACCATGGCACATGTATACCTATGTAACAGACCTGCAGGATCTGCACATGTGCCCCAGAACATAAAGTATAATAAATATAAATAATAAAAAAATAAATAAATAAGAATAAAGCAAGAAAAAAGATAAGTGGTGGTCTAGATCATTAAACAGATATCCTATTTTTCATGTTACTACAAGTGACAAAGAATGTGAAGTTTCTAATACCACATAACAAGTGCACCCTTTCCTCCAGCCACCAGTATCTAATTTTCTTAAGGCTCTCATTGATAGTCTTTTTGAGAGCCATTGGGCTTCTATTAATAATCTCTTACTCTTTGGTTTTATTAGTCCTTACTTCAAGGTTTGTCAAGCTTCCTTTTGTCTGCTTGCCACTTGTTTGCAAAGCCATACACACACATGCATAAAATTAAATGTTTTACACAAAACATATACAATTAAATGTTTTATATATATGTTAAATATATATTTACCAGAACCCCACTTACAGGTATCAAAGTCTGCTCAAACAAACGCAAAACTTAGTGACTTGAATGACATTGATTTTACTCACAAGTCTGCAGTTTGGCCAGGGTTTTTCACAGAGAGTTCATTTCCGCTTCACTCAGTATCAGACAGGGAAATTTGAAGACAGTGTTAGAATCATTTGAAAACTCATTCTGGCAAATAACAGAGGTTGATGCTAACTATTGGCTGAGTCTTCAGCTTGTCCTGGGGCTGAGGCTGGAAACCCTGCACATGGCCAATCCATGTGGCTGCTTGGATTCTGTACAGAAGGACGGCTGTTTTTCTAAGATCAAGCCTCCTAAAAGGATCAGACAAAAGCTTTATTTCCCTTATGGGTTAGACATGGAAGTTACATAGTGTTACTTTTGGAATAGTTGAACCCCACCATATTCAAGAGGAAACAGCATAAGCTCTACCTCTCAATTGTGGAAAGAACACTTAAGATAGAATGTATTGGTGTATCCATCTTTGGAGATTATAATCTGTCACAACAAAACTTTTTTAATATGAGAAAATAAATCCCTAGTTGATTAAGCCATTACAGTCAAATTCCTATAATATGCATATATTCTGTTTTGGATACATATTGTATACGTTTTGGTTTTCATGTTTAATATGTCTCCCTTCTAGACTGTAAACTTCATTAGGGCAGAAATTGTTTCCATTGTAGGCTGGGTGCAGTGGCTCAGTCCTGTAATCCCAGCACTTTGGGAGGCCAAGGCAGGCAGATCACTTGAGGGCAGGAGTTCAAGACCAGCCTGGCTGACATGGTGAAATCACATCTCTACAAAATACACACACACATACACAAAAAACAGATGTGGTGGTGCGTGCCTGTAATCCCAGCTACTCTAGAGGCTGAAGCAGGAGAATTACTTGAACCGGGAGGTGGAGGTTGCAGTGAGCAGACGTGGAGCCACTGCACTCCAGCCTTGGTGACAGAGCAAGACACTGTCTCAATAATCATAATAATAATACTAATAATAAAAGAAAGAAATTATTTCCTTTGTTTTCACATTGGCTCTTAATAAAAAGGTTTTCAAAGGAATACATAGATAAACACTGAAGCAAAACAAAGTCTTAGAGCTTTGGGAGTTAAACTTCTTTCACCACAGTCAAGTATGAAGTTCCGTGTTGTGTTACACTCCGACCCACAGTCACCTTGGCCCAGAGCCTCAGGGACCTGATTTGCTTCTGAGGCTTAAAGGTGCGTTGGTTTATAAATTTCTTAGGAATTATAAGTGTGTGTTTGTGCGTGTGTGTATGTTTGTGTCAAAGTACAATAGCAAAGACTATGAAACCAGACAGCAACCAATAAAATGAATTCATTTCCTTGGCAATAACTTTCTAAAGACATTTTATTGGCAACCTTGATGTGCTCTACAATTTCCCAATGAAGCAAATTTTATATAACCCTGAACTTCTGCATTAAGGCAAATTGAAAGAGGTAAGAGTAGTTTTAAGTCAGGCCATATGACATAAAAACGTTTTATTTTTATATGAGAGACGATGAAAAGCAAGGTTATATGAGAATATCTAAAATTATCCTGAAAGCATAAGACATCCCCAAATCATAGCAGTAACGTCATTAGTCATATTATGTCTACTAGAAATAAGACAAACTGTTGCTACTATTGTTAGATACATTGTTTATAGTAGTATTGCCAGAAGGTCATACATTGGATTGCATAATATTTATGCTCATGTCTCTTCCAAAGCAGAAATTCAATAATTTTTTTTAAAACGTGTCTCAATGGAAAAAAAAAAATGAAACATTTTTCCCCCTATGACACGTGCAATTACTTCACCGTCTAAGGAATGCATGTTGTAAATACTGGATTTATAGCAACACCTCAGATAATTACACAGTTTTAGGGGTACTAAGCAGGAAAAGAATTACTGACTGTCCACACAATGCCCCCTTTTATTCACTATGAGTCTCAGAAGAATGTGACCATATAGGTTAACTATGTTTATGTTGTTCTTAAGGAGAATAAAGTTAAAAGGCAATATTCTTTTTAACAAGCTGAACCAACTTGTTGGAAAGAAATAGAACCGTATAAAAACTGGAATAAATATCTTCAAACCAATATGTTATTTGAAACACTATTTTACATGGTACTTTCATTTTGTCTCACCCTCACGTAACTCTGCAAATAGCTATTCAATTCAAACTGTCTCAAGGGTGAAAGTATCAAGCTCAATGTTTCTGTTGGATTTAGTGGAGCTCACAGAGCATCTGGATTTGTTGGTCGTGGCATTCCCTCTTAAACACTCAAGTGTCTGTCTGAGCCAGTTTATATCAGAACAATTCAACAATTCAGGGTTTCCTTTCGTGTATACAAACATCTGTTTACATGGCTTCAGTCCGAATGAATAAGAACATGTTATCATTTACAGAAAACAATGACAAGATGGTATATAGCTTTTGTATCTAGTAATCTTTATTCTACTCATATATTTTAATACTTTATTAAATTGTAGAATATGGCCTAAATCTCTTTGCTTTAAACCACTTCTAATGGAAATATTCATTCAGAAAGCATGTTTCAAAAGCAATATTTTTATAATTTTTTAAAACACAATTTGTTTTTTATGCCTAAAGTTTAGTCCTATAGTTAATACTATGTTGTTCACTTAAATGTGTTAAGAGAATAGCTCTCATGTCAAGTGTTCTTACTGCACATACCTACACACAGCAAAGCAAAGGGATACAAGGAAAACTTTGGTGGTAATAGTTTTACCTAGGTTGTGGTGGTGGTGGTGTGGGTGTATGTGTAAGAACAAAAGAGTCAAATTGTATGCATTAAATATGTGCAGGTTTTTATATTGATTGTACCTTAATAAACATATAAAAAATGCAAAGCAAGGCCAGGTGTGGTGACACACCTGTAATCCCAGCACTTTGGGAGGCTGAGGTGGGTGGATCAACTGAGGTCAGGAGTTCAAGACCAGCATAGCCAACACGGTGAAAACTCATCTTTACTAAAAATATTTAAAAATTAGCCAGACATGGTGGAGGGCTTCAGTAATCTCACATACTCGGGAGGCTGAGGTGGGAGAATCACTTGAACCCAGGAGGCAGAGGTTGTAGTTAGCTGAGATCGTGCCATTGCACTTCGGCCAGGGCAACAAAAGTGAAACTCCTTCTCAAAAACAACAACAACTATATATGTGTGTGTGTGTGTGTGTGTGTGTATATGCAAATGCATCATTAGGAACATTAGCATTGTTACATCTTGTGTATAGAATTTTGCAAAATTTAAATCAAGAGAGAAAATTGATAATAACATAATCATCAATTAGAGAGAGACTTCTCTTTACTCAAAGTTTGTGCTACCAACTACTATACATATATAAATAAAAGAATGGAATATCAACCAATAGAGTAAGTTTAAAAAGAAGGAGATGTGGTGGAATAATTCTCTGTTGCTTCATCTGATGTTGACTGTTCCTTTCCCTATTTTGTAAATTCAAGATTTAAGTTTTTAAAGTTGGTGTATTTGAGAGAAAGTAAACAAGAAAGAAATGGGAAAGGAACGGAAAGTACTTACTTCACTTACACTTGTAGTGTTATGGCATTGCTAATTTCTAGATATGAAAGTCCTCTAAGCAAATAACTCATTAGCAAGTCAGCAGCACATCATTACATTCTTGAGTAGAAATATTTTGTGCAATCTAAAGAGAGAAATAAAACTGGCATTAAAAATAATGCATATGGTCAGGCATAGTGGCTCACGCCTGTAATCCCAGCACTTTGTGAGGTCAAGACAGGTGGACCACAAGGTCAAGAGATCGAGACCATCCTGGCCAACATGGTGAAACCCCATCTCTACTAAAAATACAAAAATTAGCTGGTTATGGTGGTGTGCACTATAGTTCCAGCTACTTGAGAGACTGAGGCAGGAGAAATGCTTGAAACTGAGAGATGGAGGTTGCAGTGAGCCAAGATTGTACCGCTACACTCCAGCCTGGTGGCAGAGCTAGAGACTCTGTCTCAAAAAAATAATAATAATGCATATGAGACAGATGAATTTGTCTTCACTGTAGGGTACTAGAACCACTGTGCCTACATAAACAGAAGAAGATAATTAGATGAAGCAATTCTGCTCCTGAAAAGTTTTCATGAGTTCTTTGGAAATTGGCTAACCCTGAGAATATCTGGCCTGCAGTCTCCTCAGGCTGGATGCAAGAATTTCCTTGGTTGTCATTTGCAACTCCCCCACTCATCCTTTAGCATCTGGAAATTTGACCAATTATTTGACCTGAGATATTCTCTCCCATTCATGTGGTTTCCACTGATCAAATCAAAGACAAACCTTTTATCATTATGCATCATGAGTGAATTCATTTGGAGTATATATACTCACACATTCTTTTCTGCAGTAAAATCTTGGAGCACGTGCTGAATTCCTATACAAGATTTCTTCTCTCCTCTTAATCTCCTCTTAATCTTCTCTCCTCTTAACCTTAATTCAGGTCCTTGATGAAGTCCCAGGAGACATATTTCAAGTTCTCCTCTTGATCCACTTGAAGCCCCCTTCTATATGAAGTGAGAGGCAGGGGCCTGTCTATCACAGCCTCTTATAGTTGGGGTGGGATGAAGAAATGGGATTCAGACTACAGCAAGAGTTCTCTATTCAAAATTCTTTTCTCCCACTCAACAAGCCTTCTCTCTGACTCAAAATTTCTTTCCCAAGCAGCTAAAGAAAAAAAGAAAACAATTCAGCTCAGTATTGTCTAGAAACCTCAGCTGAAACTAAGTAAAAGGATTGTATTTATCATCTTCTTGCATAGTTATAATCACATTCTTTGAATTAAGTTAGGAGTTCTAGATAATCCATTGAAGGAAAGTGACTTGTGCAAAATAATAGAACATGAGGTCATATTGCAACCCTGACAGCAATAGAGGTGGGGCAGAGAAATTAACTGTACAATGCATGGGAAGAATATTGTTATTGAGAACATGTTTTGGAAAAAGAGATAGGTTAAGAAAACAATAAGATGATTAGGACCATTAGAATTGTTACATCTACAATGCTATTGACCACACTACTTTGGGGAGTTTGCTGTGTCTTCAGCGTGCAACTGCTTTTATCTGTAAATAAAATGAGTTTTAACATTCACTGACAGGGAGACTAATAGTTCTTGAAATTTTATCATATGAGAAATCCTGTGATAGGCATGTCCAAATAGGTAATATATACCAACAATCCTAAAGGCTATAGTAAATAATTTTTCCATTTTATAAAGAAGTAAATTTCCACATGAAAAGCTAAGTTTTACTCCCAGAATAACTTATTGAGTAACAGGGCACTGTTTTTGTCCAATGCTTATTGTTCCAGAAAGTTGTCTCTTCATGGACTAGGAAGTTTTTATTTACTATTACTATAATTTTAGAAATTTAGAATGAGTCATTTGATCTCGGTATGTCCTACTGAACATTGTATGTTTCCTCTAAGACCCATTTTACATGTCTATTTTAGCTATGATCTTGTTAATAAGCGTATATTTACAATTTTAGACCTAAATGGTAAATCAATTTTGAAGATTGTATAACCGGTAATGTTATAGAACCACCAAGTTCATATGCTCACTGTGTAGTAACATACCAATACACCGAGACAGAAGAGTTTGCAGCAGAGGAAGAGTTTAATGACACAGAGTGGCCAAGTGAGGAAATGGAAAAGAGCATAAAATCAGTTTTCCCAAAGAGTTCTGGGCTGAGATTTTAAAGAAATAATGGAGGGCAAGGTGCTGGAAAAACAGGTTGTTAAATGGTTAGGATAAGAGAAATGAAATCATCAGGATGTGGAAACTGTATTATTTGCTAGGTCAACTCCCTCTGGGGTACTTCAGACCAGCTGACATCAGTAGTTTCATTGGTACCCAGAACCTGAAGGAACATCTCAAAGGGAAAACAACATTTTATAGTGTCCACATTGTTATATACAGAGCAGTTAAGGGGAACCATAATCCTGTGATAGGGTTTGAGTGATTCTGGGGCAACAGGCACCAAACAGCTATGAGGAAGAGGGTCAGAGAGCAAGTTGCCTAGTGATTAAGGCTGAACGTGCTGAAAGCTTGGTTTATTTTCATTTCTCCCCCCTCCCTTCTTCCCTGGTTAATTTTTACATGTATGAGGATGATTTCAGTAACTCAGAGAAACTAAAAAGAAGAAAAAAATCTGGACTGCATATTGCTAGATTGTATATTTTGGGTTAACCCAAAATAATTGTGTCAAAAATGTTCTAGTTTGGCCTGGAGAAGACATCACTTGCCAGTATAATCACAAAGAGCATGGGAGCCCGCCGCTGGAATGAAAGGACGGAAGAAAAGAGTGAGGAGACAAGTTTCCTATATCACCAGGCTTTGCCATCAGTTTTGAGTGCTCAGCAATCTTTTGTTAGTTTGAAAATCCTTCAGTTTAAAAAGTTACTAGTTGCTTTTTGTTGATTTGATTTTGTTTGATTGACATCTTTAGTAGTAAGCAGCAGACAGAATTTAGCAAGATGATTAAACTGAATTTACAATGAATTTACACAAAATATGTACTTTGTGATTCATTTTTTCCCACTATCATAACTGTAGTTTTTAATATGAGACTGTGGATCTGAACTTCAGTTTTTATTTCTCATGTTTTTGTTGGCTTAGTGTGTAAATGACACACTTTCTCATTTATAGTTAAATGCTGTGTTTGGTTCCCAAGTCCTTTTCTTGCCTGCAGCAACTTCACCTGAATATACTTCCTTAACATGCAAATACTTTTGTTAAGAAATAAATTCTTAAATTTGAAGTAAACTACAGTAACTTTTAGATTGGTGACTGATCCTCAGCAGTTATTTTACATTGATGCTTAATCAATTTCGTGTTTTTAACCAAACGTCCATTTTTAAAATTAGTTCTTCAAGATATAGCTTTCACCGAAGAGAATAGCCTAAATGCCTGTCTTCCTTTAATTGTTTGGTTAGCCGGGGAAGAAGGAGGTACATGCAAGTTCATTGCGATGGTTAGTAATGATTATTTTTTTAGTATTAGTGATAACTGTTTTCTGAAGACTATCTAGGGCAAAAAATGAAATGGTGAAATTCGCAGTGGTTTAACTTTCTGTTTTTTCTTTTTATAAAAAAAAAAAAAAAAAAGTCTTTCAATGTATTTCCCTTCTATGCCCCAATTTCATAGACCATGGTCAAAATTGCAAGTTTGGCATCTCGAGTTTCTGGGCTATAACAATTTTTCCCAGCTAGTAGAAGATTCATTTTTGCTAAAATTCTATTACTCTAAGCTATTTCTGTCAAGGTTTGAAACAATTCTTCTGAAAACAGATCAGCAGCTTTCAGTATAATCTTACTTCATCTAACTGGAACAAGGTCCACTTCTGGTAAATCCTGCAACTGAATGTGACAGGAATAGAAAACTCTATTTCAGTGCCTTGCAGAGTGTGATAAGAGGCATTTGGAAAGTGATTTGGATTATTTTTATTTTTATTTTTTTTTTAGACCTAGGCTTAGTATTAGCTTTTGTTCTATTTTATTTTCAACAATGATTTAGAATGACAACATTTATATTTTAAGTAGAAACAAATTAAAAGACAGCTCTCCTTCAAGTGTTTGCTAAACATACAAGTAAACAAAGATCTTTTAGAAATATTTTAATAGTATACCATTCAAATAATATAAACTCTGAAATAAATGCTGAATTCTACACTCACCTATGTTCATTCACAAATAATTATAAACATGTACATATTTACAGCTTGGTACTGCAGATGCTAAAATTAAAAAGAAAAAACTACCTTTGTCTTAATATATATGTGAGAAAGAAAAAAGGGAAAACAGAAAAACAGGCAAAAAAAGAAGAGAGAGAAAGAGGTTAGCAAAGATAAAAGAAAGCAAACGAGAGAAGAGAACTAAAATCATTTGAACTATATTTATTTTAATAGTCTATAATCACATGATGAGATTATTTAAAGCTTAATTTGGTCAAGAAAGTTAATTTAAAGAAAGCTTACTTTAAAATTCAATTCAAAGCTTAATTTAAATAAATGAAAACTCTTGAAGAATATCTATTCCTTAAGATAAACTCCAGAGAAGTATTAATTACCACTATATAAGAAATCTAAACAATCTTCCTGACTACACAGCCAGGGAGTGATATAACCAGCTCTGTGACAAATTAAAAAACAAAGAAATTTTTAAAAATTACATCGAAATTTAACATCAAAATTTTCCATTGATTGAAGTTGACATCCACTTTCTAAACTTCTTTAAAATATTTACAACTACAGGAAAAATGTACTCTGGGTGTATTACAACTAATTTACTACAGAGTTTATATTAAATGCTGTAAGGATTATAAACCAATGAATATCCAAGTCTATGAAGAGACTTTTATTCCTTTATTGCTATCTTCTTTCACCTCTTTCCTTCCCCCCTCTTTTTTTTTAATTTTTCCTGCATCTTCCTTCTTTTTCTCCTCTTTCCCTCCCCCCTCATCAGAACCACTGTCGCTTTTTCTGTACTTGGTAGTCCTACTGCTGTTCCTGTACAATACTGAATACTTACATGTGATACCCGGTGTTGCCTCCATAGCTAGTCTACATTCTAACTTTTATGTCTCCCATTTGTAAACAAGGACATTGAGGTTCAATTGGGAGAGAAGGCCAACTTCAGTGCTATGTCCTTTTTGCTGAATATTGTATTACAGTATCTTGTAACTGGTGTAAACCATTGCAAAGACATCTATATGTTTACAACGTGTCAGAATAAACAAACATTAATTTTTTTAACTCTGAAAGTTAGAGCTTGACTTAGTTCATGTTGCTTGAACTTTTCAAGATAAGGGGAGAAAAAGGGTATGTTGTTCTTCAGTATCCATGGAAGTATTGGTTCCAGCAACCCTGAGGATACCAAAATGAGCAGATGTTAAAGTCCCTAATATAAAATACTATGGTATTTGCATATAACCTACACACATCCTCCCATACAGCATACATTATAAATAATCTCTAGATTACTCATAATACATGATACAATGTAAATACTACATAAATAGTTGTTATACTGCATTGTTTAGGGAATAATGATAAGAAAAAATCTAAAGTGTTTAGTTCAGATACATTTTTTTTTCCAAATATTTTCAATCCATGATTGGCTGAATCCCACAGATGTGGAACCCATGGATAATTGACAAATTTTCTTTTCTTAAGGCTGAATAATATTTTCGGAATACTATTCTATTGCATATATATAGCACATTTGTTTTACCTGTTCATCTACTGGTGGACACTTGGGTTGTTTCCATATGTTGGCTATTGTGAACAATGCTGCAATGAATATGGGAGTGCAGATATCTCAACACACTGATTTCTTTTCCTTTGAATACATACCTGGTAGCAGGATTGGTGGATAATATGGAAGTTCTATTTTTAGCTTTTGAGGAACTTCCGTACTATTTTCCATAATGGTTGTACTAATTACATTCCCAGCAACAGTAAAAAATAGTTCCCTTTTCTCCACATCATTGCCCGTATTTGTTATTTTTAGTCTTTTTGATAATTGCCATGATAACAGGTTGTGAGGTGACATCTCATTTTGATTTTAATTTATATTTCTCTGATAATTAGTAATATTGAGCATTTCTTTCATAAATCTGTTGGCCATGATGTCTCTTCAAGTCTTGTGTCCATTTAAAAATCAGGTTATTTGTTTTCTCACTATTGAATTGTTTGAATTCCTCTTACACTTTTGATACTAACCCTTATCAGATGTATGGTTTGAAAATGTTTTCTACAATTCTGTAGGTCTTTATTCTGTTGGTTGTTTCCTTTATTGTGTACACTTTTTAGTTTGATATGATCCAATTTGTCTATTTTTCCTTTTTTGTTGCCTGTGCTTTTGGAATCAGATCCAAAAAATTACAGCCCAGACCAATGCCATGGAGCTTTTCCTTCTGTTTTCTTCTAGCAATTTTACAGCTTCAGGTCTTATGTTTAAGTTTTTAATCCATTTTGAGTTGATTTTTATATAGAGAGTGAGATGAGTGTCTAATTTCATTCTTCTGCATTTGAATATATGGTTTGGCCAACATCATTTGTTGAAGACACTGTACATTCCCCACTGTGGGTTCTTGACATCTTTGTCGAAAATCAATTGACTGTAAATGTGTGGATTCATTCCAGGATGCTCCATTCTGGTTCCATTGGTTTATGTGTTTTGCTTTTTTTGTAGCTTTTGTAAATGAGAGTATTTTCTTGATTTTTTTTTCAAGATAGTTTATTGTCAGTATATAAAAACGCTACTTATTTTTGTATGTTGATTTTATACTCTGCAACTTTACTGAATTCATTTATTCTAACAATTTTTTGGTGGTGTCCTTAAGATTTTCTATATATAATATCTTGTTATCCATAAACACAGACAATTTCATTTCCTCCCTCATTTTTGATGCTTTTATTTCTCTCTTTTGCCTAATTACTCAGGTGTGGACTTCCAGTACTCTGTTGAACAGCAGTGGTAAGAGTGAACAACTTTGCCTTGTTCCTGATTCTAGAGAAAAAGCTTTCAACTAGTCTCTATTGAGTGTGATGTTAGCTGTGGGTTTGTTATGTATGGCTTTTATTGTGTTGAGGAACATTTCTTCTCTGTCTAATTTGTTGAGGGTTTTTTATCATGAAAGGATATTGAATTTTGACATCTGTCGAGATGATTATATGATTTTTGTCCTTTTTTTCTGTTAATTTGGTGTATTATACTCTTTGTTTTGCACATATCGAACCATCCTTGCATCCTAGAGATAAATTCCAATTGATTTTCGTAAATTATCCTTTTCATGTGTTGTTGAATTTGTTTCTAGAATTTTGCTGAAGACTTTTGTGACCATGTTCATTTGGGATATTGTCCAGTAATTTACTTCTCTTGTATTATCCTTGTTTCTTTTCCAAAATTTTTGATAAATTTTTTGTGAATGCTTTCCTTAATTTTTTAGCGTAAGAAATAATATTTTACAGATGGACATATTATGCATGCTTTAAATTATTTAATTCAAAAGTGCTCTTTTTAGTAGGACAATTGGCTTGTTGACATGTTTAGTACAAAATATTCCCTTACATTTTATTTCAAGGCTGATTAAGGACACTAATTAAGGACACTAACTTAGCAGCACATGGAGCATATAGAGTGCTCTTGGTATTATGTGTCTGTATATTTGTGTGATATGTATTTTAAAACATGAACAAGACCAAGTCCTTGCTCTCAAAAGTTCCAATTTAATAAAAATAGAAGAGAAAACACATTTTTAACTTTACCAAATAAATATAATAAACCTTGCATGTTATTAGTACCATTATCCAGACACAAGCAAAATGCTGGAGGATCTGTCAAAGCAAGCTACACCTCCGTGACTTATGAGTACAAGAAGCAGCCTCTAAAATGTATGATATTTGAGTTTATCCTTAAACAATAGGTGGAATCTCAAGACATGTAAATGATAAGAAAGAAAATATGTTCTAAGAAGATCAATAACATGATTAAAAGAAGACACTCCAGGTACATAGAAAGTCTTTTTTGCTGTGGTGTAATATGGAAGTATGTTGTATGTGGATGGATAGAAGATTGGGCCAATCTTCTAAGGGGCAAATGATAATTGGTGTTCAGTTATGAATTGGACACTATTTTGATATGAGTCTACTATATTTAATCTCAAACTAATGTAGGATGTATCTGAGTTCAGAAAAGTATAAAAGAAGAAGAGGATTTATTAAAATAGAGTTGAATTCCTCTGAATAGGGAGGAGTCATACAGAAAAGAAATAGATATGGAAAGAATTTTCAAGTTAAATTTATAGAATTTAACAAAATACTACCTAAGTGGATGTTATATAAAAAGGAAATGAAAGATAAATGTGATCTCAAAGTTCCTAATCAAAGAAACCAGTGACATTTAAAAGTGGAGGAAGAAAGAGGAGGACTTGTTGGTTTATAAGATGATTTTATCAATCTTCTCTATAATTAATGGCTGACTCTACTTCAGGCACTGACCCTATATCTTGGAATGCTGTAAGTTAAAAAGAAAAATTTTTAATGTGCAAGATTTGGTTTAGATTACATGAAGTTCTTATTGTTTCTCATGTCAATATATATGCATATATTTAAATATTTCCAATGAATGACAAAGATTATCAGAAAATATTAAGAAAACCATAATTAGAAGAAATAATGCTTCAATATAATTATAAAGAAATATTGAAAATTAAGAGATAAAAAAAAAATTCACCTTGCAAATACTAACCAAAGAAAGCTAGTCTATTTCATATCAGACATGTCAGATGTTAAGGTAAGATGCATTACCAGGTTTAACAGTAACATTTCATAACGATAAGAGATAACTCACCAAAAACATAAAACAATTTTAAATTTGTGTGAGGTAAGTAATGTAGTCTCAGAATAAATAAAGCAAAAACCTCTGGAACTAAAAGAAAAATAGATATTTCTAAACTGAAAGTGAGAAATTTAAACATACCTCTATCAATTATTGATAGCACATGCAGACAAGATATCAATTAGAATATAGAAGATCTAATATCATGCTTAACAAGTCTGATCTGATATACATGTAAAACTTTGTACCCAACTACTACAGGAAAAAAAACCATTCAGTAGAGCAGTCTCCCCCTCCCAATTTGTATAAAGCCAGATACATTTGGAAAATGAATATTTTGAGCTTAGGGTTATTTTCTTGATCTCTTGTTTATATTTTTTGAGTTCATAGCAAACAAGTGTTTAGAAAAGAAAATACATTGTCTTAATAAATCACAAACGTAAAACTTACATATTTTATCAAAATAACATTTGTTTTCTTGAGGGGGAGATTAACACCAACCTTCTATCTCTAAATGTAGGCTTTCTGATTCTTCTGACTCTAGATCAGATTTATGTCTCAGTATAACACATAATTTCACCTATCCTTTTAAAACTTTTGTAACATTCAGAAAGAAATTTATAAGATCAATAATAATCTTGGTGTCTACTTATTCAATAATGCTGCAGACTACAACAAGCACCTTGTTTTTGTAAATAAAGTTTTGTTAGGACACTTCTACACCTCTTTATCTACATATTGTCTACAGTGGCTTTTACATTTCCATAGGAGTTCTGAGTAGTTGTGACCAAGAACATATGGCACATAAACCTGAAATACTGACTCTCTGGCCCTTTGAGAAAAACAAAAAACAAAAAACTGCCAATTTCTGATTCCTGATCTATGTGTTTTAACAAGCAGAAGTTAATTTTCAGAAATTAAGACATATGGCTCTTTTAAGTGTAATACTTATTTTTGTTTAAAGATTCACAGAAAGGTCAGTTGTTGCAACGTTTTGATGGTTAAATTATGAACCCTTCGTATTAGAAATTACTGTATGTAAATACTTAATGTTTGGGATTTTAACTGGTAACTTTAATAAATGAGAACTAATTTTGCAAATATTATAATACATATGAAAAATGTGTATATGTATAAAATTAATACATCCTTCTCCACATTTTGGAGATAATATTTGGGTGAGAGCATTTTTTGGAATCTGATTTAAATATTCAATTGACTCTCAGGACCTCCACACAATGAAATGAATAAATAACATTTTAAAGCAGAAAGACTCTATCAATCATAACTCTCTTCCCCATTCCTTAGCATGTGCTTTTTTTAAAAAAACAATTTCATTAAAGGAATAATGAATGCATCCCAAATTCACTTCACCATGCATTCACTGTAAAAAAAAAAAAAAAGACTGGGAAAATGAAATCCCATCTGTACACTTCTGGAAGCAATCATGCTTATGAGTCAGACTCAGGGTCAGTACTGCTTTGCCAGAATACCAGAGGATCATGCTATTGAAAACCGAACAAACATAAAAAGAGATAAAGAGGAAGAAAAATGAATAACAATTCACATTATTGCAGATTGTATAGTTTGTTGCCATGTGAACGGTCTTCATTTATGGCTAGGAATTGCAAGACTGCCGTGAAGAGTGGCAATTATTCTTTGAAAATAAGAGACTGCAATAATACCAGGACAGATATTAAAACAATGACGTGATTTAAAGGGTGTTTTTTAATACTTAAAGCTTCCTAATGTCTGTCCTTCAAGGTGTGGAAACATACATTATTTTTAAAATTTAATCATACCTATCTATATATATTTTATGCTCCAGGTATCTTGTAATAATTAGAAAAAAAAACTCTATCAGAGACAGATTAATACAGAGACTGTATTAATCCCACTATGCATTTTGTTAGTTTGTTTAACCATCAGACAAACACTAACCAAAATAGAGTAGATCTGGAAGATATGATTTTGAATTCACATTTGAAGCTATAGGTATATTTCTGGATCTAAGTATATCCTTTTAATCTATTGTTTCTTATTTTTATCGTGGTGACAGTATATCCTTGTTGTATATGTATGTGTATTTATACACACTTATTAATAAATATAAGAGGTATAAATTTTAATCAAAGTGTCAAGCATTCTTTTTTAATTGTGAGAAAAAAAACAGTGACAAGTTAAGAAAATATTGACAATTTAGTATCCCATGAATATTAAGTTGCAGCTTTCTGTATTGTTTATGTAAAGAAAAACAATATATAGTAATGTCTATCAGTAATATCAAAAGATGAATAGATAGATAGTTGGTAAGATAGATGGATAGATATAACCACAAACATACACATATTTACACACTAGTGCACAACTCAAGACCACTCTGGAATTGTGTAATCATGGTCAGTAATGAATGTTTGCACAACTCTTTTGAAAAATCCATGTAACTAATTTTATATTGTTCATTAAATTTGAGAATGATTTAAGTACTCAGTAAATACTTTAACATTTTTTTTCTTTTAACAGTGAAATAATTATGATTATCTTTCAGGCCAAGTAATTACTTTATTCCAAAATTGTAAGCAAAACACACACACACACACACACACACACACACACACACACACACACTAAAATAAGAGGTCTGATTTTAGCAAAATGCCATTTGTCTTTGTAAAGTCTACAATTGTTAATTGTGTAGCCTCCATGTTTCTTTTTTACCAGAAAGACATGACAATATTTTTCTCATAGATTAATGATACCATTAACAATTTATTGCAAAATTTCTTCAGTCTTTAGAAAGCTAACATGTGCATGCAATGTAATATCAAAGAATTGTGACACACTCATTCCATTGTATCTTTATCAATGAAAATAAAACATTTGATAATAATTCTTTAGCGTTTTTATGAATAATAAAGTCAGTATAAAAACATCAACTACATACGTTTTTAACAAAGAATTTTTCATTTCCATTATTTAAAATTTACTCTTAATTTTTGATTAGTAGGCTATAAATAATGTTGACAGATGGTTATTGATGGAACTGATTAAAATCTTTATCTATTTTTTAAAAATCAAATTTGCATTGTTTTTGGAATGAGTTTCAAATGGTCTGCCAAATTCTCATGATACATAAATGAATGAAACACGGTCCCTGCCTTAATAATTTGGTAGATAATGTTGATTTGCAAACATTCAACATTTCACATTCGGTGTCAAATAAAAGTGCATCCAAAGATCCAAATCTCATAAAAATATTTTTCCTCATGCATTCACCTCACTTTTCTCCATTTGTAAATATAATGTATTCCTTAATACATTTGTTCTTCAGAAGTAGAGTTTTGTCTTCCTGCTCTTCGTGATTGTTTTCCTTGGCAAGCTCTCCAAGTAAGTGCATTCTTACATCCATTGCACTGCTTATGCCTAAAACTAGACAGACTCAATGAAGTGCTAAGTGTTAGACAAATTATTTATGCTAAAATTTATTTTTGCAAGTGAACTGACCTGAAAATTGTGGATTTTGCCTTTTTATTTTTCTAGTATGGAATATCTGATTTTAGATATTTTAAGAAATAACTTTTAAAGCTTTGCATTTAACTATTAAAGAAATATGTCAATACATAATTTAAAACTTGAACTAATACTTGCTATATTTTTATGCTCCTTGTCTGCCAGAATTCAGTGCTAAGAGAGCTAGGTTTTTACTAGGAGCTCGGTGCACTTATTATCTGGTTAGTATGTAAGTTTTTTAACTTTCAGTAGGTATTTTTTTTGAAGCATCAATTTTTTAAGAACAAGAAAAAAACAACTGAAATAACTGTTAATGTGGAAATAATTTTGTTCTATGAGCAAATGTGAAAAATGATGCAATCTGCAGACAATAAAACTCTAGTTGTTTTGAGGTCAAAGTAATCAGTATTATTTTTCTCTTGAGCAAAACAGGAAGTAAAGGGACATTTTCATTAATTCCCTCTGGCTCACAGATGTCATTTATTGTGAATTTTAGAAATATATGAAAACCTTATGGCTAATCTGTTATGAAACACATTCATTTTTATGGCAGGATAAAAGGCCCAGTAGATATTATAGACATATTTAAAGATGATATATTTACATATTTATTACAACTAAAACATTATGTTACTAAATGATAATTGTTGCAAGTAATGATTTCTATCTAAAATGGCATTCGACGAAATTTGTTCACTAGGCCAAAGGATCACTTCTGAATAAAATATTTTTAAATTTGATTTTGTTACTAAAGGACATGTGGTTGTACACACAAATATATTAGGAAAACCCGTATTCATTTCGTAATGCTCTTGAAGTGTTTTGGCTTATGGTTCATTTATTTTTAAATTCTGCTACATTCTTTGTTTTCACTTAAATTTGGCTTTTGTGAAAACATTAAGAAGTACTTTTCATTTATCTCTTAGAAGTTATATACAATATGATACCTTTGAAGATTTGATATTAGAAATGCAGAAGTAGACCTTTAAAATGGAATCCCTACTGCCAGTCATAAAGTAAAATCTGTGCAACACATACATCTAGATATTTTTCATCCATATCTAGCTTGCTCACAATGACTTTCTTATGCATTACAAACAATCTGGCTGTTAATATAGTTTTTAAGTGAACTTTAATGTAGCACATGACAGTCTTCTGATATAATCAGTTATCAGTTCAGAGGTCAAATTACTGAATCTTACTTCCCTACTGTTCTTCCCACAGGGACATAAATTCTCAACCATATCTAGAGTTCTGGCAGTAGTATAATGTCATATTGTCTTCTGCCAGTTCACTAAGAGGGAAAAGTTATAAATTCAGAAAATACTGGCTGAACCAAATAGCCTATGATTTCATCTATAAACATTAGGGATGCAAACATTTTCTCAATATCATGAGAACCATTGCCCGTAGTTTTCGGTCAGGTGTCTGTGTTCGTGTGATAACACTCAGGTTCCATGAACACAGCATTACTATGATTACAGATTTCCCTTTAAACCAAAAACAAGATTACATTTACTTATGACCTCACTGAAGCTTACTTAGATATATAATCAGTAAAAATAGAAATGAAAAGGAAAGAGTTAGAGAAGGTGAATGCATGATTTTAAAAATGCTTATATTTGCTCTTGCTGTATTTTTACAGCATGTGAAAATTTGACATTCTGCTTTCATGAATACATTCCACATTCTTTTCATTTCTTCAACCAGGTAATATATTTCCTAGAAAATGTGTATATTGATAAAATTGCATCTGGAATTTCATCATTAGGTTTAGATGGAAGAATTTAAATATGATATTGTAAAACTAAATGTCAAGTTGATTGAACCAGGATAATGCAATAGCTTCTCTGAGCATTTTGGTGCACACCTTAGGCAATTGACAGTCTCTTGACACAGATGTGAACATGTCTTATGGAAGACATTGGTGGAAAGTATGCAAACAGAATAATAGCCAAATGTATCCAAAATACCTACCAAATCCATTCATCTGAGACTGAGATGAGCTTCAAAAGTCACAGACAAGCTTTAAAGCTGTTCACAGTACTGTTTATGAGACACTCCAACCATTAACAATGTAAATGACTGCAATATTCAATACAATTTTCTAACACAATTACTTGGGTCACAATTACTGTGACAATTTTTGAGCTATTGAAACTAACATGTTTGAGCTTCTGAAACAAACAGCTTCAGTCAACTGAAAATCAATAACAATATTTGATTTTTGTCATATTTGTTGCCTTCTAGAATTCTGATAGGTAGCATAATTCCATAGTATTGATCAATATGCTATGCTTTGTGCCAGTATAAAAAATACAAACATCAATTTCAGGTACTTGGAAACAGTTTAGGAGAACTCATGAAAGAAGTTCATCTATTTTTAACATTCCTAACCATAGGGGTCAGCAAGTTTATCCTTTATAACCGTTTATCCTGGCCTAGGAAAGTCAAGAATTCACTTACTTTCCAAGTGAAATCACCCATGTTAGAAGAATGTCTAAAAGTCGTGTTTTGTTGTTGTTCATTTGGCAGTCTCTTGGCTAATAAGGGTGCATTTGTAATGGGAAATACGTTGAATAAAATATGATTTCATTCCTCAAAATGTGGGCTTGAAGCGGCTACTTTTCATAGTGTACACCTGCACAGTGTTATGGAATGATAGGTTTTAAAAATGAGTGCTTCAAAATATTACATTTATTTTCTTCCTTACAGCTTGAATCCTCTCTCCGCCTGGTGTGTGTGTTCAGCTGGTTCTCCAAACCTTGGTCACAGTCTCACTGACCTTGGTTGCCTGGTTACAAAATCCTCTTTGTGATTTGTGAGATGCTTGTCTTCATGGAGAGCAAAGGATTTTTTTTTCCTATGGTAAACTTAGGAGAGTTTCTATTTCAGAGTAGAACATATTAAAACCAGTATATCTGGCCAATTTAGAACTTGCACTTCTTAGGGAATAAAATTATGAACTGGATTTTTTCTTATCTAAATTATATTTAATATTATTGCCAACATTTACTTCGTGGTTCTAGAGAATAAGCATCTTAAACAGCTAGGGCTGCAGTCTCAGCTCCTTAAATATGAGGGAAATTTACAAAACATATAGAATAAATATAACAATATGTTACGAAAATTACATGTCCTTCTGAAGAAAAATGTTTACATGAATCAACCATTTGCAATCCACCTAATTTTCTCATTCTTTAAATAAACTGGGGGAAAAACTACATTTTTAATATTTTTTGTTGCTGGAAAAAATAGTCTGTGATGTGCATTTTATTTTGTTATTATCCAAGTCAATTTCTCTTTCTAAAGTTCCATATCCCTATGATAGTGTCAAAATATATTGCTTGTCAGATACGTATTTACTTAAACTTTTACATCTAATTTTCTTAATTGTTTCTTTTTCCAAGAAAAGATCCATTCATGTGTATACAAACTTAGGGAGTGATTTTGTGAGCCTATGCAAACTCAATAAATCAGAGGCGATGGGCAAACTAAATTTAAGCACTGTGGTCAAGTCATAAAGTAGCAAGCCCATTGTATCAGAGATCCAGTTTGCTACTTGGACACTTGAGCATATAGTCCTTCTGAAGTTAGTATAATTGGTACCAGCTGTTTAACTGTTGCTTTTTTTTTTCTTTTTAAATTTTGAACAGGAGCCAACTTGGCTTGAAAACTGTGCTACCAAAAGAGGAGACTGAAGAATGATGCCAATGTATATGTATGTATTTCTTTCGAGTCATTTTCCCATAGCAGTTCATCTCAGGGCCACCATGATTCAAACATAATGACAGTGATAAAAGAGAAATGGGTTGTTTGACTGCTAAGAGGCAGCTGGACTGATTAAAGCCAGTATGAGTGAGTAAAAAAGCATTTCATTTTTAAACTTTTTCTTTACGAAAGAATAATTTCTCTTCAATTGTGTGGTAAATGATTTATTTTCATCCTTAAGTACTTTATGTAACATAATTTTCTATAAGAGTTATTTGTAACTAAGGCAACACAGGGCCCTGTATCTTCAAATTTAAGCTTCTTAGTAATTTTTTTTCATTAATGTATTGAGTAAAAAATATTTTTGCAAGAATTCAAATATCAGATAATATTTTTTCTCTTCTCAAAATCATAGCAACATAAAGCATTATATACCTGAGGTATAGCTCCAATATCATCTAAGAGGTTTATCCAAAGCCACACAACCAGTTAATGTCAAACATGGATTAAAGTCCTTTTATTTCTCATTAATGAAAATCCTATTCAATGACATACTAGCTTTCTTACCTGTCTTGCCAAAAGTAATTTTTAGCAGATAGTACTTTAAATAAACTGTAAAATTCCAAGCTAGTTAGTAAAAGTATATTAGTTTTAAATTTTTTTTAGCTACAAAGGTAAGAATACCATTTTATACAACAGAGAACACTTAAATGTGCTAAAAGTATTAGAAAGTAAGCAGAAAGTTTTAAAAGCACTAATTTTGCAACAAGGTAGTCAAAAGGATATTAATATTAAAAACATAAAATGAAGTGAAACTCGATGGCTCACACCTATATTCCCAGCACTTTGGGAGGCCATGATAGGAAGATCGCTTGAGGTCAGGAGTTCAAGATCAGCCTGGTAAACATAGCAACACCCATCTCTAAAATAAAGAAAATAATAATAAATTAAATCAAATAAATTAAAATAAAATAAAACAACCAGAAAACCATGGCAAGAATGACAGTGCCTACCAGGGAGTCACATTCAGAAGATAAAGAAATGAATGTTAGAAAAATTTTGAAGAAAGAAAAGTCAGGGCTTAAGCAGAATTTCATAAAATGAGTGACGAGTATGCATTAAAAGAAAGTTTATGTTTTGGATAATGAAACATTTGCTTGTTCAGCAAATACTTATTGAGCACCTGCTACCTGCCAAGCATTCTTCTACGCATGGTCTTTAAGAGAAGAGTAGTATGTCACTGATAGAAAGGGATAGTATTGTTGCTACATCTTTGTTTTTCATTAAACATATTTGTTTGAATAACTTTTTCACATTTCTTATGTCTCTGGCAAAACCTGGAAAGGAATAATCATCTGATGTATAAAATAATAAATAGAAGGGTACCGTATTTTAACAGAATATTTTACAGATAAATAACTTGACACCCCAAAGAAAAAAATGAATAGCCCTAGATCATTTTTAAAATGAATTGTCCCCTCTCCTCTTTCCAAATGTCTTAGAAATATCTTCTACTTTCTCCATGTCCGAGGATCTTACCTCTTCTCTACTTATTCCAAATGAACCCTGAGTCAACATGTGATTTACAGGTAGAGAAAAAGATAAACTCATCCTTTCTAACCCACTCCCATGAGCTAATTAACTGAGCACCCTTAATAAAAGGTCCTTTACATTGAGAATAAATTAGTTTGACAAAGAAAGAAGGATTGCCATTTACTTGTGTATCACAGCTCTATTTCTTGATATTAAACGGGAAATTTTTATGGCTAGGTAAGGGTGGGCTGATAGCGGCCACATGAGGCTTTTCTTAGACTGTAGTTTTATCAGTAGGTGGGACCCCCAAATTCAGCTATTTCTCAACAGAGAGAAAATAATGGCTCTGCTCAGAATGACTCAGCCTTAGCACTACTGAAATTTGGGGCCAGATAATTCTTTGTCGTGAGGGACTGTTTTCTATGCTGCAGGATGTTTAACAGCATCACTATCCTCTCCTCACTAGATGCCAGTAGAATGTACCCCCGCCCTTTGAAGTTGTGACAACCAGAAATGTCTCCAGGCATTTCTTATGTCTTCTGGGGGAAAGGTCAAAATCAACCTCAGTCAAAAATCACTAATCTAGCTGATCTTAGTCCACCATACAAACATCCAGAAGCAGTTTCAGATGATAAAAGTCATTGCTGGGAGATCTGTGCTCACAGGTAGCGTGTGATGCTTTCCTCCGTCTGCAGATCAGAAGTATACCTTAAGTGGTTAGACCAGAAGTACGTTCTTTTCTTCTCTACGACGAACATACTTTTAAGTCTGTTTGTTAGAGACAGGGGACTGGATTCTTATTGGCTCAGGAGCATAATTCTCTTAAGGAGATAAATTTTATAAACACTGGAAACTAAATACTTTCATAGTATGTGTCTGCCAGTGGAAAAAACATATATACTCTTTTTTTTGATCCTATTGTATAAATATTATGAAACAAACATATAGATGTTCTTTTTTCCTCATCATGTAAGTCCAAATAATCACAAACAGAACTTCGTACCAACTGATCAGATTTTCTTAGAATTCTCATAGCAATGAGCTGACTCTCACATACCACATACGCCCACATCAATTTGAGGTTCAGATTTTAACAACTCACACTTTAACATTAAGCCTAACTTTTAACTCTGGTCACAGAATACAACTGATATTTTCAGTAAAAGTATAAAATAGTGTAGTGAAAATAATCTTGTCTATTATATCGACTTTCTTCTCAACCAGCATTTCACAGGAACATTCATTCTCATCAGATTTTTGTCTTTCTGTATTCAATAAGGAAGATAACAAATTAAGCCAAGTACTTATGGTAATTGGAACTATAAACAGAAATAAAAATTTTTGCCTGCTTTTTCCTCATAAGTGCTGAATAAAATGATATAAACCTTTTATTCTTTAATATGTTTCAATGCCGTAATGTTTACCAAAGTCATTTCAATGCCACGACAATTCTGAAATTATACTCTTGTAACAGTGGTTGGGCTTTAACTGTAAAGTAACTCATTGCTTATGTTATCAAGAAACAAATGTTAATGGTATGTTATTGTCCATTTTTTTCTTCCCTAACTTTTCTTTACTCAATTAGTCAATACTATGCAGTACATTTACAGGCTACAGTTTAAAACTAGTACTACTGATTGGAATCCATCATTAGGAAATAATTTAATAGTAGTGTTTAGAACAAAAAATATTTCAAAAACTTTTGAACTTTTAGCACTCTTCTCTCATTTGCTTGATAACCTTGTAATTACTCTATTGATTCTTCTTTGAAACTTAAATTTTCACATAGCTCTAGAGGACTGTATTGCCAGAAAATACTTTATGTACTTCATGTACATGTCTTTTTTTTTTAAAACCAACTATTCCTCGAGGACATGAACTATTTCTTTGTATCCTATATGGAATGTTATGAACAGTAGGTGGTCAATTACTATTTGTTGACAAATCATAAATTCATATATTCAAATCACAATTCATATATTTGTGTATGTAATAGTTTGAAGGGGCTATAATTTGATTTTATACTACTCTAAGATGTAGTGGCAGAAAAATAGAAACTTTCCAGTAACAAGTTTAAGAAGTCATGTATTATAGACAAGTTAATCGCACCTATGGTTTCTAGGTATTCTCGTATATTAATATTAGCTTTTGAGTATGATATGCGATATTCAGCAGATAAACTGAAATATCAGATGTGTTTAAGATCTAACTTGACATATATTGAACTTATTTATCTGACTTTATTTGGAGTTTATTTTCAGGAAAACATTTCAAAATCTGGAAAATGCACAGAAAAAATAGCTCTGTCTATGTTTTTGGCAACTGAAAACAAAATACAAATCAATAAATTCCTCAAATTAATTTATCTTAATGTTTGAAAAATATTGCCTGCAGTATTTAATACTTTTGCAAGATAGAGTGACTTCCACTTTAAACCTATATTTCAGGAAGAAGAAAATGTATTATTTTCTCTGAAGATAGTCTTTTCATTGCTGGTATATGACTCTGTGCTCATTTTCTTATGTCAACTATCTTTTAACTGCCTTGGTGAAACTTTGGTATTTTGTCTAAAATATTTGCATTAGATTATTAATGTCTGAGATAACTACCTACATTGAGCAAATTGACATTTGTATAGTTGGACCCAATGCCATATCAGAGAGCCAGATACAGTCCCTAGTTAGAATCCTCTCTTCCTGTCAAGGCTCTGCTTCTGATCAATCACTAGGCATAATGAAGAGCCAGGCATTTGTTTATTGACTCCCACTTGAAACCATAAGCCTTTCACAGTAGGTGGCTAAAGAGTCACAGATTAAAATTATTTCTTACAGTACAATTTTATGTATGCGTTACATGTTTTAGAATTTAAGAAAAAGCAAGAAACTCTAACATAAAGTTTCACTGTACACTCTCCATTTATTAAATGCAAATTTAAAACATATATATGGCTGATTTTTAAGCCTGTATTCCAGTAAAGTTTATAGTTCCAATCGCTTGGTGGGCTCAACTCTTTAGGCATTTTAGGAAACTTCTTTTGGAAGAAGCTTTTTAGTCTGTGGTATATTTTATTGACTTATCCAGTAGTGCTGCACTTTAAATTTGGATTTCATCTGAGGAAAAAGATGGAACTCATTTGGTCCAAGACACATGAATAATGTAAGTGATGGATCTGGGCTGTGCCATTTTTGGCCCCAAATAGTCTGTGACTTTAATAGTTCTAAAATTGATTTTTGTTTTTGCATGACTCATATCTTTGCAAAAAAATTTGAGAGGTTTTCCAAAATCTTTGTGTAATGGAATAAATAGACCCTCTCCCAAGCTGTCCATTTTAAAGGACAATGCTCCCTTGAAGGAGTGAATTTAGACATATTTGTAAAAAGATATTATTTGAAGTCACACTTTGTACTTTCACTTAGGAAGAATAAGATGTCATCAAGATTGCAAAGGAGCAGGATCTGGCTTTGTGGGTGTCAAATGGCTTGTCCGAGGTCCCCAAGCACATCGTGGGGTGGTATTGTGAAACTGTCATCATCAATGGCTTTTTAAAAACCTTTTTGAAAAACACCTTTCCCTGTGACCTTCCAACTTGGTTCTTACCCTTATTACATTAATAGTTGATGTGATGTTTTGAGCCTTGAAAATACTAGGGCTTAAATAGTTAACATAAGCTAATAATTCCTTGTTTCCTTTACTTTTCTAGTAGGCAAGAGCTGGGCATTTAGCCAAGAAAGAAAACCTTATAATAAATCCAAAAACTGAATAAATAAGTCTTGTTTTTCTGATGGTGTCCTAAATTGGGTGACATTCTAAAATTGAGTCTAAATGTTTGTAGTAAAACTCAACAAAAAGTGAGTTCCTCCTAGAGAGTCTGAAACCTCTATAACTGGACAACTGTAATTTGGGGGACTTTATTTCCACGGAAAATTAGAGCTGCTCTCTAAACCTTTAAATTATACATCTAAAGAAAGCACTTCTTTGTCTCTTGAGGCAAGGCCCATACTGACTTGAACATTGGAATTTTTGAGTCACATTTCTTTTTTAGTCTAATTTAAGATAGTTGTGGAACTTAACATTTCTCTTTTTATTACAAATGTCTTAATAATAATAATTGGGGCTCCATGTAATGCATAAGGTGTTCAGATCCTTAAATAATAAAATCATAATAAAAAAGCATAGTTTTCAAATTTATTAATACATTTATTTAATATACATTCAATTTTTTTTTTGTTTGGACACCATGCTAAAAGTAGGAGCTATAACTATAAAACAAAAATAAACAGAGTTCCTACCCTGCAGATCTCATAGTTTACCAAAATCAAGACATTATTTGAGAGAATAATTATCTTATCATAAGCTATACATCTCAGGTTTATCTAAACCACTACATAGAGATAAAGAAAATCAATGGTATTATTAGTATTACAGTCTTTGAAATAGACATTTATTAAAAAGTATATGTAAATATTAATTTTTTAATAATTGATTTTATGATTGTGAAATAGTATGATTGGATAACACCATAAATCTTTTTGATAGGAACCAATACTGTGGCTTAATTGTAATTCCATAAATTTAATTTATATCCAGTACCTTTGTTCCTTTACTTCCAACAGATATATTTTTCTTTACCAGATCTCTTATAAAAATAAGAAGCCAGAAGCCTCTGAAGCAGATTCAATTTTTAAATACAATAATCATGGCAGACTAAGGAAGGTATATGGTGAAAAAGACTTGATAAATTACTGCAAAATGTAGAAACAGCATGTATTGTTAGAAACCCATCTAATTTTGTGTTTCATTTAACCAGTGAAAAATGTTTAAAGAATATATTTCCCTTTGTACTTTTAATTTTATGCAGCCATAAGGAAAATTATGATTCTTTTTATTTTTCTATATATTTTATGTTATATCTGAAAATGATATGTTGCTTCTAGAGTACAGTAAAGATTTTTTATAAAAAAATTAATCTTTCATCTTTCACACTTAACTTATGAATCAAAAATAATTTCAATGTATATTAGATACATGAAAGCTTAGATAATGAACAGTACATATAACATTATAACATTTATCAAATTAGAATTTTGTTTAGTATTTACTAGCACCACATTTTAAATAGGATTTTTCAGTTTACTTAATAATCTCATTGATGTGTTCAGTTTCTTCCTTGAGTGTAACTGAAAGCACTTTATTAGCAATGTCAGCATGCCAAAAAATCTATAATGAACGTACAGAATGGAACCTATTATAGACTACAGACTTGACCATCAGGATGGCACATCCAGATTTATTTGGCTTCATATGTGTAGTTAGGGGTAGCATGACATTGATCATAAATATAAAAGATACAGTGTACTACTAGATCTTTTAAGTGAAAACACCATTTTCTGAACTCTTTTGAATGGCAATGTAATTGACTGATAAATTTGACATATGCTGATAGTGAATTACAAGCTAAAGATAAATGAATTTTATATTATGAATAGAAAACAAATATGCCATTCTAGGAAACAAATGGTAATTCCAGATACGGCATTGTAGAAATAAAAAGAAAAGAGGTTATTTTTTCTGAAACATTTTATCAGTGAAAAAAATAGATATGCTGTATCTCAAAATAATACAGTTATGTCATTGTGGTAACTGTTTTCATTACAACAAATAAAACAAACCCAGGTAAATAATGAGCAGTAGTTTAATATGCATGCCTTCTTTTAGCCTTTAATAAGTGACTATGGAATATTCAAAGGCATTTTTAAATGGTGATCTGGTAAATATAATTAATCTGATAACTGCCAAAGCCCCTCATTAAATCTCCACTTTAGTTTTCATTGGTAAGTGTAATTAATAAATAGATCTGCCAGGTTTTATATAACTTCTTCTATCAAAACATTTCTAGGGTGACAACCTAGTGTAATAGTCATTCAATTAATAATTATGTCGGACTAAAAATGATTTGGACATGGATTCTGATTTGCACAGTCTATCTTGAAAGATATTTTAGGATAAAAGAATTATCACAAAAAAATTAAGATATTAGAAGATTTAAAGGGGAGAAAGTATTATTATAGTTTACTAATAAAAATTACCATTACAGATGTAGTATTTGCTTTGGGTTTTGAGGAATGAACAAAGCAGGCAATTGAAAATATTAAATTAGAAATAAGGCTTTGAGAGTTGTCTTCCTTAAAGTTCCAAAACCTTAAAGTTCAAGGACTAGATCTGATAGAAGTGACTCCATAGTCCATGCTCTTAGAGAAAAAACACAAATATAGAGAACATATAATAATAAACAGTGCCAAAGCAGGGCAAAAGCAAATGTAGAGGATACTACTTGTGTCCTACATTCTGAGTTTAACTCAGACCTTAGTCGGTATCGTCTTTTCAAACTTCAATCTCATTTGCCACTAACTGTATGTTTATTATAGGAAAGAATCTGACAGTCTGCAACTGAATTGTTTCTTGAAGAGTGACATAGTTGACCTCAGATTAGGTGGCCTCAATTAATCCTGTGGTATAGATAAATAAAAGTTCAGCATTCATTACAATAATACTGTTAATTTAACCCTCAGTGATTCATTCCTAGAACATCTTTGCTGGTGTTTGCCTTTCCCTTCCCACATCTCAGGTAAAACGTTGTACTGGCAATATTAGAAGACTTGCTATGCCTGTGTTTGTAAGCAAGAGAAAACATGCTCCCTTTTGAGGTAAAGCCACATAAAGATATCTAAGGAGCACTTCATCCTAGAGCACAGAGTGAATAGTGGTTAACTCACTGAGCTTTGTGCTCAGGGTTCAAGTCTTGGTCAGTACCTACCAGAAGAATATCTTTGGATAAGCTGTTTAACCATTACATAAGATAGCTAACGTTTATTGAGTTGCTGCTATATACTAACCACACAAATAAGTATTTCACTCTGATTATCTTAAATCTATATGACTCTTTAAAGTAGCTATTGGGTCTTCTGTTTTACAGTGAAAGCAACTGATGATAATCAGTTTAAATTTGATCTAACTTCAAATTACTTAGTGTTAATTGCTACACTAAACTACCTTCTTTTTCCAAATTATTGTAAATTTGTCCTTTGACAGTTCACATTTATTTTCATCCTTTTCATCCTCTTAAGAACCTGGCTCTGTGGAATATTCTTCTCGCCACTCTTCTAACCTCCTAATCTTCTTTTGATTTCTCATCAATATCTAGGAGCCAAGTTTTTCCTCCCTCAGAAGTCTCCTTTCGTTCTCGGACACGTTGTCACTACATAGATTTCATCAAAACTGGTTTCCTTCTCAACCTGCAGTTGAATACAATTTGGTATCTGATCCATCACTCCAGGAAAATAAGCAGATTCTGCAAACTTTAAACAATGACTTTTTTACTTAACCATGTAAACTCTAGTTATCCTATTTGACTTTTGGGTATTCTTCTTGGCAGTATTTCACACTCTACCACACTCTTCTCAAAACATACAAAATAGTGGTTAATGCATAAGCACTGAATTTACTTCATATGTATTTAAATCCCAATATCCCAATTCCATATCTTTTTTTTTTTTTTTTTTTTTTGAGTTGGAGTCTTGCTCTGTGGCCAGGTTGGAGTGAAATAGCACGATCTCAGCTCACTGCAACCTCCGCCTCCTGGATTTGAGGAATTCTCCTGCCTCAGCCTGCTGAGTAGCTGGGACTGTAGGCGCCCACCACCAGGCCTGGCTAATTTTTGTATTTTTAGTAGGATCAGGGTTTCAACATGTTGGCCAGGATAGTCTCGATCTATTAACCTCATGATCTACTGCCTCGGCCTCCCAAAATGCTGAGATTACAGGCATGAGTCACCGCCCCCAGCCCCCAGTTCCATCTCTTAATTGTGAAACTCTGGGCAATGTTTTAAATTCTTTCTTTTGAAAATTCATATAAATCTATTTAGGGGAGACAAAACACACGTATGTAAAAACATGTTTGCAAGCAGGGAATTAAAAATAAGATGCAAGCCTCATACGGTGGTTTACTCCTGTAATCCTAGCACTTTTGGAGGCCAAGGCAGGAGCATTGCTTGAGGCCAAGAGTTCAAGGCCAACCTGACCAACATAGTGAGACCCTGTCTCTAAAAGATAAATAATAAATAAAATAAAAAATATAAAGAAGTGACTGGTGGCTACTTCATATTGGGTTAGTGTATGTGGCAGGAGGATAGGGTACTTGTCTGGGCTGATACACGAAGAGGAGCTGGTCATATGAAGAGTGCTGAAAAGATAATCCCAGCTCAGTCAAAGGGAACAAGCTTGGTATTATTGAGGAATTGAAAGAAACCTGTGTTTCTGGAGAAGATTGAACAGATAGGAGAGTGGTCTAACATGGTCAGAGAGATACACAGTTGTTAGAAGATGCAGAGCTTTGAAAATAGTCTGTACTTTTTTTTTTTTTCAATAGAAAGTCATGAAGGAGTTTTAAACTAGAAAGAATGAGCCTTATTTATACTTTTACATACTTACACCTGTTATATATGTACATAGCAGGAGTTAATTAAGGAGTCTAAATAGAAAGCTGGATCTCATTTAACTATAAATTTGAAATACCTGAGAAAGAACAAGACTGGATATTCAGACTTTGCTTTTCTATCAAGAGAAAGACAAAAACTGAGCTCAATTATAGATAAGCATCTAAAGCATTCAATTCTGCTATTCAATTCTAATTGGTTCTTCTCTATCACCTACTGCATTTACGGATTAAGATTGGAAGATTGTACCTAGTCTTCTTGCCCCAGTGTTGGTGGGAATCCTCACCCCACTCATTAACAAATAATTTAGGGAACTTTTGTGAACAGTCAAGGGATTTCCCTTATTTGCTTTGTGATTGCTAAAAGGATCAATGTGTAAGTACCCAGTACAATATTTGGAACACAGCAGCTGTTTTTGGTATAGATACAAAATAGACATATAGATAGAGAACGCCCAATATTTTATTGAATTCTTTTTGTATTTCTTGCATCTTTATTCTATCATAATACAAGTTAGTTTGTTGTTGTTGTTGTTTTTGAGACAGAGTCTTACTCTTGCCCAGGCTGGAGTGCAGTGGTGAAATCTTGGCTCACTGAAACCTGCACCTCCTACGTTCAAGCAGTTCTCCTACCTCAGCCTCCCAAATAGCTGGGACTACAGGTGCTTGCCACCACGCCCATCTAATTTTTGTATTTTTAGCAGAGACAAGGTTTCACCATGTTGGCCAGGCTGGTCTTGAACTTCTGACCACCCGTGATCCGCCCGTCTCTGCTTCCCAAAATGCTGAGATTACAGGCATGAGCCACTGCATCCAGCTACAAGTTAATTTGAAAACTCAAATTTAATGTAAACTGAGAATACGATTATAACATCTTCAATTTTACATTGATTTATAGTGTTCGTTCCTCAAAAAAAAAAAAAAAACTCAAATAATACAAAGAAACCTACCATTTGTGCATTAGTCCCATTTCACAGGTAACTAACCAGATCAGTCAAGGCCTTGGAAAGATACAAAGACAAATAAATATATTATCATGGTTTTTCTTGGAAGAATAGGATAAAATATAATATTTAGCTTCTAAAATATGAATATATTTTGTCATATTGTAAATTCAAATTTCTGGAAATATAGGTAGAAAAAAGTGTGTTACAAAGCAGCTCTAAGGCTTCTGCAAACTCACACAGCTGCTCAGCTCCAATCCCAGACTCACAAGGTCTTCCATATATTAGATTGCCTCACATTTGTAAGGTTACAAGCATTTAAGGGAAAAAAAAAAACTTTGAAGTATTACAAATAGGTAGCTCAGTAGGTCATCCTAAGCAATACAGAAATCTCAGCTGCCATAAGCAAAATGAAAGGTATATGGCATTCTACATAAATTGTTTAGTTGTATGGCAAAAGATATCGTTATAATTAGTATATAGAAATAATTAGCATATAGAAAATGTTATCCTGAAAAATATTCGCGGCACAAATAGCAGACATGGGATTGATATGCTCACTATACAAATGACAAATACAAACTAATTAAAAGATAAATAATCAATAACAATGGCCAAAGTACATAGCATTTCACACAAGGAGATCCCAGATGGCTAATACCGTATAAAGAGATGCTTAATCTTAGTAATCAGAGTCAGATAAATGGAAGTTAAATAAATATTTGAAATATTATGTGAAAAAGAAATAGCCACTAGTGATAAGTAGAATTCTCATATTGATGGTTACAGTAGAAATTTGGGAGATTTTTGGAAACATTCTGGGAATTGGCATTAAAAAGAAAATCACAGTAGTTGCTGAAATTTAAGATAACATAATCTTTGGCTTGGAAATCCTTTCCTGTGAAATGGCCTTAAGGTAATAAAATATTCAGTAGGTAAGAACTTATGTGCAGAAATTTTTAATACAAGAGATTTTATGTGCAAGGATTTTATTATATTTGCTTATAGCAGAAAATGAAACAATAAGGATGTTTTTTGATAGTTGTGTCAAATCTGTACTATTGAAATATTAGCAGATATTTAATGAAGTAAAGGCGTAGTCATTTGTTGAAAAACAGAGCCATTATAATTTTATACTGAGCAAATCATTATGTAAATTATAAATATATGTATAAGTGTGTATAACAGCCTTTATCATAAAAAGATAACCATAAACTTTCACAGAGGTGTGCATATTTATATGATAATTCATAAAGGTATAGAAAAATACAAGTCAATGCTGTTATTATTGGTTAATTCAGTAAGGTGGAAAAGTTTAAGCATATTTGCCTTACACTTTTGACTGACTTGTTAGCTTAAATAAGCATGTACTACTTTCATAATTATTTTTACAGAATAAATGCAATGATGTTCCTCAATTTTCAGAAGAAAGGTTTTATTACTTCTTCTCTGGCTGTAGTGTTCTCTAGCTGTAGTCTCATTTCCAAACTTGCTCTTTTATAATCACTTTCATCATGAGTTAATTGTAAATTTCTGTGATCCATGGAATCTTAATTCAAATTCAAGATGAAAACATCTCAAGTGTACAGTTTACGCCCCACAGAGCCCTAAAATGACTTAGGATATGTAGCCTTTTGGTGGCTAAGACAAACACAAGAGCAATTTCTTTTAAAGAAACAAGAATTGCAGCAACACTTCTGTAAAAAACATTTTTTCTATTTCAAGTTTCTCTTCTTTCTCTGAATATTACAAAGCACTGCAATATAATCAAATAACCAAACAATGCTTATTTACCATTGTAATATACCAGTGCTCTACAAGCCAAGGTACAAAAGAAATTAAGCAGCCATTATGGCTTTATCCCTGCTGCTTAGAAACTAATAAAAACACATTAATAATAAACTGTAGTCAAATATAAAGTGCTGTGTAACAAGCTAAAGCAATAGGAAAAGTAAACATTGTGCAATTAAATATACACTTCCGTAAAATTCTCATCACTAGGACTGGTCTGGCCAGGGAAAGAGCCAAACTTATGTTTATAGAAAAGAGAACAAACGAGGTCAAACTGTGTGTAAAAAAAGACATAGAGATTTTATCGGGACACATAAAGATCTCATATTAAATGATTGATTCTTACATAAGGAAATAGGGTTAGTATGTCAATTCTTTAACAAAAACAAATTAACTTACAAAAACATCTCACATGCAAACACACAAACACCGTTTTCACGTTCTCTGCAGGACAGAGTCAAGCAAATAGAATTGACCACTCCCTAAAAATGTTCCAGGTACACTAAATTTTATAAGTGGATGTGTTTACTGACAGTAGAAAGGATATAAGCAATAGGTAAAACTCAGTCACTTAGAATTTAAAGTGCATAAAGCATTATGTTAAGTTTGAAGAGTAAGGCAGGATGTCAAGAACACCCATAACATAGGTGTTATATTAAAAGATCTGAGACAAAACCCACCGCTGACAGCCAGTTCTCCATGGGTCTCCTATTTCTTTACATTTTCTGAGACAGAGTCCTGACTGCCTTTGTTCAAAACTGTCATTTTAAGAGTGTTTGTATAGCAAAAAGCCCTGGAAATTAAAGGTGATGTCTTCCTCTAGAGCAAAGAGCAGGCATGCTGAATGTCTAGTATAAGATAATGACTCCCTTTGGTAAAAGGATAGGCATGCCTATTCTCCTTTGTAAAAATTCTGTTTCCTAAGGTTAAGGTTCCTCTCTGTAATGCAACCACCTGGGTCTATTTACACGTCTCTGTGGGACTTTGGACAAGGGAAACATGCAAACATGCTGCTCTGCTGCTAACTGTACCAAAAGTAAAGTCCTTTGTCTCTGACACAGGAGTTTCATCTCCTCCCCGATCTATGAAATTGTGCTAGGTTAACTTGTTAGCTTACAAACGGTGTAAAACCTCAGACTTTTCATAGTTCTTTACAATATTCATTAGAAGGATGAAATTACAAAGAATGCTTTTGGGAAAAGGGAAGATGAGGGCCTTTTGGGCCAAATAAGGGGATTCAGTAGAAGTCAGGGGATTTATAGCAAATATATGATATTTTACAAAAGTATTCATCTACAATGGGTTACAAGTATTAGACAGAAAGGGAGAGAAAGAGCAGAAGAGAGGGAGGGAGAGACAGAAGGAAGGAACTGGGAGAGGGGAGGGGCCCTTCCCACTGATTTTTAAAAGCACTGCTCTAGAAAATTATTCTAAATCTAAAAATTTATGTAGATTGTTATAACAAAAAGATACTCTTAGTTTGAGGAATTTAACACTATGGTACTGTTATGGTTAATAAATGTTCTGATATAAATAATGTATGTGGTTTTAACATTGTGTTTGCCTAAAATGTTTTGACTGTAAAAAGTGCTACATCTGCACATTTCAGCTCTAGGCTTTTCATTATTTCTCATTAACAAGATTGACTCAGATACCCTCTCCAACAAAATTTGACTTATCATTTTAATATTTGCTAACTAAATCATTCAATCTCTTTGCATATCCTTTTATATGTATATTATGTGTAGCAAAGTCCTATTATGTGTATAACTCTATGATCTTTATTCTCCTTCTCTACAGGAAGAACCCAAATCAAGAGATTTACTACAAGTTTGAAATGATCATTTAAGTCAATGATGAAGAAATTCTGATTTACTTAAGTAACCAAAATATATTGAAAACTTGCTAAGGTAAGCAATATTATTACAATATTGCAGACCTTTTGAGACTTTATTGATGAAAGACTGGAAAATACCTTAAATGAGACATTTTGGTTCTTCCAGTGTCAAAGGCCACATTTTTTAAAAGTTCATCAAATTCTCTCAAAAAAAAGTAAAAGAGATGGTAGAGAAGAATAATGAACATATTCGTGTGCTAAGTTTCCTACTGAGTCTTTTCAAATTCTATGGCTTACTGGAGCTTTCTTATTTTTTAAAGTATTCTTTGGTTAACACTCACTAACCACACCCTGCTGATAGCAGGAAATCAATTTAATAGGCAGCTGAGTGAGAGGGAATGTAACAGAGCGGAAATTGCCCTAGACTAGTGATGCAGAGATTTATCTTTCTCCAAATCCACTACAATACATGTACCAAATAAGATGTATATTAAAACCCTTTAGGTACTTTTGCATGTATTATTGAATACAAAAGATGCACTCCAGTAAATATTGATCAGCTCACAAAATAGTAGAAAACAATATATAAATGCATGCATATGTGCAAAAGAAAGAGAGAAAATATGTACATGTGATAATATGTGTATATATAACTATACACCCACATATGCATACACTACATGCACATACACACATACAAAACAAACATACATTTGTAACATTAATCTGCTGAACTTACAATTCAACCCATCAGAATCATTCTTTATCTTTGTAAAGAATTATGTATGACATTGCCAGAGTGGAAATGAAATGAATTATCATCAAAAATTTCACTAATAAGATTTCATGGGCTGGGCATAGTGACTGATGCCTGTAATCCCAGCATTTTGGGAGGCTGAGGTGGGTGGATTACAAGGTCAGGAGTTCGAGATCAGCCTGGCCAATATGGCAAAACCCCGTCTCTACTAAAAATACAAAAATTAGCCGGGTGTGATGGCAGGTACCTGTAATCCCTGCTACTCAGGAGGCTGAGGCAGGAGAATTGCTTTAACCTGGGAGGCAGAGGTTGCAGTGAGTACATGATCATACCATTGCACTCCAGTCTGGGAGACAAGAGCAAGACTCTGTCACACACACAAAAAAAGATTTCATGAAGAGTTGTGATCCTACTACAAAAATCTGGAGTTCTCTCTGCTTCTTAATTAGTGTTTAGACAGGCTTCTCAGCTCACTCTGTCATCTAGCCCATGGCAAAAATATTACAAAGGACTATATTAATTAAAATATAATCCCTCTGAGTGTAGATGTTATTGAAAACATAGACAATCTTCATCCTATATGAAGCCTGTATTCTAAAATTTTCTTTTAATTCACCCATTTGGAATTCAAATGCTTTTCTCTATGTAAGTTGTATGGTGTAGTGTTCTTCATTTTTCCAGAGAGGCCACAAAATGCAATTCCATCCATAAGATGTCTAAATATGATGGTGAATTCTATTTCAATTACACTTAATTATTATTCTGTAACAGGTGAGTTCAAAATAACATGTCTTCCCTTTCTGAAGCATTGGGGCTCTCTATCTCCCATCAAGGTGTTGTTTAATCAGAAGGCTGGCTCTCTGGCAAAGAGTATGAGTTGATTTAGAGGTTTTTTATATTTCAACAGATTGCCTGTATTTTTGCAGAAGTGGATAATTGGTTTTTTTTGAAGTTGAAAACATAAATCTCTAGTTTAAATACCGACATGTATGCTCCCATTATGTCCTACATACTGTGGCAGGTACTGAAGAAAAAACATAGAGGTCAAAAACACTGGCTGGGCTTTAAGGGCATTGGAAAAGCAGGAAACTCAGTACTCACTCTTATCTATTGCACAAAATACTCAACATATAATAATAAATGAGGCTGAAGAAAATGTGAGCTGAGGATATTCCATGTGGGTTCTTGCAAAATTTTTCAGGCTAAAAATTTTACCTGTATGTAGGTTTTATTAAGATGTCACTGAAAGCCATGGACATACACTTTGGAAGGTTTAATACAGCCAATATCATACGGAATGGGCAAAAACTGGAAGCATTCCCTTTGAAATCTGGCACTAGGCAAGGATGCCCTCTCTCACCACTCCTGTTCAATATAGTATTGGAAGTTCCAGTCAGAGCAATTAGGCAAGAAAAAAAAATAAACAGTATTCAATTAAGAAAGGAGGAAATCAAATTGTCACTATTGACAGACCACATGATTGTATATTTAGAAGACCCTGTCATCTCAGCCCCAAATCTTCTTAACTTCAACAGAGTTTCAGGATACAAAATCAATATGCAGAAATCACAAGCATTCCTATACACCAATAACAGACTAACAGACAGCCAAATCATGAGCAAACTCCCATTCACAATTGCTAAACAGAGAATAAAATACCTAGAAATACAACAAACAAAGGATGTAAAGAAACTCTTCAGGGAGAACTACAAACTACTGCTCAAGGAAATAAGAGGGGACACAAACAGATGCAAAAACATTCCATGCTCATGGTTAGGAAGAAACAATATTGTGAAAATGGCCATACTGCCAAAAGTAATTTATAGATTCAACACTATCCCCATCAAGCTACCAATGACCTTCTTCACAAAGCTGGAAAAAAACACCTTAAACTTCATATGGAACCAAAAAGGAGCCCACATAGCCAAGACAATCCTAAGCAAAAAGAGCAAAGCAAGAAGCATCATGCTCTGACTTTAAACTATACTACAAGCCTACAGTAATCAAAACAGCATGGTACTGGTACCAAAACAAAGATATAGACCAATGGAACAGAACAGAGGCCTCGGAGGAAACACCATAAATCTACAATCATCTGATCTTTGACAAACTGGACAAAAACAAGCAATGGGGAAAGGATTCCCTATTTAATAAATGGTGTTGGGAAAACTGGCTAGCCATGTGCAGAAAGCAGAAACTGGACCCCTTCCTGACACCTTACACTAAAATTAACTCCAGATGGATTAAAGACTTAAACATAAGACCTAACACCATAAAAACCATGGAAGAAAACCTAAGCAAAACAATTCAGGACATAGGCATAGGCAAGGACTTCATAACTGAAACACCAAAAGCATTGGCAACGAAAGCCAAAATAAACAAATGGGACCTAATTAAACTCCAGAGCTTCTGTACAGCAAAAGAAACAATCATTAGACTGAACTGGCAACCAACAGAATGGGAAAAAATTTTTGCAATATACCCATCTGACAAAGGGCTAATATCCAGGATCTGCAAAGAACTAAAACAGATTTACAAGAAAAAAACAAACAAACCCATCCAAAAGTGGGTGAAGGATACGAACAGACACTTTTCAAAAGAAGACATACATGAGACCAACAAATAATATGAAAAAATGCTCATCATCACTGGTCATTAGAGAAATGCAAATCAAAACCACATTGAGATACCATCTCATGCCAGTTAGAATGGTGATCATTAAAAAATCTGGAGACAACAGATGCTGGAGAGGATGTGGAGGAATAGGGACACTTTTACACTGTTGGTGGGAGTGTAAATTAGTTCAACCATTGTGGAAGACAGTGTGGCGATTCCTCAAGGACCTAGAAATAGAAATTCCATTTGACCCAGCAATTCCATTACTGGGTATATACCCAAAGGATTATAAATCATTCTGTTATAAAGACACATGCACACGTATGTTCATTGAGGCACTGTTTACAATAGCAAAGACCTGGAATCAACCCAAATGCCCATCGATGATAGACTGGACAAGGAAAATGTGGCACATATACACCATGGAACACTATGCAGCCATAAAAAAAATGAGTTCGTGTCCTTTGTAGGGACATGGATGAACCTGGAAACCATCATTCTCAGCAAACTGACACAAGAACAGAAAATCAAACATGGCATGTTCTCACTCATAGGTGGGTGTTGATCAATAAGAACACATGGGCACAGGAAGGGGAACATCACACACTTGGATCTGTTTCAAGGTGGAGAACTAGTGGAGGGACAGAGGGAGGTGGGAAGGTTGGGGAGGCATAACATGGGGGAGAAATGCCAGCTATAGGTGACAGGGGGAATGGAGGCAACAAACCACATTGCCATGTGTGTACCTATGCAACAATCCTGCATGGTCTGCATATGTACCCCAGAACCGAAAGTACAATAAAAAAAAAAAAGTAGTAGGTTTGAAAGTTTGGAAAGGAGAATAACTATTAGAGGACCAATTAGTTTATTGTATTGGTTCAGTCTCTCTCCTTAAAGTTGAGGAAGAATTATCAAATATCTCCAGTGTAAAAATAAAATCCTATATAGACACAAAATTGCTTTATGAAATTTCATGCATAATAGTTTCATTAGACAAATGGTATTACTAATAAGACATCAATATTTACAAGAATTCCTGCATCTAAGGTATGCAAGAAAGCTCAAATATTTCACTTTAGATAACTTTATACCGTTTATAGTAGGCATCTAACAGCAAATAACTATCATTTGAGAAAATATCTCTTTTTCTTAATCTGTCACGATGATGTATAATCAACCTGTATGGAAATATGTACCACATAGGTAAAAATACTTTGAAAAATATGTGATTTCCTCTTTCCATTATACGGAAAACATAGTAGTTGCATAGAATATTACAGATATGTGAGCTTTGGAAGTCTGAAAATAATTTTCCTGATAAAAATTCAAGTTACTGAGAAAATTAAAGGTGATCAGTGAAACCAATAGATGTCTAAAGAAATCTTAATATTAATCATACTAAGGCAAGTCTAATGTTTTGGATCACTGAGATTTTACTCGGTGTTGCTGCTTGTAAGAAGATATTCAGCTCCATGAAGAAATGTGATAATTAATAATTTAGTGGCAACTTATATGCTATTACACTGGCATTTTTCTTTTCCACACTTGAAGATATTCAAGCATGGTGGTTTATGACAATTGCCTTTTTCTGACACAAGAAGAAAAAATAAATAGGTTTCTTTATTCCTTCTATACATATCACACACACACAGACACACACACACACACACACACACACAGAGTTACAAAATATGGCTAAAAATTAAATATACTTAAAGATATATAAAGATATTTTATTTTCAAATCTAAATTGAAATTTTTTTTAATTGTTCAAGTAAAATTTTTTTGACATTGAAAAAACACGAAATGTGATCAGCTTACCAGGTGTCACTTTCTTTGCAAGTTGAAAGCTATGTAATTTTGGACACTGAATCTTTATAAAATATAATATTGAGATATCTGATCTCTGATGATTTTCTTTCCAAGCCCCTGACCAGACAGTCAAGTCATTAGTCACTGCCGGAAATCTGCACATACTCCCACAGTCAGCCACTTTACCTACTATACAAAATGAATGGTTAGTGATATAATTTCACTGTGTCCCCACCCAAATCTCATCTTGAATTGTAGCTCCCATAATTCCCACATGTTGTGGGAGAGACCTGGTGGGAGGTAATTGAATCATAGAGGTAGGTCTTGCTCATGATAGTGAATAAGGATCTGATAATAATAGTGAATGTATCTGATGGTTTTATGAACAGAGTTCCCCTGTGCACGCTCTCTTGCCTGCCACCCTGCAACATAAGATGTGACATAATCCTTCTTTGTCTTCCACCATGATTGTGAGGCCTCCCCAGCCATGTGGAGCTGTGAGTCTATTAAATCTCTCTCTCGTTTTTTTTTAATTCACCCAGTCTCAGGCAAGTCTTTATTAGCAGCATGAGAACGGACTAATTCAGTTAGGCATACTACTCACAATTCTGCTCAATAAGAAGCTATTTTTCTCACTGCCTTTTAAAACCACCTATGAATGTGACTGTAATGTCACAATCCTTTCTTAGCTTCTTCTTTCATGTCAATATGACCTATCCACAAATTAGAAGTTGGGCATTTTCCTTCTCTGCTAGCTACTAGTATCATCCCCTGTAGGTGACAACTGGGGAAGAGGTTCTGATGCTATTGTAGTGGGTAATCTAGGAGTCTGGGCTGCCTGCCCTTCAGGCTTCAGTTTATCCATGCTTACTATTTTCTGCTCAATCTCAGATGTACAATTTCCATTTTGGGATGAACTGCTATTTCATCCTATTCAACTTTATGACTTGGAACAGCTGACATAACTCAGATCATAGGGACAGTTCTTTGATACAAACTCACTTGGTGGCCTATCATCAAATGTTTCATGTCTACAAAAGCCCTGTAACATGCCAAGAGCTACTTCTAAAAAGATACACAAATCTCTGCTCAAGATGGGTTGGCTTTGATCCAGAATTCCAGGGAACTTTGTTGTAATTTTCTCACAGAGGTGACACAAATATATCATACTATATCACTGACACCTCTAACACCACAGGGCTTGATGAATCACTGTGGCAGTGCAGTTTGCCCCTCAGCCTAGACCTGCTGCACAGCTCCCAACAAACCTACAGCCTTCTTTGTCACCCCATAGATTGACCTGGGGCAGTATTTCTAGGTCTGGGACATGTTGCCTCAAGAACACAATGAGGTCTACCAAGAGCTGTACTTTATTTTTTATGGGTAGGGACTGACAGATCATGAACCTTAAAAAGTTGACTGAAGTGTCAGGTCACTGAATCTTCAGAGTGTTTATTTTTCATCCTCTGGTACATATGTGTGAGACACCAAAGCTCTAATAATGTAGATTTAGCTACTTTTTGCTCATCCTATCCAATTAGGGTGGTGTCATTGTTTTAACGGATCAATGTGCAGTGTGCTATCCTGTGGAATATTCAAGTAGTACAAATATCTTTATAATATATATATTTTTAAAGGGTGGAAAAATTAATATAATACTCATGCCTGTAATCCCAGCACTTTGGGAAGCCGAGGTGGGCAGATCACCTGAGGTCAGGAGTTTGAGACCAAACTGGCTAACATGGTGAAACCACGTTTCTACTTAAAATACAAAAAATTAGCCAGGTGTGGTGGCACATACCTGTAACCCAGCAACTCAGGAGGCTGAAGTAGAAGAATGGCTTGAACCCGGGAGGCAGAGGTTGCAGTGAGCCAAGATCGCACCATTGCACTCCAGCTTGGGCAACAAGAGAAAAACTTTGTCTCAAAAAAAAAAAAATTATTATAGTACTCATGCAAAACTGTTAATGAATATTGTAATCCATCTAAGGTAAATAGAAACTCTTCCTCATCCCCTTGGCTAATTAAAATAGCTGCATTCCACATGTCTAAGGCCTTGTTAATCTACTCTAGCCACAATTTTACAGTTCTTATAGCAGTGTGATTGGAACTACCACTTTGCTGAGTTTGCAGTGGTCTCCAGCCGCTTTCTACAATCCATCCACTTTTTTTTTAGGAAACAAACTAGTATATTAAATTAATGACAAAATAAGAAACCACATCTTTCCATATTTTAGGTTTATACAGGTAGAATATCTGCCATGTCCCCAACCTCCTCTCCCGCAGAATGTAATACTCCTTTTGCTATTCTATTTTAGAAGTCATTTTGTAAGGTTTCTGCTTGCTTTCCACAAAGGCTCTCCCAAAGACCAAGGACTCAGTGTGAAATTTATCCCAACTGTCAATTATTTCCATTCCAATATTATACTGAGGTACTGAGGAAATGACCACTAAGAGGGTACATGGATCAAAATAGCCAACTGTGACCTGAGCTTCAGCCAGGACTTCATTTACTACCTGGCTCCCATAGACCTCCTTTCTAAAAGTGGTACCATGATGGTGCTTTGACTCTTTAGTTCCAAGTGCCAACTCAAACCTGGTGTTCAATAATTATCAAGATGTATAAGTATCACTTTCCCCAGAATGCCTGTGTAAATGGCCATAGGTTCCCCTGGGTAATAGTTTGGAGAAACCATTGCCATATGTATTCCTTGCAAGGTCACAAGTTTATTCCTATTAGGAGCCTAATGACCAGTTCAGTCAAGTAGATTTCAAATTTAAAAATTAGCTTAAGATTGGGACTTGAGAAAAAAAATTCACACAATTTTTAGAGGACACTTTTAGTATCTAGTTCCTCCCGTTGTTTCCTTTTACTGACTGTAGATGTTAAATAACACACTCCTTGGCTGCCATTCTGTTTTGCTCCTCAGAATATAACATTCTGTGAATCATTTCATAGTTCCTTGTGGAGCAGTGCTTTTGCTCACCCCCCCAAGCATTGCTTTAGGTAAATGTAGTTTCATGGCCTATTTTCTGGTTAAGTGATGCCATCTGGCTTCTATTATTTCAGAGCCCAATTATCCCAATGGACACTAAGGAACTCAGTTCTATTAGCAGTTACCTCTCCAACTCTTAGTCTCTGTCTGCAGAAGAAATAAAATTCACAGTGACGTTAGTGCACATTTTAACAGCTCATTTCTCATATATCCTCTGGGGCCTCATGCCCAGCTGATCATCATGTAATCGATCCATTACAAAATGTCCACCTTGCACAGCCATGTAATTCTTGGCTCCACTAAGCCAGGGAAACTCAATCATTTTCATATCACTCAGCACTAGCCGTTGCATTTTTTAGGCTTCTGAAAGCTACCCTAACAGTGAATGTACTCCACCGCCCAGTGTTTTGCCAGAGTTTTTATTCTGTGTCCCAAGAAAGTGTCCCAAGTTAGTGAATTATTTCTTATCCTTCTTATATTTGATTATATTTATATAATTCCAATCTCAGGAGTAGTTTTCTGACTCTTGTACATGGGAGCTCTTTGTGTATAAAATCTTCTTCCATCTCTATCACTTAGTTACTTATCAACTATCAGAACAGCAGCTCTTTAAGAAGCTCCTCTATTGGTCTTTCTGAGAGAAAAAATCTCTTTCAACATCTTTAGCATAATGTTAGCTATGAGGGCTCAGTAGAGTAATGCAGGGACAGCATCCTTAAGATAAAATAGAGATACTTTCAACTCCTATTTCAGGGTCTTGAATTACTTTCCTCACCTCAGCATTACAGATCTTCTTTAAGTGCTGAACATTTAATGGTCTCCAAAGCTCTGCAAACCAGCTAGCTGCTCTGCTTTGTTTGTTCTTCCATTGCAAAAAATGACATTTTCTTTTTAGAATTAATAAGTGAGGATTCCCTTTTCCTTGATTTTTTTTGAACAGCTTCAGTATTACTGGTACTAGTTCTTCCAGGATACAAATTCAATGTACAAAAATCAGTTGTATTTCTATACACCAGTAATGACCAAGCTGAGAAACAAATCAAGAACTAAATATCACTTCCAATAGCTACCCAAAAAAGTGCCTAAGAGGCTGGATGTGGTGGCTCACACCTGTAATCCCAGCACTCTGGGAGGCCGTGGTCGGCGGATCACAAGATCAGGAGTTTGAGACCAGCCTGGCCAATATGGTGAAACCCCATCTCTACTAAAAATACAAAAATTAGCCAGGCGTGGTGGCACATGCCTGTAGTCCCAGCTACTAAGGAGGCTAAACTAGAAGAATCACTTGAACTTGGGGGGCGGAGGTTGCAGTGAGCTCAGATTGTGCCACTGCACTCCAGCCTGCCTGGGTGATAGACCGAGACTCCGTCTCAAAAAAAAAAAAAAAAAAAAAAAAAAAAAGTGCCTAGGAATACATTTAACCAAGAAGATGAAAGATGTCTACAATAAAAACACTGATAAAAGAAAGTAGAGATGATACCAAAAAAGATAGAACATCCCATGTTCATGGATTAGAAGAATCAATGTTATTAAAACAACATGACTGCCCAAAATAATCTAGAATTTCAATGCAATTCTTATCAAAATGCCAACTTCATTTTAGACAGAATTAGAAAAAATCCTAAAATTAATATGGAATGAAGAAAGAGCCCAAGTAGCCAAAGCAATCCTAAGCAAAAAGAAAAAAGCTAAAGGCATCATATTACCTGACTTCAAATTATACTACAAGGAAACAGTAACCAAAATATTATGGTGCTGGTATAAAAATAGACAGCTAGATCAATGGAATAAAATAGAGAACCTAGAAATAAAGCCACATGCCTACAACCAACTGGTCTTCAACCAAGTAGACAAAAGCATATGCTGAAGAAAGACACACTATTCCATAAATTGTACTAGGGAAACAGGGTAGCCATATGCAGAAGAATTAAACTGGACCCCTTTGTCTCATCATATACAAAAATTAACTCAAGAAGGATTAAAGACTTAAATGTGATAGTTGAAACTATGACAATTCTAAAAGGAAACCTAGGAAAAACTCTTTTGGACATTGGCCTTGGAAAAGAATTTATGACTAAGACCTCAAGGACGAATGCAACAACAACACAAATAGACAAATGGATTTTAATTAAATTAAAAGGCTTTCACACAGCAAAAGATCAACAAAGCAAACAGGCAACCTATAGAATTAGAGAAAATATTTTCAAACTATGCATCCTACAAAATGGATGCATTTATGTAGACTAGCATCTAGAGTCTATGAAATACTCAGACAACTCAACAGAAAAAAATACACAATGCCAACAAAAAGTAGGCAAAGGACATGAGCAGACATTTTACAAAGGAAGACATATAAATGTCCAAGAAACATGAATATTCAACATCCCTAATCATCAGAGAAATGCAAATTAAACCCACAATGAGATGCCATATTACACTAAACAGAATGACTATTACTAAAAAGTCAAAAAAATAAAAACAAAAACAGAAGTTGGTGAAAATGTAGAGAAAAGAGAACATGTATACACTGTTGGTGGGAATGTAAATTAGTACAATCTTTATGGAAAACAGTACAGAAGTTCTCAAAGAACTGATAAATAGAACTATCATTTGATCTAGCCACCCCACTACTGGTTATCTACTCAAAGAAAAATAAATCATTATTTTACAAAGACACCTGTATTCATATGTTTAAAGCAGCCCTCTTCAAATAGCAAAGATAAAGATATGGAATCAGTCTGTGCCCCTGAACAGATGACTGGATAAAGAAAATGTGATGTATATAGAATACTACTCAGCCATAATAAAGAATGAAATCATGTCTTTTGCAGCAAAGAGGATGAAACTGGAGGTAATTATCTTAAGCGAAATAATCAGAAACAGAAAAGCAAATACCATATGTTCTCTTTGTAAGTGGGAGCTACATAATATGTATACATGAATTTAGAGAGTGGAGTAATAGATACTGGAGATTCGGAAAAATGGGAGGGTGGGAAGAGGATGGGAGGAGGATGACGGTTGAGAAATTACCTAACAAATACAATGTACTCTATTTGTTCGTTTGTTTGTTTGTTTTGAGACCGAGTCTTGCTCTGTTGCCCAGGATGAAGTACAATGGTGAATCTTGACTCACTGCAACTTATGCCTCCCAGGTTCAAGCAATTCTCCTGCCTCAGCCTCCCGAGTAGCTCAGACTACGGGCGCATACCACCACATCTGGCTAATTTTTTTTTTTTTTCTGTGTGTGTGTTTTTAGTAGAGACAGGGTTTCACCATGTTATCCAGGATGGTCTTGATCTCCTGACCTCATGATCCGCCTGCCTTGGCCTCCGAACGTGCTGAGATTACAGGCGTGAACCACCGTGCCCAGCCCACTGTCCTCTATTTGTATGACAGTTACATGGAAAGCCCAGACTTCACTACCATGTAATATAATAAACGTAACAAAACTTGTACCGCTAAATCTTTTTGTTTGTTTGTTTCTTTTTAAGCTACCAGAAAGCCACCCTGACTCTTAACTCTAGACTTTAATCGCTAGTCCTCAGCTTCTCATTATTTCTCTGCAGGCCATCAAGACAACTTAACAGAAATCAGCCAATTTTGCTGTTTTTGTAGGCTTTATTCCTCTATATCTTTCAAATGCCTGATGGTGTTTTTTGTCGTTTTTTTGGCTTGTTGTTTGTTTCTTGTTGTTGTCGTGTTTACCTTCAAGAGCTTTCCTACCACTGGCACAGTTTGTAAAGTTATTGGTGAAATATTTGGTAAGTGTGCTACCAGCTTTTTCCAGGTACTACATGTAACCTCAAATACCATTCAGATGACCTCCATTTTGCCCACCAGCTAGTCTCTCTTATACACTTCTTATATTAATCCCACTACATCAGAACAAGAAGATCTTACATTCCAGTTTGCCTGAGACAATCCTGATTTAACCTGTGGTCATGGCCTTATTGTTAACAATCGCCCTCTTTCCTTCTAAAGATTGTCTATATTGCATGATAAATTATATTATCATCCTAATTAGAATACACTTCCACTTCTCACATTTTACCCATAACATAGATTTATATTACTGACCTTGGTGGTAATGTTGTATTTTATAGAACATTCTATGCCAGAGATACAGCTTATATATATTATCACATTTAATTCAATAAATTATTATCTCCCACTTCTAAAATGAGGAAATTGAGTATGAGAGGATTTAAATCATGTTCTAGATATTACCTTGCTGGTAAAGGGGAAGAAACACAATGTAAAATCAAATCAGTCCGATTTCATATGTTCTATATTATGACGCTTTGTATTCCTTTGTTGCCACATTCTTATAATGACTAACTGAAAATAGTTTCATTTCTGCCACCAGTTTTTCTGGGAATTAGTTTCTCCCACATAAATGAGGAGGTTGGCTATATAATTTCCAGTGTTTTCTTTAAATCTGTAATTCTATTATCTAAATTAAGTAGCTGGCTTTATTATGAATGTTATCAAATTGCTTTTGAATTTTGTTAAACAGGGTAGAAACATAACTGATTTAAAAATATAGTTGGACATGGAGTTTTTAAAAAGTAGCTGACAGAAAATTCCTTGTGAAGTTCAACTACTTTTTAAAAAATCAGAATGTTTCTTTAAGGGCAACACCTTATAGATAACATAATATTGTTTAGTGATACCCAGTATTGAAGCATATCCACTCATTTTAATTTTGTTTTTATGTAGTTGAACAATCAAAAGGATTTATAAAACGTAGTAAAAGAAATAGCAGTCACATGCCTTCATCCCATTCTCTTAGCTCTTTTGTTAGGCATTTTTCTTCACATCCATAAAATAAATGCTTACGTTGCTACTTCTTGATTTTTTTAAGACAATATCTATTGACTTCCTACCATGAAAACTGAAGACTAAGTTTTCTTTTGTTTCCCATGTTTTAAACCGTATTTTCCCATATTTCACACTTCTCATCCCTTTCTCAAAATATATTTGTAATTTTATTGTTTAATTGGCATTCAGGTTTTTATTATGACTGTAGAGGGGTAAAGGCTAGTCACAGTTTAGTCTTGCTTTGTAGCTTCATAGACTGTAACTTCTGGCGGACTTTAGTTCTCTTTCTTTCTCTCTTTCTCTTCTCTCTCTCTCTCTTCTTTCTTTCTTTCTTTCTTTCTTTTTCTTTCTCTCTTTCTCTCTTTCTTCTTTCTCCGCTCTTGTTGCCCAGGCTGGAGTGCAATGCAGAATCCTGGCTCACTGCAACCTCCACCTTCTGGTTTCAAGTGATTCTCCTGCCTCAGTCTCCCAAGCAGCTGAGATTACAGGTGTGTGCAACCACATCCAGCTAATCTTGTATGTTTAGTAGAGACAGTTTCATCTTGTTGATCAGGCTGGTCTGGAACTCTTGACCTCAGCCTTGGCCTCCCAAAGTGCTTGCATTACAGATGTGATCCACTACACCCAGCCAGAACTTTAGTTTTCTAACTAATTTTCTTCTACTATTTACTTAATATTAAGTAAATGGAACATACCATTTACTTAAATGGGAACATACCATTAATTTACTCCAAAATTTGCTCCAAAATTTCTGCTGTTAGAATCAACCTCCTCTTAGCACATTCAAACACATCAAATGTTTTACTGATTTAATATCTCAGAGACATATTTCCTTGTTGAGCACTAAGTCTCCAGCCTGGGCTGATCGCTCTTGAGGCTTGTGACTAAGTTTTCCTAATGTGACCTTTCTGCTTTCATCCTGGAGGTTCGCTTCTCCTTGCACATTGGATCTTCCTTCTAGGCCATATAAGTATCTTTTCTTTTTTCTTAGTTTACTTCATTTTAGTGGTATATTAGTCAGGGTTCTGCAGAGAAATAATCTGTAAGATATAGATAAAGAGATTTATTATAAGTAATTGATTCATATGGTTATGGAAGCTGAGAAGCCCCATGATCTACCACATAGAAACTGATGACCCAGAAAGGCCAGTCAAGTAAGTCAGTCTAGGTCTAAAGGCCTGAGAATCAAGGAAGCAAAATGATGTGTATCTTGGTCCCAGGGCAAGAGAATAATTACTTGCCAGCTAAAGTAGTCATATAGAAAAAGGGGTAAATCCTCCTTTCTTCCATGTTTTACTCTATTTATGCCCTCAATGGATTGAATGATGCCTACTGACATTGAATGAAGTCCATCTGCATTACGGAGTCTAATGATCCAAATGTTAATTTGATCTGAAAACATCCTTACAGACTTTCTCAAAAATAGTGTTCAGCCATATATCTGGGCATCCTTCATTCAGTTAAGTTGATGCAAAACTTAAACATCACTGGTGGAGTATATCCACTAGCAATTTATTGAGAAAGAGAAATGGAGATAATTTTTGAGACTATGCATATGTGAATAAAATGTTTTTCTACCTTCATATTTTATTACTGGGTGACAAAATATGAATTTTATTTTGGGAACAAGTCCTTTTGTTTTGTTTTTGTTTCAACTGGTTGCCTGTACCACTACACTGAAATCTCTGACACAATTGTGAGTCCCGATCCTTTTCATGTGACCTACATCAATATCTTCTCCCTCTTTCAAAACCTTTAGAAACCTCTCTTTGTCACACTTCAGTTTCCTAGAATTTCAATGTGATATGCTTTAGTACAAGGGTGTCAGATACCAGGTAGTTTCTTTTCACCTGGGAAACATGCTCTACTGCTCTGGAAGAACAGTCATTCCCTTGAATGACTTCTTTGATATTTTACACGTCTCTTTTTTCTATTTTTTATTTTTGGAAATATTTTTAGGTGATTGACAGTGTTCAATAGGGATCAGGATGAGCTCAAGACAATCATGGTTCTTCCAGGAATATTCTACCCATCATTCTGTTCTGTAGAAAAAAAAGGTCATTCTATATCTTCAGTCTGATTCTGGAAAAGAAATATACAGTTTTTTTATAATACATTAATTTATGTATAAACTCTATTGTATATGAGACACCATTGTTAATAATAACGTAGAAATACTTCACTAAAAATTGGACAACCAATTCTTGGCTTCTTTATTTTATAGTAAGGATATAATATAGAGAAATCTCTCCATATGCTTTTCTCTTTATTCCGCAGAATTAAGACCAAAGATGAATCCTCATATGAATAGATTCCCATCAATATAATTGTTTTTAAATTCTAGGGAATATTGCATTTTTAGGTTTGATTCTCTCATCTCCTTATAGAAAATCCACAGGTTCTATCATGGGATGGATTGTAGGTGATAGAAAATTAATTTTTAAAGATTTTTCAATATAAGGATGGATAGTTTGTAACGTATATAAATGTTTATAAAGTGTTCTCCTTTAAGCCAGTTGTGGAATATGGCAATGACTACTTCTATGTAGGTATCAAATGCCATAAAATTAAATCTCATAAAAACAGCAAGCCAAAAGTAGTCTGATATCTAAATCACGAGGAAATTGTATACAATAGAGTGGTTGGGAGCAGTCTGTGTCCTAGGAACATTTGCTTCATCAATCGGATGTGAATATGCTATTCTAATACATGGTTTCTGATTCTAATAGCTTTAATGGTGTATTGCTGAGACATAAAAGTTTATACTTTTACCATAATGCAGACAGTGGGGTTTTAGAAAGCTTTCATATGTATAACAGCCTATCATGACTACTACATTTGGCAAAGAAAATCTCTTTCTCTAATTTTTTCCTACTGAGAAAACAGGCACTTGGCTTTCATTATGTTCAGTTATTCAGAGAAGAACTTATTATTCATCAAAAGGCATACTCCTTAGTCTTTCTTTTAACTGGACAGAGAGATTTTATTACATATAGAAAATAACCCAGCCTGGGCCAGGTGCGGTGGCTCACGCCTGTAATCCTAGCACTTTGGGAGGCCGAGGCAAGAGGATCACTTGAGGTCAGGAGTTTGAGACCAGCCTGGCTAACATGGTGAAACTCTGTCTCTACTAAAAATATAAAAATTAGCCAGTAGTGGTAGTGCATGCCTGTTATTCACAGATACTCTGCGGGCAGGGGTGGGAGAATCCCTTGAGTCTGGGAGGCGGAGGTTGTAGTAATGAGCCTAGATCGTGCCACTGCATTCCAGCCTGGGTGATGGGGGTGAAAGCCTATCTCAAAAAAAAAAAAAAAAAAAAGAAAGAAAAGGAAAGAACTCACCTTGTTTTTTCTGATCAGCTAATGTTTCTCAGCAAGGGGAATATCCAAATGTAGGTGGAAAAGGGGAATACTTTAACTTCAGTCCCCAGGTATCCCTGGTTAAACTGAGACTCTCCATTTGAAAACTTTGGACTGATTTCTACAACTGCATTTTTAGCTAGCCATCTTTTATACATTTTACCTATTAATATGAGAAATTAAACTATGTTTATACTATACATGTCTCATATTAATGTGCATAGTATTTTAAAATCCACCTTTGTAGTTCAGAGAGAAGTCTATTGAAACTCATAACTACGTGTAAAACACCAACAACATTACCAACAACAAAACATGAAAAGAAAATGATACTTAAAACAGTCATTACCCACAAATCTTTTCAGCAGTGTACCTGAAAAAAATAAATTAAAATGCACCTATTTTGATTCATATTGCAGTGGTTCAGACAATACTACTTAACTAAACTGCAATATTTTATACTGGGTTTATTAGTGCTGATTTTGATACTTGCAGACAGGCTATAAAAATATTGTGCACATTAGCAACAACCTTTCCTGTTAGGGGGAGTAGAGTGACAAGGTATATATAACCAAATAAATAAAAGACTCCATAAATAAGCCAGTGCAGTCTACTGTCATATAAATTGTCTAGAAGACTTAAGCTTAGAGAAAAAAAAGTTTTTGTCCAAATTTCTATGATTCTTTGCATCATATTTTTGCTACTAATTTTTTTAAATTTATAAATGACTATTTTTTCAATGGAAACAGCAGTTGGAATAGGTTATTTCTGTTTACTTTAATATTTAAAGTCTATCAGAATAAGGGAGATTTTCCTTTAATTACCTTCTCCCCTTCTTTTTTATATATAATACATTTCCAGAAGAAAATGAAAGGATTCAATTTATTTATCCTATGTGAAAATATATTTTGGAATCTATAACAGACTTCATTGAGAAATATTCTAATTATCCTCATCAATTTTACCTAGACAAAACTTTACTTGTTAAAATATAAATCAGTTTAATTTACTTTTTCAACACTTCACCATTATCATCATTAAGAAGCATGTATTAAAAATATATATCCACTTAACCTAGTTGTGGTTGCCATACATAAAATTTGATTGGATATAATTACTGGCTATGATTAGATTGTACAGAAAATCAGAGTTTTGCAGTGCAGTTTTCCAAAGGCTTAGCAATATAGGCAGATAATTTAGACCAAATTACTCATCTTCTCATCCTCACATATTTCAGCCAAATTTAAATAAAAACAATTATTATTATTATTTTCAGAGATAGGTCCCACTCTGTCACCCAGACTGGAATGTAATGGAATGATCATAGGTCACAGTAACCTTGAACTCCTGGGCCCAAACAATCCTTCCACCTCAGCCTCCCATGTAGACAGAAACAAAAGCACTCACCACCAGGCCAAAGCAGTGTTTTAGTTCTTGGCAGAGACAGGATCTCACTATGTTGCCCAGGCTGGTTTCAAACTCCTGGGCTCAAGTGATCTTCCTGCCTCAGTGCTCCAAAACACTGGGATTACAGATATAAGCCATTGCACATGGCCATTATTTTTAAATCTTAAAATCCGATATAGTTTGGATATTTGTCTCCATCCAAATCTCATATTGAAATGTAATCCCCAGTGTTGGGGGAGGCCTGGTAGGAGGTATCTGGATCATGGGGGCAGATCACTCATGAATGACTTGAGCCATACCCTTGATGATAAGTGAGCTTTTGGTCTGAGTTCGCATGAGATCTGGTCATTTAAAAATGTGTTCCCCACCACCCACCAGCTCTCATTTGATCCTGTTTTTGTCATGTGAACTGTCCGCTCCTGCTTTGCCTTCTGTTGTGAATAAAATCTTCCTGAGGCCTCCCCAGAAACAGATGCCAGCACTATGCTTCTGGTACAGCCTATAGAACCATGAGCCACTTAAACATCTTTTCTTATAAATTACCCAATCTTAGATATTTCCTCATAGCAACACAAGAATGCCTAATAGAAAGTGGGTGCCAGGTGTTGGGTATTGTTAAAATTATACCCAAAAATGTGGAAACAACATTTTTATTTATAAATGTGGAAAAAACAATATTACCCTGTGAAACTGGGTAATAGGCAGAGGTTGGAAGAATTTGGAGGGCTCAGAGGAAGACAGGAAGATGAGAGAAAGTTTCAAACTTCATAGAGGCTGGTTGAATGGTTGTGACCAAAATGTTGATAGTGCTACAGACAGTGAAGTCAAGGCCACCAAAGTCTCAAATGAGTAGGAGCTGGAGCAAAGGTCACACATGTTATTCCTTATCAAAGAGTTTGGCTGTATTCTGTCCATGCCCTAGGCATCTGTGGAAGTTTAAACTGAAAAGCAACAGCCTAAGGAATCTGGCAGAGGAAATCTGTAAATAGCGAAGTGTTCAAGATGTGATCTGGCTGCTTCTAACAAACTATGCTCAGTTAGGAGCAAATAAATGACTTAAAGTTAGAATTTATGGCTGGGTGCAGTGGCTCATGCCTGTAATCCCAACATTTTGGGAGACCAAGTCAGGCAGATCATGAGGTCAAGAGATTGAGACCATCCTGGCCAACATGGTGTAACCCTGTTTCTAATAAAAATATAAAAATTAACTGGGCATGGTGGCATGCGCCTATAGTCCCAGCTACTCAGGAGGCTGAGGCAGGAGAATTGCTTGAACCCGGGAGGCAGAAGTTGCAGTGAGCCAAGATAGTGTCACTGCACTCCAGCCTGGCAACAGAGCAAGACCTCATCTCAAAAATAAATTAATTAAAAAAATTAAATTGGAATTTATATTTAATTAGGAAGTAGAGCATAAAAGTTGGAAAAATCTGCATCCCAGCTATGTGGCAGAAAAAGGTAAAGCTTTTTCAGGAGATGAAAATAAGTAGGCTGTGGAATAAGCCCTTGCTAGATATATTTTTGTAACTAAAGGGAACCAAGTACTAACATCCAAGACAATGGGGGAAAAAACCTCAAAGGCATTTCAGAGATCTAAGAGGCAACCCTTCCTACCACAGGCTTTGAGGCTTAGGAGGATAGAATGGTTCTGTAAGCCAGGCCCAGGGCCTCACTACTCTGTGCAGCCTTGAGACACTGCTCCCTGCATCCCCACCATTCCAGCTCCAGCCATGGCTCAAAGGGCCCCAGATACAGAACAGGCTGCCACTCCAGAGAGCATAAGCCATTAGCTTTGGCAGTTTCCAAATTGTGTTAACCCTAAAGGCAAATAGAACGCAAGACTGAAGGCTTGGCAACCTCCATCTAGATTTCAGAGGATCTGTGAAAAAGCCTGGGGGCCCAGGCAGAAGCCTGTCATGGGGTGGAACCCTCAGAGAGAACTTCTTGTAGGTCATTGTAGAGGGAAAGTGTGGGGTTGGAGGCCCCACACAGAATGCCCACTGGCAAACTGACTAGTGGAGCTGTGGGGAGGGGGCCACCATCCTGCAGATCCAAGAATGGTAGATCCACTAGCAGCTTGTACCCTGAGCCTGGAAAACCTGCAGGCATTCAACAATCTCGGAGAAGACATGGGAGCTTTCCCCTGCAAAGACACAGGGGGAGAGCTGTCCAAGGCATTGGGATTCTACCACTCATATCAGTGTATCCTGGATGTTGAACATGTAGTCAAAGGAGATTGCTTTGGAATGTTAAGATTTAATGACTACCCTACTGGGTTTCAAACTTGCATGGGTACTGTAGTTCCTTTCTTTTGGTTGAGTTCTCCTTTTTGGAATGGGAATGCTTATCCAATGTATATATCTCCATTGTATATTGGAAGTAACTAACCTTTTTTTTATTATTTTACAGGCTCATAGGTGGAAGGGACTTGCCTTGTCTCTGATGAGACTTTGAACTTTTGAGTCAATGTTGGAATAAGTGAAGACTTTGGAGAATTATTGGAAGACATGATTGCATTTTTTCAGTGTGAGAAGAATATGAGATCTGGTGAGGCAGGAGTGGAATTATATAGTTTGGATATTTGTCCTCACCCAAATCTCATGTTAAAATATAATCCCCATCATTGGAGGTGGGGCCTGGTGAGAAGTGTTTAGATCGTGGAGTGAATCCCTCAAAAATGGCTTCAGCCAGCCCCTTGGATAAGTGAGCTCTCACTCTGAACTCACATAAAATCTGGTCATTTAAAAGTGTGTGGCATCTCCTCCCCACTCTCTCTCTTGCTCCTGCTTTGCTTTGTGCCATGAGTGACAGTTCCCTGAGGCCTCCCCAGAAAGAGATGTTGGCACCATGCTTCCTGTACAGCCTGCAGAACTGTGAGTCAATTAAACTTCTTTTCTTATAAATTACCTGGTCTCAGATATTTCTTCATAGCAACACAAGAATGGCCCAATGTATTATCCTTACTTCACATTTAAGAAAAATAATTCAGCCTTTAATCCATAAATAATTTGAGTTCCAGAGTTCTTTTCCTCTCATTTATGTATTTTCATACATAGAAATATTCTTATCAAAACAAGACTAAAATTAAATTATGATGTTGTGGGATGGAGAGTTTTTCAATTGAGATCTGATGTTCTACATTAGTTCCTTCATTTTGAGATGTCTTTGTAAATCCTCAGCCACGAAGTTCACTTGCAGAATTTCATATCAGTGATTGTTAAAATTAAATACTAGTATAAGAAATTCTTTTCCCTGAAAACTAATGAGCTCATGAAAAATAATATGGAATGAGAAATACAAATAAAGCTTAAGGTGGGGAAAGATTTTTAAATAAACATGAGCTTCTAGAGAGGTTGCAATCTGATACAAATGCTGTGAACTCCCAGAGGGAAAGAGCAATGTGGAATTACCATTAGGTTTCTGAGAATGTGGAAACTTTATTTTACGTGCCAGGGTATGTGAAGCAAAGCCAAGTTCCCAAATGTGAAACTGTCTGGCAGGCAGAGTTTTATTTTTAAAAATGTTACAACGCTTGGTTAAAACTTCAGCCATTCCAAGATACTAGTTGGATATATTTTTTTAATTCCATAGTAAAAGCATAGATTTGTATGCATTCAAAGTTTGATAGTATCCAGAAATTTAAAGAAAAACAAATGAATAGCTAGATAAGTCAGGAAAACACGTTTGCTTTTGACATACAAACAAACAATAAAAACCATTTGGGTTTAAATTTAAGAACATTGCAGTGCTCTTACTGACTAAGGAATGGAATGGCATTCTCAGAATGGGAATAGGGGGTAAAATAGGGGACAAATGCCTCAACAAAACAATAAATTCTCAGTGAACAATTGTGGCTGGAAATGTATCATCTCTTTGAATGAGTGTGCTAGGCTTCTTTCTTCTTTCTTAACAATCTGGTTTTTCTATTTAAAAAAAATGAAAGTACTTTCAAATGAACTGAAATATTACTCTCACGGAAACATAATCTTCAGATTTTTCCATCATCTACCAAAAGTGAATGAGGAACAGTGTTTTAACATAATATCCTGCTCATATGATCATTTTGTTTTTATGTTTTTAAAAACTACATTAATTGCAATGATACTTTTGGTAATTTTTAAGTCATTCCCATTTTCTCACAGTTTATTCAATTTTTATTCATCATTTCTATTTTTTCTACATTAATATTTTAAATTTTAAATATACTAGTTACTAGCAATATAACCAATATTTCTTAAAATAATCACCAGTATTGAAGCTTTATATCTATGCTATTAAATAATAGAAGATTGCATTGAGAAGGAAGAAAACAAGAGGTATATAACTTTAGAAATGACAGAGTTTTGATTTTGAATCTATCTTTATATTTACGGTTTTATTTTAATGTCTGTATTTGGTCTTCAGAATTCGAAGAATCACAGCTAATAAAGTTGGCATAATCAAGAATTTATGCAATTCATAACATCATACTCTCAGAAATCACACATCACATCATCAAGAAACAGGAAGTTGCATTTTCCTGAAGATATGGAAATTCTGTGAAACAAACATAGAAAAATCATCCCTTAGCTGCTGTATGTGGTTACCAAGAAACTGGAAATTCTGTTTCATCTTTGGAGTTTTACCTGGGGATCTGTTTTAGTCATAGCTTCACTTCTCTTAAATGTTGATAATACTTTTAATTTTTTGTTTGCATGACCTTTTTTGGTGTATTTTAGTGTTTTTTCTTTATGTCCTCATTTACTTCCATCTCTGAATTTTCTTTATTTTTTTTTATTAAGTTATCATTTGGAGAGTTGAGCAGTTGAGCTTCATTTTAGAATCAGCCTTCTGCTCTGTAGACTTTGTCCTTGTAACTCACACTCTCTGAATTTAATACTTTTTTTTTTTTTTTTTTTGAGACAGAATCTCGCTGTCCCCCAAGCTGGAGTGCAGGGACACGATCTTTGCTCACTGCAACCTCCACCTCTTCAGTTCAAGCAATTCTTGTGCCTCAGCCTCCCAAGTTGCTGGGATTACAGACATGTGCCTCTGTGCCTGGCTAATTTTGGTATTTTTAGTAGAGACGGGATTTTGCCACATCTTAAACTTTTGGCCTAGAGTGATCCACCCACCTAGGACTCCCAAAGTGGGATATAATACTTTTTTTATCAACTGGCATTTGAATATATTCCTGACCCATGACCGCCACCCTAGTACCATTGCTATACCTACCAGTGTTCTCCAGTTCCTGCCTTTAGGCTTTTCTTGTGCCGTCCTTGTTCTGACATTCAGAAATGAGACTTTCAAGTTTCACTCCCATGATATCATTAGCTAATCTCTTATCTCCAGATTAAACTGGCAATACAGATTTTTAAATATACTTCTGCAACATTCTTAAGAAATATGCAGCCTGAAAGAGAATCACATTACTTTTAAAATATTTTTCCTCTATTGTTGACCAAGACAATTCCATTTAGAGGCTGTATGTGAATGTTAATATTCGAATTTTGACATTTGGGAATTCTACTTAGAGTTTACACAAAATAAATGAGAAATTTTAAGAGCCTCAGCAAATAATATACTGTAATTGAGCCTTATATTTTAGGCCTTGAATCTTGTGAGTAAGCAGGCCATATTAATCTTTGTCTCCAAATTGTGGTGTTCTAAATGTTCCACTGCAGAGTCTTGGGAAGTCTAATATGTGACAATAAACTTTTTCCTAAATATTTTAAGTAGCCAGGATGCAATTATATTGTCCACATAGCTGGCCTGTTTGTGGCTCATGTTTGCAGGTCCTCCATCAGGATTACACAGTTCAGGCCTGGCCAGTCCTCCAAGATGCTGCCTTGCAATAGCATTTCTACTTATTAACTGTTCATGTCATCACTATAGTTGCTGTTGCTGTTGGAATTCCATCTCATCACTCTTCCGAACTGAGAGGAAAGTATCATTATCTGTGATGGATGGGAAAAGATATCATTTAAAAGCAGTTCAAGCTTCAGAAATTTATAATGAGTGCTACAGGTTTTGCCCTGTCCACTACGGTGAGCTAAGATGATATTCATAGACCAGGTTTCAACAAACTCTCTCAGGGATAAAATCTGGCATAGACATTTTATCATAATTACCATCTATCTGGTCATCATTATCAGAGATCTCACTGCCATTATTACTGCTACTAATTCAGATAAAATAGGACATCCTCTAAAATTACAAATGAGGGTAATAATGCATGCCAGGAGTTTGCAATATGGAGCCCATGCCAGTTTCTGCCTGTCCTTCACTGCTCCCCAGTGCATTCAAAGGGTTGTTTGTTCATTTTTGCCAGTGTTTACAGTTATTATTTATGGGGGAATATGTCAATGGAAGATATGCTGTCATTACTGAAAGAGGATATCATGTCATGTTTTGAAACCTCCTTTCCATTACCCTATCATGCACACCCAATGGTTGTGTCATATTCTAGTTTATTGTGGAAAAATTTCTTTAGACCTAATAGTTTTATAGAGATACAAGACTTGTTTCTTAAAAAAATTTTTTTTTGAGATGGAGTCTCTCTCTGTAACCCAGGCTGGAGTGCAGTGGCACGATCTCAGCTCACTGCAACCTCCGCCTCTCGGGTCCAGTTCAAGCAATTCTCCTACCTCAGCCTCCCAAGTAGCTGGAATTACAGGCATGAGACACCATGCCCAGATGATTTTTTGTGTTTTTTAGTAGAGACAGGATTTCACCATGTTAGCCAGTCTGGTCTTGAATTCCTGAACTCGTGATCTGCCCGCCTTGTCCTCTCAAAGTGCTGGGATTACAGGCGTGAGCCACTGTGCCCGGCCCCAGAAATTTTTATGTAAAGTAGCCTGAATCTTTTTTTTTACTTTAACAATTTTTTGATATTTCTATTCAATATGCTCTTTACATTTCACTAATTTTCAAAGCTAGTTGTATTCTTCTATTATTAAGAACCGTACAAGTATTTGTTTATCTGACATAATTCTTGATATACAGAGCATAAAAAAAGCACACATACAAGGGTTTGAAATGACTACTTAGAACTAAAAACCTAGAATGTTTTATATCATCTATTTCAAACTCCATAAAATAACATCTGTATTTCATACCATTTCCTTTTGAATATGAATGGTATAATAAATAAATAAGTAAATATCAGCAGTGTGATCTTAATTTTTCCATTTTTCAAGTTTCTCTTTCAAATATTAAATATTTTAGACTATGTTTATTAATTCATCCATTTTAAAATTATGTAAGTTTATCTTTTTGTTTCTCTCTTTTTTATTTGCTTCTCTTCTGTCAAATTTTCCAGCCAATTTTTAATGTCACTTTTCCTTTTTGCTTTGTCTTTTTGAAGTAATCTCCTCTCTATAGCTTATAAAAAGAACATAATATATATTTCAATCACTGGATTTTGTGGGAATTTTTAAAATTTCATTGTCTGTCCATGGGTGTGTATTATACAGATCTCCCTTCAAGAGGACCTACCATTTCAGAAAGATCCATAGCCCCCTACCAGCACACGTTCAAAATCTCCACGGAGATCAGTCTGAGGCTTCATTTCCTTGAGGCTGCCATAAGACAATGACTAAGTTTATCAGGGGTGTTACAGATGGAACATTTCAGCCCAATATGGCACTCCTTTAATGACAAACCATTCCTAAGGTCTCCCATCAACTTCGTCAAAACGGTTCTACAGCGCTAGCTCTTCCAAACTCATCCTCCTTCTTCCCTTCTCTTCTTTCATAGGGTGACAGGCCTGCATTATGTTTTAAAGACTCATTTCTTCACTCATGAGTCCTCTCTCTTTAAGCTTCACAGGCATTTACTGCAATAATTCTTATTTGTGTCTAATCATACCTTGAGATCATCTTCTAAGATGATATGAGCACAAGCTGGTATTGAGAGTGGTTCAAGAAAAGAAGTAAAAAGATAGATTTTGGAACTGGTTCACTTGCATCCTGACTGGCAAGAAGAATCCAATCCTGAGTAAGTAGTTTTGTGCAAAAGTGGTGACCCAATTGCTAAATATGTCACTGGTAGTAACTTAGGGAAATGTCTATTGGAAGCAAAAACCTTGCTGGTGTGACAGTGTAGTCATTTATATAATGGGGGGAAGGGGAATTGGGGAAATACTATAGGGACAGTGGACTTGACTGATTGTTCCTTAAGTCATATTGATACCGAACAGAGGGAAAATAATAAAGTGATAACATAAATGTAAGCATGCACAGTGTGACAGTAAAAGTTACGTTGCTTCATTTTGCATTCCCTGTCACAAAGACAGAAGTACAATGACTGAAGAGTTTCAAGTTTCCAAAGGCAGCACATATAGAAATAACTGGAAATACTGTTCTGTCCCATATACCAGGAGACTCAGAAGGCTACTGGGCTTGAATGGGGTTCAGAACAGGAAAGGCTCTGCAGCAGCTACTGGCTACAGCGCAAGCAGCCCTCAGCTTGTATCACAGTGTGGCAGACTCCATGGAATTAGAGGTTTCAGTGGTGAGAAGATACAAATGTTGTATTTATAGCAATACACATGAGAGAAACCCAATGTAGTCTCTTGAGACTTGGGTGCAAGGCCATGCCATCTGCACTAGAATATTATATGCATTTCAAGAAACACCTCCTAGAATGGTATTGATCCTTGATAGAAAGATAACACTGTGGGGCAACAACTGAACATGGATTCATAAATGCGCATCATGACCTATGACTCTCCCAGTCATAAATTTGACGAGCCCAGTAGTAGCTCATTATAAGTTGAAAATGGGACACCATTTGTAGTTCCAAGTACAATGAAAGGGAGGAGTAGGTAGATAAACAGGTAGTCAAACTCCCCATCTCCCCATGCTGGCTGCCCTGACTGCATCTCTACCTATCGCCTACCTATGTAGCTATGACCATATGGTCTATAACCTTACAACAATCCGAAGGAGGAGAAAAATGCTGATATGGTTTGGCTCTGTGTCCCACCCAAATCTCCTCTCTAGTTGTAAATCCCACATGTCAAGGGAGGGACCTAGTGGAAGGTGATTGGACCATGGGGCGGTTTTCCTCATGCTATTCTCATGATAGTGAGTGAGTTCTCACAAGATCTGATGATTTAAATGTGTGGCACTTCCCCTTTGCTCACTTGCTCTCTCTCTCTCACCTGCCGCTATGTGAGACATGCCTTGCTTTCCCTTCACCTTCTGCCATGATTGTAAGTTTCTGGAGGCCTCCCCAGCCATGCAGAACTGTGAGTCAATTAAACTTCTTTCCTTTATAAATGACCCAGTCTGGTGTAGTATCTTTATAGAAGTGTGAAAGTGGACTAATACAAAAGCCCTTGTTGGTTTATGGACGGGTCATCTTGGTGTGTGGATACAAGCAAAAATGGATGGTGATTACATTGCAACTATATTCAGGGAGGGAGTTGAAAGACTGCAAGGAAGGAAAATATTCTGAGAAGCAAATCTGTAAATGAGGCTCCCATCACATTTTTTGTGGAGGTAGAAGTAGCCTTAAATGAGACTATATTCAGATTCTTGCACAGTGCCAATGATCTCATCAGGTGGTCAGGGTCCTGGAAGTAAAAAAAACCCTCTAAGATCAGATATGAGAAAGCCTGGCACAGACGCAAGTCAGTAGATACATGAGAGTTAGCACTAAAGTGGAAATATATTTGAATCACACATTAACATCTACCAGAATGCAACTCTCATGGAAAAGGTACTGCAAAAGCAAAGAGGGAAAATTACTTATTGAATAGATATTAATCAAATTTTGCCAATGTCCAACCATGAAACAGACTCAGTGGGCACTTGAATGGAATAGACATGTGGCAGGGGGTACACATAACCCAACCACATGTTCTATGTACCAAGGCTGATTTAGCTATGGCACTTCTGAATATTCTAACTGACAGAGATTAATACGAAGCCCTCGCATGGCATTATTTCTCAAGGAAATCAACTTACCGCTTGGTGCCAACTTGACCACACGGGACTCCTTCTGTCTTGGAAAGGCCAGTAATCCATCCTCACTGGGAACAGGTTTTATAATCTCTGGGGCACAGACCCTCAGCCAGTATCACTAACTGGGGGCTGATGAACACTTGATCTAAGAGTATAGAAACCCATAGAACAGTGGCTTTCTGCTTGGGCTTCTTAGTTCTTTCCTGCCAGCTTCAAATTTCAGCAAATGCTAACAATAAAAGTAGCAACAAGAGCATAGGGCTCACTTTTCTGTGCCAGTCCTCTTTCTGGGACCTTGCACCTCAAATCCTGGCTGCCCTGACAGCCCTGAACTCAAATTTTTGTCCCAGAAACTTGGTATTTATTGTTCGACTAGCTTCTCTGCTTCTTGTCTGTTGCCCTTTGCCTTTTTTTTCCCTCTCACACAGAGGTAAGCATTGACAAACGCCCTAAGAAGAAAAGTGGCTTGCAGAATGATAACTCTTTCTTTGTGGCTCCCTTTTCTCTGTAATCTTGGACTCCTAGGCCTGTCCATCTCAGCAGCTTCCAAATTCTTTCATACAGACTTTGGTACTTTACCCATATGTTCTGTTTTCTTCAATAGAGGGGCTGGGACATTGTAGTGTCATGAGATAAATCTTTCTAGCTGAAAGTAGGATATGTACTTTAAATAAAACCCTAACGGCCAAATGCCCACAGTTATCACTCTACAAATTATTCATTTAGAAATGGCATTTGTAATTTTTATAGTATTCAAATATCAATGCCCAATTATTATCAGATATTTCTTTCAATCATATTACTTTTTACTTCCATGAATGGAAAATCAGTATCACTTGAAATAAATACAAAGTAACAAGAGAAAAAAGAATGTGATAATTAACATTTTTCAGCCACAATATGTGACAGAAAATATATGTTTGAAATTCTTAGTGAATATCATTATGGTCTAACAATCCTCAAAAGTAGTACTAATTCAGAAAACTGGAACACAAAGAGGTTAAGAAACATATCTTGGTTACCTGAGGTCTCCAAGCTAGTCAGTAGTCGAGCCACAAATTAAACCATCATAGTCTGGCTTTAAAGAACAAAGACTTCACAACTATATTTCATTACAACAATAAAAATATTTCAATGGTATTAAGCTTTAATTAAATGGTATTCCCTACCAAGAGATAATGAAAAGTGTTAAGAAAATGTTAAAAAATACTAGCAACAAACTGCTATTTTCTCCATAATACATTAACAAGAATTGAAAGAAAATCAAAAAAGAAATAGTTGTGTGATTCAATAATACTTAGTGCTGAGTCTCTCTACCAGCAAACATCCACTTACACCTTGGGAAACACTGTTTCAACCAATAAGTTTTGCCAACTTGTATTATTTAATTTGTCTAAATAAATCAAGAGACTGCTATACTGAGTACAAAAAAATAGTATTGTGAAAATTCTATCAGATTCCCTCTAATAAAATTTCTATTACGAGATATCAGATAAATGTATCATCTACTAAACACTGTAGAATATGGATTTTCTCCTTTAAACATCTTCATGGTTATTTGGTAAAAATGAACAGATTCTTATCTTTGTGGTTTTCATAATTATGGGATTTTCCAACACAGGAAAAAAAATGACAGTTTCAAGAACGTTGCTAAATAATGGTAGCAAAATGATGCCAAAGAAAGAAAAAGAAGAGGAAAGATTGCACCACTCTACACCTATTAAAATGGTCAAAATCCAGAACACTGACAGCACCAAATGCTGATGAGGATGTGGAGAAACAGGAACTTCCATTCATTGCTGATGGGAAGGCAAAATGGCAAACTACTGTGGAAGACTTTTGGGTGAGTTCTTACAAAATTGAACATATTCTTAACATTGATCCAGCAATCAAGCTCCTAGATATTTATCCAAAGACAATGCCACACACAAACCTGCACACATTTGTAGCAGCTTTAGTTATAAAATTTACCAAAATTTGGAAGCAACCAAGATGTCCTTTAGTAGGTGAATAGATAAACTGGGTACATGTAGACAATAGAATATTATGCACTAAAAAGAAATTGATTATTAATCAATGACAAGACATGGAGAAACCTTAAATGCATATTTCTAAGTGAACAAACTCAATCTGAAAATGCTACATTAAAGTCTGATTACAACTATATGATATTTTGAAAAAGGCAAAACTTTAATCATTAAAAAGATCAGTGATTTCTAGGGGTTGAAGGGGTGGAGGTGAGATAAATAGGTCAAGCATGAAGAATTTTTAAGACAGTAAAACTAGTCGGTATAATGCTATTATGCTTACATTTGTCCTAACCCACAAAATATACAACACCAACAGTGACACCTAATGTGAAATGTGGACTCTGGATGATAATGATATGCCAGTGTAGATTCACCAGCTGTACCAAATGTACCACTGTAATGGGGGATGTTGATAATGGGGGACGTTATGCTTGTGTAAAGAGTAGGAGTAAGAGAAATGTGAGAAATCTCTACATCTTCCTCTCGATTTTGCTGTGAACCTATAACTGCTCTGTAAGTGAAATCTACGAATAAAATTTTGTTTTATATTTATTACAGTTGAATTATCTAGGATGACTATAGTAATTGAGTTCACCAAATAATTTATCGGATATTCTCTTAATATCCTTTTTCAAAGCCCTCATCCTCTCCAGAATATACCTTGGTATAAGACCATATAGGTTGATTGCTACTAAATGCTGGTTAAGAACACCAATTAATTAATATTTATGAAAAATATTAGCTGGCATATCATTAGCTTTTCATTCATTTTCAGTGACTGCAGTGATTAGAAATCACCTGGCTTGAAATATATTTCCTTAGAAACATTTATTTTCTCAACTTCTGTTAACTATTCCAAATGAGGCTTTACTCGGACTTATCAAATAACTGTTATTCATGCCTGTTTCTCTTTCATTTAGAAGCACAATTTTTATTAAGATGTATTCAGAAAGGTTTGAGAAAATTAAAATATTATTAATATAATTTTTGATAAAATTCTTCTTTAGTATTGTATGCTTTGTAGCCTGGGGGCTGATGTATTGGATCATTCAATTATTACGAAAAGAATATGTCTGACATATAACCAATACTCAAAGTTAGACCTGCTGTCAAAGAAAACCATAGTAGCATTCTTCCTTTCAGAAAAAGCCTAACTGCGCACACACCTGTGGTCCCAACTTCTAGGGGTCCTGGCGGTCAAGGTTTTAGTGAGCCATGATTGCTCCACTGCGCTCCAACATGGGTGATGGAATGAGACCCTGTCTCAAAAAACAAATAAAAAATGAAAACATCTACTTCATTTCCAATTCAAGTAAATATATCAGTATGCGTTCCGTGAGGACAGTTTCAATTCTGAATTCTAATTCTAAGATACATAGATAGATAGATAATAGCTGGGTAGGTGATGTATAGATGCTTGGATAGATAAGATAGAGAACTTTGTCAAGAGTTTTATGACTAATCCTTTGTGGCTTTCTTCCTTAGAAACAGTGCATTATTTGACAGAATGATGGACAAATGAAGGTCATCAAACGAAAATTATTGCTGTAAAAGTCAGAGGGTAATTATGAAAGAGACATGACAAAAGAGACCTTGCATGATGGTCTCACCCATACGAAAGGATACATAATGAGGTTCAAAATCTAACCATTGTTATCCTTAAAATTATCTGTGCCAATTTACCATGTGAGAAGTCTTCCTGGCCCTTCCCCCCAAGGGTACTCATACCCCAATTTGATGATCATTGCTATAAAAATATTTTGAATGATTTGTTTATACTTAAAATCTTTTGAGTGGTTTATATAATTAATTGTTTGGGAGAAAATCTTAAATACCACATCATATGATCAGATTTATTTTTCACTTAAAGTTACTAACTGTATTTTCAATTTCCCCAAAATTATTATTAAACTTAGTACAACAGGAAAGACACTTAAAGGTATTTACATGAGCTCCCTCCTCCTCAACACACACAGGCCTTAATTTCCATTGTCTTCTTCAATTTCAAATATGTCCTTGGTATAGTTTCTATGATATATCAAATATACTCAGATCTGTATATGGATTAATAGAACAAGGTATGATCTACCATCACTCTAACTTTGATAAATGATTAATTTTATTCCACGTTATAAAGCAGAGAAGAGATAGGCGTAATTTAAATGTGTTTTAAATATAGCTACACATGGCCAGCAGCATATTTTTCAAATGCACAGCAAATAACTGTTTCATACTTCTTCTTTTAAAATTCCATAGAGAAAATATTTCCATTAGAGTGTTTAAGATATAATAGGTCTTTCTGAAGAAGCCATTCAGTTTGACTCACAATAGGAAGAAAACATTTTACATCAATGATCTGCTCGAAATGGGATTTGTGAATTGTTTCTGAAGTCCGAATGGATCTTTGGGAAAGGTTACACATAATGAGATTGAATGGTAATGAAAGAAATGAGAGAGAGTAAACTTATAAAAAGTTGTAAGCAGCTGAGTCCTAGTAATTGATGTTTTAGCTAGGAGCACAATTTTTAACTATGGTCAAAACTTTCCATGCAATAGAGAATAATAATAGCAATGTTTGCAAGCCCCTCCTAATGAAGTAGAATTTTAAAGAAATTCTAGCTCTTGTTTTAACAAGGAAGTTTTATAAATATTCAAGAAATAGAAGTTAAAATAATTCCCCTAAACAGGTTTCAGGTGTATTGAATACTATTTCAATGTTGCTGACTAATTTCAGTGTGGCTTTGAATAATTCATGTCCAAATCATTGTTTTTTTTCAGGAGGCAGACTTGGTAAAGAAGCCTGTCCCATTCCATTGCTGACTCACCTATTCCTTTTTCCTTTCCACCTGACAAACATGTTTCTAATTGAAATGCATAGTAAAGTTTGCCTCTCCAGAGAAAGAAATGGAGAAGAACAGTTTACAGTTAATCTTATTTCAGTTTGACTGCTTAAAATCAAAATTAAAACCTCTTGAAGTTTGAATAAAGAAAAAAGAATAAAGTCCCATTTGTCAAGCACCATATATTGTAGACTTATTTATAGCAAGAAATAGGTTGCTATTTCTGAAATAAATGCTTTTTATAATAGACCAGTTTGTTTTATGTCACAGACGGATGCATGAAACAGCAGTGCATTCTGTATAGAATGCTAATAAAACCATATTGAGCATGCTAAAATACTAACAAAAACTCATATACCTCTTCATTATTTACAATGCAAACATTGAAAAATTGGAGCAAATTTATGAAAACTCATTGCCATGTGGTACAGGCTTTTGGCGTTTTCAATATTATTCATAGCTTAATGAACTACTCCTAGTACTACACAGCTTTCTTCTGTTAACTGGCTTCTCTATTACATACATAATCATCTTCATTCCCAAAACAGCTCTTTCTTAACATGCCTATTACTCTTGATGGCACCATCAGCCTTCCGGTCACCGAATCTCAAATGTTGGTGTCATTTTTAACTCCTTTTTCTTTTCTTGCCACTCACATAATAAGAAATCGGTGCTGTATAGTCCACTTCTATGATTTTCTTACAGATACCTCTTCTTTTCCATTTTCACTGCTACCAGTCCAGTTTAGACTTTTATTAACTTTCACCTAACAAATCATGGCCAAGTAAAATCAGGCCTGCCACCTGTCTTGTAAATAATTTTTTATTGTGCACGACCATGCTTGTCCATCTGCATATCATCTATGATGCTTTTACTCTTCAACAATACACTTGAGTAGTTAACAAAGGCCATATGGCCCACAAAACCCAAAATGTTTATTATCTGGCCTCACACAGAAAACATTTGTCATTCTCCTACCTAAAATATTGTTATAAGAATGCCTACCACTCTTATCTCCAGACTCTTCTAAAGCGAATCCTCACATCAAACTGTCTGTTGGATGGTTATGAAACGTCAACATTCATGAAAGTCCCACGCTCAAAACCCTCAAAGCCTCATGCTTGCATATATACTAACACACGTAATTTGGAGCCTAGTAAAAGCCTTACCTGTACCCGTATAAACTGATAAGGACTTTGCTTCCTGGGTATATACGGCCTCGAACTTCCCAGTTCAACTTGGAATATCCAACTTTGTGCTGTGCAAATACTGATGATGCTAATTAGAAGCCCATCTAAAATAATACCCACTCCTGGAATCTTTCCCCAATATATCCAGTCATATGCAAACCTGCATACTTTCCTCAGAAGATTTTCCTTCATTTTCTTTTTGCTATAGCCATTTGTCCTCCACTCTCACTACACTGCAAGCTTATCAAAGAATAAAACTTGGCCCTACTTCATCCGCTGTTAGTTGTGATTTGGTTCGTTGCATTTGTTTATTCATTTAACAGTCATCAGTTTTATAACGTACATCCTCAGCATTGTGCTAATAAAGAAGGATGCAAAGAAAATATAGTTGCTGCCCTCAAGCAGTTTACTTTTTTGTTTCAAAATTTAGAAAGTAAACAATAAAGTATAATGACTTTAATGTGAAGGTTTACCCAAAAGGAAGCTAAGACTTCTACTTAAGTGAGACTGGAAGATAAGGGAAGGAGCCTCAGAGCAGTTGACAACTTAGTGGTCCTGGATAGGAGGCTAGCCCAAGTGCAACACGATGGAGGAACATTTTAAGCAAAGGAAAAGATATCGGCTGGGCATGGTGGCTCACGCCTATAATCCCAGAACTTTGGGGGGCTGAGGCCGGTGGATCACCTGATGTCAGGAGTTCAAGACCAGCCTGTTCATCATGGCGAAACCCCATCTCTACTAAAATTACAAAAATTAGCCAGGCATATTGACAGGTGCCTGTAGTTCCAGCCACTTGTGAGGCTGAGGCAAGGGAATCACTTGAATCCGGGAGGCAGAGGTTGCAGTGAGCCTTTGAGTTACTGCATTACAGCTTGGGAGACAGAATGAGACTCTGTCTCAAAAAAGGAGAAAAAAAAGGTTATGGAGATAGGATTTGTTAACTAAATATAAGAATTCATTGACTATGAGAATTTTAAAAAATATATAGATTATAAGAAACTCAAATAGTTCACCGTTTCTCACAGAACCATTAGAAGTTCTATGAGGACATGTGTGTTCTGCTCACTCTACATCTCATCTGTCATAAGGCTTCCACAGTCTAATTTTCTTCCACCAACTCTGTCCTTTGAGCTGCTGTCACTGTGCTTTATCTGGCCTGACAGGCTTTATATTTGCAATTTCCCACGTGGAACTCTCCCTTTTCTATCTTAAAAACCAGTTACCTCAGTGCTCATACTTCAGATCTCCTCAAGTTTCTCTTCCTCTGAAAACCCTTTCCTGATTTCCCTGATTAAGCTAAACCTTCCATTAAATGCGGTCCTGGAATTAAATACGTCTCTTTCCAAGCTCTGAACATGGCTGGGTTTTCATGGTTTCGGCTTTTGTTTTATTTTGTTTGGTTTTTGATTATTTGTTTAATATCTCTCTCATCACATAGAGCAAAATCTCCAGGGAAGTATGAAGTGTTACCACTGTATCCTTGGTGAAAAACACAATTGTTCTCTGCATATCATAGAACACATTAAAAAACTCTATAATATTTACTTAATAGAATAATTAATTACCTGTAATTAATAAATAGAGGAGGAAGAAGTGAAAAATATTTCTAAGGTATATGAGTTGGCACTGAGCACATGGTTGTATGTTTATTGTGTAGAAAACACAACAGCCTAGGGAAATACGAGGGACATGATTACTTTTGGTTTTTGACATGATATTTTTTACATGCAAGATGAATTAGAATGTTAGTCTGGAGACTGGAAGGAAAAAGTCTGAGTTAGCAATAGGCATTTCAAATCTCTCATTATAGTTAGCAAGATAACCCAAGCAGAATATACCTAATTAAATAGGAGATTTAAGAATGGCACTCTGAGAAATAACTGTCTAATGAAAAGGCAGTTTAGTAAGCAAGGTCTACAAAAGAGATTTTTTTTTTTTTTTTTTTTTTGAGGCAGAGTCTCACTCTGTCACCCAGGCAGTGGTACAATCTTGGCACACTGCAACTCCGCCTCCCGGATTCAAGTGATTTTCCTGCCTCAGCCTCCCAAGTAGCTGGGACTACAGGCACACACCACCATGCCTGGCTAATTTTTGTATTTTTTGTAGAGATGGGGTTTCACCATGTTGGCCAGGCTGGTCTTGAACTCCTGACCTCAACTGATCTGCCTGCCTTGGCCTCCCAAAGTGCTGGGATTACAGGCGTGAGATACCATGCCCAGCCTATAAGAGATTTGATGGCACAGAGTAGTGGAAAGAAAACCAAGACAGAGTATTTAGAAACCAGTAGGGGAACAAGTTTTGAAAAGGAGGAAACTTTACTGATGGACACTGAAGTGCTTCAAGTCTAACCAAACTCACTGGTGAGTTACATATTTCAAAGAACATACAGATGGAGAAAAACAAGTTGGCATTCATGAGTAGAACATATTTCTTGGATATCTTTAAGACCCTAGAACTTTTCCTTCAGGGAAAGTTTTTTCAGTGTAGGGATGGGTGTGTCATATAGATTTGGGAGTTGGCTAGGACACAGTGAATTTGGACTAGGAAGATCCAAGCTTTGTATCTTATACCTGTGTGACTCAGACTATTTCTATTTTTTCAGGTTCTTCATCTGTACATTGGAGATAATAATAGATATTTTCCAGAGTTACATGGTCTAAGGAAAATATAAATGAAGAGATTTATTTTATTTTTTCTCTGTATTATATTTTTGTAGAAACAGTCTATTTTCATGCTAGTTTGAAGATTAAGGAAGTTAAAAATGCTGGCCTAACTTTTTCCTTACAATAACATCGTGAAAACTATTAAAAGTACGTTTTAACAGAAAATGCAATCGTAGTGCATTCCACAAAAATTGCACAGCCTTAGCAAAATCTATGTGACGAGGTAAGAGAATTCAGAAAATCGTTTTATAAATCTTTCCACCTGCAATAATATAAACAAATATTATAAACAAAATTCAAGTTCCAATTAAATTCTGGGCATTTAATTACCCATAGACATCTTAAAATGGATTTACAATTGTTATCATGTAGCCCTATGTAAATCACTTAATATTGATCATAAACAGGTTGGCAATATATGGTAAAATAAAGCCCAAACTCAAGGGTAGCTGATAATTCTATCAACATTAAAATATTTCTGTGGTAAAGTGTTTTATCCACTTCAGAATCATGCAAAACATAATGTGCCCTTAACGAATAAATAATTTCTAGAAAGTTTAAAAGTCTCTCTTTCGCTCAGGCCCGTGGCGTGAGCAGAATGGGCTAGTGTCATGTACTTTGTACTGCTAGGAAGCTCCATAGTCACTGATGAGGCCAGAAGCAGCATGACAAACTGTACAAGAAAGCTCATTTAGGCACATCCCTGAAGACCAGCCCTTTTGGAAGTGCTTCTCCTGAAAAAGGAATCGTGCTACAAAAAGTAGAAGTTGAAGCCAAGCAGCCAAATTCTGCCATTAGGAAGTGTGTCAGGGTCCAGCAGATCAAAAATGGCAAGAAAATCACAGCCTTTGCACCACAGGATGGTTGCTTGAACGTTATTGAGGAAAATGATGAAGTTATGGTTGCTGTTGGTGATGTTCCTGGAGTCCACTGTAAGGTTGTCAAAGTAGCCAGTGTCTCTCTTTTGACACGATACAAAGGCAAGGAGGAAAGACCAAGATCATAAATTTTAATGGTGAAAACACTGGAGTAATAAATTTTCATGTTTTCAAAAAATTTTCAAAAAAAAAGAAAGTTTGAAAAAAGGCTCTGTTCCAGATAAGTTTTTTGTCAACACAGCATTTAGGGAGTCAGCTCTTAGTTGGTATGATGTGCTATCCAAGGCAAGGACTAGTTTAAAGAACTTAATCAAGGCAAGGACTAGTTTAAAGAACTTAATAAGATAAATATGCTGTCAGAAGGTTTATCTTGTCTTTTTCTTAAAACTAACCTTAGAATGCTATATGCTCCCATATTTTATTTTATTCTAGTATTTAGTTGTTACTTGATTGCATGCAAAACATTATCTGAAATCCTTTCTTAATATGTGGTATATCATATAATAATTCTTTACAAACACAGGTTAAACTGGTTAAGGTCAGATCTAAAAATTTGTCAAAAGCTTGAATTTGTTCTTTTCATGCTGTATTTCTATCACAATAAGTGAAATTTTTTTTTAATTAAGTATTAAATTACCTAGAAAAAATGTATATTGAAAATATTTAAACTGTCTTAAATTTTAGTTCCAAGCTTTGATGAAATTCAAGCAATTCCTAAATACATTTTTGCTATTCTAATTCAAGGCCCAATGTTATACCTACTAATAAAAATATAAATTTGAATTTATAATCATTCTAATAGGTATTTATGTATCAAATAAAGATATGAGTTTTATTTTAATAAAGAGATCATTTTATTCAGTAGCATCTTTAATCTCTGTAAATTCTATAGGAGAAAATAAGAAAAAATATTCATCAATATCAGAAACAGTCTATAAAAGAGAATTTACTTTTTGAAAGTAGTAAACTTGGGATGTCTTCTCATGAAATAATAGAGTGACAATTTCTCTATGTAATCTGATTAATAATTTTAGCCAAAATAAATGAATCAGAACTTTATCCTATTGTCACTGTTTTATTGTTCAGACTAACTAGAATATTCATTTCTATCTTATCAATAGATCGTTTGCAAAAAATTGAAAATACTTTAAAGATATCTGTAAAGCTTAATATATTCACTTTATATTTTTTACCTATTAAATATGTGAGAAAGGAAATGTACTAAGATCATAAAAGTTAAGGAAAGACGAGAATGGAATTATTAAAAATGCATACAATCATTTTGAGAGTATGTAGCTAAAGTAATCTAAATTTCAATGTTTTGAGGAATCATACATTGATTAAGCTTTTGGAAGATTTACCTTAGGGGAGTTTAATGGAAAGATATAATGGGGAAATATTCATGATTAAAATCAAACATTCCCTTGATTAGAGGGTGAATATTGTCAAAAGTAATGAAAGCTGGCCAGTTTTTATGTATGAGGCACTTTTTGTCCACACAGACACCAACAAGAAGAGGCAAGTACACACACACACACACACGATATTCAAAATCAGTTCATTCAAATTTGAAATTAAGGTCATTTTAGTGTTTCATGCTACAACTACGAAATAACTGCATAGCAACAGAATAGGCTTTGGAATTTTTCTTTTTTTTTCTTACATATCTTTTCTCTCAGCACATGGAATTTTTCAATATTTCCAATACAGACATTAGCAAAATATCAGATGTCATCATCTTTAAACAAGACATGAAATAAACAAGTTAAGGATCTTCAACATGATGGCTAACAGCTATATGTGAGTTCCAAAGCAAACAAACAGGTTTCTAAGGATCCTAAAGAGACATATCACAGTCTGACAAATTATTGTTGTATTGAAAAACATTAAGAACACATTCTCTCCAAAATAAAGTTTCCATTTAGGCACAATCAGCAGGTCTTAATTAGAAAACATGAATAATTGAACGTGCTGCTGATCTCTCTGAGCAACAAACCTAAGAGTCACGTAGAAGCAAATTCTCATTAGACAAAAGGGCATGCTGTACTGAATCATTCTCCAATGTTTTTCTGTCTCCGATGGCAACATTTTCAGTGATAATTCAAATGAATACCCTCTGAGCAAATACTATAAATATGTCTCCAGTTAAAATAGAAAAAAAAAAAAAAACAAATAAATAAAACAAAAACTCTTGCAATCTCTACGTAAAGCCTAGTTTCTAGAAATATAACAGAAAAAGAGGAAGAAGGAAATGGTATAGTTTAAAAATACCTTAGTATATTGCAGTCTTCATAGAATTAATCATTCTGGCAATGGTGTTAAAAACCAAACTTACAAATACTCCCTACTGAAGCACAGTTTGAATTTATGTACCTGTTTCTCAATACATGTAAGTCCCTCTCTAGTCCTGTGCTAAATGCTTACCTACAGTCTTCAGTGGCTAATCCAGGTTCAGTTTGTTTACTTGAGGTTATTAAAAACATATCTGGCCGGACGCAGTGGCTCACGCCTGTAATCCCAACACTTTGGGAGGCCAAGGCAGGTGGATCATGAGGTCAAGAGATCAACACCATCCTGGCCAACATGGGAAACCTCATGTCTACTAAATTACAAAAATTAGCTGGGCATGGTGGTATATGCCTGTAGTCCCAGATACTCAGAAGGCTGAGGCAGGAGAATTGCTTGAACCCAGGAGGCGGAGGTTGCGGTGAACTGGGGTCATGCCACTGCACCCTAGCCTGGTGCCTGGCGACAGAGCGAGACTCTGTCTCAAAAAAAAAAAAAAAATAGTAAGCAGTGTATAAATTAACTAAAACAGTTTAGGCACATATATACAAAATCCAAATAGCTAAAAACAAAGCCAAACCAAAATAAAATTAAACACAAAAGCATAAGTGTTAAAGCAAAAAGCCAACTTTGTAAAATATTTAAAGAGATTTATTTTGAGCCAAATATGAGTACTTATGGCCTGGGGATACTGAGAACACGTGCCCAAGGTGTTCAGGCTACAGCTTGGTTTCATATATTTTAGGGAGACAGAAGTCATAGGTAAAGGCATGAAACATGTGAGGCATTCATTGATTTCGCTTGGAAAGGTGGAACATCTTGAAGCAGAGAGGTGGTAGAGGGAGTGCTTACAGGTCTTAGAGTGTTTACAGGTCAAAGATTTTCTGATTATCTTGAAAGAGTTAAGCTTTTCCTAAAGTTGAAGTCACCAGAAAGAAGCCCAAACACTACTATTTCTATGTCCTTCGTTTTTGTTATCTTTCTCTATTATGGGCCATGTGTCATTTTCTTGGATTCTGTTTTTTCAGGATAACTAACCAAAAAGGTCTCCTCTCTTTCTGTTTGATTATTTTATCTACTGTAAAGAGGAATTGCAACATTGTCTCTAAAAGCTACAGCTCCTGCTCCTGCTCTTGGTGACTTTGTAAAGTCTTCCTTGCCCTCTACATAACCTTCCATTATATTCCTCTCTGCTTTTCTCAATTTGCTTGTCTGTCCATATGTTGCACTATGCCTCGGGACTTCCAGACCTGAAAGAGACATCAGAGTACAGCCTAAAAACCTTAGTCTAAGTGGGATTGTGACCTCCCAGTGGATTAACCTTGCCGGCTGCCTAGACCAAGCTGATTTATCAAGACAGGGGAATTGCAATAGAGAAAGAATAAATCATGCAGAGCAGGCTGTGCAAGAGACCAGAGTTTTACTACAACTCAAATCAGTCTCCCTGAGCATTTGGGGATCAGAGTTTTTAAGGACAACTTGGTGGGTGGAGGGAAGCCAGTGAGCCAAGAGTGCTGATTGGTTAGGTAGGAGATAAAATCATGGGAAATTGAAGCTGTCCTCTTGTGCTAAGTCAGATCCTGGGTGGGGGCCTCAAGATCAGATAATCTAGTTTATCCCTCTGGGTGGTTACAGCTGATCCATCAATTGCAGGGTCTGTAAAATATCTCAAGCTCTGATCTTAGGAGCAGTTCAGAGAGGGTCAGAATCATGTAGTATCCAGATGCAGGACTCCTGAACCATAATTTATAATATTATGGCTAATTTGTTAGTCCTACAAGGCAATCTAGTCACCAGGCAAGAAGGAGCTTTGTTTTGGGAAAGGGCTGTTTTCAGCTTTGTTTTAAACTGTAATTTCTTCCCAAAGTTAGTTCAGCCTATGCTCAGGAAGAAACAAGGACAGCTTAAAGGTTAGAACCGAGATGGAGTCAGTTAGGTTAGATCTCTTTCACTGCCTCAGTCATAATTTTGCAAACGCAGTTTCAAGATCACTGAGCAGATTTTTCTTATTGGCAATGGCAATGACCTGTGCCTGTGCAGTGATGCTAGTACATGCTGGCTACTTCCTCCATGTTTGCTTTCTTGAGTCTTCCAGTCCTTCCACTTGCTTTCTCTCAGCTCTCAAAACAGACAACTCAATGTTTCCATTTGAATAACTTTACAGGAGCTTCTGTTTAGAAGACAGTTCCTCAGATAAGCCTGAGAGGTCTACTCTGTTTCTCTACCACATAGTCTTCAAACTCCAGGATTCCAGCAGAGGCATTTCCACAGAGTTACTGCCCAGAAAAGACCTTGAGATATCTTTTAGTTGTCATCCAGGATATTCAAACCACACACAATAAATTCCTTAGCCAACTCCCATTTCCTTGTCACCGTCCTTAAACATTTTATGAATAAAATTTTTATTTTATTTTATTTTACTTTTTGAGATGGAGTTTCACTCTTGTTGCCCAGGCTGGAATGCAATGGCACAATCTTAGCTTATTATAACCTCTGCCTCCCGAATTCAAGCAATTCTCCTGCCTCAGTCTCTCGAGTAGCTGGGATTATAGGCATGTGCCACCACATCCAGCTAATTTTGTATTTTTAGTAGAGATGGGGTTTCTCCGTGTTGGTCAGGCTGGTCTCGAACTCCTGACCTCAGGTGATCCTCCCACCTCGGCCTACCAAAGTGCTGGGATTACATGCGTGAGCCACTGCACCTGGTCTGAATAAAATTTTTAAAGGGATGACCCAAAATACCTCAATTTGGAGAGGTAGTATAGTGCAATAGTCCAAAATTCAGATTCTGTGACTAGACTGCCCGATATTCCAGTCTTAAGACCCCTGCCTCCCTACCAAAAGGAACTTCAATGTTTCATTTTATCTCTCTGTGCCTCCATTTTTTCACCTATAAATGGGGCAATATTTATCTTGAGCTTTTTGGAAATAATAAATGTGTTAATCACGTAAAATGCTTAGAAAAATGTTGCCATTGAAACAGTCTTTGCAAATATTGTAACTGAGGCAATTATTACAGTGAAAGAGATCTGACCTAACTGACTCCATCTTGCTTCTAACCTTCAAGCTGTTCTTTTTCGTTCCTAGGAGTTGAGCAGCTGGAGGCCCAAGATTCTATACCTCTCCGAGTTGTTCCTGGGGATACCATCACTATTTTTAAATGTAAGATGAGATCTTGAGATATTTTGCAGACCCTGCACTTGATGGATCAGCTGGCTCCACCCGGCTGATAAACTGACTCATCTGACCTTGCGGCCCCCAACAAAAACCTGACTTAACACAAGAGGACAACTTCGACTCCTTGTGATTTCATCTCTGACCCAACCAATCAGAACTCCCAACTCACTGGCCTTTCCCCTCCCCATCAAATTATCCTTAAAAACTCTGACCCCCAAATGCTCAGAGAGACTGATCTGAGTAGTAATAAAACTCTGGTTTCCCACACAGCCTGTTCTACATGAATTACTCTTTCTCAATTGCAATTCCTCCGTTTTGATAAATCAGTAATAATCATCATATCAATTGTTAGCTATCAATGTTATTATTATTATTACTAGTATTACTAGTATTGTAACTAGTAATTAGATGCAGGCTAATTAATACTAGTATTACTAGTATTGTAACTAGCATTTAGATGCAGGCTCAACTGCTCGCTGCTTGCAAAGCCAGTTAACAGGGATGAGATTTAATAATTGACTTTATTCCAGAGCTAGCAGTGAGGAAATGGTCAAGGCTAGTACCTTAAAGAAATCATTTCAAACTTTAGGCTGGGACAAAGGGAACTTGGAATGGGAAGCATGTGGAAATAGTTCTGAATAAAAGGTCCGTGTGTCCTGTTCTGGTGGCTATCGTGAGTCCTGTTCTACCTGGAGTGCAGGCTGCCATCATCTCAACCATGCCCAGGTTGTTGACTAACCACTTTGAGGCAATCTCTGGAATTTTGCAGCTGGGTCTCCCCCGCCTGGTCTGTCTCATGATTAGCCCCTGGAAGCACATAGTTAAGTGTGCATAGTGTAAGTTTAATGAGCATACAGTTAGGTAAATGTGCATGGTGTAAGGGGATTGTATGGTGGGAAAAGGAGAAAATAAAGAGTTGCCGGTACTTTTTAAGGCTACATTTTCAGATTAAGAAGGGGAAGAAAAAAGCTCTACAATGCATTTCAAGGCTAGTATACCCAGTTACAGTATTAGCGAGAGAAAGCCATATGTTAATCCTTTATTTTCTACTAATTTCAGTGAACAATTTTACAAAATTACCAACTTTTTTGCAGTTTATTTTACTTTTAAGGAAAGAATTGCCAGTTAATATGCAAGACCTTTTCTAACACTACAAATATGAAGTTCAAACTGAAGCAAAGCTGTTCTTAAAATATTTAAAATAAAGAATATTTAAGGCTGCCTTATTTTTACATTACATATTATCATAAGACAATCTCTTAGATATTATAGAATAACACATTAAAATTTTTATTACCTATGTATTTTATAATGTGATTTCATTTCAAAAGAAATTTATGTTAATAGGTTTTTCCCACATTTTTTTCTGACATTATTAATATATGCATATTTTACCTTGAATCACTGTTTACAATTATTTCTAGGAAGAAAAATGTCGAAATGTGTTGTTTCTTTCTCTATAATGAAATTCTTTGTGAATAGATGCATCAGAAAACTCTTCTCATTTCAATTCATTTCTACATAGCCTGAAGTATAAACAAAAGCTAAAAATAAAACCACATTATTTCTTAGCTTGTAACAGCTATGATATGCTTGCTATAAAGAAGAAATAACCTAACCAAAATAGCAGTTTCAGATAACACCTCCTCAAAGAGAAATTGTTTAGAAAAAGTATGATCTTATATTTGGAGAAGAGCCTAGATGTCAAGTAGTTAAGTTTTTACCTAAAAAAATCAAATACCTATAAAACATCAATTTTTCTAATGATCATTAATCTTTGGCTTACAAGTACCTGGGTTGGGAAACTTGTTACTTAACAAGGCATCCTATTCCTTTGCATTTCTGAAACACTCAAATCGAGTCACAAGTCACCTGCACGTCATTTCCCTGCAGAAGTTCTGCCTCTACCCTCTATTTTGTAAGAAATAAGTGCACTATCTTAAGTCATTTCTTATGATCAGATTTCTGGTTTTTAACTATCCTCATTGTTCTTCCCTAGTCATTCTTTTTGCCAGTTTTCCTCTGAAAATCTCAAGCAATATCACAGTCCTTTTTTGTTTCATTTCTAACATAAAATACACAAATGTAAATTTAATGAAGCACATAGTTGAAAATCAGAGGTCTGCATTTTTTTCCTTTTATACTGACCACTTTTATTCTGCTTCTTCAACAAATATCTTAGCACATAGTAGCAACAAAAACATACATTAGTCCCAAAATTAGAATGACCTGTTTCAGTATGTCCTCAAATTAAAGCCTGCCATCAGTCCCTCTGCTTTCCATTTTATCATCAAGCATTATGTTACTGATTTCAATGTCCAGTCAGCTACTTATGTATTTTTATTTGCTGCTAAAATTAATTTCTTGAGTTTCTATTATGGGGTAAATTTATTCTATAAAGAGCTGACAAAGTACTATGACTTAATTGTAAGATTAGGAAATAAAAAATCAAGCTGTTTAAACATATTGCCAAACTCACCAATCAGTATGAAATATGAAATAAAGTTCTCCTGTCCAATTTGTGAGAAATCAAACACATATATTCTCAAAGATAATTAGAAGCAAAGCTTCTCTCCACAGTTTATCTCTGAATGAACAGGTACATACCTGGTGCCTTTATTCATTCCTAGAGAAACCCCACCTGTAGATTGTAAAACTATAGGTATAGATATTTGGAAGAGGTTGTCACAAAAGATGTCTTAGGATTGCAGGTGACTACGGCTAAGCGGAGGTGGAAATTGAAGAATGGTGATGGGCACGGTGGTGGCTCACGCCTGTAATCCTGGGATTTTGGGAGTTGGAGGTGGAAATTAAAGAATAGTGATGGGTGCAGTGGTGGCTCATGCCTGTAATTCCAGCGTTTTGGGAAGCTGAGGCAGGTGGATCACCTAGGGTCAGGAGTTCAAGACCAGCCTGGCCAACATAGCAAAACCCTGTCTCTACTAAAAACACAAACATTAGCCTGGCATGGTTGCATGACCCTGTAGTCTCAGTTACTCGAGAGGCTGAGCCAGGAGAATTGCTTGACCTGGGAGGTGAAGGTTGCAGTGAGCCAAGATCGTGCCACTGCACTCCAGCCTGGGTGACAGAGTGAGACTCCATCTCAAAAAATAAAAAAGAGCAAAAGGAAAATGGAAACATACTTTTTTGGAATTTATAATAACTCATGGTCTAGCCAAGTTTGCTTTTACAAAGATTAAATGAAATATCAAAAATCTGTAAGTGTGAAATTGCTGTTAGCAATAGTGCTTGTAGGGAGGAGGGGAAACAGGGCATGCTCTGTTTGAATAAAGTTAATATAGGTGAATAATAAATTATGGGAAGAGAAAAAGGCACTCTAGTAATTTTGCATTTTGAAGAACATGTTTTATACATTTATGAAAATTCTCCCATAAATTAAGTAATGTATTAAAGAATGCAAGAAAAGGCAAACATTTTATTCAAACCAGTTGTGTTTCATTTCCCAGTTTTATTATATGCCATGGAAAAGTAATTTAAAATTCCTAACTAAACCCTGACTTGCATCAGAAAAATAATCTTCTATTTCACTTTTAAATTTACTTGTAAAGGGGAAAATGTGTATTTTACTGAAATCTTGCATTAATAAGAAAACTTTGCTTTTTATGTAACACTTTGGCCAGAAATCCTGAGCTTTATTCTATGTACTTGCTTACATTTTTCCACTGCACCTTAACAATAAATCTGCAACAATTTAGGCAATACTGGTAAAGAGAACCTTTAGTTAAACCAAACCAAAGCCCTGCTAAAGTTTAGAACATGACGTGCTGGCATTTTCAAGTGAAACAGGCAAACTTTAATTGTACTAACTCAAAGATTATCAGGTATAACTATAACTGTCACTCACAACTTGAAGACAATCCCAAGATTTAGTCTGGGACTTTTGTTACCAGAAAGGGGTCCCCATCCAGGCCCCCAAAAAAGGTTCTTGGATGTTTACCAGAAAGAATAAGCAGGTTCATAGAATAAAGTGAAAGCAAGTTTATTAGAAAAGTAAAGAAATAAAAGAATGGCTACCCCATAGAGCAGCCCCACGGGCTGCTGGTTGCCCATTTTTATGGTTATTTCTTGGTTACATGCTAAACAAGGGGTGGATTATTCATGTCTCCCTTTTTAGATCATATAGGGTAACTATCTAACATTGCCATGGCATTTTGTAAACTGTCATGGTGCTGGTGGGAGTGTAGCAGTGAGGATGACCAGAGGTCACTCTCGTTGACGTATTTGTTTTGGTGGGTTTTAGCAGCCTTCTTCTTCTGCAACCTGTTTTATTAGCAAGGTCTTTGTGACTTGTATCTTGTGCCCACCTCCTATCTCATCCTATAACTTAGAATGTTTTAACCTCCTGGGAATGCAGCCCAGCACGTCTCAGCCTCGTTTTACCCAGCCCCTATTCAAGATGGAGTTGCTCTAGTTCAATCAGATCTGACATTTCCATGAGACTTGGGAGAAAATTGACTCTAGTTGATGTCTGAGCACTTAGAAAGGGATACATAATTTTACTGCACAGCTTAGAATTAGAGTCTAAAGCTCTTATTCTAGGAAGGCACAATTGACTCAGCAAATGAATATTTTAAAACTTACACTGAATTTGGTATTGAATTGATAATCTTTACTAGTTATTACCATATAGTATCAATCTGGCTGACTGAGTTTGATGATATTAAATTTGGTAATTTCAAAAGGAGTGCGTATGGTTTTTGCGAACAGCTTTACAAAAGGATCATTGAAGGTTGCCCTCATGTTCTATAAATACTACCCAGAGACATGTCTCACTAATTACTGATACTCTCTGAGCATTGTGTGAAAGTGCACTTTTAAATTTTTATACTTATCTGTGCATTAAGTCAGTAGAATTTTGTACAAACTATGCTCTAACTCCTTGACATATAGCCAGTAATGTGTAACAAACATGTAGTAATAAGAATATCACTAATTACCCACTCTGGGGAATTTATCTAAAGAAAATAATTCAACAGAGAAAAATTCATTTACAAACATTAATTGCAGTATATTTATAATTGCAAACCATTATAAATATCCTAAATGTCCAACGGAGAAATATTTTTGAATATCTATTCAGATGAATGTTTTGTAGGCATAAGCTTGTGTTTATGAAGATAATTTGATGATAATTATGAAGATGTTTATAAAATCATGTGAACTGTTAAAAGCACAATGTGATCTTAATAATATAAGAAATATGGAAGCGTTTTAAATTTTTTAGAAGGACTAATGGACTTAGTCTGGGTAGGTTTGCTAACTGTAAATCGATTATTTTTCTTTAAAAATGCTCTGTACCAATGTTATACAGCTGGATAAAATAAAGTCAGTCCAATCATCTGGTTTACAGTACTACACAAGAAGAGAATCCTACCTCTATCAGACAACTGCCCGTGTTCTTTGAGCACGTGTAGCTAAAATGATAGGATCATATTTGAGTTTACTCTCTCCTGTGTAAGAACTGCACAATAAAGACAAAGAGATGAGATCTATGGCAATTAATAAAGGCAAAGGCGAAAGAATCTAAAATGCATGAATGATGATATTCTATTCAAAACTGAGTCAGAAGTGCTTGGGTAAAGTAACATTGACTGCTATGATTGAGCTTACAGCTATCCTTCACTGTGCCTTATCTTTATTATGTCACTTAATTACCACAATTATGTTATGTGTTGCTATTATTATGAACTCTCTATTATCGATGAGGAAACCAATTTGTAAAGAAAACGATTTACCTGGATGGCAGAGCAAGTACATGTCCTGGCCAAGTTTAAAGCCAGTTCAGTTTAGCCCAGACCCTTTGACTTTAGCCACTATACAGTAGTGGTTATAGCATGAGCTTTGATTTCAGGTTCAAGTTGCTCTTGGTGAACATAGGCATGCTTTTTCATTTCTGCCAGCTTCGGATGTCTCTTGGTAAAATGATATAATTGGAATACCTTTTTCCAAAGAAGTGTTCTGAGGCTTAGCAATATAAAACTTGTCATTTCATCCATTCATTCAGCCCATAGTCATCAAACAGGAACTTTGTACCAAGCCTTCAACTGGAGCTAGGAGATACTATGATGACTCAAAGAAGAGATAAAGACTTAATCAAAATATTTATGCAAATTAGTGCATTATTACCAAGTGTGTGAAGTATTATGAAAGAAAAATAAGTTGGGGGGGATGTCTCTAATACTTCAGGGGTTGCATAAGTCTTCCTTGAGGAAGTGCTACGTCATCTGAGATCTGAAAGATAAGTAAAAAATTCATAAACAGACAGAGTTGGGGCTTCTCTGGCAGAGCTCAGCATGTATAAACACCCTAAAGCAGGAAGATGTGTGTTTGTGGAATCAAAATAAGGCAAGTAAATGACCTTTTGTCCTTAAAGCAAAAGATACTGGCTAGAGGAGCATGGGCCAGGTAATGAAGAGCTCTTTTGACCTAAATTATGTTGATTTTTTTTTCCTAAGAGGAATGTAAGTCATTTAAGGTTTTTGACTAAAGCAAGAACCTAATCAGATTTGAGTTCAAAAAGAATTGAAAAACAGTGGGGGGATGATAGATGTAGGGAAATAAATTAGCAAATGCCGTGTGGGGGCGGGGCAACAGATACAGGTAGTCTAGACTAAAGCTAAACTCTGAGGATTTCCAAATTTAAACATTGAAGCCAGCTGAGCACCTTCACAATGAAACCACTTTGCAAAAGTTATACCAGCGAGAAAATTATTAACAGTAAGCTAAGCTAAACCAACCCCCATCTTACCTTTCTCTAAATTATCCCTGGGCTATTGGACCAAGCTAACTTTAAAAGAAATTGAGACTACAGTATAAATGATAATAGCTTTTCCCAAAACTCAGCTGCTTTTGTAAAGCTAATGGGAGGCCTCCAGGCTGAGGGGAGGAGAGCAGAGTGAGTCCTGTTAAGGTGCCACATTATTCGGGAGGTTGTAAGACACACAACTTTCCCAATTCCTCCTGCAAAATAACACCAATATTGTAAATTGGCCTTGTAAGATATCTGTTTAGGTTTCTTTGCATGTCTGACACACATGGCTGCACCTGGATCTGATGGCTACACCTGAACCGACAACCCCACTCCTGTGGCCCCACTCACAAGCAATTCAGCCAGCAAGAGGACAGTTTCAACACCCTATGATTTCATCTCCACCCCAAACAATCAGCAGCAAGCACCTGTTAACTGGCCACCCCTATCCCTTACCCAGACTGCCTTTGCAAAGCCCCTAACCTAAGAGCTGTGAAGGAGATGACTTGAGTACAAACTCCATCTCCCACATGGCATGGCGGCCCTCCTGTCTATTAAACTCTTTCTCTACCACAGTGCCATGGTCTTTCTTTATACAGTGGGCAGGAAGAACCCCTTGGGCAGTTACAACAAAGAGCAGCTAGAGAGGCAAGGAAAAAGCAAGGCTGGGCAGTGTAAGAGAAACCAAGGGCTTCATTGAAGATGTAATGAACTATAATTGAAAATGACTTTGTTTTTATTGTCCACAGGGATTTACATTCTGGTTCTGCTTCTGATGTGATTTTGTCTATTCCAGTTTTATATTTTCTTTTTCAAATAACAATGATCACCATTCAACTTTGGAGTAATTTACAAGGATATAACTTTTTTAATTTTTTATTTTATTTTTTTTTTTGAGACAGGATCTCACTTGATCACCTAGGCTAGAGTGCAGTGGAGCAATCATAGCTCACTGGAGCCCTGAATTCCTGGGATCAAGTGATCCTCCTGCCTCAGCCTCCTAAGTAGCTGGGACTACAGGAATGTGCCACTACACTTGGGTAATTATTTTATTTTTAGTGAAGATGCAGTATTGCTATGTTGTCCAGGCTTGTCTTGAACTCCTGACCTCAAGTAATCCTCCTGCTTCAGCCTCCCAAAGCACTGAGATTACAAGCATGAGCCACCACATCTGGTTTCCTTTTTTATAATGTACCACCCTTACTAGAAATGATGAAAACAGCAGATATTTAGTATCAAAATGGAAAACAAAATCAAATCCATTTCTACCGAGAGTTTGGATTTTTCCTGTGTTTTGACAGTTAGACAAACTCTAATGTTATTATTTTCAAGGGTGACCAAATGTTTACGTCTTATAAATGTGACTTAAAAACTCAGTATGTGAAATAAGAAAATCGACGTGTACCTCTGGAACTTTAGGCCACATTTAGTAAACTGAACTAAGTTGATTTATCTCATTTATTTTTTAAATTGCCCCCCCAGATTATTTTATGGCTAATGAATAAAAATGTAGTCCTATTGTCAGAAGCGCTCAGACCAGAGCGACTTCATCTTGAGTGAAGACTAGGAAAAATGAGTCTGGGACTTGCTGGGTGCATTCTCAGAAAGATAGGTATTCCTAGCAAGAGAAGAAAGAGGAAGGAACCAGTTAGGCAGATAATTAGGACAAGGCCCCTGATAGAAGTCCTTCCAACAAAAAGAGCAGCCTGGAAGCAATCAAGCTGCAAGAACAGATAAGGAAACAAGGTGCAATGCCTTTGTCTCTTGTGCAACCAGTGAATTCCGTCTACATGCAGTGGGCTTCAGTGAGCTGATTCCTTTCATTTTTGGGCATACTCAGATAAGGGAACTTGTACGGAGGGGGCTAGCCTAAGACAGACCTGCAGCTGTACAGATAAGAAAAATTACACAGAATCAGACACACCTGTAGTGGAAAATTCCATCTCCTGACACATGTGCAGTAAGGGAAATAAAACAACATGAAGTAACTCTGGCTAAGGACCCACATGCACACTAGAGGGATGGAATGGAGCTAACAAGAATTCATGTCTTTTATAAATAAGACATCCAGCCCTGACTGGTTTTTTGTGCCTCATGTAAATGAAACCCCCTGCCCCTTTAGCTTGTTAATAAAAGCCTCTGCATTCAACTGTGAAACAGCAACTCTTTCAGGCCTGCTCTCCACTTTGGAGAGCTTTCCTCTTTAGCTTATTAAACTTTTGTTCCAACGTCATCTTTGGTGTCTATGCTTCTTAATTTTCTTAGTCATGAGACAAAGAACTCCAGGTAATACCTCAGACAAGAAGACTGCTCCAGTGACCCTAGACTGCTTCACTAGTCTCTAGATGATTATGGTTAAGGGAACAGCCCAATAATGTTTACTAAACATATCCAGACTTAGGAGTGTTCTGATATCCCGATATCTTCAGAACAGAAGCATTTCTAATTTTGCTTTAAAGATAATAATATGGATTCTTGCAAAATACAGTCATTAAGAAAATTAATCCTTTACCATAAACCCCTTTTTTATCCTGTTTATAAGCAAGCATTGTGCCTAGGGTGGACATGTTCCTGCTCTTACTTTTGGGAATGCCCTATTCTGTCTATGGAGTAGCTGTTCTTTTACCACTTCACTTTCTTAATAAACTTGCCTTTGCTTTGTACTGTAAACTTGCCCTGAATTCTTTCTTGCATGAGTTCGAAGAACCCTCTCTTGGGGTCTGATCAGGACTCCTTTCTTGTAACATCTTTCTGGAAACCACAAAGAACGATACTGAAAGAAAAAAAAAAACCCAATCCAAAGGAAATAGACTGAAACACTGATCGGCAGACTTTGGGTAAATGTTGAGATACCTGAGTAAAAGATAGAATTGGGTTAGAGGTCCAACTTAGGGGAGTTAGTGTCTCCGCTAACACAGAGAAGGTTAAAGGCCTCTCTTAATAAAAGGCAAGGATGTTTCACTGAACTTGGGTTTGAGGCCCAACTTAGAAATGTTAGAGTGCTTCCTAAGATTTAGGAGTTAGAAGCCCCTCTCAGAAAAGTCCCTCTCAGCTAAGAATGGGTTTGGCACTATGAGATGCTACTGTTATTCTCTTTGGATTATTCTGCCTTGCAGTCTTTGCTGACGGCTATGGGTAACAGAATTAGGCATGTCCAGGATTGTGGGACATAGGGAGCTCTTTCTTCCTAAAAATGGAAACTTGAGAGCTAATGGAACTTCTGTAAAAGATCCCTTTGCTACTGATAAGTGGCTGCCTGAACTTTTCAATTTTGCTGCAATGGGTGGGTCTTTCTCTGGCCTCCCTGAGCTCTGTGCCTTCCTGATCCTGCCACACATGATGCTTTTCTCTCTCTCTTTCTCTTTTCTTTCTTTTCTGTTACTAAGGGCGACCATCTTTCCCAGAGACTACACATTGAAACTTGTGGTCAGAGGTTGGATTAATGATGATCGGGCCCAACCAGGGGCAAGTTTGAGCCTTGCCTGTTTGATATTGGGTGCTAAACAGAGTGGTTAATATCTATGTTTTGTCACACATAGTTTGCTCTGGACAGAATGGAAATAGATTATTTTACTTTGTGTTGTGGCTTGGCCCCCAAGGCTCTGGTGCAGTGAGCCAGGTCACTAGGGCTGCTCAGGGGAAAGGGAACCCAGAAGCCTGTCATGCTGGCAAAAGGTGAAGAATTTCTTACCAGTTGAATTTCTGCCCTCTCTCTCTCTCTGAATAAATGGTAAAAATCACTGTTTATCCCCTCTGTAAAGTTTCGACTAATGGGAACACGGATTCATGAGGCTAATCTTAAACTGTAGCGAATCTGGTGCACTTTGTGTGTCTTTCTGTATTGTTCTGTCATAATGAAAGGTACCTTAGGATAGAATGCAGGCCTAGGACTTCTATAATAAGCCTGCTGTTTAAGATGACCCAGCAAACTTATCAGTCATGTCCCTGGGAACTTGACCTTGTAACCATGTGGCCATTTCTCTTTTCACAGTGCTGGCCTGGGGTCAGGGTTCAATTCCAGGCTTAGGGAACGGTCCTTTATCTTCTGTCTGTCTTTGTATTTGTATGTATTATGTGTGTGATGTTTATATATGAAAGAGCTTTAACTAATTGGTTTAAAAATAGTAAGAGCTTAAATCAAATTCTTTAAAAGAAAAACAAAAATTGTAATGCCTTTTTGTTCACATGACTTTAGTAATCTTTGGGAAATACAAACAGCTTTAAAGATTATTGAAAATAAAGACATTTGGTCTAAATTAGGCAGGTCAGACGTTAAGTTTGCTAATGCTTTAAGGTCATAGACTGCTTCTTTGACTTAAACATTTTTTTTTTCAAATTATTTTGGAGCATTAGATTCTAGATAAAGCTTGGGGACATATGGTGTTAGCCATGCCCCCTAGCTGTGATGTAAAAAGTTAGACCTTGTCTGGTGTCCTCTCAGTTCCACACCTAGCACATAATTAAAATTGCTTATTTACCAAGGTTTTCACCAAACATAAAAGTCACTAAAAGTTAACAATGTAACATGTATTTGAGACTACTGAAGAAACAGTTTTACATGCAAGGTGTGTAAGGAAAGTGAAATGTGTTTCTGGTAAGAGATTATAAAACATCATGAGAATGTAAATTTCTTGCAGAAATTAAAAGGTTAACAAATTGTCTTAAGTTAGATAGAATAAAGCTGAAAGTTGAACAAGTTGTGGAAGGTTTGTGAAAAATTAATCTCATAAAAGAAATTCTGTGTGTGAACATATTGGCTAATGTTAAAGAGATATTCAGTTTTTTGTTTTTTGTTTTTTTGTAAATTGAGCATTGGAATAAAAGCACAACAGGTTTTTCTTAGAGCATTAATTTGCTCTTTTACAAAAATTTGTAAAGGGTTATAAAAGGTTTATTTGAATATTTCCTTATGGTCATACTGATTAAAACTGAATAGATTTATCTATGTTGATGTTAAACCCAATTTATTGATGTTAAAACCAATTTATCTATTAAGAATTGGGTTTAACATCAATAGTACACTAATGTAAAGGTGAAATTTGGCTCATTTGGTATAAAAGTAATGCAAGAAACATTGCCAAATATGAAATTGGCTTTCTTGGGGCTGTATTTGTATAAATATGTTGTTGATATGTGTTCCAAAATTATTTAAAAACTTCTATAATTCTAATATGGCTTAGTGCATGTTAGCAATAGTTATAAGTGTTAGGTAAAATTTTGTATGCCTCAAAAGTAACCAAATTTCCTTATTAATTGTGGTTTTAATTGTGGCTGTCTTACAACTTTTTGTCATCCACAGACAATTGTCTTGTGTTGGTCCTCTTCAAGAGGTGGTTTACAATAAGCTACAGGGCTTTAACAGATGTTCTTAAATGCAAATTTTTGGTAACTTTGGAGATTATGACATTAGAATAGAGAAAAAAACTTTCAGGACTCTCCTGAAGACCTGAAATGTTCATGACTAACAAGCAGAACAAGAATTAACTGCATGGACTGAACTTATAAGAGACTGAAGTAATCTTTTTGGCTTTTTTCTTAAAACAGTGCTGATACTTTGTTTTGGTTTTTTTCTGAGTTAAGTAAACTTTTCTTTTGAGTTATTTATAGCTTGTAACAATTGAGTATACTCCTGTGAACAAAATTTGGAGCATATTTGTTTCTCTCTATCTAATTTCTGCAGAATTTGGAAACGGTTTGTGAGTATTCTTAATTTATGGCACAGTTATTTGCGTAAGTGCAATAAGAATTTGTTTTCTTTTGCACAGGACACAATTGGAGAAACCGTTTATTTTGCCAAAGCTTTGATTGGAATGGTGTGCTTTCTTTTAAGGAGTCAAACTTGACAAAGCCAATTAAAGCTCCTTGGAAAAACTGGCCTCATACCTTCTCTACCTAGTTCCTGTGCAGGATTTCTGTACAGGGTTCCTGACCTGTGGAAAAGAATGTCACTTTTTGACAGGTCCAAGAGCCCCAAGTTATCTTGGGACCCCAAAGGAGAGGAATTTACTCAACCCATAGGTATTGAAGGTACAAACCTATGGCAGGGCTCAGCTTTATAAAAGCCTTGAGATTCTTTCTATGGAACAGAGTTTCATTAAAGCCAATTTTTTTTTTTTTTTGAGATAAAATCTTGCTATGTCACCAGGCTGGGGTATAGTGGCATCATCTCAGTTCACTGAAACCTTCACCTCCTGGGTTTAGGCAATTCTCCTGCCTCAGCCTCCTGAGTAGATGGGACTACCGGTGCATACTGCCCCACCCAGGTAATTTCTATATTGTTAGTAGAGACGGGGTTTCACCATGTTGGCCAGGATGGTCTTGATCTCCTGACCTTGTGATCCACCCGTGTCAGCCTCCCAAAGTGCTGGGAATACAGGCGTGAGCCACTGCACCTGGCCAAAGCCAATTTTTAAAAAGCTATGTAAAAAATAATTATTCTTGCTGCACTTTATACAAATAATCAGGCCAATTATAATAAAGCAAATTGGTCTTACCATGATTTGTCTTTAGTAAAAATGGGAGGCTGGAAAGAGAAATTTGTTTCAAAAACTATGGTACAGTTAACTATTAGATTCTAGTCTCATTCGTTGTTTTTGTGTTTGTTTCTGCGATTTAGGATAATGCCCCCTAGCTATGATGTAAAAAGGCAGACCTTATCTGGTGTCCTCAGAAAATAAATAATAAATTGGTGTCCTCAATTTAATAACCTTGTTTATTCCAGTGAACCAACCAGTGATCTCCGGCTGCAGTTCAGAAGAAATAAGAGAAATTGATAATGTAAAAATCTAGATCAATAGTCTAATTCTGATCACATATAAGAATTGACTTGCAACCCATGTCAGCTTGTTTCCAACAACTGCCCAGTTCTTAGAAAGCCTTCCTGTTTAGTTTACTTGGAATGATTTCATTTATTTTACTTTGTGGTTGTGGAATATACTGTGACTGTACTCTTTATGTAGGAATGCAAGATAAGCTTAGTCAATATTTTCTTAAGTTGGACACTTATTAATCTTCCAGATATCACTTTTGGTTGGAACTCAGAGTTAAGAACAATTCTCACCATACCAACACTTTCTGACTGAGCTCCTCTCTACCCTGAATGCAAGACACCCAATTGTTGGGCAGGAATATCATTGCCTCTAGTCAGCCTTAAGAAGCTACAGAAGACAGATTTTCATCCCTATGCAATGCTTAGGATTATTGGCCCTCTTGTAAGGGCAGGAGGGAAATATGTCAGAGGCGTTTGAACCAGAGCAACTCAATCTTCAGTGAGGGCTAGGAAAATGAGGCTGGGACTTGCTGGGCTGCATTCCCAGAAAGTTAGGCATTCCTAGCCTCTAGGTGTTTACAATTAAGAAAAACAGATTGATAATATTTGGTAAACAGACCCAACTTAGGAGTGTTCTGATATCCTGATATCTTGAGAACAGAAACATTCCTAATTTTGCTTTAAAGATAATAACATCGATCCTTGCAAAATACAGTAATTAAGAAAATTAATATTTTATCACAAGCTCTTGTGGCAGAGCATATCATCCCATGATCTTTTCTTATCATATATATGTGTATATCACATATATGCACACACATATATATATGTGTATATCACATATATACACACACAAGTATCATACTTAGGGTGGATGCGCTCCTCCTTTTACTGCTGGGAACGTCCTACTCTGTCTATGGAGTAGCTGCTCTTTCACTACTTTACTTTCTTAATAAACTTGCTTTTGTTTGCACTGTGGATTCACCCTGAATTCTTTCTCGTGTGAGATCCAAGAACTCTCTTTGGGGTCCAGATCAGGACCGCTTTCTGGTAGCACTACAATGAAATGGATAAAGTTGAAATGAAACTGATATTTATGTTTTTTCTTTTCTGAGAAATTCAGTCCACAAAGGCTTTATGTCACTTTCACTTAGTTCTATTGTTTGGTTTCTGGAGGTGTTACTTTCTAAAAAGAAATCCCTAATCTCTTATAGATAAATAAACAATATAACTTATTTTTTTACCTTATGAGTTAATATTTAATTAAATTAGAAACTATGAGTTTGAATATTAATTTGTTTGTAGAATTTCTTCAAAAAATCAAATTGTTCTCCTATTTTAATGCTCTAAAGAAAATTATCCTTCAAATAATTAATAAATTCAACCATTCTTTTGAAAATACCCTAATGTCTGCATTTTCCATTTTGAATATCTTCCATTTTGAATATATTCTTATAGCCAGTAGTCTTGCTGTGGACAAGGAATAGGTATTAGAATTTGTTAGCAAATAAAGCTATGCAGAACCATGGATTCCTACTTTATCTTGAGCTTGTAGAATCTATATCATGTCATATGGTAAAGAATAAACTGAGCTGGGCATGGTGGCTCACACCTGTAATTCCAGCACTTCAGGAGGCCAGAGTGGGCGGATCACAAGGTCAGGAGATTGAGACCATCCTGGCCAACACGGTAAAACACTATTTCTATTAAAAATACAAAAATTAACTGGGTGTGGTGGCGTGCACGCCTATAATCCCAGCTACTAAGAAGGCTGAGGCAGAATAATGGCTTGAACCTGGGAGGCAGACAGAGGCTGCAAAGAGCCGAGATTGGGACACTGCACTCTAGCCTGGCGACAGAATGAAACTCTGTCTCAGAAAAAAAAAAAGTGTAAGTTATTAACCTAGAAAGGAAACAACAAAAACCAATGGAATGAATCCAATCAGTTAGACATTTTAGTGCCTTGAAAAACTTAACTGTCTCATTCTTCATGAACCAAATGATATCTGTAAAAGTGGTATTCTTTCTTTGTTCCCTTTTGATCTTACGATATTTCTCCTCATTGGCTTTTCAAGTCTTGCAAAAATTGGTGCTGTTTTTGTTGTTGTTGCTTTCATTCCAGAATAGCTGGCACATGCTATGTGGCAGACATTAAACTCAAGCTAACACATTCTTACTAATTAGTTTCTAGTTTATGGTTACTGAGGACAGAGCAGAGCTCTTCCAAAGCTTAACTTAATAAAGCACTGAGAACTATAAGCAAGGGCATGTTAAAGTATGTTAATGTAAAAGTAAGCTTATATTTGTGCCATATGTTATAGGTGTAGAACCTGCATGATTAGAAATAGAACATCAAAACATCAACTGAATTATCCATTGTTAATAAAGAGTAAAATTGTGAATACAATATTAAAAATTTATATGTTTACAAATAGGAAAGCAACATAGTACAAAGCATTCTACTTTATAATTTAGAAAAAGATAATGAAAGGAGAGCAATACCTGCATCAGTAGTTAAAATAATATTTAAGATAAACATCTCAATTTTCTCTTCCTCATCTTTCTTTTCCCCACATTCCTTAATTATGAATTTCTTAATTAAGAATTTATTTTAAGAGGTGAGGTTTGCTCTTTCATTTGTTGATTTTTTTCAACAACTATTTCTGAACACGTTCAATTTTTCAGATCCTCTACTAGGCTCTGGGAATGCAACAGTGAACAAAAACAAACATTCCCCTATATGTTCGTGGTACTTTCAGTCAGGTTGTAAAGAAAGAACCAAATCAAAATATCTCTGAAATGAAGCCCAGATTGCCCTTTTGCAATCACTGTAGGGGAAAGGTACATGTGGGGGTATAATGTTACCAAAAGGGGTCAGGAAATGCTGACTCAATCACACTAAGAAGATTGACTGTAGGAAAGAATGGACTCTACTGAGAGGGGGAGTAGAAAGCATATCCAGCAGATGGAGTAGGGTCTGCAAAGAAGTGGAGTGGGCACAGGAAATCAAGATAATTTAACTCCAGATAGAGCAAAGGAGAAAATGAAGACAAAAATCAAGTGACAGAAGTTGTTAAACACAGACCATGGAGAGCTTCTCAGGCTGTTAAGAACATTGTTTTCCTGCCAAGAGTCATTGCAAGGCATTGAAATATGAGCAACTGATAGAGGGGTTTTTTTGTTTTCATTTTCTGAGATGAAGTCTTACTCTGTAGTCCAGGCTGGAGTGTAGTGATGTTATCTCGGTTCACTACAACCTCTGCCTCCGGGGTTCAAGCAATTCTTTTGCTTCAGCCTCCAAAGTAGCTGGATTACCGGTGCCTGCCACCACACCTGGCTAATTATTTGTATTTTTAGTTGAGACAGGGTTTCACCCCATACTGAACTGGGTCAGGCTGGTCTTGAACTCCTGACCTCAAATAATCCACCTGCTGCAGCCTCCCAAAGTGCTGGGATTACAGGCGTGAGCCACTATGCCAGCCAACTGATAGAGTTTTGAAAAGCACACTGTGACTGTACAGTACAGAGTGAATGGTAAAGAGGACAATCTAGTTATGAATAAGCCAGTTGGAGGTTAGTTTCACATGTTTTGTGGGTGAAATGTAATATTAACTTTAACCAGAGTAATTGGAAAGCTCTTCAAAAGATGTATTAGAGAGTGGTGATGCATTCTATATAAAAGCTTTTGAGAAATATCAGTGATTTTAAGGTTACACAATATTTTTTGTCTCTGTTAGTGTGATAAATAGCTCTGGAGCTTTTGAGGCTACAAATAAATACCTTACTTGGGTTTTGTACATGTTAAGTTTATTTATAATGAGAGAAGGATAATTCTGTTCTCAAGAGTGGGGTCAGAAATCTACAACCAAATCCAGACTCACCACGGAGTATTTTTATAAATATAGTTTATTGACTCACAGCCACACCCATGCATTATTGCATCATCTTTCAATGTTTTTGCACAATGATGTAATTGAGTAGTTCCAGCAGAGATTATATGGCCTGTAAAGCAGATAACATGTAAATCTGCTCCTTTACATAAAAAGTTTATTGATCCCTGCTCTAGAAAATGGAAATCATTTTATTTTTACTTTCTTTCTTACTCTCTTCATTGATGTTTGTTACGAAAATGGTAATCACTCTTAAATAGCCACATTAATTAATTTATGTGTTCAAAAATAATTGTAAATCTCTGAAGTTTGTAGGCACTTCTAATATTTAAGATGATATACCTAGTTTAAGGTGACTTACATGTGCGAACAATTGAATCCAGTCAGTGTGAGAGTGCCATGTGATACAGCTAATCCCCTTCCAAACCATCTTTACCTAAAGAATATTCCCCACATACAAAACAAACACACGGAGTCCATGTTTATAGCTTGTAATATTTTAGGAAATTACTGAAAATAACATAATTTTATTTCTTTGAATTAGTAGCTTTCATGTTTCTACAGTATCTCTCTCCCCCTATAAAATAAACTTAGGCACAAACTGCCCATTGTCACAGAGTGACAGAGCCAGAATTCTAACCCATCTTGTAATTAAGAAACTGAGTCTCCTTGAACCCAAGAATTGATTTAATGTACACCAATTTGAGAGCAATATTGTTCACTAATGAAAGACCATTCTAGTAGGAGTTACTACTAGAATCAAGGTTTAACTGTGTAGCCTTGTGAGCTTATTGCCTCATTTAGTTCAACCAGTAATACAGAAAAGTTATTCAAACATCTAATACATACAATAGAGCAATAGATATCTCTTCATGGAAAAAAAAAGATTTTTTGAAGAAATAAGCCATTAAAACTGTTTTTTTGTGTGTCCTCCATAGCAAAGACAGCATTTCTAATGTAAGGAATCTAAATGATTATGGAATGAAAATAAGTGCTGTCAGTTAATATGAAAACCACTCCTGTAAGACTCCTAAATAGTCAAAGGGGTGAACCAAATTACTACTTATGTGGTTTCTTTCCATTAAACCTTTAATGAGCACCGTGCTGCTTCCTTGAGGTGTGAACATGTATCAAACACAAGGGAAAAGAGATATGTGAATAATATTGTTTGGAATAATGTCAGCATCACCCTCCTTGTACAGATAAAATACCTAACTGAACATGATCACATAAAGAAACAACCACTTATTTTTAGAAATAAATTGAAGGAAATACATCAAAATATTAATTTTATTTTCTTTTGTGGAATTAATACATTTTTGTTCTTATTTAATTTCTGTTTTCCAAATGCACTTTAATAGAAATTTATTGCCTTTTTAATAGAAATATATTTTATGGAAAAAAGTAAAATATTAGTAGATTGTTTAGAAGATTTGTGCACATTAAATTTAACCTCTATTGAATATCCAACATAAATTGATATTGTCGATTTATAAACTATGCTGGAAAAGGCTAGTAGGTGCAAAGAATGCATCAAAGGGTATAAAAAATGTGTTCTTTCAAGGCTAGCAGGTGCAAAGAATACATCAAAGGACACACACAAAAATAAATATTAACAAAGCCCAAGTCTTCTGAGTTTCAATGTATTAAAAGGCATTGAATGGTAATAGCTCTCCCGTATAATATAGCATAGTTGTCTTAGTCCATTGTTGTGACCCTATAAAAGAATACCTGACTGTGAGTTAGTTTAAAATGAAAGAAATTTATTGGCTTACAATTCTGGAGGCTAGAAGTCCAAAACTGAGGGGACCTGCACTGACAAGGGGCTTCTTCTTCATTATTCTATATTGGGAGGGCAAAGAGAGGGCAAGAGAGCAGCAGTGGGCTAAACTCATCCTTTGATAAGGAACCCACTCGTGGTAATGAATCCACTCCGGCAATAACATTAATCCACTCGTAAGGGTGGTGCTGCCATGATTCAAACACTTCTCGTTAGGTCCCACCTCCCAACACTGCCATCCTAGGAATCAATTTTCCAACACATGTACTTTGGGGGACACATTAAAACTATAGAAACGGTCCTGAACAATGAATTCAATTTTAAATAAGTGATGATTATGTTTTGCTCACCAGCCTGTTGTTGACAAATGGTATTGTGAAGCATATTCGTGAGCATCCAAATGTGTTCATGAAAAAGCAGTAAGCCTGCCCTCATTTATGTCTTAACTGAGGTATTAAGGGATCTTAGAAAGAACAGAGATTTACAGGAAGATAAATCTTTTTAATTTCTCTCTTGTTGTTTCCAAAGTTGGAGTCTTAGCGCCTTCATCATTAAGAATGGGGTTAACATCTCTTATACTGCCCACTAAGCATTAGTTCTTATTTGTAACAGTAATAGGTAATCTTTGCTTAGTGTTTCCTATGCAATAGAAACTTTGCATCTATGAAAATTATCTATTTAAAATGGTTCTATTAGAATCCTTGTGAGCAGAACATAATATACGGGATCAGAATGGTTTAATAACCAGGTCAAGGTCTTACAAATAGTACAGGAATAGCTGGAATCACATCCAGACAGTCTGGCATTTGAGTTCAGGCTCATAACAACTATGCATTCAGCCTCCTATTCTCGTAGAAACTTGATTTAGCTTTTTCATCTCAACTGATATGCTAATACTAATACTTTGATTAAATGACTGCCACCAGACTTAACTCCAGTTACGTTACTATCAAAAAATTTCTTTAGGCTTTCAGATGTAAAGAGATTCATAAATTCAGCAAATCTTCACTTTTAGTTACAAGTATTTCTCCTTCACTTAAATGAAAAGAAATCCCACAAATGATTTTATAGCAGACCTCTGTTATTTGTCTGCTGATAATTCATTAAACAAAGCCAAAAAAGGAAGAAAAACTTTTCTAGTTTTATTTTTTTGACTTGTTAATCCTTGCAAAGTTCATCCTGCTAGGAAGCTGCAGGGTACTTTAAACCAGGTCATTTTAACTAAACATAAATACAGCACAAATTGGATGTCCCCTCAGGCCTTTGAACTGACTCGAAGCTAAGACTTTACGCAGGCCTTTGGTTTTATCTATGCATGTCCTTGGAGAAGAGCCAAATTGTCAGCAGAAACACACATTTGCAGGAATAGGACCAGCTGCAGAAGGTTTTGAAGCTATAAGCACTAGCACTTTCTAAAAGCTGAAAAATATAAACTATCTCCGAACTTTAATTACTTGCCTTCTCCAAAGGCACATGTAGAAACTCCCTATGTCTGTGCCTAAACTATTCACTGCGGTGGGGTATGGTGGAGAGACAATTAGCTTTGGAGCTTCCCCGATTTTGCAATACTGGTTTGCTATTCATTTCTGCAAATTGTTGAAGTTTTATCCTCAGTTTTATCATAACTTAATGGGTTTTTTGGGTGTGTTCCTGGAATACAGCAGAATATCAACAAATAATTTTATGTTGCAGCTGACCATGTTGCATTACCAGTATTCAGAAGTGTGTCATTCAGGATATTCATTTTCTTAGTAAGATTTCAAATATTCATCTAGTTCTATGGCTACCTTGCCTTTTAGCGAATTCTCTTTTCCTTTTCCTTTCACAGCCTTCCACTGTAACTGTCTTTCTAATGACTGTATCATTTTCACCATCATTATATAGAAGGCTCATCATTTAGAGCAAGTAAAACACTCTAATTTATAGACCATTCATGAAATGCTCCTTCAAACTTATTTAAGTTGAAATGATACAGTCTCAAGTACCAAATTTCTAAAAGAGGCTTGAAAGGCTTTGGAATTAAATGGGAGAAAATGTTTTTTTCCATGTCTCGTTAAAAGAAATGTGTTTAAAATAAATTTTGTTTTTTAAGTATGACAATGGAAAAGAGGCATCTTACCAAGTAATGTCTTCTGAACTCAGGCATATTTGTGGAATTTTCAAGATTAACTAATCTTACAATTATATATACTATAATCTGCAATTATATCCGGTAATATAATAGGAGTATTCTACCGAAGTTTAATGGCACTGTAGATCCATTTTTTTTCCTACAAGATCAAGAGACTGAAGGAGATTGTGAATTCCACATGCCCAGAAATAGAAAGCGTATTACGTTCTGCTTCAATGATATGAAAACCACTCTCAAGCTTGCTTGTTTATAACACACAAAAAATAAGACAAGTGTCAACTTTAGAAGACTACAAAGAGAATGAATTTGAAGTAAACTACAGAATGCCTATTTTCTTTTTTCTGGATTCTTGGAGTTAAGTGAGGTCCTGAGAAATGCCCATCTAAATATTCTGGAGGCCTTTCAAATGAGTCCAATAATTTACAGTCACTTAATAACTGAAAATACCTGAACCAATATTGATTAAAAACTCTGGCTTCCAGCTTTACTGAATGTTCTGGGAGTTAATAGAACTCTCTAGTATATGCAAAAGACACCCACAACTGAAACTCTGGGACACAGAAAAGAAGACCTTCAAAGGCTCATGAATTATATGCCAACTCAAGGCCCTTGTAGCGGCAGACTAGCTCATTCTTAGAGGGATAAATCAAAGCATTAATCAGTCTTGTCAGAAAAGCAGGTGTTTTGACTGCCTTTATGGTTCATTTTTATGCAAAAGGGTTGTAGGACACAGAAATCACAAGGGATTGCAAATAAATGGCACTGACAGGATTGATCCCACCAGGCGAGGGGTCTAAAATCAGCCTGTCTTTTCATATTATGAAATATACCTAATAGCAGAGCCTCTTTAAGCTCTAGCTCCACAGTAGACTATGTGTGCGCTCAGGGTTTTTCTTTTTTTTTTTTCCTTGTCTTTTCTTTTTTTGATAAACTATTCCAGCAACCATAACAGGTTTAGAATGTTAAAGAACCATGGTGCACAAGACTCGACAAAAGGATTTTTGTTTTTAAAGGACTTTAAGGACAGGATATACAAACTGTGTAATCTGGTTCCAAGATAGAAGGAAAGTAGGAGGATGAGGAGAAGCAAATCCTTAATTTCACCCTTATCTTGAGATTCAATGATAACAAAAATATCATCAAAAAGGTCCAGGAACATAAACAACTACCAACTGTTGGTTTATATGAAGCTTTGTACTTTAAAGTGTGACTAAATTTGGAGAAAAAATGATTAAACTTTAAAAAAAATCTCAAATAAATTTGTGGTCAGTTTGGCATTTTATAGAATGGTATTTTTGACTTACTATTTCATAATTTGCTGGGTTTCTTCAGTGAACCATCATTGATGTAGTTGAATAAAACTGGTAAAAATAACTAAAATGACAGTTGTAAATTTTCTAGATTTTGTGATTATTATTCTGTATAGTAGTATGCATTTACATAAATGCCAACATTGCATGCCAACTAGTTAATAGCTAATTACTGAGCATTTACTATATTCTGAAAATTATTCTGAGAACTTGTATACTTGCAGTACTTATAACTTCATGTGGCCAATATTATTTCCCTATAAGGAAACATAAGCACAGAGAGGATAAGTAATTTTCTCTATGTTATATAACAATTAGGCTGAAATTCAAGCACAGACTGACTCCAGAGTTCTTATGCTCAGCCCTAATATTCTTCTGCCTCTACAGAACAACTTATTAACTTCTTTGTCCTCAATATTAATGTTAACAGGCCGGCAGGGAGGCTGAGGTGAGCAGATCACCTGAGGTCAGGAGTTCAAGACCAGCCTGGCCAACATGGTGAAATCCTGACTCCACTAAAAATACAAAAGTTAGCCGGGAGTGGTGGTGGGCACCTGTAATCCCAGGTACTCAGGAAGCTGATGCAAGAGAATCACTTGAACCTGGGAGGCGGAGGTTGCGGTGAGCCAAGATCACACCACTGCACTCAAGCCTGGATGACAGAACGAAACTGTTTCAAAAAGAAAAAATTATGTTAATAATTTGAATTGTTACACTAAATACATAAATATTTTTGCATACAGATTTTTTTTTAAAGAAAGCAAGCTAAGTAAGAAGTTCAGAAGCCAAATTAGGTTTAGCCTCCCATTTCCTAATACATAATAAGATCTTGCTGGAGAGCTTGCTTTTTCTTTTCTAATAGCTATTTTAAGAAAACCTAATAATTTCCTCATTTGCCTGAATGTCTAGAAGCTATGGCTCAGGAACAAGAAGTGGCCATGGGTGACAAAGAAGGTGGTTTAGAGAAAACATTACCTCAACTTGCAGCCTGTTTTCTCTTAATCTCTGTTTTAAGGAACTGGCAAGAATTGTCAGGATAAGATTTGTATGTGGAGGACATTTGGAACTATAAACTTTCAAGGGAATGAAATTGGCCATATCATCTGGCTAGTACATTAGTACCACACAGACAGCCTGTGTGAGGAATTTACTCTAAGCCAAAAATCTGTTTGTTGAATACAGTTCCCCCAAGCAAGAGTAAATATATGAATTGCTTACATTAAGGCAGTTTTGTAGCATCAGGTTAGGAATACCCGACACATCCATCACCATGAGAGAGAGGTGGAATTCTTGAGTTAGAGCAATTTCTCTTGGTGTCGGTGTTTTTCTAGATGATTCAAGTTTCATCACAATCTAACATTGATTAACCCCCTTTAATTGACATAATAGTGTTTAGGGTTGTAAATACAGTCTATGCAACCATACAGCCATTATGCTTTACTGGCCTAGACATATTTTGTCTACTTTAGAAAGCCTTCTTAACTCAAATATTTATGGATAAATAGTAAAGGCCCTCTATTGAAACGGTATACTAATCGAAATTGAATGCTGAATTTGAATATTAAGAGTTTACGAACTTGTGTATTTTTCTGAGAATGTGATTCATAAATTACATTGGATTTTCAAAGAGTATATGTTTCAAAAATAAAAATAAAGAAGCTAATTGAAGTAATTTTGTAAAACTCCACTCTTAATCCACTCATTGTTTGTTAATACATAGTAGCACTCATGAGAGCAGTCTAATAGTGGTCCAGTGAGGAGAGACCACATCTATTACTAATAGTGATAAGACAGACAGAGACGTGATTTTCTTTTTTGACTGTGATAATATATACTTAACGATTACAATTTTAACCACTTTTAAGTATACAATTTGGTGGCATTAAGTATATTCACATTGTTTACGACCATTACCACCATGCATCTCCAAAATTTTTCATTCTCCCAAGAGATTATGCTCTCTAAAAAAACACTCATATTTGCAAGTTTAACAGATGAACATTATTTTGGTTAAGACTATGAATTCTTAGCTGATTTTAGTGTCCATGCTCTCTGAATAATTATATCTCCAAGAATCATCTATTCTTATGTATGAATTATTTCTGAGATTGTGTTACAAAATACGAAAAGACCCAGTATGAACACTTCTACCACTTTAAGTTTTTTTGAGGCAGAGTCTCACCCTGTTGCCCAGGCTGGAGTGCAGAGGTTTGATCTTGGCATATTGCTACCTCTACTTCCCGGGTTCAAGCCATTCTTCTGCCTCAGCCTCCTCAGTAGCTGGCATTAGAGGCACCTGCCACCACATCCAGCAAATTTTTGTACTTTTAGTAGAGATGAGGTTTCGCCGTATTAGCCAGGCTCATCTCGAACTTCTGATATCAGGTGATCCGCCCTCCTTGGCCTCCCTAAGTGCTGGGGGTACAGGAATGAGTCACTGTTCCAGGCCTCACTTTAAAACTCTTTAACCCGAGCTCTGTTTAAAAGAATCTAATACTGAAAAATAAATATTTTTTTTTAAGAGATAGGGTCTTGATCTGTCACTCAGGCTGGAGTGCAGTGGCCTGACCATAGCTCACTGCAGTTCCTAATTTCTGATCGAAAGCAATCCTTCCACCTCAGACTCTCAAAGTACAGGGATTACAGGTGTGATCAGTCACGTCCAACTCCTAAAAATAGATATTTTTCTAATAATGTTCCTAAGTCACAATTATGACTATGATTTTAAAGGAAATTAATCCTTTGATTAAAGACAAAGTGAGAGAATATTAATTTGAAAAAGTCTAAGAAATTAACATAAGTCTTCAGTTAATATTATTGATAAAACGTTTATCCTACATTTTCCTTTATTTTGTAGTTCGTATTGTTTTAATATCCAATCTAACTGAATTGCTGAATTAATCCTTATTTAAAATTTATTTATAAAAATAATTATAGAAAATGTAAAATATGGATACACATGAAAAGACAAAAAAACACAAAAGCCTATCCATGCCATCTAAAAAGGTACTTACTTTTAGGTGACATTGTTACAATCTTAACATTTTTTTTGTATAAAAAATTGTATCTTAACATTCCTGGTTACCTCTTATTATAAGTCAAAAATTAAAATTGATATTCACATATTTATGTTAAATTAGTTTGAAGTGCCCTGTGGATATAACTATGTGAATTATTTTTTCTCATTTAACAAATATTTATTAAACACATAAAGTGTTTTGTACTGTAATTATTACAGAAACATTTCTACTCTCTCTTTTGTTTATAGCACACAAAATATAAAGTGAAGAGGTCAAGCATTAGTTCACAATTCATAATAATAAACTGAAAGAAACTCTGAGGAATTTAAGACAGTACATTTATTTTAAAATATGATTGAGAATGATTTCAGTGGTTTGCATGTAGACACTTAAGGTTGGCTAGGAATTCGATTGAAAATTTGCTCTTCTAGAGCCTCTTCCAGAGAGTTGCTTTTAAGATCTAATGAAGGTAACATAAGGGAACTACTGCAGTGTTTCAGGATTCCTTTTTGCATATAGGTTTTCTGCAGTCAGTTTGACTTTCTTCTTTTTTTTTTTTTTTTTTTTTGAGACAGAGTCTTGTCAGTCTCCAGACTGGAATTCAATGGCGTGATCTCTGCTCACTGTAACCTTCCGCCTCCTGGGTTCAAATGATTCTCCTGCCTCAGCTTCCAGAGTAGCTGGGATTACAGGCACCCACCACCATGCCTGGCTAATTTTTCTGTTTTTAGTAGAGATGGGATTTCACCATATTGGCCAGGATGGTCTCGATCTCTTGACCTTGTGATCTGCCCACCTCAGCCTCCCAAAGTGCTAGGATTTCAGGCATGAACCACCGTGCCTGGTCAGTTTGGCTTTCTAACTGGATTTTTATGTAAAGGTAAATTGATCAGCGCTGTAGGAAACAAAGCTCCTAATTCTACAAATAACCTCAGTAAATAATGCATCCAGGTAAATCACCTATAAGATGTGTGTGTAATAGACATACATTGTATTTTCTTCTATATTTGGACACTCAGAGAGTAATATTTGTGTATAAAAAAATATTAATATAAATGATAATGAGTTAAAAAAATCTAATCTATAACATCCATTCAACTCAGTTTCTGCAGCACAGCTTCTAGTAATATTAATAGCTAATTTCAAATTAATATGTCATATTTCCTTTCAGGAAGGAAAGAATGATCAAGAACAGTTTAGAAATATTATTAACAAAAGATTGACGGTCTTAAGGACAATTAAAAATCTTTTAACAAAAGCAGCATTTTTTTTACGGGTGTTAAAATGTCTTAGGTAGATCACATTCAAGGCAACCTGCATACTCACTGCCATATGCCGCCTCACTGCCCATTATTGTTGAATTACTGAACCAAGGACAATTTAGAAGCAGTGTTGTAGGCAAAACAAATACCACAAGGTCTAGTTTTTAAATTGGGTCCAAAGATAGCCACACATAGCGGTTTAATCAAAAACATTTAGCAGATTCAGCTACTAGTCTGTGAAATTGAATGTTAGTTGTCGCCTGTCATCAGTTTTACTGAGGGCAAGAAAACAGAGGACAAAGTGTCAGATGCCCTTGTGTACTGAAGGGTAGAATTACCAGATCTTCCACTGTATTAGTTTCTTAGAGCTGCTGTAACAATTGCTACAACCTTTGTGTCTTTCTCTTATACTTTTCAAAACCAGAAGTGCAGAATGAAGATGTCAGCAAAGCTGTGCTCTCTCCAAAGTCTATCGGGAGAATCCTTTCCTTGCCTCTTCTTGGTTCTGGTGGCTGTAGGCATTCTTTAGCTTGTAGCTGCCAAACTCCAGTCTCTGCCTTTGTCTTCACCTGACCTTCTCATATTTTTTTTCTCTACCTCTTCTCTTTGTCTTCTCTTCCAGCTCCTATAAAGATATTTCTTATCAGATTTAGGACTCACCCAAATACTCCTTAACTGCATTAAATCTTAAAAAATTATTAAATAAGGTCACATTCACTGGTTCCAGAGATGAGGACAGGGGAGTATCTTTGAGGGGGAAACAGAGAAAATCAACCCAATTCAACTACTATCACTACTTATACTCTTACACTGTACTACTATGAATTTAATGGTCATGTTACATTTTCATTTTTAATGGCTATCTGCCTTTCTTTTCTAATACAGTGGTATACACTCAAGTGAATTATTTAATAACAATGATTATGATAGTTAATATATATTTATTTTATTATATGTGCCAGCCACTCATTTTTAACCCATTTACTCCTCACAGAAATTACACAAATTCGGTATTATTGTGCCAATTGTGTAGATGAGAAAACAAAGACACAGAAATGCAGTATTTTCAGTGTAAACAAATAATACGTGAAGGAGCTGGCATTTCCATGCAGGCAAGGTGACTTTCGAACCCTACTGATAGTTATCATCTATATTTTGTAGCCTACATGTGATTTAACCCAGATTACATAAGAAAAATAGCTTATTCCTCTTTAAGAAAATGTTTTACTCATATTTACAAAATCCAAAGAAAGTTTGAGACTCTAATATTTTTATTAAATTTTACACTGAGAATTAGCTGCTACATTTCAACTAAAGATAACATTGAAATATATTAGGAACCAGAGCTGGGCAGTCATTTCGTCTTATATAGAGAAAGAAACTTTTACAAAACCAAAGCTCTAAATTAATAGAATTTACAGAGAAAATTAGGAATTCCAGAGAAGAAAGCCAATCGCTTGACTAATTTCCAAGCCAGTAATCTTTCTCCTTGCATTTAATAAATAAACAAATAAATTACTTTTTATTTTTGGAGACAATGTGGCAGATTTTTCTTCCCAAAATAGCTGTACCAATATGTATCTCATTTCATACCCTCAAAAGTACAATGTGACATTAACATGTCCCATCAAGAGATGACATCTCTGTTACCTCCCCTGAGCCTGGGTGGACCTCGTAGCTGTCTCATTGTGGCAGAACTGATGCCATGGAATTTTTGAGGACAAGTTCCAAAAGTCAATACAGCTTCTTCCTGCAGTCTCTGTGTGTTTCTCTTTCTCTCTTTCTTGAGATATTTGTACTTGGGATGGAGGCACCATGTTTTGAGGAAGTCCTAGCTACACATAGAGTCCATGTGTGCTGGTTTCAGGGTTTCAGTTGACCAGCCACAGCAGCTCTCAAACATGGGAGTGGGCCTTTAGACAATTCCAGCTTCCATCTTTGAGGTTTCTCACTGAAGTTCCAGATAGGCAAGCAATCCCTACTGTGTCCTGTCTAAGGTCCTTTGCTACAGAGTCATGAGATGTAATAACAATCATTGTTTTTTAATGTATTAAGTTTTGGGGTAATTTCTATTAAATAATTAACATATGCACATATAACACAATGCATTAGATAATTAACATAAGGACACGTTTCAGCATGCTCTTTTTCCATATTAAATATTAGTTTGTCTTTTAATCATATTAGTTTACTTTTTGACTAGTACATGTTTCATTAGGTATAAACTTTTCACTCATTCAAAAAATACTCATTTAGCATCTTCTATGAATCAGGTCTTGTGGTAGCCTCCTATGATATAGTGACAAAGGACTCGCTTTTGGGAATGTACATCTAGTTTGGTAGAAACACAGTTTCTTCCTTTCTTATTTTAATCTTTCAACAGTACAAACCTAAATCTAGAGACATGGGACAAGCTCTGTCCAAGTAGAGTGCCGTAGTCGTGATCTGTGCTTAGGTCAAGTTTTCCTGAAGCACAGCCTGAGAGAGATATTTACATGCAAGTAATATATTGAAGAAATGGTCCCAGGAGAAACTACAAAGTGAGAATAAGAAGCAGAAATGGAAGCAGCAGAAACCAAGCAGTGATACAAGTTTTAGGCAAAGTCTTACCTTCAGCTTGATCCTGGTGGGTTGCTCCGTGAAAACATTGCATCTAAAATTTTTCTTTGTGAGAAGCAACAGAGCTGGGTTTTTGCACTTCTGCACCAGTCAATCCTCTTCATGAGTGCAACCTCACAGGCACTTCTTGTTCTCTCTAACTTTGAGCAACACAATTCCAACAGTGGGAGAAAGTTTTGGAGTAAGACCAACACACTGAAACCAGGAAAGAGACACACAAAAATGATACAAGTAATCTTAAGGGATCTGGTATGAGTGTGAATATGGTCCTTTTAATTGAGTCTTAATAATTTGGGGGAGAAAAAAATAAAATATTCAAAGCATCAAACTTGTAGGAAAAAAAATCAAGAACCAAAGTGTAAATACTGAATGAAACTTCCAGAAAGTAAAGTATTTTGCACCATCAGAACAGAAACATACTTTGTGACCATAAATAGATAGATAGATAGATGACAGATAGTCCTGTTCTTTTACTCTTTTTTCAAAATTATTCAATTAGCAATAATTATGCCTGAGATAAACCCTCATTGGCTATAATACTGCCACTGCACAAAGCTAAAGTTACTTAGTAATGTCATATATCTTTAATTTCAAGTAGTGATAAGAATCATATAGATGGGAAAGGAAAAGAAGAAACTCATGTTTCGGTAAACTAGATGCAACCACATTGTTTATTCTTTTTCCAGTTTGAACTACGTATATGTAGTTCCACTGACTACCATTAATGCAACTTTTGCTTTTTTTCTTTTTTGAGACAGAGTCTAGCTCTGTTGACCCAGCTGGAGTGCGATGGCGTGATCTCGGCTAACTGCAACCTCCGCCTCCCAGGTTCAAGTGATTCTCTTGCCTCAGCCTCCAGAGTAGTTGGGATTACTGGCACGCACCACCCCCAGCTCACATCTTGTATTTTTAGTAGAGATGAGTTTTCGCCATGTTGCCCAGACTGGACTCCAACTCCTGATTTCAGGTGATCCACCCGCCTCAGCCTCCCAAAGTGCTGGGATTACAGGCATGAGCCACTGTGCCCAGCCAACTTTTGCTTTTTAGCTTCCTACTGTTTTCCACCAAAAAGAAATTAATTGCCTCTACATAATCTGTTTGCAACCAGAACCAATGACTCCCTTTTGAGTCTCCTCACTTGGGCAAAGGAGAAGGGCATCCCTGCATGTGCTTTATATACTTATTTATTTTAATGGGCATAACATTTTTTTAAAGTGCTAAGGTAAGTTCAAATTTAGAGTGATTAATTGTAGAATGTTAAGAAGGAAGACATAGCTATCTTCATTTATTTCTAATTTTTCCTATAGAGTAATGGAAAGAACTAGCCTCAGTACTAATATTGGGAAATTCATTGTTGATGTTCTAACAAAGGGTTGTTCTTTGCTCTTTGCTTGGTTTAAATGAATGGAAAACTCTCCATACAGGACTTTGATAAATAACAAATATTCTCATTTGACTATTTATTTGCATCCAATAAGTTAAAAAGTTTGTGAATATAACACAGCCACTTTATCAAATGAAACACAATCAGTGGAGTTAAGTATGACTAGATATGTATAGCCGCATTCGTTATCTATTGCTGCATAATGAAGTACTGCATTATCTGTGGGTCTGGAATCCAGGCTTGGCTTGCCTGGGTCCTCTGCTTCAGCTCCCTCACAAAGCTGCAATCACTGCCAACAAGGCTTGGGGCCTCAGCTGAGGCTCGGGTGAGGAAGGGCTCATTTCCAGGCTTAAATGGCTTTTGGTGGGATTCAGTATATCTTATCCAACTGAGGATATCAACTCCTTTCTGGCTGCCAACTGGAGGTTCCCTCGATTCCCCATCACTTAGGCTTTTCTATATGGCAGTTTACTTCCTCAACGCTAGCAAAAGCCAATAGAAAGTGTCTACTCACAAGACAGAGGTTGCAATCTCTCGTAGCATAATCACAAAGCAACACCCTATCAACTTTATCATACTCTATGGGTCAGGAACTGGTATGGTTTGGCTGTATCCCCCACCTAAATCGAATCTTGAATTGTAGCTCCTATATTCCCCACATGTCGTGGTAGGATGTAATTGAATCATAGGGATACTTCCTGTGCTGTCTTCATAATAGTGAATAAGTCTCACGAGATCTGACAGTTTCATAAAAGGGCAATTCCCCTGCACATGCTCTCTTGCCTGCTGCCACGCAAGATGTGCTTTGTGCCTCCTTCACCTTCCACCATGATTGCGAGGCCTCCTCATCCATGTGAAACAGTAATTCCATTAAATCTCTTTTTCTTTAAAAATTACCGAGTCTCGGGTATGTCTTTATTAGCAGTGTGAGAACAGACTAATGCAAGAACAAATCCCAGATCTCATCCACAATCAAAGAAAAGCATGATTACATAAAAGCATAAACAGAAAGCAGGGTGATTGGGAGCCGCTTTGGAATCTATCACAATAGTTTTTGTGGTGGCATAGTGTGAAAATAAATAAATAACTTTCTTTAATGAATAAGAGATTTTTTTGTTCTAGGAGTTTAAAGTCTAGTAATGAAAATATGACAGTAACCAGTAACTCCTTCAACATCTTAATATGTTTACATGTTCTCATTTCATTTATGAGATATGCATCATAGGTAAAATGTCTGAGTAACTGAGCACCAAAAATATTATCACTTTTCTTTCCCAAAGTGACTTGTAAGCAAAGAAGGCTGATTGGCCAGCAAATAGTCACACCGAACCTGAAACAGTATTATTGGGAAAAATAAGGGGAGAGGGGGCAGCAATTACATGCTTTTTTTACTGCTCATCACATTCTAAGTCTGCACATAATGAAAGAGTAGGAGAAGATTCTGGATTCTGGAAGAGGGAGCCAGTCCCTCTGGGCAGTGGGCTTATACAGCTTCATACTAGAGGGAACATAAGCACCTTCACTGCCGTGATCAGGAGCTGGAGTGCATACCTGCAAACACAGTTTGTAGCTTTATGATGGCTGTACCAGTGACTTCAGCCCTAACTCATCACCTCAGCACTTTGCTAGCACGGATTCTTAGCACTTATTTCTACAGCTGGCTGCTATGGAATAGGTTTTAATTTCCATGTTTTCTGTAGGAGGAAAATTCCCACTTAGACAAGTCAATCCTTAACTCTCAGTCAACATCCCAGATTCCAAATGGTAGCAGCCAGTATGTCTCCTACCCTATCAGCAACTCTATCGTTTCAACCCATTTGCTAACATTGCTGTAGCAATGCTGTGGCATTCACACTGATATTCATTGGACTGAGTCCAACTTAAAAGTAGGTATTTATTCGTAGTATTTATTTAGTTTAGAAGGCTTTGTATGATTCATATTTTTGTGTATAATTTTTAGAGAAAACTTTAATTTTGGAAGTTTTTATCCTTTTTCTATAAAACTTTTACTTCATCACCTATATATTTATACTTTTCCTATACATTCTATTTCTTTTATTAGATTTCATAATTTTTTTAGAAGAAATATTCTGATTTAACTTCAAAAATACATATCTCTAATTTATCATGCTATTTTATTTCATAACACTAGATAATACTCTTTAATGTATTCTATTGAATGAAGTTACCTTATAGGTAAGAGTGTTTTATTATGAAGTTTTATTAGTTTCTCATAAATAATACCAGTGTAAGTTAGCTTAAGAAATATTCTTCTTATTCCAAATTCTGTCTGAAGCCAGTAATACTAAGGCAAATTTCCAATGTATTTCTTTTTTGTCTTTTCTAAAGGTTAATGGTCTAGTTTCTGAAATAACCATTTAGAAAATGTTAACTTTATGCTAATTCAAAATATTTTCCAAAAATATGTTCTGAAATAACCTCTTGTCATTTTTGTACAATATCTGAGAAAAAAATTTTAAATGCTAAGATTCCCATGGTAGATTTTGCAAACGGCAAGAAAATATATTAAACGTATATTACCAAACCAAGTAAAGGAAAGCTTGGTGTTTTCCTCTTTGTTTGTTTTGCTGCTTTGGCATACACTTGACTATTTCTTTTAAGTATAGAAAGTTAAAAGTAACTATCAATGTTCAGAGTCAACATTTTTGCTTTGGTATTTATGCCGGAAGAAAATAAGCTCACTCAGAAAACAGAAATGTTCAGATAGGTAATGTGAAGCCTGTGATGTGAGTGGTGAATGTAGCAATGCAGAAGTACAAAACTGAAAGGGCTGATGACCCAGGGCTGGTTAGAGTACGAATTCGAGATTTGTGTTCTTTGAAAATTCAATTTAAAAAGATGAGTGGGTAGTGATCTTTTCACGATGTTTCAGGGATTCAGACTATCATGACAAAATTTCACCTTGGAGAAAAGTTTAAATTTTTCAGACATGTTAGCTTTAAAATATGGGAGGAAAGAGACAAAGGTTTTAACAATAACTGCTAACTACTTTTTTCTCTACTGTGGACAATTTCTGTCCCATTCCAACAGCTGCATTTATTAAGCTCTACCCATCTTCTCAACACAAAAAAATAGGAATATACGTAATATATTTTGTGATCATTTTCTTCAAAATATTGTTGCTTATGTAATGTGTAGTGTTCTCAAAAAGAAATTAGCCTGGCAAGCAGTATTTGTTAAGTCAATGTTTTTCAAATTGTTCTAGTCCATGTCTCCTTTTGAAAAACAGACAACAAAAATTAAAAATAATAAAACCTCATCCTCTCTTATAAAATTATTTGAAATTTCTAAATAGAATAACTATTTTGATTACAACCAAATAAAAGGAAATGAATAGCAGAATGTATCTTTTATAAGTATGCGTGTAAACATGGCTAGTGAGTATTTTTAAAATTTGGTTACGGAGTGTAGGCGGAAGAGAGGGTGGTAACTGAACTAGTGCCAGATAAAGAGAGGGTTATTTAAGAGGAAATAGATAAGATAATGTAGTCATAATACAGGATTTGACATGTAGAGAATCTGAAAATACTAGGGAAAAAACAATGAGGGAAAAAACCAGGGAGGAAAGGTTACAGAAAAGTGGTGGTGAGGTATGTATTCATTCTTAGTAAAGGGGGAATAGAAATTCCAGATATACTTGAAGTTGAATTTGCATGCAAAGAGTTAATGTCACTTTGATTGTTTATATTACTTCTGTAAAGTTGAATTCCATGTTAAAGAAGACTGAAACTGGAAATTTAAAAATGGTGACATAGAAGTTTTCCCCTTTTTTCACATATCACCAAAAATTAACAAAAATTTATAAAAGACAAAAATAAAAGTCAATTTTTGACTAATCGTGGAGATATTTATAGCCCCAGGTCATGCAAGAGGAAAGAATTATAATTTTAGCCAAAGTAAAATGGTCAATAGGAATACATTAAGTTCCTACAGTGGATTGAGTAGCAGACTCCTAAACAGTATGTCTACTCAGGACCTTCAAATAGAACTTTATTTGGAAAATTGATCTTTGTAGTAATTAAGTTGGAGATCCTGAGCCTTAAATTCAAATGACAGTTATCCTTTTAAGAGAAGAAAAGGGAAGAAGGTCATGTGGAGACCCATGTAAAGATGAAAGCTGAGATTGGAGTTATGATGCCATAAGCCAGGAGCTACCAGACGCTTGAAGAGCCAAGGAAGAATTCTCCCTAAGAGCTGTCAATGGAAGGATGTCTCTGACAATATCTTGACTTTAGACTTCTGGCCTGCAAAACTGATTTCTGTTGTTTTCAGCTACCAGTTTGTAGTAATTTGTTATGACAATTCTCTAGAAAACTAATACAAATCTATTTGGCTTTAACATTAAGAAAATTATCCAGATCACATTCTTCAAAGAGCCATCTGTGAACAATTCAACAATCAGGCAATAATTTGGAAACCTGTGTGGACAGTAATACCTTAGAGGAACTGCTTTGGAATAAACCCTCAGGACTCATAAAATACAGAACTCAAAAAGGAGTCAAAAACATAAGCCATATTTGCAGGAAACGTTCTCAAACTTTGTGAAGCAAGCATCTTAATAAGAACAGAAAGTACAAAGTATCAGAAAATGCAAAGTATAGTTTAAAAATCTTGGGGAAGTCATGGTGACAATGCAAGGACAGTGAAATATGACAGATGTACTAGTCTGCTTTATACTGTTATAAAAAACTGCCCAACACTGGGTCATTTATGAAGAAAAGAGATTTAATTGACTCACAGATCTGCATAGCTGGGGAGGCCTCAGGAAACTTACAATCATGGCAAAGAGGGAATCAAGGACCTTCTCCACAAGGCAGCAGGAAGGAGAAGTGCTGAGTGAAGTGGGCAAGAGCCCCTTGTAAAACCATCAGCTCTCGTGAGCACTCACTCACTAGCACAAGAACAGCATGGGGGAAACTGCCCCCATGATTCAGTGACCTCTACCTGGTTTCTCCTTTGACACATGGAGATTATGGGGATTCTGGAGATCACAATCCAAAATGAGATTTGGCTGGGGACACAAAGTCTAACCATATCAATAGGCAAAGCACAGGAAGAAAGCCCATAAAGATACAAACATATATCCAAACATGTAGAAAACCATTAGGGAAATGAAGCCTGATTGAATTGAGCAACTAATGAATTAAACACTGCCGAAGACACAGAATCTGACACGGATGATAGGATTTGGAAATAAATGTGATGAATGATAAAGTATAGATGAGAAAATGTTAAAAAGAGAACAATGAATAATGGGAAAGGCAAATGATACAGCATTTTACAAAACTGGGGTTCCAAAAGAATATAAATTGATAATTAGAAAAGAAAACAATAAAACTGTCTTAGGCTATAATAAAGTTAAACTTTCCAAAACAAAATACTATGTATGAAATTTTCTCCAAAAAATAAAACATTCTGAAAATATATAGGAATGTATGGATTAAGAAAAAGACACTTGTCCAGGAAACCCTGACACAGTACAATATATATATAAATGCTGAAATATATTAGGATTCTCACAAGAAACAGAAACAATAGGAGTCAGATACAGATAGATGGATGTATGGATAGATAGATAGACAAACAGACACAAATACATGCAGAGATTTTTTTAAATGAAGAATTGGTTTACATGATTGTGGAGACTAAGAAGTCTCATGATCTGTAACCTGGAGACTCAAGAAAGCCAGTGGTATAATTTCAGTCCAAGTCTCAAAGGCCTGAGAACCATAGGAGCTGATTTCCCAGTCCAGGGCAGAAGATCAATATCCCAGCTCATGCAGGCAAGCAGGAAACAAGAAGGCCAAATTTGTCCTTCTTCTGCTTTTTGTTTTATTCAGATCCTAAAGGGATTGAATAATGCCCATAACATTGGGAAGGGCAATCTACTCTAGTGAGTCCTTGGAATCAAATGCTTATTTCATCAAGAAACACCGACACAAACACACCTAGAAATAATGTTTCATTTAGGCATTCCATGGCAGAGTCAAGTTGACACATAAAATTAACCATTGCACTGAAATACATCCTGGTAGTTATATCTTGGTAGACTTATAACAATAAAGCACAGACAAAACATAATACATAATATCAAAACACTATGCATCCAATTTTAAATGGTTGAAAAATAACAAATGTAATTAAAGAAGTAAAAATAAAACATTAAAACAAAAATTAAGCATAAACTGTTAAATGTTAGAATCAATAAATAAATCCTATTGCTCTTTCATTTTCTGGGGGAACCTCAATTTTTCAAAATGTTATATCATTTGCCTTTCCCTTCATTCACTGTGCTTATTTTATTCATGAGTAACATGAATAAAAAACACAAACAATAATATAACCTTTTTAATGACAATAAAGAAATAACTATAGACGATGGTAGAATTGGTCAAAATTGATAGAGTTCTAAAAAAAAAAAGTGTCCAAGTCTTTGCATGTCTGAGGACAGGAATGAAACTGCATTTCTTTCTTTTTGTGGAAAATATAAACTACCAAACTGACTCCAGGAAGAAGGTTTGGAAAACTACATAGATTAATTTATCATTCAGGAGATAAAGTCTAGCAGCTATTGCCCAGATGGTTTCACAAGGGAATTCTTCCAAAACATCAAATGACAGATAACTGCAATAAAATTTCAATTGTTCAGAGTATCGAAAAAAAAATTCCCTAACTCTTTTAGAATGTGTATATCACATGGTCCCCAAATCCCATTAAAGGTTAAGTGTCCACACACACACACACACACACACACACACACACACACACACAGCATAGAACTGCTTGCTCAACTACATTAAGATAAAAACATTTTTAAATAACTAGGTAAAAATTAGCTGTTTATTTAATAAATAGTAAAGCAATTGCAGTCTATTCCTAGAAAAATGTTAGTGTGGTTAAATATTAGGATAGCTATAAAAATAAATCAATATATTTAGCTAGTCAAAAGAGATTGTCATATAAATCTCACTAGATGTAAGAAAATAAATTTAGTAACATTCAACATCTATTCTTGATTTTAAAATCATAATAAAATAAAAGTTTTGACAAGACTATGTTATATACATGAAAAATAGTATATATATGCTATATATATATACTATTGAGAAACATAACTAGAAACATTCTCTTTATGATCAATAACAATGAAATTTGCTATTAACATTATAATTATAAATTATTCTAGATTAACCAATGAAATTGTGGAATATGTTGAGGAATAAATTTAGAAACAAAAATCAGAAAAGAGAATTTTAAATGACTAACATTTGAAAATAATATATTTTTTTCTCTTAGCAAATCTAGAAGAAGGATCAATTTTTTTTTTTTTTTAAGACAGAGCCTTGCTCTGTCACCGAGGCTGGAGTGCAGTGGCACAATATCAGTTGAATGCAACCTTTGCATCCCAGGTTCAAGCAATTCTCCTGCTTCAGCCTCCAGGGTAGCTGGGACTACAAACCTGTGCCACTATGTCTGGTTAATTATTTTTAATAAAGATGGGGTTCCATCCTGTTAGTCAGGCTGGTCTTGAACTCCTGACCTCAAATGATCCGCCCACCTCAGCCTCCCAAAGTGCTGGGATTACACGCGTGAGCTCCAGCACTTGGCCTAGAAGGATCAATTTGAGGACCATTATAAATAATAAGAAAAATCAGTTACAGGACTGAGGACTAAATTAATTTATAGCAATAAAGGAGATTCTCATACGAAGAATAACTAGGTACAAGACTAAAACATCAAATTATACAATACAAAACTTAACCAGAAACCTAAAATCTTCTGTGAAAAAAATTGTAGATACCACTGAAGAAGACAAAAGAACGATGTAACAGTGGTAAATGCAACACCATAAGAATCTCAGTTCTTCCTCAAATTAATCAATAAATTTAGTGTAATCCCAGTTTAAAATACCAACAGTATATTTTTTGGAAAGTAGACAAACTGATTCCAAAGATATAATAAGAATAAAATAGCCAGAAATGTCCTAAAAATAAAGAAGAAAAAGAAAGGGAGAAAATTATGTTTCTCTAATTGTATTTATTTTTAAAGTTCAAATAATTAAAACAGCATGATACTGAATAGAAAAGCAATTTATCTACTGTTAAGCACTACAGCATTTATCTTTTATTCTAATATTAGTTGTTTTGTTTTTTAAAATCTGAAATTGTTACTAGAAAGGAGTCTGGAGCCAGACCCTCAAGAGAGGGTTCTTAGATATGGTGCAAAAAACAACTCGCGGTAAGTCCATAGAATAAAGTGAAAGCAAGTTTATTAAGAAAGTAAAAGAATAAAGAATGGCTACTCCATAGGTTCGTGTTTATGGTTATTTCTTGATAACGTGCTAAACAAGGGGTGGATTGTTCATATCTCCCCTTTTAAGATCATATAGGGTAACTTCCTGATATTGCCATGGCATTTGTTGTTGTTGTTTTGTTTTGTTTTGTTTCTGAGACAGAGTCTTGCTCTGTCACCCAGATTGGAGTGTGGTGGTGCGATCTCAGGCCACTGCAACCTCCACCTCCCAGGTTCAAGTGATTCTCCTGCTTCAGCCTCCCAAGTAGCTGAGACTACAGATGTGCACCACCACATCTGGCTAATTTTTGTATTTTTAGTAGAGACGGTGTTTCACCATGTTGGCCAGGCTGGTCTCAGGCTACTGATCTCATGTGATCCACCTGCCTCGTCCTCCCAAAGTGCTGGATTACAGGTGTGAGCCATAGTGCCAGCCCAGCATTTGTAAACTGTCATGCTGGTGAGAGTGTAGCAGTGAGGGCAACCGGAGGTCCCTCTTGTTGTCATCTTGGTTTTCGTGGGTTTTGGCCAGCTTCTTTATTGCAACCTGTTTCATCATCAAGGATTTTATGACCTGTATCTCTTGTAAATCTCCTCTCATCCTGTGACTTTGAATGCCTTAATCTCCTGGAAATGTAGCAGAGCAAGTCTTAGCCTTATTTTACCTAGTCACTATTCAAGGAGATGCTCTGGTTTAAACACCTCTGACAAAACCAACCAATTGCTTAACATTATATAATACATGTTTTAATAAAATGTTAGAAAAAAATAAGCATAGTTGAGAACTACATAAAAAAATTATAAAAATTGAAAGAACAATTTATTAACAGTAGCTTTTTGTCTGAATGAGAAACAAATAAATGAGAAAAGTGTGACAAGTCAAGAGGTGTTTCTTTCTCCCAAAAGATGGTAATATTCAGGATATGATATTCTGAAGAGTGATTGCCGTTTGAAGGCATGTTAACAGAGAAAAACAAAATTGAAAGACCCTCAGAATAAAAAATTTCTTTCAGTAAAATTGCCTATTGATGAATAAAATGAATTATTCTGAGTCACAGTTTAAACCACCATCAAAACTATGAGCAATTAGTGAGTAGTTTTGAGTATGCCTATTTTCATTGAAATTCAGTGGGTTACATATCAATGGAGACTTTTCATGTTAAGTGAGCAGAAGGCATGCCTTCACTTTGAAAGAGATTATGGAGTTGACAGATTCCTGCTATGAAAGGGTAGATATTCCCAAATAATTCACATTATATGGTCCTTAATATGGGACACAAATTTCATATACAACATGTCTTTGCTTTTGTAAGATTGCATGCATTGTAATAATGGTCGAGGAATATGGAGGGGAAGATTGTGCTCTTTTTATTTTGTTTTGCTTTTGCTTCTTCTCATTTATCTAGCTATGAGTCATAGGCTTTCATCAATGACTCACTGAAATGGAGAACAAGGTTTCTGCAAATATTTCTCAGCTCTCTTCATTCCAGATACATTCCCTAATAGTCTCTAGGGAGGCTTGGAGCCTAACAAATGGTATAAGCTCTTCACTTACAGGTTGGGGGTTGCTAAGAATTCTGACAGCTTTAGTGGCTGTTTTGTTATTAAAATTTTGGAGCAACAAACTTGTTGCCGTTCAAAATCTTCATGTGATAGTTCTGGATAAGTCTAAGATTTCTCTTACATTGTAACCAACAATGAAATACCCCTGCAGTACTTTTGGAAAACTCTGTAAGAATTATCTCTGTTGCTGCCAGGCATGGTGGCTCACACCTGTAATCCCAGAACTTTGGGAGGCTGAGGCAGGTGGATCACTAGAGACTAGGAGTTCAAGACCAGCCTGGGCAACATGGCAAAACCCTGTCTCTATACAAACAATTAGCCAGGTGTGGTGGTGCACGCCTGTAGTCCCAGCTACTTGGGAGGCTGAACAGGAGAATCACTTGAACCTGGAAGTCGGAGGTTGCAGTGAGCCAAGATCCAGCCACTGCACTCCCAGCCTGGGCAACCGAGCAAGACTCCTCTCAAAAAAAAAAAAAACCCACAAAAAAAAAACAAACAAAAACAAAACAAAAAGAAATTATTCTCTCTGTTGCATATATCACATATATTTCTCTCTCTGTCTCAATCTCAACCCCAAAGTAGGGGTTGTTTTGTATACCAACTTTCCCATAATATTTGCTGTCCTGACAATGGATGCAGACTTCTCTCTCTGTGACAAGCACAATTTGCGTTTCTGTCAAAATAAAACAAAATCATAAGGTTTTTCCTAAATATAGAAAGGCTCCTTAATTGAAGTTTGGTCTTCAATGTTCATGATAGTTTCTTCAGCACTATTCCCGTTGTCACAACTCATGGTACAGAGGTCACATTAATTAGCTCTAAATAGGCACCCTCTCCCCTAAGAATCCTAATGTATAAAAGAAATAAGACAGGGTTGAAGAACTGAGTTGTTTCCAATGCAACATCATAGAGCATACACTGTTGAAGACTTTCCCTGAAGTGTCTTATTGAATTAGACACAAATAGATTTGGCTAGGCATGGTGGTTCATGCCTGTAATCCCAACTATTTGGGAGGCTGATGGCAGGAGGATCCCTACAGGCCAGGAGTTTGACACCAGCCTGGGCAGCATAGTGAGATCTCATCTCTAAAAATAAAAAATAAATAAACAAAAATTTTAAAAATTCAAATAGATTTTGAATTCAGTGAGAAGTCCTCATATTTTTCTCTATTTTTGCTAATTCATTATTTTTTTAAGTTGTGAATTATTTTTCAATTTTTTCAATAAAGCTATGATTCATATACAATAAGATTTACATACAAAATGTACAGATGTTAAATGCACATTTTGATGAGCTTTGACAAATGTAGTGTACTGCCCCCCAATCAAGATAAAGAGCCCTTTCTTTGCTTTAAAATTTTCCCTCAATCTGCTTTGCAGGATCCATGTCCCCTAACCTCCATCCTCACAATCAGGGACTCACTTTTCCAATACCTATCAGAATTTGGGAACAAGTGGCCATATTTATTTTGAAAAGTTGTTGGTTTTGATAATTACTATATACACTAACCCATCCCTATCATATTCCACTCCCTGCCCTCACCCTCCATCTCCAGCCATTAAAGGTTGCTGTGAAGGATCTGTGTAGGATTTAAATGGTATTCTTTTTTCCTTATATGTTTACTTCCTGATTGAGTACCTTTGACAGGTCAAAACTCTACTAGTCTCTGTAGAAACAAAAATAAACAGAAAATAAAAACATACTCTTCCTTCTCTCTAGGTATTGAAATTTTTTTTTTTTTTTTTGAGAGGAAGTCTCACTCTGTCACCCAGGTTGGAGTGCAGTGGCACGATCTTGGTTCACTGTAACCTCCGCCTCCCAGGTTCAGGAAATTCTCCTGCCTCAGCCTCCTGAGTAGCTGGGATTACAGGTATATGCCACCTCGCCCAGCTAATTTTTGTATTTTTAGTAGAGACAAGGTTTCACCATGTTGGTCAGGCTTGCCTCGAACTCTCGACCTCGTGATCCACCCACCTCAGCCTCCAAAGTGCTGGGATTACAGGCATGAGCCACTGCACCCGGCCTAAGTATTGAGCTTCTAATGTGGGACTTAGAGAAGTAAACTGAAAATTACTGTAGAAGTTATATAAATAACTTGTAGTGGCATTTTGAAGGTGCTAAAACTCCTAAAGATTGTGTTGTAGGAACAGCATGGCTCACCAAAATACAGTAGCCAGCATTAGCCTCCCTATGTGGTCGGGTGACTCTTTCTAGACAATGAGCTACAGTTATGACACTTTCAGCCTGGTCCCTAATGACCTCCTAGTTGTATTTCTCCATGATCATTTCCCTTGTGCCTGGTTGGAAATGAGATACCTCCCAAGTGATGGGTCAGTGATGGTAGAGTCTCTATGATACTGGTTCCAAAAAGGTCTCATGAAGAAAGGTTGCTCTCTCAGAAATTGTACTGTCACTTAAGATGGACTGTTACATGTGCAGAAGAAACTTCTACTATATATGAAAACTTTTTCATTTTCAGTTTATCTTTTTGTAACTGTTAGCCTTTCCCCAACTAATAACAACATTGACTGTAATTTCTACTTTTTATATAATTTTTTTCTTTTCATCCATTTAGAAATGGATAGAAAAAAATTGTAAGTGGTGAAATCTCAGATAAAAAAGAACGTTTTAATTTAATTTTCTATAACTACACCTGAGCTGATGAGCCTTTTTGTAGAAAAATGACACAAGAAAACAAATGGTTCCTATTATAAATTCATATTTTTGTTTGATTTGACCAATACAACAGTCTTTTGAGGGGAATAGTATTATTCTTGCTATTTAAATTGCAGTACAAATGTAGAAATCAAATTATACACGTTATATGACATGACTAGTCATACTGCCATAAAGGGTGGAGCTAAAGCATCAACTTAGAAATTTCTATTACTCCACCGAATCTAGAAAAAAATGCCCAGAGAAAAGGGCAAATTATTCCAAGTATCTGAATTGTCCTTAGAAAAGTGAAAAGAAGTAGATATATACCCTCTTTCTGGTCCCAGTGTTCTTGATTTCCAATTCCTCCTGCTGGCAGAAAACACTCACTGAATGCTGTCAGTTAATGTTATTCTAGTTTCATTTGCTTTAATAATTAAGAACATTTGGTAATAACTTTTTTTTTTGAGACCAAGTCTTGCTCTGTTCCCCAGGCTAGATCTCAGCTCACTGCAACTTCTGCCTCCCAGGTTCAAGCGATTCTTGTGCCCTCAGACTCCCAAGTAGCTGGGATTACAGGTGCCTGCCACAGCATCAGGCTAATTTTTGTATTTTTTAGCAGAGATGAGGTTTCACCATCTTGGCCAGGCTGGTCTCCTGACCACCCACCTCAGCCTCCCAAAGTGCTGCAATTACAGGCCTGAGCCACTGCGCCTGGCCATAACTCAGTTTTTAATGATAAGAATGCAGTCATATTTTTAGTCTTTCTCCCTAGGTAGCATATGGATTGAAGATGAAGCCTACAGTCATTCACATATTCAGCATAGTTGTTGAGCATCTGTAATGGTCGAGGGATGCGCTGGTAAGCAAAGCAGGGCCTCGGGTCATTTCTCTGTCATTTTGTTGCTCATTACACCTGATGGGAATTGTCCACCTGTACTTGTATGATGGTGTAGGCCTGGTCTGTCATGACAGTCATGGACTGGTACTGCAGACTTTGCTTTTCCTCTCTCTCTTTGTCTGTTTGGTTCATCGGTGTACCATAACACACTCAGAACAGTGTCTCAGACATAGGAAGTGCACAATAAATACTTGTTGAACAAAGGAATGATGAAATACTGCCCTTCTGCTAAGATGCCACCCAAGAGAAAATGAGGACAAAGTCATGGAGAAAAAGCAGTGAAGGACTCAGTCAGTGAGGCAGCTGGTCCTCGGTAGCCCTTTCCCATAGAGACACTTTGTTCATTACCATCCCACGTATTTGCCACCCAAAACTCTTTACAAATACCAAAAGTCTGTAGAGGAAGCTCACAAAATCCACACTGACAGCCTCCAGGCATGAGTTTGCAGAAGAAATACAAATCACAAAGCAGGGACTGACAAAACATTTTTCTGGTTAGAATTCATAAAATGTTATTAGTTGCATATTTGGGATTTATTACATCGTATGTAACAAGATTTACTGGAAGTTTTGTAGATAATTTAGAACCAAAACACTGTCTAACACAAAGGCCTACTTCCAAACGAAAGGTCTATGCTTCTTATGTCTAGAATATTTTGTGGTTAGCTATTTTAAGCAGTAGAATGTACCTTTTAATAAAACAGGAATGTACCTGGGGCTTTTAGAAAGCCTGCCTTCATTTAGATAAAAGCACTTTGAAATATAATATGGCTTATAGTATCAGCCCCTCCCCCATTTCAGCAAGGAAAAAATTCTGAGTCTCTCACAGGCCACACATCCATCCAAAGGCACTGAGGAGGAAGAAGTTTCCCAGAAGTACACACACCTTGGCATCACTTCCTTCCAAGTCTGCACTGCTATGCCATGAGGGTCAGGGAAACAAAAATGATCATTTTCAAAATTTTGTTCTGTAATTTTTTCTATAGATCACTGGCTGTAGTGTATAAAAAATATACCAACATCTGATTTTACTGTTCTCAATTTATTTACCCCTAGGGCTTTGTACTCTCCAAATTAGCTAAGTTATCATTCTGTTGTGTAGCAAAGGGCCTTTCTTACTATTCTGTTTTCTTCCTGTACTTCACTTTGATTTATAGTAAAATTCCAGTCTCACCATTCCAACACTCTAATACATAAAGAGAAGTGTTTTACATTAAAAAAATGATTTCCTCCCTCAATAAGCCAAGTTTTCTACACTAGTTTCTTCCTAGGCACTCGAAAACATGTAATTTAAAACTTAGAAAAAAAGAAATGACCCTTTGTTCTTGATTGCATGAATTTACCTTCTCATTAAACCAATGAATCATAGGAGCAAGGTTTATTGAGAACAAAACGTATTAGCTTTATATATCAAAATTATGATCCCTATTATATCGATAACAAAGAAAAGACATAAGAAAATATTATAAAATCGAGGTGATTATATGAAGAACTCTATACATTTGAAAATTAGGAGAGCAGTGCTATAAAGTGTGGACAGTAGCATGAATTATCAAGGAAGAATACCATTAAATAAATAAATTGAAGAGATAAAATCAGAGAAAGCAAACAAGAATTAGGAGCATCTTGCAGAAGTCATAAAGGAAATAGAAAACTATTATTTTAAAGTGCCAGAGTAGGATGTGTTATTGCAATTTTTAAAGTCAGAAAGTATGTAAATTTTGGTAGCAATTTTTGTGATGCTGTCTTCTCGTAAAATTTGTTTAACAGTGCTACAACTTGTACATGCTAGCATATAATAAAAATATAATTAATTAATAAGAAATATACACTACCAGTTACACATCTATCACATTGTGCCTACCTCTTTAATTATTTTTTGGATTAGATTATATTAAAGGGTCCCTGTTTTTTCTGGTATGTATGTACTTGACTATGGCCTCTAGTTACACAGATAAAGAATAAAATCACAATTTAGGCAATACAATGTTTTCAATTTCCATGTAAATATTATTTAATTGTCTCAAAAACAGTGACTGGGTTTATTCTAGGAACTTAACTGAACCAGACTATACTTCAGTGGCCCAAATAGCCTAATGTATCAAATTAAAACTTCATTTGATGTATGCATCCAGTATTATGGCTATCATTCACAGAGAAGTCTAAATATTTTAAATGATTACAATCAGTATGGCATCTTACACTTTCACAATCTAAAATAGCTTATAAATGTAAATGTGACTTTGTTTTGGGCATTCAACCTGCAATTAAGAAATTCAAATGTGCTGACTCTTTTAAAATGCCTGTACTATTTTTATTCTTTTTTAAATTGACATAAATCTTTAAAACTTTCATATGGTTGGATTTTTTTTCTTTTTTTTTTTTTGAGATGAAGTCTCACTGTGTTGCTCTCGCTGTGCAGTGGCTTGGTCTCGGCTCACTGCAACCTCCGCCTCCCGGATTTAAGCAAATCTCCCTGCCTCAAACTCCCCGGTAGCTGGGATTACAGGCATGTACCATCACGCCTGGCTAATTTTTGTATTTTTAGTAGAGGCTTGGTTTCACCATGTTGGCCAGGCTGGTCTTGAACTCCTGACCTCAGATGATCTGCCTGCCTCAGCCTCCCAAAGTACTGGGATTATAGGCGTGAACCACCACGCCCAGACCCATATAGTTGGATTTTAAATTTTTTTTTTCCCAGCAGAATCTTACTCTCAGCCCAGGCTGGAGTGAAGTGATTCGATCTCAGCTCACTGCAACCTCCACCCCTGGGTTCAAGCAATTCTCCTGCCTCAGCCTCTCAAGTAGCTGGGATTACAGGTGTGTGCTACCACATCTGCCTAATTTTTATATTTTTAGTGGAGACAGCGAATTTCACTAGGTTGGCCAGGCTTGTCTTAAACTTCTGACCTCAGATGATCTGCCCACCTCCCACCTCCCAAAGTGCTGGGATTACAGGCGTGAGCCACTGCGCCTGGCAGATTTTAATTGTTATACAGCAATATTTATTGCTTATTCAGAGTTCGGAGTATTCTTAATTTTTGACACTGTGATGATATATTATCCAGATATACTGAAATGGAACAGAAATATGAAAACATGTAAGACAGTCTTGGGACAGTTCTGTGAGTTTCTGCCAGGTTGAAAGCTGCCATGTCAGACAATGCATTTTTGACCCGTGCAAGTAATTCAGTATAATATTGCTTATTTTTAAAATAGATCTACAATTCTTCAAATTTTAGTATGTTAATATTTCAAATTCATCTTTGAATATTTTCTGACCAGTATGAAAAAAGTGAAACAAGAAAACTAAGCTGATATTCATAAATGTGACTTCTTCAGTGACTTCAATAAGATAATAACTTAATAACTTACTCATCTTTACCTTAATAATTATGTGTAGGTAAGTGGCAAATTTAATATATTTGTGACAGGAGGAGCAATAATTTAAGTGATTAACAATGTTATAAGCCCCATCTGCTAATATCAATAAATAAATCAATGAGAAATGAATGACAATGTTAATAACTTGTAAGAATTTGAAGAAAGCTAATTCTAATCATTCTATAAACAAACATTTTAGGAGGATTTGTTAAGCAACAGGTTCAATTTTGAATTACATTTTTGGAAGATAATTTCCTTAATATATGATTATCACTGAAGAACATTTCAAATAATCCAGTGGAGCTAAAGGGATTAAAATAATAAATGGAGGAAAGAATGTTTAAGTGCTTTTTCGTTGTTGCAATTTGAGGAAGGGTAGGGTATCAAAAAAGAGGTGATATAAACTTGATAAGCCATTAGGTTGCTGTGATAGCATCAGACATCCCAGCTTTCACTAAAAGGTTGGTGAAAGGAACAGAAAAAAAATGCTGAAATCTTGCCCTTATATTCTTCTAATCTGGGGACATGGGAAACAATAATAAAGGGAGAAGGCTGGAGAAGCAAGGGAATTTGAGACATGAAATTCTTGGAATATGGACAATATACAAAGTTTTGTGTTGAATGAAATATTGCATTTTATTTACTTCACATTATTCAAAATAGTGATTTTCAGGATAGCTTCCCATATTACTGCTGGTGCTTTAAATTAAGAGCAGTGTGAATGTAAAAGTCTTTTTCTTAATGGTAATAGATACTGAAAGGAAGTGAAGTTGAAAGGCAGAATGTATTTAAATGTGGTTAGCGTTTGTGTGTGTAATCTACTGAAAAATAAACTGAAATTTCACTTGTGGTTGCAATCCCTCTTAGAAAGGAAAATGTGCCTGTTGAAAGAGGTAATATATACTATTGAATGTGGTACTTATTTGAGAATTCAAATATCTGAGTTTTAGCCACTTTTCAGTTACTTAACCTACCCAGTATTTCAATTCCCTACTAGCAAGCCAAGAAGGATAATATTTTTGCCTCCTGGAAACATTGTAAGGATACCTTTTTATCCTGCACAATTTAATACAAAATGTTCTGAGAAAGTATTTTTCTTTTGTAATTTGAAAAATATTCAAGCAGTTATTCCTTGCTTACTCTTTTTTCTTTATTCCCCAAATGCATTTAAGTTATTACGCTGGAATATGGCCTACTACTTTCATTCCCATTATAGTTCTCAAACTCATTCCTTTTCCATTGTATGTTTCCTTGTTTTCCAAGCCAACTGAATGTTGCCTGTTTATTATTTGAAACTTGACCCTGAATCACCCTCTCAGGAAGGGGATGCTGCATGCCATGCTTTTGAGCAAATACGTAGGACCAGGACTCTGACTTTTAGACAGTTCCTTAGCTTTACTTTAATTTTCCTTTTATTTTCACTGACAGTAAAATTTTCTGAAGAGTACAATCAAGATAGTGTATTATTAGAAATAACATTAATAGAAGCTTGGTCAGAAATGATAATAGTCATAAGAAACCTCTCTCTTACCAAGGCATTCCACACAGAGAGATCACAGCACAATAAATAATTTCTCATTTGCCACACAACAAATAAAACAATTTCCATAACAAAAATGTGATTTTATAAATGTTCTTATACTAAAAATAAAAGCAAAAATATGAGATCATGCACTGGAGACAAAAGCTAAGAATGAATAGTTATAACAAAAAAAGACAACATTCCAAAAGGTTAAAATGTTCAAGTATTGTGAGAGGAAAGGGGAAGATTCAAATAGAATGGGTTCAGAATAAATCAATTATATTTGCTACCCTAGGAGACACACCGACATAACAGTTTTTAACCATTAATACTTTATGCCATTAGAATACATACTGTTGTCTATTTAAAGGACAGATTCCATTTCCTTGGAACATGTTTCATATTACAAGGATGGAATAAGATTTATTTTTTACCCTAATTACAAGTAGGTAATAATACTGTAAGAGAAATATTCTCAGGAACAGGCCAGTGTGATGACCTGGAATAATAGGGGTCTGGAAGTCGGGAAACAATGACTTTAGCTCTGTTTTCATCATTGTCTAAAAAAATTCATTTGAGATAGTCAACTAATAAATAACCTTCAGATATTTCTCAGTCCTGAAATAAACTTTCACTTTATGTTTCGACTTTGCTATAAGAGTTCAACTATTGGGGCTAGTAGAGAGTAGCGAAAATAATAATAAAATAGCTTAACAATTTTAATGATTCTTAATTTCTAAAAAGTTATTGAAAAAAAGTGGGGATCACTTAGTGGAAATAAGAATTGTATAATGCTTTAGTGGGATTGTTCATACAGCATAATAATTCTTCCCCAACCAAACTAATCTAAGCAGTGCCTTTACATTTTGTGGTTGAATAGTATATCAGATTTGAACAGTGGCTAGTTTCTACATGATTAGGAAAAACATGTCTGTCATGGGAGTAAAAAAATAAAATTTGTTTGTTAAATTACACATAAATATAAGGTACAAATGTATTTTTAAAATACAGATTAAAATAATCACACTTGCATTGTGTACATACGAAAATACAGTATTTAATATTCAATATACACAGACACATTTATGATAAATGCAACTATTTGGCAATGCCAGTTCTTTCAGGGTTTTTTCTTGTTGCTGTTGTTCCCTATTTCCATATACATGGAAAAAAAAATGCTTCACTAAAATCTCCTAGCTCTGGCGGACATCTTGAAGCAGTTTGTTAATTTCTGCCACCAGTTCACTGGCATCCATGAGTTGGTGTTTCCCATCATTGAGGTGGTTGAGCACATTGTCAAAATCATCTTCTTCATAATTTTCAGGGATCTCCTCCATGGCTGGCAGCCATTTTGAAGAAGGCTGCACACTGGAGTGACTTCCAAGTGGGGGCCCACAGTTGTTGGTGGGGTTTTGAAAATGTGTACTGGCTGCCCATGCCGCTACCCCCTGTGGATAACCCACAGTTTTGGCTGGCAAGGGTCCCTTCCTGCGTTCCAGGGAGTTGGACCGATCCATCTCACTGCATTCAGAATAGGTGTCCAGGGAAGGGGGTAAAAGGCGCTGGAACACACTGCTCATTTCCGAGAGCAGAGATGATGTGCTGGTATCCCCAGAGTCCTCATCGCTTGGGGAGTCCTTCCCAAAGGTGGAAAAACTCTTCTTCTTCTCACCGGAATCTGCAGGTTGAGCGTCATCCTCAAGACTCTGATGTGGATGCTGCTGCTGGGGTTGTGCTGGGAATTCTTCCCCTGGAATGAACATGTTACTCCTATAATCAGAAGATGGTGAGGGCAGCGGCGGCATCCAGCACTGGTCAGAGTGTCCCAGGACCCTGCACTCCTCCGTGCAGAGTCTCATAGCTGCGCTCAAGAAAAACAATGGAGATTCATTATTATACTTAGCACGACTCAAAATGAAAGAACAATGTAATTTTATAATAAAAACATAGAATGAGACAGTTTGAAACTATTTCCATGATGCTAACCCATTATTGTACACATAAGCTGGACTACAATTGTGACTTTAATTTGAACACTAGTTTTATAGACCTACATAAGTCTTATCTGCTGGTGTGCTTTTTTCCTTATTGATCAAATAAGAATATTCTGCTACTCGAACAGTGAGAAGATGGGCTGATAACATATACATGAGAAGAACCAGGTGTGAGTGATGAAATAAATGCTAACATAAATTCTAACGAATAGACTTGTAACGTGAAACCTATAACTTTAGAATGCCACCCATACAATTCTTGTGGAATACATACCTTTGTGTAACTTTCTCAACACTAAGGCCTATCAGAATTACTTTTATTTTAATGGAGGCTGTGAGAAAATAATAAACTATCAGGTAATTATACCTAATCTCTTTAAAGATATTACAAATTATTTACTTATTAATTAAAACAGTAGTGAAAAGTTTCCTCTGCTACTGGGTGGGCATCCTGCAATTACCCTGTTAAGGAGTTTTTCTAGAAGGTTCAAAATATATTTATATTCAAATATATGACAACATCATCAAAAAATGGCCAATATGAAAAATCCATTCCTTAGTTCTTACAGAGGTTCTAATGCTCTTATTGAAATATGAGTGGCCACACTCATAGGAAAAAAAATAGATGAAATGAGAAAAGCAGGAAAATAAAAAGGAAAAAACCCTCTATATTTGGCAAATACAATAACTAAGCAACATGACAAGGAAATGAAAAGATGTAAAATATACTCCACAAACCATTGACTTATTTCAGTGAGAAATAAGGCTCTTCAGTACTATGATTTCATTTTAAACAGCAGAATGCAGAAAATGCAAAATAATTCTCTTAAATTTAAAAGGACATTAGGTTGTTATTTGCTATACTTGTATATTAAGAGCTAATTTTGTAGATCTGTCTACTTTAGAAAGATTCCTCTTCCTCCAAAATTATTGCTAAAAGAGTGATTCTTGAAGGATGTCCAATCTCTTATTAGATGAAACAAGTTGTCTATTGCAGTTACTGTGGGATCACAAGCACCTGGTAAAGTGCCTGCATACAGTGCATATTCACTACTTATTTTCTAAATAAAACAAGAAGAAAATAAGTTGACTTTCTGAAAAAAGGAAGTAATGCTCTTTGCGTGAAGGTGTAGAAATTGCTGCTTTTCACTGCTTGAATCTTTGACATAATTCTGTTCTTAAACTACAAGAATCCCAAATATGTACCTCAAGTTTTAATGAAGAGAGAGAATTTCAGGAACAAAAACAAGATCAAGTATTGTGAGTGAGAAAAAAGCTGAATTACTAGGAAATTCAAAAGAATTTCCTGGAAATATGAAGAAGCAGAAAAAAAAGTGGAGAAAAGTGTAAACACTAATTCCATGTGAATCAAGGTGGGGAAAGAGAAAGAGTGTAAACATGAAGAACAATTGCGCAATTTGTTATGAAAGGTCACTTTTAAATGAGCAAGGATGATTTAAGAATAAAAGTTTGCTTAGATTTCCTGATCTCATGCATTATTATTACTTGGAAATATTTACCAACTGTTTTTTCTTTTTAATTTGATGTAGACAAAACCAAAGGGGTTGAAAGTAATTGGACTACCTTAATAGCAATGAGGTTTTCTCAGCAGTGAAATAACAACCACAGTGGTAATGATTTTTTTTCCTCCTTAATTCCCCGTGTCTCTGTAAATGGAACTTAGACCTGTCTCTATTTTCTTACTCATATCCTGTCAGAAGGAAGAAGAACAGACCTGCTGACACCTCTTCATTTATTTTCTTTCCTTTAACTCTGTAGTTTTAGGTGTGGGAAGGACTAGCTGTTTGATTCACTTTATTTTAATTCTTAATGACTGGAGGGAAAGGAGAAATTACATAGGCTTCTAAGAATACTGAAAATGACCTAATTTTCTAGAGACCTAAATGTAATGAACATATAACCAACAACACAATGCAAAAATACAATCTGGGGTAACTAACGCAATCTGAAAGTTCATGCTCAAAAATCATTTTGGTCATAGAAATTTTTTAAACAGTGAACGTTATTTGCAACTTCATCCCAATAAATAAGTGGAGCTTTAATTATAAAATAATGAATTACCTTAGAAATGAAAAAGAATAGAAAAATTGAGAAAAGACTAATGGAGAGAAGGATGGTAAAAATAACGGAAATAGAAGAGTAATGGTGCAGAAGAGGGCATTTCTGGCAACTTCATTGATAGTGTCAACCTTGTCCCCAGGGACTTGACTGAAAACATCCTCAGTGTGTAAGTAATTCAGTGCCATAAATGTCCATACTATATCCCAGTGATCAGGACTTGTCGACAAGTGGTGCAAGTGGCTAATCTTCCTGTTGCTCCTTGAAAGCTCTGCTAGGTACTTAAGCGTCTGCCGGGGAGAAAGAACACGGTGGAAGAAGAGCATCTTCTTTACTACTAGAGGACTATGAATTTTGCCACTGTACTGAACCTTATTGGTAGGGTAGGAAGCAGATACATAATAAGAAATACATATGCCTTGCTTCTATCAAGTCATTAGTCATCAAGTGATCAATCAGTTATCCATTAGGAGTCTGCTACATGTGAAGTGCAACAATAGCACCCTACCGTCAAAATTTTAAAATATAGCTCTGAGTAAAGTGTAACAAATGAGGTCATAAACACAGGGAAAGTGTCAAACTAGATGATGCTAAGGGCATGTCAAGAAAGGAAAAAAGAGTGGAGGGAGGCTGAAACAGTTAAAGAAAGAGCCACCTCAAATGAACTTTGAAAGATGAATAGGATTCAGTTACACAAAGTGACAAGAAGCCAGTTTTTCAGGTAGGAAGGACACCATGAGCAAAGCATCAGTGTGTTAAGTGAGGAGATGCTTTTATCTATAACAAAAGATACAGAGATGGCAACATTGAGGGTTAATAAGCTAAGAGAGGATTCCATTGCCCTTCGAATGCCAAGATAAATAGTTCGGTTCAGTGTTGCTGGGCAACAAGAGTTAAGTATTGATTTCGAGCCAAAAAATGTGAATTAAAATGTTCTCAAAATGTTCAAGCTGTATGAAAGAAAGAATTTGACAAAGGGGAGGAGCAACTGGAGAGTGAATATTAGATTGCATACTGATACACTGAAACCATCATGGAAGAAGGCCAGAACAGATGAGTGTTTGTGGATACCTGCCATGAGAAAAGATACCTGCCATGGGAAAGGAGAGAACATCGAATTTAAAAAGAATGTTTAAAGTAAGTAATCAGAGATGACAGTCTGATGAAAAGTGTATCGGACTCAATCAAAAAAAATAAGTATCACAAGAAATGAAATCAAACGTCTGTATAAATCATCCTGGTGAAGTGAATGCAATGGAAAAATCATTTTTGCAGGCATATGTTTACTGTTATAGTTCAAAGTTGAATGAGTAAGACAGTACGTTGGCAAACATGAGCCAACAGAGAAAAACTGCATACTGATTTAACTGCTCAAAATGCAGGATATTGGTGTGGGAATTAATAGCATGAATGACCAGAAATGACCCTGTTGGCAAGCAATGCCACATAACATAATCTATATTTGTTCACAGTCTAAGGCAGAAAACCAGTTGGAACAAGACACTGAAGTCCTAGAAATACAAATGCTTTGGAAACTGTGCTGATCTCTTTCAATGGCATTCAGATGTGGACTTACATTTTTCTCTACTTAGATATTTCCTGGGAATATAAATTTACAAAGCACAAGTGTTATACCCTAATGTGCCTCCAGAAGTTGCCAGGGTAAGTAATAAACTAGAATATGTATCATCAAAATTATGCTCATAAATAAGGGATAGTTATCTCTGCGTAGATATTTAGCATGCACGTTGCAGTCTATAGCAGTCAAACATGAGTACGCTTTGTGGACCACTGGTGACTTCCTGGTGCTCCATGCCTCCAGGATAGCTCTGACCACACCACAGGTGGAGGCAGCTACGGTAAGGCAGAAATTTATTTATTATAATATATTTTGTTGTAATGCAGTGTTATGTGCAAGCAAAATAACTCTCCAACCACACACATGGTTAAGTGTGATTGTGCAAATATGAGAATGTTTTTTAAAAAGTCTCTATGTTACGTGGAATTATTAACTATGATATAAAGGTGAACTTCTAATTTTGAAAAGAAATGTGATGCTGATGGAGCTTAAAGTCACTCGATAAACACAATTCACTGTTTTCTACAGTTTATCTGTCTACCTATTGTTTCCTTAATGCCTTTATTCCTTAACATCTATTATTACAGTTATTACTTACTCCAAATGCTAGAAAACTTTCTTGCCACAAACTTATGTAGAGAGGGTAACTTAGAAAATATAAGAAAAAAATAAAAGAAGAACTTTGACCTAAAAAAAAAAAACCCTTAGAATTAGCTATTAGATTTATACAATTTCAGAATTAAAAGGGGCTTTAGAATCATTTAGTCCCTCAAATACCAAGGTTATGTAATTAGAGCAGCTATTCAGTTAGCTCTGCTGATAAATTTAAATTTTGATGAATAAACTTTATATAAATCTAAAAACATATAATACAATATTGATGTCATGCCCACATTGTTACTTTTCTCTTTAATGAAATGAAATTACAGTATTTAAAATCAAGGATTAATGCTCAAAATTGGGAATCTGTCAGGATCGCAAGAATTGTAGTTTATCCAGCTCCTTTATTACACAAGTAAGAGGAATAAAACTGATTCTCTTTGAGCAAAGTGTCTGATTCTAAATACATTCCACTAAATTTTCAGAGATTTCTCTTCAAATTGGTCAAGAAAGTCTATATGCATTAAACAACAAAAACAAAAAATGGACACCATGACCGTGCAAACAGGCTCCAGGTACACCGTATGCCTCAATGTCTCTAGAAGTCCTCCCTATACACTCATCCTGTGAGATGTATTATAATATCCATTCCTGTAATAACAGCATTAAATAATCGACATTTAATAGTTACAGGGTGGGTAGTAAGTCTTTAGAACACAAGAACAAATAGGACACTCTATTTAAAAACAATTACAACAACAAAAACCTGTTACTTCACATACTTGATAGATTGGGTGTTTGAAGAGTGTGGGGATTGGTCCAAACTGCACTCTACCTGATTTGAGATACAAACTGCCTGATTTGAGATACATTCTCTAACCTTTATAAGTTTCAGTTCCAAAATAATCAAAAAAATAGAAGCCTGTTACTACTGCTCATTCCTGAGTCAAAGCCTTAGGAGAGGCAGGGCACGGTATCAAACTCTGCATGGGCCTGGAGTAAACCTGGGGGGCATAGTTGGTAACTAGTACTGCTACTACTATTCCTGATATTAATACCCCTGTGGCTACTCCTATCACTACTTCACTTATGAGTGCTGGTGTTTCTATTTACAGTGGTCCTTCAGGATCCAAAGGGATTGGTCCAGGTCCCCTGTGGATACCAAAATTGGGTTGCTTATATAAAGTGGCACTGCAGTTACATAGAGCCTACACGCATCCTTCCAAATCTTTAAATCTTTAAATCTTCTCTAGGTTACTAACAATACCTAATAAATGTAAATGCTATGTAAATAACTGTTATACTGTATTGTTTATTTGTATTGTTTATTGTTGTATTGCTGTTCTTTGTTGTTTAATCCAGATACTTCAATTAACAGTTGGTTGAATCTATGGATGTGGAACCTGCAGATATGGAGAGTCAGCTATATTGATTTTCTTGAATTCCTGTGGCTGTCTGAGGCTCTGTCATGTTTATTTCCTGAACTCTCTTACTTATCTGTATTTAAAAATAGAGGTGTGACAGACAAAGATGGGTGATATTGTGTTGTTCTGTCTTTCATTTATCAAATGGCAGTCATTTGCTCCACATTCAGTGAAATTTGGAAATACAGGTAGCCAAAGGAGCACACATATGTATTCCAAAGGTTGATTTAATATTGCAGTCTTTAGTAACGGGGTTGCTATGATAATGTAATCAGTATTTACTCAGTTCAGAGGGTTTCTATTGCAGAATTAGAGGGAAGAAACTCCAAGGAAAATGTAGTTGAAAACTTAATAGCATCTCTTCTATCTAGCTGTATACTTAAAAATTCCACTCTTGGGTCCCTGTTCCTCTTGTACTATGGCAAAATGAAATGTGGCAAAAATATTCTGTGCTTACCACCTACAAAGATGCATTCCTTCTCCTATTTTTAATGCTTGAAGTGTACAATTTCTAGTGTATTTTAGTCTGATTTTGTGAGTTGGTGCCCATCACAGGAAATGCATCCTCCAAATTACAGTCCAGTTCACCACTCTGTACCCAAACAGTTTGGCTGAATGAAAACCACCAACCAATAATTTTGTAAAGAGTTGCACAACAGTGTTGTTCTATGGCAGTATGGGATGAGGTGGAAAGAGGAGGGAAGTGGTTTGTTTCTTTAATTTTTTCCCCATCCCTTCATTCTTGTCCTATGAAGCTCTCATGCTTCCTCTTTGTCTGCCAACTGCTTAATGAAATTTAAGAAAGTTTTAAAATGTTTCACTTTCTGTTCATTACTGACAGTGATGAATATATTATAACACATAAACATTTTAGTGCAAGGGACAAATAAAGAGGAAATATAATGAGATAAATTTTTCATTTTACTGGTGTCAGGGTAGACATGAAAATAAAAATGTGTCCGTCAATACCCTCTCACCTGCTGGAATTCTTCCATCTGTAAGAAACAGGTCGCTGAATCCTTCACCCAGCAGCCTATCTATTGGAGAATCTCGCCCAAATCATAATCACTGTCTCCTGCCTCACTGTCACCACGGCCACTGTCTTTCAAGCTGAATTTGTCCATATCTTGAAGGGCATATCTGGAGAGATGAATCAGAAAAGAAAAATACAGTTTTTGCTCTTCAGCATTTACGTTGAGATCTAATAGGTAACACAAGAATAATTCATACCTATAGCTCCTGGAATATTTGTTTCCTCGAAAACTTGGTCTTGGCTGATATTGCCCCTGGTGAAGCATTGAAAGAAGCTGAGAGACCTGCTGGAAACCAAATAGACAGAGCTGATTCCTGGAAACAAGCCTCCAAATACAATTTTTAAGCAAGAAAAAACAGTTACTTGCTATTTCAACTAAGTAATTGAACATATTATCTCTATTTAAAAGATTTGCATATGCTGGACTGTGTCAGACCATGCAGCCAGCCACCAACTGTAACTAAAATATATCTCAAGAGATTTGGATGATCTAATACAACTGACTTTTACTTTTTTGAAAGAAGACTCCCTTTCAAATAACTGATTTATTTTCTTTACAGTTCAGATAAAGTGACCACCTGTAAAAATACATGGAAAATGCCGTAAAATACAACACTGTAGCATATATAGTTTAAAAAATGTCAGGAAATCATCCAAACTTGGACAAAACAGCACGCATTGAAATAGACATCTGAAGGCCCTCTTTTTTTTTTTTTAATTTTAATTTTTTCGGTAAAAATTATGACTATGAAAAGAAAGCAAGTCTCTACTTTTTGGCTTCCCATTATTTTAATCTGGGAAGTAAGGGGACTCTAATTACATAGTCCTTTGTGAGCTTCACATTTATTTTTCAATATTATACATATTATATGCAAGTTAATTACTTAAGGAAAACTAAAAACAGTAAGCTAAAGTATGCATCTTTTCTACCTATTCACAACGTAACTTTTATCCTACTTAATTTGCACAATATTAATATTGTTACTTATTAATGAAAACATTTAAGAACTATGAAACACAACTCCTGAATACTAACACCTAACATTGCAATGAATTGATGCAGTTTAAGATCTTACCTCAACAGCAGGAGTGGGCGTGGGTGAGTTCTAATGAGAAATTCTCCGGCACGTGGTTTGATGAGATTGTCACCAAGCTGTTGAGTGACTGGTGACTGTTGTGACTCTGCCGGCTGCCCATCTGCCCTCTTTCTAAGGTAGGAGATGAAGAAGGAGACGATCTGTGATGAGATCTGATGGGCAGAGTCCCATTTATGGTAGGCACCAATGTGATGTCCCCTTTGTGAATCTGCCGAGATGGCCTTTTTGGGTGGTGCTGGTAAGTTGATTCCGCCACCCTGCAATTGTAGGATCTAGTGTCTTTTTTCTCACGGTTACACCTAGTTGCAAATAGCACCATAATAATCAACAAAACTGCGCAAATTGCTCCCAAGGAAATAATTATTATCATGGAGACATCCAGGGATGCCTGGCTTACTGAAGTCATTGCTGTACTTGTCACTGACTCTGCATATTCAAAGATCATGCACTTCAGAAGGACTTTGGTATGTAGCTGAGGATTGCCTTTGTCCTGAATGATAACTGAGAGCTCCCATTCTGTGTAGGGAACAGAATCCATGCTCACGTTGGTATGGATGTCACATGATCGTGGATCAATTATGAAGATATTCTCCTCATTACCTGCTACTATGGAGCAGCTGAGTTCAGCATTCACACCAGAGTCTCTGTCAATTGCCCTTATTCTTGTGACATGAAAGCCACTTTCGGCCCCTTTGGGAATGGTGATTTCTGCCGTATTATTACGAAGTGCAGGCCCTATAACCACAGGAACATTGTCATTTTCATCAATGATAGTGAGCACAACTGTGGTATTGCTTACCAGTTGCTTTGGGCTTCCTCCATCTCTTGCTTCTACCACAAAAGTGATCTGACTCACTTCTTCATGATCAAAGATTCTGAGGGCATAGATGGCTCCATTAGATGGGTCAATGGTTACATATGTAGTTATGGAACTTCCTAGGATAAAACTCTCCAAGATGGTGTATGTCACTTGCCCATTTTCTCCAAGATCAGGATCTGTGGCTGTAACAGTGGTGATATACGCCCCTGGTGAGTTATTTTCTGAAATTACAAATTCATATCGGCTTCTCTGGAAGTGGGGTGGATTGTCATTGATATCATTGATCTGAACAGTAAAATGTTTTACTGTAGAGAGGCTGGGTGTCCCTTTGTCCTCAGCAATTACTGTCAAACTATATTCAGATCTCTTTTCTCTGTCCAGCGTGGCATTAGTCAAGATTAAATAATTGTTTTCATATGTCTTCTGAAGTTTAAAATGACCATGTCCATGAAGCTTACAAACTATTTCTCCATTCAGCCCAGAATCCTTGTCCTGAACCCTGACCAAAGCAACAAATGTATCAATAGGATCCCCTTCAAAAATATAAGATATTTCTTCTTTTCCAGGGGACATGAGGTTGATGTTAATTTCAGGTTTATTGTCATTAACATCCACAACCTTAATTATAATTTTGCAATGAGCTGGGATTGAATTTGGACCCAAATCTTGAGCCTGAACATCAATCTCATAGGATTTGGTGATTTCGTAATCCACTTGCTTGAAAAGAGTCAAATGTCCTCTTTCAGAATCAATTTTGAAAGTCTCCATGATTTTGGGAGACACATGACTGCTGAAGGAATATACAATTTTCCCATTAGCGCCCTCATCTGGATCAGTGGCATTCAGATCTAAGAGCAAAGTGCCAACCGGGGAGTTTTCTAAGAGTTGTATTATATAAGATTGCTGCTCAAAAGCAGGGCTGTTGTCATTGGAGTCTGAAATGCTTATTTTTAGTATGGATGAACCAGACCTCTGAGGTACTCCCATGTCTGAGGCAGTGAGCTGAAGCTCGTAGCTTGACTTCAGCTCCCGATCTAACTCTCTGACCACTATGAGTTCTGCATACTTGGCTCCGTCAGTCCTGGTCCGAACCTCGATATTAAAAAAATCATTGTCAGAGATCGAGTAGGTGTGGAGGGAATTTTCCCAACATCTGGATCAGATGCACTGTCCAGGGGAATGCGAGTCCCAACTGCTGCACTCTCAGATATCTCAATAGGTATGAGGGATCTTGAAAACTGGGGAGAATTGTCATTAATATCCAGCACTTCAACTTCAATATGGAAAAGCTGCAGATGCTCTGTGGGTAGAGTGATCACATCAAACTCTATTGAACAGTTCAAGTTTTTCTGGCATAGTTGTTCACGGTCAATTGTAGCCCCTATGCTGATTTCCCCGGTATCCTCATTTACTACAAGTAGAGGAGAATTTCCCTCTGCATGGCTCGAAATCGAACAGTAGAAGGATTAGGTAGCTTCAATAAAACATCAGCCACATCCTCTGATAGTCTCGCAATTACGGATCCAACCCTCTGTTCCTCATAAATCCTGTATTTCAAATTCTTGCCCAGTACATCGCGGTTGAAAGATACTATCAGGAGTGCGAAAAACAAACCTAAAGTGCATTTTAGCATTCATTCGGTGCATCGGTCAGTTTACGAGATTTCCCTCACAGAGCAAGTTAAAACAGCAAAGCAATTGCCTCAACTTCCTTTGGCAACTTAAAGCTACATTTGGTACTTGGAACTTGAAAGCGTCTCTTAACAACACAGCACAGCAATTAACAGCTCGCAAACTTTGTTTTATACACACCGTGTCACGACTTCCAGATACCATCGGCATGGAGTCCCAGTCCTTGCGTTTGTTTGGTCGGTCGTCCTCTTTCCAGGCAGAAGAGTGTCACCTCCGCGTTTTCTCCCTGGTGTAGTCGGAATCCATCTACGGCAGGGTGCCGGCGGAATCTGCAGTGTGTCTTCCCTGAGCGATTCCTTCTCCCTTTCGCTGCTCGGCTGCAGACTAAACACCCGTGATTGCTGACTCCGGTCTGAAATCTGTACAACTTCACTTCAACTCAGACAAAGCTCTTGCCCGGCGTGTGTTGAATCGCTTCCAGCCAATCAGCGGGCTTCCAAATCAAAAGCTGATGGAGTCACCCAAGGAGGGAGGGGGGAGAGTGGAGGGTGGGAGAGGGAAAGAGACGGAGACGGAGGAAGGCGGAGGCAGGGGGCGCGAGGGAGAGAAGGGGAGAGGGGCTGGTGGGGGCTGGGGAGGAGATGGGAGCCAGTCCTTCCCGGCTCCTTCCTTCTTCCTCCCCTCTCCCCTCTGCCTTTCAATCTACTGCATTCACTTTCTCTGAGCGTGCCATGACAAAGGGGAGACAAATTACAGAAGAAAAACTTTAAATCAACTTCTGGACGCCTTTATTTATATGGCACGTTAAATTGTTCTTGTTTTCTTAATTGCCCTTTCTTCTGCCACAGACACGTAATCATCTTGCTTTTCATAGTCCTTAAGTGCTAGTTTAACTTAAAATACCTCTAAGTGCGTTTTGTTGGTGGAGGAATTTAATAAAATTTGAAAACTTGCTTCTAATTATGCTTCTCAGACCACCTCTTTCCACACCCCCTCTGTAAATACTTGGGCCTTTCCCCTTCCAGGAGCACAGGCAGATTTTCTTGGGGCTCTGTTTTTAAAGAACAGAACAAGTAAAGAGGTTTCATTTTCTGTTTCTTTCATCTTTATTCTTTGAAGATAAGAAAAGGGCTATCTTGCACTCTTGATTTCTCTTAATTAGCAAGACTTAAAGGAATATCTCAGAATTTGGAACTAATTAACAATATAGTTCTATCTTATATGACTCCTTTTCCTTGAGTTTGGGCAAAACTGTAATATTTCTTTGTCCTGTACTTCAAAAAACAAAATCCTGTTTATCTTGGGTAAAAGACACCGCATGCTTTAGCATGCCAATTTCTACCAAAAGGTACTATTCTATACATGGCTAGTCTTCACAATGAATACTGGGGGGACATGGACTCAATAGTTTACAAGTCAAATTTTTATAATATATGCATTATTTATGAAAACACTTCAGATATGTACTTTAAAAACCCCAAAGCTTGTTTAACTGACAAATCAAATGCCTGAGCTGAAAATTGCATTTTGTGTGCATCAAAATGCTAGGAAATATCATGGGAGGTTTGTGCTCTATCCAGGTCACAGAAACTGATATGGTATTCTTATTTGAAAATATGATTATTTATGATGTTCTTTCTGCTCTGCAATTCCTTTAAGTTTATCATCGTGGCTCCATTCTTGCTGCTTTTTTTTCATACCTTTTGCATTATTCCTCAGCTGTCTTTATCCGCCTGCATATTTGCTGTTTCACATAATCTCACTGTCGCTTTTTTCCATTTATTTTTTCCCACTCTCTATTTTGCCCCCCCAGAAACATATAAAAAAAAGCAATTTTCTGATTTTTCCACTTTGCTTACTCTCAGCAGAGCTCAGCTAAAGTCACTAAGAAGGCTCTTTCCAAAAAAGAAAGCAGAGGAGTCTCAGCGTGAATTCTCCTTCTTTTTAGGCATTCAAAAGCATTTTATAAGCCATTGTCTTTTTTCCCCCCTCCTGAAACCAGTACTGTGTGGCAAATTGTGCAGAATAGAAATGCCTATAATGAATGTATTTAGTACTGGGTCACGCTGATGAACATTCTGCCCCCATGAATAATACTGTTTTACAAGTTTGTAGCCCTTTCAAATTGCTGATCCCCAAACCCTATAGGCAAACTAGGAAAACTACCACAAGCAAGGGGGACTTTAGAAACCCATAGCCATCTGGCCTAGTTCTCTAACAATCTGAGCCAATAATTATATCAATTCAGGCTTTAGCAAACCCCTTTGCAAACACCAAAAGAGCAAAGAAAGGAATTAGTGACTATTCAAGGTTGGGGTGAGAATTCAAAGGTAATCTAATTCCATTACTTCTAGGAAAATTTTCTTTGAGAATTTGATAAGTGTACCCCCAGAACTCCAAGAGCAATGGATTTGATTACCTTAATACAGATTTTTTTCGATGCTTCAAAACTAAAAATAATAAAAAGTCCTTTTATTTCTGACAGTGGACTTGAACAGAAATAATCATTGTGAAAAAGAGCTTCAGTGTAACTTACTGAAATATTAAATGAGTTATAAATTAATATGTCCTCTGAAATCATATGTTTCTATGAGTAGGTCTTTAAAGAACTTGGTATTTATTCGCCAATAATGGCTTTATTCTCTTGCAATATCATCCTCACCACATATTATTTAATTTTCAGCTTGCTAATGTTTTCTTGATAAGTCATATGTATCTACTCGAAAGTGTAGTGCTTTTGATTTATCCTTAGTATGCACTGATCTGTTCTTCACACGTTTTTTCACCAAAAGTACAGAATTAAAAATAAATCTTTTCTTTGTAATATTGTATCTCTAGCTCTAACCATTTCAATTTTCCTCATTTGTCATCCCTAAAAGAAAACAAAGAAACTATCTCCGAAACTATTTACTACCTGTGAAAGGGTTTATATCAGGGGGGGAGAAAAACTGATAAACTTCACTTAGTTGTTATCGAATGATGACCTGATTGAACTTCATCCTTCTGGAATTTGATAAAGTCGTGAAAAAGTGGTAGAACCTCTAAAACAAGTTCTCTGGCCAGCAAGGGAGAGTTGATTGAAGGTTTCTTAAAGTTCATCCTCTTTTGATAAGGCAGTCTCTGTTGACAAAGAAAGGAAGTGGTTCCTCTTGAAGACTGTGCCCTCTTGAGTGACGTTAAGCACAACAGCAATTGCTTCTAAGTTCCTGGAGGAGAATCGTGGATACATCCACCCAGTTGTGCATATTTTATCTATGAAGTCCCTTTTACCACTTCAGTCTAATTGGGCTGAAAATTGCTAAACTCAGATTAAAGTTATAAACTGGCATTTACTATACATCCTTTCACCTCTACTGACACCTCCATTATGCCATTTACTTTTATTAGTTTTGTTTAAAGGAAAAGTAAGCTTTATAATTCTAAATTTTAATGATTTTATTTCTATTGAAGAGATAGGAAAACCTAGAACTCAATTGTAAGATTCAAATTTATCTGCATTACATGAAGAAAAATGTCTCTTTTGGTACTAGAATGCAAGATGAAAATCACTAAAATTTCTTACAAGCAGATATATATTTTGTTTTTAGATTTTTGCTATTAATTTGTATTAGAGCATATGAGATAAAAAGGTAGGTTAATAAATATTCACTTTTATCTCACCATGTTATCTTTCCCACCATCAAAACAATGATATGAGTCTTGTAATCTTCTGGTTGATTGGCATAGTTTACATCTTTCCTCATAGCATTTGTTGTGAAACATCTTGTAGAAGAAAATTACGGTCCTGCTTGACACCACATGGCTGTAACAAGCCTAAATAATTACTCTCCATCCTGGAAAATTAGGGATAAACGTTTTGCCAGACAAAGGTTAGTAAAGTTAAGGAATTCCAATACTTTAGACCTGCTTAAGATAAAGAGCTTGCTTGGCTTTTTATATGAGCCCAAAAAATAGATGACTGTGGGTACCACCAGTTGGTAGTTATGTAATCCTGGACAAATGATTTAATTTCTCTTCAAATCTATAATCCTTTGTGAGGCAGGAGTAATAATTTAACTCTAAAAAATTCTTTTCAGAATTTAAATGACTAAGGCTTTCCACAAAGGCTGGCCCAGCAGACATACAACAAAGGTTAGTTTCCTTTTGTAACCTGTGTGTTTGTTTTCTTCCTAAAACTCATTGAAGGAAAAAGAATGTGGATTATAACCACACAACTTGGTGTTTCTCAGACTTTTGGTTTAGATGCATACATAATTTTATGTTGAAAAATAAAGATCTCTTCATTTTGATTTATAAACGTAAGCTGTGAAACATAATTGACAAAACTAATAGTATTGAACTGTGATGATCTTGAAAACTTGCTTATTTCCTAATGGAAATTCCAAGACCTAGCAGGTATAGTCAACTATACCTCCAGACCTTAAGCCATAGACACATATCTAGAAATACAATTAGAAGTCTTCAAGGTGCTTATTTATCTTTTCTATTTGATAGTATACACATCCACTATTTGCCTGTTCTCAAGGCATTTGCGCTAAACAGTCGTGTTTCTTTAAGTATCATGTGAAACTATAGTAGGAAAACAAAAGGATATGATTTGATATATCTTGGCAGTGACAAGGAAATATAAAATTTGCAAATAAGATTTATATTTAAAAACAACCCTTAGGCCTTTTGTCAATCACATTACATCTCTCTGTTGTTCTTCCTCTATTCCATTTACTAATAGATTTAAGAACATAATAATGAAAAGTCACTGCACAATATGAACTCTTTATGAGACCAAATTTATCAACATAAGATCAAGGTTTGGGAAATGAAAATAGATCTCAAACTCTCTTTAGATGTGCGTAACAGAAAGAGACTTTAGTTGAATTCTGATCAACACTGAATATGCTAAGTGCCCATAGGAGGGCCACATGCCTGGAAGCATAGCTGTGCTAGTGCCAGGAGGCAGCACGAACCAGGGGCCAGGAAGAGTTGGAGTCCATGAAATTCAGTGACAGGTGCTAGGTCAATTTTGTCCGAGTGGGCAATCAGTATTTAGGATGTTCTGCCAAAGGTAATATGCCAAGTTCCAGCAGGTGACTTATGGTCTGGCAGAAGGTAATCTATTGAGTCCAAATGAAAGGCAGGTAGGTGAGCTGCTATTCCAAACAACAGGACTTCCTTCAGGACTTCCAAACAAGGCAGGTTATGAAATTCAGGATCAAAATGGGGAGAACAAAACAGGTATCTAGAGGTTCGGTGTTTTGCAAATGTACACATACTAAAGGCCTACTCAAAATTGGAGACCAGATTGCAAAGTTAAACTGGATGGCAACAAAATTCATCTTTAGGATTATTCATCTGAACTATTGTAGAATTCCTTAAATTCCTTCTTTTCAGTACAGTACCTTGAGGCAAAAAGCTAAGCTTACATAGGGTGTTCCTACAGTTGCAGGTGAGAAGATTTGTGGAAATGGGTGGTGGGGAGGCTAAACCTTTAAGTGAGTTGAGTCTCAATTTTTAGTTAAGCATTGCTATTTAATGTATGGGTTCTAAAGCAGCGGCATGGACATTAGCTGGAAGCTTGTTAGAAATGTAGAATTTCAGACTGTACCCTAGACCTACTTAAACAAATTCTTCATTTTAATAAGGTCCTCTGGTGATTCCTATGTACATTAAATTTTGAGACATTGCTGAGAAGAGTGATCTACTGAGTGAAGTAAGAATTCTGACATGATGGTACTTAAATGCTCTGTACTGTGAGATTTTTTTTCCTCCAGGGAGTTTAGAGACAAATGGCACATGGGGAAGATTACCAGAAAAAGAGCCAGACCTTAGACATCATTAATTCAAGAATATAAGTAGAAGTGATATAAGAAAACTTACTCGTTTAGTTAAATTCACAGAAAGAGAAGAGAAATTAAGCTTCCCTTTGGATCTAGTGTTTTGTAGCAGCCATCACCCAGTTTATCCATTAGCCAGTACAATTTTGATCATTAAGGAAAACGCTTTTTAGAAAAAGAGACCTAATACTTTTCAAGAGCTGTTTCTGAAGCTATTTCCAATGTCCTAATACTTATATTTATATTTGAACATATGTATATATTTAGGAATCTCTGGTTGAGTGTTTTGTATCTTTCAAGTACATTTAAATCACAAGTTTGCTTTATGTTTTCCTCATGGCAACATTCCTTCTTTTATCATTCTTTTATCCTGTGGGAAAGCAAATCTCGAGGATCCTGTTTATTTTATCCTTAACTACCTCCAGCTCAGAATTAAGAATACAAATCGAAGTGTGACAAAAAGTTTATTGTCAATGCTTGACTCTTTCGGGTTCATGTTAAAATCTACTTCAAGTACAATATTTCTGGATGCTGTTAATAAATAAGTAATTTATCCCAACCATTTTTTTTGTTCCAACTGGGAGTATCACACTGATCATAGACTGACACCTACTCTCAAAAAAAAAGTTTTTATTGTACAAAGAAGTGTCGTCACTTAGAAATATGAGCATACACTTTAACAAAAACCAAGTCAATGATATTTTAGGATATATTAGACTAACACTTTTTGAAAAGTTTCAATATAGTATGTTAAGCTTGAGTAAGTGATAAATATCAGCATCAAATATATACAAAAATTACTATTAGTAAATACCATGCAACTTCATGGTCCAATTTCTTATTTACTAGAATTCGTGAGAAGTTATTCACTTTAGGTTTTTCATCCATCAGTTGAAACACTTTTAACAAGGAGTAATCAAGGATATTTGTAGCGTAGTTAAGAGCGGTGTTATCAGATTGAGGGATGCTTAATTTTACAAGAAAAAGAAAAAGTTCAAAGTCTTCTCTCCAAAAGCAACTTTCATGAAAAATGATTAAAATTTCATAAACTAAAAAAGAGAGAGAGATTTAGAACATCTAGTAGATAGTTAGCTATGAAGTTGATCTCTGAAAATGCATGTGCTTACCGTTTCTTTACTAACTTACAAAGAGAATAAACTTGTCACGTCTAGGTTTTACACAATAAATATCTGAAGGTATAAGAGTTAAATAGCAAAGATTTCAAAGGGAACAAAACTGAGGAGAGTTGTTAGACCTTAACTGAAAATAATGCCTATTTCCTACGAGACTCATAGCAGGCCACCATTTGTAACAATATAGTGCCTCTTTTATTATCATCTAGTATTATTTTGAATTGGGGTAAGTTATTTTAATTGTATAAATCTATAAACTAATCAATTATAGATGATAGTCTCTATCTGAAAGAATTTAATCTTCAAAGTAGATTCCCATTTAGCTAGCGAAGCCTAATGGCTTATTAGAGGTATATTCTAAAATGTAGGTACAAGGGCAAATTTAGAGTTTACATGTAGACTATGTTACTAATATAAAAAATACTGTCTATAATAGTTACTTCTTACCTAGCATTTGAATGTAAGAGTCTTGGAACTCTTCCATTTTAGAATATAGGTATATTCTAAAATGTAGGTAAGAAGGCAAATTTACAGTTTACATGTAGACTATGTTACTAATGTAAAAAATGCCATCTATAATAGCTACGTCTCACCTAGCATTTGAATGTAAAGGTCTTGGAACATAATAAAAATAAAGATAACAGCTATTGAACTATATTTAGTGCCAAGTGCGCTACACATATATTTCCTTTAATTCTTACTATAATTCTACTAATGAAATGTTTATGATTGTTAGAAACATTTGAGATATAAGTAATAGAACCCACCTAAAATTGTCAAAAAGAGGAAGTTTATTATTTCAAAACAGGAGATACACAGAGATAGGACATTTTCAACACTGAATAATTGAGCAGCTCAATAATGCAATCACAAACCAGGTTTCTGCCATCTTTCTGCTATTTGGTATTCAATAGCTGGCTTGTTCTGTTTCCTTGGATTCATTCATGTTCCCAAGACAGCTGCTACAGTTCTAGAAAATATATCTCCATTTAGCTGAATATAGAGTTACAAAAAAGACAGCAGCTCCTAATCTTCTTTCACCAAGAAGTAAAATGTTTTCTAGAAGCCTCCTAGTGATATGCTCCTAAAGGTCATTGGTCAAAATTGTGTCACATGACCTTCATTAACCAATCTCTAACAAAGAGAATAAAGTTGTTGTAATTGGCCTAGACTAGAAAGTTTCAGTCTTGGAGGAGAGGAATAGCTCCTTTCCTTCCTGAGGGGCAAAATGCTAAAATACAGTGTTCATTTAACAAAGTGAATTAGAGTGGGTATTGAGTGGAGAACAAGTTGTGTCTGCCCCATTAATCCTAGAATCATTTTACATTTGAGGAAACTAAGACACAACGTTTTGCTTAAAACATAGCTAATATATAGTAGATATTGAAGTTTTATACTTATATTTGTCTCCAAAATCTACTTCTATACAGTAATAATGATTTGTTTCATAGATAGTAAATGAAAAACACTGTCATATTTTTAAATTCTTCTATTTTCCAAAACTGTTAAGCTGTGGGAGAAAGACAATCAGTGTACATTAAGGTAATTTGTGAAAAAATATTTCAACCTATGCAAGAAAAAATCTGTTTTTTTCTTTGGATGATACCCTTGAAAATAATCACTGCTACAGGCTTCATTGAAGTGATTCTTTGGCAGAGGTAGGAGAAAACTGAGGAGGTAAAGGTAGACTTGGTCTTTTTACTGGCTCTAGATACACCCTACATGCCTTAGGTACGGTGTCTTCACATACTGTGTACTGTTTCCCTGTGACTAGGCTCATACAAAAGGAAATACAACTGAATTATCTTTAGAGTAAAAGGTGTGGACAAAAAGTGAGCAGCTGGAAAAAGGAAAGTAGACATTCAGATTCTTATTTATGTTACAATCAGAAACACTCCAAACTTTGAGCAAAAGCCAATCAGGAGACTGACACAAGGGAGTAGCATAATGCAGTGCAAGAGATACTGACCTGAGATCAAAGAAACCCACTTCCTGCTCAACAACTCTTTGATGTTTTATCATTGTGCCATCATGTCTTTGCAGTGGTAAGTCACTCTTCACATATATTTTCTTGAATAATAGATTGGATTCTAAATTTGGGAGGAAGACATAAAAAGTATACCTGGATACCCAGTTTTACTTTGAGTATCCAAGGGCATATTATTTATTTTGACAGACTTTTCTAGAAACTCTGCTTTTGGCTGTGAGGCTAAATGAAAGACTCTAATGTGCTTGGTAAAGAAGGCAATATAATTTAAGGCAAGCAAATGTGCTTTACCTTCTCAGCCAAAAGTACTGGATTTACCTTTCCAAATAAGCACAAATTTCAACATGTCCCCCCTTTTTTTCTAGAGCAGTTCACTAAATCACAATAAAATATTTAAAATGATCTTAATGGAGAATGATAAAGTTATACAGAAATTCCTGTTTTTAAAAAAAGGGATCAAAAGTAAACATATTTGAGCTTTCTCACAAATAATCAGCAACTATAACACTTGCTGTGGTTCTTTCTGTTTTGCTGTAACTCGACAATGTTTTAAATTCAAAAGGTTTCTGCTAGGATTGGATTATGATTATTATGCAGGAACATATCCCAGTATAAACAGCTTGCTTGGCATTTACATATTGCTCCCACATGCTTCCATATCTGACTTCTCAGTAAGTCGGAAGCACATATTGTATTGTTATGAAAAGAACACAGTTTTCTATTTACTATAGAATCTTGGGTCTTTACAAACAGAATAATCCAGCACCACAGAGCTTATGCAGCCAAAACCTGAATTGATGATAATGATATAAACTTGCAAAGCATGTAAATATTTCAATCTAAAATCTGTACTATGAACACAAGGTCATCAAAGGTTTTCTATAATGAATTCAGAAATTCCAGCCTAACTAATTGCTTTTACAATAATGAGGGTCAACTAGCTGAACAAAAAGTGAGATCGTAAGCAGCTTTTGTTTAACCTAGACAGAGACAGGGAGCCTCTTTCCTGGGGTGGTGTGAACAGGACAAATCTGCCCCATCTGCAGTTGCCATTCAAACGAACTCTGTTTTCTAATACTGGAAATAGGTCTATTATTTCATACAAGGAATATATACCAAGATTTCTAAAAGTCAGGTATATATATATATCCTCAAAAGTGAAAGTAGCTAATCAATAGTAGAGTTTCTTACAATTTTACACTATTAAGCTATCCTCACGGAGAGTCCTAAACTGCCATATGGAAAACACTGCCACGCACACCTGAAGGGCCAGTGTGTGAGAACCACTTTTAATTTTTCTTGGCTTCATTCTGATTCTCCATTTTGTTAAACAGGGCATTCTGGCCTTCCTAGTTTTTGATATTTAGCAATTTTTTTTTTTTTTTTTTTTTTTTTTTTTTTGCGACAGAGTTTCTCTCTTGTTACCCAGGCTGGAGTGCAATGGCGCGATCCCGACTCACTACAACCTCCGCCTCCTGGATTCAAGCAATTCTCCTGCCTCAGCCTCCCAAGTAGCTGGGACTACAGGCTCGCGCCACCATGCCCAGCTAAGTTTTGTATTTTTAGTAGAGACGGGGTTTCACCATGTTGACCAGGAAGGTCTCCATCTCTTGACCTCGTGATCCACCTGCCTCGGCCTCCCAAAGTGCTGGGATTATAGGTGTGAGCCACCGCGCCTGGCCAATATTTAGCAAGTTAATACTACTAAATGACCAGTGGGCAACAACTCAAACTTAATAACAGCAGGTCATTCACAGAGCATTTTTCCAAAGTTGTTTTTATTTAAAAATACGTATTTATAACAATTCTAAGCCTTAATTTTTTAAAAAATTTTTCTGTAGGAGCAAAAATGGCCCCTTTTCTGAAGGTCATCAAAAACTATATAGTTTTGTAAATCTGCTGTAGAATAGACAGCCTTAGTGGGGGAGTTAAAGAGAAAATGGCAGGCATGCTTATCAGAAGAATATGTATCATATACTGAACATCAGTCTTTCCATGTTAAGTCATTAACTGTTTTGGGTGCAGATAGTGCTTCATAAAGAATCAGATGTTCCATTCCTCTAATATGGTAAAACCGATGCCATAAAGTCATTGCAAAAGGCAGCAAACAACTTTGTTATTGTAATGTGCTTTTTTTTTCCTTTTAACAATAGGTCTAGCAGGTGGCATGTGGCTATGGCTGGGTCTATCTCCACATCCAGGGTGCCAAGATGTCCCTCAAAGTTTCTGTGGGAGGAATTTGTTGGTGGGATTCGGATTGTAAAGGCACGCGAGCATCTGCTGCCGCCCTGGTCTCATTACCATTCACACAATTAACTCCTGCAGCTCTCAGCTCAACAGCCAGAACCAAGGACTCAATTTTACTGCCTCTTTGACAATGCTCATTATCATTCATCTAAACTTAAGAGTTCCCAAGCTTTCAACTCAGTGGAAAGTTTTCTTGGGGGGAAAGAGATCACACAGAAGCCTTTGGAATGAAGAGAGAAGGAGCAAAAATAATAATAATAATAAAAATAAAAGAGAGAGAAAAGGAAAAGAAAAAACAAATTATTAAGAACCTAAAATCAACATCTGAAAGTAACTGAGTTTCTGGAATGTGGAATTTTGTTTCATTTTATAGTAACAGGCCACATCTTTAAAGACTGCATCATATTTCAAAGGCCTATGTTTGGTCTTCTAACATTTTCATTTAAGGAGCTATGATCAGTTAACTAAATAGTTATTTCTACTGACCTTATTGATACTAGGTTCAATTTTGCATCTTGTGGAAGCTTGGGCCAAAACTACAACTGTCTGAAAAAAAAAAGAGTTTTGAGTAATTTTCTGTAGAGAGCAAACAGAGTATTTCACTATGCAAGGGAGAAAGATTCACAAAAGATGACAAATTCAGGAAAGCCTATGTTTTTAAAGCCTCAGCGGTCTGATTATGCTAAATTGCATAAATATCAGCAATGCTACCTGAAAATTAAAACTGTACTGTCCCATTTTTGTCTCAGTACAGTTTTGTAAATATTTGATAAATAATTGATAAATATTTACAAACTGCAGTTTTTAACAAGTTGATGTTGGACAAAAGTGAGGTGATAATATGTGATTTTTTTCCAGCTTAAATAGCAGAAGCCTATTATTTAATGGCATGTAGGCTACAAAGAGGTTAAAAGAAAATCTCCTTCCTTGATGTTAAATGAGTGTTACAAAAACTGCACCTTCCCTTAAAGATATAACTTAATTTAGAAAAAGAAGCATTTAAAACAATCTGCTCAAATGAAATAAAGCCTCTTTGTTTGAAACAACAGAAGAATGATTAGGCTGCTAAGAGCTGTGGAAGCAGGGCTGCATAGCGAAAGCTATGAAGATCAATTTGTGCTTTTACCAGAAAAATAGGTGGTGAAAAAGAAAGTTGACCAAACTGTCTCTTTCTAGTAGGTAAACTTTTACTTCAATGACTACAATTAAAAAATATATATTTGTGATAGCACTATTGAAAATTTTGTCTATATTTAGCCTTATATTTTCATAGAAACAGGAAATAATCTTATTGATCCTGATTATATTTCTTTTCCTTTGAATGCCATAAATCAAAACTTAAAATTTCATTACTATATATACAATTTTAACATAGCATTAAGAAAAAGAAATTTTGGTTACGATTATAGAGTTTGTTTTAAATTACTTAATTTTCTAAACCATTCTATGCTTCTCCCCAAAATGGAAATTTTCTCAAATAAACACAGGAGAAAATAAAATTAATGTTTGGGATGTGATATAATTCAAACTCACCAACATATAGATGGAGAAAAAATCTTCATTTTAAATATTCTAATGCTTATAGTTATGATTCATGTGTGAAGGTTAGGTCATGTGTATTTGAATCTATAGAAAATGCATTGACCCCGGGCTTCTTAGACAAAATGAAAGTGGGTATCTGAGTTCCTTATACTTTGTCTTGATATAAGTTATAACATGCATTGAAGAAATTGTGTACACCTAGATTTTTTAACAGAATAAAACACTCAGTCATTTTCTATTATGCTAGAAGTCTAGTATAAGCATCTCTGGTTATTTACAATATTCACAAAGACTTACACAGTCAGACTGTAAACCCCAATTCTGACTTCTCTGTACCATGCAGAAGTGTGATTGCAGATTTTTCTAGAAGTCGCATTCACAAAAATAAAATTTATGTAGTTATTTGTTTCTTGAATTCTGGTACCCACATGAAATGCTGTCTGGTTCACAGCCTTTGTATTTCTCTTTATCCTATCTCAGACCACTTGAACCCTTCCCTTTCCATCCCCAGAATTCTGAGCTCTGCCCCGGTACATATCCAAAACCAATCTTGCTGGAGTCAGGAAGGAAGTATGAATATTGGTGCTCAGCAATCATTGATGCTTACGTTGACACGACACTAGGCCTGTTGCCTAGCTCTAATTTGACTTCTTTACATCTGATGTGTCATCCTTGCCTACTGCCCCACTTCAATAACTGATGTTTAGACACTGTTTGGTTTGCTAGTTCTATTCTCCCGTCATTCCACCTCCAAGTTACTCAATCCTCCTCCAAACTTTTATGACTGTTGTCCCTATATCAGCTGGTGAAATTCCATGATGCCGACTCTATTTTGGAATCTCCTCTGGAATCCTCATTGTTTGCACTACCTACCGTGAGAGTACCAACAATCTCATCTTACGCTGCCAAGGGCTCATTGAGTGACAGTTTGTAGCACGCTGTCAGGCCCTCCAGTGTTCTCCTCACTACACTGGATTTTCTTTCAGTGCTTTTGGATGAGTCCCCTAGAATTTACTGTGCTCTTGCAACAGGTTTTATTTATAGACTCTCTCTCCTCATGGCTTTGCACAATCATGTGGTTAATAAGACTTGTCTGTCATACTTGCCTATGTCCATAACATAAATGAGCTTTTAGTAATAGTTCTGCTTCTTAATGCATTACAAAAAAAATGTGAACTTCATAGAAACTGAGACACATGCCAACTGCTTAAATTCCATTTCACAAATTGCAGAAGTCTATAGTATGGAATGTTGTTTAAAAAATAGAACAAAAGCATATATATTATTAATACAAGTAGATCTCCAAAAGCAACAGATTGTGTATCACGTTAGCGATGTTGTCTCAGATATTGTTTTTAAAATTGTACCTAAAACAAAACCAATCTACATTAATGAGCCAAGATATTTCAAACAAGTCCCTGTCAGTACTTGGTTTACCACTATTATGCTATAAAATATATAATCGAGCATAATCATTATAGCAAATATAGTTGCTTTATTTTCTCTAAGGATTCTAATATGCATGAGTATGAATATATATAAGTATGTGTGAATTCATATATGCTTTCATTATTTATTTAAATATATCATATGTCAATTTAACTTTACAGGAAATTTAATGCCATACAGCCGCATGCTAAAATATAATTAAAATAATAGAGTGTACTGTCTCCTTCAGAGTTACATGTTTGACAACATCCAAACCTTTATTAAAATGTTTTCTAAAACGCATATGCTCCCAGGCACATGAGTGAAATTCCTGAGCAAATACAATGCATAATGAAACAGCTGGTATCACCTCTTACAAATTAAAGAATATATAATTTGTAATATTTTCATGATGAGAGTTAGAAGTAACCTGAATTTTCAAACTCTATCACACATACAAATGGAAGCACATATTACCTTATTTCTCATGTGTTAGAAAAATTACTTTTCTGATAAAAAAATAAAATCTTACCGTTACCTAGTGAAGAAAACATATCTGTGTATATTACTAATAAAACTGATGTGCTGAATTCAGTCTTTAGATGGACTATCTGCCTCGTACTCATGTTACTAATCAATGCTAAGATGTCATATTCACATTTTGCCTTGAGTGCCCTTTTAAAATCATCCTGTTATTAAGATATTGTTTGACTCTGTTACCCTTACAAAGTCTCTGTAAATCATGGAATAAGGCTGTTAAGCAAATGTAAAGTAAGTTAACCATGTATTGTACGGCATATGGGCAATTTCCATTAAAGAAGTTTGCATGTAGATAAAAGTAAAAATTCTATAAAATGAAATATCAGAGTCTAAACTGATTTGGAACATAACTGTTATAAATGCTACACTAGTCAAATTCCTTGGGTAGGCTGAATATCATTCCTGGTGATTTTCATTCTGCAACTTGAATCACTAGTTGAAATATTAGCACTTAACTCTTTTTTTTTGTTAATTACAATATAGAGTCAGTATAGAGTTCTATTTTATTCTTCAAAGTATTATTTTACCTTAACTAATTTTGTAATTATAAGAGATAGTTTGGTTAATGAGGTTTGTGATGAACGCTTGTTTTATTGAACCGATGTCATTGATTCACAAACTTTTTGTACTCAGGGTCATGACTGCCTCTCAAATTAACTGCGGCTCACCCTTAATCAGTAATGATGTATGATCCTTAGAGAAAAGCGTTTTTTAAAAATAATTTTTCCCTTCGCTTTCACATTGGAATCACCTGAGGAGCTTTAGAAAACGCTGATGTCTGGGTCCCACCCCTAGAGAGTCTGAATTCATTGATCTGTTTTGCTTCCAGAGGATCTTGAAAAGTTCCCCAGGCTATTAAAATCTACAGTCAAAGCTGGTAATTATTTCACTAGAGTTTTTCTTTCTTCCTTTTTTTTTTTTTTTTCCGAGACAGAGTCTCCCTCTGTCGCCCAAGCTGGAGTGCAGTGGTGTGATCTCGCTCACTGCAACCTCCGTCTCCCGGGTTCCAGCGATTCTCCTGCCTTAGTCTCCTGAGTAGCTGGGATTACTGGTGTGCGTTACCACGCTTGGCTAATTTTGTTCTGTACTTTTAGTAGAGATGGGGTTTCATTTCACCAGGTTGGCCAGGCTGGTCTTGAACTCCTTACTTCAGCCGATCTGCCTGCCTCAGTCTCCCAAAGTGCTGGAACTACAGGTGTGAGCCACCACGCCCGACCTTCACTAGAATCTGTCTGAAAATAAGCAATTTGGCTATGAAAAATGATGTCTGTCTTATGCATAAAATAGTGAAACAAGTAAACTAGTTTCTGGGCTTGTAGAAAAGCTGTATTTACATCTCTTTCTAAATGGGAGTATAGCATAAGAAGCACATAAAGGAAAGGGGTGATGGTGAGAAAAATGGAAGGAGGAGAAACATGAGCACCTTCTGGAAGGCAGGAAAGGAGAGTGGACATTGTGTGTCAGAGGGAGACAGGATCAGGGTGCCAAAGCATCCCTGTCAATCCTTTTCTACCTTACATTCCTTTATCTTTATGTTATTCACATAAATGTAAACATTATACATAAATGATAGCATATTGGGAGGAGAAACATAACAAAATAGCAACATTATGTTATAACTATTGACTACTACTGCATTAAAAAAAAGAATAATTGCAAACAAATCCTGCCTTTGGTGATTCTAGAAACAATGAATTACTTCTTGACCAAGAAGTCCAGACTCACAGATGCATATATTAATATGATCATTTGTGTTTCCATTGAACTAGTTTAACAGTATAAAAATCACATCTTTGATTTCTGCCTAAAGTTCACCTTCACTCAAACTGAAAAATGAACTGTCAATTCAGAGACAATCATGAAGAAAAATGTAATAAATGAGTTACAATACAAATGGTATACTTTAAAGAAAAGAGGAATCTCTGAGGCAAATTGAGAATTATATGGCCCTATCAAATATGCATTTAAGCTGAGGTTCTCTGAAGAAAATAGATTTGCCTATCCTGTAAGGGAGAAGAGATATCTAGGCTAGGTCAGGTGAACAGGGATGGCAGAAAGTAGAGTTTTAAAGAGTTAAGATTTCTCTTTTCCCATCACTATGGGGGAGTGCCTGGAAGACTCTTTAGTATCTTGAATGTGTGCCAAGTTACTTGGGTAATGTGAAATTGATACCTCACTCTATAGCTCAATTACTGAAATTATTAAAGTTTAATTTTTCTCTTAAATGGTATATTATAGATGGCAATTGACATAAAAGAGCAAGGGTCAAGTGGTAAAAACAGAAAAAATAGATGAATACAATGAAAGCAGAGGCATGGAATCAGAGAATTAGAGATGAAGTCTCGGCAGGGGAGACTTCTATTGGATACCGTGCTGAGAGGTTGTTCTCACCTATTACAGGCTCTGCTGCCTATTTGAGATTTGACTTCCAGACAAAATTACATGTAAAAAGTGTTACTTTCCTCCTTTTCTAAGTTTTTTTCACCAGTATGCATTACGGTTATATGGCTAGATTAATCAATCAATTGTCCAATCAATTAAAATTTTCATAGCACTTTATTTTCTGACCAATATTCTTTCTCTGTGTAACGAAGTGACTACCCACCTTGATAGTTATGATAAAAATCAAGTCATTGAATAGCAATAAGACAGAATAAATTTTCTGGATTATGCTATTCATTGCAGCGATATTTTTTAGTCACAAAAGGTAAAGTAAATTTTAATGAAACAATGAACATACTCATCAATAGTGAGCTTTGCATAAACTATGTTTAAAAATCTCTCCTGTATAAGATAATGCCGCTGGAATGAGTAGTCATTCATTGAGTGCCTATCAAGACATGGAGAAAATTATATATTATATGAAATATGTTGCAAGTTATCTAAGAAATGTTAAATATCAGAATGTATGAGTGTAGTGGTTTACATTAAGAAATATCAGGCCAGGCTCGATGGATCACGCCTGTAATCCCAGCACTATTGGAGGCCGAGGCGGGTAGATCACGAGGTCCAGAGATCAAGACTATCCGGGCCAACATGGTGAAACCCTATCTCTACTAAAAATACAAAAATTAGCTGGGCGTGGTGGCGGTGCCTGTAGTCTCAGCTACTCAGGAGGCTGAGGTAGGAGAATCACTTGAACCCACAAGGCAGAGGTTGCAGTGAGCCGAGATCATGTTACTGCTCTCCAACCTGGAGACAGAGTGAGATTCCGTCTAAAAAAAAAGAAAAGAAAAGAAAAATCGGAAGTATATATTCACAAAATTTTTAAAAGTTTATTGATAGAGGGGGAGAGGAACAGGCATGGTGGCTCATACATGTAATCCCAGCACTTTGAAAGGCCCAGGTGGGAGGATCATTTGAGCCCAGGAGTTTAAGACCAGCCTGGGCAACCTAGGGAGACTCCATTTCTATAAAAAATAAAATAATTAGCCAGGCATCCTAGCTACTTAGCAGGCTGAGGTGGGAGAATCACTTGAGCCCGGGAGGTTGAGGCTACAGTGAGCTATGATGGTGCCACTGCACTCCAGCCTCAGTGATGGAGTGACCCTGTCTTTGAAAAAATAAAATTAAAAAAAAGGAAAAGGGAAGAAATCAGGTGGAGGTGAGAAGGATATAAACTGAATTTCTTTGCATATATGCTACTTACAGGTTGAACTGTGAAATTATGTAAATATGCTATCTAATCACGAAACAAAAATAAATGTTAAAAAATATACAAAATAACATGGAACAAATGAACACAAACATGTTCATATTATTTTTAGAAAGTAGATCCACTGGGCTGGGCTCAGTGGCTCACGCCTGTAATGCCAGCGCTTTGGGAAGCCCAGACAAATGGATCACTTGAGATCAGGAATTCAAGGCCAGCCTCGCCAACACAGTGAAACCCCATCTCTATTAAAACAAAAACAAAAACAAAAATTAGCCGGGTGCGGTGGCACACACCTGTAATCACACCTACCAAGGAAGCAGAGGTTGCAGTGAGGTGAGATAGCGTCACTGCACACCAGCCTGGGAGACAAAGCAAGACTCTGCCCCTCCCCCGTGCAAAAGAAAAATAAATAAAATAAAAAGAAAATAGGCACACTGATTTAGACTTATGTTTCCTATTTCTTGCCACTGAAAAGGCCTAGAATCAAAGAACAACTCAAGAGAAATGAGTTCCTTTAGTGTCCTAATTGTTGTCTCTCAATACCATTTTCCATTGAAAAGATCGAGGGCTCCTTGGGGAAATAGTTGCTTCAAAGTTTAAGACAGGAAATGTGTAAGATGAATCTGTATCATTTTGTCATAATGAAAAGTAAAAATGGCAGCAAAGCCTACAAGAGTAATGTTTTAAGGACACAGGATCAAGCTTGAATAAACTCACACTGGCCAAAGATGAAATCATTTGAGCGTTATGAAGAATAATAACTGCAATGTATTAAAATACATCAAACATGTTTGCATGAATTCATAATGATAATAAAAATCAAAAATTTTACTAGTCAACTTTTAAAAATGATAAGACACCAAATAGCTTATAAATAAAGGAAAGGAATTAAGAATTACCCTGCCTTTTCTAAATAACTTGTACTTCTAGTTAACCAAAGAGTTGATATAGGAACATTCCTCCTTTTAGAATTATTCTATTCAACAAAAGAATTATTCTATTCAACAGAAGAAAAGGAATGTTAAAAATTAAATATCACCATAATCTCTAATAAAACAAAATATCTAGGCTATTATCATCAATGTCTATTAATGTCATAAAAAGACAACCAGAGACGTTATTTGCCTCTTGATGAAAATATACACTTTAAAAGTACACTCGCTCAAAACACCTAAAACAAATTCTTCTGTATCTATTCACCAAATTACAGGGAATACAGGGGAAGAAAATCATGCTGAAGACACTGCTGGGGTGCAATAGAAAAACCCAAAATGCGAGAAAGAAAATTCTGTTAAAAAAAAATTAAAACAGAACTTTAACAAAAAATTCCAGAAATGTTCTAGAGAATACATGGTAAATTCTACATTAAAAGACATTTCAGTTAATCATAAAATATGGCTTTTCTTTTCATTCACACTTTAAGCAAATTCTTAATAAAAGATAAACAATTAGGGAATATTTTATGATATTAAGGAATTTTAAAGATGGATAATGATATGGCAGATAATTTGGTTAAAGAATCATTAAAAAAATCAATTCAGTGAAAAAGCATCACTTTAAACCTTAGAATTTTTCAGAGAAGAACCCTAAAAGATAATTTTTATAAAAGTAAATTAAGTGAATGATAATTTTATATTTAAAAAATATATAGACACAATGAATACCACAAATAATCACTCACTTGTTTCATTTGCTACTTAAGCCTGTATATTATTGTTGTTGTTTTAATCAATAAATCAATATGGCAATATCTAGTGCCAGTAATTCAGAAATTGTTCCAAGCAATGTGACTTTCTGGCAACTGTCCTTCCTGAATCTGACATACAACCTGAAGGTACTAGGAATTTATAATCCCTTATTGATTTATATACTAACAAGTAATGTCCAGGCTGCTGGTGCCCATGTTCCTGTTTCGTTCAGGTAGAAATACATTTGATATTGTGTAATTAATAGGTGGGAAGTAGATCCCAGAGTAAATGAAACACAAGGGAGTGAATGGTAAAAGCTGAAGCACATTCATTATCAATCAAGCTTCATCTTTAAGGTTTTCATTCAATCATCCAAGGCCATGAATTTATAAGAAATTAATTTATGTTATTTCCAGATATTTATATTTCATAAATGCCTAGGTGAATATGTTTATACATGTTTATATATGTGAGCGTGCACATAAGTGTATGGAAATGTGTGAGTGTGTGTGCTGGAAAGAGAGACAAGGAGAGGAGAGGAATCTCACAGTGATTAACAGCAGACATTTTGAAACTAGATTTTCTTGGGTTTAATTCCCAGTTCTGGCATTGGCCCTTACTAGTCTTGCACCATTGGCCAAATTACTGATAGTTAATTCTCAATGATTTTATCTTTTACATGGGGCTAATAAGATCTTAACACTATAGTGTGTTGCATTAGGTGAGATAGTAAATTTGTAGAATTTAGCACATTTCCTGGCACCTAGTTAGCTGCTCAGCAAGTTATACCACAAAGCATGAATAATCTAAATTCCAGTTTTTAACAACACATTTTAAGAGAATATAATATGGAGGGTTGAATTTTGAGAAGAATTTTCTCAATATTTTTATGTCCTTTACCTGGATTATCTTTAATGAACCTGAAAAATCTTATGCCAAACCAGTATTGCTGTAAAAAAAAAAAAATGTCTAGAATTCTGTGAACAGTTTCTGTCCCTAGAAGTAGTATACTTAATGGTCAAACTTACACTTTAGTTTTGCGATGGCCAGAACTCTCAGTCTAGAACTCATTAAAAAATTTCCATAAGAATATACAAGTTATGTCACAGAGTGTCTGTAACAGCAAAAAGGGACCAATATTTGGTTCGATACCTTATATGTCATAAGACAAAATTGGTTCCAGAAAACACAGAATTTCTATTTATGAATAATCACAAAATATTTTAAAATGGTGTCAGCATTACTGTTATAGTTTCATTTTCCTTCAACAAATTTGATATAATACCAAACAATAATAAGCAATAATGGAAAAGTTTCCATTATTTCATTCAAAAAATTCATATATTAGACTAAAGCAATGTTTCACAAACTTTAGTCATTTTTGTAACACCTATATGGGTTTTTGTATAATTGAGCATGACGCATGTCATTATTTACAAAATTATTTTTTCTTCAAACTGACTTAATATTTTCACCTAAAAGTCTTTGAAGAAGAAAATTTGGCCAAGCATGGTAGCTAACGCCAACAATTCCAACACCTTGGAAGAAGGAGGCAGACAGATCTCTTGAGCTTGGCAGTTCATGACCAGCCTGGCCAATATGGCAAGACCCCCATCTCTGCAAAAAATAAAATAATTAGCCAGGCTTGGTGACACACCAAGCTACTTTAGGTAGGAGGATCACTTGAGCCTGGGAGGTTGAGGCTGCAGCGAGCTGTTTTCACACTACTGCACTCCAGTCTGGGAGACAAAGTGAGACCTTGTCTGAAAAAAAAAAAAAATTACATCGCTAATATAAATTGTAGTAGAGGAAAACATATGGAAAACCAAATCGGTTGCCATATTAATAAATATATATGCATGCTCAATGAAAATCATACATAATTTTAAAATAAAAAATAAGATATGATTATATCAATTTCCCTCTGTGCGAAATTTTGTAAGACCTTTTGTGATACGTAACTTAGTTAATCCCTAGTTCTTCTTTTATTTTGCTTCCTTTCCAACTCTCTTTTGTAAGAACACTAAATGTCATTCAATTCTGTGTGTTATCTATGATCTCTTGCCAGAGGGTCTTTGTACTTACTCTCTTTACTTGGTATATTCCTCCTGTCTACATCTAGTCAATGATTATCCTTTTACATCTTAGTAGGAGCATTGCTCTCTCAAAGAAATCTTCTCGGATCTCCCTAACCAAGTCAAATTATCCTATCATAGGTTCTCCTATCTAGCTTTTGTCAAAATTGTGGGGTTTCATGTGTTGTTGTGATTATTTGATTTTTTTCTTTCTCTTTAGATTCTAAGTTTCAAAAGAGCTGTAATTATGAATGGTTATTCATATCAATTTATCTCTAGCAACTAGTACATGCCCAGCCCACAAAGAATGGTGAATATATTTTGTTAAATAAATGAATAAAATAATAAGTGTATTTCCACCATATTTTTGAAAACATGAGAAAGAATATTTCTACAGTTAAAGAAAATAACCACATCCTCTATTCCTCTAATTGTAAATTTTTCCCACTTGTAACCATGTTAAATTTGGATTCTATAACCAGCCAAGTGAAAATTAGGTATGGCTTTTGAGGTATTGACCATTTTTCCTGTGAAAGGTTGTGTCTCCTTTGTCAGGTAAAAGAAAGATTGTCAAAGTGATTTTGTGCTTTAGAACTTTGAGCTTCAGAATTCTCTGAGTTTGCCAAATTTTCTCAGACAGTGCCATTTCAATACTGGCACACCATCATTTTCATGTTAGATCCTTAATTTTTACATTAAAGAAATGCTTTGGTTATAAATTCAAGAAGTAAATTTCACAACCATTAAAATAAAAATCAAAGTCCCTCCGTAGAATACCTAAATTCTTACACTTCCATAATGATGAACACTAGACTGAAGGATTTTGAAGTTTTCAAAATCATTTTACTTTAGATTCTTGAAGATTTGATGATGCCTAAGGCATTTTTACACACATCATGTGTCTTGATCTTTCCATAAATACTAAAAGCTGGGTTAAGCAAGTATTCATATTCCCAGTTAATAAATGTGAAGGCTTAGTAAAACGGCCAAGATCTTAGTAATAGTTTACGGTAGGTGATCTGGCTATAGAGGCTTACTGTTAGAAAGGACTGGGTTATTCAAGTGGACTAGAGATTAATGAAAGTCAAGGAACTTCCCAGTGATTGTCTTGAGGACCTCCATGTAGACAAAATCGTGTATGGTAATAGAAGAAGTTTGGTTAGAAAAGAATCACAGGTTCAGTGTACGAAAGATTTCGTGAATCATGGGGATTACCAGAATGTTTGTAGATAGAAACAATGAAAAGAGAAAACATAATAATTTATAATATAAAATAAAGTAAATGTCAAAGAAGAAATGATCTGTCTCTAGTGGAAGATTAATGATATAAAAGTGTCAGTGCAATTTAGGAGAATACCAATACTACCTCTTATTGAAAATATTCCCAAGACACAGAGAATTAAGGTACTAGACTCAAGTGATCTGTAAAAAAAATCTACAATTTTAAGTGATAGGCAAGTATTATTATGCCAAGAAGTTTATCAGTCTATGAAATGTCTGAGGCCACTTTCCTGTGAGATAGAGGGAGCAGGCTACAATGAAGAGGATGGTAGAGAAAATAACTTTGAGCTGTCAGAAACAAGATGGGAGATGGAAGAAGGTGGGGGAGGAGGAGAAAGTCCTCCCTGAGGACTTGAGAAGGAGCTGCTTCTGAGAGACTTGCATTGTGAGGATAGGTGAACAATTACCAAAATAGGAGTCTGAACGTTTGCAAAGTAGCCTTCAGATCTGGGGGAGAAAGAAAAGCCCAATAATATAGAGATAATACATTTAGAAATACATAGTTGAAAGGAAGAGCGTTTTTTGTTACCTTTGTGGCCGTGAAAATGACAAGGAAAGGCACAAACCAGTGAGAAACTCTCTTTCTGTGTGTGTGTGTGTGTGTGTGTGTGTGTACACATATACATATACTCATATATGTAAATATACATATATACATATATAAATGCATATATATGTGTATATATACATACATATAAATACATCAATGCATATATGTATTTATGTGTATGTGTATATATGTGCATATATGTATTTATATGTGTATGTGTATATATATATGCATATATGTATTTATATGTGTATGTACATATATAAAGAGAGAGAGGGGCATTTTTACATCTGCTGAGTATGTGTATACATATATATATGCATATATGTATTTATATGTGTGTGTATATATATATGCATATATGTATTTATATGTGTATGTATATATATAAAGAGAGAGAGAGAGTCATTTTTACATCTGCTGAAATTCCAAAAGAAAATTTATGAAACCAAATTAGGACACGTTCAATCTCGTAGTAACATTTTGAATTCAAGGAATGAAAAAACAATTGCCATTAAGTTCCATGAAATAAATTATTGTGTTGTTCCATACAGAATAGAAAAGAATAGGAAAAATTAATGAAATTCAACAAAGCCTATACCCCAATACCATTGCCCAAAGAAAAAAGGAGCAGAGTAAAGAAAAAAAAATGCTAGATGAAAACAGAAAAAATTGAGAAAGCTTGAAAAACAAAAGTTGCTGAGATTGGATGGTCCTTATTTTGCTTCTTTTCTCCTCTCCTGGTATTATCATGGAATGCATGGAGAGTAGATGGTTTGGAATAAATTGAGAGCTTAATTTGATTTGAGTCAATACCTGTGACATTCTGTGCGAGGCTCTGAATTAGGTATTTTTGAAAGTACAAAATAAACAAGACTTCATAGAACATTCACTATATCCAGGAGAATGAGCTGTGTCTAAAAGGATAACACAAAACACCAGTGTTAATCTGTGTCATGGCTAGGAAAGGAGCCTATGGGAGCAAAAAAGGTTTAATTCTTCTTAGGAGTATCACAGACTTTTAAAATGAGTCATATGTAATTAGGACTCTGAGGATTGTGTAGGATCTGTATAGGTGGAACTGGAGCAGAAGGGAATCCAGAGAATCCTGGAAATATTACAATGGAGGGCAGGTCTTAGGGCAGGTACTTTTCCTGGGTGATAAAACTGGTAATTCAGATCCAAAGGAAAAATGGACACTCTGAAGGCTTTGGGAAGCCTTGTTGGAAGAGATTGCATTATGTTGGTTACAAACTCTTGCGGAGATCCCATAAAAGCTATTGCTTCTCATGCACATATGCACATTCAGTCATGTTTTGCACAGTGTTTCATAGTTTCACAGAAGGCCTTGAGCTATCAATAAGCCTTATTCATAGGCAATGGGAAATCAATGAAAATATGAAAGTAAGTTTCTAAGAGCACACATTTTATGATAAAGTGTGAGTAAATTCTTTTTTCCATGTAAAACTCATCATTACCATCTACAACTTTGGATACAACATGGATTTAAAATTGTGATGGTATTCCCAGGTATGAAAAGAATAAAACACTTCTCTGGAAAGGTGTACACAATGCCAAGGGTTGATGCTATGAAGAAGTAAATATTGCAGGGCACGGTGGCTCACAGCCAGCACTTTGGGGATGCCGAGGTAGGCGGATCACGAGATCAGGAGTTCGAGACCAGCCTGACCAAAAGACCAGCTTGGCCAATATGGTAAAACCCTGTCTCTACTAAAAATACAAAAATTAGCCGGATGTGGTGCCAGGCACCTGTAATCCCAGCTACTCAGGAGGCTGAGGCAGAAGAATTGCTTGAATACGGGAGGCGGAGGTTGCAGTGAGCCAAGATCACGCCATTGCACACCTGGGTGACAGAGCAAGATTCTGACTCAAAAAAAAAAAAAAAAGTAAATATCATCTATGTGAGCATATGTCTCTGATTCTGTGTTTGTAGAAAGAGCCCCTCTGATAAGTGTGCTAGTTTAAAGGAACATAATATACATATTTTGAAAGCAGAGAAAAATGACTGGGTTTTGTTCCTCCCATGTTATTTGCATAAAGGGATTTTTATCACTCAGACGATTTTAGAATTAGAAAACAGCTTTCACAGATTTTACCCTTTGAAAATGACAATATCTAATCTCTTTGCTTTCATGAGCCTAGCCTGCATTGCCAAATATCTCAGGAGGGGGAATAGTAAACTATTTTTCACAGATCCTCAATAATAGATGAGATATGAAATGAATTTCATGGAAGTTGAGCACCCTGGAGGTTATTAGTTTGCCATAATATATAACATTATTCTGACATCATATCATTATCATTATTATTTTTTTGTGCAACCAACCTAAAACATTTGAAAAATTTATCAATTTTATCTTTTATGGATCTTAATAAAGAATGTGTGTCTTTTTCTTAAAACCGTTAAGCTATGAAAGACATTTATATTTTAAGTTATACATACATGCACTGAATATTTAGTATGGCAACTTGAAGTATATTAGAGAAATAGTTAACCAATATTTGGTTAATACAAGATACATTTTTTTAAGAACAGGGAACATGTACACAATGAATACATCAAAGTATTGACATATTTTAAAAAATAAGTAATAATTTACACCAGCATTATTCAAGGTTTAACTTTAAAGTCAAAATGTATAATAAATAGGGATCATTTTTAAGTGTAATGCTTGGGTGCTAACATATTTTTAATATGTGCATGTATATGTATGTGTGTATTTTTTTCTTCATGCTAGGTTAGTGAGAGAACTAAATACATTTAGTCTCTCAAAGGTTCAATCTGGAAATTCTCTTCAGTATTTTCAAGCAAGCTTCAGAGGCATTTTTAAAAGTTGGGAATTGAGGATCTTATCCTTTATTGACAATTTTTTCCTCAAAGACTCTAGAAACCAGTATTAAAATATTAACTAAACACAGTAATATGTATTTGTTAAAAATTAATAAAACCATGCACTTAAAAGGGTAAAAAAAAAAAACGTAAATCAAACCTCAATATGCCTGATTCTAAAAAAGCATGAGAAAATGGATCATGTAAAACTTTTAATGTACTTTAAAAATAGATCAAAATATTGTTTACAAATATCAGTACAGTTTGAGCATCTCAAATCTGAAAATCTGAAACCAAAATTCAAAATGCTCCCAAATTTGAAACTTTCTGAGAGCTGACGTGATGCTCAAAGAAAGGCTCATTGCAGCATTTTCAGATTTCAGATTTTCAGAATAGAAATGCTTAAAAGGTATAATGCAAATATTCCAAAATCCCCGCAAACATCCAAAATCTGAAACCTTCTGGTCACAAACGTTTTAGATAAGTGATAGTCAATCTGCACAACCGTGAGTTAAAGAATTTTTCTGTCCATCCTAAAGCCCCTGTCCTAAAGAGCACTACATTAAAAAAAAATTAAAATTTTATGTTTATCAATATTTTTTTCTTTCTCAAAAAATGTTAACAGCATTAATTTCACTACAAAAAAAAAAAAAAAATCAGCCCATTAAAAATTAAACAAGGGCTGGGAGTGCTGGCTCACGCCTGTAATTCCAGCACTTTAGGAGGCCGAGGCAGGTTGATCACCTGAGGTCAGGAGTTCCAGAGCAGCCTGGCCCCCACGGTGAAACCTCCTCTCTACTAAAAATACAAAAATTAGCCAGGCGTGGTGGTGGGCACTTGTAATCTTAGCTGCTCAGGAGGCTGAGGCAGGAGAATCGTTTGAATCAGGGAGGCGGAGGTTGTGGTGAGCTGAGATCCCGCAACTGTACTCTAGCCTGGGCAACAGAGTGAGACTCCATTTCAAACAAAAATAAAAATAAACAAATATTTCCTCTTTGGTTTTTGGTAGGAGATGTGAAAAGAGTTTTCTTGATATATTTACTGTATCTTCTCGTTTTCATCATTTAAAAGATTTATGGTTATTTGTCTATTTAGCTAGCAGATGGGAAGTGATTTTCTAATGTTTTGTATTCACCACGGAATGACTGATCATTCCTATTTTCCCTCTATTTCAGAGAAAAACAAATGAAAGATAACTTCCATTAAAGTGGTGCTACTTTCATTAGAATGATATTGTCAGAAGAACCCTTTACACTAATTCTAGATATAAGTCAAAGCACTGAGAATCTAGTAAAATAAAACTGCATTCTTGCACTGTCTGCAGTAGCCTATTTTGATTCTAAGTTCTTGCTTCTGCTAACCAGCTGCACAAAACTCTTCCTATATTGTCTGAACCACTCTTCTCTTTCAGAATTCAATTGTCTGCCTTTTCGGCTGACCTCTTATTGATTCTGTGGTGAGACACTGTGCTTGTCTTTGAGTTGTAGGTAAGACCTTATTCGTCCATTGTAAGTGGCAAAACTAAGACCAAAGAGCCAATGCCCTATAAAGGGTCTAAGGCGTGTTAGGATCCTAGGCACCTAAATCTGGTGTAACACGTCACAAGCTTTCCATGTTCTTCTTCAAACATGGAAAGAGTAGGAAAGTGCTGACCACTGGCATTGGAATCACTTCATGTCAGATTCTCCCAACCTAACCATTAGAAATTTCATCCAACATGAGATGGCTCCCCAATTCAAGAACAGACAACAGAGATGCAACCCTCCCAAACCCATGTAATTTCTGGCTTCATTTCCAGGAGACAGCTCTCTCACAGCTTTCTTCTTTCCAATCAAAGCATAACCTATCTCACCTATTAGGAATAGTGGGATAATCGTAACAAAGTCCTAGTCCTTTCCTCAAAACATCTCACTGGGACATTGTTACTTAGGCAAATCCATGTCCTCCACTCAAAGGAAGAAGGAGACCTCTTCCTATAATACATAGAATAGTTTACAAAGGAAGAGCCTATATTACAGTTTGCCATTGTTCGTCTTCATCCACTGTATCATTCCTTTCAAGGACTCTAGATTTTAACCTGCGTTACTTTTGATCCTTTATATCAAACTCAAAATAAGTATGATTTAATGATATTCTGTTTGGTTCAATGTGTTGGAAAAGGTTCTTTATCCTGATTGCTACTAGATATGCTGTCAAATTTCAGAAGATTCTGGTTAGTCATTCTTGAAATAACATACTCAATAGCATTAATTTGGATTCATCCATATATGGAAACCTACTTTGAGTATGTGGTCTCATATTGGGATACATCTGGAATATATTAGTTGTTCCATTAACTGACTGCTCACTTGTAGGTAAAGACGATACTTACGGAAATTTATTAAACCCTCTTTTAGCATCCTTCGTACATTACATAATCTGCTACTTACAAAAACGTTATGAGGCAGGTACTATTATTAATGCCCATTTCAGTGTTCAAGAAACTGAGGTGGAGTTCTACGGAGTAACTTTCTCCAGGGCATGCAGATAATAAAAGGTTATATTGGTATTTGAATCAAGACAGTATGGATGAAGAGCCCATGGTTTTAACCATGACTCAACTTAACTTTGGCAGATATCCATTTTAACTGAGATTCTTCCTATTTTTTGTCAGAACTTGACAAGATTGTTATGACTCAGAGTTTTAATGGAGTCAATCAACTTTCACTATCCATTTCACTAGCCTGCAGCATCTGAAATAGATAGATCCCACCAAAAGATGTCCTGCCAGAATGTAAGGATGTAGAAGAAATTCTAAATACTCCAGGGCTAAAATTTGACAAAGAGCCACTGCAGGGTGGAAACAAGATTTTGAAGTATTAAAATGTCAACTTCTTATTCTAAAGCAATGTATATCAATGAGATTTAATATAGACCTTCTGACTTTTTAGCCCTCATTCCTGAAAGAGAGAGCTCACTGATCTTAAATCCACTTGTCATTAACTACTTCAAAAATTATTCATAAGAACTGTTTGCAAAATAGGTTGTAAAACGTATTTTCTCCTTCCATATTATAACTTCTGAAAAGCAATATCATATCTTCAAGAGTGAGTTATATCAAAAAGCGGTTATTCACAGAAGCCATCCCTCATGCCATTCTTACAGATTGCACCTCTAGAGAAAGTAAAAACTCTTACCCATTGTGGTTTAGGAAATTTCTTTCTGTGTATTCTTCGGTCATTTTATCTTATCCCCTTCAGTCTGCTTGTCTTGTTTCTTGTTGTTTTGTACAACACCTTCTCCGTCATTAGAATATTTATCTCTTTATTAACTTAACCCATAGTTTTCCAGTCTCAGCACTAGTGACATATTGAGCGGGGATAATTATTTGTCATGAGGGGGGCTCTCTGAGTATTGGCAGGATTTTTAGCAGCATCCGTGGCCTCTACATTAGGTGCTAGTGATATTATTCTCTCCCCCAACCCCAAGTTATGACAAGTAAAGATGCCTCTACTCATTGCCAAATGTCTGTGAGTAAGGAGGGCAGCAGCAATTACCCTCTGTTTGAAACCTACTGTCATAAAGCAGGAGAGAGTTGTTTCCTAAGAAGATATATAAGATCACTTACATAGCTTTCAGCTTTAAATTTTCCTTCAAGGAGAATTTAATAAAAGACAGTGTTAAAGTAATGGTCAATGAGAAGCAGTTATATACCTGAAAACCGACCATGGATTTGGATTCAGACTGCCTGCCTGGGCCTGAACTCCAACTCTAGCACTTAGTAATTTCATGAAAGCTCACCACAGTTTCCTCATCTGTAAAGCCGAAATAATGACCTTGTGCTGATTATTTTCTTTTGCTCCTCCAGATTGTCTCCACCCTTGTCTTCTCTGACTGGGAGACTGACCCACAGGACTAACCACATTTTTCAGAAAGAAAACTGAGATTCCATGACCTTAATAAGGAGTTTATCTGAAATTGCAAAGCTTGTATATGGGAGACTTGGGCTTCATAGCTAGGAGCACTGTCTAATATTAAACAGGTGCTCACAACACTAATGACTAACTTCCTGTTTTCATAGTTCTACTAATTAGGAAAGTGTTTATACCCTTTATTTCATTTTTAAGATACTTCTATAACTGTACTTATTCCTGCATATGCTTTCTATTAACTCTGAAATATTTGTGTAAAGATTATTATGATTCTCCTTTAACAGATGAAGAAACGCAAGCCAAGAGGCTTTTTTATACGCTCTCCTGTCCCACGAACATTCCCTTCAGTCTGTGCTTGATTTGTTTCCTGCAAACACTGGGCTCTAATGCTAGCTATCACTTCATCAAAGAGCACTTTCCTGGTTGTCATGTCATTTAAGTCAGTTTCCCTTATTCCTTATTTATTCCCTTATAGAGCTTACCTATAAACACTCATTATTTTATCTACACATATTTTCGACTTGCTATTTGCCTGTCTCCCCTGCTGATGAGACAGAGACTAGAGCTGTCTTGTTCACCTTTGTCTCTCTTTGCCTAGCATGGCAATAAAGAGCAATACGTGATTAACAAGCATGGAATGAGTGAAAAAGAGTCACAAATCTAAGAAAGCGTAGTCAGGAACTGAACTCAGATCTTAATGAATGAAAAGCAAAGCTTAAGTCGCTATGATATTTCCTTACACAATCTGAAGGAATCTCTAATCCTAAGAATCTAAGGGCAGCCAAGGAAAATGAACTTTTCCCCGAGTCTTCCCACATCCGTTTCACATTTGATTTTTCTCTCACTATTGACCATCCTCTCTTCCAGCACCCTCAATCATTGGTCAATTCTACTGTACCATTTCCAAAGTACATACCTAGTCCAATTATTTTCATATTCATTGCTACCTGAGCCCAAGATAATGTCTTTATTTTTTATGCTGTAACACCATCTTCTTATTGGTTTTTTGTTGTTGTTGTTTGTTTGTTTGTTTGTTTCACTCTTTCTCTCTTGATGTATTCTCCACAGAACAGCTGGTAGAAATTAAAAAGAGAATAATCATAACATTGCCTTAAGGAAAAATTTTCAATCATTTTCCTTTGCAATTAGAATAAATTTTAAAAATAATTAGAATAACCAATAAAATCGTATTCTCTGACACTGCTTGCTGCGCTCTCCCTCATTTACTGCTTCTCAGTATTCCAGCCTTTTTAGCCTTTCTTAAGACTTTTTTTCCCTTTGTTTTTTTTTTTTTTTTGAGAGGGAATCTCACCTGTCACTCAGGCTGGAGTGCAGTGGCGCAATCTCGGCTCACTATAACCTCCGTCCCCTGGATTCAAGGGATTCTTGTGTCAGTAGCTGGGACTACAGGCATGCACAACCACGCCCGGTGAATTTTTTGTATTTTTAGTAGAGACAGGTTTTTGCCATGTTGACCAGGCTGGTCTGGAAATTCTGACCTTAAGTGATCCGCCCACCTCGGCCTCCCGAAGAGCTGGGATTACAGGCATAAGCTACCGCACCTAGCCCGTTTTTTAAGTTTCTTGAGCAAGACAAGCTCATTTCTTTCTTTGGAATCCTGATCACTGTGTGTTAGGCCGCCTCATCATTCAAGGAAAGTTCTGCTTTCCCCAACTACCAACCCTAAGAGCAGATAGTAGGGTTTTTTTTTTCTTTGTAGCATTTATTTCCTACTGAAATTATTTATTTATGTGTTTCATGTGTACCACTCCACACCAGAGGTTTTAGAATTTTTCCTAGATCATAACTGTATTTGCAGTTCCTGGAACAATACCTGGTGCAAAGGAGACCCTAGATTAAAAAAAAAAAAAAAGTAAATGAATAAGTATATTTATTCTGGACTTCCTCATTATTTTAGAATAATGACTTAGTATCATTACCTTTTATTCTTATCTAAAAATGCTTCTAACAAAAACTCAAATTAAATCTAGTATGCTGGAATCAGGCAGAAGCCTTTCCACTACAAATGACACAAACTCAACTCAAACTGCCTTAGACTAAAATGAAATTTATTAGCTGTTGTGTCTGAGATAGCCGAAGAGTGATGTGATGTTCAATGTGGACTTGAAGTTAAAACACTGTTGGCTGTTTCTCTTTCTCTCTCTCTTCCCCTGACTCTTTCTCCCTCTCCTTTTAATTCTCTGTTAACTTTATTTTTAGATCATATCTCTATAATTGGTATTAATATGACTGCTAGCTACCCAAGGCTTACGGTTAGCGATCTCAGGGTAAAGTAAGCAGCCCGCTCTCACACAGTGTACACAGAGGTGCTCTTAAATTACTGTTTTGTTCCCCCCCCCCCCAAAATATAAGCCCATCTCAATAATGGAGGAAGTAAGCATATCCTTGTGTGACAATCCCAGGAGAACCCCATGGAGTGGAATAGGAGGACTGGCTCAAAAATGAAAGCTCAGGAAGGAAGAAAGAGCACTTAAAGGCCACCAAGCCACAATGTGCCCTTTTCAGTGACTCATCGTAGGAAAGATGCCAGCCATTCAAAGCCATCTACAATAAGTGAATCTAAGATTAAACTAACCTTAGAAAGACAGATCCAGGTGTGTTTCACCTTCCTTCTTATCCTGGATGGTGATATAACTGGTTCAGCCTTTAGGATAACTGTTCAACTTGGGTTGAACTTAGCCATGAGGCAAGCAAGTATGGACATTTTAAATGTTCTAAGTAGTTTATGCTCCATTTCTCACTCAGTGATATTAAATGAGACACGAGAGATAAACAATGCATTTGGTTCTTCATTAAACTGTTATAGCCATTTCTATTTTAAACTTATATAGGTTTATGTATATTTGTATATGTGCATGTGAATACTCGCACATTTCCTCTGACACTTGTAGAATAAACAGATACCCATGATGTTAAAGATACATTTCTTCATTCTAAAGATACCACGTTTCAATACGTAGATTCTGGATTGTATAAAACATTAAAACTTAGTTTGCCAACATTGGTTAGGACATTTTCTAAAGAAGCCTGAGAGTTTAGGGGGAAGTAAACAGTATTCCCTGCTTATTTATGGTTTTGCCTTCTGTGGTTTCAGTTACCCACAGTCAACTGAGGTCTGAAAATATTAAATAAAAAATTCGAGAAGTAAACAATTCATACACTTTAAATTGGATACCATTCTGAGTAGCTTGATGAAATCCCATGCTGTCCTGCTCCATCCTGCCTGAGACATGAATTATTTCTTTGTTCAGAATATCCACCATGTATGCACTAACCTGTCCATTAGCCACTTAGTAGCTGTTTCTATTATCAGATTGACTTAGCGATATCACAGTGCTCGTGTTACGTAATCTTGTTTTACTTAGTAATAACCTGAAAGTGCAAGAGTAGTGATGCTGGAATATTGTTTTAATTCTTCTAATTTATTGTTGTTGTTATTCTCTCATTATGTCTAGCTATGAATTCAGTTCTATTATAGGTATGTATGTACAGGAACAAACATTAGTATATATAGGGTTTGGTACTATGCATCATTTTTGGAATCCACTGGGGGTCTTAGAAGGTATCCCCTGAAGATAAGATAATACAATTTTATCATAACAATAAAAATTCTCCCATAAACCAAAAGAGTCTAGGGAAAATAAGCCATATTATTAAAAAATACTTAGCTAAAAGATCTATTCCTCCAAACTACTTATCTGTGTTAGTAACCTCTAATGAGGTAGTAACTTCCTGAAAGAAAGCATGTTTGGGGGACCCTTGGAAAATAAAAAACGTAGACGTTTTGGGAAGAAAAATCCTGCCAAACAGCCAAAACAATATAGTAGAATGAGATAATTTTATTATTAACCAAGTTTACATAAAGTTTGATTCCTTGCCACCACCACCACCACAGAAAGGAAAGCTTACATTGGACACTACATTTAATTATGAGATCTAGAAAAGATTCAAGTAGAGATTGTTTTAATGATGACTAACATTGCAATTTTAATGAAGACAGTTTCTCCTGGCTTACAGCTATCCTACTACGCTTTATTCTAGTGTGTCTTACGCTATTACATTGAAAAAATTATAATAAAATAGGATTTGCCCAAATCTCATGTTGAAAACAAGGCAACAAGGTGGTCTTCAAACTCTGATATCCTTTCTTCCACTTGGTTGATTTGGCTATTGATACTTGCGTATGTTTCACAAAGTTCTTGCGATTTGTTTTTCAGCTCCATCAGGTCATTTGTGTTCCTTTTTAAACTGGGTTTTCTAGTCAGCAGCTCTTCTAACCTTTTATCAAGGCTCTTGGCTTCTTTGCGTTGGGTTAGAATATGCTCTTTTGGCTAAGGGGAGTTTTTTTTATTACCCATCTTCTAAAGCCTACTTCTGTCAATTCATCCATCTCATCCTCTGTCCAATTCTGCGCCCTTGCTGGAGAGGCATTGCAATCATTTGGAGGAGAAGAACAACTCTGACCTTGGGGGTTTTCAGCTTTTTTCATTCATTTTTTCTCATCTTCATGACTTTGTCTGGTTTTGATCTTTGAGGCTGCTGATGCTTGGATAGGGTTTTTGTGGGGGACATGTTGTTGCTGTTGATGCTGCTGTTGTTGCTTTCTGTTTGTTTGTTTTTCTTTCAGTGGTCAGGTCCTTCTTCTGTAGGGCTGCTGCAGTTTGCTGGGGGTTCACTTCAGGCCCTATTGATCTATTTCACTCCTGCACCTGGAGAAGTCACTCAAGGAGGCTGAAGAACAGCAAATTTGGGTGTCTGCTCCTTCTTCTGGGATCTCTGACACTGACAGGCACTAACCTGATATCAGTAGGACTTCTGTATAGGATGTGTGACAACCCCTGTTAGAGGGTCTCACACAGTTGGGTGGCACAGGGAACAGGACCCATTTACAATGCACTTTGACTGTCCCTTGGTGGAGGGGGGTGTGCTTTGCTGGGGGTAACCCACTTATCTGGGCTGCCTGGATTCCTCAGAACTACCAGGAAGAAAAGCTAAGTCTGCTGGTCTGTGGCCATCCCTCCCCCTAGGGGCTCAGGCCCTGGGAGATCAGGATTCTGTCCCAAGGAGCTGTTGGCGTTCCTGCAGGGAGGCCATGACCAGTGAAAAAGGATGAGTCAGGGTCAGGCCTGAAGAGGCACTCTGGCTGCCGTCTGCCATAGCCAGTGTGTTGGGCTGCTGGGGACACCCCTTGTGACCAAGCCATCCAGCCTTCCTGGCTCCAGCAGGGGGAAAAGCAAGGCCTGGAGCTATAGAGATGGATGCTGCCCTTCTCCAACCCAGGGGGCTTAGCCTGTTAGGCAGTTATGAGTTCCAGGGCTGGCTGCTGCCCCTTCCAGAAAGATCTCAAACTGCTTAGCTAGCAGCCAGCCAAAGAAGCTGTGGTGCTGGTCGCCCCTTCCCCCTGGGAAGTCGGCAGGCTTAAGGAGATTCCAGCTGAGAGGATGTTGAGAATCTGCACGGCTCTGGGGTTGGGACCCCTGGGCCTCAGTGGCATGGGTTCACAAATGGGATCTTCCGATCTGTGGGTTGCACAGTTCTGTGGAAAAAGCACGGTTTTCCTGACTGGGTAGCACGTCACTCACTGTCTTCCTTGGTTGTGGGGTGGGGGCTTCCCCTGCCCATGTGGCTCTCCAGTGGGCCGCCACACCACACTGCTCTTCTTTCCTCTCCTTGGATCACACCAGCTAGCTGCCTGGTCAGTTCTGATGAGAGAATATGGTTACCTTAGTTGCCGGCACATGATTCACACACCGTTATGGTCTCTTTCAATGGCAGCCTCTGACTGCCACTGCTTCTAGTCGGCCATCTTGTCCCCCACACGCTAACCATTTTTTAGGTGGCATTAAAATTCTCATTTCTTAGATCAAACTCCAGATGAACTTTTTGTACAACTTGCATCACTTGTCTCATTGATAGTCCATGTTGTAATGAACTAACTCAGTATCCTCCCAAAGTTTTCATTTTCTTAGTTCCTTTGCCAGCCTTCCCACTGTGAGATGTAAAGCCCTAGTCATATGTAAGTCCTTACTCTCTTGAGCTAACCACAATGATTTAACATTTAAATCATGTGATTCTAAATTCCAACATACCCTTCTTATCCTCCCTTTATTGTTTATTTACAGTATCTCCCTATTCATTACAAATTCTTTACCAGATTATAGGTATATCTCACAGCATTATGGCTTGTAGCATTTTGTACAATGCCTCATATCAATTAGGCATAACATATATAGCTGTTGAAGTAAGTTGTGTACAAGTGCCAAAATTTATAATTGTGGTCTTCATTTTTCAGAGAAACAAGCTATAGTTTGGAGCTTCCCTTCAACAAAAATTGCATAACTAGATGTGAAATCAATATTAAAGTCATATTTTAGGAATTGTAAAACCCAACTCTACCACCAAAAGTTTAGAATTCATATTAATAATTGTATAGGTTGGAAATACCTGACTTGCAGCATTTCTGATCTGTAAAACAACAAAATGCTAGCAATTCATGAAAAGCTATAAATTCAATTTGAAAATTGAGCAAGGGAAAGGATACTAACATTGTGTGTTCAGTATGGCAGGTACTATGATGGAGAACATACATAGGCGGTTCAGCTTTCACCTTACAATAAGCTTGTGGAGAAATATCTTATGGTATTTTACACATGGGAAAACTTTCATATTTTTATTTCTCTATGATCACAATTCTAGTAAATGTCTCCCCTGAAACTACAATCTATCTTTTAACTTTTTAAATCACATTTGTAGGAGAGACCTAATAATATGCAGCAGGCTTTTGTCTTACTGTGCAATGCAGATAAAATTTAAGAAGAAAAAAATATATTATACTACATTTGGGAATTTTTAAGTAAGAAGCAAAAGTTTACGTTAAGCTAAAACACTTTCAAATCTCTAAAAGCATCAATCATGTATTATCTAGCCTCCAAGCCTTTACTCAAACTGCTTTCTATGTCTTGTAAGATAAAGACAATATTACAGTAAATGAGTGACAGTGAAATCATTCATACATTCTTTAATTTAACAATAAAAAATTGAGTGCCTACTCTATGCAGTGACCATAGTTCCTGGAGTTTACAATTGTTCCTGGAGAAATATATTCATCCATTAGATATTCTAATTATTAGCTGTGTAACACTGGATAATCTGCTTATTTCCCTGAGCTTTATTTTTATGTGTAAATAGGATTTTAAATTTCTTAATATATTAGACTATTGTAAAGAATAAATGTAGAAATACTGTGATACGTTTAGCACAGTTACCAGCAGTCATGTTAGATTTGACTTTCAAACACAATTTTGCTTATTTTTGGTGTTTCCACTTCACTTTTTAAATTCTTCCTTATAATTTTGTAATCTGATTATATGTCCTTCTTCCCAAGAAACCTTCCCCACAACCTCAGTACTAAATGAAGCATCATTTTTGTACATACTCACATAGCTATCTGTGTATATCATCATATTGCAAATCACATTTTTTGTAATTACTCACATATATTTTAAGTCCCATTCCAAATAGGACTATAAAGTGTTTGTTTGTTTTCAGAGAATCTGGCCCTTGTCACCCATGCTGGAGTGCAATGGCACTATATCGGCTCACTGCAACCTCTACCTCCTGGGTTCAGGCAATTCTCCTGCCTCAGTCTCCCAAGTACCTGGGATTACAGGTGCCCGCCACCATACCCAGCTAATTTTTGTATTTTTAGTAGAGACAAGATTTCAGCATATTAGCCAGGCTGGTCTCAAACTCCTGACCTCAGGTGATCTGTCCGCCTCGGCCTCCCAAAGTGCTGGGATTACAAGCATGAGCCACCGCGTCCAGCCAACTGTAAGATTCTTAAGGGTAAAGTGAGATTTGTGCTGCTCACCAGTGAGTTCACAGCATTTCCAGACCACAACTGATTTCTAATAAGTGTTTCTGAATGAATGTGCTTGCAGTGCAAAGAAATAATGGGAAGGTAGGGGTGGTAAACTTCTTGGCATGTTGTTTCAGTATTGCAACCCGAATTGTATCTACAATGGATGGAAGGCCATTTTCAATCCAACAGCCATATGAGGGTTTTAAGTCTCTGTACTGCCTTTCAGTTTAATAGTGCTCTGTAGCAGTAGAAGCTAAACAGACTATATGCACTGTCTGTCTGGAATATTGTTGAAAAAGTTCATATATTAGAAGGAACATTGGACTCAAGAACATTCCCATTCACCAAATAGAAATTTATTACCTGGTTTGATTTTGCTCAGAAAAATTTAATATCTTGGTAAATAAAATCTGAAAATAGAGCATTTATTGTGTCATTACATGTTAAGAATTGAATAACCCTGATACTTAAACAGAACTTGTGAATGCAAGTAATAATAGTTACAAAGTGTCATCAGTCAGATACTCAGTCTTTCATTATGGTGGCTATGAAGATTGAAAATTTTAAATAAAGCTGGGCTGTATTGAACTTTTCACTTCCTCCAAGTGAGTGCGTAAGTTCATTTTTTGGATTGTCCTCAAAGTAATTTTATTCCAGCAGTGGCTCTTTGCGATAAACTGGGATAACTTCATCCTCCATTGACGGATGTGGGCTCCTCTGCTGACATGACAGATTTGCTTTTTTGTAAGGTTTTCCTTCAAGAAATATAGCAATTAAGCTTAGAATATAAGAGGATAAACTATAATTTATAACCTTCTCCCTCACACAGCAATCTAGAAAGGATGTTTCTAATTCAGAGGAAATACAATAAAATAAGGGAAAGTCAAAAGAACAACAGCAGCAAAGACAACAATAGAAAGGGGTTGGAAAGGCTTTCAAAATTTGTAAACTTTTTATACACTGTATTTGACATATCTCAGTGGAGTGTGCATCAGAGGGGAAAAAAGCATGTCATTGCTCTGAAACTGTCTTTTCTAATTCAGTGCATCCATGTATTGCTATAAATCTGTTTCCCAATCATGCTTCCTCACTGAAAGATGCAGACACAAGGGAACAAGCTTCACTGCTATCTATCAGCTCAGATAAAGGAAAAGTTTCTTTTAGCCTGACACTGACAGCTTAATGAAATGAAGGCCAAGATGCATACATATGAGAGAAAGACTGAGAAGGCAATGACCATACTTGGTATTTAAAATGGGCAAGTAGGGCAACTTGTACCTATGTTTTTCTTCCCTTAGGCTAGGACGGTGAGACTAAGACTGCTTTCTATGTATAGTTTATGGACACTGCTCTCACAACTTTATAGATAAAATTTTTCTTTGGCCTAGTGAAATAATTAAAGCCATAGCACTTATTTAAAGGTTAAAAAAAAGCTGTAGTATTTTTTTCTATTTTGATCAATGAAGAAGATGATAAGGTATCAGACCTCATTATGAAAAGTTGTATTATGCATTGTGATTTCCTGTCATTGCTTTGAACTTTGCAGTTGGGTTATTTTAAAATCCAAGGACCAGTGGGATTTTTATAGAATGAACTGAAAAATGGACCTTATCCTTTACTCAAAACATAGCAAATATTTATTACCATTTGTTTCCCCATTAGTTTTGATTTTCACACGCCTCCACCTTTCCTTAGCATCTGTAGGAGAAAAAGAACAGTGGGAAGAATTGGGAAGAACTTCCTGCCACACATTCCAGATTATTAACAGGATACACAAAGTACTCAGAATCTCTGAGAAAATCTGAATTGTGAGAGAATTACACCAGCAAGTTTGGTGAGAGAGGTGATGATTATAATGCAAGTGTTTTCTTTTTCTTTTTGATCTTCATTTGGTTAAAGGTGAAAATGTTTTTAAAAAGAGTATAAAATTTAGTCTTCATTGACATTTAGCCCAATCACTAATCCTTAAAAGGATTACCTGTCCGTGATCGTTCCTGATTCGAACGCGTTTACACTGAATATGTGGGAACTGTGTCTCTGCATGTGCTTTAAGTTACCAGTGTCCTCCAAAACACACAAGTCACCTTGTAAAGCTGTTTCAGACAAAAGGGACATAAAGATATTGCTGTTTCTAAGATGTTCCCCCATTATTTAAAAGTCTGTAATACCATTAGGATTACAATAGAAGAGATCACTAGCTAGATTTATATCTAATGTCCCTCTATATCTTCAGAGCATTTTAGAGCTTACATCAAGAACACAGTTGAGGCCAGGTATGGTAGCACAGGCTTGTAATCCCAGATACTCAGGTGGCTGAGGCACAAGGATTGCTTGAACCCGGGAGTGCACCACTCTACCCTAGCCTGGGCAACAGAGTGAGACTCTGTCTCAGAAAAGAAAAAAAACAGCTGAAATAAGAATTAACAGAAAAATTAATGCTACAGTTTTAAAGTATAGAAAACCATTGCTAAAATTCTGTTCTTTAATCAGTTTAAAGCAGGTGTTTCATCTTCATATATAAAAGATTTTTGACGTCTATTTTATTCTCCATCATGTTTTTCTTTAATATTATACCAATAGTCATACACACACCTCTTAAAAGTAGAGGTATTAAATTAATTTGCTATTTTATTTAAACTTCAGGGGCAACCACTAATACACAGTCAAGCAATATTTATCAAAAGGCAAGAGTTATTGTAAAAACAAAAAATCTGTGAAATTCACTGAAGAATCTACTGGGACAATGTGATTAGATATTACAGGCTAATCGCTAAAAACTTAAAAACAAAAGCAAATACTTTTTTAGTTGTTTAACACGGTGGAACTTTATGTCTTCCAGCTCAGTCTACTTGCCCAGCATTCTGGGTGATTACTGAGAGACTCAGGGTCATTCTATCCAGTGACTCTCCCACTATAAGGGCCTCAGACTTCTCCACCAGACCATCTGCATCAGGACTAGAGAGAAAGGAGAGCAATCATGGGAGGTCTCAAGGTAGGTATTTTAGAGGCTGTGCCTAAACTGGATGAAATTACTTCTTTCCATATTATTCAAAAAGCCTGAATCAAATGGCTCCATCAAACTAGTGCATAATGTAGAATTTTTATTTTTTTATTTTTTGAGACAGAGTCTGGCTCTGTCACCCAGGCTGGAGCGCAGTGGCATGATTTTGGTTCACTGCAGCCTCTGCCTCCTGGGTTCAAGCAATTCTCCTGCCTCAGCCTCCTAAGTAACTGGGATTACAGGTGCCCGCCACCACGGTCAGCGAATTTTTGTATTTTTAGTAGAGATGGTGTTTTACCAAGTTGGCCAGGCTAGTCTCAAATTCCTGACCTCAAGTAATCCCCCAACTACAACCTCTTAAAGTAGGATTACAGGCATGAGCCAGGGCACCTGCCCAGAATAGCTGACGTTCTGTAAAAACATGGCACAGTTTAGTAACAATCTTGTTGCAGATGATGTTCTTTATTAATTTCATCATTTCTGAGCTCTAGGAGAGTTCTCACTGAGAAATCTGATAATATTCTTTCAAACATTGTTTCTTATGAACTGGCTATTTTGAAAAGGACAGATTTCATTTGTCATAATGTAGGTATGTAAGTCACTATGGAAGGCACCATTAGATTTAGAGCTGGATATACATTATCTTCAGTAAAATTGCCTCACTTTCTTTGTTCATTCCACTTTACATAGATGATAAATTTATTATGTATTTTATATAGTCACATGAACTAATTGATCTTACTGTAACACATCTATGAACAGATAAACAATTATATAAATAAGTAGAAACATAGACAAGTACATAAGGAGATGGATATATAAGTAACTTTGTTGATTGATAAAGAGACAAATATGCAGTTTTTATTATAAATGATACAATATGATTGGATTTTCTTTTTCCCATCAAATAACATTTAATAGGAAAGAAAGACTCTGAAGTGATAAGTATAATGGTAGATATAAGCATAAGATACATAAAGGCTCTTGAACCCACATAAAGGTGGAGAAAGACAGATGGGAGTTGATGGTCAATAGAAATTTCCTGAAGCTGGGGAATCTTGCAAAATTAAGTAAATAAAGGTGGAAATATTCCAGGTTGCTGGCGTGCCATACAAAAGGAGTACAATATGTCAGAATGTTCTGTATTTGGGGACCTTCAAGAGAATTTTGGTATGGTGCAATATCTGTGCGAGAGCAGTAGTGGGCAGACAATGAGCCTGATATATATATATATATTTTTTTTTTTATTGCATTTTAGGTTTGGGGGTACATGTGAAGAACATGCAAGACTGTTGCATAGGTACACACATGGCAGAGTGATTTGCTGCCTTCCTCCCCATCATATATATGTGGCATTTCTTCCCATGCTATCTCTCCCCCAACTCCCCACCCCTCGCTGTCCCACCCGTTTCCCCCGAACAGACCCCAGTGTGTGGTGATGAGCCTGATATTTAATGCAAAGAAAATAAGAATCGAATCTTTAATGCAATATTACATAATAATTGCTGAACGATCCTGATTTACTAGGTAAGGTTTTGGCTTATTCATTTTTAGCAAACAATTCAGGTGATTTTTGAGGCTATTGGCCTCAAATTTATCAGGTATTATTTATTAGATAAATCTTTTGAAACATTGCTTGGTGTTGAGAGTCTTGAAGGTGTTCACCAGGCAATAACAAGGAAAGATTTCTTTTGAAAATAATAAATTCTCTGACGTTTGAGTGAAGAAATGGATTAGAACAAGTTGGTAATAGGAAATAACACAAATTAGGAAGTTGTTAAATAATCTAGGTGAGAAATGATAAAAGTCTGACCTATGGCATTGCCGGAAGTAGACAAAAGATATGGAAAGTATTAATTAGGAAGAATTCCTTGGTCAATACAAAACCACCACTTACATATACCAAAATTCTTACTGAATTTAAGTAGTTTCATCCTCACATATCTATGATGAGCATGTGTTATCTCCTTTATAGATAAGGAAAGTTTTTAAATAAATTGCTCAGTGTTATATGGCAAGGAACTAGTTGAACAGGATTCCAGCCCACACTGATTTCAAAGCCCATTTTTTTCAGCATCATGGTAGACTCTCTTTTGTGAATCAGATAATATAAGCCCCACTTAAGAGAATTTTGCCTGAGAAAGTAGGGAAAGAGGCCTATTACGGGAGTAAAATTTAGGGAGGTAAATTTCTGTAGTTTAAGTTTTAAGAGGAAGCAGATTTGAGACTGCTTGTTTCCTGAGAGCAATATGTTGGTAGAGCTGAAGACAAGGAAGAGTAGGAAAATTCATAGAATATGATGATGAAGAAGGTGGATGAGATGGGATCTAAAGCACAGTTAGAGAAACAGGCTGTAAAGATGGATGCATTCTCTTGCAGGTCAGAAGAGCAAGCCACAAGGATGGGTGTAAAGGAGCAAAATGTTGAAATTGAAGGAAGGGACAGAATCATGGAGAAGGAAGCAGCCATCCTGCAAGCCTTTATTCTCTGTGACAATCTCATATCTAAAATGAGAGCATCTGAGCCATATGGGAAGAAGGATGACGATCATAGAGGGCTGATAGAAAGGTATGAAACATGGCAATTCAGATGTGTAGCCTTCATGAAGACAAAGAATAGTAACCTTAGGTGTAACTGAGATTGAGAATGGTTAGTATGGATTACCTTACATTTTTTGAAGGCAGAGGAGTTATAGCTAATGAAAAATTCCAGAATGGGCTATGGGTATAGTTGAATAAAGGTTTCCCTTGAATGCTGAATCAACAAATATTTGAAGACACAGAGAAAAGCACCAGTTAACAGAAGACATTAAAAATATGATGGCAAATATGGAAATCTTTTGAATAGCAACTGATCATATATGGTTTACTTTCAATGTAATAAATCATTCTAAATTTAACTTTATAGCAGGAATGACAAATAAGAAACAGAAATGCTGTTACTTCTTTCCCACAGCAGGTATTGATTATCAATCTTTGAACTCATTCTTTAAAAAAAAAATAGACAGCCCCATATTCCTTTATAACTTAGCTCTCAACCACAGTATTTGTTGTATTATCTTAAATGTATTTATCACACTTGCTGTATCGTAAATAACTTACATTACATCGACAATTTTATAATAATAGCACTGATCATTTTGACTACATTGGCCTATTTTCTGAACAGGATTATTAATATAAAACTCTTACTACTGAAATTAATTTAAGGTTATTTCAACATTATCCTAATAATAAAGGCAATTTAAAGGCTACAAAAAGATTCATAATAGTTTAAATATTCCATACTCTATCTGTTTTTTTCCTAAGTTGACATATCTCAATTGATGTTTCCTTGTTCTATTGGAGTATTTAGTAATACATAGAATAGAATGAAATCAGTAGGGGATATGAGAAAAATCTTGAGATTATTTATTATACAAAAAAAATCCTGAATTTGTAAAAATGCCTCCATTTTGTAAGTTTCCTGACATTTAGAGTTTCTCTGAAGTCTTATTTCCAGCTGCAGAAATGGAGCAATTTGTTCTGTAAACTCTTCTGAAGACATATTGTCTCCCTGATCTCTACTAAGTTTTCATTTGCTAAAGTTGAGTAAACTAAGTCAGAAGAAACACATTTTGAGAGCACGCAAGGAAAAAAGCAGTTTTCAATTTTTTTTCAATTTTCAACAGATTCTTGGGTTCTCAACTTTATCTTTTCTGTTCAGGAAACATAATTAATTCTAGAGAATGAGGAATCCTAAGACTACGAGAGAGATCAGTTTTCAATTTCTAATAAATCACTAAAATGCTGTTATAGTATGTGAAAGTAGACTGTTCCGCATCTATGTGAGCTTGCTTATTTTCTCCCCTTGTAGAAATTTGTAAGTTAATACATACATTTTGATATGAAAGAAATGGATGATATAATCTTTTAATATTCTATCTACACATAAGACATGCTTGAAAATATCAAATAAATCTAGGTAAAGAAGAAGAGGGATATCTCAATATAAATATTAAAAATCCCATGTTTTCACAAAGATTTAATCATTTTAAAAATTGTCAATACTCAACTTTGGAAAAGATACAACCGACAATAACCACAAAAAAAGAGGAAATTATTATTGTAAGGAAATGGCGAGTGGGAATTATTAAATCTGAATGAACAAACAATGAGAGTTTGTATTAGTTTGTTTTCTTTTACATAAAATAATCCCATATAAATTAGTTCCTTTAGCCTTTTCCTTTGACCTTAAGTTGTTCAAGTCTAAAGGAATTCACAAAATTCCTCTTTGTCATTGAACTCTATGTGAACATAGATGTTTTGTAGTTCACACAGATCATAGACTTTTGATCTAAATATACAAAAAAAACAGGGGAGAGAAGTCAGGAATTTCTAATAGAAATGTAAGATAACATTCTCAGACATAAGAGCTCATTTGGATATAATTTTAAATAGTGTGATTTTTTAAAAAGTGCTTTAGATTATAAACCAGTGCTTTAGAGGATTCCTTGTGTGATATTTCTGCCACTTCCCCCATTAATAATGACGTTCATTACTTCACTCCCATTATCACATTAAGTCCTACAAAGTTTTTCTTTTTCATTTTTTTTTTCCAAAATAGGGTCATATATGTAATAAATCTGCTTATCAGACTAATTGATCACCAAATCTACCCGTGCACTGTGACAGTGGCACTCTATGATAGAATTAGAGTATCTACTCAATTTATAGTTATTTGTAATCAGAGCTTATTTCTCTGCCATTGGTGAAGAAACCAGTGCAAACATGGCCATTGACCTGTGCTTGCCTCTGCACCACTGTGTAGAAAAAGTATTCACTGGTGCGTGGTGAAACTGGAAAACTAAGGACTTACGGAGAATTTTCAATTAAGTTAAATGTGTTCACTTTAAAAATTTAAATATATATAAAGTATTACTTTTGATGCAAAATGCTTTCTTATAGGTTGAGAGTATGCTAAGATTATAGCTGGGTTTTGCTCCCTGGATTCTCATTTGATAACCCCCATCCTCCTACAAGCACATAGTTACACACTCACAGAACCAAGCAACACAGCACAATGGTGGCTCACCAGCCAGCCTTGCCAAATGTTAAAGTAATTTTAACACAAGTTTTATTAAGAAGGTCAACCAAGCCCAAGATTCACCTAAAGTGATTAATCCATGTCTCATTATGGTTCTTATTAAACAACTCTTTTTTGAGATCATTTAGAAGTAGGTGTGATCAAATAACAGTTTATCAACAGCTGGTGAGCATTGAAAAACGTGAAAATTCAGAGTTCGAAATATCCGGTAACTTTGATTATATACAGGATGATAAATATACAAGAAAACAAGGCTCTTGAGAAGATCCTTCACATGATAATATAATAAAGATTCATTTTTGCCTCATGAGCATACACATAATTAAGGTATAATCAAAATAAAAAATTTCCAACATACTTATAATTGAAGTATCTCATTTATGTTAAGTTCAAGTACAGTTTAAGCAAAGCTGAGATTTGTGTATAATTCTAATCTTAATTTTTTTACTGCGTGTTATTTTATATTGAAGTTTATCAATTTCTTAGGTGAGTTTTGATGGTTTGAAAAGACCTCTCAGTCATCTGTTATCTCTTAACCTTGCTCAGGTCTCTTATTCTCTCTCAGTAGTAAACAATACATGTTTTAGTTGAATTCTGTCTGTAGCATCCACTGATCCACTGTAACTTGCAGCAGTAGGGATCTCATTAAGCATCTTACAGAGAAAATAAACATTCATCACAGTTCTTTACATTGTTCTCATGGGAAATCACATGTAAGCAGATATATGTTACAAAATGGTGCAGTCACTCACACTACTTTACTTTCTCTGTGTAACTACATGATACCATATCACCAAAGTGTTATTTATTGAAGAGCATTGACTATTTAAAAAATTTATATGAGATCAACTTGAATTATATAAGCTATCAAATATAGACAAATTACGATAAGAGATTACTGGTGATTTGAATACATGCATACATAAATATAGGGGTTTGGGGCTTAAGATGTGATTGGAAATGAGCTGGGTGGCAGAGAAATCACTTACACGGTGTCTGTGTGAGGTGGCTGAGGATAGGAATGTTGACAATAGAGATTAGTTGGTTTCTTGTAAACTTGTATTTCTCTATTCTTACTCAAATTGAAGGCTTCTTCATGTGTTTGAGGGAAACTAAGAGGAAGTTACAGGGGCCTGATACAATTGAAGTTATTATTAATATATTCTCATAAAATACAGCAACACTGAATATTTTTGTCCTCATTTAATGATTGTGTTGTTAGCTTATTTATCTCTTGCGGTAATGTCTGTTTCATACAGAAGGAGAAACAAGTTTACTTTAAATGATAATCTTTGCTCCATCAAAGCACAGTGATTTACTTGGGCACATTTACATCACATTATACTTAAAAGCTTCATCCTTTAGTTAAATGAGACTTTGAAGCCTAAATTTGCTTTTTTAAATGATACGTTTGAATTTCCACTCATGTGTTTTCTTCCCATATATTCTTCAGATAAAAGAAAAGCTTCCATTTTCACTATCTTAAAAGAAATGTTTTTTTCTTGGATAACAGCTGTAATTCATGCATTCATGTCTAAACACCAGCTTATTAATTCAGAATCAGTATTATACGTAATACTGAAATTAGAGTCTAAGCTAAAATTAACTTTGGCATGGTTAACTCTTTCTTCATAAAAATTTTTGCAGAAATCCAGGCCTGGGATTTTCAAGTAATTCTCTCTCACTCTCTCTCACACACAAATACTTTAAGGAGAGGTGTGTTGAGGATTGGCAAGTCAATTAAGGTGATCATATCTTTCATGCCTAGTTCCTCAGTCAAAGGCAAAAATACAGTCTCTTATGTTAAATTCTGTCTCCAAAACTCTCTTACCCACCATGATCTGTGTTCCCCAGGAAGCTGCATTTCCTACAATACAAACTAAATCAATTTCAGTCTTTTCCCCAATAGAAATCTGTCCATATTCCTGAGGGATAGTGGGTTCCTGTCAGCTACTTACTATTTTGTAGCCTCATATTTTCAGGCTACAAGACAGCATTTATAGTCATCTCCCTTAATTCAAGTCTTTTCCTTGACTTCTTATTTTCCTCTCTCATTCAAAACTAACAAAACAGCAATATAAACAACAAAACTCTTTTGACATAAAACTCTGTGTAGAACCTAATCTGTCATCACTTTAAAAATGTAAAACATGTTCATGGGCTTAAAAAATCACTTGCTACTAAAGGCTATAATGAAAGAAAATATACCAGTCTCACCCATGAGTTCATTCCTCAAAGCCTAACACATTTTAGTTTTAATTTCTCTTAGTTGACCATACTTTTGCAGTGCATACATACTACTTACTCCCTCATGCTATGCTATTTTTGACATTGCATCAAATAAATTTAAAACTATTCCAAAATTTAGTGATTTCGTGGTATAAAATCTTTTTAGTAAGTTATTAAAATTCTTCTCCAGTCTATGGGTTGGCTGGGCTGACTGCTGGTCAGGATGGACTTGACCGATCTTGGCTGAGCTCACTCATATATTTATGTTTAGCTGGTGGGTCAGCTTGGGGCATGCTGCTCTGGTGTGGCCTCTGCTGTGTGACTCAGCTACCCTTCACACATCTCTCACATACTCAAGTCTCTCATAACAGCCAAGCCCTATTCTCATGACATACTCTAATGGCATTTTACAGAAGCTAGAGGATGGGAAAATGTGCAAGCACTCTTTCAAAGCCCTGCTTGCATCATAGTGACTGTTATCCCACTATTCAAAGAAAGTCACATAGCGAAATACAAACGTGGCTTGGGAGCATAGTACAGAAGGGTATGCACGTAGGGACAGCACTGATTTGGCCCATAGATGAAATCAAGCTGTCTTCCAGTATTAGAATATGAAACAAATTTTCTCAATTAGATAGATTCCTAATCAGAGATTAAATTTTCTGAGTCATTGCGTATATGAAAATCTATTCCACTCTCATATAGTTTGAAAGTTTTGCTGACTACATCTGAATTCTAGTTTTCTAGATTGGAAACTGTATAATATTTAGTCACGATTGTGTAAAGTCATTCTTTCATTGTCCTTTAGGGTCCAGTATTGTTATTGAAAATCCCAATGCCATTTTTTTTCCTAATGCTTGTATTTGTGTCCTGTTCTAATCTCTTCAGATTTTAGGGTATTTACTTATCGGTTGTTTACTTATCAGTCTTTTCTCTTTTTCCCTTTATCTTAGAAAATGTGTAATGCTGTGCCTTCATGCTAATAACTTTATACTTGTCTGATATCCCATAAATTATTTTATTATGGAAACTCATATTCTTCAATTCTGGAAAATTTTCCTGCATTGTGTCTGATAAATTTTCTTCTTCTATTTAGTCTTGTCTCCCTTCCCGGAAGTCCCAAGTACTTAAATTTAGAACCTCTGAATTAATCACTTAAATCTATTATTTTATTTTGGACATCTGTAATCTATCTGGTAATTCCTATGAATTTGTACATATCTGGACTTCCAATGAGTCTTTTTTAAATCAGACCTGTTTCTCAGCATTACTTTCATGCACACCCAAATGTTTCTAAATTCAAAGTCTTCTATTTTAGTGTTTTCAGGAATTAAATTCCAATATTCTACTAAAAATACAAAATTAGCCGGGCATGGTGGCAAGCGCCTGTAATCCCAGCTACTCGGGAGGCTGAGGCAGGGAGAATCGCTTGAACCCGGGAGGCGGAGGTTGCAGTGAGCCGAGATCACGCCATTGCACTCCAGCCTGGGTGACAGAGCCAGACTGTGTCTCACAAAAAAAAAAAAAAAAAAAAGGAAAAGAAATTTTCTCTTTCTTATGTCAACTTCTAAATACAGCATGTACTGCATAATGATGGGGTTCAATGACATACCACGTATAAGGCAGTAGTCCTAGAAGATTATAATACCATATTTTTACTGTACCTTTTCTATATTTTAATATGTTTAGACACACAAATGCTTATTACTGTGTTACAAATGCCTACAGTATTCAGTACAAGAATATGTACAGGTTTGTAGCCTAGGAGGAATAAATTATACCACATAGCCTAGGTGTGTGGTAGGCTATCATTCAGGTTTCTCTAAGTATACACTTCGATGCTTGCACAATGATGAAATGACCTAAAGATGCGTTTCTCAGAGAATATTCTCACTGGTAGGTGATGCATGACTATTGTGCCACTATTTCTTCCTTCACATTTTTGGGTATAAAGCAGTCTTTCATTAGCAATATTATCTTTCGAAATGTTATCTTCTGTTGTCCTTTTCCCCAATATTTGATCGGATAGGTTTATTTTTATAAAAAATTCCTTCATGATCATTTTAGTGGTATCTAAGAAGAAGGTAGTTAAATGAATGTGGCAAGTTTAGCATCTTGAAACATAGACCCATTAATATCCAGTATGTAATCACATTATTCCTCTCTCGCCGTAAATCCAACTTCTACTTGGGCATCAGTATGTTAATGTTCTATTTCTGCTTGGAATCAATGTACCTCCAAATTAATCCACCATATTTCCTATAAAATCTCAAGGCACATTCTGATATTAGGGAGGAAAAAGACTTTATGTAGCACGTGGAACGACAACCACAAAGACGGAACAGATACTGACACTTAGACTAACTCCAGAGAAGTACACTATTAGTTTGGTGCAAAAGTAATTGCTGTTTTTGCCATGAAAAGTAATCACTGCTGCCATTAAAAGTAATAGCTATGCATGTTTGACACTTATAATTCAACTCTCCTTCTTTTAACAGTCTTAAAACATCTATATAGCACTTATCAGACTGGACACTTACTAAAATGGTAGGCAAAACTCAGGGACTGGGACTAGAAAAAGTTAATCATATTCAAAATAGGAAAAAAGTTAATTCTGAGAATAAAAGAAGAAAAAAATATACACAATATAATGGCATTCAGGTCCTGAGGATGAATTCAGGACTGTACTGTTACACTAAAATTTTGATGATAAGTCAAGATTCTAGACAGAGTAAGTTAAGGGAAAAAGATAGAAGTCCAAGAAGACATAGTAATGACTCTAGTGATTTTTAAAATAAGCATTTGAGAGTGATTGTTTTTGGAGACATATATGCTTAGAGTAATTGGCATCAAATGAACTTCAAGGAGCAAAATGGGAGTGTGCCATTTATGCAAAAGACTATAGTTCCTGAGTCTGTGAGTGTGAGTTCATGCTTTTATTTAAGAGATTAGTGGAATTGGGACACTGGAGCTACTTGCGAACACATCCCAGTAAAGATTGAGCCAGGAATACTTTAGTACAATTTTATTGGGAACTCAAAGGCATTAATAATTTCAGCATTTGGTGGAAGAAAAGAGCATGATGACAATAGCATCCAAAATTGTTTTTTATTATATCCCATGCATTCTCAGTTGCCCATCAGGGCCCTTAAACTTTGAAATGTTAGAGTCACTTTTAAATGTGTAGTTTTGTTCTTTCTTAATTTTAAATCAATTAATAAATCAGTTACTCTATTGCCATATTTCTTGCTGTTTTTCTTATTGAAGCTGTCATTATCTCATTTAGATTGTTATAATTGTCTTTTTAGTACATTCTCTTTCATGTTGTCTCATTCAATCCACCTATATGATCCCGGAGTTGTTTTTCTAATCATAATTCTGACCACTAACATTCTTGTTTTAAAGTCTTTGAATCCACATTACATATAGAAACTCATATTATGATTGAATGTTATTTAAGTTTCTCCTCGTAATCTGATCTAAATCTTGTGCCAATCACCTACTATTTTCTAGGCACCCATGATTTCTCATCATTCTTAAATATGCACTGGAGGTATATCATTAGTTTCATCTCCGAGTTCATACCATTGTCTTTGAATAGAACGTCTCTTCCATCTTGCTAGTGAGAGTCTTATCCATTCACCCAACTGCAGCCTTTTCTGATCTTCCAGGTCATAATTAATTTTTTTCTACCTTTTTATAAAGCACTTATCTTGTTCCTCTACATTAGATTTTGTTACGGTACAATACACAATGTAATATATTGAGGCACCTCTGTATCTTCTTACGAGTTTCTTAGGAACAAACGGAGTATCTTCCTTATCTTTACATCCACTTTATTTTCTAGTGAAATGTCTTGCTCATGATAGATGTTAGTTCAATGAAATCCAATGATCTTCCCCTTCTTTGTGCTGTTCTACAATGCTTAGCTACTTTCATATTCCATGTGAAATCCACTTCCTGTAAGCTATTTCCTCTACCAGAAAGTTTAAGATGTACATTGGATACTTTAATATGTATGAAATTAGCTAGTTTTCTTATACGTTTTTATTTTATTCTGTTCTTCTGTACCTTGGTAGTGTGTTATAAATTTGAAAAATAACTGGATTTAGGCATGTACATAAATACTTAGACTGCATATGTAACTAGAAAATTAAGTTCATGCAAGGAGGGCATCTTAATGCTAAGAATAGTCAAATGTGAGTGCTGTTGGTAGAAATGTATAGCTCTCATTTATGAAGACAATCAATTGTGAATTAAACTAATTTATGTTCTAGACTCAGTTCAATGTCAGTGTACAGAGTTTTACTTCCAAAAAATACCTACACACAGAAACAATTCCTGAATCTAATACTTTTTGAACACCCTGTAATTGAACATTATGATAGTGTTATTAGATAATTTTAGAGTGTCAGTTATAGTCTTATAAACACAATCTGTGAAACCAGAAAGTTCTCAGGGAAATAAGTTTGAAGATGGTGATCTTTAAGAGCATGGATCATAAATTAAAATAATCAAATGAAACCAGTTGTTGTGGAAAGAAACAGAGACTAGGGAAGCTTATAGAAACCATACTCTAAAAAATAAAGACATCCTGATATGTTATTATCAAAAGAAATCCACGTGAAATGCTAAATTCCTGAAAACAAATAAAAATCCAAAACAGAGGAATTCAAGCTTTCATGGAAAATCTCAAAAAAAATGACAAAACAGGATTATTTGAAATACAGTTTAACACTCCCTGCAACAGAGAATGAAGAAGAACTAACATTAGCAAGGTAGAAAAGAAACTGACATTTTAGTCTGCAAGATGGACCCTTAATTTACAGAAATTATCCCTCAGTATTCTCAGAAGTTATTCTAAAACTTTGGTAATACTCGAATTCGAGACATGGGTAGAAAAAGGGGAGATTTATGTGCCTTTTACTGAACCACTTTTACTGATGCTCTGCCTTGACATTATTCTTTTCTTTCAACTTTTCTTTCAAACGTGAATATACCTTGGGAGGAATAAATAATTTGAAAATATATGAGTCAACAAAGAAAGAAATGCAGAGTTGCAGACTGATAATGGAAATTGCAGGGGTTATAAAATATCATATATTGTGTTGCCATTAAGATGAAAGGAATACGGGAAGTTATGAATAACTCACATCATTTTTTAAAAGACTGCTTTTTAAATATTCTTTGTGGAAGCATAACTGATAAAAGTCTATCATTTTTCGTGTGAAATCATTCTTCTCAATAAGCAACTTGCTAAGGTGAAAAAACAGGATTAGACAATGGTTGCAATGTTTCATTCCGTACTTCTGAATGAAATGTCATATCCTGCATACAGACTCATACATGAGTGAAATGTTGAATGGCTTTGTAATATATAGATGTTATGCAACAGAAATGGGAAATAGTCTGTAAAAATAATGCTTATATCATGGAATAATAAAGAAATCACAAAGAAAAGAACCATTTATGGTGTTACCAACTTATTGAATTCTACACAATTTATAAAATGTTTTCAGGTACATAATTCAATTAAGTTTTCCTAAGAACTCTGTAATGTAGCCATTTAATACTATTTTTCTGACAGAGACACTGTATACCATTAAATGACTTGCTTGAAGTCTCACAGGTAGATCTTTTATCAAAGCAGTAGAGGAGTGCTAAGTCTAGGAATAGGTGTAAAAAGATATGGAAGAGAACAGCATCTGCTATTTTCGAGAAGAGTTCAGGCCTTACACATATTAAGTTATTTTAATTGCTGTACCTACTATAAGATACAAAGGACCAAGATGTCAAGGAACAGAAAAGAACCACTCTATTGAAACAGCCTCATATTATTCCTCAGGTCTGCACAAACAGTTTGATATTATTCTGAATGATATAACATTCTGCAAAGGAAAAGGGACCAATTTACCCATATTTCATGTTGAGCCAGTAAGAAAGCCCAGACCATTTGGATCTTCTGTCTTCCATTGAAAACTGCAGGTGGGGTAGAGCAAGTCTGCATGAGATGACTTTGAAAAGAAAGGGCATAGGTAAGAGAAATTTACTTACTGGATCCATATCAATTAAATCTTGTAACAAATGCCTTATGTATGTCACCTTGGTGAGAGACAGGGAAAGCCACAAAGAATATATATAGTCTACTTTAATGACAAAACTTTGATTCTGCCAGGATCTTAAAATATTAGATCTTAACATCAACGTTGCTGTGTAGTTTGTATACTATATTTACAGTGGTTTTCAAAAGAGGCTAGAAATTAATAACATTGGCTTTAAAGGAAAAGGGTTGTTCAGAGGAACTAGTGCACTGTAAAATTGTTTGGTTATATTAGCACACAGAAATGTTCTCTGATCCACCAGTCATCCCATGTATTTTCTTATTTCTGCAAAATACGTGTCAAAATGCTTTCTCTGATGATAAAGGTGACTACAGTTGTATATTTTCTAAACTTATAAGTGAACTAAACATCTGAAAAAATTCATATGCTTCAGAATTGATTCCCTGTATACATCTCTCAAACTTGATTTTCTGTAGTTACTACTTGCAACATTAACTTTGAAAATAAAATCCACCAAATATAATATTTTTTGAGTGTCTGTTTTTCATTAAAATAATTTTATTTACATTAAGTCAGTTTTTAAAAACATTTTTGTGGCTTTGTTTCTAGTTGTCTGTCTCTGGGAAATTAAAAAGTTGGTCTAGCAATATATAGTCACCTAAGCAAGCCCATATGTGTGTGGGAAAGTAGATGTTAACAATTACTCACATTTTTATTATCAATGTGTATAAAAATATAAATTTTTTAAAGAAGATCACTCACTCATTAATTTTTTTCTAAACTATAATAAATATCAATTTACATTATTTTAAATGGTAACAATATTTTATTGCATTTATGTATGCATATATTTTTCAGAATAATCAATCCTCTCGAAGTATTCTTATTTTGTTTCCACGTTTTTAAAACTATAAACTTTGTAAAGAATATTGTAAAGTTGGCAATTCTTAACAGTAAATTTTAACAATAGAATGCATAGGTAAAATGGTATGCACATGTTTGGATTATTGATCAATTTTGCCAAATTGCCATTTGGAAACTTTATTTTAATTGTATATTCTTGCCAAAAAAATGCAAGACTGCCTTGTATCTTCTTCTCTACTGGTTCTTAGTCTCTTAAATTTTTGTCATTTGTAGTGCTCAATAATGCTTTCTTACAGTGTTTTAATGTTTAACTTTAGACTATACAGTGGAAAAAATTTTCATATCTCTTTGCCCCATTTATATGTCAAATTTTATGAAGTATCTATTTCTTGAAATTATTTTCATTTTAACTACTTAGCAATTGTTTTATATATTAAAAGTGTTCAAATTTCTTTCTTATTTTCTACAAATTCACTTTTCCAATATTTCACTTGTTTTTCAATCTTGATTACAGTATTTTAGCCACTCATGTTTATTTCTATATACTCGAAATCATTTTTCTCCTTTTGTTTTTTAAGATTAGAATACATTTGGAAATGCATTCAGTGCAATCTAATTGTTGGTTTTTATATTACTTTGCAGGTTAGTGGGGGAATACCAAGGAAGCATCAGGAATATCAGCTGTTGACAGCTGCTCTATTAATTTGACTACCCCCAGAGTGCTACATAGCCTGAAGTGATATCTATCGATGGAGACAAGTACTCAATCTATTTGTTTTTACTCTATTAACACGCTTATTTTCTACAACAATTCCATGATATAGTTTACTATTATCATTCCTGTCTTACATATGAGGAATCTAGAGCACAAAAGGTTAAGCTGTTGTTCTAAGTTTATGCAAACTTAGGTAGAAATCGGCAGAGCTGAGCTTTAAACCCAATTTGTCTTATTTCAGAGTTCACACACTTAACCCTTCACTATCACTGCCTCTAGAGCAAGTTTTGGCACTCTTTTTAATGAGCTTCCTCTACCATCCCTTGAGTGACTGTATGGCCAAGATGCATTTCTTTTAGAAGCTCAAACTGTTTATTTTAAGCTTCACTTACATAAACCTCACTTATGACCTTTTCCTGCAGAGAATGATTACATTTTAAAGCTGCACTAATTTCCATGTTTAGCTTCTGTTATAGGCTCACTTGAAGCTTTTTGTCTTTCCTTGGACCACTAGGAATTATCAGAAGGAAACTTACTCCTTTGTCTGGGTACACTTAAATGCTGACATTAAATAGAATGACATTCTTTGATACATTCAAATTATTTATGTAGAAATGTAGCTTTCTCTCTAAAACTTTAAGTTTATTGTACATTTTATTATGTCATTCCATAAAATGTGTTTGATTAATAATTGTGAACAAGTCCTGGGTATACTTATCATTACTTTACTTCTTTCAAATGTGGCATTTATAAAGATTTCAAAGACTTCTCTGTATTGCATAGCTAGAGATCACATCACACAGTGTTATGGCTGATATTCATTGATCTTCACAGTATTATGGCTGATATTCATTAATTTATTGTCTTCGTCACTGGTGACTTTAGAATATTCTTATTCAACAGCTCAATTTTTCTAAGAAACATTAACTATTTAGAAAACACTTAATTAAATTATATACATGCATGAAATAATATGATAAGAAAAGAGCTCTGAATATAAAGTCAGAAGGCTTAGGTAACTTTTTTTTTTATTTCATAACATTGTGATTTGAAATATTCAAATCTTGGTTTCCTCAACTATAAAATGTAAATAACAGAATATGCCATTTATACATGGCACAGATATTGAAATAATTAGAATAGACATCAAGTAACGGTGGGTGAATGCATTTTGTCATAAAGCACCCTACATAAATATAAGATCCTACATGTTATTAAATATAAAATCAGCAATAAAAATTATAGCAATACAAGAAAATGTAATACAATGACAAAACATTTACTCGTTATAAGTATAATAAATTATTTGTATTTAAATAAAAAAATTCAATATTTCTGTTGTTGTAATTCCATATAGCCATTTTGGAGTGTAGATTATTAAATATAGAATAAATGTCATTTTATAAGTAAATATTTTCCATTACACCACAAACATCCTTAAATATGTTTTTGCATTGAAATTTCTTGTTAAAATCTGGTAAGTTAAAGTTGTGTGCATATGTGTATGCGTGCGTGTGTATTCATGTTTGTTTTATATGAGTCAACAAAGGTTTAAGTTGTAATTCTTATTTGTGTTCAATAATTTGTCTATTTGTTTCTTCTTCTTTTATGTTTTTGATAGGTTTCACTAGTTTTGGAGGAAAAACACATTCTGAGTGAATTCAGTGATTTGGAATTAAGATTTATTTACAGAAATCATTTCGTTTCATAAGAAGTGTTTCTAAAAGTGATTGCTAATCATTCTCACAGACAAAGAGGATGTGTTCTTTTTAATACTAGGAATGGGTTGCTCTGAATACACCACCTGGGGAATATCATCTGAGGGTGACTTTGCTTATGGTGCTTTTTAAAGCTGCCTTTAATTGCCTTTGCATACAGCTATATTCATGAATGTGCATTCATCAAAGAATGAAGAGCAATGTGACATTTTCAAGTTTTACTAAGTCAACTAGCATCCGTTGCCATAGTACTCAGAAATAAAGAAGCCAGGAAAAGGCAGAACTGTTTTTCATTATGCAGTGAAAGATGTCAGCAGGATTGAAGTATCAAAGCAAAAAGGAAAAAATAAAAGCTAAGAGAAGGTGAACTACTTTACCAAATGGTGACTAGTGAATATAAAAAGCAAATACACCAGCCAGTATTTTTGTGGAAGGATGAGATCGTAAAAAGATGTAATTAAAGGAATGGGTAACTTTATTATTATTATTTGTTGTGGTTGTTTTTATTTTTGTTTGTTTTTTGAGACGGAGTCTCGCGTCCTCACCAGGCTGGAGTGCAGTGGTGCGATCTCGGCTCACTGCAACCTCTGCCTCCCGGATTCAAGCAATTCTCCTGCCTCAGCCTCCCAAGTAGCTGGGATTACAGGCACGTGCCACCACACCCAGCTAATTTTCGTATTTTTAGTAGAGACAGGGTTTCACCACGTTGGCCAGGATGGTCTGCATCTCTTGACCAAGTGATCTGCCCGCCTCGGCCTCCCAAAGTTCTGGAATTACAGGCATGAGCCACCACACCCAGCCTATTATTTTTAAAAATATAAAAAATGTCTGATTCTCTCTTTCCCAGGTAAGAAAAAATGTAATCCCCATACACACTGTCCTCTGCTAGGGAATAGTTTTGCTGGTTTCATGCCTTGAATAAAATAAGAATGCATAAAAATAATTTTGTTCCCTTCAAATACTCTTTGAGTGAAGTTAATATTCAAGAATATACTTGATGATTAGGGCTAGAACTTTGTTAATAAGTATAACCTTTAAAAATAAACATCAAACCTTATTTAAATATGGTGGCTTCATAACCAGACCTCACAACTCTATAATTTCTAAATGTCTATGAATTTGGACAATGATATAACGTTTATGGTATAATATAAACAGGCCACACATTTGTTGTCATCATCATTCCAATATCTCTCTTCCAGGATCATCATTTCTGAAATTTCTTCTCTGATCTCTACTTACTACTCCGAGTTCTCTTAGTTTCTCGTAAGCTGGATTTTGTCCTCAATCTGCAAGCCGGGGATTTGGTCTTCCACTCTTCTGATTGACCAGAATTTCCATAGTCTTGATTGTCATAACGTCCCACTTAATCTCTCAACTTTTTTCCTAGTTTTCTGATGGTTGCAGGAGAGATCTATATAAAAAGAGGTTAATTGAATACATTACAAATACAATCTCTCAAATTTTATTTTTACCTGCCTTATCGCTAGATAAACTTTCTGTTTTTTCCTTATTGAGCCAAAATTTTATTTGGTATTTCCAAATTTCAGTATTTTCTCTTCCAAACTTTTTTCACATTTCTGTAACTCTAGCCTGAGCTCCCATACACATTGTGAAATTATTCTCTCTGCCTACTCTATATGGACTATTAATGCTAAATGAAATGGTGTACATTAGCTTCTCTGTTTCACTCCAAAAATGTATCTTGTTTGTCAATGATTTCATCTTCCATCTCTCTGAATGCATGTCAGACCCTCCACCAAGGCTCTTAATTTTATCTTCTTTCTCTTTTAGATTGAAACTAACAATACTGATGGGTTAAATAGGGACCTAGTTTAGCAGTAATGCAAGCCGAAGAAAATTCTTCCACTGGTGGCTCATGCCTGTAATTTCGTCACTTTGGGAGGCCGGGGCTTGTGGATGATCTGAGGTCAGGAGTTCGAGACAAGCTTGACCAACATGGTGAAATGTAGTCTCTACTAAAAATACAAAAATTAGCTGGGCATGATGGCAGGTGCCTATAATTCCAGCTACTTGGGAGGCTGAGGCGAGAGAATCGCTTGAACCCGGGAGGCAGAGGTTGCCGTGACCTGAGATGGCGCATTGCACTCCGGTCTGGGCCACAGAGGGAGACTCCATCTTGAAACAACATCACCAACAAAGAAAATTCTTCTACTGTTTACCTGTGTTAAAAATGCATCAACATTATCAAAGACTTTCTTCAGGAAATCCCAGGCATTTAAAGTCAGCCTTTTAATATTATGGTTTTTATTAAAACCAGAGATTAATATATAATCAAAACTAAGAGCTTTATAGGTAAAATTGTGTTAAAATAAATGAAATATCACTATGTTGGTCAGGCTGGTCTTGAACTCCTGATCTCAAAAAAATAATAATAGTAATAAATGAAATAAAATTATTGTGATAGAAATATGCTTTATTTTCTCTCTACAATTACAAAAAATTGAAGTTGAATGAGGAATTTAAAAGATGACAATAAACTTTTATCTGGTAAACTTAGTGTTATCTCAGTGAAATATACTTTTCAGGATAAAATTTTCAGATGGAGTAAATACTGTTATAGATTGATGGCATAGCCTTTATTTGCCTTGTCAACATAAAGGTAGGAAGACTTCTGAGATAAAATGTCAGACTGACAGTAGTGACTCAGAAGGCAGAAATCCAAAAAATGCACTTGCAGTAAATTCTGCTCCACTGCCCAGGGCACTTCTTCATCTGTATGTGTAACATGTATTCAGCTATTGTAAAGTTTCTTTAACAGTCCTGGAAGTACTATGACAGTAACAAGGAAGATTGATAGCAGATTCCATGCCTCTTTGTTAATCACATTAAGAACTCTGCTTTGTACTCTTTCATGTTGTGTCTGAAAATATATATCCCCACAACACCATATTGAAAACTTTCATCCTATTACCCATCTGCTGCCAGCAAATGATCAGTTTAAATGCAAAAATGGGTGATGGGGGTATGAAAGTCAAAGATTTGCCAAGCATACCGTTTTTCTACTCCTCATTCTTTTAATTACCTTTTAGGAAATGAGAGAACCTAACCTTACAACATTATGAAATGTTCCCTTAGGGAGTTGGAATAATATTTTATGTAGCTTGAGTTATATGATAATGACAAGCATGTCTTCAAACATTAGAATTAAACCCATGGATGTAGCATAGTGTCTGTTGTTTTTCATCATAAGAGTTTATGATAAAACCAAGCCCTGGAGTCTGTGGTTTATAAAAAGATGTTTCCTTCTATTTAGCTGGAGGAGTTTCTCATACTGGTTGATTGGTTCCCAACTCCTACAGTCAGATAAATAAAAAGTTGCAGCAGGGGGGACCAACTAGTAGTGAGTACATTTCATCAGTTGGAGAGAGAAAATTTATTTCTTCAATTAACTTTAGAACATCAGCATGTTACAAAGAGGAACGTGCATTAACACAATTAACCATTTCTTTTTTTTTTGTAATTGAATTCATGGATTAATTCCTAAGTTTTCTAATCAGTTTTGCTCTGGTGTCATAAGGGAGAATCAATACCAAAATTATTTTCCTGCATAAAGAGATTACTTGGATAATAGATTTTTTCCCAATGCTTTTGGAAATATTGAGTCTAATAAAATAACTCTCACAGAGATACAATTAATCATATTGGTAAGTTGTTCATGACAAATATTTCACAAAGACTAGACTGGAATCTAAATTGGATGCAACATCATTCAATTCAATAGAGTAGCTGCAATTTTCTCATATAGTAAAATGACCAGTTGCACCCAGTAAACAGTACAGCACAACCCCTAAGTGCAGGGGATCTGCAGGCAAAACACGTGGGTCAAAACCTTACTGTACCACTTGGCAAGATTCTTCATCTGTAAAATGATGCTTAAAAGCTGTACCTGACTTTTAGGGTTGTTGTAAAGATTAAATTTGTAAATGATAACGATCTTATAACTGTACATGTTAACCATTGTGTTTAAACTTTCATTAATAAAATTACATAACATTCTAGATGAGTCACTGATATATTTTGACTGTGTCCCCACCCAAATCTCATCTTGGTTGTAGCTCCCGTAATTCCCACGTGCTCTGGGAGGAACCTGGTGGGAGATAATTGAATCATGGGGGAGGTTTACCCCATACTGTTCTCATGGTAGGGAAGAAGTCTCATGAAAGCCGATGGTTTTACAGGGGAGTTTCCTTTTTTGCTTGGTTCTCATTCTCTCTTGCTTGTTGCCATGTAAGACTGTGATTGCCCATGATTGTGAGGCCTCCATAGCCATGTGAAACTGTGAGTTCATTAAACCTCTTTTTCTTTATAAATTACCCAGTCTCAGGTATATCTTAATCAACAGTGTGAAAATGGACTGATACAGCTTGGACTATGAGCTCCAAGAATAAACTGCTGTGTAGAATATGGAATATCCTGGGAAGACATCTACAGCTCTGGAGAGACACTACCTAAAATAAAGAGCTTATGTTGGAATGGAAAACCAAACCTACTTTCATCTTAATGGATTCTCATTAACTACATCACTAGTGAGCATTTTTTCATACATGGCTGATGTTTTCAGTCGAGACTACAACCAGATTTCATTCCTTCTCCAAACAGGGGATGTGTGTACTCTCAGGAAATGTAATCTAATTTAAAATAGGATGGAGAAAATCATGTCAAAAAATATAATAGTTGTATGCCTGAAATAGATCAACCACTTTCTTCCATACAAACCAAAATATTTCAGACTAGGTACTTCATTGCTTATTTACTTTAGAATAGATAAGAAAGAGTTAAGATTATATCACTGTCTAAAGATTTAGAAACAGTGTCCGTTGGTTGCACCATCAATGAGTTACTTCCAGATAGTCTGCCAGAGAGTCCATGAAATTTAAATGTTCTCTTTAAAGAGGCAGTAATTAAAAATCATTATTTTGATATAGAATCTCAACTGTCATAACTATAAATAATTCTCCTTTATATTATGGTTATTCAGTTTATTGTCTATGATTATTTTCATAATTAAGAAGAAATGCAATATTCTCTTTATTTAAAAACCTTTTTTTGTAGGTGTATTGAGCTATATATCCATCCTCATAGCAAGCTTGGTGTCCCAAATTGGATTAGAAAAAATAATACAAGTAGATTTAGAATATTTGTCATGCTAATAGGTATTCTTTAGGAAGAGAAAACCAATTAGTTTGCCTCAGGGATTGGAGAAGGTAGAGGCTGGAGGAAGGAATAAATGTGGGAATTACATTGAATAAATTTATCTAGGGGAAGTCATGCTGAACTGCTTAGTAGGAAAAGCAAAGCAAAATGGCTATATAGGAACACTTTCACAATCCATAGCAATGAGGATTGTCAGGAGGAAAGGGAAGGTCTTTGAAATGATATCTCTGTAAATACTTTTGAACCACAAGAGAAGCAGTGTACCATGAGGTAAAGTCAACAGACGAGAGTCAGATTAGTTCTCTAAGATTCTGAGACAGTAGAACAATATAAAATATACTTTTGCAATTTATGATTGTAATTGTTAAGTGTTGCAAAAACGAAGCTAAACAATATTTAAAAACCCAGAATGAAAATAGGCAGACGTGAAAAGGAAAACAAACAATCTTTTAGAATTGAATATATAGAAATGAAAAATATATACTCTACAGGCAGACCAAATAACTGAACATGGGAAAAGAATATTCATAAACTACAATAAAGATCTGACGAAACTCTCTAGAAGCTGCAAAAAGACATAAAGAAATCAGAAATATGAAGCAAAACTTAAGAGCTACAAAGGGTAAAGTGGAAGGTCAGCATTTCTTTTCTTTTCTTTTTTTTTTTTTTGAGACAGACTCTAACTCTGTTGCCCAGGCTGGAGTGCAGTGGTGCAATCAGCTCAGTGGCATCTCAACCTCCAAGGCCCATGAGCAAGTAATACTCCCACCTCAACCTCCAAATAGTTGGGACTACAGACTCAGGCCACTATGCCTGGCTAATTTTTTTTCTCTTTTTAAGTTTTTGTAGAGATGGCACAGTCTACCTATACTGCCCAGGTGGATCTTGAACTCCTGGACTCAAGCGATCCTCTCACCTTGGCCTCCCAAAGTGCTGGGATTATAGGTGTGAGCCACCACACCTCATCCCCATATTTTATTATTAGGAATTTGAGAATGAAGAATAGAGAAAATAAAGACAAAGCAATATTTGGAAAAGTAATAGTTGAAAATTTTCCAGGAATAGTTAAAAACAAATACTTAGGTTCTAAATGCTCTCTTTAAAGAGGCAGTAATTGAAAATCATTATTTTTGATATAGAATCTCAACTCTCATAGCTATAAATAATTCTCCGTATTATGGTTATTTAGTGTATTGCTTTCTTATGACTGTTTTCATAATTAAGAAGAAATGCAATATTCTCTCTATTTACAAACATTTTTTGTAGGTGTATTGAACTATATATATGTTCTCATGGCAAGGAAAAATTTCCAGAAATAGTTAAAAACAAGTACTTAAGTTCTAAAATTATAATATATTACAAGAAAAGTAAAAAAGTGTAAATATTTTAAAATGTAAATTTAAGATGATTTAAAAATAAGAATTTGTAAAAGAATGTATATGTGGGTGTGTATATATATATGCTTATATATGTGTGTGTGTGGTCATCTTCTAGAGGACAGTTTTAGCACATGAATAGAAACAAAAGTAAAGCAAATAGATAGGTTAACATTATTAAAATTCTATTACTATTAACGTACTCTGGTATGACCATGTTAATAGTAAAACTTCACCTTGACAAATGACACTATACACAATATTAGACCCTAGACTGAAGGAATGTATTAGAGCACAAATATATAAAGAAATTTTCTAGGTCAACATGAAAAAGGCAACAATCTAACAAAATTTTAAAAGGATATGATTAGGCAGTTCACAGAAGACAGAAATTTGAATGGTTATCATTTTATAAAAGGATTTCCTATCAATCAGAAAAATAAAAATAAAATTTTTAAACATGACAAGCATTTGAAAAATCTCATATATTGCATTTCTATAACTAATTGAGTAAATATGTCACATTAATTGAAACTAAAACATATACCTTATGATATAGGAATTCTGTTTCAGTTTCTATATTGTTTGCAATAGTAACATGTAGGATAGATAAATGATGTATTATTATTACAAATGGATTACTATATAGTGTTAAAAATCTATACCATATGAAACTTTAGCAATAATGAGGCTATAAAGTTGTCTGGAAAGAAAATATTATTAAAAGTTTTAAAAGCACTTAAAAATAATTTTCTGCAGGTAAATTTTCAGATGAATTTAGGATAACACAGTTAGAGAGGATTCATTATAAGCCTTGCTTAACTTTTTGGTTATAAAGTATTATTAATTTTAGGCATCAATAGTGTAACAGGAGCAGAGCGCGGGGGCTCAGGTCCCTCCCCCATGCTCATCAATGATGTAACCAGTAGACTGGGGCAGAGCTGTGGGGGGTGTCCCAAAGATGTTTCCAGTTCTCCCATCCGATGTTTTCCCTGATGTGCCCAGGTCCTTGGCCTCTCTTGCCCCAAGAATAGGGGAAGGGGCCGTGGACCCAAAGAGTTTAGCAGAGAGTGGTTAAGCAGAGAGAGAAAAAAGAGAGAGAGAGAGATAGTTCCCACACTGCCGTGGCAGGGGATCCAAGGGAGGAATCTGCAGAGGTAAGGAGCACTGGGGTTTTAACCCTGAAGTTATTCCTGCCCCATTCATGTTCTTGCCCAATGAGAGGAGTCCTTTCAAAATCCTGCTGGAGTGACTGATCTTTGACTCTGATATCAGGTTGGCTATTTGGCCCACAACAGAGCCCCCTCCTCCCAGAGCTTTTGGAGGGTTTTTGAACAAAGAAGCACATGTGGATTTTCCACCTAGCCAGTGGGGGAAAGTCAGACAAAGAACTCTAGGTTCCCAGATGCAGGAGTGGATGGAGGCATGGTGCTGGGAAGCTCCTGCCTTTGAAACCACGCCCCTCGTGAACCCACGCAGTCCCTCAATAGCATTATAAGTAAAATTTTCACTGCCACAAAAGAAGTAGCACTTGAATAAAAATTTCCTCAGCAAGGAAATTTGCTTCCATAGAAGGATGTGGCTTACAGGGGGCACAATGGTGAGCCCACACCTGGACAAGGGAGGGTAAGGGGTACTTATGCCTGATGGAGGTTGCTACTATTGCTGTGTCATTCCCCAATGGCTAGGGTTAGATTGCACAGTCTAGTCTAATTCCAATTGGCTATTTTAAATGGAGCAGGGGTATGAGCCGGAGTGGTGGGGTGGGTAGTTTGGCGGGAAGGATGGTTATGGGCAGGTTAGAGCAAGTAACCAGAGGTCAAAGCAAGTGACCAGAGCAGGTGACTGGAGCAGGTGACTGAGATGAGTCAGGACAGAGCCGGGGACAGGGGAAACAGATGTGAACTACTGATTAGAACTGGTGGAAAAAGATTGTTTACTGAAACTACAAGGAGGTTAAACTTTAAAATGGAGAATTAAAGAATAAGAGAGCTGAACATACTGACATACTGATTCTTTGAAGAGAAACTTGGGGTTCACTGTAACTAACAGTAGGAAAATAAAGTTATTATGGCCAGGCGTGGTGGCTCACGTCTGTAATCCAAGCACTTTGGAGGTCAAGGTGGGCTGATCACCTGAGGTCGGGAGTTCAAGACCAGCCTGACCAACATGGTGAAACCCCATCTTAAGAAAGAAAATAAAGTTATTAATTTTTGAGTAACCACTCAGAATAGAAATAGATGTAGAATTTTAAATTCATCAAGGAACAAAAGACATTAATCTAAATCAAGTCAGAAAATGTCAAGAAAAAAATGAAAAAATTATAAGCAACAAATGAATGAATGAATAAAATGCAAGATTAAGAGCACAGTATATGAGACAATTTTTAATATCTTAAATCATTCACTAGAAAGAAACAGTGATGTAAGAAACTTCCATTTAAGTGAAGCATAGAAAAAAACTAGATTCTGCAGAATGCAGGCTGAAATGACAAAATTTTCATGTAATAGAAAGACAATTGAGCTCCTTTTCCTGGTTCTAAAACTTACTTATTCCATGCAAGAACTTGAAAGAATACATTTAACTTGTATGAATGTCCGTTTTTAAATGCAAATATGGAGTAATGAGAACAGCTTTCCCTTAGTGTTTAGGATGAATTTTCCATTGTACATCATCACATGTGAGGCCTTTTATGAGGCTTCTCTAGCCTCATCTTCAACACTTTTCTTCCCAGGACACCTTTACTTCAGCTCAAAAAACTATTTGCAGTCCTCCCACAGACTCTCCATTCTTCAAAACCTGTCATCTTCAGAAGTTACTATGTTCAACTAAGTCTTTTAAGGAAAACTCCATTTTTGAAAAACCTACTAAAGAAGGAGAACCTAGGATATCCCTTGGAAAAGTGACAACCGATTTTTATCAGACAGTGGTATCTAAGTCAGCAAATCTGGTAGCCTTTTGCCCAGAAATAGCAGAAATAGAAACAAGAAAATAGACCATAAAATGGCAGAGACCAAGAGTGAAGGCTGATCATATTAACAAAACTAAAATAGGAAAAGCATTACTTTCTTTTCATACCTTAAAAAAATGAAGACAATTGTACTCTATTATACCTGTTAACAAAAGGCTATGAGATCTTTGGAGAAAAAAGGAGAACTTTACTTTTTGTTTTTTTTGAGACGGAGTCTCACTGTGTCACCAGGGCTGGATTGCAGGGGCGTGATCTCAGCTCACTGCAACCTCTGCCTCCTGAGTTCAAGCAATTCTCCTGCCTCAGCCTCCCAAGTAGCTGGGATTACAGGCGCCCACCATTATGCCCAGCTAATTTTTTTGTATTTTTAGTAAAGACAGGGTTTCACCATGTTAGGTTGGTCTTGAACTCCTGACCTCATGATCTGCCGCCTTGGCCTCCCAAAGTGCTGGGATTACAGGCATGAGCCACTGTGGGCAGCCCTAGAACTGTATTTTTTTTTTAAAACAATCTGCAGACTGAGGAGACAGAACCTTTGCTGCAAACCAATAATGCACTCTGAGGTTAGGGATTCCAAAGTTAGAGATGATAAAGGCAAAAGCTGCAGGGGGAGTCAGGGGAATGTGGAACAGAGTCTTGATTGGATGGCATTTACGCCCCAAATCACTGGTTTCTGTTAATTGGCTGGTTCCAGGTGAGTGGTGGTTGGTTGGCTTGGGCCATGTGATTCTTTGATAGTCAGTTAGGGAATTCTCAGCTGCAGTTGTTTCCAGGAACTGTTACAGGTTTTGCAACACTTTCTAAGGACACAGAGGGAATGACTGCTCCCTCACCCTGCCACAGGCTCTTGTGTCTGCTTTTAGTTTTGAGCCACAGAGTCTAGGAGCATAATTGTCTAATAAGTGGGGGCATAATTTGACTTAACATATTAAAAACAGGTGTTTTTTTAAAAATCTAATTCGAAAAACAATTGATATAGATAACATAAAACATGTAATTAATATAATTTCCTAGCTAAATTTTTGTTACTCTTTTTCTTTTGAATGAATGTTTTTAAAGGTAGTAATTTTATATTTAATTCAAACTTTTCTTAAACTAGAAAAACTAGGAATCCTATTTATTTAAAAGTAAAACAACTAAAAATTCTCTCCACATTCTCCAGTGTAATTCTTTTCAAGTTTTAAAGATGCATAGTATGTATTCAGATTTACCTGCACTAACAAATCATTTTTCCACAATTTTTGCCTGAAAGTTCATTCTCTCATTTCCTGATAGAATAAACAATGGAAATTTGAATCCTCACACATATAACTTTTGAGTGAGTTTTTTTGTTATCAAAATAATGGAGTACAAGAAGTATGAATTAGCAATAGAAATAATAAGATAGAATTATTTTTTATTTAAGAGTAGGACCACATATTTTATGTAGTTGCTCCCTCTTATTGCCCCCCAAAATTAGATATGAACATAATTAATGTTTTTCTTTGGAACTAACAGCTTCTAAAAACAAGGAATACCGAAAGTCATAGCACAGGGATTTAATCAGCTAATATATTTTTATTTATTTTTACTTCTGAATTAGTTATGCTAGCTTTTCTCTAAGTCAAAAGTGGCTGGTGTAGCAGTAACAGTGGTGGTGGGCGAAGATGGGGGATGAGGAGATACTGGCCAGATAATTCTGAGCAGATTCCATTCCCATGGATATGAAAATAGAAAGCCAAAAAGGCAGGAAGCAGCAGTGACTGCAATAGTTAAAATGCAGCTTGCTTTGAAGAGGAGAGGGGGAAGGGTGGAGGGGAAAGAAATAAGCAACCAGAGACAGGTCATGTAAACCATGAGCCAGGAAGTAAATTCTTTAAAATGATGCTTGCCAGAAGCTAAATTCTTGTAAATGTGGGTCTTTTTCCCTCCCCCAATGCTATTACTATTGGAATGAGGAATACTTGGGGACCGGATGAGGAAAAGGTCAGAAGTCACTAAATTGTAATTTTACGAAGAATGTAATTGCTCTGCTTCAGTTTTAACATTAAAAGCCACAAGCCTAGGAAAAAACAATTCTCCTTCTCATGAACTACCCTTTCCAACATTTCTAGAAGATTTATGTTATAGAAGAAAAGAACCTCATCCTAAAGTATTGGTTTATATTTTTAAAATCTGTTTTCAGTTTGGAGTCACTGGGAGGAGGTAGGAGTGGGCTGTGGAGGAGGGGGAGGAAGTTGTTGGTCTAGAATGGCTGTGGCCTGGGTGGAAGTTTGATGAATCTAAATGACTTAATAATTTCAGTTCTCTGGAGTTGGTCTGTTTCTTATCTCAATGTCTAAGAGAAAAATAATTTTTGGCTCGTAGGCATAAAAATTTTTCGATTATTGAGAGATCAAATGTCTGTTAATCCAGAGTTAAAGATTAGCTTCAATGCATTAAAGATGAGATTTAAAAGTATGGGTTTATACTGTAGTACATATATTCAAACATAGAATATTGATATTCTTTTCAGAAATAAAAATCATGTTTAAGGAATATAGCTACAATAGGCTTTAGTGTTAAGAAACAATGAAATAGCAGTTTTTGTTTTTTGCCATTGCCATATACCAGCAAATCATTAGCATGCAATTCCAGGCAGTTATCACCGTTAACCAAGCGGCTTGAGTAGAATCACATTAAACATAGTTAAAGTAGTAAACACTTTGGGAAAAAAAGTGCAGAGGAAAAATATCTTTTTTAAAAAAATTTATCCGCAGATATGTCTCACTGTATGAACTTCAGTTGAGTGAAAATATGTGCCTGCAAAAATTGCACAAAATCTTGATGTGACTGTTAGCACACAACCTTACCTTCACTTGTAAATTTCCTTAGTGTGACTGATTTCCCCCATTAGGTAAAACATGTTTAAATTTCAGGCACTGACAAATGGCCATATAAACATCTATCTGTGTGTACCTGCTCAAAGGATTATTAACATCATTTTAAAAGAAAATATTTGTTACTTCTTTTGGATTTAAACAATTTTAAAAGTTTTATGTAGAAATATATAATCAAAGGGATAAATGCTAGATTTTTAAAAAGTATTTAAAGGCCCTGTCATGCTGGACCTCTCAGACTCCACTGTGTCTGAAAGGTCAAAGAAGAGACCCAGAACCTGCAAACGAGACGTCAAGTTTATTGATGACTTACATATGGGATGGTCCAGTGGTAGTGGTCTGAACAGGACAGATGCTATCATTTGTAAAAGCCATGGGGTCTATATAGCAATTTTCACCTAGCACACTACATGTAGCAACCCCCCATTTAACCCCAAACAAAGGACTTCGATCCCCTGTATGGTCTGCATTCCAAGGAATAGGTCAGTGGTTCAGATGTCTTTCATAGATAAGGAATGAATCTCCAGTTGGCTACCCCCAGGTTGCTTGCTTGGAACTCCAAACACACATTCTTCTTAGAATGTAGGGTCATTCTAGGGTATGGTTAAGTATTGCCGTCAGGCACATCTGCCATACACACCCGGAAGACATTTACCTCTCTTCATAGAGTAGCAATAGATTCTATATTTTCATATTCACTACTATCACCTTTAAAGTTAAAGCTCTCTTTCCAATGCAGTAAATTGCTCAACAATTTTAGGAACAATTTTGGATAATCCAAGGCTTAAAGAACTGTTATGGTTACTAAATTTTAACTCACCTAGGCTTTGACTCAGAATATCCAGACATCTTCTAGCAAAGACTTAAGGTAAAACATGGCAAATCATTTCTTTTTCAAAACATAGATACAACTTTACTTAGTGTCTTTGAAATAGTGAGCATTAGTTTGTAAGTTCACAATACATTTCATTGAAAGACTTGTATAAGATCTCAATATTCTCAACTATGGAGTTATACAGGAATGACTTTTACTATTAATAACAGCGCTTTCTTTTAATAAGACATCCCAATGGAGACCACCAGTATGTGAATTATAGAGAATAAAAGTTAATTAAACAAGTAGTGACATTGACCTCATTAAGATACCTGGGTATTTATCCGAAAAAGTGATACCTCAGTGAGTTTATCAGAACACAGAACAGAGATATCATCACCTTAATTGAATTCAAGTAACAGTGAAGGGGAAATTTCATTAGGTATTCTGTATGAGAAAGCTGGATGGTAGAAATGAGACTAGATGCAGGCACTATACTAAATAGTTTGAAAGTTGTTTGAATTCAAAACAAGATTATATTATTAGAAGATGTGAGTAATCATAATATATTACCCGTGTGAAAGTAAGTGTTCTCTGAGGTATTTACCTCAGCAGAACATCTCCACAGTGGATGTAAAAATAGTCTGTCAATGGTTAAATCAGACTGAGAAATAGCAGTCCTGACTTCTCTGGCTTGTTTCTCAAATTACCTTGGTGCACAAGGGAATGAAGCTTGCTTTTAACTCAGTGGCTGCACAGCTAACATATTCCTCATGGAAAACATGTGTAGGGGGTCATATTTCCTCATCTCAGCATGTGTCAGCCCTTTTAGAAAAACAGAAGAAAATGAAAGCAATTATTTCACCTTAGTTAATTGAGAGTTTCTCTATAAATCTTGGGCTTCAAATATTTTTGTGAGGAATGAATTTACCAACACAAAATTTGAACTGAATATTGTATGTGTGACTTATAATGTAGTCTGGGTATCCCTATCTTTCAGTAAACAGCACGAACTCCCATTTTCCTATTTTAACTACATTAAAAATAAAAATGTTGGTTTCTTTTCTTTTCTTTTTTTTTTAAGTCTGGTGTTTGGAACTGGACCCATTATTGAGCAGGTTTGGGGGAAAAAAATCTTACTGATGGAAAACTTTGCAATTACAACTATTCTATATTTCAGCTAAGCAAAATTTCAGAGCCATCTACAAAAGTTATCCTGCGATATCAACCCTTCTTGCCTCTTTACCCATCTGTTCTTCTCTTTAAAATTCTATGTCATTTTACTTACTGAGTCACTATTATGTGAGAGCTACCAGGCTAACTAAACCTTGTTTAATAAAGAATGCTAAAATAGAGACCTCGGTCTGAAGGCATTTACACTCTAAATGGGAAAATAAGCATACACACATGAAAAAGGAAAGTAGTAATTATTGAGCACCTATTATATTTTACACACATTTTCACATAAATTACATGAACCTGCACATTGTAAAATTGCCTGGGGCTCTAAATGCTATTAAGGTACCCATTTTGAACAGAAAGACAATAAAGTTTAAAGAGGCCCAAGATCATACGACTACTAAATGCCAGACCTAGGGTTTGAACCAGGGTATTTGATCAGCATAGTTCTTTGTTCTATACCAAAGCCCTCTCCCCTGCTACTCTTTTCCCCACTTAATTCCTTGGCCACATTCCTCATATTCTACCTATTCATTCCTTAATGAAGAAATACTCAGACTGCACAACAGCTGGTTGTAGTGTCCCCAGTGACATCTGGGGAATAAAAGGGGCTGATTTTTCACATAGCACAAAACAAATAGAGATAGAGTCCCTGTGGGTTCAAGATGAAACTGAAAGGACAGTGTCTTCAAAAAAATTGTATGTAACTTTAATCTGCACTAGAAAACCAACCCTTCTTATAAGACAGCTCAAGCAGCCTTTCTTTGAGTTATAATTACTGACAGGTGAAAGTGGAGATAGCCAAGGATTCAAACTTTTACTATTATCAATTTATTATTGCATGGTTATTTCAGCCACATAATAATGCATGGCTGAAATGAATATTTAGTAAGCCAAGAAGGTTAGAATGCTCTGTGGGAGAACAGTACGCAGAGAGGAAACAAGAGCTCCAAATATAAACCCTATTATGCAGTGGTAGCATCCAGCATTCCAGATGACTAAAGGGTCTGATTTTATCAAGATAAAACATGGTTTGTGTTGTCTATCAGTCCTATGTGAAATTAAACTCAGTTTAGTGAAATTGCTTGGACTTGAAGTCACAAGATGTATGTGGCTTTCTTTTTATGTCAGGTATGTGATTTAGGACAGGATATTTTAATCACAGCTGATCTCAGGTTCTGTGGCTGAAATACGTCTTACAAGTTAATACAAATATTAGGCAGGGCAAGGTGGCTCACCCTATAATCCCATCACTTTGGGAGACCGAGGCAGGCAGATGACTTGAGCCCATAAGATCGAGACCAGCCTGGCCAACATGGCAAAACCCTGCCTCTGCTAACAATACAAAAATTAGATGGGTGTGGTGAGCACATCTCTGTAATCCCAGCCCCTTGAGAAGCTGAGGTGAAAGAATCTCTTGAACCTGGGACGCAGAGGTGGCAATGAGTTGAGATCACACCACTGCACTCCAGCCTGGGTGATGGAGTGAGATGCTGTCAAAAAATAAAAAAATTAATGCAAGTATTAAATAACAGAAGGTCAATAAAAATACCCAGACTACTGCCTTGTACATAGAGCCTAGTATGCATCACATGACACGAGGGTGAGTTGCTCTGATTACAAGACCTTGGAGCTTAGTCTTCCTGCCATCTTTGAAATATATTACTGGTCATTTTGCCCGGGTTAGATGGTGGCTGCTTAGTTTAATGAGCTAAACAAAAACTACCACAAGAAGAGAGAGAAGAATCACACATCAACCGGTGCCATCTGCTTTAAACAACGCCGTGCTAAAAAAATAACAGCAGCACTTAGAATAATTCAACAAGCAGATAAAAGCAGTGGCTACATTAAGCAAAATCGAGATGATAACTACAAGCATAAAGAGCAAACATATAAAGAAAGGATCCATCTAAGAATGAGGTCTGCAATCTGAAGTCAGCGTCAACATTGTTGTTAGCAATAATTGCCACCAATTGATAAATTTATTTCAGGTCTTCTACTTAACAACATGCTAGGGATAGAAAGTCTGTGCTTCCCACCATTCATATCTTCAAGCCTTACCCACAACATGATAATATTTGGAGATGGAGCCTTTGGGAAGTAATTAGGTTTAGATGAGGTTAGGAAGGTGAGGTGCCCATGATGGTATCAGCATTCTTACAAGAAGAGGAAGAGACCAAAGCTCTCCCTCTCTCTTCTACCATGTGATTGTACAATAAGAAGGCTGCCATCTGCGAGCCAAGAAGAGAACCCTCACCAACAGGCGAATCTGCCAGCACTTTTATCTTGGATTTCCTAGGCTTCAGCACTAGGAGAAATAATTGGCTGTTATTTAAGCCATTCAGTCTGTGGTATTTTGTAATAGCAGCCTGAGGCAAAAAGGAAGATTTCATTTAAAACCACACTTTCCCTCAACATCTGATCAGATGAAGCTGGCCAGAGTTTCTGAGTTCAACAAGTTAGTGGCCATTTCTGTGAAATAGACTTCAATCATATTTAAACCATAAAGACATCAAGTTGTAGATATTAGACAAACCTTAGGTTTGGATCAGACAAATCTGTCCTTATATGTTATCAGGTAGAGATTGTGTATTTTGAGACTGATTTGGGAAGAAACATAGTAATCAAGGTGCCAGATATCACTGTTAATAGTTTCTATCTATTTTATTTCTATACTTAAAGCTATAAAAGGCAAGTTATGTAAATTTGAATTAAAATATTATGAACTTTTACATATTTAAAGAAGAAACATGGCTAAAAGTGATTTTTAAATTTCTAACTTTTAGGAATCATTCAATATTTTATTAGATTAATACTGATAATAAGTACACTATTGACCAGGCAGGGTGGCTCATGCCTGTAATCCCAGCACTTTGGGAGACCGAGGCAGTTGGATCAAGAGGTCAAGAGATCAAGACCATTCTGGCCAACATGGTGAAATCCTGTCTCAACTAAAAATACAAAAATTAGGTGGGTGTGGTGGCATGTGCCTGTAAGTCCCAACTACTCAGGAGACTAAGGCAGGAGACTTGCTTGAACCTTGGAAGTAGAGGTTGCAGTGAGCTTGGATCATGCCACTACACTCCAGCCTGGTGACAGAGAGAGACTCCATCTCAAAAACTAAATAAGTAAGTACACTATTGCGAGCATTTTATTTTACTTATTTTTTTGTTCTACTCAATATTTTATTCTATTATTTTAAATAAGTTTTTCACAACAATTTTCTTAAAAATATAAACTTTTCCATATATATGTGTGTATATACATATATACAAATTATACATATATAAAATATATTATGTATATATATATATATATATATACACAAATATTTATACATATTCTTTATCAGTATATCATTGATGGGAATTGGGTTGGTTCTAAGTCTTTGCTATTGTGAATAGTGCTGCAATAAACATATGTTTCTTTATAGTAGAATGATTTATATCCCTTTGGGTATATAGCCAGTAATGGGCTTGCTGGGTCAAATGGTATTTCTGGTTTTAGATCCTTGAGGAATAGTCACACTGTCTTCCACAATGGTTGAACTAATTTACACTCCCACCAACAGTGTAAAAGCGTTCCTATTTCTCCACATCCTTTCCAGCATCTGCTGTTTCCTGACTTTTTAATGATCGCCATTCTAACTGGTGTGAGATGGTATCTCAATGTGGTTTTGATTTGCATTTCTCTAATCATCAGTGAGGATGAGCTTTTTTTCATATGTTTCTTGGCTGCATAAATGTCTTCTTTTGAGAAGTGTCTGTTCATATCCTTTGCCCACTTTTTGATGGAGTTGTTTTTCTTGTAAGAATCTAGGTTCCTTATAGACTCTGAATATTAGATCTTTGTCAGATGGATAGATTGCAAAAATTTTCTCCCATTCTAAAGGTTGCCTGTTCACTCTGATGATAGTTTCTTTTGCTGTGCGGAAGCTCTTTAGTTTAATTAGATCCCATTTGTCAATTTTGGCTTTTGTTGCCATTGTTTTTTGTGTTTTAGACATGAAGTCTTTGCCCATGCCTATATCTTGAATGGTACTGCCTAGGTTTTCTAGGGTTTTTATGGTTTTAGATCTTACATTTAAGTCTTTAACTGATCTTGAGTTAATTTTTATACAAGTTGTAAGGAAGGGGTCCAGTTTCAGTTTTCTGCATATAACTAGCCAGTTAGCCCAGAACCATTTATTAAATAAGGAATCACTTCCTCATTGCTTTTTGGGCCAAGTTTGTCAAAGATCAGATGGCTGTAGACATGTGGCATTATTTCTGAGGCCTCTGTTCTGTTCCATTGGTCTATATATCTGTTCTGGTGACATTACCATGCTGTTTTGGTTACTGTAGCCTTGTAGCACAGTTTGACGTCAGGTAGCATAATGCCTCCAGCATTTTGTTGTTGTTACTTAGGATTTTCTTAGCTATACAGGCTCTTTTTTGATTTCATATGAAATTTAAAGTAGGTTTTCCTAATTCTGTAAAGAAAATCAATGGTAGCTTGATGGGGATACCATTGAATCCATAAATTACTTTGGGCAGTATGGTTATTTTCATGATATTGATTCTTCCTATTCATGAGCATGGAATGTTTTTCCATTTGTTTGTGTCCTCTCTTATATCCTTGTGCTGTGACTTGTAGTTATCCTTGAAGAGATCCTTCACATCCTTTGTAAGTTGTATTTCTAGATATTTTATTCTCTTTGTAGCAATTGTGAATGGGAGTTTGCTCATGATTTGGCTCTCAGTTTGTCTGTTATTGGTGTATAGGAATGCTTGTGATTTTCACACATTGATTTTGTATCCTGAAATTTTGTTGAAGTTGTTTATCAGTTTAAGGATATTTTGGGGAGAGAAGATGGGGTTTTCTAAATAGACAATCATGTCATCTGCAGAGACAATTTGACTTCCTGTCTTCCTATTTGAATATCCAAATTTTTTTTTTTCTCTTGCCTGAATGCCCTGGCCAAGACTTCCAATACTATGTTAAATGGGAGTGGTGAGAAGAGCATCCTTGTCTTGTGCCTGTTATCAAAAGGAATGCTTCCAGTTTTTGCCCATTCAGTATCATATTGGCTGTGGGTTTTTCATAAATAGCTCATATTATTTTGACACACATTCCATCAATACTTAGCTTATTGAGAGTTTTTAGCATGAAGGGGTGTTGAATTTTACTGAAGGCCTTTTCTACATCTACTGAGATAATCATGTGGTTTTTGTCATTGCTTTTGTTTATGTGATGGATTATGTTTATTGATTTGTATTTGTTGAACCAGCCTTGCATCCCAGGGATGAATCTGACTTGATCATGATGGATAAGCTTTTTAATGTGCTGCTGGATTTGGTTTGCCAATATTTTATTGAGGATTTTCACATCAATGTTCATGAGGGATATTGGCATGAAATTTTCTGTTGTTGTTGTGTCTCTGCCAGGTTTTGGTATCAGGATGATACTGGTCTCACAAAATCAGTTAGGCAGGAGTCCCTCTTTTCTATTGTTTGGAATAGTTTCAGAAGGAATGTACCAGCTCCTCTTTGTAACTCTGGTAGAATTCAGCTGTGAATCCATCTGGTCCTGGGTTTTTTTTGGTTGGTAGGCTATTAATTGTGGCCTCAACTTCAGAACTTGTTATTGGTCTATTCAGGGATTCAACTTCTTCCTGGTTTAGTCTTGGGAAGGGTATGTGTCCAGGAATTTATCCATTTCTTCTAGATTTTCTAGTTTATTTGGGTAGAGGCATTTATAGTAGTCTCTGATGGTAGTTTGTATTTCTTTGGGATATGTGGTGTATCCCCTTTATAATTTTTGTGTGTGTCTATTCTCTTTTTTCTTCATTAGTCTTGCTAGCAGTCGATGTATTTTGTTATTCTTTTCAAAAAACCAGCTCCTGGATTCATTTATTACTTGAAGGGCTTTTCATGTCTGTATCTCCTTCAGTTCTGCTCTCTTTGTAGGTCTCTAAGAACTTGCTTTATGAATCTGGGTGCTTCTGTATTGGGTGCCTATATATTTAGGATAGTTAGCTCTTCTGGTTGCATTGGTCCCTTTACCATTATGTAATGTCCTTGTTTGTCTTTTTTGATCTTTGTTGGTTTAAAGTCTGTTTTATCAGAGACTGCGATTGCAACCCCGGCATTTATTTGCTTTCCGTTGCTTGGTAAATATTCCTCCATCCCTCTGTTTTGAGCCTATGTGTGTCTTTGTATGTGAGCTGTGTCTTCTGAATACAGTATACTGATGGGTCTTGACTCTATCCAATTTGCCAGTCTGTGTCTTTTAATTGGGGCGTTTGCACCATTTGTATTTAAAGATAAATTGTTATGTGTGAATTTGATCCTGTCCTTATGCTGCTAGCTGGTTATTTTGCCCATTAATTGATGCAGTTTCTACATAGTGTTGATGGTCTTTACACTTTGATATGTTTTTGCAGTGGCTGGTGCTGGTTTTTCTTTTCCATATTTAGTGATTCCTTCAGGGGCTCTAACAATGCAGACCTGATGGTGATAAAATCTCTCAGCATTTGTTTATCTGCAAAAGATTTTATTTCTTTTTCACTTAGGAAGCTTAGTTTGGCTGGATGTAAAATTCTGGGTTTCAAATACTTTTCTTTAAGAATGTTGAATATTGGCCCTCACTCACTTCTGGCTTATACAATTTCTTTAGAGAGGTTTGCTCTGATTGGCTTCCCTTTGTGGGTAACCTGACCTCTCTCTCTGGCTTCCCTTACCATTTTTTCCTTCATTGCAACCCTGGTGAATATGATGATTTTGTGTCTTAGGGTTGCTCTTCTCGAGGAGTATCTTTGTGGTGGTCTCTCTATTTCCTAAATTTGAATGTTGGCCTGTCTTGCTAGGTTGGGGAAGTTCTCCTGGATAATATCCTGAAGAGTATTTTCCATGTTGGTTCCATTCTCCCCATCACTTTCAGGTATGCCAATCAAGTGTGGGTTTAGTCTTTTCACATTTCTTGGAGGCTTTGTTCGTTTCTTTTCATTCCTTTTTCTCTAATCTTGTCTTCATGCTTTATTTCATTAATTTGATCTTCATTCTCTGATATCCTTTCTTCCACTTGATCAATTCAGCTATTGATACTTGTGTAGGCTTCAGGAAGCCTACACAAGTGTGCTGTGTTTTTCTGCTCCATCAGGTCATTTATGTTATTCTAAACTGATTATTCTAGTTAGCAATTCCTCTAAGCCTTTATCAAGGTTCTTAGCTTCCTTGCATTTGTTAGAATATGCTCCTTTCACTTGGAGGAGTTTGTTCTTCCCCACTTTCAGACACTTGCTTCTGCCAGTTTGTTAAACTCATTCTCTGTCCAGTTTTGTTCCCTTGCTGGCAAAAAGTTGTAATCCTTTGGGGGGAGAAGAGGCATTCTGGGTTTTGGAATTTTCAACCTTTTTGCATTGGCTTTTCCTCATCTTTGTGGATTTATCTACCTTTGGTCTTTGATGTTGGTGACCTTCGGATGGGGTTTTGTGTGGATGTCCTTTTCGTTAATGTTGATGCTATTCCCTTCTGTTAATTTTCCTTCTAACAGTCATCCCCTCTGCTTCAAGTCTGCTGGAGTTTGCTGGAGGTGCTCTCCAGACCCTATTTGCCTGGGTATCTCCAGTGGAGGTTACAGAACAGCAATGATCGCTGCCTTTTTCTTCCTCTGGAAGCTTCATCCCAGAGGGCACTCCTCAGATGCCAGCTGGAGCTTTCCTGTATGAGGTATCTCATGTCAGGAGGCACAGGGGTCAGGAATCCCCTTGAGGAGGCAGTCTTTCCCTTAGCAGAGCTCGAGTGCTGTGCTGGGAGATCTGCTGCCCTCTTCAGCTGGCAGGCAGGACTCTGTAAATCTGCTGAAGCTGTGCCCACAGCCGCCCTTCCCCCAGGCGCTCTGTGCCAGGGAGATGGTAGTTTTTATCTATAAGTCCCTGTGGCTGTTGCCTTTCTTTCAGAGATGTCCTTCCCAGAGAGGAGGAATCTAGAGAGGCAGTCTGGCCTCAGGGGCTTTGCTGAGCTGTGGTGGGTTCTGCCTGGTTCAAACATCCCAGCAGCTTTGTTTACACTGTGAGGGGAAAACCACCTACCCACCTACTCAAGCCTTAGTAACAGCAGACAATCCTCCCCACATCTAGCTCGAGCATCCCAGGTTGACTTCAGACTGCTGTACTGGCAGCAAGAATTTCAAGCCAGTGGATCTTAGCTTGCTGGGCTCCGTGGGGTTGGGATCCACTGAGCTAGACCAGGTATTAAAAAACACCCTTTCAGCTAGCTTGGTGTCTGGCCGAGTTTTGTGCTTGAAACCAGGACCTTGGTGGCATAGGAACCGGAGGGAATCTCCTGGGTTGCAGGTTGCGAAGACCTTGGGAAAAGTGTAGTATCTGGGCTGGAGTGCACCATTCCTCACAGTGTAGTCCCTCATGGCTTCCTTTGGTTAGGGGAGGGAATTCCCCCAATCCCTTGTGCTTCCCGGGTGAGGTCATGCCCCACCCTGCTTCTGCTTGCCACTGTGGGCTACACCCACTGTCTAACCAGTACCAATGAGATGAGCCAGGTAACTTAGTTGGAAATGCAGAAATCACCCTCCTTTCGTGTTGATTTTGCTGGGCACTGCAGACTGGAACTGTTCCTGTTCAGCCATCTATTGTGAGCATTTTATATATGCCAGAACAAATCTCAGAAGCATTTATAATACTGTTACCATAATGAATTGAGGTAGATGTTAAAATTCTCATATAACAGATTAAGAAACAGAGGCTCAGAGTTACTAAGTATGTTTACTAAGCAACTGTGGTAACTAAACATTGGAGCTGGGACTCAATTGACTCCAGGCCCCATGCTCTCCAATTGTTGAAAACAGTTTCTGATGATTTTACTTGATTATATTGATTTCAAATGAGCTTCTCTCCATATTTTGGGTAATTTCTCATTAGAGAACTTTTTATAGCAAGTTCCTGTAATATGTGTTGATCATAAAAGAAACTAATTAAGGATAAAAAATAGGTAGTTAGAACCTTTGTCTGCTTCTAAACAGAGGAATATTACCTTCTCAGCATTTATTAAATGCACATAATATACTACATTTTTTGGTTATAAGAGTGACAGATGTGTTTTATTTCTAAGTTTGTCATATAACTTGTCTTTTTAAAGTGCTAATAGGCAAATTTAGGTTGCTACTTTTATTTATCTATTATCAGTTCCTTTTTCTTTATAGAATATTAATTTTTATTTTTTTGTCCATTGTTAGTAGTTTTCCTTTAATCTTAGCATCAGTTCAGTTTAGGAAACACTGGCTAGTAGATCCTGGCATCCAACATATATCAATTCTTCAATATCTGGAAATGGTTGAGAAAAAAAGAGTAGTAAATGTACAATACATTTTGATAAATCATATATATTTAGGCAGAAAGAAAACAAAACCATTTATTTTGCTCCAGGTGATCTATTTCTGACAGTAACTTGACATGGTAACTATAATTTAGACTTCACAAGAAGACATATCTTGCATTTTCAATGCTGCTACTCTCACAGGAAGAATATTTTTCCTTTCTTCCTTTCTCTTTCCAAACTTGAAAGTTAGAAAGTAAAAAGTGCTATGGAAATAATATAACAAGGAAGGGGAAAATGTATGCTTGGGGAAGGGTAAAAATTTTAAATGGAGAGTCAGGGAGGGTCTCACCAGGAAGACAGCATGTAAGAAAACCTTGCAGGAAGTGAGTAAATCTGGGAAAGAGCATTCTGGAAAGACAAAAAAGCTGATACAAAGGTCTTGAGGCAGGAGTGTTAGTGCATTTGCAGACTAGGAAAGAAGCCAGTATGGCTGAAACAAGGTTAGAGATGTAATGGATGGCCGGATTGCTCACAGGTTTTTATACACATAAGGACGTGAAGCTACATAAAAAGTGTGATAAGGGTTACCCTGGCTGCTTTATTGAGAGTATAGTATAACAGCAAGAATAGAATCAATTGGACCAGTAAGCAGATATTAAAATAGTTCAACAAAGACACAATGGTGACTTGGCCCAACGTAATAGCAATGGAAGTGGTTGAAAGCACTGGATTCTGAATGCATTAAAATCAACAGGGACTGTTGATACTTTGGACGTATGGTATGAAAGAAAGAAAAAAAATTCATGATTTCAAGAATTTTCAGCTGGGTGCAGTGGCTCATACCTGTAATCCCAGCACTTTGAGAGGCCAAGGTGAGCAGATCACTCGAGGTCAGGAGTTTGAGACCAGCCTGATCAACATGGTGAAGCCCCGTCTCTACTAAAAATACAAAAATTAGCTAGGCATGGTGGCAGGCACCTATAATCCCAGCTACTGTGGGGGCTGAGGCAGGAGAATTGCTTGAACCTAGGAGCCAGAGGTTGCAGTGAGCCAAGACTGTGCCACTGCACTACAGCCTAGGTGACATAGTGAGACTGTTTAAAAAAAAAAAAAGAATTTTAGCCTGAGGGACAAACATGAAAGAATTGTTATTAATCGAGGTGGGGAAGCCTATGGGAAAAGCAGGCTTAGTTGGTACAGATCAAGAATTTAGTTTTGGATAAACTAATTTAAGAGGTCCATTAGACAAACACAAGAATATGTTGGGGTGGCACCTAGAAATATGTGGATATGGTTCAGGCAACGTGAATGTGGGTGTTGGCATCATATAGGTGATACGTAACGTCGTGAGAGTAGGTAAGATCCCCAAAGGAGTAAGTATAGCTAGAGATAAAAAGAAATCCGAAGTTCAAGCACTGGTACTCTCCAACTGTAAGATAGCTTAGGAAAAATCAGCAATATAAACTGAGAAGTAATCACCAATGAGCAAGGGTAAAATTAGCAGAGTGTCATATATTGGATGCCAAGAGAAAAACAGAATTCAAGCAGGCAAGACTATAGACTTTATAATAAGTTGGATAATTATAGCTGAAATAAATACATCATAACTTATCTCTCCCTGTTAGTTAAGGACATTTAACTATGCTTGTGTAATAATAATTAATATTTTCATATAACATCTTATCATTACACATTAGGTCAGGATTAAATATGAAATATTGGGCAGCTGTGCTAATTTCTGTTTCACTGAAGAAATGAATAACACAGTGAAGCTATTCTTATGTTAAAAGGTGCTATACTTCTGCCTCCTTTGACTTATAAAACATGATCAATATGGCAGAATATTGTATTACTAATATATAGAAAATAAATGGAGTAAAAAAATCAATACTTTTGCCATGATTAATATAAACTTTTTTGAAAGTGGCAAAATGCATTTGCATTATGGATTCAGGCCAATGAAACCTTAAAATCTAAAAATCTGGGCACGATGGCTCATAATTGCAATCCCAGCACCTTGGGAGTCCAAGGCTGGTGGATCACTTGAGGTCAGGAGTTAGACATCAGCCTGGACAACATGGCAAAACCCTGTCTCTACTAAAAATACATAAATTAGCCAGGGATAGTGGCTCACACCTGTAATCCAGGCTACTTCGGAGGCTGAGGCGGGAGAATTGCTTGAACCCCCAGGGATAGAGGTTGCAGTGAGCTGAGATCGTGCCATTGCACTCCAGCCTGGGTGACAGTGAGACTCTGTCTCAAAAAAATAAATAAAATAAAATAAAATAAAAAGAAAATCTAAAAATCCTCACATACAAACCTATAAATTAGGAGTGTTCATGAGATTTATCAAGAAAGCCCAGACTATGTCATGATAGGATATGTCAGACTCCTGAAAACGTAGGATCCTAAATCCTCAAAACTAATATGGTGTTAATAGAACTACTTGATAGTTCATCTGACAATTGAGAAGAGAAAAGAACCTGTGAATTTTGATTTTCTTACACAGAGTGATTCCACAAAGTACTGACTTTAACACATACTAAATATACAGAGACACACAAGTATGTCTGACTTTTTTTAACATTTATCATGATGATAAAAGAATGTAACCCTTGACCATTAGGAATCATGGATGTAATTTTAATATTAATAACAAAAGATGAGGAACTGAAGTATAAGTGTTCCATGTTAAGCCCTATATTTGGGGAATGAGAGCCTGCCTCACAGGAAGCAGCCTGGTTGCCTGCCTGTGAAAAGTTTCACACGCCCTCCTTTTGCCCCCTTAACCCTCTCACTTCTTAGCCCCACCTTGCTCACTTGCCCCATTAACACTGAGCATAAATCAGTTTCATCTGCTGTCTCCTGAGTTTCTTTCTTCCCTTCCTCTTTCGCTCTCTTTCTCTCCCTGTCTGTCTTTGTAAGTTGGTCTCCATTGCACCATATGGCAGCTGAGAGAAGGGGAGAGCAATTATCCGGCCCTGAACAAAAGGCGCTGTGGTGTCACAGCGGCCCATGAATGCAGGAGACACGGTCATGTATAGAAGGGCCTCCAGCTCTGTCAGCGAGACTAAAGGGAAGGGTGATGGCGCTGCCTCAGATAGGCAGAGAAACCAGTAACTCTTGTCCGCAATGTCCTTTCCCCTCCTCTCCTTCCCTCGTTTTCGGTGTTTCTTGTTTGCTTCTTTCTGTGCCCAAATCAGATTAGTTTATTAATGACAAAGTCAGAGTGTCTGGCAGAACAAGAAATTAAAGCAAGCGACCTTATTCATACATTTCTAACTAGCTCCAAACAACATATCAACAATTGCACAAGTATTTCAACATATAAGGGGAAAACTGATAAATTTCAAGGAAACTGTATCCTTTTAAACTATTTATTTATTTATTTTTATTGATGTATCATATCTGTTCATGTTTTGAGGTACCTGTCATATGTTGATACATGCATACAATGTGTAATGATTAAATCAGGGCAATGGAACTATTCATCACCTCAAACATTTATCTTTTCTTTGTGCTGAGAACATTACAATTTTGCTCTTCTAGCTACTTTAAAATACATAATAAATTTATGTTACCTCTGATTTTCCTACTGTGCTGTCAAATAGCAGAACTTGTTCCTTCTACCTGACTATATTTTTGTGGCCAAAGACCATATGCTTTTTCCCCTTTCTTCTAGAGAATAATTGTGCATACTTATACAAATTAACTCATGAAAAAAAAATCGGGATAATACAAGAGGATACAGACAGGACTGAGAATTCTCTGTGATAATAACAAGTTAACTGCAGTTTCTAAGATTATGTCTTTTAACATTTATTATTCGTTATTATGCCATTCAAGAAAAGGAGCATCTCACCGTTTACTTTCTTCCTTATTTCTTGTTTTTCCTGTAGTTGTTACCTCTCTTCTATGCCTGGATATGCATGATTTGTTTCAGTGGAGAATTTCTGCAAAGCAGACACAACATTTTTATTAGTGAAGTTAACACCATGCTGGAAGGGTAGTAAATTCAAGCTGTAAATTCACCAGCTTTCAGGAGACTCATTTATTCTGTTCCATATGAAATAAAAATCTACTATAGGGGAAGAGTTGAATATGACCACATACATTTATGAAGAAACATTTTATACTTTACTGCTATAGGCTACTACTGGCCTTAGAGGCTGATGTTGATTTTATTTGATTCAAAATAACAGTACAATAAAAATAAAGCAGACATCCCCCACCTCTCAATTGCCCACCCACCCACCCAACAAGGTATCTTGAATCACAAAATTCCAGGCCCCTGTGGTTATTTAAAGAAATCTCAGCAGGTTTCCAAACTCTGGTGTCTGTGACCTATTACAAGGAGGCAACAATAATAGTTCCTCATGAAATAAATCAATGGACATATGTAGAGTACTTCTACAATGCCATGTACTATCTTTTACTTCAGTCTTTAAGAAAGTGAAGGTTATGTAGCTCAGTTGCACACATTGTCTTCATTCATAACGGGGCTTCTCTTCAGGAACATTTTTACTATGAAGATACCCTTCCTCTCTTTTAGCTAGAATGCTATTTAATGCTTGTCAATAATAAATGCAACTTTTAAAAATTCACATGCAATTACTTTTCTGGGTACGATGCAGTCTGAGACAGATGGTTATCTGTCAGTTGATGAAAAAGCAAAATTTCATTGGCTTTTCAGTTATATTCTTTGTAAATTCTTTCATAATTACCATAAATGTTTGGTTTTACATGAAACATTCATTAAAATAAACATTCATTAAATAAACAAAACCAAGAGCTAAGGGTGCTTGTGTTTAGCAAATATCAGACTCTGCACGTTTCTACAGCAGTAAGAGTTACGTGGTACATCATCTGTCAGAAAGACTTGTATAGAGAAAACCCTCTGTGGTACAAACAGAAAGCAGGAGACAAAGCAACTATTCAACCTTTTCTATTCGCTGCACCCACATCTGTTTACATGGCCTCTGCTCGATCCTCAAAGGTTTTGTCCTTCTACCTCCATTTTATTTTACACAGCTTTGAGCGGCTGGCAGCTTGGAAGACTTTTCTTTTTTTTTTTTTTCTTTCCTTAAGAGCTAGGGATTCAAATCTGTTTTATAAAACAGAAATTTGAAAAACAGGCTTACAGATAGCAGTTGGTCCCTTTTCTAGTCTATCCAGTTGGCGTTCTAATGAGGGATATAAACTCCAACATTCTCATTGATTTTTAAAATAAATTTAAGGATATAATAAGTTTCTTCAGGAGGGTAGTCGACGGTACTATTTTCCTAGTTATGCTCATTGCTAAATGTCAGTTTGCCTTCTTTTCACACAAAAATTATGTTTTCTTATCTACTGTATGAGTGAAATTTCCAGAAATGCATGTGCTGTCTAGAAATAACATACTTCAGATTTCTCACTGTAAACATTCTCTGTACAAGATTATATTTTTATGACACTTTATGATTTACAAAATTATTTTACACAACTTAGGTTATCAGATCCTCAAAAAAAAAAAAACTAAAAATGGTAGAGCAGATGACATTATTACTAATTTTGTAAAAGAAAAACTGAAGCTCATGGAAATAGCATGGGATTCCCTCTACACCATGATGAGTGTGTGGTTTTATGAAACAAAACCCATATTGCCCTCTATGTGTTATATACATATGATAATGCTTTATGCACAATTTTATTCTAAGAATGAGTCACAAGCATGATGATCTCTAATCCTTCTTGCATTTTTAAAGTTCTATAATTCGGGAGGGAGTCAAGATGGCCAAATAGACACAACTCAGGTGCACAACACCCAGCGAGAGAGATGCAGAAATTGAGAGATCTCCTAGCTCCAACCGAGGTACCAGGTGCACTTCAACGGGTCTGGTTGGATGGTGAGCAAAGCCCAGGCAGGGCAGACTGAGGCAGGGAGGGGTGCCGCTTCACCCAGAAAGTGCATCTGACCAGTGAGTCGGAGGCTCCCCCTCTGGCACTCTGGTCCAGATACAGCACTTCCCCCAAAGCCTCAGCAATACACAGAATAGGGGATCTTTGCCGGTCAAGCGCCGGGAATTACAGGCGCAGAGTTGAATAATAATCCAGGACAGTGTCCTGGATTGACACACAGATCTAAGCAAACGCATAAACCCATAAGCCAGCCGAGAGAGAGAGCCTGTGGACCGAGTTATCGCCCCCTCTCCCCCCTGCCCGGATAGAGAAGGAGCTGAAAGCATGGAGACAGACTGTGCGGCTGAGTGGGTCCCTACCCCTCCCCCATAAACCCCAGAGGGCTGAAGCACTAACTCTAGCAGGTTATGCAGCCAGTGCCTCAGTCTGAGCTGAACCCTGAATGACCCAGCCCTGTGGAGGAAAGACACAACCCACCATTAAAGAGGTGGGACTAGGCTTCATGTTTTAACAAATCTGGCACTAGACAAGGATGCCCTCTCTCACCACTCCTATTCAGTATAGTATTGGAAGTTCTAGCCAGAGCAATCAGACAAGAAAAAGAAATAAAGGGTATTCAATTAGGAAAGGAGGAAGTCAAATTGTCTCTATTTGCAGATGACATGATTGTATGTTTAGAAGGTCCCACTGTCTCAGCCCAAAATCTTCTCAAACTGATAAGCAATTTCAGCAAAGTCTCAGGATACAAAATCAATGTGCAGATATCACAAGCATTCCTATATACCAATGACAGACAAACAGAGAGCCAAATCAAGAGTGAACTCCCATTCACAATTGCTACAAAGAGAAGAAAATACCTAGTAATACAACTAACAAAGAATGTGAAGGACCTCTTCTAGGAGAACTACAAACCACTGCTCAACGAAATAAGAGAAGACACAAACACATGGAAAAACATTCCATGCTCATGGTTAGGAAGAATCAATATCATGAAAATGGCCATACTGCCCAAAGTAATTTATAGATTCAACACTATCCCCCATCAAGCTACCAATGACCTTCTTCACCGAACTGGAAAAAACCACTTTAAACTTCATGTGGACAACAGGAGAGCCCACACAGCCAAGACAATCCTAAGCAAAAAGAACAAAGCCAGAGGCATCACACTACCAGACTTTAAACTATACCACAAGGCTACAGTAATCAAAACAGCATGGTACTGGTACCAAAACAGAGACATAGACCAATGGAACAGAACAGAGGCCTCAGAGGCAACGTCACACATCTACAGCCATCTGATCTTTGACAAACCTAACAAAAACAAGCAATGGGGAAAGAACTCCATGTTTAATAAATGGTGTAGGGAAAACTGGCTAGCAATGTGCAGAAATCAGAAACTGGACCCCTTCCTGTCACCTTACACTAAAATCAACTCCAGATGGATTAAAAATTTAAACATAAAACCTAACACCATAAAAACCCTAGAAGAAAACGTAGGCAAAACCATTCAGTACATAGGCATAGGCAAGGACTTCATGACTAAAACACCAAAAGCATTGGCAACAAAAGCCAGGATAGACAAATGGGATCTAATTAAAATTCAGAGCTTCTGTACAGCAAAAGAAACCATCATTAGAGTGAACCAGCAACCAACAGAATGGGAAAAAATTTTTGCAGTCTACCCATCTGACAAAGGGCTAATATCCAGAATCTACAAAGAACTAAAACAGATTTACAAGAAAAAAACAAACCCATCCAAAAGTGGGAGAAGGAAATGAATAGACACTTTTCAAAAGAAGACATATATGAGGCCAACAAACACATGAAAAAATGCTCATCGCCACTGGTCATTAGAGAAATGCTAATCAAAACCACATTGAGATACCATCTCACGCCAGTTAGAATGGCGATCATTAAAAAATCAGGAGACAACAGACGCTGGAGAGGATGTAGAGAAATAGGAACACTCTTACACTGCTGGTGGGGAGTGTAAATTAGTTCAACCATTGTGGAAGACAGTGTGGCAATTTCTCAAGGATGTAGAAATACAAATTCCATTTGACCCAGCAATCCCATTACTGAGTATGTACCCAAAGAACTATAAATCGTTCTACTATAAAGACACATGCACATGTATGTTCATTGCAGCCCTGTGTACAATAGCAAAGACCTGGAACCAACCCAAATGCCTATCGATGATAGACTGGACAAAGAAAATGTGGCACATATACACCATGGAATACTATGCAGCCATAAAAGACTATGAGTTTGTGTCCGTTGTAGGGACTTGGATGAATCTGGAAACCATCATTCTCAGCAAACTGGCACAAGAACAGGAAAACAAACACCACATGTTCTCACTCATAGGTGGGTATTGAATAATGAGAATATGTGGACTCAGAGAAAGGAGCATCATACACTGGGGGCAGCTGGGGATGGCTACTGGAGGGACAGTGGGGTGTGGGGAAGGATAACATGGGGAGAAATGCCAGATATAGTCAAAGGGGGGAATAGAGGCAGCAAACCACTTTGTTATGTATGCACCTATGCAACAACCCTGCATGACCTGCACATGTACCCCAGAACCTAAAGTAAAATTAAAAACAAAAAAAATTCTATAATTCATGGTCAGATACATGATGAATGAGATATAAAAGAGAAAAGTTCAAAATAATTATTCTCATATGTTGAAAAGTTAAAGTCTAAAAAATTACATCTTTTGGTACTTATAAGTATGAGAAGACCTTTTTTTTGTCTTTCTCTTTATTTTTATTTTTATTTTTTGCATTTTATGTTTTGGGGTGCATGTGAAGAACATGCAAGATTGTTGCATAGGTACACACATGGCAGTGTGATTTTCTGCCTTCCTCCCCATCACCTATATCTGGCATTTCTCCCCATGCTATCTCTCCCCCAACTCCCCCGCCCCTGCCACTGTCCCTCCCCTATTTCCCCCCCCAACAGACCCCAGTGTGTGATGCTCCCCCTCCCTGTGTCCATGTGTTCTCATTGTTCAACACCCACCTATGAGTGAGAACATGTGGTGTTTGATTTTCTGTTCTTGTGTCAGTTTGCTGAGAATGTTGGTTTCCAGGTTCGTTTGTGTCCTACAAAGGACACAAACTCATCGTTTTTGATGGCTGCATAGTATTCCATGGTGTAGATGTACTACATTTTCCCTGTCCAGTCTATCATCGATGGGCATTTGGGTTGGTTCCAGGTCTTTGCTATTGTAAACTGTGTTGCAATGAACATTCGTGTTCATGTGTCCTTATAGTAGAACAACTTATACTCCTTTAGATATACACCCAGTAATGGGATTGCTGGGTCAAATGGAATTTCTATTTCTAGGTCCTTGAGGAATCGCCACACTGTCTTCCACAATGGTTGAACTAATTTACACTCCCACCAACAGTGTAAAAGTGTTCCTATTTCTCCACATCCTCTCCAGCATCTGTTGTCTCCAGATTTTTTAATGATTGCCATTCTAACTGGCATGAGGTGGTATCTCAATGCAGTTTTGATTTGCATTTCTCTAATGACCAGTGATGATGAGCATTTTTTCATATGTTTGTTGGCCTCATGTATGTCTTCTTTGTAAAGTATCTGTTCACATCCTTCACTCACTTTTGAATGGACTTGTTTGTTTTTTTCTTGTAAATCTGTTTTAGTTCTTTGTAGATTCTAGATATTAGCTCTTTGTCAGATGGGTAGATTGCAAAATTTTTTTCCCATTCTGTTGGTTGCCGATTCACTCTGACTGTTTCTTTCTTTCTTTCTTTCTTTTTTTTTTTTTTTGAGATGAGTTTTGCTCTTGTTGCCCAGGCTGGAGTGCAGTGGCATGATCTTGGCTCACTGCAACCTCTGCCTCCCAGGTTCAAGTGATTATCCTGCCTCAGTCTCCCTAGTGGCCAGGATTACAGGCATGCCCCACCACACCTGGCTAATTTTGTATTTTTTTAAGTAGAGACAAGGTTTCTCCATGTTGATAAGGCTGGTCTCGAACTCCCAACCTCAGGTGATCCGCCCACCTTGGCCTCCCAAAGTGCTGGGATTACAGGTGTAAGCCACTGTGCCCAGCCAAGAATACTTATAAAGTATTATCAATGTAGGTATTATCATGCTTTATAAGTATGATAATAAAGGTTAGACATCGAATGTATTTTTCCCTACTTTTCTGAGATTTACTGGATTGTCTTGATGTAGTAACTCAGAGACAGAAGAGATCATGAGAAGACATTTAAATAATATAGTTAAAGATCACAAGTACTGGATTTAACACTGATTCTACTCGGTCAGTAGAATCATATGTAACTGGATGTCATTGTCTGGATGTGTTAACTCAACTTTGACAAGAAGAAATAATAACAATCCACTGCCCAACAATTTCAGTGAGAAATAAATCAACTAGTATTTGTGAAGAGCAAACAGTAACCTGTATAAAACCACACCAATATTAGTGACTGCCATTAGCTTTTTTGTTGTTTCTACATTGTTAAACAATTAATTTGAAATGTGCAAATGAAATGGAAATACTTGAAAACTAAATACTAAAATCAGTAATAACGACAAGAGTAGCTTGCAGAAGAAATTCTAAAATATGCCACCTATTGGTTTATGTGAAAGTGAAAGCGTGAATGAGAAAAATATAAAAGCCCTTCACTGTCCAATAATAGCAGTGTACAAGCTAGAGAGTCTGCATATAAATGCTTGACTACCATCTTCCTCATCCCATATTGTGACAAATAAATCTTTTCTAAATGAAAGAATGTTAGCTCAGAAAGTGTTTAAAAATGCATAGAGAGGCCAGAACGGAGTAATTTTAGAAATATTAGACATGGTATTTTGGCAAGAAGAAAAATAAACTTTATGTTTCTCACCTTTCAATGAGAACTAGCAATGTGGTATATTTCTTTATTTCTAATTTTTAAAATTATTTATTAGAATTGACATATAAATAACTTGCAATAAATTATTATTCAAAAAATAGCGCATTCTTGTCCATAAAATCTAGTAAAGTTGAAAATAGAAAACAAAACTTCAGCAGTCAAAAAAGAGCTTATAAGGCAAACAAAAGATAATTTCTATTCTGCACATTGTCAGCTTGTGTATGTGTAAAAAGGTACAAAGCTAAACTATTAACTAAAAATCACATTCCTTTTCCATTCAGAAAAAAAAGATTCGAGGAAACATCCAATATAACTTAAAAAAATTAAAGGCATAGGAATAAGTGACATTGATGGGGAATTGCATGTAGTTGCCAAACTGGAATTCAAAACCATCTCTAAATTTTTACAAGTTGAAAGAAAAAACAACCACAAAAATAATTGGTATTTCCTGAGCTTAATAACTAGCTTTAGTAGGACATGCGGTTTCATTTTGAGGCCTCTCATTTCTTAGGAAAATGTTACTATTTCTGTAGGCATCTTCATCTGGGAGCAGATTTAATATCTAATTAAACAAGAGTTAGTTCAGCTGATTTTGATTTGACCCTATCTTTTGGTCTTTACTTTTTCCACAGTAAACTATAGCACAGTTTGAAATTATAAAGTTCTAAGTAAAGAAAAATAAAGCATTTTAAAACTATATTGTGTGATACACATATCAACTAGTACATGTTAAAAATTAGACATCTGCTTTGATGCATTTTATTGCTGATTGTAGTCAAGAAGTTGTGGCATCATAGAGTTCAAGTCAGTGTTTGTTCTATAATAAAATCAAACTACTAATTAAAGCAGGATTTCACAATCTGTTAAAGGAAGCAGTGGTTGGGGGGATTCACTTGAAAGTGGATACCCAACATTAACATGATCTGTTAAATTCAGAGCCATCTCATCTCATTTATTAAACATCTATATATCACAAGGCATTATGCTATATTGAATATACAAATAAGTATATGGCATCATATTTTTCTAAAGGATCTATCTGGCATGAAAATTATACAGTATTATACACAATAATTTTTACAATAGAATATTTAGCGCTATGTAACAGAAGTACATACAAAATACAAGATGAAATTATTAACTGTGTTGTGTCACTATGTATCTACAAATGGCTAAATTATATTTTAAAAGCAGATTATAAGGGTTGCTATGGTCCTACTCTAAAGTAGATTTTCCAAGAGTAATGTGACATATTGCTTTCTTGTTATCATCATGCACATATGTGTGCATGCAGGTGTGTGTGTGTGTTGGCTCAGAAATAGGCCAATGTCTTTTTGCCTTGAATTAAATAAATTGAGCCTGTTATAAAGTCATAGTGAGCACCCCCACACTCCCCCTTTCCACTTTCAACCAAACTTGTTAAGAATTACATTCTCCAAAATAAGAAAACTCTTTGCTATTATGTACCCTAAGGTTAATTTAATGAAAAATTTAGGGATTTGCTAAACCTTTCTTTCCTAAAGACATTTGAGTTCCAAACTTGTTTCAGCCGGACTTTGAGGTGAAAAAAACAAAAAACAAAAAACAGTTTTTCTTTTCCCTTTAGAACGTTGATTTTTTCCCAGAATAGAAAAGTAGAGCAGAAATAGTACTGTAAAGGGAAAACCTTGGTGAAATGTACTTGAAATTGAGAAAGGCAAAGATAAAGGGAATGACAAAAATATTTATAGTGGTTCCCATTACCTCTTAGAGTCTTACTTTCTCTTTATTTCCAAGACTTAGTAAATAAGGTGAAATCCCTTGAATAGGCTATTTGTTCAAATGAGGCCACACTAGAGCAAGCATTCTTGAGCAGTAACTGGGATAAAGGTGCTGCTTAATTTCTCTCTTAAGCTATATATTTGTCTTTTACTGAATGAATGTAGTTTTGAATCTTTGTCTGTATTGAAGAGGAAATACCAAAATCTATCTAAATGCTTTTAGTGAATTAAATGCTAATACGGCTTTGACAAGATGGGCTATAGACTTTCTTTAGTTGAAGGAAGGCTCTCATCTTCTGTTTTACAGCCTAATATCAAGAAGACACAAATGAAAAAGAAGACGTATTTTTGAATATTCACATATGTGAGTGGTTTTGCTTGAATTTTTAAATAATGTTTTCAGAAAGCAATTCTGCACTGTTGACAGTTCTGTAACTTATTCTTATTTTTCTATTTGCAAATTACTCAGTTGTCATGTAGTTTTAGCAGAAAATGACAAAACATGGAACCCTTCCTATGAAAATAAGGATCCTCAGCTGACTCATAAACAAGCTTTGTGTTAATGTACCTTCCCTTTGTGACTCTGTCTCATTAAGGCATCTTTAGTTGGACACAATTGGTCTCCAATTAAAAAGCTCAAGTCTGACGCCAATGTGGTTGTTTGGGTCTGTTCTCCACAAACAACATATGCTGTGGCTACATGGATTTCTATTTACTTTTACAGCATTTGTTTCTTTTGATCCTGAGATCTACAGAAAGAGAAAGGAATGTTCTGGCATTTTATGGTAGAATGACATTTGCTTATTTAGGTTGGCAGCCATCACTAATTCCAGGCTTTTTCCTCTGGGTTATTTCTTACTAATTAGCTGCTTTTGTGCAACTTTTTTTTTTCTACATATGGCACTACATTTCTTTGAAAAGTGAAATGCATACTCATACAAATGGTTGTGAATCAACCTTCATTCAACTTGCCTATTGAAAGCATGGAAGTTAAAAAAAAAGAGAGGTATATGGATAAATCTCGAAGCGTTTATAAATAGTAATCATCTTTTACTTAGGATTATTGGGGATTATGCTTTTGTGTTGCAAAAGTTATAAAATACAAAAATGGGTTTAGAAGGTTTACTTAATGATAAACTGGCAGGCCACAAACTGCTGCAAGGGATGGAGGCTCAGATGAAAGGAGATTATTGAAAGGAAATGGGAATGACAGGGCATGTGGATTTCTTTAACGAAGAGAAAAGTTACAGTGAATAACAATTACATTTAGATGGACTGAGCAAGAGCAATTTAGTCAGGAAAAGGTCCAAAATTATAGACACTTTTTTTTCCCCTAAAAAGGAAGTGTGAGGCTAGGCAGTGTAAACTTGCAAAGAAATAATGGTTTTGTTCCAAGAGACAAGAGAACTATTAGAGTGATTTCTACAGAAGATGGCTCTGGTCTAAAAACAGAGGGAAACATCATGAGCCCAGTTACGAGAGGATGATGGACTACTACCAGGTGAAAAAGAAAATTGAACAACTTGATAGATACGAGATTAGAACAGAAGTGATAATAATAGTCATCCTCCCTGTGAATCCTTAACTGAACTCTCAGGAAAGCTTGATGCTTCCTCCTTCATGATCCCATCGAATGCTAAAGAAGTCTGATAAAAACTTCTATTATCATATGCTACTATATTGTTTTGAGCATTGGTATTATTTTCCATCTTTCTCAAGAGACTAGCATAGAACCCAATACATAATAGTTTCTCTAAATCATTTCTTAAATTAGAAAAATTGAGTTCATCTATATTGTTTGCTATAGTATATCTTCCTATATATGAGTTTTATTTCTGTATCTTCTACAGAAGTTCACTGGAAAATACAAAACAAAATCCAGTAATAATTTGCCTAAGTAACCTAAAGAATTGGAGAGAAGCAAAATACATGATCTTGGGCTTTCAGTTTTCCTCCCGAAGAAGGAGCAGTAAGATACTTCTAGCTTTCAATATTGGGCTTATTGTTGGAAACCCACGAAGGATAAGACTAGAAATTTATAAAGGAACTAAGAGATTGGGCCAGACTGGAGGTAGTATAGCCCCAAAACTTAAAATTGATTCCTACTGCTAAGGCTTCAGAGTTGAGAGAGCTTAATGAACAGAGACCAAGTAGATGCAATCTAACTGAGCTATATGTATAACTGAATGTCCCTGACACATGTGAGTGGGACTGGGAACTTGATGGATGTGTTTTGCTACCACACAATAAAAAAGATTAGTTTATCTAGACCTCTGCCACTTGGTAGGGCTTTCTGGTTAATTTAATTAGATTGATAAATTTTATTTAACAGCTTAATCGTGGCCTACTGATATGTGTACAACCCATAACAATTTTCATGGCTGTTTTCTTCAAGTATGAGCTAAACGTAAGTAATTACAAGTCAACAAATAAAAAAAAAAAACGTGCACTGTGTTTGAACTGACATGGTGATTTTGGTAATTGGATGTGTAGGTGCACAATGGGAATTTTGGCTTGGCACATGCTCATGAAACAACAAAGGATGTTTTTATATTTTCTTTTGCTGTCATAAGTGCTGATGTTGCTGCCCTGGGATGAACTGGGGAGTAGGGTCTAAAAAATGTTATTGAAAATTTCTTAAACCAAACTAGTTGGTAATTTGATCAGCAGCATTTGTCTTTCCAGTGCCAAAGTGGACAGTAATATGTTCCACATGAAACAAATATGGAGAGCTATATGTGAAACACAAATACATTTAGAGATAATTTAGGTCACTCCAGGATCTTCGCCCTCTCCTTTGGCTCCTTGCCACGTCTTTTCTCATATCCCGCAGGTTCAAGGAGAGCAGCAATCAGCCTGTGAGTTTTTTCTATCCTTAGCCAACCTTAGAAGGCAAGATGTGGAAGTGCTTTTATTAGATTTGCCAGCAAGTTTTCTTTTAGAATATGTAAACTCCCTCATTGAGAATCTATGCAGCTTAACCCTCAATTTTCTAGGGAAAACAGTCATAACCATTTACCATCTGGGTCTAATGAATGCTTTAATTTTTAAAATACTTTAAGTTTTTAAAAGTAATCTGCAAAACTTTTAAATCAAATAAATTTAATTTTTCTTACAATATTCATCAGAATTTAATCATAGCAAAGTTGTGTATGTCAAGTAAATTCTGGCACAAAACACCATAAAACATAAAATACAATAGTCATACATTTTGGTAAAATGGGGTGGTCTAGATTCCTCTCAAAATTTGTATATTATGAACTCCTTCCTGTTGATTGACTAACTGGATGAGCAAACCATATTACCTTTGGCCTCAGAAATATATGGCTTGTCATCAATTTTGAGTTTAAGAAAATTCTTGTAAAGTACTATCAATCTGAAAACCCGGTCTAAGATTTTTGCTTTTGTGATCAATTTTATTACTATGTAACCCATAGTGCTATTCTGTTCCTTTGTGTTCATCTTCCTATTTATCTACTTATTGTGAAATGTCTTCCTCTGCTCTTGGTTAAAATAGGCAGAAAACAAAACTTCAGAATTTTTATTGTGTTTAACGAAGGCTAAAGCAGACTACAAAACACTGAAGAATTTATTTTATGCCTTCTTAAAAGATGACACAATACTTTGGGCAACATATTAATAAGTTGAAGGGTAACAATTTATTTCAGTTTTTAATCATCTTTAAATTGAGTTCATCATTTTTTTAAAAATTCTTACTATCTTAGGTTTTTCATCATAGCTGGAAGTAATTGATGAGTAATGAAGAGTACAGATAAAATAATTCCTAGGTTTATGAAATAGCAAAATGTTTCAAGGAATATTAAAAATGTAGGTTATTAATATCTCAAAATATATTTTGTTAAAAAATGAAAGAGTTGACAAATCCATATGGTAATTAAAAATATAATCAACTTCATTCTGTTGACATTTTTTTTCTCTTTGAACTTAGGAAAACTTTGAACTTAGGAAAGAATGACTAAGAGTTATAAAATATCAATCTTTATAAAATGCTCAAAAAATTATGTTTAAAGATTAAAATTGAGTCCAGTGATTCCTCATATACATTCAGAGTTAAAGGAATGAAACTGAGAGGTCATAAGGATACATCTATAAGGAGATGGCAGCAAGATGGCAGACTAGATGCAGCTAGGGGGAACATCTAATGGTTCAGAGGAACGTGGGACCACAAAGGGACCAGGACACCAAGAAGACTGGTGCATTCTAAGACCTTGGGAGAGAAGCCATTGAGAGTGAAAGGAGGAAGGTCACAGATGCTGGGCTGAAGGGTGAGAAAGCTGGGAACCCTGCATAGAGTTACTACACATGGGGACTTATTCCTGGCCCCCACTGACTTCTGGGGAAGGGATGAGTTGAGGAGGCAAGGAGCATCCTTCTCTCACCATGGGCTTCTGAAATCCTAACATCAGTGGACCCGATGACCCCCATGGATGCTCAAGCTGGCGGGGATAGCTGCTTTGAAAGGTTGTAGGGGCAGGACTCCAGCCTGTGTGGAGCCCAGAGGGTTTGGTGTAGAAATGTCTGCAGGAGAGCATGGCCAGGGATGTCCACCCTCCAAGGCTGGCCGGAATTGTCAGACCTGAACAGAGAAGAGCAATCTTGGATCTTGCTAGTGAGATCAGACCAGTCCAACCTGAGTGCCCTTTTGTCTGCTAGCCTCTCCTGGGGCTCCAGCCTGGCCATGAGTGCTTGTAGTGCAGCGTCAGATGCCCAATCAGGGCACCTCCAGTGAGCCTGCATCATAGCTGCTACACTGGCACACAGTGCCTTACTGTCAGAGAGCTCCAGCAAAATGGGCCCCTCTGACAGGCACCAGCCCACCTAGATCTTCCCTCCACCCACTACAACCTCCTCCATGTCACTTTGTTGGCATACACTTGCCCACGACCAAGCCTACCCATCACTTTGCTGGCTCACATATATATAAGCAAAACTTGCCTCCCTTTCCCTGCCAGTATGTGGGTGACACTGCTTCACAGTCATTGCTAACACAAATACATGCATGAACACCAGCAGCATTGCCTTCCTGCCTTGGGCCGCCATCACCACTGGCATGAACATCTATAGGGATACCAGTAGCCACACTTCCTGCACCACCACCACCACCACTGGCACAAACATGCACACAATTGCCAGCACTGTGCCAACACTGTTGTGGGGGGTGAATGCATACATGGTCATCAGTGGCCCTGTCTGCCCTCCAACCATACCATCACTGCCACCACTGCAGGGCCTGCTTGAAAGCCAGTAGCTCGGGCCTGCTAGTTTTTCTGTCCCAGCTAGGGAGCATGTACCCCCCTGCTGCTGCTTCTAGCACAAGCCAATGAGCATAGATCCTGCTGCCACTGCCCAGTGAAGCACTTTGGCTGGTACCACTCTTTGAAATGTTCTGGCCAGAGGTCCAGGAACACCTTGGCCCCTCCAGTCCAGTAGGTTTCCAACCTTGAGGGTCCAGAGGTTAAAACTGAGGGCCCCATACCAGCCCCCCAGAGTTAAAGCACACAGCCCAGGGAGGTTGTGCTGAGCCTTGGCCCTCCAAAAATCAACTAGAAGTGAAGCCAGTTGACTGAACCCACTTTATACCATAATCAAACCTCCAAGGACATAAATGAAGATAAAAGAAAGAAAAGAATTTTCAACCAAGAATTCCATATCCAGCCCAACTAAGCTTCATAAGTGAAGGAAAAATAAGATCCTTCTCAGAGAAGCAAATTCTAAAGGATATTGTTAACACCAGACCTGCCTTACAAGAGATACTGAAGGGAGTGCTAAACATGGAAAAGAAAGACCATTACTGGCCACTAGAAAAACACACTTAAGCACACAGACCAGTGACATTGTAAAGCAATCACACAAACAAGTCTTCATGTAACCAGCTAACAACATGATGACAGGAGCAAATCCACACATATCAATACTACTTTGAAACTAATCAGGCAAAATGCCTTAATTAAAAGGCATAGAGTGGCAAGTTGGATAAAGAAGCAACACCCAACTGCAGGCTGTCTTCAAAAGACCCATCTCACATACAATGACACCCATAAGTAAAGGGCTGAAGAATAGTGTACCAAGCAAATGGAAAACAGAAAAAAGCTCTGTGATGGTTAATATTAAGTATTAACTTGATTGCATTGAAGGATGCAAAGTGTTGTTTCTGGGTGTGTCAGTGAGAGTGTTGCTGGAGGAGATTAACACTGGAGTCAGTGGACTGGGAGAGGAAGACCCATCCTCAGTGTGGGTGGGCACCATCTAATCAGTTGCCAACACAGCCAGATAGAGCAGATGGAAGAAGGTGGGATAAGCTAGTTTGCTGAGTCTTCCAGTTTTCATCTTTCTCTTATGCTGGATGCTTCCTGCCCTTGAACATCAGTCTCCAGGTTCTTCAGCTTTTGGACTTTGGGGCTTACAGCAGTGGTTTGCCAGGGGCTGTCATGCCATCAACCACAGACTGAAGGCTGCACTGACACCTTCCCTACCTTTGAGGCTTTGGGACTCGGACTGAGCCACTACTGGCTGCCTTGCTCCTCAGCTTGCAGACAGCCTATTGTGGGACTTCACCTTGCGATTGTGTAAGTCCATTCTCATTAATAAACTGCCTTTCATATATACATATATCCTATTAGTTCTGTCACTCTGGAGAATCTTGACTAATACACTGCTATTCTAATTTCAGACAAAACAGGCATTAAACCAACAAAGATGAAAAAGACAAAGAAGAATATTGCATAATAGTAAAGGACTCAATTTAACAAGAAGAAGTAACTAGCCAAAATATATGTATACACACATCCAAAACAAGAGCCCCCAGATTGATAACACAGGGTCTTAGAAACATAGAAAGAGACTTACATAACCACACAATAATAGTGGGAGTCTCCATTTAACACCTCATTGAAAGTATTAGATCATTGAGGCAGAAAATTAACAAAGGTATTAAGGACCTGAACTCAGAACTGAATCAAATGGACCTGATAGACATCTACAGAACTTTTCACCCCAAAACAACAGAATATGCATTCTTCTCATCATCAGATGGCACATATGCTAAAATTGACCAAATAATTGGACATAAAACAATCCCCAGCAAATGCGAAAGAACTGATGATATAAGAACCACTCTCTTGGAACATCACATGACAAAATTAGAAACTAAACCTAAGAAAATTGATCAAAACCATACAATTTCATGGAAATTGAATTAACCTAATCCTGAATGACATCCCACCACCACCACCCCCTACCTGAGACAGAATATCGCTTTGTCACCCAAGTTGGAATGCAGTGGCACAATCTTGGCTCACTGCAACTTTCACCTCCAGATTAAAGCAATTCTCCTGCCTCAGCCTCCCAGGTAGCTGGAACTGCAGGTATGCACCACCATGCCCAGCTAATTTTAGTAGTTTTAGTAGAGGCAGGGTTTCAATATATTGGACAGGCTGGTCTCAAACTCCTGGCCTCAAGTTATCTACCTGCCTCAACCTCCCAAAGTGCTGGGATTACAGGTATTGTCCACCTCTCCCTGTCTGCTGCATGACTTTTGGTTAAATAATAAAATTAAAGCCGAAATAAAGAAGTTCTTTGAAACTAATGAGAACAGAGATACAACATGCTGAAATCTCTGGAACACAGCTAAGGCAATGCTAAGAGTGAAATTTATAGCACAAAATGCCCATGTCAAAAAGTTAGACAGATCTCAATTTAACAACCCAACATCACAGCTGAAAGAACTAGAGAAGCAAGAACAAACCAACCCCAAAGCCAGGACTACAGCTAACCAGAAAGGTGAAAGATCTCTATGATGAGAATTACCAAATACTGCTCAAGGAAATCAGAGGTGACACAAAGAAAGGGAAAACATGGATAGGAATAACAGATAGAAAGAATCAATATTTCTCACAGACAGGAAAATTCAATATTGTTAAAATGGCCATACTGCCCAAAGGAATTTATAGATTCAGTGCTACTCCTATCAAACTATCAATGACATTCTTTACAGAGTTTTTAGAATGGTATTTTAAAATTTATATGCAGCCAAAAAAGAGCCCAAATAACCAAGGTAATCTTAAGCAAAAAGACAAAACAAACAAAACAAAAAGTAACCAAACAAACAAACAAACAAAAACCAAAGCTGCAGACATCACTTGACCTGACTTCAAACTACACTACAGGGCTACAGTAGCCAAAACAGCATGACAGTAGTACAAAAACAGACACATTGACCAACAAAATAGAGAGCCCAGAAACAATGCCATACACCTATAACCACCTGATCTTCAACAAATTTGACAGAAAGAAGCAATGAAGAGAGGACTCCCTATTCAATAACTGCTGTTGGTATAACTGACTAGCCACGTACAGAAGACTGAAACCGGATCCCTTCCTTACACCATATACAAAGTCAACTCGAGATGGATTAAAGACTTAAATGTAAAAGCCAAAACAATAAAAACCCGGAAGCCAACCTAAGAAATATACTTCTGGAATTAGGATCAGGCAAAGATTTCATGATGAAGATATCCCATGAAATTGCAACAAAACCAAAAATCGAACAAATGGGACCTAATTAAAGAGATTCTGCACAGCAAAAGAAACTATCCATCAGAGTAAACAGACAGCCTACAGAATGGGAGAAAATATTTGCAAACTATGCAGCTGTCAAAGGTTTAATATCCAGAATCTATATGGAGCTTAAATTTACAAGCAAAATCAAACAGCTCCATAAAAAAGTGAGCAAAGGACACAGACAGACACTTTTTAAAAGAAGGCACAAATGTGGCCAGCAAGCATATAAAATAGGGCTGAACATCACTAATCATTAGAGAAATGCAAACTAAAACTCTAATAAGATATCATCTCACACCAGACAGAAGGGCTATCATTAAGATGTTAATACAGATGCTGGCAAGGTGCGGAGAAAAGGGAAAGGTTATACACTGTTGGTGGGAATGGAAATTAGCTCAGCTAATGTGGAAAGCAGTTTGGCGATTTCTGAAAGAAATTAAAACAGAATTGCCACTCAACCTAGCAATCTCATTATTGGGTTTATACTCAAAGGAATATAAATTATTCTGCCATAAAGACACATGCGCATATATATGTTCAGTACAGCACCATTCACAGAAGCAAAGATATGGAATCAACCTAAAAGCTCCTCAACAGTAAACTGGATAAAGAAAATATGGTGCATAAGCATGATGGAATACCACGCAGCCATACACAAGAATGGAATCATGTCCTTGGCAGTAGCATGGATGGAGTTGGAGGCCATTATCTTAAGCAAACTGACACAGGAAGAGAAAATTATATACTGCTTGTTCTCATTTAAAATTAAGAGCTACATATCAAGTACATAGAAAGAAAAGTCACAAAGAAAGAAAGGACAGATACCAGGGCCTACTCAAGGGTAGATGGTAGGAGGAGGGTGAGGATCCGAATACTACCTGTCATCTACTATGCTTATTACCTGAGTTATGAAATAATCTGTACATCAAAACCCCATGACACCCAATTTACTATGTAACAAACCTGCACATGTACCTCTGAACCTAAAATTAAAGTTAAAAAAGAAAAATTTAATAGTGAGGAAGATGAGTAAATAAACTAGCAATTATAATGTGTTAAATTCAGCAGTGTATTTCAGGATAAATTCGTATATCTTTTACAATATAAATCATGTTTGTTGTATTACTCTTCCAGCCTAATTTGTTTATAATATTTTTATTTTAGTTTCTTGATTAAATTTGCAAAATTACTGTCTTTTTAACTGAAATTTGAACAAGTACAAAAATAAACGAAGCTCCATGTGTGAACAGTTAAAAAGAGAGAGAGATACATGTATCGATAGATTGCAAGCAATCAAAAATTGTGTACTGAATGCATCTGCTTTTATGTCCTGAAATTTTAAAGGGAAAGTGAGCTTCCACATAAAATAATAAAAAGTATAATCATAAATATTATATACACAAACTAACTGTGATTTCAATATGCTTTAAAAGCTCCAGCTGCTGAAAAGTTAAAAATACCTTATATAAGAATCTTATTGTACTGTAAATAATTATGTTTACTTAACATTAATTCAATCTCAAATTCTTTGAGTTTTACCCATCCAGGATTCATTTAAAAGGGTAAACCTCTGCAAGATTGAAGATCTGAGTGATCTGAGTGACATCAAAAAATTCTTGCCCAAAGTCATTCCTTACCCCACATTTCCTGTAATATTATCTGGTGTTGCACCATTATCAAGCTGTTTAATACTTTAGTCATAAAAACATCTAGAATTCAGATATTTAAGGAGAGATAATTCAATCATGCATTCATTTGATTTTGTTTTGTTTTGTCCAGACTGCATGTTCCCAAAAAGAAGCTGAAATTTATACTTGAAGTAAATGGGTATTTTTGTTGGCTGGTAAGCAGAAACATGCCGTTTTAAAGGATGGAGCAATGCCACCTGGAGTGTGATTCTGTGTCCAGACAGAGGACAGATGAGAGTACTTAGTGTCCGGGTCCCAGACAGAATAGGTGTTGGTGAAAGGAGTGTTGCTCAAGAAGGAAGGCAAAGTCACTCACAGCAAACATTACATTTTTGGGTGTCTGAGGGATTCGGTTTCTCAATGTCTGATAGGCCTGACTTACAAAGAATTCTCTGAATTTTGTGTAGGTATATCACAGATAGGATTCTGAACCCACATCAGCTATATGTTCTTCAGTTTCAACACAAACCTCCATCTCTTCAACAAAATCCAGGCAAAGAGAATATTAATGCATTAATGCTTGCTTTGTTTCCTTTCAATTCAAGAACAAGAAAGAGGAGGAAGGCAAACGGGAGGAAAAAGAGAAAGAGAGAGAAAGGAAAAGGAAAAAGAAGGAGGAAGAGAAGGGAGAGAAGGAAAAAGACTGAAAAAATATATTTGAAACAAATTTCAGAAAATTTCAATGAGAAAATACAGACGTCATTTTGCACTGTCAGTCAGATATACATACTGAAATTGTTGCCAGAATCCTGCGAACATCATAGAGGGCTTGCTTGACAGATTGGGGATGAAGCCAACAGTAGGACTCTGTTTTCAGGTTTAGTTCACATGATATATTCATCTTGAACAGCAGGGGGTAAATTTTCTAAATAGGTCACTGGGGATCCCACAAATCCCATTAACTGTTAATAGGATTTGTATGCATAAATTCTCTTGCCCTGAAAACTTAGATTTTGGTGTTTAATTTTCCATATGACCTGCATACCCATTAGCGTAAATTAGAAGAAGTTTCTCTGGGAAATTTCACATAGTTTTCGTTTCCTTTTGTTTATTCCTTTCTAAAAAGACATTTTCCAAAGGTTAATCTTTGAAAACTTCTTTAGTGTCTGAAAACATCTAAGCGGGGATTATATAGAAGAGAAAATTCTTGAAATACAGTTATTCATGTTTTTAGCAGCTTATTGGGAAAAGCTCTAAGGGAAAGAAAGAAACTCATAGATTTTAATATCCCTTTAAACTATCAGAACAAGCAATATTATCCTAATGTATTTTTGAATATTTTAATATTTATTTTTTAATACAAACAAGTTAGCACGATTTGTTTGCCTATGGTGGGTATCCAAGATAATGCTACCAATTTGGATTTTCACGGGAAAACAAAAGTCTGTCTTTGGGCCCAAAGGCCAGTTGAAGATCATGAGCTTTTCAAGAGATGATGGCCAAGAAAAGGAGTATCAGCTTCTCAGCCGGCCTCTGTTCGAGATGAAAAACATAAGATTCTCAAGCAAAATTTTGAAAAATAAACTTGGCAGACTTTTGTGGGGGTTATTTTGAATTTTCAGGTTCAGCTGAATCCAAAATCAAAGTAAAATTTAATGGGTTTATCCCTTGAGCATGGACACGTAGAACGGGTTGGGAGGTGACGTGTGCCTTAGGCTTCTTCAGCTTAGTTTCACACAGTTCCATCTGATGTCATCATAAATTCCTTATAATTTATGGTAAGTTGTCCTTTTTAGTAGTACTACACCTAAATAAAATACAATGTCACTTATTTAAACAAACGTAAGGGGATTGTAATAAGAATAGAGATACTATGGAATACCCATTTGGTTGGAAAAAGAAAGAAGGCTGCCGTTTACTGACTCCTATAACTTGTCAGATATCTCAAATACATCTTTCTCATTTAAACTGAGAACATAGTAAACTGAGAACATAGATAAACTGAGAATGTAGATAATATCTACATTTCTCAAAGTAAACTGAGAACATAGATATTATCTACATTTTGGCAACAAAAGAAAAAGATGTTTGAAAAAGCTACTTATCCTCCCCAAGCTTACAAGGTTAGTTGGTGCCTAGCTGCAGTAACTTGTCTCTGCCTAGTTCCAAAGATACATGGCTATGTTCATCCAAGAATGCAATTTAGTCACTCTCAACCGATCCGAATATGTATCATGCCAAGAGGTGTGACTATTCATGTAACAGTAAGTTGCAAGTCTCTTTGGTTTGGTTTGGTTTTCGTGGCTGCATATTTGAATAACCTTAAGCTGGATTTAAGTTACAGATTAGTTCAGGTGTATGGAGACCTGAATATTCCAATATAAGGGGTTTTTCCATTGTTTACCTTAAAATGGACTATGTATTTTCTCCACTATTATGTCAAGTGAATTTTTTTTAAACCAAAGCTAAAGAAAGAGAATCTGTAGACTGATTAGGGAAGTGCATGTGTTAATACAGAGAAAATAGGAGAGACAGATAAATAGAGTAACCAAGAGGAAGGTAGCCTGAAGAGTGTGTTGCTGCCCTCACTCGCAAGACTCCAAAAGAGACGACTGACTGTGGAGGTTTAGTGTACCAGTTAATTATTGCTATGATAACCCTGCATCACATACAGCCTCAAGTTATCAATAGCACACACACACACAGACACACACACACACACACACACACAAGATTGTTTTAACTCATGCCTCTGTGGGATATCTTGGGAATGGTTAACCTAGGCTGACACAGCTCTTCTCCACGTTATTTATCCCCCTTGGACAAGCTGGATAGCCGAGAAAAGCTCCTCTTAAGGCTATGGCAGAGGATTAGGAAAGCAACTTGAAAGCTGCAAGGCCTTCTGAGGCATAGACCCAGAGGTGGCACACCATCATTTCTACCATATTCCATTTGCCAAAGTAAGCCACATGGCCAATCCCAAAGTCAGTGGAAACAAAATATACCCTATTCAGATTCTAGAAGGAACTACAGAGTCACATCGAAAAAGAGAAGGCATACCAGAACAGTGAAGCATTGGAGTCAGTAATGCAATATGCTACATTCAGCATAATCTCCAACTGGAGAAAAAAAGACTAAAAAAACTGTCTGAAGCTAGCCCAGAAAATTGAATAATTTATCAGGTGGGTGAGTATAGCCTGTGGGGTCTTAAAAAACTCAGTTGCCAGTGGGTTGAGGAATCTTTGGGCAATTGCCATGAGACCTGAAAGATTAAGAGGCATGTGACATCCTAGGCAAATGGCATTTTTAACACCTGCACCACAGACATTACCCTCTCCTTTTTTGCATCAGAAAAGAAATTTGAAATGATGAAGTACAGAATAATTACTATCCTACTAATTTAAACCTTTTCTATGTCCCTAGGCTTTTCACTTTGTAAAATAGCTATAATAACTTACAACTAAAATTTCACATTCATATTGTGCTTGAATTTTCATGAAATGTTCTCACATTTATTAGCTCAATCTATTATCTCAAATGATTCAAAATAATTTTGTTATAGAAGATTAATCATGCCAATTTACTGATGAACCCACTTAATTACGGTCACTTTTACTTATTTTAGAAACGTTCAAAACCTTTTGTTCTCCATTTCCTCTTAATTTTTCATTTTTCTCTTTTCTGAAACCTCATTCCTCCACACCTCTTTCATGCCTCTCACTGATTTCAACAGCTATCTAATAAAATTGGTCCTCAACTTCCATGTTATTTCCTGGGACCCAAATTTAGCTCTCTTTTCCATCTACTTGGGTGAGAGATAACAAGAGCTGGAGGTAAATCAGAAATGGTGATATTGAATATAAACCATGCTTTCATTTGGGATCTTTGGACGTATTTGGTAATGAGGCTTCCCAAAGAATTTACTCTTCGCAGAAACAGAAAATGACTGGCTCAAAGTTCCTCCTGGCCTAGGAAGAAATAAACCAACAAACAAAACCTCTGGTACTAGGTGTGTGTGTGGTGCTGAGGATGGTGTGGTGGCTATTTTTCAAACCACAAAGCACAGAATGAAGGTAGTGTTCTTGTTTGACTGTGTTTTCTGCATCCAATATGCAAACATGTGCAAATGTCACATAACCACCTATAACCCCTGGTCCTGGTTGGTGTCTACCTCTCAGAAATGAGACAGAAGGAGGCTGACTAGGTGTCTCTGTATTATGCAATATTTATATCTCTGTTTTTATTTGTTTTTTGATACAAGTGACCATGAGATTTCTGTGTTGTGCTCTTTTCATATGGCTGTAGAGGGTATGGACATGAGCTCTTTGAAAACACTGGTGCTGTTGTGAGAACTGGAGTGCTTTCTAAGATACATACATCATCCTGTGTCTGAAGCTACCACAGGTCTAGTGTGCCAGAACTGGTGCTCAGTATCAGTTACTTTCACATGTTTTGTTAGAACTCTGAAAAATGTGTGATTTTTACATTGCCATAGGAAAAAACAAGTGACCTATGTTTCATAATCTTGCAGGTGTTTTCTGTGCTTCTAAGACTTCTATTTCATTCCTGATGGGTATAATTTGAGTTCCCCTGGGAAGTTTCAGGGAGGAATTAATTCCTTATCTTCCCATATGTTATTTTTATAGAAGGCCCTTAGGTATGTATCTATGTGTGCCTAGGGTAAATAAGTATCTCTGAATAATAGGTTATTACATAGTTTGCTTCAGGAATAATAATTTTTTAAAGTTTCAGTTATTACAAGATTTTAAGAAAATCCATGGAAACAAAATAAACATGTTACAAGAATAAATGTGCCAAAATTAACATATTTTTAATAATGTAAGAGTCTACATTTTCTTTGCAAGTGTTTTTGTGTGACCTTTCTTTAAAAAATGCACAACTTTATCATGGAATAATTTATTTTAAATTGTTATAAAATAACAATTCATATCTTCAATAAAGGTATTAATCTCACCTTTATTAAAGGTAGTAACTATTAAGAATAATTCAATGAATAATTTAATTAATAACAAAACTATTAATAATAATTTTCTAGTTGCATAAAAAACTAAATTACTTTTCTATGCCTTCTAATAAAAATAATGGCAATCATTTGACCAGCACTTAATATGTGACAGGCATAGTAAGTCATCTTGCATTATTTCCTTGACTTCTTGAAACATGTTAGGATGTAGATATTTATTATTATTTATACAGTATAGATGGGTAACTCCTATTTGGAGAGTTTGCATGGCTTTCTAATGGTCATACAGGTGATGAAAGAAAGAGCCAGGTTTCACAGCCAGTCACCTAATGTCATAGGCCATTTTCTTAATCATTATACTGGACATGAAACTTTAGCATAATATGAGTGCAGATTTTACTTTTTTAAAGTGTTTTTGTTTTCCATTCTAAAATAAGAAATAGAAAAGTGGGTTGATACTAAGGGTGGCCTTCACAAAGCACAGGATAAATAGAACAACTTCATAAGTAATCATAGGTGGAGAAAAAGTTTTCTTGTTTCCAACTCTGACCACCTTCCTATGTGTTCCAGATTTATATATGGTGAAGAAGGCAGCATCAACTGTTGAACAAAAGGCACTATGCTGCCAGGATAATGTCATCTCATCAATGTTGTGGAAAGCTATTACTCATAAAGCATTATTACTCAGAAAGAATGGCCACATCAAGAGCAAGTTGTCTGATTGGCCAGGGAATTATAATAGCTTTTAATGTGATTAAGAACTCTACCTAAAACAAAAACAAAACAAAACCCCACATTAGGCCAGAGCCAAGGCTGAGCTCTCAGCTTGTGGAGATGGAGCCAACAGTGGGTCTATTCATTTGACAATGCACATGACAAGATTCGGCTCAGACCACAGGGGGCACATTTTCAAATGAGTCCTCATTGATCCTATTATGTAGTAATGGGATTTATGAGCATCAAGTCTTGTGCATAAAAAATCTACATTTAGGTGACCAATTTTCCATGTGACAGAGCAATTTATTGAATCAGAAACTGAGCAAAATGGTATAACTGTTCTGACAACTTTCAGTTCCCTTTTCTCTCATATCTCTGTCAAAAAATGGTGCATTCATTGAATGGTAAACTAAGAGGAATGGTGAACTTACAGTGTATAAATAACATTATGCTACAAAGGAAAATTGAAAACTTATAAGATATTTATGTTTGGTGAAATTCATCTGATGAAAAATAATAATGTAAATGAAAGGAGCTAGCACAGTTCCTGAAACCTAAGACAGACTTCTTAAATGCTTCTTGAATTTGATAGAACAAGCTCATTTAAAAATATTTAGTTTTAATTATTAATCGGCTGCTATCACACTGCTCTCTGGGTAGAATTGTATAATTTTGTTTTTCTTAGTGATGCTGAAACCATGTTATAAAATATGGATGTTGTCTTTATTTTGTCTTAAAATTAGTGGCTAAAGACATCTTAATTTCATAGCCATGGACTTCTTTATTTCCTTTCCTCTCTTTCTGAATTTGAAGCAAGAGTTTTATTCAGAAGCATGTATTCTGTGATGCCATTTTGCTCACATTAAGTTGAATTTTTGCCAGGTGTTATGTTAGATGCAATCACCACTGGGGACTCTGTGGGTGTTACTGAAAATTACTTGGACAGAAAAACAATATGTTGGCTTAGTCCAGGCTGAGAAAGTGTTGATGCAGGGGCACTAGGGAGTACTTTGCAATTTGTGGCAGTGGCTGGAATTCTTTCTGCACCATTTCCAACCAAAACATCTCTACTCAGAGCTTTGTCACTTTACTGTGACAATACTCAGGCCAAAATTTTGTAGATTAATATCGTAGTGTAGACTTCTTCTCCTAAAAATGCATCTACATAACTGATTAATTTTTAACACCATTTAAAAAATGGACAGTCTCATTAAAAAATAAAAGTAAATTTTAAAAATTAAAAAAATCATCAAGAAATGCAAAATATTGATTCAAAAATTAAAAAGAAATAGAAGAGCTTTAGCCAATCATGAAAATAGAAGTTTTCCTTCCTATTTCCTAATCTATTTTCTTTTATTCTCCTACTACTTTATTCTATGTCTCCTTCTTTTCTCTATATGGCACATAAAGGGACCATCTGTTGTTCAGCTGCCCCATCCACATCAATGACTTCCAGACTCTTTCCTTTAGTCATTCTCTCTTACCCTCAGTTCTGCTTCCTTAATCCAATCAGTCAAATAGAATTTCTCACTTAGGTTGTTTATTTACAATTTTTTTTTTCTATTTTTGTATAGTTTTTAAATTTCAAAGACAAGCATATGTTACTCTTAGAAGTAAACAACCATCCCAATTAGCCTGAAACTGTCTGGTTTTACTAGTGAGTCTGAAGCCTCAAGAAAACCAACAATCCCAGGCACATCAGTGCAGTGGCTCACCCTAGGAAGATAACGATAGTTCTAACTATTCTGGCAACCAAGGCAAAGAGGAAAAATTGCTGTTTACCATAACTCATCATTATGAGCATTAAAATATGCTGGTTCTCCTATGGAACTTGGGGTGTGAGGGGTGCATGTATGTGTATGTGTTTGCCATCTTCTAAATTTGAAAAAAAAGTTAGGGTAAGTATTATCCGGGAGGCATTAAGTAACATGCAGAACTCTGTCAATTTCTTAAAAATAAATTACAGAAATAGGACCTAAATGGCTGGTCCTTGAATTGATCTGTGGAAACAGAAAGACCTAAACCTGGTAAGACAGAGGATAGGTGAAAGTAATTAAGTAAAAGTAATTTTGTAGTTACCTAACAAGCTAATGAAAGAGTTGCATGTCTAAAATAATTAAGTAAATAGGCAATATGTCTCTTTAAGATATCATCCTATAACAATGATTTCTCTCTTCTAGACATTCAATAGGACCTGGATAGCAGAGTTAGAGATTAATCATTTGACCAAGGGTCCTACTAAAAGCTTTACTGCTTGGTACGGGTAGTGTATTGCTAATCTGAAAATCAGAAATCCAACATATTCCAAAATCTAAAACTTTTCAAGTGCCAAAATGACTTCGCAAGTGGAAAATTCCACACCTAACCTCATGTGACAGATCACAGTCCAAATTCAGGCACACAACACACATTTAATTCAGCATCCCCAAGGAAAAAAGATCCTCTCAGCCCCCTTCAGCTGTGATATATCTTTTCCATGCATGCCCAGATTTCCCCCACATAAGCACACCCATTGAGTAGGCCAGATGCCCCAGTGACAGGTTCCCCATGATACCTCACATGGTGCCAAGGCCTACATGCATTGCTCACTGTTTTTTGTTTGTTTTTGTTTTATGATTATTTTCATCTCTATGTTGTAAAGATACTGCCGAAAACATTTTGCAGATACCCCTGTGAGTCTTGCAGATACCCCTGTGGGTAACAGTGATAGAAAAAAGGAAGTATTTATGTTTATTTACAGCACAGAAAGTCAAGCTGCTGGGAAAACACTGGACAGCAGTGTAAATGTGAAACATCCTACAGAAGAGTATGGTGTTGGAATGTCCACCATATATGATCCAAAGAAATGGAAGGATAAACTATTGATGTTCTATGTTCAAAGTGATGAACCGAAGTCAATGAAAAATAGAAAAGCACTGCTGAACGCTAAGAATGAAGATCTCAATCATGTATTAAAAGGGTGGATCCATCAGCAAAATGGTGAACATATAATATAATGATATGCTGATCATGGAAAGAGCAAAGATCTGTCACAATCAACTGAAAACTGAAGAGAACTGTGAACATTCAACAGGCTGGTTGCAGAAATTTAAGAAAAGACACAGCATTACATTTTTAAAGATTTGTGACAATAAAGCATCTGTTGATCACAAAGCCACTGAGAAATTCACTGATAAGTTTGCCAAGGTTGTGCTGATGAAAATCTGATGCCAGAACAAGGCTATTAGGCTGATAAAACATTGCTGTTTGGGGATTATTATTCCAGAAAAACATGGACTATAGTTGATAAAAGAGCCCCTACAGTAATTAAAAATGGCAACAACCAAAACACTGTGCTAGAGTATATTAATGCAGCACCCACGTATTAGTATTACAGTAAACTTGCTGTAATAGGCAAAAGTTTTCAATCTGATTGTTTTCAAGGAGTAAATTTTTTTACCAGTCCATTATTATGATAGCAAAAAGGCATGAATCACCAGGGATATCTTTCAAATTGGTTTCATGAACATTTTTACCAATAACTCATGCTCTCATGCAGAAAATCTGGACTGGATGCTAACTGAAAGACTTTGTTATTCCTTAGCAGCTGTTCTGCTCATCCTACAGCTAAAATTCTCATAATAAATTCTCATAAATTCAGCATAACCATAAAAATAATGGTTATGCCATGTACTTTCTCCCAAATGTGACTTCATAATTCATCTATGTGACTAGGGCATCCTTAGATCAATGAAGAGAAAATTTAGAAACACTTTCTTAAACAGTAGGCTAGTACCAGTGAACAGAGGTGAGGGTGTGAAAGGCTGTCAAAAGGAGTTTAGCAAGAAAGATGTCATCTGTACTGTTCCTAATACTTGGAACACAGTGAATAAAGACAGTCGTGTATGCCTGGCACAACCTCTGGGGTGTGACTATGTTCAGTGATAATGATAAACAAGGTGGTGACTTTGAAGGATTTTGTATGTCAAGTGAGAAAAAATAATGATGTCTGACCTCCTTATCTATGCAAAAAAATACACCTGTAGAGCAGGCTTTCGCAACCTCCAGCCCACAGGCCCAGGATGGCTTTGAATGCAGCCCAATACAAATTACTTTCTTAAAGCATTACGAGATTTTTTTGCAATTTTTTTTAGCTCATCAGCTGTCATTATTGTTAGTGCATATTATGTGTGGCCCAAGACAATTTGTCTTCCAATGTGGCCCAGGCAAGCCAAAAGATTGGACACCCCTGATTTAGAGTCTATTATTAAGCTGAAAGAAGTGTGTATTCAAGTTTTTAACATGGATCGTGAGGCTCCAGTGTTCATTCATTGACTGATGGTGAAATGGCTGAAATGGTTTCGAATCCAGGTAATTGTAATAATAGAGATGATGATGATGATGACGTTATTAGCACTGCAGAAAAAGCGCCTGCAGGCAACACGGTGAAAACATGTTGTGGGCTTAGTGAAGGACCAGAGCAGCATGCATTTATAACAGAACAACAAATCATGTTAGTCTGTAAAATCAGAGAGACTCTTGAGATGCAAACCATTGTTAATGAGGTAGTATCTTTGAAGGAAACATTTTAAAATGTTATCCAAAAGCACTTCTGTTCATCCCTTGAGGATCCACAGCCTGGTCTCTCAATTGCTTCTGATGTTTCTTCTCACCTGAAAACAGACAGTGTACACTAACCTTTTAATCAAAACACGGAATAGGTAGAGATTGAAATCCTGCTGTTTGTTGCTGCTATTGTTTAACAGCTGATACAGGCATCTGGTGATGTGACTGTGCTGCTTACACAGCACATTATTTTTTCACTGTATTCATGATATGTCATATTTTTTGCTGTTAAGTGCTTATGTGTGTATAAGTGTACAAAAATGATTGCTTATCAGTAGCATATCAATTCAGTCAGGACTGATGGTGACGCCAAAGAACCACAGATTGTCCCTATAGGGGGCTGAGATAGTGATACCTCTGCTTTATGATGATTCAATATACACATGCTCAAAATCAGTAAAATTTTGTTAAAATTATTTGTTTTAACTAATATTTTTGTTTCATGCTTAAAACATTGTTTCATGTTCAAAATTATTTAAAATATTGTACAAAATTGTATCTTCACTATTTATATAACATTTATATGCGACATAACGTGAGTTTTATCTTTAAACTTGGGTCTCATCCCTGAGATATCCCTTTTTATATATATATATGCGCAAATATTCCAAAATCCAAGAATTCCAAAATCGAAATAATTTTTGTCCCAAGCATTTCAGATAAGGAATAGTCAACCTATATTCCAAAGTCCTCATCAGGATAGAGTAGTCAAGTGATAACTTTATGTTACCTACAGCAGTGAGTCTAAAATCCTAGGCAACCCAATTTTTGTAACCACTTGAATTTTTTCCTTATTTTTATAATAAAAAAATACTTCCAACAAGTTTTACCCAGGGAGGTGTCTACATTTTAGCTATGACAATGTACAATCCATATTCTGGTTCTCAGCTTATTTTTTTTAATGACAGAAAATGGCAAAGTGCATTTTACAGCAAATTCTAGTTCTAGAATAATGTATTCTAAGATTACGGAATTAAATTACACCAATCTAAATAATCACTCTGCTTTGGAGAAATGTAATATTTCTTATACTTCTCATTCAGAAATTTATTATACTAATAATCAATAAAGCCAATGGGTGGAAAAATAACCCTAGAAAGGGTGTGTCCTTCATTGTGAGACAGAAAATCCCAGTAAAGTAAAATCTCTCTTTTAACAGTTATGGTAGGCAGAATTCTAAAAGGATCCACAATGACCCATGCCCTTTTATAATCTCTTCTCCTTACGTATGAGTAGAACCTAAGAATATGAATCATGGGCAGAATCATGGTATATAATTCCCATATTTATTACTTCATATGGCAAAGGATAAATAATGTAATTAAGACCCTTAATCCTGGGTGGGTCTGACTTAATCAGGTAAGCCATTTATAGCAAGGATAGGCTTTCTCTGGGTTGACAGAAGCCTTAAAGAAGCAAACTAACGCAAGAAGAGAAACCAAACACCGTAGGTTCTCACTCACAGTGGGTGCTGAGCAATGAAAACACATGGACACAGGGAAGGGAACATCACACACTGGGGCCTGCCAAATGGTAGGGGGGTAGGGGAGGGAGAGCAGGGAGGTGGGAGCCAGGGGAGGGATAGCATTAGGAGAAATACCTAATGTAGAAGACGGGGTGATGGATGCAGCAAACCACCATGGCACGTGTATACCTATGTAACAAACCTGCATGCTCTACACATGTACCCCAGAACTTAAAGTATAATAATAATATAAAAAACTATTAAAAAGTATAGTAATAATAAAAAAACTATAAAAAAGAAGCAAGCCCCAAAGATTAAAGTTTTTTTTTTTTTAAAAAAGAAGCAAGCTCTCATGAGTTCTACATCCGCAAGAAAATTAATTCTACCAACAATCTAATAAGCTTAGAAGTGGATTCTTCCCCAGTTCAGGTCTCCACATTAGCTCTCAGTGATGGCTGACACTTTGATTGCAGTCCTGTGAGATCCTGGGTATTCAACTGTGCACACACTCCTTCCTGACTCGTGGAAACTGTCAGATAGCACATGAGTTATTTTAAGCTGTTAAGTTTGTGATAATTTGTTATACAGTAATAAAAAACTCTTCTAAGAGTTTTTCCGTCCAATTAAAATAACTAACATACATTATAGACCAAAATATTTACTCTTATGACATAAATAAGATACCTTTCTCATACATTATTGACCAGAATATTTATTCTTAAAACATAGATGAGATAGATAACGCTTTAGTGAATTTTCTTCTAGGGTAGTTCTAGAGTAGTTGCTTTAGTTGGTATATTTCTTATACCAAGCACAAATATGCCAACCATGCTGCCACCTGATGGCATTTGTTCTAGCTGCAGAGATCAGTGGGCACATGGGCTTGGCAGATTTGGGAGATATTTTTTTGTTTGTTTTCGTTTTTAAGACAGAGCCTCGCTCTGTTGCCCAGGCTAAAGTGCAGTGGCGTGATCTCGGCTCACTGCAACCTCTGCCTTCCGGGTTCAAGTGATTCTTCTGCCTCGGTCTCCCGAGTAGCTGGGACTACAGGCGCGTTCACCATGCCCAGGTAATTTTTGTATTTTTAATACAGATGACGTTTCACCATATTGGCCAGGCTGGCCTCGAACTACTCCTGACCTCATGATCCACGTGCCTCAGACTCCTAAAGTGCTGGGATTACAAGCTTGAGCCACCACTCCTGGCCAGATTTGAAGTTTTATCACAGCCAGGAGAACTCCACTTCCCCTATCTAACACCCAGTTTTGGGATTACTGGTCAGTTTTGTCACTGGAATCTGTTTCCTACAGTATTCTAAGTCAGGGTGGAAGCAACACATTTCTGACTCTTAGGACAAAGCGAGGCATCCCAAACTGACACCTTGTGACATCCCACTCGCACCCCAACTTTCACTCCCTTAAGCCTTTTAGTGATTTTTCTAAGCCCCCAGTTTTTTGTATTAAATCTTTTTCTGTTTGAATTACCTAGCGTGATTTCTATTTTCCTGACCGATACATAACATAACTGGTCATAACTGAAACATAACAATAATTGAATTAACATTATTTTAATTAACTAATTAGATAATCAATTAGATGACAGCAGTTATTTTATTAGATTTTATAGTCATAAGTGAAATCACACAATTCCATGTTTTTAACACTTAAATCCACCTTGACACTCTTCCTGATTTCATGAAACACTTACGAAGTTTCAAACTTTATTGTAGCTTATTTATGCCTTTTGCATCTGCAGGAATGCTTTGGAAAGGAAAAGGTAGTTAAGCAAATTCTGGAATGTGTTTAAAAAGTTAAAGTAGCTCAATTTAGAATTCTTGTTGCAACTTACTTCACACAGTCCCTTCACTTTGGACAGCGTCACCATTGTAAGTGAATCGTTCATGACTAAAACAAACTTTAGCTCTTAGGCATTTCCTTGTCCAATAAGGCAGCTTAGTGCTGACCACATATTAGCTTATTTTATTTTTTGGTTATTCTTTATCTTGGTATAGTTTACAGAGTTATGAGTAATAACACATCACTTAATGTGATAGAGAATTGACAAGTAAATATAAGTACTTTTTAAAGTTGTATAAAGACATAGAGAAGCATACCTTGAGACTCCTGAAATCACAATATGTGGGTGCTCAGCCTCTCTCCTACTCTTTTAGACTCCCAAGCCTGTCACACAGTTTTTACGGACCCAATGCTATAAAAACAATGATTCAAAACTTTACCCTCAAGTCATCTACATGAACAAATATTCAATATACATTTCCAATTGGACTTCATTTCTCTACTCTCGCAGACCGAGAGGTATGGGTATGTATATTAACAGTCTCACAGCTTCCCAGGACATTTCTAGCCTGTGTGAGACAAGCTATCTCACTGCACAAGCACACGAAATGAAGGCTTTTGAAAGACCATCTCATGGTACTGAATATGAAATCTGGTGTCTCACAGTGCAAAGCATAACCACTTAGCTATTTCTTTTAAGCTCCATTTCTCCCAACAAAAGGCTATTCTTTAGCTCTGTAATTCAGTTCACAACAGTATAATGAGAATCTTTGATGTCTAAAGCAGGCTTAAATACAGCACGGAAACACAAAGTTCATATTGCTGTATATGTATATGCGTTTGGTCAAACAATAAATTCTAGACCTTGAATACGGATCAGCCAATTTAATAGAGACATCTTATCCATCATGTCTAAAGTACAATTTATAAGAAAACCTGAAAGTTTTTACATCAAAACTTCTGGGAACAGAATGTTAAGAGTTTGCAGTGACAGATTAAGGAGAGTTTTACGTTTCTGATTCTTCTCATTACTTTCAATTACATATCACTTACTGAAAAGGATATTTAAAAGGACATACAAGCGAAATTTATCCACGTATTGGAATTACTATTAAGGGTTAACCACATTTTTGTATCTCTTAACTAATACTTGTTCTTGAAAAATTAATGTACTGTAATTTCTGCTCTGCAAAAGACAATGTGAAGAGAACAACAAAAACCTAAAGACTGGTAGGAATTATTTGCAAAAGACATATTTGATAAAGGACTATTATCCAAAATATGCAAAGATTCTTAAAATTCAACAATTAAAAAATAAATAGCCAGAATGAAAAGATGGACCAAAGACCTTCACAGACACCTCATCAAAGAAGATGGGAAATAGGCATTTTAAATAATGATACACATATGTCATCAGGAAATGTAAATTAAAATAACTATTAGAATGGCTGAATGAAAACGCTGACAACGCCACATGCTAGCAAGGATGTGGAGCAATAGGAACCCCCATTTGTTACTGGTGGAAATTCACAATGGTATGGCAACACAGAAAGACAGTTTGGTGGCTTTTTATAAAACTAAACATCTCACTATATGATCCAGCAATTGTGCTCCTTGGTATTTACCCAAAGGGATTGAAAACATGTCCACAAAAAAATCTACACATAGATGTTTGAAACAGTTTTATTCATAATTGCCAAAAGTTGGAAATAACCACAATGTCCTTTAGTACATGAATGAATGAATGAACTGAAGTACATTCAGACAATGAAATAGTATTCAGAGCTAAAAGGAAATAAGCAATTAAATCATAAAAAGACACTGAGAAACTTTATTTAAATGCACATTCCTTGGTGAAATAAGCCAATCTGTAAACACTGTATACTATATGATTCCGATTAAATGACATTCTGGAAATGGCAAAATGACGGAGACACCAAAATGATCAGTGGTTGATGAGATGGAGTTGGGGGGTGGGTTGAATAGATACAGTACAGAGGATTTTCAGAGCAATGAAAACATTCTGTATGATACTATATTGATGGGTACCTATCACCATGCATTTTTCCAAACCCATAGAATGTACATGAAGAATGTCCCCTGAAGTAAACTATAAACTTCGGGTGATCATAATGTGTCAATGTGAGTTCACCAATTATAACAAATGTATTATCTTTGTGGGGAATGCTGATAGTAGGGGAGACTATCCATTTGTGAGGGCAAGAGGAATTTGAGAAATCTCTGCATCTTCCTATAAAATCTCTAAATAAAGACATAAAAAATAAAAAAATAATAATGCAATAGAGGAAAGTATTGTGTATAATGGTTCACATTTCACTTTCAAATATAAAGAAGTTTCAGACTCAAGAAATAGAAACATGGGTCTCTTTACTGAAGAAAAAGAAAGAAATTTTAAAAAATAATGTTAAGGCAATAGTTAGAGGCTACTAGCTAGACATTAAGTAGAGATTATGTGTTGAGTTCTAGCAAAGCTTGCACTTTTCCATCACCTGTACCACAAATTGGCTCTGATTGGATATTTAAAAAATATAAACCCTAAACATCTCATGACAGTCAATCAAGAAGAAGCCCATGGAGGCTAAGTACAATGGCTCACACCTGTAATTTCAGCACTTTGGGAGACCAAGGAAGGCAGATCATTTAGGCTCAGGAGTTTAAGACCAGCCTGGGTAACATGGTGAGACCCTGTTCTACTAAAAACACACACACACACACACAAATAGCCAGGCATGGTGGTGCACACCTGTGGTTTCAGCTATTCAGGAGGCTGAGGTGGCAGAATTGCTTGAGTCAGGGGGGCAGAGGTTGCAGTGAGCTGTGATCGCACCATTACATACCAGCTCGGATGACATAGTAAGACCCTTCCCAACCACTCCCAACCCCCCTTCAAAAAAAGCAGCCCATGGAGCTGGGCAATTCTGCTACCTCTACTGGAGAGAGATAACTACATGTTTATAATTTACTGAAGATAAGTAATAGAATGATTGGTTTTTAAACTAAACAGAAGTTTACAAGTAATCCAGCTCAAGTTATTCATTTTTATTTATATTTTTATAGGCATAACACAAGCACATGATAAAAACATCCAGATGAAATCAAACACACATATGCATGTATAATTTACATTACATGTATGCGTGTGTATTCACATGTACATATCAATGTGACAACAGTAAAATAAAATTAACAATTTTTATTTCCTACTAAAAGGAGGACAGAGTATATACTGTTGAGGGGGCTATATTTCAAAAGTCTAAATTCAAATTTTACAAGTCTACATAGATTCCAAAAATTTGTTGAATGATACAAATATATCACTTCTATCAATGTTTTGCAATAAATGGTTTGCAAAACATTAGTGAGTTGTGGGATCAATACAGTGGGTCACAAAGAGCCATTTTAAAAAAAACTAAATAGAATGGAATATAAAATAACAGAGTGCATTATTCACGCTTAGGGTAAGTTTTTGTTTTGTAAAACTATTTCCTAACTTTCATTTAACTTGTATGCTTAATTTTATTTATTGTAAGCATATATCTGTGTATCCAATTGTAATGTAAAATATAACTTTTACTATAGTCACAGTAAAATGAAACTAAAAAAGTTTCAAAGCCACTTACCACTGATTTCCCTAAGAAATTTATACCATGTGAGGTAGAACGAAAATAAGAAAACAAAGTGCGATGATGAGTTGAAAGAAATACAGTGATAGTAAAATACAATATATATTCATAGAAAATGTCTTTGGAAATGGAATAATAGAAAGACCACTTTGCTAATCAAATGGATCATGGCAAGCCATCTCAAAGAGCTTTATATTATGGAGATAGTTTATGTTATAGAGAAAAGATCTCTCTCCCCATCAGTCTTTTCATAGTAATTATGTCTTTTTGAAGCTTACAGTTTGTTCACAACTCACCTCCATTATCCACAAACTGAGCCAAAGGAAAATTATAAAAGCATAAAGTATATGAAAAAATTACCACCAACAACCTCCCATTAGTTACTGATGATAGTGTCAATAATGAGAGAAGAGTTCTGGGCACTTCTTTGTGCCGGTGTTGAAAGAGTGAAGAAGACGATTTTATTTTATATTATTCTCAGCTGCAAGCATTGGATTACAAGCCTTTTAATAGCAGCTTTTCAAATAGATGAAATGGATCTATCTTGAAATAAAAAATGAATGCTGGCTCTATTCCTTGATGCAAATGACAGCCATTGCTCAGCCTACTGATGTTCCTCTTCTCTTTTATACACTGAGGAGATGGGATTAAAAGAGGACACGTGTGTTCTAATGCAGGTCCTCCACTAATGCTGTAGCTGGTACACAATAATGATCACTGTCTCCAACAGAGGAGTAGTATATTAAGTGTTAAAAATCAAAATTTGGGACGAAAACGTCTCATAATAACAGTAATAGTAAAACTAACATGAGAAACAATGTTTGGGGCACAAATGCAATAAACGATGGAGTTCATTTTTAACATACAAAAGGCAGTGGCATTCCCACCATGTCTGATTAAGCTGTTTTCAGCTAAGTAGTATAAAGTGTAAGTAGCAGGCCTAAGGGTTGCATTGCAGGCAGTCTACTGATCTCAATAATAAATCCTGGATTTATGTGAGAGTTGAGGTTGCAAACTGCAAATCCTGATCACCAGTGCTCAGAAGCAAAATCCAAATCCAAATTCCAAACTCTAAGCTAGTATACATTCTCTTTGAATAAGAAAAACATTATAGATCAAGCTCCCTCCAAATTTATCCCCCCAGTTCTAGGCACAGAAGAGACTACAATTTGGGGATTATGAAAATCGTAATATGAATGTTGCTTTGGATTTTGATCACACATAAAAAATGAGTTAATTTCAGAGACATATGCTCTTAGTGAATAAGACATAGAAAATGAAACCTCTTTCTGAATATAGTTTCTAGATTTATCTGTGGTCACTTTTCTTTTATACATTGAAATTAAGCTTCCTAATTTTCTTCCCTGTAGAAAAAAAAAGTGGTGTGCCAAGTTTTACGATGCCATTAACAGAGTCTTTGATTGCTGAAGTCACAACAGCATAAATTGTCATGTCTGTGACAATAAAAACTGACCCTTGGAGATTATATATTTCTAAATGTGGTATTATCTACACATACAGAGTGAAAATAGAACTGAGACAAGACATGTGACTGGATAAATCAGTCTAAAGAACATGCCTGCTATTCGAATCAAGGGCAGTCTCAAATTTTCTGGATCACGTCTAAATTTTCAAATTTCTCATTTTATTTATAAATGAAGCCTCTGTGCATTAGCCCAAAATTTTACTTCTTAAATATGATATAACTCTTTAAATCTCAAGAGAAAATAAAGCCAGATAACCATTTATTATTTAATAGTTAACGGTCTTTCAGTAATTTCTACCAATCAGAAACTGCTCACTAGCCTTTACCTAAACTTTCCTGCTTAATTATCAAAACAGCACCTGAACATCCATACGATGGAATAATTATGTCACACAAAACAACAAAGGTAAATTTTAAAAGCTTTCTAAGTGGAGGAAGCTGGACACCAACGTGTATGTAATGTATAATTGCCTTCCTGTGAATTCCTAAAAGATGAAAACTACAGTGACAAGAAGATCAGCGGTTGCCAGGGGCTGGGTTTTCAGGAGGAAAGGACTACAAAGTAGCAACTGGGAATTTTTTACGGAAATGCAAATATTTTGCATCATGCTTGTGTTGGGAGTTATGCTACTGCATACATATATCAAAAGTCTTCACAAAAAGACCTAAATTTTATTGTTTAAAAAGCATATAGCAATAAAGTTGATTTTGAAAATTAAATCGCTTGAGATAAATATTATAAATTTATCTTTTTTTTTTTTTTGGGAGAACAGACTGAGGTTGAACTTGAATAGCTTACACAAAGTCACAGTCAGTGTACTAAATTCACACTTGATCGGCCTCCAGACCGAGAACTCTACACAATTGCGTAGGAACTTGTTTAGCTTTCTCCGTTACCTCTTCTGCACTCAACACGTGTAAGTGCAGACACTCAACTCACATAAGACATGTATAAATAGGTGCCTGGAAACTCAAGTTCTGTCTACTCTATGGCACAATCTTGTGTCATAGTAGACTGCCTCTTCTCATGGTATTCTATTTCTTTAGGAAAATCTGAATTGAAAAAAACAAAAGTTCCCCCAAATGGTGAAGATGGTATATCAATATAAGGAATTTCTCATAAACTATTAAATGAGATGCTATAATATTTATCTTTCAAATCAGAAGTAACCTATTCTGGAGGACTGAAATTATGACTTTCTTGTTGGTGGTGAATATCTTCCATAAAATTCCTTTGCTTTATTATGCATTTCTGAATAAGGATATTAGAAATTTATATTAATATATTATTTTTAGGATGATATATATAGGCGTTTCTTTCTATAGATCACTATAATGAGTTTCATCTAAGATTTGCACACAATGAACATGGTGCAAATATTCAATGTTTGTTCAAGAGACCTGGCCTTGACCTATCTGATTTTCATTCTGTTATAAATGACCTTGCATACGACTGCATGCTCTCTGAGCATACCCAATGTTTCTGATTTTCCTTCTCAGATTTCAGATGCCATAATCTCTCCTTGCATCTAAAACACCCATGCTTACCAGACAGAGTTTCTTATAAACAATTTAAATGTGGTTGTCAAAAATCCATGCCAGCTGCTTCAGCTTCCTTTATAATATTCAGGATAATTAACATCTGCAAACTGCCAGGAAATAAAATTTCTCTCTTTCTCTTGCTCTGTGTCTCTGTCTCTCTTTTCAAAGACTTCCAGACTTACTACTTGTGTTTATTTCAGGTCCATGAAAGGTATAATTTAAAGAATAGCTTTTCTTCTCCTTTGCTGCAAAAACAGCAGCTTTGAATAGGGATAAAGATTGCTTCTGTATGAAGATCATTTACGATGCCATTTTAAAACAGAAAATAGAATCAGACATAAAAATGCAGAAGTGGGTTTGGATTAGAAGCATTTCTTTTCAAGAATTGTAAGTCTTGTGCTATTCACTAGCTGGAAATATCTCCAAATGGTCTATTGTATTTGCATTTAATGTAAGGGAGAAAAATATTCATAGCAATACCAAGAGCAACAGAACAATAATCATGCATACATGGGTGAAGACACTCACTCCATCCCAGTTACTTAAAACCATGCAGCTAGTCATTTCGGGCCTTGTAGGAGGTGTATGATGTGGACACAGAATCCAAAAAGAAAGAGAATGTATTATTCCCAAGTGCTAGCTTGGTCAAACTACTAATAAATTCCTCTAAAAAAAGAATTAAGGATGTCTTTCTTTGTAGCACTTGACTTACAGGCTTCAGATGCATCAATTCATATGCACTATTGTACCCGTCTCTGACGGGGGTTAGAAGTTAAGATGCTTCCACTCCAGTAAATACACTGCAGTACTTTTAAACTAGAAGATGCTGATAAGGAAACTGAGATTGGTTGAGGAACAAGGATAATAATCTTTGTAGGAGTCTGAAAATTCTAATGTATACAGATACTCTTGTGACAGTATAGATACATTTTGACAGTAAGCAATTCAAAGTAAACCACAAAGGAAAATGCACATAAGAGCTTCTTGAAAGAACTTAGGTTAGGATAGCCATATTTGGCAAGTAAAAATACAGAACACAGTTAAATTTCAATTCTGTGTAAATTAGAAAATTTTAAAAATACTGGTAGTTCTATGACTCTTTGGAACATACATTTACAGTACTAAACTCTTGTTTGTCTGAAATTCAACTGGATGTTCCATATATTATCTGTCAACCCTAATTTTGCTATAAAAAATAATGTAAAAGCAACGCTATGAGTAACTCTGTAAGTACTAAATTGACTTCAAAACTAATATACCAAGTAATCTTGGAACCAAGTAATCAGTGTTTGGGGGCAAAACGATGAAGCTTTTATTTTTCCAATGAACAGCAAGAAAAATGAAGATAATGGGTTAAGTTTGTAACAAAAGTAGAAAAATTCAATTAAATAAATGAACTTTAGAAGAAACAATATCTTCTTATTGTTTTAAAACATCCTCAGTTGATGAAATAAAAAAAACATTACAACATTGGTCCTTCTTTCTCAGGTCCGTAAGATCAAGAAGTCATAGTACTACTGGATTCTACTGCTGTTTTTTCATCATCTTAAGTCATTATTGTTTTGTGTCTGGTTAGCATTAAAATAAGAAAACTTTGTTGAACACACACATACACACACTTTATATTTTATAGCAGTTTAAGAGTCACAGAAAAATTGAGTGGCAGGTACAGAGATTTCCCATGTAACTTCTGCCCTACACATGTTCTGATGCTCCTTGATTAAGACGGTGGAGGTTGCAGTGAGCCGAGATTGCACCACTGCACTCCAGCCTGGCGCCTGGTGACAGAGCGAGACTCTGTCTCAAATTAAAAAAAAAAAAAAAGAATAGGACTACAATCAGATAAACCTGTCCTAAGTTGAAAACAGTTAAGTCCCAAGTGCATTTCAATTTCTTATATTTTTAATTTAGTCTGGGTTTATCTGGACTTAACCCCACTGTAAATCGAGGACAGTACTAAATGCATATTGCCTTCACACCATCTTAAAGCTGAAAAACCGTAACTCGAACAATTGCAAGTTGGGAAATGTCCATATAACTTCTCCCATTATCAACATTCCCATCACTGTTTTACTTTATAACCTGTGTTCACAAGCTTGTGGTTCTTTTGCTGCTTTGGCCTGATCACCACCCCACTGAAGTAAGAAAAACTACTCTCCTACTATTTGTAATAAAATCTACGCCCCTGCCCCCCTAGTAAAGGCTTGTGCTCTCAATTTACTGCTGATTATAATGACCATCTTGACATGAATCATGGAAGCCCTTGATAGCTACCACCTTTTTCCAATTGACTGTCTCCGATCCAGCTGTAACAGCCTCTTAACTGATTCATCTCCTTTGTTATTCCACTTCAAACTACTTTACACGAAGTAGCTCTCCAGTATTTAAAAAATACAATCGGATCCGGATCGCTTCCTTATTCAAAACCTTCTAGTGGCCTCTCGGCACCCTTAGAATAAAATCCCAATTAATGATCAAGCCCTAATGATTGAGACTTTAGTACTTCTTAGCTTGATTTCTATCACTCCCTCCCCACACTGTCTCTTGTTTCTCCAATGTGCCCCTAGTTCATCCCCCTCTGCAGGGCACTGATGTTGCTGTTTCTTTTCTTTTTTTGAGATGGAGTCTCATTCTGTCACCCAGGCTGGAGTTCAGTGGCGTGATCTTGGCTCATTGAAACCTCTGCCTCCCAGGTTCAAGTGATTCTCCTGCCTCAGCCTTCCAAGTAGTTGGGAAACATGTACCACCATGCCTGGAAAATTTTTGTATTTTTAGTACAGACAGAGTGTCACCATGTTGACCAGGCTGGGCTGTTTATGGAACTTTTTTCTGCAGATTTTTTCATCACTCATTTGCTCTCCTCATTCAAGTCCAGACTCTGCTAATACTGCTTCAAAGATTCTTTTGCTTATCACACTGTATAGGTAATAAGTCATTACCTAGTCCCATACACACTTTACTTTTATCTCCTTATATTTCTTAATAGTACTTCAAATACCCTAGTTATTTGTTGTATAACTCTACACATTAGAAAATGAGGGCCATTAAAAAATAAGCTTGTCTCCAAGTCACTTCTTTAGCCCCATTCATCTAGTAGGTGCTCAATAAATAGTTGTGGAATGAGGAAATAACTTGAACATTCTTTGGCATAGAAGCCCAGCCTAAATCTCTTAAGAGTCTGGTCCAAAAGACAAGTGAGTAAAATCATCTTGTATAGATTAAAAATTACCCCCTTCCTTATGATCACACACCGTGCCTTCTCATTCATTCCTTTCCAAAAGAATTTTAGTGTCTCTTGAGAACACTGACCTGGAGGTTAAGAAGCATCCATTGCATAGAGGTATTTGTTCCAGGGGTTAAAGGGATATTCATGCAAATTGAGTTTTGCTTTTATGCTACTAGCCTGTCATATTTTACCAAACCAAAAAAGGAGATTTTAAAAAACATACGGCAAAATCCTCGTTCTAAAATTCTTACTCCAAATGTACAAATATAAATGAAAACTTTCTCACCTATAAGCCAGAATGATTTTTCTTCCAATTAATTTAACGGGATTTTAATAAAGATGCTTAAGCATTGTTTTCCCAACTGGGCCCAAAATACATTCTAAAAATAGAAATCATCTACGATCATTTTGTCTGAAAGTTTCTTGCACTAAATAATCCAAAGATATCACAGCATCATTGAAGAGCATAGAAGGGAGTGTTTATATACTTGTTAGACATAAACATGCTATAAAACTCAAGGATGAGGGAGATTTTCCGAGGGGTTGGTCATATATAACATGAAAAGCCTCAATAGAATATGCCTAGCATAGAGTAGCTGCTCAATAAACACGTGTCAAATACATAAAAAAAAAAAGAATGCAACTCACTTTTCCTCTTTCAAACATTTGAAAAGCTGTAGTTTATTGAAAATACTGAGTCTGGAAGCTCACAAAAATTTTTTTCCACAAAATCCAAGAGGCTATTTTAATTCTCCATCATTTCAACCTAATAGATGCCTCCTTGAAAGAATCTCTTCATTTGTTATTCTGACACTGCACAAACCTGAGTCCCTTTTCAGTTTTTGTGTTTTCTTCCTACTCTATCTCTTTTGATTTCTTCTCTCCCTCCTACTATCCCATATGTCTAAGATTCTCTATGGCCATGTATTTGCCCATGACACTTTAAGTTCACTTTCCCAGAGAGTTCATACATTTTCATAGCTTTAAATATTTCCTCTATGCTGATGACTCAAATAGCATTTCCAGTCCTCACTATTCAATGATGCTTCAGTTCCAAGAATCAAAAATCGTGCTGCCAAATTTCTGATTCCAAAAAAAAAAAAATGTTTTTCAAGAATTTGCATAAGTCCACTTTGCCCCCTAAGTGATATTTACACAAGGGCGCTGAGAATTTACAGCGTGTTTCTTTACTTGTTTTTCCCAGTACGAATCCTGGCTTATCATTACTTTCAACACCTTCTCCACAGTCATATCCAAGGTTTCATAAAGCTAATTTTCCTTCTCAGAAAACCTCCCACTCTTCACTAAATATACAAATCCAGCAGACTTTTTAAATGCCAGGTCCAATGGATGCTTTGCTGTTTAAGCCAGGGAAAAAGAAAACCAAAAAACAAAACACTGGACATGGAAGGAGGAGAATTGGTTTTCTATTTTAGTGGGTGACCCCAGGAAAACAACTTCTCCCTAGGTCTTAGTTTTAACAGCACGAGGTATTGTGGGAGTTAATTACATGGTCATGCTCAGTTTTATTAGCTCTTTCTCATCGGAATATAAATATTCACTTAGAATAATTTGCCTTTTCCCCCCATTACACTCTATGTACAATCTCACTATTTCCCAAGCTTAGCAATTCGCCTATTCTCCTCCATTAGTTTCACTAGTGGAGATGGAAATACTCACAATGAAAGTCTACATGATTATGACAGTCTGACTAATAAGAACTCACCTACAAATGCTCAGATTAAATTAAAAGACTTTATATGTTACCAAAAATAAAAATAAAAATCTATCCATCACATAAAAAAACTAAAATGGTTTTTAGATAATTATAGGCTTAGCAAACTTAAACCATCTAGAAATGAAATATTATTTTCTTCTAGAAAAGAATTAAAATAACAAATGCTGTTTTGACATTGTTGTCATTTAAACTGAAACAGACATTTGAAGCTAAGCTTTGTTGGTCCACATCTCTGGCCACTGCCGTAATCAGTATGTGATCACTTTCCTCAGATTTGATTGATAATTACGTAATCTTAAATATTCCAGTTGTTTCTATGAAAAATATCTCCTAGGAATGAAAAATTACCTAATTTTATAAAATTTGGCTCAGATAGTAAAGGCCTCTTCTCAGTAAGGAAGCAGTGGTTATTAGTCTTCTTGTCGTAGGGTTTTCTCCTGATAGAAAAGCACACCTAAGGTCAGGCCAGGCCACTGCTCATTGTGATTAGGTTACACGATACCACATATATCGACCCCCTTGTACTGTGAGGACTGTGTCACTGTAGAGGAGAGCTGGAATTAAAACTGTGTGTCTGCGTGTGAGGGGAGAGGAAAAAAGCGAATATGTGTGCATTTGTGTAGATGTGTGTATACATGCTATTCTATTCAAATGTATATGGAACTAGAAATAAATTCATGGTTGGCAGAGTGAGTGGAGTATGAGGTCTTAACTGTTAATAAACTCAAAGGCTTTGAGAGTTCTGAAAATGTTAGTAAGAAAGGTGGAAGGAAGAAATTAGTCAAGCAGTCAGTTGGTAAAACTCCTTAAAACCAAGAACAGCCTGAAAATCAAACTGTGGGCCCTAGGTAAGAAGGAGTGTGTGTCCTTGAAAGGAAACACTTACTCTGTGAACCCAGATGAACAAATTCCACTTTCTTTTTAGACACATTTCTGTCTCCTTGGCCTGCCTTAGTCTTCTGCTTTTCACCTATTTTACATATGCCTACCTTTCTGAGATTAGCTGCTGGAGAAATCTTCATTTATATAGGGTGAATCATCACTTCAGCCCCTAATGGGTCCTGGGCCAAGGTCCCAGGCCAAGCTTTCACTTCAGCCCCATTCAGCACACTCCTCCTCCTTTCCAGTCCATAAAAACCCCTGGACTCAGTTTCACAGCTGGCAACCCTGTTTTGGGTCTCCTCTCTTTGCTGAGAGCTCTTCTGTTGCTTAATGACTCTGACTCTGCCTTACTCACTCTTCCGTGTCTGCATGCCTTTAATCTTCTTGTCATGGGACAAGAACCTGGAGCGCAGCTTGCTGGTGGTACAGTAAAAGAGCTGTAACACTCCCTCCCACTCGCTGAACAGCAGGAGCGAAAAGGCTGCAACACTAGCCCTGAAAAATGCAGCACGTTTACGTTAAAGAGATAATATCCATATTGATTATCCCCAAAGATTCAGGAATTATCTAGACTTAGAAAGACATTACCTATCTGAGAATAAAGACATCATTATTTTCAATCTCAATAAATAGAAAAAAAAATAAGATGCCATAAGGAGTTTTAGCCGTTGCTTCCAAAACTGAGCTGTCTTACGTTATGAATTTATTTAATAATCTCAAATCACTGGTTATAAATGCAAAACTGTTTTTTTTTTTTTTTTCACTAACTGTCCACATCTATGCAATATTGAAGCTCATGTTCTTGGTGGATAAAAACTGTGTTTGTTAATAATTCTTTGGCCTAATCTCATTATTTTCATCCATTTTCAATTATTCAGTCTCATCTTAGTTTTTATTCATCCCTATTCATTTTTAAACTTTATTTTATATCCTAAAATATATTATTTTTCCTTCAGTTAAGTATGAGCTGAAGTGCTAATGGCTACAAGGTAGGATGGGTTTGATGTGGCTCTCATACTTCTTCCTATCTTCTTTCCTTGGTATCAGCTTCTCAGTTACCAATGAGGGGGAGAAGGAGAAGGAAAACACAGATCCTTTCTTATCTGAAAGCTGCAACACCCCACTCTTTCACCCCACCCACTGCCCATCCCCCACTGTTCTAGTATTTTGTTTACAGGCTCAATGTGTAGATATGGCAGCTCACTCTGAGCAGCGGCCTTGGGCATTGACAGTTTCCTGAGAGTTTACCTGTATTCTCCTAGCAGAACTCCAGAATGTGTATGGTCTCAAGTGGAAAATCCTCCCTGCAGCAATCTCAGCAAAACTTGGTTCTGATTGCATCCATCCTAAGGTTAATTCTAGGGTGGGCACCCCGCAGGATCCTATCCCACACTGCTTGAGAAGTGGGAGTGTGGGCTTTGCCCCTGACCCCTCTGCTGGGCCTCTCCCAGCATGCTCTCCCACAGTTTGCTTCTCTGCTGTTCCATTAGCACAAGGCATGCTTACAACCAGAGTTCCAAAAATGTAACACATAACAGGTTTACTATCGTGGGTCTTCCCCTCCAATGGCTTAGCTTGGGAAAAATAAAGCAGTTACTAGATTTCAGGAAAATAGAGTCACATCTTTGTATTGGGTAGCATTCCAGAAATTAGATATATTTTTTTTTGTTTTCATTCATAAAGACAGAGTTTTCAAGCTGACAAAAATGCCTTTCTTTTCTTTTTTTATCTACTTTATCCTGTAAAGTTTCCATGACTTATTATAAGGCAATTTGTAACTCTTGGTATCTTAGCATTTTTACAGCCAAGAAAGGCAGAACTGCATACTTCTCACAAGACAATAGGATTTCAGGCTCAACAGGCATGTGATTTTATAATAACGTCAAAGGAACAAATGGCTTTCAGCTCTTCATGTTTATACTGATGATTCCAGGCAGTTGTATTAGTTGAATTTTTAGTCTTTTTTTAAAAAACGCTTAGTCTTGAGGTTTGATTCCTGAGAGAGAAAAACGTACTTCATGCATCTTGAAGCAGGATGGCATTAAATTTCCTACTTCCTTCTCATTGTTTGGTTTAGCTGGTCAACACTCAGGGCTAACTGTGAACTGCCTTGGGAGTTTTAGGGAGGTTAACTATTGGGTTTCATCTCTAGCTTCATGTAAAGCATCTGCAAATAATCAAGACACAGAAAGAAGCTCAGAATGGAGGCAGCCTTCGGGATTTGATTTAACTAAACCTTCCTGTGAGCCACATTTCTTTGTTTACATACATTCCTGCTCTGAAAGCCAACTTCCTGTCATAAAGCTGCATACCAAATTTGAGTATTTAGAAAACAGTGTGGCTCAAACCATTGTAACTCTGGAAATAGACTTCAAATAATTATTATTTTTAAAGGATACGCTATAAAATGCAGCCCCTCATTCTAACATTCACAATTTAAATTCTTTTCATATAACCGCACACATGTTCAGCACACACACACGCACACACGCACACACACACACACACACGCACACACACACACACACAGAGGGGAGAGAGAAAGAGCATCAGTGCCATTTTAGGATAGACCTTGTTTGGAGACTCCAAAGAGACAGTACAAAGACTGAAAAGGAATGGAATTTATTTTTCAAAAGTGATAAATCCCTGAGAGAAGACACAGGGTGTGACCAATCCCATATGGTATAAATTTCAGCTGTACAAGTTTCTCGGATAATTCAGCTGTCATGATTCCTTTAGCTCCTTCAGTGTATTGTCCTTTTATCAGTTACCTTCCACTTTCTAGATCTTCTATCTCTCTTCTTTTGCAAAATAGTACTCAATACTTTCTTCCCTACTTTATCCTGATATTTCATTCTCTCTCCTAACAAATCTCTTCTTTTTCCTCGGTGATACCTGTTTTTAAATTATACTCTAGGTCCGTAGTTACACTCCTCCTATTCCAGCCTGCTACTCACCAAGATGTAATTCATAAGGCTCAGTTTAAAGCCTATGACTAGATCTTATGAGATTTACTTAAATCAAACTTCAACTACCACCCAGAAGTTGTATTTTGCAAGGTCATTGATGGCCTGCCTGTTATTAAGTAGAAGAACAATGGGCGGTTTTCACCATGTATTTATTATGCTTTCTGTAGAATTTGGAACTCTTTGCAGCACTCTCCTTGAAACTTTATCCTTCCTCAGTCTCCATGACGTTACTGTTTCCGCGCTAATCATCATCATGGGCTCCACTTCCTCCATCAGGCTTTAAATCTTGGGGTTTTCTAGGATATCATTTTTAGATGTAGTTTTCTTTCTAATCTGCACATGTTCTCTATTTCTCTTCCGTGGTTTTAGCAATAAGGCAGATGCTGATGATTCCCAAATCTACATACCTAGCCTGTGGTTTTCTCTCATTTTTTGTATCCTTTTAGTGACCAATTCCTACCAATCTTACCTACAAATCTCACTTGGATCTATGATCTATCTCTATTCTCTATCAGAGAAACAGTATAATCTAAAGACCTCTGGACTCAAACTCCCTCTGTGCCAGTCCTGACTCTGCTACTTGCTACCTGTGTAATGGTGAGTAAGTTATTTAACCCCTCTGTCCCTCACCTTACACACCAGTAAAATGAAGATAGGAAGAGTAACTTACTCACAGGATATGCTGATGTTATTACCATTACTATAGTTAATTTCACTCTCTTTTTAAAAACTTCTTCTTGTTTTTTTTTAAATTAGAGAGATGTCTTGCTCTGTCATCCAGGTTGGACTGTAGTGGTGCTCTCATGGATCACTGCAGCCTCAAACTCCTGGGCTCAAGTGATCTTTTCGCCTCAGCCTCCCACATAGCTGGGACAACAGGCAGTCGCCAACACATCCAGAAAATTATTTTATTTTACTTCTGTAGAGACAGGGTCTTGCTATGTTGCTCAGGCTGTTTTCCAACTCCTGATATCAAGCAATCCTCCCACCTTGGCCTCCCAAAGTGTTGGGATTATAGGCACGAGACACTGCATGGTGTTACCATCATTTTAAAATCTCAGCTGTAATAATCCACTAACAGGTTTCTGTGCCATCTTGGCTGTTGTATAATTAATCTGCAAAACAGTCAGACAGATCTTCCAAAAGTGTTATATATAATCTTTTTGATGCATAAAATTCTGGATATGCTTCCATTAATTTCACAGTATAATCCTGATGAGCCACATTCCATATATTATTCTTGCCAAACTCGAACCTAATGCACTGACACAGAAGAGAATGGAGTACATCACATTCTCCTTCAACTTTCAACCAGCAATTATGATCCCATATATCCAACATTTTAGTAATAGAATTATTTTCCCTTTAACAAAAATTTCTGTGTAACTATTTCTTAAGCTACATTCTAATAAACAGGCAAGATCAAAATGAGATCTAATAATTTTTGTAGGGCCAGCCAAGTTATATATTGAGGCAGAAAGCTTAAAATGCAAATATCACGCAACATCTATGCATGGCCACCTATCATTTATATTCTTTATTTGTCTGACCTCCTTTACATTTTGTTCCTGGTGTTTCATTTTACACTGTCATGCTTCACTGTACTGCAACAATAACCACGGAAATAAAATAAATTGATTGTGTTCAACAGAGATAGAGTAGATAGCAGAGGTAATTAAGTATAGAGGCAAATCTTCCTGCAAAACCAAAATTGACATTTTCTTTCTATCATCTTAAAACTTTTTTTACTCCACTCTGAAAATGATGTTTGCTTAAGGGGAAAAAAGACGACAGCCTAGTATGTATTGTAGTAATGTGAGTTCTAAAATTAGACACTCAGGATAATCACGAATTAGTGTCCTGAGAGCCATTGTAGCTGTGGAAAAAAATATTAAAGTTAATTAAAACAGTCTTTTAGAATATCCAGATGTACCATACTACACTGAATATTCTAAAGGATGTAGAAATAATAATTTTTTTCTGTTCATTTTGGGCACTCTGTATGGTGTATTTTTTTTAATCTAAAGTAATAAGTTCAAAGTTTAAAGTTCAAAGTAGTGTTGAGTATTCCCAAGACTTTACATATAATAAACAGAAACACAGAAAGAGACAATGACTGCATAGAAACAAATCATACAAAGAGTGATGCAACTATATCAATTTCTATATCGCTTTTAAAAAGAATATTGATTTTATTTTTTTGAGAGAGAATCTTGCTCTGTTTCCCAGGCTGGAATGCAGCACACCATCTCAGCTCACTGCAACCTTTGCCCCCAGGTTCAAGTAATTCTCATGCCTCAGCCTCTCAAGTAGCTGGGATTACAAGCATGGGCCACCATGCCTGTCTAATTTTTATATTTTTAGTAAAGACGGGGGTTTGCCATGTTGCCCAGGCTGGTCTCGAACTCCTGGCTTCAAGTGATTGCCTGCCTCCACATCCCAAAGTGCTGGGATTGCAGGCATGAGCCACTGCACCTGGCCGACTTTCTTATTGTTACTAGACTTGACATAACATGCTTGGGGCAATTTTACCAAATAAAATAATATAATCTATAACCTATAATTTTCAAATTCCTTGTCCAATTTTTCAGATTAATTATAGTAATGTTGTTTAGTTACTGTCAGTATTTTTAGGTATTGAAGCAAAAATATTGCAAAAACTTACCTACTCAATAGAATTAATTATATGAGTTTATTTTAAAATGACACTTAAAGTACATTCTCAAGAAACCATCATTTCTGAGAGATGGTTAGCATTGCACATTTATTTTCCTAAGACTGGAATGGATTGATTATTGGCAAATTTTTCTATTATGTGTTTGTATTTTTTAGAAATAACTAATTTAAAGCTTCTTTATTTCAGAAATAACATTTTAATACATAATATTTGATATATTTATTGCATCCAATATTTACAGATGCATGAGAGAGAATATTTTCACACCATTTATCAAAAACCAAACTAACTAAAAAACCTTCTTCCTTGTTAACAAGTGCTATTTAAGCAGCAGTGCGTGTCTCCTCACATTTGAGAATTTGATTAGGTCTTGAAGACAGAATAACAGAAGTGCCAGAACTCAGGCAGTTTGCTTGGAGTTGTGCTGCCTCATCAGTCCCTCAGATTCAGGCAGGGGAACTGTCAGCAGAAATACTCCAAAGTTTGCTTTGTGAAATGTAGATAAGTGGTCCCCCAGGTAAGTAAGACTCAGACAATGAAGCTTTACAGATTGCCAACAACACCTTAATTGCGTTTGAATATGAACAGGAAGTTGATGCAGTTCTCTGCTGTAACATGAAATTTAGATTAAGTAGGCATGTGCTTTATTCAGTACCCTTAGAAACTTCGGCATAGATGCCAGCAACATATTAATACTTGATCATCTTTAATGTTTAAAAAGTCTAAATATTGAAACAATCAAGATGCACATGCAACATATTATCTTCTTAAGTGTTCATTATTTTATTATACATGTACTAGGCCAGATGTAAAGAAATAGATTGTGTACACGGAGAATAACTACATATCAAAACATTCTATGTCACTCTAACACACACCATCCAGTTTCTTTCCTTTGCTGTGTTTTCTGCTATTTTATGTTATAACACTATTTATAGAGTTTTTAAAAACTTGTTAATTAAGATCTTTCTTATCATTTAGACTGTAAGTTCTCTGAAGTTAGGATCCCTGTCTGCTTTGATTTATTACTAAATCTAATTAAGAACCACTTCACTCTCTGCAATTGGAATAACCTCAAAACTACCAGTTTAATGAATTAATATGTTTTCAATATTGCTTTCAAAGTAGACACTGTGATTAAATCATATAGCACACGTACAACCATGAAATACACCAAATACGTTTGCTTTTAATATCTAGAAATGTTAAACCAATGATTTCTTTATAAAAATTTGTATATTCTTATTAGGAAAAATAATTTTTTAAAAAACCTGTTTGTACCATAGAAAATAGTGTGTATAACACTTAAAAATATTTTTTAAAATTTAGAATTTCAGATATTGGCAGTATTTTTCCAGATTCTATCCTGATATTCTTTGATTAACCAAAAAAAGTAAGATAGAAAAATGATATGCTTATGCCTTGTATATAAAATAATAAAACTGCAGACACATCATTATTCTAAGTTAACATACCTTTACTTGGCTGGTCCCTATTGTGTAACACATAGTGTGAGTTTGTAGAATGACTGGCTAGGAAAAGGGGCAAAATTTGTATCCATGAAGTATACAAAAATTAACAGACCCCCACAGGCATGAAACTCTGGCTTTCATTGTGTTGGTTCAAAGCTGATCCCAGTGGAGCAAAGCAGCAAGGATTTGGGGTCTGTTTCTTTCTCACACAACATCCTTTACAGCTCATCATTGCACTCTGCTTTTCCTTGCGATTGCAATGTGGAAATTCCTCAACTTTCTCGTTGAATAATACATAAACTCTAAATCATATCCAGTTTCTTAGTATAAGCATATGTTCAAGGCCATTTCCTAATATAGAATAGATATGCCTTCCGTTTTGATTACATTCTGCTTCACTTGGTTACGTTCCTTTGGACCACCCTGGAACCTCATTTTAATGTAGACAGCTCTCCAATATTTACATAAGGATATATATACAAATTATTTCTGTCTTCTTTTATAAATCTATTGCTACTGTTACTGCTGACTCTTCCATTCTCACTTTTCATTTTTCTTATTTGATTGCAGCCAAAATTCTTGATTTTAGGACTGGTCTTTTTTCTCATGCATACATGACTTAATTTTGTGTTTCCTTAAAGATCAGTTTCCCTGACTCAGTTTCATGTTTCCTTTGTTGACATTTAGTACTTCAGACAACACCTGTGTATACTGATGGCTTAAGAATTGTCCTATAACTATATGTTGAACAAGTAATCTTAAAAATTAAATTCACTTATTTTCTGAAAAATTATGTTTATATTTATACACATGTTTGTAAGTATAAGGATACATACATATATTATATATTGTTATAGTGTAACCTACAGCATATGCTATAGTAGAGGTTTTATGAAAGTCATGTGTGTGTTAGTTTGTTTATATATACTATATTAGTCCCTTATTTTTCCAGGTAGTCTTATTGAATCTAGAAGATCTAAATAAAATATACTGAATTGAAAGTGTGAAATAGTATTCTAAGACAGTGTATGTCATAGCTTAGGACTAGCACAGTGTTTTGGAAAGAAGGTCAATAAATAGCATTAAGCTTCAACTTCAGTGCAGGAGAATGCAAAGTTGAAAGTCGCTCACCTTCTATTTCGACATAAACTGTTAACGGATCGTAATCCGACAGAGAACTTCATCATATACTTTGGTGTAATAATATTTTACTTGTCATAATACTATGTTAACAAAGAAAAGGCTAGAGACATCACACAATATACATATTACAATATACTCATTTTTTTCTTAATTTTAGATTTGGGGGTACATGTGCAGATGTAACAGACCTGCCCATCAACTCTATGAATCTTAAGAAAAAAAAATAAGGCTAGAAAAAGAATGTGAGGATGGAGGGAGGATGAACAGAGAAATATTTCTGAGAGGAATTATATATATTTTACTTTTTTTATAGAATTATCATTCCACATGGAAATTTTATTTTTATCTTTATTTAGATTCTTTCAAATTCTTTATGTTTAGATAGAAAGAAAATTAATAGCCGGGTGCGATGGCTCACACCTGTAATCAGCACTTTGGGAGGCTAACACAGGCGGATCATGAGGTCAGGAGTTTGAGACCAGCCTGTCTAACATGGTGAAACCTCATCTCTACTAAAAATACAAAAATTAGCTGGACGTGGTGGCATGCACCTATAATGCCAGCTACTCAGGAGGCTGAGGCAGGAGAATCACTTGAACCCAGGAGGCGGAGGTTGCAGCAAGCCAAGAGCATGCCGCTGCACTCCAGCCTGGGCAACAGAGTGAGATTCTGTCTCAAAAAGAAAAAAGAAAAAGAAAAATAATAAACAGAGTAGAAAGAAGAAAAATAAAAGAAATTCTGAGATTTTAATAAAACTCTATAGTCTTCTTTACATTCTCTTGATATTAAGAAAAACAGAAAATACACTATTTTATTTCAGAAATTCAAATAATAACTTTGGATATAAATATTTCATTTAGGTTGTTTAGGTAATGTAAGAGGACATGGAACTTACCATTTTCAAATTACAGACTGTTAAAGATTAGGATATTTCTTAGGTCTCAGAAAAGTTCAGTGCAGTTTAACCTTACAAGGGAAATTCAAGAATTAGATTTCTGTTTACAAGGTTATAAAAATTTGTTTCAGATTGTCATCTTTTTTCATGGTGTCATGATAATCCATTTATTCCAATTTAATTTATTGTACTTTGCTGGAATGTCACATATCTTGTTTTCATTAGCATCCATTATTCTTATATATATATATATATATATATATATATTATTGCATTTTAGGCTTTGGGGTACATGTGAAGAACATGCAAGATTGTTGCACAGGTACACACATGGCAGTGTGATTTGCTGCCTTCCTCCTCATCACCTATATCTGGCATTTCTCCCCATGCTATCTCTCCCCCAGCTCTCCACCCCCCCACTGTCCCTCCCTATTTCCCCCCCTGACAGACCCCAGTGTGTGATGCTCCCCTCCCTGTGTCCATGTGTTCTCATTGTTCAACACCCACCTATGAGTGAGAACACTCGGTGTTTGATTTTCTGTTCTTGTGTCAGTTTGCTGAGAATGATGGTTTCCAGGTTGATCAATGTCCCTACAAAGGACACGAACTCATCGTTTTTGATGGCTGCATAATATTCCATGGTGTATATGTGCCACATTTTCCCTGTCCAGTCTATCATCGATGGGCATTTGGGTTGGTTCCAGGTCTTTGCTATTGTAAACTGTGCTGCAATGAACATTCGTGTGCATGTGTCCTTATAGTAGAACGATTTATAATCCTTTGGATATATACCCAGTAATGGGATTGCTAGGTCAAATGGAATTTCTATTTCTAGGTCCTTGAGGAATCGCCACACTGTCTTCCACAATGACTGAACTAATTTACACTCCCACCAACAGTGTAAAAGTGTTATCCATTATTCTTATTTACCAAACTGAAAATGGCTAAAGATACAATTCTTGCTCAGTTGCTACTCTTCCTAACAAAGTTGTATGTTTATTGTTTTAATTTGCTTGACTCTTAAAATATATATATGCAAAATATATATGCATTCTATATATACAGAGAATCTCGCTCAGTTATTTTTTAACATTCCTTTTATCTTTAGACATTAAAGGAAAATTCTTTGCACTTTATGAAACTGAGAAAACTCAACAGTAAATTTGGAAGAATCACTACCGTCTACTTTACCTAGGCCTGAAATTGCTTCTCTCCCACTCTCTCTGAGGTCACTTCACATCCAGAGCAAAAGTCTATTCTGGCCCTGTTGTGTCAGTCTTACAGTGATCACACTCTCAACTTCTTCCCTTTCTTACACAAGACAGTTAGGAAATTCTGACAATTTAATCGGTTTTCATGCTGCATGCAATATATTTCTCAATCAATATTAACAAATACTAAGTTTACTCTGGAATTGCAAAACCATAAAATCTATCTTACTGTCTGAAATAGGCACTTGTTGGAGAAGGCATTATTTAATGGGAATTACCTTTAACCCCAAGAGACAGATTTGGGGTTGTGCCCTCAGTGATATAAGGTGATATAAGGCAAGATTTCTCAAGGTGGGTGGGTACACAACATTCCCTTCCAATAGGATGTTAATAGGTGCCATGTAGAAAATAAAATATCCTCATTTGTGTGTGTGTGTGTGTGTGTGTGTGTGTGTGTGTGTGTGTGTGTGTATAAAGGGATGGATTGAAAAAGTAAAGTGAAAGTGAGTAACTTTACATCAAGGATCTTGGAGTCTGTAATACATTAACGTGCAACATCAGTCTGCAAAATGTATTGAATCATATGGAAAGTCTAAGTTTCATGTATTTAACATAAGCCCCAATCCTATGAGTCAGTGTAAAGACAATTGTCTTCATGCTGAAGGATGCCATGTGGACTTGTCCACATTGTCCAAGAGCATCGTCTCAATCCTCTGTCTTCCTCCTATAAAGTCTATAAAGCCCACTCTGAAATGTTTACCATTAGGTGGTGAGCAGTAAATCCTGATTAAGATGAGTTATTCCAAGAATGATTTTCCTACCTGAAAGAGCATAGTATAGGCAGGTAGAAGGAACTCCAACAAGAAAATGAGTCCTCTTTCTTTCTCTGTACAGACGGGTGACATTACCTCTGATACTTGGTTCTGGACTCTATATGGCTCAATCTAACTTACTCAAGTTTTTCATTAGGATTTCAGAAAACACTCTAGTTAATAACAATTTGCGGCTGGGCGCAGTGGCTCACTCCTGTAAACCCAGCACTTTGGGAGGGCGAGGCGGGCGGATCACGAGGTCAGGTGTTCAAGACCAGCCTGGCCAATATGGTAAAACCCCATCTCTACTAAAAATGCAAAAATTAACCGGGAGTGGTGGCGCATGGCTATAGTCCCAGCTACATAGGAGGTTGAGACAGAATAGCCTGGACCTCAGAAAGGGAGGTTGCAATGAGCCAAGACTGTACCTCTGCACTCCAACCTGGGTGACAGAGCAAGACTCCATCTCAACACCCTCCCCAACCAAAAAAAAAAAAAAACAATTTGCTAGTTTGTCTCCTTCCTGCATGTATCTGTCTTAGAGCTTTATAAGTAAAACCAGTTTTGAATGAGGGGCAGAATTAAAATATTGCGGGTATCACTGGCTAAATGTGTCAAAATTATTTTAGATCACAGCTTAAATACATACTTTATTCAACATTTAACAGAATATAACAATTCTAAACTAGCATAATTCCATTTTTTGTTCTGTTTTAAATTTGAACTTGTGAAATTTAGTATGGTTAAAATATTGGTTCTACTTACTAGCTAGATGTCTTTATTTACCTTTCTAATGTCTTTGAGCCTCAATTTCCTAGAATATAAGTGGGGATAATTCATATCTACCTTGTAGTAGTATTTCAAGTAATGATTAAAATGATACATGTAAAGTTTGTGAAAGAAAAATAGAATTTTAGGACCCCAAACTATGCCAAAGGGAAGGTTAAGCTTGGGAAGTGAGTCAGGCAAAAACTGCCTTCCTGTTGTTCTGAAACAGAGAGCTTTAATTTCACATGCTTACTTTATCTTATGTAAAATGTAGATTTACTGGGCCAAAGAAATGAATAATTGACTTTCCCCACTCTCTTCTTCCCACATGTAAAATGTAGATTTGCTGAGCACTAATCAGAGCCTCACAAGAATGTAACCGCTGACATCATTGCCTACCCACCCTCTTTTATTTTCTTCCCTTCCTGCTTACTCTTTCCTCTTTAAATATTGAAGTTCCCCAAACCCTCATTGGAAAAAGCACAGGTCACAGATCCTACAGTGTCTTATGTTTCTTTTTGTCAGGTGCATCCTCAGCCTTGGTAAAATAAGCCTTTAGTCAACTGAGATGTACCTCAGTCCCTTTTTGGTTTACAAGTTTTTAAGAGAGCAGACAGTATAAGTGATAGGTAGATTATGATAGCTACAAATTTGCCCACTTATAATTGCCTCACCATATAGCAGCCAGCTTAAATTTGATCATGCCCTGTTTAATACCATCCACCCTTAAATAGATTTCAACATTTCCACATACGCAGTTGTCCTGTCTTACTTTACTGCTTCACTTTTGTGCCGCTTTTCATGTTTCTTTATCTCTCTGGTCACAGTGACTTTTAATCTATTTCTTTCACACACCAAGCTTGCTTCTGCCTCAAGATATTTGTACTTGCTCTTCTTATTTCCCAAAATTCTCATCTGGAAAATTTTTATTTGGTTGAAATCTCCTGTCACTTCTGACTCTGTAGAAATCACCTTTCCTGAACATCTGAATACCCCCATTGCCTTACCTTTTCATGATATTTCCCATTAGTTGAAAGTCTCTTACATGTTTCTTTGTGTACTTGTTTGCTGCTTATCTTCACCATAAGAATGTCATTTCTGTGGGTGTAGAGGCCCGCCATTCTGCTGTTTTCTGCAATGTACTCACAGTGCTTAGAACAGGGTTTGTCACATAGTAAATTCTCAATCAATTTTTGTTCAATAAAATAAATAGCGTAGACTGTGGCCGTCTAAGTGATTCTTTTGTGGGTTTGGCCAACACTAGAAGCTGTGAATATTCTGGTATGTGGCACCAGAGGAAAGTGCCTGGGGGGATAGCTGAGAGAGTAAGATATTTAGTCAGCAATCTTAGCCCTTCATTCTTCTAATCAATCATACCTTTCACAATTCATGTTCTGGTTCAGAAAAGGAAGATGACAAAGTTAGGACATGATACATATATTTCTCACCAGTATATAGTCATGGTTTCTACTATTATTCTCCAGTTAAAGGTTCTAGGGTTGCTTGAAGAAATGGCAGAGTCTAGGGCTGAGGCAGAGAACGTACAAGACGAGCTGGAGCATCTCACAGCACATAAAAGTAAGAAAGTGTTCAAATAACAAAAATATCTCACAATAATGGAGATATGTCAAAGGTACACAAGAGCCAATCGAAAAGAGTTCTCAAGGGTCAGAGAACAATTTGAGCAACAAAATAAACTAGTACTGGATTATAACACAAAGTATAAAATATCCATGAATTTATACTAACATAAAGAGATAATTGAATAAATAAATGAATGGGGCAGAAGAGACAAATCAGAATAATTCCTAATAATTTAGGTAGCTATTCTACTCTCAAGGTGGTGGAACATAAATCTCACTCTTTAAGTGTGGGATACTCATGGTGACTTACTTTGAAAGAGTATGATATGGAAAGAGTAAGAAAATAATAACTGGCTAGACGTGGTGGCTCACGCCTCTAATCCCAGGACTTTGGGAGGTTGAGGTGGGCGGATCACAAGGTCAGGAGATCGAGACCATCCTGGCCAACATGGTGAAACCTTCTCTTTAATAAAAATACAAAATTCAGCTGGGCGTGGTGGCACATGCCTGTGTAATCCCAGCTACTTGGGAGGCGGAGCCAGGAGAATGAGAATTGCCTGAACCAGGGAGTGGAAGGTTGCAGTGAGCAGAGATTGCACCACTGCACTCCAACCTGGCAACAGAGTGAGACTCCATCAAAAAAAAAAAGAAGGACATTACACTGAGAAACCTGACACTTGTGGGTGATCAAGATTAACATCAGCAGTGGTAAATCACATTCTAGTCTATACCACTGACATGATGTGATAAAAGTGACACTTTGCCTCTGTGGTCTCCCTTCCCAAAAGCCATAACTCCAGTCTGATCAAGAGAAAAACATGAGACAAATCCCAACTGATAGACATTCTACAAAACACCTGACTGGTACTTACCAAAACTGTTAAGGTTATCAGAATAAGAACAGTCTAAGAAACTGCCTCGGTTAAGGGGAGCCTGATAAGATAAGGTGACTAAAAGTACAGTGGTAACCTGGGTGGGATCTTGGAACAGAAAAGGAACACTAGACAAAAACAAAATAAATGTAAATAAAGTATGAACTTCAGTTAGTAATTTATCAACATTGGTTTATTGGTTGTTATAAACATACCAATCTATTGTTAACAATTGGAGAGATCGTGTATTGGTAATGCAGGATTTTTGCTCCTTAGTTCAGCTAAATCTGGGTTCTTGTGTCATAACCAGAAGAAATTAGGCACATGGACACATTGAGGGGTGAGGAGAACAGAGTTTACTGGATGAAAGGAAAAAGGAAAGAAAGCACTCAGCAAAACAAGAAGGAGGCCTGCCAATGGGTTCCCACCACCTCACAGATTGAACACCAGGCCACCACACATGAGCTGAAGAGTCCAGGTTCCTCTCCCTTGCACAAGATGTGAACCTCCCGTGGCTCCAGTCCATCATCCCAGTGTGCAGGCGAGTCCCCAGTCCACTGTGGACACATGCAGACAAGACTCTGGGTGGTTCCTTTATCTGCACAAATGGATCTGATGTAAACACTTGTGGGGCGGGGCAGAGATTCTCCGGATATCCCCCTTATTTGCCTCCTGAATCTATCATTGGGTATATGGGAACTCTCTGTGTTGTCTTTGCAACTGTTCTGTTAAGATAAAACTATTCTAAAATTACCGTTAGGTAAAAAGAAAACTTTAGGACAACTATCCACACTTGACTATTTAGACAGACAAATGATGAGTTTGCTGAGAGTGAAGATTTAAATACACTTCAGACACATTTATTCTAAATATTAAATATTAATATTTTGATTTAGAATATTAAATATTCTAAATAAAAAAGCCTGAAGGTGTTGTGGGAGCCGGCGAGTGGGAAGAAACAGATTCATATCTTTTAATCTAGAAGTGACATCATGGGGACTTTCCTGTTTAAAAGGTACCAAGTTAACACCCCCTGCAGCACCCACTCCAAAGTTCTTGCTAAAACACTTTATAAAGCAAAGATTAACACTCTAACTACTGTCAGAATTTTTTTTTGAGACAAGTTCTTGCTCTGTCACTGAGGCTGGACTGCAGAGGCATGATCATGGCTCACTGCAGCCTAAACCTTCTGGGCTCAAATGATCCTCCTGCCTCAGCCTCCAAGCAGCTGGAACCACAGGCACATGCCACTATACCTGGCTAATTTTTTAACTTTTTGGAAGAGACCAAATTTTTGGTAGAGACTAAATATTCTAAATATTAAATAAATGTTTCTGAAGTGTATTAAAATGTGTTTATGGGTAGGTGTAGAATAAATGCTTAATATATAAATAAGTTAATTGATTAAAAAGGTAATATTTTATTTTAGCTAATGGTTTACTAATTTAAAAAATTACTTTTATACTATTTTTATACTTTTGAGAGGAGAACAAATAAAAAAGAAGTTAGGCTTATTAATTTCATATCAAACAGAGGAACAAATCCCTATGTAATATTTCATTTTAGCTAAATTTAAAACAAAATAAAAATAGCATAGTTTTTGTGATTCTTTCCATCATAAATCAAAAACTTTTTAGAAACATTATCTCATTTCTTCCAACATCATTTTGTAGATTAAGGTTGAAAAAATGTCAAGCACATCTTTTTTATATAAAGGATAGTACTTTAATAATTCAGGCTCTGACTAATATTGTTCAATTTAGTCATTTCTAAGCCTGAATTAACCAACTTCCTTTGGGATGTATAATTATTTTTAGCCCAGGGCAGATATTTATATAAAATTCCCCAAGAAAACCATCTACTCTTGTCTCTGTTCCCAGAATCCTGACTAAAAAAAAACATTAAACCTCATGAAAATCATATTAAAGAGCAGGAACTTATCTAATGTAAAGTTTACCATACTTAAAAAAAAGGGGCTCTTTTCAAAACAGGTAAAACTTCAAAAAATAATAATCATATGTTGGTAAGTATAGTGAAATTGATATTCTTCTACATTACTGGTAACAATGTTGATTAATTACTTTTGGAAGAAAACTAGAAAGTATGTATCATTCCTCCACAAATAATCTCATATATTAAAATGTATCATAAGTAAAGAATAAAAAATATTTTAAAGGAAAAGAAACTCAATGCCTGCAAATGAGATTTAATATAGCATACCTTTCGGTATTTTTAAAGAAAACTTAAAAAAAGAATCCCATAACATATACAAGAGTAAAGAGCTGGATAAGAAAATAATATCACACTGTTAAAGAGATTTATGTGGTCATTAAACTACTTGGAAAGAATACGAAACAATGCAATAATGCCTTTATTAAAAAGTCACTATAAAAATGTTTAGTAAGAAAATCAAGCTTAATATTGATTATTCTAAATAATTACATGTCTAAGTTTTACAGCTATTTTTTCCTAAAGTTCAACTGATCTGAGCATATGGAAAGTCACGTTAGCCCAAATTGACCATTCTTGAAAGTATCATTAAGGCTCTTCTAGGGTTGTAATGATTAACCAGAAACAAGACCTTAAATTTCTTTTCAGGCACAAGCCAAATAAGTCATGAACCACTGAGTAAAATTTGAGGAGTTCAGGCAATTATTCATATGTTGAATTGGATACACACGCACATACACATACAAAAGTCTTGAAAAGAAAACCTAGCTTTGCTTTCAGGCATACTATTAGCTACACACTTGTAAAAGGAGACCAGACTAAACTTTTAAATTTTCCCTGAACATTTACAAACTCATTTCCTACCTGTCAGGTTCCTAAATCTATGCTCTGTTATTAAGTCAACAAAACAAGATTAGTGTATGATATGGTTTGGCTGTGTCCCCACCCAAATCTCAACTTGAATTGTATCTCCCAGAATTACTGCGTATTGTGGGAGGGACCCAGGGGGAGGTAACTGAATCATGGGGGTTGGTCTTTCCTCCTGCTATCCTTATGATATTGAATAAGTCTCATGAGATCTAATGGATTTATGAGGGGTTTACCCTTTGCTTCTTCCTTATTTTTCTCTTGCCACCATGACTAAGAAGTGCCTTTCAACTCCACCATGATTCTGAGGCCTCCCCAGCCAGGTGGAACTGTAAGTCTAATTAAATCTCTCTTTCTTCCCAGTCTCAGGTATATCTTTATCAGTAGCATGAAAACAAACTAACACAGTATAGTAGCCAGGGTTTTGGTCCAGATGACCTTTATCTCCTGGTAGTATGCTTGTGAATGTGTTAGTTTACCTGACAAGGGGATTTTGCATATGGAATTAAAGCTACTTAACGGCTAACTTTAAATTAGGGAAGTTATCCTGAGCTGTCAGTAGGACCCCAATGTAATCGCATGTGCCTTTATAAATGAAAGTGGCTTATATAAATTTTAAAAATTTGTTCCTTATAATATTTATTTTTTGTTTGTTTGTTTTTGAGACAGAGTTTCACTCTTGCTGCCCAGGCTGGAGTGCAATAGTGTGATCTCACTCACCACAACCTCTGCCTCTTGGATTCAAGTGATTCTCCTGCCTCAGCCTCCTGAATAGCTGGGATTAGAGGCATGCACCACCATGCCCAGCTAATTTTGTATTTTTAGTACAGACAGGTTTTCTCTATGTTGGTCAGGCCAGTCTTGAACTCCTGATCTCAGGTGATCCCGCTTCGCCTTACCAAAGTCCTGGGATTACCGTGCCCATCCTAACAATAATTATTTAAAGGAGAGAATATTGTATGCTAGATGTCTTCCATTTGTTCCTCCAGACCCGCTTTACATTCTTCTCCCTTCTGGGGAATGGGTGGTTTAAAAAAAAAAGAAGAAGAATGGAAAAGAGTAGATGAGAGAGATGTAGTAAAAGAAGAGGCAGGAGAGAAGAGGTGAGAGAAGGACTCACTCACCCGTTGCTGTCTTTGGGTATGCAGGCCATAAGCCAACAAGCACAAGCAGCTCCAGAAGCTGAGGACAAGCCGTACTACCCACGCTCCTGCCAACTGCCCAGAATTGAATTTTGCCAATTACCTGCATATATCAGAAAATGGATGCTAAACTAGAGTCTACAGAAGAGAGCATGGCTCGCTGACACCCAGATTTTTGTCCTGTGAGACTAATGAGAGGAATTAGCCCAGCACGCTTGGCTTCTGAAATTGTGATATATCTGCCTACAGAAACCCATGACATGCAGAAACAATGAGTTAATAAATGAATGTTATTTTAAGCCATCAAGTGTGTAGTAATTTGTCACAGCAGCCCTAGAAACTAATAGACTCTCTAATACTTGTGTTTCAAATTTACCGTAGGCACTGTGTATGTAATCTCCCTCATACCCATCTTTCCATTGATATTCCACAAAAAAGAAAAGGGAGGGGGAGAAAGTGAAGGATCAGGGACACCAGAGGATCAAGAAAAGGAATAAGGATAACTAAGAAAAGACAGAATAAGAGAAGAAAGGACCAAAAAATACCGTTTTACATAAAAAGAGAATGCAAAGCAACTCATAGACATTTAGTTGTAAGTTGTTGCTTAATTACTGAATCAAGATATTTTACTTCAGCTGCTGAATCCAGGTGAAAGCAACGACCTCTGTTCTATTTATAACATGAAACAGTTCTAAAGCACTTATGTTAAACAGATTGCATTTGCACTTTTTCTTCTCAATACTCTCCCTAGAATGAACAGGTAAGCCCACTTCCTCCAAATTAACTGGTGTGGAACTGTACCTGTGGCCCACCTGTCTTACACTCTTTGTGTTTAAAGGACTGGATCATAGGTTGTCTATGAAGGGAAATGCTAATATCATGTTTGCTAAGATTTCCACCAGCTAAAGAGCATTTAATTCTCTTCTTTGATTCAATTAGAAGCACAATGATCACATCTCCTCTTCTTTCTTTTCAGGGAAATATCTTCATTACCAATAGCTCTTGGTGTGCAGGGCAGTGGTTCAAACTAGAAGCCCAACTCTTGAAATCTCGGGTTATATTTAAGCACATTTTCATGTATTAAAATGAAACAGTCCATCCTGGGATTGGCTCAGAAGTGAGTTAATTCTTATTAATGTTTTTGTTTTTTTTTCTTTTTTTTGTGTGGTTGTTCTAGGGGAAAATCCCCTTAAAAGCTCCCCTGGAGTGGCTTTCTATTGGAGCTGGCCTGAAGACAGAAATTTTCTAGAATTAGAAGGTTTTTTGCACTAGGGAAATGTTTAACCAACCCTTCATTCTGCTGGCCAAATACATAACAGAAATCAAAGTTGCAAGAAGCAGCTCTTACTGGTGCTTAATAATATCAAATACCTTCCCATACTGAGGGTTATTCATACTAAATATTAGTCTGGAAGTCTATTCCGATGCTCTCACTGTCCACTCCTAACTCTCCACATTTCCTCCTCATACATGTAATTTTTTTCAGGTGCACCACAAAAGCCCCTTTCCTTCAATAAACAGCCTGCAGGTAATTGTGTGTTTCCTCATGCAGAGAGGAAAGAGGGCATACAGACAGCGCAAAATAGATCCATATACATAGTCTCAAAGAAAAACTAGAAAAATAATATCTGTGGAAGTTTACTGAAGCACCAGCCTTTGTCTTTTTTTGCTTTCTAAGAAGAATCATCCGCTGTTAGTAGTAATCCTGAGACTCTTAGAATGAAGCTTGGCTAGCTAAGTTTCTACCACCATCCCTACCCAACTAATGTCAGTGAAGAATTTATTAACCTGAATTATGATGGTCCACTATACTAGTGTGCACTTGAAACTGTTCATGATGACTCAGGTAAAACTAAAAAAATTTTTTTTTCAGAGACAGAGTCTCATTCTGTCACCCAGGCTGGAGTGCAGTGGTGTGATCTCAGCTGACTGCAACCTCTGCCTTCTGGGTTCAAGCAATTCTCCTGCCTCAGCCTCCTGAGTAGCTGGGGCTACAGGCACACGCCGCCATGTCTGGCTAATTTTTTTTGTGTTTTAGTAGAGACGAGGTTTCACCATGTTGCCCAGGCTGGTCTCGAACTCCTGAGCTCAGGCAATCTGCCCGCCTCGGCCTCCCAAAGTGTTAAGATTACAGGTGTGAGCCACCGTGGCCGGCACCAAACTAAAAATTTAACGTAGGCAGGTAGTTACCACATGCATTTTCTCTCTAGCATGGGAGAGGTGGGGTGGAATGTTTTATATGCATGCTATATGTCTACTTTGTGTTATTCTTTATGGTTCTTTCATAAATCATTTTCAGAGACACATGCACATATATAGACATACACACTGAATTCCCCATTTACAAGATTTATGTGAAATTTTGTTCTATAATAAAGCTACTTTTCCTGTAATACTATTGGCATTTTACCTCTATATTTCTCATCCATCAATGCTATGAAAATGATATGTTGAAATATGCCCTACTGTTGCCTAAAGCATACGTGCAAATTAATTATTTTCATTGTTGTACACAGAGAGAATAAAGAGAATTAGTGGATGGGGAGAGCATCGGAATAGACTTCCAGACTAATATTCCAGATCAGTTGGTTAAAGGTACTTTCAAGTGGAAGTTCTATTTGACCCCAACAATAACATTAACTTTTTCATGTGTTACCAACAATGTGATTTCTTAGCCTCTTAAATTATATGAACCATGTTGCATTATTAACACTGTTTCAAAATTAATGCAATTTAATATCATATAATTCCTATGTTTGTAAGTTAAGAGGTGCAGGGTATCCATTTCTCTTTTATCAGATTAAAAAAGTGGGAGAGGATTACACTGGTAATGATTTGATTTGTTCAGTCATAGAGTGAAAGTAAATCAGAATGGAGTGATGAAGATCAACAGTACACAGACTGGACAATTCAGTAATTCTAATGCAGAGATCTTTTATCAAAGGTAGTCTTTTTTTGTTTTTTCAGAATGTAAGCATAAATATTGTCTGTTTTGCAATAAGATGCAATGATAGCATACAGTTGCCAAGAGGCTCAAGCTGTTCTGTCCTCATCCACAGGAACAGGGTCTTGCCTTAATGTTTAGGGAAAAAGATAAGCGAGCAACTGTTTTCCCCCTTGTACCCTAGACTTACAACTACAGCTATTCCAAAAGTTTTTGTTTTTCCTTTAGGCTACAAGAAGTGTATGTCTCTGTTTGAAACATATTACAAACAGGAAACAGAAAACTTTATAACAAAAAATGTAGAAGAGCATAGTGGAGGTGAAAAAAGAAAAAAAAGCTTTGCTACAGTCCTTGGCTGCCCTATTAACATGCTTACTGATCACATCGAGGGGCTTCTAAGAATGGATGGATTTGAAAACAGCTGTAACAAATGTACGAGTCACTCCATCTATCAATATTTGACTTTTGTATAATAAACCATTCATTGATAGTTGACAGGTATTTATGATTTTCAAGTGAAGCACTATTTTTTATTTTGATTTTGATTTATAATTTGAAATAATCTTCCCAGAAGAATATTAAATATTGTGCTTGACACATCAGCTGAAATTGTGTCATCATCTATTACTAAGATATAACAACATAAAATATTAGATGGTTTTCTGTCAACCTAAAATATTTCTGACAGTGAATCTTAAATAGATCATTAATGTTCATACTTCTGTTGCATGATGAAAGATTTGGTTGATGACTGAAGGGCTTTTTTAACTTTCAAAGTTGTACTGAGTTTTACAGATTATAGAATAACATAGCTGGAGGAATCTTAGTTATTCTTTAGTTTTAGAACAGCTAAAAGTTTAAAGAGGTTAAGTGATTGTTAATAACCTAAAAGTGAAAATTGTATTAAATAAAATAGTCCTTTAGTTATAAAAGCTAAACAAAAATTCAATATATTGGAAAATACTCAGAAAACATTTCTAGTCTTGTGCATGGTATTGTGTCTGATCCTTTCAAGAGAATTAGTTCTTTATCAATGGAAGAAATTAGAGAAGCACGTTTTATCAAAATGCCAGAATGTGGTATCATTAGATGGTTGAAACACTTTTAAAACTCTATTCCTAGAATAGGTTAGTACCATTTGGATAATTAATGTTTGATTCTATCAATACTGAAAAGTTAGTGAAATGTTCTAATAAAGTATATTTTTTTATTTATTTTATTTTATTTTTAAATATATATATTTTATTGCACTTTAGGTTCTGGGGTACATGTGAAGAACATGCAGGATTGTTGCATAGGTACATACATGGCAATGTGGTTTGCTGCCTCCACATCACCTATATCCAGCATTCCTCTCCATGTTATCCCTCCCCAACTCCCTACCCATGCTTTCCCTCCCCTAGTCCCCCCAAACAGACCCTAGTGTGTGATGCTCTCCTCCCTGTGTCCATGTGTTCTCATTGTTTAACACCTGTCTATGAGTGAGAACATGCAGTGTTTGATATTCTGTTCTTGTGTCAGTTTACTGAGAATGATGGTTTCCAGGTTCATCCATGTCCCAACAAAGGACACGAGCTCATTGTTTTTTATGGCTGCATAATATTCCATGGTGTATATGTGCAACATTTTCCCTGTCCAGTCTATCACCGATGGGCATTTGGGTTGCTTCCAGGTCTTTGTTATTGTAAACAGTGCCGCAATGAACATACGTGTGCGTGTGTCTTTATAATAGGATGATTTATAATTCTTTGGATATATACCCAGTAATGGGATTGCTGGGTCAAATGGAATTTCTATTTCTAGGTCCTTGAGGAATTGCCACACTGTCTTCAACAATGACTGAACTAATTTACACTCCCACCAACAGTGTAAAAGTGTTCCTGTTTCTCCACATCCTCTCCAGCATCTGTTGTACCAGATTGTTTAATGATCGCCATTCTAACTGGCATGAGATGGTATCTCAATGTGGTTTTGATTTTCATTTCTCTAATGACCAGTGATAATGAGCATTTTTTCATATGTTTGTTGGCCTCATATATGTCTTCTTTTGAAAAGTGTCTGTCCATATCCTTCACCCACTTTTGAATGGGTTTGTTTGTTTGTTTCTTGTAAGTCTGTTTTAGCTCTTTGTAGATTCTGGATATTAGCCCTTTGTCAGATGGGTAGATTGCAAAAAATTTTTTCCCATTCCGTTGGTTGCCAGTTCATGCTAATGATTGTTTCTTTTGCTTTACAGAAGCTCTGGAGTTTAATTAGGTCCCATTTGTCTATTTTTGCTTTTGTTGCCAATGCTTTTGGTGTTTTAGTCATGAAGTCCTTGCCTATGCCTATGTTGTGGATGGTTTTGCCTAGATTTTCTTCTAGGGTTTTTATGGTGTTAGGTTTTATGTTTTAGTCTTTAATCCATCTGGAGTTAATTTTAGTGTAAGGTGTCAGGAAGGGGTCCAGTTTCTGCTTCCTGCACATGGCTAGTCAATTTTCCCAACACCATTTATTAAACAGGGAGTCCTTTCCCCATTGCTTGTTTTTCACAGATTTGTTAAAGATCAGATAGTTGTAGATGCCTCTGAGGTCTCTGTTCTGTTCCATTGGTCTATGTCTCTGTTTTGGTACCAGTACCATGCTGTCTTGATTACTGTAACCTTGTAGTATAGTTTGAAGTCAGGTAGTATGATGTCTCCAGGTTTGTTCTTTTTGCTTAGAATTGACTTGGCTATGTGGGCTCTCTTTTGGTTCCATATGAAGCTTAAGGTGGTTTTTTCCAGTTCTGTGAAGTGGGTCATAGGTAGCTTGATGCAGATAGCACTGAATCTATAAATTACTTTGGGCAGTATGGCCATTTTCACAATACTGATTCTTCCTAACGATAAGCATGGAATATTTCTCCATCTGTTTGTGTCCTCTCTGATTTCCTTGAGCAGTGGTTTGTAGTTCTCCTTGAAGAGATCCTTTACATTCTTTGTCAGTTGTATTCCTAGGTATTTTATTCCCTTTGTAGCAATTGCGAATGGCAGTTTGTTCTTGATTTGCCTCTCTTTAAGTCTGCTATTGGTGTATAGGAATGCTTGTGATTTCTGCACATTGTTTTTGTATCCTGAGACTTTGCTGAAGTTGCTTATCAGTTTAAGGAGATTTTGGGCTGAGATAGTGGGGTCTTCTAAATATACAATCATGTAGTCCGCAAATAGAGACAATTTGACTTCCTCATTTCCTAACTGAATACCCTTTATTTCTTTTTCTTGCCTGATTGCCCTGGCTAGAACTTCCAATACTATACTGAATAGGAGTGGTGAGAGAGGGCTTCCTTGTCTAGTGCCAGATTTCAAAGGGAATGCTTCCAGTTTTTACCCACTCAGTTTGATATTGCCTGTGGGTTTGTCATAAATAGCTTTTATTATTTTGAGATATGTTCTGTCGATACCTAGTTTATTGAGAGGTTTTAGCATAAACGGCTGTTGAATTTTGCCAAAGGCCTTCTCTGCATCAATTGAGATAATCATGTGATTTTTGTCTTTGGTTCTGTTTATGTGGCAAATTACATTTATAGACTTGCATATATTGAACCAGCCTTGCATCCCTGGGATGAAGTCTACTTGATCGTGATGGATAAGCTTTTTGATGTGCTGTTGCAATCAGTTTGCCAGTATTTTACTGATGAATTTTGCATCTATGTTCATCATGGATATTGGCCTGAAGTTGTCTTTTCTTGTTGAGTCTCTTCCGGGTTTTGGTATCAGGATGATGTTGGTCTCATAAAATGATTTGGGAAGGAGTCCCTCTTTTGGATTGTTTGGAATAGTTTCAGAAGGAGTGGTACCACCTCCTCTTTGTATGTCTGGTGGAATTCGGCTGTGAACCCATCTGGACCTGGGCTTTTTTGATTGGTAGGCTATTAATTGCTGCCTCAACTTCAACCCTTGTTATTCGTCTATTCAGGGTTTTGATTTCTTCCTGGTTTAGGCTTGGGAGGGTGCAGGTATCCAGGAATTTATCCATTTCTTCCAGGTTTACTGGTTTATGTGCATAGAGTTGTTTGTAGTAATCTCTGATGGTAGTTTGTATTTACATGGAATCATTGGTGATATCCCCTTTATAGTTTTTTATTGTATCTATTTGATTCTTCTCTCTTTTCTTTTTTATTAATCTGGCTAGTAGTCTATTTTGTCGATCTTTTTAAAAAACTAGCTCCTGGATTTATTAACTTTTTGAAGGGTTTTTTGTGTCTCTATCTCCTTCAGTTCTGCTCTGATCTTAGTTATTTCTTGTCTTCTGCTAGGTTTTGAGTTTTTTTGATCTTGCTCCTCTAGCTCTTTCAATTTGGATAATAAGGTGTCGATTTTAGATCTTTCCTTGCTTCTCATGTGGGCATTTATTGCTATATGTTTGCCTCTAGACACTGCTTTAAATGTGTCCCAGAGATTCTGGTATGTTGTGTCTTCATTCTCATTGGTTTCAAAGAATATCTTTATTTCTGCCTTCATTTCATTGTTTATCCAGTCAACATTCAAGAGCCAGTTGTTCAGTTTCCATGAAGTTGTGCAGTTTTGAGTTAGTTTCTTAATCCTGAGTTTTAATTTGATTGCATCGTGGTCTGAGAGATTGTTTCTTATGATTTCTGTTCTTTTGCATTTGCTGAGGAGTGATTTACTTCCAATTATGTGGTCAATTTTAGAGTAGGTATGATGTGGTGCTGAGAACAATGTATATTTTGTGGATTTGGGGTGGAGAGTTCTGTAAATGTCTATTAGGTTTGCTTGGTTCAGATCTGAGTTCAAGTCCTGGATATCCTTGTTAATTTTCTGTCTCATTGATCTGTCTAATATTGACAGTGGAGTGTTAAAGTCTCCCACTATTACTGTGTGGGAATCTAAGTCTCTCTGTAGGTCATTAAGAGCTTGCTTTTTGTATCTGGGTGCTCCTGTATTGGGTGCGTATATATTTAGGATCATTAGCTCTTCTGGTTGCACTGATCCTTTTATCATTATGTAATGCCCTTCTTTGTCTCTTTTGATCTTTGTTGGTTTAAAGTCTATTTTATCAGAGACTAGGATTGCAACTCCTGCTTTTATTTGCTCTCTACTTGTTTGGTAAATCTTCCTCCCTCCCATTATTTTGAACCTATGTGTATCCTTGCATGTGAGATGGGTTTCCTGGATACAGCACATTGATGGGTTTTGACTTTTTATTCAATTTGCCAGTCTGTGTCTTTTGATTTGGGCATTGAGCCCATTTACATTTAAAGTTAATATTGTTACATGTGAATTTGATTGTGCCACTGCAATGCTAGCTGGTAGTTTGGCCCATTAGTTGATGCAGTTTCTTCATTGTGTCAATGCTCTTTACCATTTGGTATGTTTTTGGAGTGACTGGTACTGGTTGCTCCTTTCTTTGTTTAGTGCTTCTTTCAGGAGCTCTTGTGAAGCAGGCCTGGTGGTGACAAAATTTCTCAGCAATTGCTTGTCCATGAAGGATTTTATTTCTCCTTCATTTATGAAGCTTAGTTTGTCTAGACATGAAATTCTAGGTTGAAAGTTCTTTTCTTTAAGGATGTTGAATATTGACCCCCACTCTCTCTGGCTTGCAGGGTTTCTGCTCAGAGATCTGCTGTGAGTCTGATGGGCTTCTGTTTGTGGGTAACCCGACCTTTCTCTCCGGCTGCCCTTAGCATTTTTTCCTTCATTTCAACCCTGGTGAATCTGACAATTATGTGTCTTGGGGTTGCTCTTCTTGAGGAATATCTGTGTGGTGTTCTCTGTATTTCCTGGCCTTAAATATTGGCCTGCCTTGCTAGGTTGGGGGAAGCTCTCCTGGATAATATCCTGAAGAGTGATTTCCAGCTTGGTTTCATCCTCTCTGTCACATTCAGGTACACCTATCCAATGCACATCAGGTCTTTTCACATAATCCCATATTTCTTGGAGGGTTTGTTCATTTGTTTTCACTCTTTTTTCTCTAATCTTGCTTCTTGTTTTATTTCATTGAGTTGATCTTCAATCTCTGATATCCTTTCTTCTGCTTGGTCAATTCGGCTTTTGAAACTTGTGTATGCTTCATGAAGTTCTTGTGTTTTTCAGCTCCATCAATTCATTTATATTATTATCTAAGCTGTTTATTCTCGTTAGCATTTCATCAAAGCTTTTCTCAAGGTTCTTAGTTTCTTTGCATTGGGTTAGAACATGTTCTTTTAGCTCAGAGAAATTTGTTATCACCCACTTTCTGTAGCCTGTTTCTGTCAATTCATCAGACTCATTCTCCATCCAGCCTTGTTCCCTTGCTGGTGAGGAGTTGTGATTCCTTGGAGGAGGAGAGGTGTTCTGGTTTTGGGTGTTTTCATTCTTTTTGCACTAGTTTCTTCCCATATTTGTGGATTTATCTGCCTGTGGTCTTTGTAGTTGGTGACTTTCGGATGGGGTCTCTGAGTAGACATCCTTTTTGTTAATGATGAAGGTATTTGTTTCTTTTTTTTAGTTTCCCTTCTAACAGTCAGGCTCCTCTGCTTTAGGACTGCTGGAGGTTCACTCCAGACCCTGCTTGCCTGGGGATCACCTGCAGTGTCTGCAGAACAGTAAGGGTTGCTGCCAGTTTTTTCTTCCGTTATCTTTGTCCCAGAAGGATACCCACCAGATGTCAGCCTGAGCTCTCCTTTATGAGGTGTCTCTTTAGATATATGGGCGTCAGGTAGCTGCTTGAGGAGACAGTCTGTCCCTTATAGGAGCTGAAGTGCTGAGCTGTGAGCTCTGCTGCTCCGTTCAGAGCTGCTGGGTAGGTACATTTAAGTCTGCTGCAGTGGAACTCATAACCACCTTTTTCCCCCAGGTGCTCTGTCCTGGGAAGGTGGAGCTTTATTTATAAGTTCCTGATGTTTTTCTGCCTTTTTCAGAGATGTCCTGCCCAGTGAGGAGGTAGCCTAGTCACAGTCTGCCAGCAGAGGTGTTGCTGAGCTGCCGTAGGCTCTGCCTAGCTGCTGTGTGAACTTCCTTGCAGTTTTGTTTATAGAGGTATAGTTAGAACTGCCTCGGTAATGGCAGTTTGCCTCAGTAATGGTGGACTGCCTCTGTAATGGTGGACTGTCTCTGTAATGGCAGACTGCCTTGGTAGTGATGGACTGCCTCGGTAAGGCGGACGCCCTTTCCCCCACAGAGCTGGACCATCCTGGGTCCAGCTGTGCTTGCTGTGAAACTCTCAATCCAGAGCATTTCAGATTGCTGGTCTTTGTGGGGGTGGGATCAGCCAAGCCAGATCACCTGGCTCCCTGTTTCAGTCCCCTCTTTTTCTATTGAATGAGCGACTCTGTCTCCCCAGGCTTTCCAGGTGCCAGTTGAAATGGTGCCCTGATTTGTGTGAGTTTTTGTGCAGAGACCCACTGCACTGGCTGAAACAGTCATGCTGGAGACTCATGGCACTTTTCTGCCCAGGAATCTCCTGGTCTGTGGGCAGTAAAAATTCGTTTGGAAATGCGGTGATAACTCACCCTCTGCATTCTCGCTGGGAACTACATTCCAGAGCTGTTCCTATTCGGCCATCTTGGATCAAAAATCAATAAAGTTTATTTTTATTTTGTTTATTTATTTTTTTGAGACAGAATTTTGCTTGGTTGCCCAGGCTAGAGTACAGTAGTGCAATTTGGGCTCACTGCAGCCTCCACCTCCCGGGCTCAAGCCATTCTCTTGGCTCAGCCTCCTGAGTAGCTGAGATTATAGGCATAAGCCACCACACCCAGCTAATTTTTGTGTTTTTAGTAGAGACAGGGTTTTGCTATGTTAGCCAAGCTGCTCCTGAACTCCTGACCTCAAGCGATCCACCCACCTTGGCCTCCCAAAGTGCGGGGGATTACATATGTGAGCCCTAATAAAGTTCAGATAGTTGGATTTTGATAAATATTCATTCATCCAGTTTAACCAAGTGTCATACAAAAAGTAAGTATATTAATATGCTCTGTTATGCTGATGAAACTGTGCAAATGGAAAAAGCCCATTCCACACAAATGGGAATCCATTTGCCTTCCAGCAATTTATTTTCAGTTCCTAGCCTCCAAATTAATAGTAACTATAATAAAATGTGTCTGGAAGGAAGGTTTGATCATTATATTTCTCCTTTTCCAGACTATGCAAACTAATAAATCATAATTAACACTAGGGATATTTGAAGCAGGATTCATTTTACCACTATTTTAATAACATATAGTTGCAGCTACAAATTTATGCTCCTGAATAGCTACTTAAATATTTTCTTTTCAGAAAACACGTTTGTTTAAAATTGTAAATATTTATAATACAGGGAGATTAGGGAACTTGTAACTTTTATAAACATACTCTCCATTCTTATTTACATGGTTCATTTCTTAAATATGGTTTACCATTCTGTATTCAAAAGAGCACATAATTTCTCCTTACCTATCCATGTCATTTAGTTGATCAAAAGATGCATCTTATTATCATTTTGTCCCTAACTTAAAGAGTTGATGCATATTCCTACACTGAACAAGTTGCTATATTCCCACTTAAAAAATAAGGTATATGCAATTGTGATTCATATTAGGTAATAAGTTTCAGTGTTAATGAATGCCACATTATTACTGCCAGCTACATTTCATTCATTAAAACAGATAACATAAATGGGCCTTAAGCATAATGGTTCATACAGAAATTTAAGAATTCAAATTAACTGAGCCCTCAGTAGTATTACAAACTTGCTTTGCACTTCATACAAAGAATATAAAAAGGTGTAATTTTCAACTTCAGATTGCAATTAAAAAGGTCAATTCAGCATGTATATTTGTTATCTCTAGTTCAATATGATGTATTGAAGAGACAGCCTATGATTTTTATAAAGGTCACTAGAGTCACAAATGCCAATCTCATTAGTCTTAATCAGCTGATTAAAAAGTTACCTACCTGCCTGTATGCTTACTGCAAGATTATTCAATTTATTTGTTAAATAATTCTTTTAAAATTTCATGCTTCTTGAAACATGTTTTGTTCTATAAAGTGAACTTTTTAAAATCTATTGCTTTGTATGTTTAATTTAAAGTTAAAAATATTTCTGTTCTGCCAGCTTAACCACCGTCTTATTTGAGCTACTTTCTCCATACATTTGACTATAACTAGAAGGTTAAAAGTTTGTAGAAATAAATATATGCAAAGAACGTAGCATGCCTCAAGTTTTTACAAGGAATTCATTTTTTTAAAAAAATTCATGAACTTAAGCAGAAAGTTGAACATTTGTGCATATGGTCACACTACAGAGAGGGTAATTGGGACCAGCTGTTACACTTTGTAGTTGCTGAAAGCCTGAGTATTGCCTTCTAGCTACACTGACTCTGTACAGGCCTTAATAAAAGAAATTAAAGAATGTGCAAGCCTGAATGACCTCCACATCCTTCTTCAGAAGAGCATTAATTCAGACAAAACAGGAGGCATGGCTTTTCTCTTGCCATTCATCTATAAGCCACATGCAGATGAAATAATGATTTTTCATGGGCATTACTTAGTGACTCGCAAACTTTAATCACTCTGCTTGTTTCATTTAAATCTATCTTTTTATTGTAAAGTATCTTAACCATGTCAGAGTCCAAAACTTTGTAAACACACACACACACACGCACACACACAATCACACAAAAACAATATTTAGCATCTCACTTTTCATACACTTGCTTGAAATATTTTTAGGTGTAATATATGATAAAAGAGCATACACTGCATCAGATAAAAATTTATATTTAAGGGAGGCGTGATAGAATTGTGATATTCAAAATTCTTCTTTCAGAATTTCAGGTGTACATCAGTATTTAGTTATGGTGAAAAAATATATAATAGTTCAGGCAAGGAGTTTTGGAAGATGGTGGAGGCAACTTTTAAAAATCTTACTGAATACCCACTGTGGTAGACAAAACAAGGGCTCCCCCACAGATGCTCATAACCTAATCCCTAAAACCTGTGAATATGTTAAGTCTAGTGAAAAAGGGGATTTTGCAGATATGATTAAATTAAAGATATTGAGATGGGGGGATTATCCTGGATTATCCAGTGGGCTCCATATAATCACGAGGAAGAGAGAGACAGGAGTGTCAGAGTCAAAGTGAGCTATGAAGACATGACACTACTGCCTTTGAAGAATGAAGAAAAAGTCCTTGAAGTCAAGGAATTCTGGCAGCCTGGCAACTGGACAAGGCAGTACCCACGAGCAGCAAAGCCTTGCAGACACTTTGGTTTTATTCCATAAGACTGATTCTGGTCTGATCTCCAGATCTCTAAGACAATAAAGTGTTGTTTCAAGTGGCTGAATTTGTTGTAAATTGTTAACGGCAGCAGTAGAAAATTAATACAATAGCAGAAAACTCAACAGCAACATAAAAATCACTGGGCAACATTTACAACAAAATTAGGCCGCAACATATGCCTAGGAGCACAGAAATCTTGACAGGAAGAAACGAAACCTACAAAGCAGCTGCAACTATGTGGGAAGCAAAACAAGGGAAGCAACACAGTAGCGTCCAAGGCTCCCAAAAAGAGGAAGACATAAACCTAGTGGAAAGTGTGCAGGGATGAAACTAGGAGGACGAGGCAGCCCTTTACAGCAGGTGAGTTCAGGGGTGCTGACAGTAAGAAGGACCAAAGATGCTGGAGCGGCTGCACCCCTATGAACCCTAAAGAGTGACCTATCAGGATTCCTTTCCAAGGAAGGGACAATGCTGCGAGCAAATTCAAAATGGAACAAGGCACAAATATCAGAAATAAAATAAAATGGTTTGTCCAAGTGTTGTAGGCAAACAGAGCCAGGAAATCACAGAAAACCAGTTGTCATGTAATTTTATGTCACCACGAGAGAGCAAGAGAGAGTTGGAGGTGGGGGAGGGAAGAGAGAGAATAAAACCGCTGTGAAGTTATAATGTTCCTAGTTCTACACTTCCAAGAAAATTTTACACAAAAATAAACAGGAGAAAAGTTTGTGGTCAAACCCTATACAGAATTACAGAAAGTAAAAAGATAATAAGATTCTTACAGACAATTGCAGCATACTCTGAAATGTACTCAATAAAATGAATCAAAATACCAAAAATTATAAAGAAAATAATAATAAAACTAACCAGCATAAGAATAGTTGGGGTCCCTGAGAAGAAAACTAAAATGGAGAACAGGCCAACTACAAAAATTAGGTAATCCATGTAAACATTACAGAACAAGAACCTTTTCCTGAAATAAAAGATTTGAATCTACATGTTGACGACCCACATTAGACTCCAACATCAAAACATAGTCTAGTAAGATTATTGGTCTTTCTAAAAAAGAAAGACATATTTAGGGCATTAAAAATATAAATATACAATTTGTAATTAGACATTTATTTTTTTCTTGAGATGGAGTCTTGCTCTGTGACCCAGGCTGGAGTGCAGTGGCGGAATCTTGGCTCACTGCAACCTCCGCCTCCCAGGCTCAAGTGATTCTCCTGCCTCGGCCTCCTGAGTAGCTGGGATTACAGGCATGCAGCACCACGCCTTGCTAATTTTTGTACTTTTTAATAGAGACTGGGTTTCACCATGTTGGCCAGGCTGGTCTTGAATTCCTGACTTTAGATCCATCTGCCTCGGCCTCCCAAAGGGCTGGGATTACAGGCACGAGCCACCGCACCCAGTCCTATCATTGGACGTTTTAAAGACGCTTTATGCTGAATAAAAGGAGAAATTTATTAAAGAAAACCAAGAAAAGAAAGTGTGAGCAAAGGATTTTATATTCAGAAAAACTGACTTTCAGGTATTAAGAACACATAAAACTGTTATTATTAACAACATGAAAGAATTAGAGAATGTTGTTCTTTGAGAACTTCTTAAGTGATTGACTAGAACATATACTTTATATAACCAAAACAACTAGAGAGAGATCAATACATAAACTAGTGCAAAGATCCAGAACGAAAACTAAATGCGGGTTAAGAAGGAGTGAGCATGGTAGGCCCTGGTCATGCACTCTTATAGATACAGGATAATTGTATTTAAATGAGAAAAGGATAGGGAAAATAAATGCAAAAGTTATTCATGTTTTTATAATTATATTAGTAATGGCATTAATATTATCATTTTGCTACTTCCATGTGTAATATAGGCTTAAAACAAGCAAGCAATTATGTGTGTCCTTGAGAACCAGGATTCTTGCTATGAAAGGAAGGACACTTAGATGTCATTGAGAAGAGGTAAAATAAAGGCTCTGTAGTTCCGATTTTGAACTAGAATCGATATGATCTCATGAGGCATGACATCTTTGCATATATGTTCATTTCTTTCCTTGCTTGGTCCACTGAAAGGGCCTAGAAACTAGAACAAAATCAGTAATAATAAATGTCTCTAGTATCCAGTTCAAAGGTCTTACATAACATTCCCACTAAAATAAAACAGTGTTTCTTGAAAAAAATGGCTAATTCCAGGTCTGGAGCAGGACATGTTCAATATGAGACACATCTTACACCAGATAACAAAGAAACTGTCAAAGACTTAATAGGGTTATGCCAGAGGAACTCAGGTGCTAACTTCAAGAGGTTTCCACTGGCTGAGGATGGAATAATTTGAGCTTAAATGTTGATAACAATTGCAAAGGACTTAAACCCATCAAATATGTGTAAAACCGTGTGTTCATAATTTTGTTTTAAAACAAACCAGTCCACTTCAGACACATTAAAAACAAAAACATTTACACTGCCTTCCCATTTCATCCACTGGAATACCAGATAATTGATGCTGGAATGTGTCTCTGTATAATAACATCTCAGATAATAAATAAACAAGAGAAATGACAGCGTTAGAATATATTCATATTGCAACTGCCAATGAATTAATAGATACAAGCAGTAACATTAATGGTTACTAAATTAACAATAAGATAGACAACCAGAGAGCATATGTTTTTTTAATAGATCTTTCCAAATATTATCTATAATCATGCCAAAGGGATGAAAATCTCCAAATCCAGCAGCCATTTGGCAGAAAGAAAAGAGAAAAATTACCATATTGAACTGTACCATGCGTATGCAATCAACAAAGCTCAGCTTTTTCAGTGGATAAATTATCAGAAAAATAAAAGGTCTGAAGTATTAGTTATAAACTAAGGCATATTTACATAGTCTTATAAATGTATCAACTAATAAGATTTGCTAAATGTAACTACTGTAAAGTTAATTCTTACTGCATACCTGATGCTGTACTAAAGTTTTAGACTTTTCTTTGATCCTCACAATTCTTGAGTTCAGCACATTTTTCTTTTACCAGTTTACAGTGAAGAAAACTTAGATACATAAAATTTGTGCATTTAGTCAAGGTCAGAATGCCCACAGATCATAATTCTAAGATTTTAATTTTTGCCACTTGAAATAAAAGCCTATAGTTTTAATATTATAGTATACATTATATATTACACAATTTCAATAATTCTTTTCTGTAAGAAATTAGAAATATGATGGATGCATATAGAAATTTAAGCAACATATTATAATATAATATTATAATTAAAAACTTTTTACACTCAAAGTAAAGCACCTTGTATTTCAGGAATACCTCACAGTCAAGGACTTGAATCATGTTGTAAAAGCAACATAATACTTTGTCAGTGAGATCATTTGATTCACAGATAAGATGAGTGATATAAAACTTCCAGAATCCCAGGGAATTCATTAGAAGTTTATGTGCAGAGGGAAGTCAGGGAGTTCCAGGCAGCATATAGCATGTGCAAAGGCACAGAGGCATAGTGTGTTCTGGAGACATATTTGTTTGGTATGACAAGAACAGAGGTTATGGTTCAGCAGGAGAACCACAGCATGTACAAAGGCAGTTATACTGCAGAGGGCCTTGTCGTTCAGAAAGGATGTTAATATTTTTAATTTGGAAAGGCATAATCACTATTGCATTGTAGTTAATTAACTTTGGATATTTTGTATAGGAACAGAGTTCACAATCAGCTGTGTAGATACTAGGAGGATCTGTAGAGAGGCCTTGGAATTTCTGGAAACTTGAAACATTGGACACGAAATTTTGAATACGTATGTTTGTGCATCTTTCCTGGGAGACATCCGAAAACTTTTAGCTGATTATCAAAGCATTCCATAGAATCATAATGTTAAAAGATACGAATAACACTTAGGAAATTTATTAGTGTCCCAGGGTTTCTGTAAGACAAATACCACAAACCGAGTGGCTTAAAAGAACAGAAATTTATTCTCCGTCATTTGTGAAGGCCAAAACCAAGGTTTCAGGAGGACCATGCTCCTTCTGAATATTCCAGGGAAAATCCTGCTTTGACTCTTCCATCTCCTGGTAGCTCCAAGCACTCCTTGACTTGTGGCAGCATAACTCCAAATTCTGCATGCCTTCATATGACCTTCTTCTCTCTGTTTGCTTGTGTGTACACTCTCTTTTTATAAGGACATCAGTCCTTGAACTTAGTGTACACCCGATATCCAGAGTGACTTCATTTTGAGATCCCTAATTAATTTCATCTGCAGATCCTATTTCCAAATAAGGACACATTCTGAGGTTCCAGGAAGACATGAATTTTTAGGGGACACTATTCAACACACTGCAGGAAACTATCATGTTAGCCCAGGAGAGATATGATGCAAAGAAGGAATGCAAAAATGAAAGGGAGAGTATTTGGAACATCAATTTTTTGTGTATTATTGGATTTAATAATTAGGGGTGAGAAAGAATTGAAAATGGATCCAAGTTCTCTAGTTTGGGAGAAGGAGGGATTGTTATCCCATTAGCTGAGATAGGAAATAAAGTTTTGGGTTTGAGAGTAGATCTGTATTGTATGTTTTGTTTGGACTTATTGACATAGATATGTCTTTCTGCTCTCTTAAGGAGAGATGTCTCAGAAGCCATAAGAAATAATCCTTAATCTCAGCCTGTGTTGAAAGGGAAGTTTCAATGGAAGAACAAAATTAAAGTGATAGAAAGGGGATTATATTCAGAAAAAGGAATACTCACGTGTGAGAATCTTTGGAAAATGAAATTGCTCTGAATATTCAGTTGTGCCACTGAAGATTTCAAGGAGAAAATCCACACAGCAGGAGAATCAAAATTCAGTGGAAAGAGAGAAAAACGACAGAAAATTATGACTACCTTTCCAGAAGCTTAAGCGGAAAGTGAAGAGAAAGATAGCTAGAGGAGACTACAGGATCAAGTCAGGGGTTTGACTTTTGAGGTAAGGAAATATGTTTATGTACCAAAGGAAAGAAATCAGTGAAAAGGAAAGTGATAAAGAAAAACAGAAAGGTAAAAATTTGGTGGGCAAGACATATGTGTATAAATAGGGATAGAATTTTTAGCACGTAAAGTTTTAGCCACACTTACACCTCCCTGATGAGTAGAGTTGGTTGTATACCAAGTCCAGAGGCAGAAGCAGGAAAGAGAAGGTCATCCTCAATGTCAAAATTTATCTAGGGAGAAATAGGGCTTGTTACCTGCTGATATTGAGGTTGCTAATGCCTTGAGGAATGTAAAGACAGTTTCGAAGAGCACCTGGATAGCAAAGAACATGAACAGAAAATAGAGGGTTGTTGCTGAACCTCTGATTACACTTATGGTAACCTCATCACTGAGAATTTCTCAGATTGCTGCTATTTCTTACCATACTTCTGAAGTGCACTGAAAGACTCTTTGAGGTTATTTACCTGTGAGTTTGTAGATGGCATTGCCTTCAGTGCTTGTCTACAAATACCAAAGAAAAGTCAGTTCTGTTGTTCATCATTTTCTATAAGGTTTTTGGAAATTTATTCAAGATATCATCTTCCAAAAAACCTAACGACTGTATTTATATCCTTGATGATATCAAGCAATTTGTGAAGCTAAATAAAAAGATCAGTCTTAGAAACAGGTCATAATATTTCCCTGCAGCAAAGTGAGACATGTTAAAGAACTCATTATAAAGAAACTTACCAGACCTTGAAAATGAACTCTGAAAACTTGCCAACCACTTTTGAGATCAAAACAATTTCTGAGCAGCATTTGGTCTTAACTTTAATGTGTAATAACAGAAGAAATTGGAATTTAATTTATTTTACTACTTTTCAGAGTAAACTACTGGATAAAATAACTGGTTGATGATTTGGGGGAACAGGCACTGGAGCCAGATGCCTGGGTTTGAACTTGCCCCTTACTACATCGATGACCTCTTATAAATGGCTTTATCTCTCCATGCTTCGGTTTCATGGTCTGTATAATGAAGATGAGAATGAAAGCTATCTTATGCCTCATTATAAAAATTAAATTAATTAATATTTGTAAGCACATAGCATCTAAAATAGTATTACTTGAGTATTTGCTACATATATTTATTTTAATACACAAAGACATCTAGCTTACATTGAGGCTGCTAATGGCTTAAGGAGTGCTCCCCAAAGAGCACTTACACTCGAATGCGCTTAAGTACTCTTAACTTAATACAAAGGTATATTAAAGGTTTAGCACACCTTTAATACAACAGTGTATTAAAATAAAAGACTTTATTACTAAAATAAGCAGCAGTTAATTTGGTGTATTCTACTGAACACCAATTCCATATAATCCCGACTCTGGAAGCTTTAATGATGACTCAGATTTCACAGGAGATAAAGTAAGTTTACACACATGTACAGGTACATGTATACACAGACACGCATGCAGAAGCACACACTCTATAATTTTTTTAGTGGTAGTTGACAATAAAAAGTATTTTTAAAGACCATTAGGGTATGATTTAACCCTGTCGCAAAATAGGACAGATAAGGTTAGCAAATTATTTTTGATAAATGTATAGGGGAGCCTCTTGACATTTATAAGAAATGCATCCTTGTTTTATCTTCCTCCCAAACGCAATTACAAATAAATAATGATTATGCAAATACTGGAAAATAGGTTAAGTTAGGTACACAGTGTGAGCTATTTAAATTCTTCCAATTCTTTCTTAGATCGGTTACCTACACTATTTCTGTAATCAATAAAACAACTTTTGATTTTATTTAATCAATAAAACAACATATGCTTCTATGGTAGGATATCCTCCTTACATATTATAAAATTTAATAAACTGTTAAATCATTCGTAAAACTGTGAATGTTAAAATTAAATATGCCTAAATCAACTTATTATGTATAAATTATAGTTTGTATGTGTATAGCCTTTTTTATATATAAACAGAGAATTACGGATGTCTTTACATATGTATACCAAAAGTCCATGTGCAATCTGAAATATCCTTCAACATTTTTTATTGATTGCATGAAATTTATATTTCTTTCCAAATTGGCATATTTCACTTAGGAACCTATCTGCATGATTTTCCACTGCATTTTTAGCAGTGCAAAATAGTTTGCAATTATCAAGGTAAAGCTCTACAAATAAGACCATTTGGGGACTAATTTTATAAATGGGTAAGTAATTAGTAAGTTTTTCTTTTGAGCACTTATGCCTCTTTTTCTAGCCTCATAATTTTGGAAATTCAGATATTCAACTCTTGCTAGTTTAATCTGTCTTGGAGTTTCTATGACTCACTGAACCAAAAGTTGACCTAAAGAGATGGAATGTTGTGTAGGAAGGCCTTCCCATTAAAGATACATGAATAGCACAGTATTTAACATTAGTGCCTAATTCTAAAGGAACCCAGGTTTTACAACTTTATATGCTGAAGCATCAATGCAATTAATAGTATATATTATCTCATAGTGCTTTGTAATTGATTTATGATTCTTTCATATATAGGAGATATTCTAAAATAAATTCTCTGAAGTCCCTAACAAGAAATATTCATGAGATGTTCCTACCATAGACTGCCAACTGATTCCCTTATCCACCTAGACTACTTCTACCTTCTGTCTTTTAGAGTATAAATCAAATTCCACTCATCCACTGTCATTCATATTAATCTGTTCCTCTCCTGAATGTCCACAGCAATACCCTATTTCCAGTAGTTCAGTATTCTTTTGCAAGCACTCACATACTGCTCTGTGCTCTTATTTGGAAATGTCAGGTACTTAAAATTTTCTTCACCAGTTCAAGTGCAAGCACACTGGCACGCTCTGTGTTTCTCTTGGCTGGGCCACGGTGCTTTCTTCAGATGCATGAAACAACAAACACTTGGAGAATCAAAATTAATACAACTTAATCTCAGCAAATGCAGCATCTATGTCTAATTTTTTTTTTTTTTTTTTTGCTATCTTCCATATGATCCAAAGTAGCTGAGAGGCCATAGTACTGTTTTCTAAAATATGTACATGGTGGCTATCATCCCATTGATAGTTCTATAAAATATGTCAAGACATTTGACTAGTTTTACAAAATGTAACACAGCATAGGATAAACAAATTATTAATTTCAAAGTCAGGGTAAAATTCTCTTTACTCACCCATAAGTGATACACATTTATAACGAAAGACATGCATTTATAGGGAAAGACAGCTGTCATGTGGAAGAATAAACATGATATTTAGAGTGTGATTGGAGTTTTATTTCTGTACCTGCCTCTTAATAGTTGTGTGATTTAACAAGATTTTTTAAACGTTTTTGAGCCTCACTTTTTATGTATGTTAATAATATTTATTCCACAGAGTTTTGTTTTAAATAATAGATGCAACAACGACAAAATACTTTTAAGCTATATAAAGTTAGGATTTTTTGAATTATTTTGATATCAAAATGTTACTGTGACACAATTCAAATTTCAGATTAAGAAAATTAATAACTATCTCATCTGAATTATATGGAACAATATACAAGTATTTTATATACACACAAGCTAGAGAGCTAAGAATAAGAAGTAAACAAAAACCATCTTGTATTTCTAGAATACTTTCTTTAAAACAACCTATAACTCAGCCAGAATTTACTGGTTACAAGGCATATAGTTATCTATAAATACAAAGAAGCCCTCGAGGAATGAAATACTGAATCTTCTTTTTATGCTGCTACTCATACATTTTTATGAAGAATTTCAAAACCAACACTTGAATTGAAACTGAGACATTGTAAAACATGTTTTACAATTCTCCATTTCTACCTACTCCAAATCCAAGAAACATTTGATAAATTTTGAAGATATTACATCCTGAACTATTTTTCATTGCTCATTTACTCATTTATGCATTCATCCAATCAATATTGATGTCATCAGTATTTTTTTTCTCAGACATGGTGATACATTGTACATGTGTGGCTGTAAACTACACACATGTTCTCTGCCTTCATGGAGTTTACAGCTGAATGGGGAATACAAAATATATATGGGTAAGCAATTTAACATACATACCAGTTCATTCCATGCTAAGTAAAAAGGGGGGATGAAATAGTGCAGATTTTGAGATCAGCATTATAGGATCTACTTTAGAAGAGTAGTGTAAAAGTCTTCAACTAAGTGACTTGCAAGTTGAGTCATGAAGGATAAGAGGTCAATGTTATGAAGAGCAGAGAAAGAGACTCTGCAAAGGCTGTGAGGGAGAAAATGTCTTGATACACTTGCAAAACATCAAGAAGAACTTCAAGAAGCTGGTGTCACTGGAGCTGGGAAAGCAACAGAGGTAGGGACATGAGTGGATAGTGAATAGGAAGTCAGGATTGAAACCAAGCAAGTCCCTGGGAACCATGAGAAGAATTTTTATTTTAGTTGGAGTACAAAAGCTGGTGGAGACTCTTACACAGAGGGCAAATTAATGGATTGATGCCTTTTAAAACAGAATTTTTTTTAAAGCTGAAAAAGAGTAAAAGGAGAAGCAGGGAAGTAATAAAAAGCCTACCTCGGGAGCCTGGGTTGTCTAGGTGACAGGTGAAACTGGCATGGACTAATGGGGTAACAGAAAGTAACAGCATCTGTCTTCAATGCATTTTCTTTTAAAAAGTGGAAATGTCAGTGGAAGAAATTGAGCAAGGGTTCACTTAAAATCCTTGATTTATTTTAGGGAAAGGAGAAAACAGAGATTTTTATTAACTTCACTGCTACCAGCACAAATATATTCACAGAAAATATATCTCTGCTCTGCCTAGGTTCTAAAAATCCTTATCTTAGGAACATTCTATTATTCTAAGAAAGTTATGCTGTAAAGATTGTCAAACATAATTTTTTACACATATATTTAACATGTTCTATGTTCCACACACAGTGATGGATGGTTTTTTGTATGTATTTATCCAATTTCCATAACAATAATAACCCATGTTAGAAATAAAGAATGAGAAGAAAATAAGAAGCATGTAAAGTCCCAGGGGACACCACTCATTAAATTCAGAACTTAAACCTAGTCTTGCCTCTGCCTGACTCCAGACCTCATGCATTCTGTTGCAATTCACCAATTGTTTTCTTCTTTCCTTCCTTTCTCCTTTTTTCTTCTTTCCTTCCTTCCTTTCTTTTTTCCTGCCCCAATTTACCAATTTTTTCTTTCTTTCAAAAAAAGTATTGGTTTATTCCTATTTTAATTTTTTTACATTGGTTACTTATATTATTCTATTTCTAAAAATTATTTTTTATGTTAAATAATTTCTTAATTTTATTCTACTGTTCTGAAACTCTAAGACATAGAAGGGAAGAATTAACTCTTAATTTGTCTTAGTTCATTTTCCATTACTATAACAGAATATCTGAGACAGGCAGTCTATTTATTTTTTTACTTTTATTTTTATTCTTTGAGCTGGAAGTGCACTCTGTTGCCCAGGCTGGAGTGCAGTGATGCAATCTTGGCTCAAGGCAGCCTCCGCCTTCTGGGTTCAAGCAATTCTTTTGCCTCAGCCTCCTGAGTAGGTGGGATGACAGGCATGCACCACCATGTCTGGCTAATTCTTTTGCATTTTTCATAGAGATGGGGTTTCACCATGTTGCCCAGGCTGGTCTCAACCTCCTGACCTGAGGTGATCCACCCTCCTCCACCTCCCAAAGTGCTGGGATTACAGGCATGAGCCACCCCACCTGGCCAAAACTAGGCAGTTTATAAAGAAGGGTATTTATTTGGCTCTTGGTGCTGGAGTCTGGGCCGTGCCAGATGAGGTGGCTGCATTTGGTTGGCTTCTGATGAGGGCCTTACACTGTGTCATAACATGGTGGAACATATCATAGGTCAAGAGGGCCAAGCCTGCTAGTCAGGACTCTCTTTTTCCTCTTAGAAAGCCACTATTTCCTCTCACCCCCATGACTGCTTTTAATCCTAATCATCTCGAAATGGTGCCACCTCTCAAATACCAGAGTCAGGATTCCCCACCGTCTTTCTATCTTTACAATGGGAATTGGGTCGCAACATGAATTTTGAAGGTGACATTCAAACCATAACATAATTTATCCTTAAATAATTCTAAATTGGTATGTTCATCCCAGAACTCCAAGTCTGTTCGGAGGCAGATCTGCTGTGTGCCAGCACGATGATAGAAACTTGGATGAATTTACCAGTTGTTAAGTAGGACATATTCTCAAATATCTCTCTATCTCCTTGTCAATATGCTCCTTGTCAAATATTTTTGTCTCCCCCTACAACTGTTTCATGATCTCCATTAAAATCTCTTATTACTCTGATCTTATTAAGATAAATATGTCATCAGAACTGTAAGGCCAGTTGCCTCGCCGGGAGCTCAGACACCCCCATCCTGCCCGGCAACAGGGAATTACGTCACCACTCTGCACCCAACATGTAGCTCCCGCTGAAAACCCCGCCCAAAAATGTTTTGGAAAGCCCCCACAAACCTTGCCTGATAGCACTCCCTTGCCCGATAAGCACTTTGCCCCGTCAAGGTCATTTCTCCCAAGACGGCCCACTCACCGAAGATCCCACCTACCTACCAGTAATAACTGCCTTCACTCCACTTCCCGGGTCCCAATATCCAGTCAAGTGCCTTCTGATTTGTCTCCCCTATGTCAATCAAATGCCTTCACTCCACTTCCTGGGTCCCAATATCCAGTCAAGTGCCTTATGCTTTGTCTCCCCTATGTCAATCAAATGCCTTCACTCCACTTCCTGGATCCCAATATCCAGTCAAGTGCCTTATGCTTTGTCTCCCCTATATCCAATCAAATGCCTTCACTCCTTATAAAACCCCTTACCCTAAAAAGTTAAGTGCGACTTCTCTGGCCCTTACCTGGACCATAGAACCTCGCCCGGGAGCTGAATAAATCGGATTTGCATTTTCTTATACTGGCCTCAGTTTCCTCATTTTGACTTGACAATATACCTTACAAGAACTGTTTATTATAAAAATAAATGGGTAGATAAAGAGTTACGTAGTATGGAAACCATATAAACCCAGGTTAATATAATGGGAAATCATCAAAGAGAGTGGTGATAGTACAAGCTAATTTTATGGAAAGGAACATCTTTGAGCAGTCTAAATCATGGCTTCTCAACTTCGTTACTCTGCTAACCTGTTGGGTGGATGATTCTTTGTTGTGGAAAGTGGTCCAGTGCATTGTAAAATGTTTGGCAGCATCCCTGAACACTATCTACTTGATGTCAGTAGTAACACACCCATTCTCCATCCTGTTACGACAACCAATACTATTTTAGGACATTGCTTAATTTCCTGTGAGGGGGAGGGGCAAAATAAACCCTGGTTGAAAACCACTGTTCTAGAGCACAGAATTCTAGTCAAAGAAAACACTCCAGCTGCAAAAAAAATATATAGTATACCTAGGTTGTTCTCAAAATGCTGAGTTCTAACTGGTAATATAGAAATGCCAGAGTTTCATAAAGCATAAGGTAAGGTGAGTGGATAATGATCAAATGAAGGTTCTATGTTATCAGGAAAAAAGAAGAAGAAGAAGGAGAAGGAGAAGAAGGAGAAGGAAATGGAGAAGAGAAGAAGGAAGAGGAACAACAACAACAACAACAACTTTGGAGTTTGAGCTGCTTAAAAGATGGCAGACTTGGCCAGGCATGGTGGCTTATGCCTGCAATCCAGGCACTTTGGGAAGCTGAGGTGGCAGACCACCTGATGACCTGAGTTCTTGAGTTCGAGACCAGCCTGGGCAATGTGGCAAAATCCCATCCTACAAAAAAATATATCTTTTAATTAGCCTGGCATGGTGGTGTGTGCCTCTGATTCCAGCTACTTGGGAGGGTGAGGTCAGAAAATCACTTGAGCCTGGGAGGAGTAGTTTGCAGTGAGCTAAGACAGTGTCACTGCACTCCAGCCTGGGTGACAGAGAGAGACCATTTCAAAAACATGATGGCTGAGTCTAGAGTCTAGGTGGTTGCTTTCCAGGTAGATAGGCAGGAGCAGTGATGGGAATGAGAGAGAGATTCCAGACAGAAAATAAATACTTGGGCAAAGGCATGGATAATGAAGATGGTGGGTTTTTTTTTTTTTTTTCTGGAGAAATGGACATTGTTTGCAGAGTAAGAAAAGAAGTTTTCTGACTCAACATAAAAAGCGTTCTGTGCCTAGGAGTTTATGCCATATTGTAGAGATAATAGAAAATCATTAAATATTGCAGAGGAGATTTTGTAAAATACTTATAAAAATGGATACATGTGTAGGTGGGTAAGAAAGCTTTAGAATTTTATATCAGGGTCAGCAAACCATAGTCTGTAGGGGAAATTCAAATCACTGCCTCATTTTGTGAATAAAGTTTTATTGGAATACAGAACAGTTATTTATGCTACAATAGCAGAGTTAAGTAGCTGTAACAGAGACCATATAGTTTTCAGAATATAAAATATTTTCTATCTGTCCCTTTATTTAAAAAGTTATTCAACTTTTTAAATTTAAAAAGTTGCCCATTGAATTTAAATTAAACATTTAATTTTAAATGTTTCCCATTGCATTGTGATGTTTCTACCCACCTCCTGCCTGCCCCAATTCATATGCTGAAGGCCCATTATAACTGTATTTGGATATACGGCATATAAGGAGATAATTAAAGTATAGAGGGTCAAAACAATGGGTCCCTAATTCAATAGGACTGCTGTCCTTGAAGGAGAGCGAGAGACACAAGGGAGCTAGTGCTCTCTCTCTACCCTCCCTGCTCTCTTTCTCTTTTCTTTTTGTGTACATACAGAGAAAAGATCATGTGAGGACACAGACAGAAAACAGCTATTTATAACCCAAAGGAAAGGCCTTGTCAAAAACCAATTCTGCAGGCAACTTGATTTTGAACTTTCAGCCTCTGGAACTGACAAATTATACTTCTGTTGTTTAAGCCACACAGTCTGTGGTATTTTGTCACAAAGCCAGAGTAGACTAATATGATAATCCTTGGTCTAGATCATTTATTTATTCAAGAACATTATGCATAGTAATTTTATAGAGCATTAGAATTATTAATATGTGAAAACCATGGTTTCTACCTATCAAGGCTCATAGTCTAGTAAAGGGAGACAAATGTATATTTGGCTGACAGTCTACATGTACAGTTTTCAAACAATTTTAATGTGTAGATACACTCAATGCTTTTTCTTTACTACACAAGATAATAAAAGGAAAAAACGGTTCTCATCTGCTTGGAGTCCTTTGATAGTGATAGGAGACAGACAAATTCCTAGGCAGGCAGGGATTTGTCCCTAGTGAAACCCCACTTTAGGCCAATGATAGCCTAGAGCCTGAAAACTGAGCTACGAGTTCCAGTTAAAGTCCATGACCACCGTGAGAACTTCCATCCTTGTCTTACCCACTCTTTCTCGATTGCTTCCTTCCAAATGATGCTTTTAACCAATTGAATGGTGGTTTTCCCAAGATCACCCATGGATCAATCAGCATGCATTCCCCCCATTCTAAGCCCATAAAAACCCTATACTCAGCCTCACAGATGGCTACCTGCTTTCAGGTCCCCCTCTTGCTGCTGAATAAAATTCCATTCTGCCTTATTCACTCTCCGGTGTCTACGTACCTCATTCCTCTTTGTCATGGGACAAGAATCTGGAATTTGCTGAACTGTGGAAGCAAAAGAGCTGTAATGTTCCTGCTCACTAAGCTGTGGGCGGTGGGGAGTAAAAGAGCTGTAACACTTCCTACCACTCGCCAAAGAATGGGAATGAAGAAGCCACTGAGTGCAACTGCCTCTCCTGCTGGCCGAACAATGGAAGAGAAGTTGCTGCTGCCTGCCAAACTACAGGAATGAAAAAGCCACAACACTTTTACCATTTGATCTCTTGCTTTAAAAAACAGATAAACAGAATTTTTGTGCAAATACTTTGGTATTTGATTATCATGTTTTTGAAAGCATGCTGTCAAAAATAAGATGATTTGGAAAAAGCAAAATGGCTTGAAGATGCAAGAAAGGTGCTTACAACAACCAGAAACAGGTCTCCTAGGCTAGGAATGGGCTGGAACAATATATCTTGTCCTAGGACCTGAGCAACCTGGGCCTTCTTCCCTGGCAGCAACTCAAGTATATAGCAATACCCCAGAAAGATGGCTGACATCTGTGTCTGGGCATGCATTGTCAACAGGGATGATACCACTCCAGGGAACAGAAATTGGTGATTCCAATAAAAAAAAAGATGAGAGATTGACTGAAAACAATGGCAGGGAAAGTTAAGAGGACACTGGAGATGGAAGAGATATTTAGAGGGATAACTGATGGGATTAAGCTACTAATTGAATCCCAGTCGAAAGGATCAGAGGAGCTATTGAAGGCAATTCCTAGAAAGAATGTACGAAGGAGAAGCTGAGATCACAGGAGAAAAAAATTGCCCATCTCCTTAGGAAAAGCCCAGATTTTCAAGTGTTTTTTAGAGTGAATTCTGTTAAGGATTGTTTCTCACCATTCACGTGTGTTGAAAAATTCTTAGGTATTACAATTGTCCATAATTTCTTGAAGGGCCATAATAGTGAGGGACTGTGTTAGAGGAACTTCCGGGTTGGCTAGGGGCTTTTTTTCGAGTGCAGGACTTTTCCAGCCTCTGGCTTTGTTTCCAGTGCAGGACTTTTCCCGCTTCAGATGGGCTAGCGGCTTGGTTTCCAGTTTTCCAGCCTCTGGCTCCTAGGGGCTTTGTTCAGGGTCAGGGACTTTTCCCTCCTCTAGCCCTTGGTATTGGAGGCTCAGTGACTCAGGGTTTTAAAACAGTAGTCAATCCAGTAAAGGATTAAAAGATCAATTGATCCAGAGAAAGAAACCCTCTAATTGGACAAGAACAAGAATGGGGAGGGAATAACTCAGGGGTAAAAGCTCTGACCACTTAAGCCTGCAGAAACACCTGCTCCGGGTTGCCTTCCATGTCTTGGAAGCTGTCCTTTTGCTCTGCCTAATAAACTGCACTACCACACACTTTCTGGGTCCATGAGTTCTATCTGAGCTGTAACATCACCAGCGACACAGAGGCCCCCTGTCCCATTCTTCCGTGTTAGGGAGGCCAAGAACCTAAGTTCCGGAGAATCCGGTTGCAATAGTATATTAACAGATAGACAGTACAGCTGTACAGAGGGACAAAAGGTTGAGAAACACTGGTCTAGAGAAATGGACCAATTCTGGGAAACCCAGAGGGACTGCTACCCTGTGTGTAATCCTAGCACAGAAACAGCAGAGTGATCACAACAATAGACCATGTGGACACTGAAAAAAGGCTTAGCAAGAAACTAAAATGACAGATGACTAATGGGTCTTATCACACCTTAGCACCACGTTACAGTCCTCCAGAAACTTGTCAACAATCCTGCGACAAAAAGGCTTCAAGGATAATGGAGGCTGAATTCCTCACCAGAGGGGTTCAGATGTGTATTCCCTAGAGGGAGGGCTCAAGTTGAATATGAAGGAAATAGACCGACAGGGTTCTTGTACTGAGTTTGTAGAATGAGATTCAGACCTGCTGCTATGGAAACAATAATATGGAATACAGGGTAAACAGACATACTTAAAGTCTGAGGAGAAGGTGCTGAGAAAATAAAGACATAATAACTCATTCTGCCTAAGACGGGAAATAGAGGAGGGTAACCTATTATAAGAAAAAAGATCAATAGGTAAATTCCAATAAAAGAATGATGAGAACCTGACTGAGAATAACGGCACAGCAAGTGAAGAAGACGTAAGAGATGGAAGAGATATTTAGAAGGATAACTGACAGGATTAGGCTACTAATTGAATCCCCATCGAAAGGGTCAGAGAGAAGGGGATATTGAAGATAATTTCTAGAAAGAATGTACAAAGGAGAAGCTGAGATTACAGGCGAAAAAAAAATGCCCATCTCCTTAGGAAAAGCCTACATTTTAAAATTTTTTTTTAGAGTAAATTCTGGTAAGGATCATTTATCTTAGAACAAAGCCATAAGTGGATGGCTACTAGACTGTGTGTGGCCTTAAGTGGGCTTTTGTTTGCAGATTTGTATTGGCAACACTTTTAAGCATAACAGGATTCTTTAAAACATAGAAAAAAAATTTTCTGTTTGTGAACATTTAAAAATCATACAATGTCTCATAATAATCCAGATTTCTGAGTCCCCAAGCTTACATTTTCACCTAACTATAACAAAAATACTCAGCTGAAGATGACTACTGGAAGCTTCCTCTACATGGGCATATGGTTTTCAGTTAACCATAATCCTCCCCACTCCCTGGAGTATTTCCCCTCTGCTTTATTCGTTGTCTGACTAGGTCTACGGGACTCCAACAGACCCATCACTATAGAAATTAAAATGCCAAAGACATCATGGGAACAAATATGTCTCCAAAGCAGAGAATAAAGGATGTTGCAATATGCAAATGGCAGTTTGACTGAAGTCCTTCTTTTGCGTGTCACTGCATGTAAGCAATGTTTCAAGAAAAGAACAAGACTAGCTGTGAAAGATTTATAGGAAAACAAAAAAAGGAGCATGAAAGAAAATATATATTCAGAGTAGAAGCAATAAATGCTATTGTAGAGAGAAAACGTTAAGTAGACTTTCTAATTCTGATTAAGTAGACTTTCTAGTTCTGGAGTTAGAACATATATTTTAAAATAATTACTAGTTATTATTATCAGTTATGCCTATCTCTCCCCCAAGACAATTTACAATTACCAAATTGTCATATAATTTAGTTCATCAGAAGTGTTGCCATTTCTGCCCATCCTATACTTATTTCAAAACTATTCTCCTCTTGAGCTGATTTTCTCTAGTACTGGAAAGAAAAAGTACTAAAAAGCAAGTTCATTTTATCATGAAAAGTTCACTGTGGTGACATTATTCTCCAATTTCTAAAAATCCCGAACCATTTTGCACCCAGCTTGACCCAACAGCTGTAGCTTTTCTGCTCTCAGTCCCTAATTTGTTTGCATTTGGCTTATATTCCTAGCTCTTTGGAGTGCTGATAATTATACTTGTCTGGGAGGCTTAGAAGCTGTAAAAAATCTGGACCTTCTCACATTTCAGCACAAGCAGACAAGGTTCAGCCTCCAATTTGGAACTGTACAACTTAAATGGAGCATGTGAGCCCAGAGACATCCACAGCAGCCTGCCAGCTTGAAGACTCTTCTCCAAAGCCACTCACCATATGCTGGCTACAAATTGAAGACCAAACAGGCCAAGGTGTTACATGGGATTCAAATGGACCTCTGTTAACATAAGTGTTTGGCATGGAGCAGGTGAACTGCTGATAGAACCCGATGATCTCAGTCACATTGTTACTGGGATATTCTTCCCAACCTAAAGACATCGTAACAGTCTAATTTAAATATCATAAAATATAGTGATTACATGATATTTTGAGAGGAAAGTCAGAATAATAAAATCTGGAAATGAAGTCAGTGTTTAAGACACGTGGACGAGAAACAATGTTAGATATGTTTAAATAATGGTACATATATTCATTTGCAAAATTATTAAAGGCATAGAAAATATTCAGATATATCAGGAAATTATTATTATTCATCATTTATTGATAACTAATAAATTCATGTTAGGGCTAGAACTTAGAGAAATTTAAAATCTACTTCATTCTAGATTTGTAATTTAAATTAAAAACTTGAAATGTGTTTTAAGTTCATGTTCAAACATTAAGAACTTTAAGTTGGTGCTATGATATGAATGTTTGTGTCCCCTCAAAATTCATATGTCAAAATCTAATCATCAGTGTACTGGTATTAGCGGGTAGGCCATTCAGAGATGATTTGTTCACTATTACATTCTATAAGGGATTAGTGCCCTTATAAAAGAGATGCCAGAGAATTAGCTTGCTTCTTCTACCATGTGAGGAAACATCTAGAAGGCGCCATCCATGAAGCAGGAAACAGGCCTTTACCAGACATCACATTTGCTGGTACCTTGATCTTGGACTTTCCAGCCTCAAGAACTATGACAAATAAATTTCTGTTGTTTATAAGCTATTTTCAGTTTACGATATTTTGTTATGCCAGCCTGAATGGTCTAAGGCAGCTGGCAATCCATTTGTTGGGATCAGGAAGTGTGTTAAAAAGCACTTAAATTTGGTTTCTTCTGTTTCACACTGACTTAGTCTACATTGAGTGAAACATAGCTCTAGGCAGTAAGTCCATTATCAATATTAAGGTTATTTCTTTTCAGTTTTTGGAGAAGAAACAGTCGTATTGTTAGCAAACTCACGTTAAACAGTTGTCCTTATTTAAAAATAAATTAAAACCATTTAAAAAGTCAGGCAAGAATTTGAGACTTAAAAAAAAAACTTAAACAGAAGTTTCTTTTGACTTGCTTTGATTTGAGATTTACTGCCTAAAGAAGAAGAGAACATTTAGTTATTTCTCCATATTTTCTAACCCGTCTGTTAATAAAACTATGACCTTATGCTTCTGAGATGCTTACTACTTCAGAACTATTAATTGCCTTTTTAAAATTCTTTTTCCAAAGATTGCAAAAATAACCTACCTTATTATAAGAGTTGTTAATTATCATTAAACAGTGAACACAAACATTTTTAGAGTGTTTCTCAAAGTTGTGTCATGATTCCCAAGAACAAGAGGAATTGGAGTTATATCAAGCATGAAACATGTGTTTTGAGAAGTGACTTGATTCACAGGACTAGAATTTTGCATGGGAGTTGAACAGACACTTTGTTTAGTTTTAGCAATAAATGAGATAAAGTTTCTGGTTTTGATATGTGGCTGCCTTGGAAAATAACATTTGGAGAATGTATATGAATCTGTAAAAACAAACATACTATAGAGAGCTTTTCAGCATGACTGGAATGGACAAAAATCCAGATGTTCTCTTTTTATATTGTTGGATCAGCACCAAAGAGCAAAAAATAGCACTGATCTCTGCTGACCGGTATCATTTGTAGAGGAAGTACTAGCTTTAAGACAGCAGGAATTACTCAACATTCTTCAACAGAGGGCTGCAGATCCTCAAACTTTGACACACTTATGTGCACATATGAGTCCCACTTACACTTGCAGTAATAAAAGTATTCATAAATTATTGAGGTTGGCCACCATCTACCATCTACACAAACTCAAAGTAGCTAAATTACCACTTTTTTTGAAACTTAAGCTTTTAAAACAAACATTGACAGTTAAGGCCTTATATTCTTTGAAAAAAAAAATAACAACAAAAAGTAGACCATAAGATAGGCATACTTAAAAAGCCAAATACTTGCCTATCAGAAGCATGGAAAAGTGCCAGTATGAAAGCTTGAACATAAATTTTAACCTTGCCATTTTCTACCCTCTTTTGCTTTGGCTCCTCCAAAGGGCATAATTGGACAAACCTACCCTTCTATGGAAGCATAATTTCCTTTCTCTTTTCATTTTCCATTTTTTAAAAAGTAGAATTAAATAAAGTCTTAATTTAAAACATAAAATATAATAGTCATAGGTGTAATCATTGAGAACAACTGTGAGACAAAAAGGTTTTTCATACCCATAATGGAGTGTGTATATCTGTGTGGGCGTGTGTGTCTGTGTGTGTTGGACATATGCAATTTTCTGAGGCAAATGCAAATGCAGAGCAAGTGTGGGGTGTGTAGTGTGGGTGGAGGAGATGCAGGGGATAAGAAAAATATAAAGGTGAGAAAAAAGAAACAATCTGAAAGCTATGGGAAATCAACTACTTTTGCCTTCACAGAGAAATAATAAATATGTCTGTAAGAGAAAGAGAAAAAAAAATGAAAATGATTCCCAAAGTAAAAATAAAACAACTGAGGATTAAAAGAATCAATAAAGGTTAAATCAGTGAGAAGGCAAATCTTTGAGAATTAAGAACACAAGCAACCAAAACAATAAATTCAAGTCAGATGAAAAGTAAATCTTCATTATGCTTTATTTTGCCTTAAAATATAAAAATATTTATGAAAACCAAAATTTTATAACAAAACATTTAGATGTATTAACTTTATCCATTTATTCCAAAAGCTATATTAAGATCATAATGAAAAAAAGATATGGTCTGATTTTATATTTCTTTAACTTTAAATTTATAGTTATCTACTCTATTGTATATAATACATATACATAAAATTAAAGTCACGTATAAAGAAAACTATTTAGAAAATAGAATATTGCTATAATTCCAGTTAAGCTAACTTGTTACCTGGCTATTTATTGTAATAAGGAATATTGTTGGCTCAATAAGCTAACTATCATTTAATTTCCTTACAATCATTTCACTTCTCCTGCACTGTGTAGAACATGGTTTTGGCTAAAGTCATGTGATTTAAAAAAACCATCTTTTTAATAGTAAATGAAGATGACAACTCTAGGAAAGTGAGTGAAAATTTTTACATATACCTTAAAAGTAATTTTATCTGTAGATACACCATAAATATGGTTTGAATATAAAAGAATAAATCAACTATAATGCAATTCTTCACAATCCATAAAAGGAATTTTTAATACATGGCAGTCCCAGTGGAGTTAATGAGTTGTCTGACTTGGGGAATGATGGCTTCCATCTGCATCAGCTTGTCGCAAGTTGATAGCCAGGCATTTAACTGGATCTCTAAAACTTATCCTGTCAGCTAATGACCAAAAAAACACTTATCCTGTCAGCTAATGACCAAAAAAACAAACAAAAACAAAAAACAAAAAAAGATAATATGCAATTATTTCCATCAATCAATCAAGAAGGATTTTTGTGCACACATCATTTTGTCGTAATTGTGGTAGATACAATGAAAGTTTGTAAAAATAAATAAAGGATGTGTAAGACATGTATCAGTCTTTAAAAGTATACAAATTAGGCTTAAAGAGGTAAAAACAATACGCATGAAATAATTGGCAAAGTTAACAGCATATTCTTAAAGAGTAATTTATAGAGATGGGTGAAGATGCTGTAGAATATTAGAGAAGATAAGATGAATAAATGTCAGAAAGATCAGAGGCACTTTCAGTGGTGCAAAATCTGGAAGGATGCATAAGATTAGTTGAGTAAATGGGGAAGAAACTGTTTTCTCCCTAAATGAATGGAACTGAATAAAATAAACATAGGAAACAAAGGGCAGTCAAATTTGGGCTGAGAATGTGAGATGAATCACCTGACCAATGCAAGTAGATGCGTCAGGGAGCAAAGTAAGGAACAGACTGATAACATGCAGAATGGGTGTAAAGAGCCTTGAAAACCAGGCAGAATTTGAGTCTGGTGTGACAAGTAACCAGCAGTCAGTGGTAATTTTTTAATTGATACGCAAGATTTTATATATTTATGGGGTATATGCTATAATTTGTTATTTCCATAGAATGTGTAATAATCAAGTTAGGGTATTTGGGGTATCCACTACCTTGGGTACTGTGTTGAAAACATTTCAAGTTCTCTCTTCTAGCTACTTTAAAATATACAATACATTGTCGTAGACTCTAGGCTTCTTACTCTGCTATCAAACATTAGAATTTATGCCTTCTAAATTACTGGATGCTTGTAGGTACCTATTGACCACCTCTCTTCAACGCCCCCCCTCCACACACCCTTCTCACCTTCTGAGATCTATTATTCTACTCTCTACCTCTATGAGATCAAATTTTTTAGCTCCCACATGTGAGTGAGAACATGAAAAATTCATCTTTCTGTGACTGACTTATTTCACTTCACATGACCTCCAGTTCCATCCATGTTGCTGCACATGACATAATTATATTAATTTTTATGGCCAAATAGTATTCCATTTTGTATAAATGAGAATGCAGGTATCCCTTTCGATACACTGATTTCTTTTCCTTTGGATAAATACTCAGTAGTGATATTGGTGGATTTTATAATGGTTCTATTTTTAGTGTTTTGAAAAATCTCTATTGTATTTCAAATTAGCTATACTCATTTAGATTCCTACCCACAATGTATAAGAGTTCTCTTTTCTATTCATCCTACCAACATCTTTTATTTGTTGTTTTTTTTAATAAAGCTGTTCTAATGGGATTAAAATGGTACTGTATTCTGGTTTGATTTGCATTTTTCTGATGATTAGTGATATTGAGGATTTTTTCATATACTTATTAACCATTTGTAAGTCTTCTCTTAAAAAAATATCTATTCATGTCCTTTGCCTACTTTTTAATGAGATTATATGTGTTTTTTTTTAACTTTTGAGTTTTTCCTTGTATATTCTGCATATGAGTCCCTTCTCTGATGAATTGTTTTCAAATATTTTCTCCTATTCAGTAGGTTGTCTTTTCACTCTTAATTATTTCATTGGCTGTGCAGAAGATTTTTAGTTTAATATAGTCCCTTTTCTCTATTTTTATTTTTGTTGTCTGTGATTTTGACGTCTTAGCAATAAATTCTATGCCTAGACTGATGTCCAGAAGCATTTCCCCTATGTTTTCTTCTAGTAAATTTATAGTTTGGGTCTTATGTTTCAGTCTTTAATCCATATTTATTTGACTTTTGTGTATAGTGATATGGGTCCAATTTCATTCTTCTGCATATGTATATTCAATTTTCCCAGTACCATTCATTCAAGAGGGTGTTTTTCCCCAATGTATGTTGTTGGTATATTTGTAGAAATCAGTTGGCAGTAAATATATGGATTTATTTCTGGATTCTCTATTCTGTTATTCTGTTCCATTGTTCTCTGTGTTTGTTTTCATACTAATAGCATGCTGGGTTTTTTTGTTTGTATTTTTTTTTTTTACTATGGACTTGTAATAAATTTTATAATAAATTCAAGTAGTGTGATGCCTTTAGCTTTGTTCTTATTGCTAGGGACTCCTTTGGCTATTCCAGCTCTTTTGTATTTCCATGAAAATTTAAGATTATTTTTCTATTTCTATGAAAAATGACATTAATATTTTGATAGGAATTGTACTGAATCTGTCTATTGTTTTGGGTAGGATGGTCATTTTAATGCTATTACATCATGTGATCCATTATCACAGTATGTCTTTCCATTTGTTTGTGTCCTCTTCAATTTCTTTCATCAGAGTTTTGTAGTTTTCCTTGTAGAGGAAAACTTTCACCTCTTTGGTGAAACTTATTTCCAGTTTCTTTGTAGCTATTGCAAATAAGATTGCCTTCTTGATTTTTTTCTCAGCTACTTCATTATTGGTGTATAGAAATGCTATCAATTTTTACAAGTTGACATTTTCTCCTGCAACTTTATTGCATTTATTAATCATATCTAAGAGTGTTTTGGTACAATCTGCAGCTGCTTCTACCTATATTATCTTATGAGCAAAGAAGAACAATTTTATTTCTTATTTTCCAAATTAGATGCCTTTAATTTCTTTCCTTTGCTGGATTGCTGTAGCTATGACTTCCACTACTTGTTAAATAGGAGTGGTAAAAGTAAGCATCTTTGTCTTGTTCCAATTCTTAGGGTAGGCTTTCATCTTTTCACTATTCAGTATATGGATTTGTCATATATGGGCTTTATTATGGTAAGACATGTTCTTTCTGTAAGGAGGTTGTTGAGAGTTTTTATCACTAAAAGATGTTGAACTTTATCAATTGCTTTTTTTGTATCTATTGAGATAATAATTTAATTTTTGTCATTCATTCTATTCACATGATGTATTATGTTTATTGATTTGCATATGTTGAACCATTCTAGCATTTATGGGATACATTCCATTTGACCATGTATTTTTTTAATGTGCTATTGAATTTGGGTCACTATTATTTCATTGACAATTTTTGCATTTATATTTATTGGAGATATTGGCCTGTAGTTTTATTTTTTGGTGTGCCCTTGTTTGGTTTTGGTATCAAGGTACTGCTTGCCTTGTAATATGAGTTAGGAAGAATTCCTTTCTCTTCAGTTCTTAAGAATAGCTTGTGAAGAATTGGTAGTAGTTCTTCTTTGAAAATATGGGGGAATTTGCTTTCACAGGGAGGACTTTTTTTTCTAAGACCTATCTATGTATTGATAGGGTAGGGCTCTTTGGCTTTGATTCTGGGTGTGTGCCATAGTGTAGTTTCTGTAGGATTTCTTTCACTATAAACAGTGCCAGTAGTGTTTGTGATTTCCTCGATTTCTAGGGTACAGTTGTTATTGAAAGTGTTGTGAAGTTTTGCTGAGGACTGGGATGCCAGGTGGGCCAGTCTTTGGGCCTTAGTAGTGGCAGCTGTGGCAGATGCTGGCACTGGTATTAATGGATAAAGTGGGGCTGTTTCTTGGTCATCCAGGTGGCTCCTTCAGGTACTGGGAATGGCAGCAATGGGCCAGGTAGGTGGGCAGGTTCTTGAGGCCCTGGGCAGTGGGTATGACATGGGTGATAGCAGTAGCAGTGGTGGGACAAACTTCTGGGACTCAAGCTTTTGTGCTTGTATTGGTGTTGGCTGCAATGGGCTGGGTCGGCCAGTCCCTAGACCCACAGGTGGCATGGATGGGTGCCACTTGTGGTAGTAGCAGCGTGTTTAGTGGGCCTGACCTCACACCTCACAAGAAGTGCTCAGGTGCCAGCAGTGGTTTATTGGGCTGGCCAATAGGCCCCTGGACTGAGTGCTCGGATATTGGGATGAGAGTGTCACCAAGCCAGTCAGACCTGCCTTCAGGCCTTCCAGTGTTGTATAAAGTCACTGGTTGTGGTAGGCAGGGGCAGGGTGATTCCCAGATCACCTCCAAAATGCTCATATGAGGGCTGCTGCGATTGCATTGTGACCCTACTACAGCAGAGGTTGGGGTTGGTTTCAGTGGGAGCAGCCATATACAGGCAGCTAGCGGGGGTCACGAGCTTCACTTCCGCCTCAGTTCCACAGCAGCACACTGCGGCAGCAGTTGCAGGTAGTTGCATGAGTCCTCAGGGCATTTGAGTATGCATGGCTGCACCTCTGCTGAGAGGTGCAGGGTCAATGCTTATGGTTCCTGCAGTGGCCTTGGTGGCAGCAGCTGTGGGGAAGGAATGTCACTAAAGCTCCAGGGATGTTGAGATCCAGAGGCTATTGATCTGCAGGACAGGACACAGTCCTGTGGAGGCTGGGCTCTCAAAATGGCACCACGCTGCAGCTGCTTGGGAGTAAGGTGTTTGTAGAACCTAGCATGAGCTCTGTCTCTGAATCAATTCCATTGCATGGTCTCCAGGCAGCTCTCTATGTTAGTTTTAGAGCCTGTTAGTGTCGAGAAGCTCTCTTATGACTAGGACTCTAGGAGTTTGTGGGCAGGAATGTGGACCGCAGTGGGTGTCTCACTTATTATGCACCCAGATTAAGGAATTTCTCCAGATTCCCAGCTGATTCCGATCTGGAGTCAGTAGTAATTTTAATTCAGGGGTTAACATGACAAAAATTTGAACCTGACAGAAGATGCAGATGAAATGAAGAGGGGAAGAAAGGCAATCAGGAAGGTCATAGTAATTTTAATGAAAAATATATAAACTATTATTATTTAGAATTGTCTAAATACACGTTTTTGATATCAATCTTATTATGGCATAAGAAATCCATTGATTATTGACTTGATGTCGGAGACCATTACGTGCTTATTTGCAGGATCAGGATGACAGTGGTTCCACCAGAGCTAAGGGGATGGTAATAAAAGCATTAGTCCAAAGAAACACTTACATGGATAGAAAATGAGAAATGTGGGGCCACAGTCATATTTAGATCACTGTTAATTTCACTGCTGCCCTTAAGTGAGGCTTGTGTGAAGTTTTCTTTTGTGTGCTTTTGTTTTTGGTAAATTATTTTCCAACACCAAAAGTAAGAAAACAGTTGCAATTTTCTCCATCTGCTCAATAAATTTTAACTAGCTTTTTCCCTTTCTATCACAACACAGCAGATCTCTTTTTATGGAGATTTGATATGCAATTATTTCAATCAATTTCATTGATTTGTTTATGTGGGCCCACATTAAAGAGATATATCACGTGTTTGAAAATCTACTTGGTAGAATATTCAGATTCGTTGCTTTGATTATTTCTACTCCTTTGTTCCTTTAAATATTCCTGCCCGATTATGACAGTAAGAAGTGGTCACTAAAATGAAATTCTTACACAGGTTCCTTGTATTGTTATTAAGTGGCTATATTAAAATAAACGTTTTTGAGTGTGGCCGATTGTTCTTTTATAGCATGGACATTTATGACCACCTTGAAAACCAGTAGCACTGCAACATATGTTTACATGTCCTAAAAGCTTTCAGAAAGCCAGAATGACAGTAATTCAATGAAAGTCCATTACCAACATTTCAGAGCTTGTTATGTTACATTGATTAGAAAAGAATGATTAATTTTACTTTCCTTTTTCTTCAATAGATGAAATGAGGAATCAGACATCCAGATGATCCACTCATGTATATTTACATCTAGTGGTGACAGACAAACTTATTTATAAAAAAGAATAGCAATTATTTCGTCGATATATATTATGATTCTATGTTGATATAGGCTTATTACTTCAACTCAAATATAAATGAATATTCTACTAAAAATTAGTATCTAAATATATCAAGGGAGAATATGTTAATAGTATGTTTTAAAATGATACAAGGGACAGAATATGAATATGAGAGTGTAGTATCTTATTTCTAATAGTCCCTATCATTAAATATGCATATTTTGGGAAATTATTTAACTTCCCAGAACAATGCAATTCTCAATTGTCAACAGGTGTGATTAGAATAAGTCAGCATGTTAAAATCATGTTATAGCACAATAATTATTCTGAATATAAGTATTTATTGAGGAACAAATACAACGACTAGTTGTATTTGACAACTATTATGTTAGTTGTCAATCTGTTTTGTTAAATAAAAAACATTAAAAAGATTTGCTTACTGCAGAAATTCCCAGTGCCTTTGGTATATTTAAATACTTCAATAAGTATTTGTTTATTGTCACTCACCAAATTGGGTGGTTATTATTATTAGTAGTAGTGTTTTGAGACAGAGTTACGCTCTTGTCACCCAGGCTGGAGTGCAATGGTGCAATCTTGGCTCACTGCAACATCCGCCTCCGGGTTCAAGCGATTCTCCCAACTCAGCCTCCTGAGTAGCTGGGATTACAGGTCCATACCACCATGCCCAGCTAATTTTTGTATTTTTAGTAGAGACGGGGTTTCACCACGTTGGCCAGGCTGGTCTAGAACTCCTGACCTCAGGTGATGTGCTGGCCTCAGCCTCGCAAAGTGCTGTGATTACCGACATGAGCCACCGCGCCTAGCCAGAGTGGTTTTTAGATGGGGTATAATGTCAATATAACTTCACAAACTTATTTGATTATTCTACAATGTATAATCTGTTATGGTGCATACTCTAGAAAATATCAGATTAGCCCACACTCTTACATTTTACATTTAACATTAAAAGAATACTGTAAAATCTGTAGCACTGTCTTTTGCTGCCAAAGTAAAGAAGGCTTTCAAGTAATCTGCATTTCTCAAGGGGGATCTGTCTAGCCTCTGAGTATTTCAAAGTATTTTTTTCAGCAAGTTATGAGTGAACATCAGGTAGGCTAATCAAAGCTTAATATATTTAAATAGCAACAAAACAGAAAATGAAACAAAAAAATTGGAATTTTAAAGCATATATTACGTGGTTTATTATAATAATACCAGATTAATAACCTTTAATAATGATTTTGAGAATGTTCTTTATATTACTTTGATTTTAGTTTCTCTTCTCATTTTCTTGACAAGTTAATTTTTGTACTTCTTATTTCTTTGTATTTCTTGTTAATTTCAGTGTTCTATTATTAAAACTGGCCTTATGGTTCAATATTAGTGTCTTACAGTGCAAACCAGTCAGACATAAACAGAGCAGGAGAAGGCCCCCAAAGCCCACAAGGAAAGTCAGGTGACTATCACATGATGGTCAGAAAGTTGTCACACTGCCTTTCTGAAATAATAATTGGTTGTAGCCAATGCCAGAGAAAGGCAGTCTCCCATTAGATCAAAAAACCTGAAACTGGTGGTCTCAGGAGGTGGATGAGTGGGCTCACACATGTGCACTAAAAGGCCAAATGGTGTAATTTAACTGGCATATAACCTTTCAGGGGCATTACACTGGGAACGGGGAAGAACGCCTCAAGTGAGGATGCATACAACTCCAGTAAACACACTGCACATGCTCCCCTCCCAAGCACTAGCAGGTCAGCCTACATGCGAACAACCTACCCCAAGGGAAGAATCCGGGTAGAAGGGATGCAAGATGCCAAAAGTAGGCCAGCATATAAAACCCAAAGTCCAAAGTAAGATGGGGCACTTGACCTCCAAGATGCCTACTTGGCCTTCTTCCAAGTGTACTTTACTTTCTTTCTGTTCCTGCTCTAAAACTTTTTAATAAATTTCCACTCCTGCCCTAAAACTTGCCTTGATCTCTTTTTCTGCCTTATGCCCCTCAGTCAAATTCTTTCTTTTAAAGAGGCAAGAATTGAGGTTGCTGCAGATCCGTATGGATGTGCCAACAGTAACTTGAATAACTTCCACTGGTAACAAGTGACCATCTAATCCTACAATTTCAGGTGACACACTCATAGATATCTTCCCTGTCCCAGTAGACCAGGTAAGGTCCTCTGCTTATATAAACCTATATCACCCTCATTGGTCATCACATCACTTAGGGCAATTTGCAAATACATACACATATAAAGTGTGTGTGTGTGTGTGTGTGTGTGTGTGTGTGTTTGTGATCACTTAGTTAATTTTGGTTATCTGATTAATTTATTCCCCTTACCTGATCTCAGATTATAAACCGCGTGAGGGCAGACTTTAGTCTGCTTGGCTCAATACTATTTTTGTTAGGTCTAGCACCGTGCATTAACCGTAGTAATTACTAAACAAACAAAAGTTGAATGCTGAATTTTAAAGACACTGAAGTAATAGACTTCAATACGTACATATTCGAACTTAGACATAATTGCTCAAATTTACCATGTAGATAGAAGCTATCCAACTCCTTTATTTTAATGAATAAATTTAGTTTAAAAATGTTGATCTTTATGCAAATAAAATTGTTCCTTCAAAAATAATGTTTTAAAACATAAGTAGCCATTCTTACCTTAGACGAGAAATACGTAAATGAGAAGAGGATGGAGTAAGAAAGACTAGGGACAGGAGGCAGGAGGCAGGAAAATGATGAATAATGGATATTTATCCTTAAAATAAGCTCTACCACCATATTTTTGTGTCTAAATCTGCCTCTGGATTCCCAATTCTCTAATAATTATCTATTTTAAAAAACCTCAAATATATTTTCTTGTTATTTTAAAAATGGGCAATGTCATCATTACTTTGTAATGACAGTATGTGTTCTAAGAGCAGCTAAGGCACTTTCTTGATGATGGCAAATCAATAGGAAATGGGAAAGTCAACTAAGTTCTCAGAACACCTTCATACAATTAGTGAGAATTCTGCCCAGATTCGTTATGAAACAAATGGCCAAAATATACTCAGAAAAAAATGTATCCGCATCTGTATAGAACATAGTTTATTTTTGAAGTGTAACCATTTTCTTTAGATGAAACAAAAAATATAAGATAATTGTGTACAAAACTTTACCTCAGAGCAGTATAAATGTTGAGCTGTTAAATGTATATTGTGGATCTGAAATTATAGGCCCCACAGTGACCATAACCCAGCTGTCAGGTGAATATGTAGGAGTTGGTGATATTTTATACAATGCAATGCTGTGTGCCATAAAACAAAATAATGTTGCTTACCAGTGGCTTTCAGAGTTATTTTAGTTTGCAAGTTTAAAGTTTATACCACCATAGTCTGAAATAATTTGTTGTTAATAATAAATTCACAGTTATATTTTGTTGCATGGTCATAATTTTTTGCCATTAAACTACCCAATGAGAAGGATAAGACAAGCAAGTAGAATAGGTCATATGTTCCTACTAACTTTTCATTGAAATTAATATTTTATTACTCTGTAGCTTACTGCCAAAACAAAACCAAAGTTTAATTTTCATACTGTGCACCTATAATGTCCAAGCAATTGTGTTACTTACCGTAGGAAATGAAAAGATGAATACATCAGAAACGTGGCTGTCTTCGGAATGAATGCTCTGGGAATTATAATCAAGTAGCCAAATAAGATGGTTACATGTCTAAAACAAGGGAGCCTTAGGTGAGGGCCTTATGAAAGCTGTACAGGAAGCAATGGTAACATCTACTTAGGGGCTCAGATTTAGAGGGTAGGTTGATCTGACTATATAGGGATTAGTAAAATTTCAACTGAATGATTAACAGGGACATTATCTCATTCTAGCACTACAGCAACATGTGCCTAGACCTGGAAAACAGTTTTTAAGAACAGGGTGGCTCTTGTCAGGAGGGCTTGCGTATCACTCTGGCTTCTATGGAATAAGATTTTAACAGATTTCTGGAAAAAAATATAAAACAACTTTTTGTAGGGGTGAATATACAATATGGGTAGAATTGCCAGTACACTATAATTTTTTGTTTGTGTGTATATAATACACATATACACATATATATGTGAGTATTGTGTTGTGTTTATGTACATGTATGTTTATATAAGATATAACATATTTACCTACTTTGTATTATATATTTTGTGCATAATATATTTTGTATATGAATATATGAGATTGAAATTACTTTTGTATATCAAAACATATTTAAAGTCTAATTTAATGTCAATATTTCTTCAAAAATCTGCTTTGTGAAATAAATTATTATAAAAATTTTCTTTCCCACAGAAATATTATTAAAATTAGAGGCTGATGGCAAAGACTTTGTATAAAATGTCAATATGAAAAGCTAGATATTTAAAGTAAAAATGGATGCTTTTATAAAATTGAAGTTAATGAATGATATCCTGGGTCCAAGAACATTGGTATGAGTGTGTTCCTTTATAAGAGATTTCAACTTACAAGAAGAAGAGTGACTATAAAAGTCTGCTGAAGGACCATGCTCTCAAGAGAGTAAAACTGAAGCACTATATACTGGGTGGCTTACACAACAGATGTTTATTCTCACAATTCTGGAGCCCCCAGTCCAAGATTAATGTGCTGGCCTACTAGGGTCTTCTTGGTGAAGGCTCACTTCCTGGCTTTCAGAGGCTTACCTTTTGGGTCACGCGACAGAGCAGGATTTCTCTCTTTCTCTTCAAATAAAGCCATGACATTCTCCATGAGGGCCCTACCCTCATAACTTCAGCTAACCCTAAACTTCCCAAAGGCTTCATCTCCAAATACCATCATATTGGAAGTTAGGGCTTTGTGTTAGGCCATTCTTGAGTTCCTATAAAGAAATACCTGAGACTGGGTAATTTGTAAATCAAATAGATTTAATTAGATCACAGTTCTGTAGGCTTTACAGGAAGCATGGTGCTGGCATCCACTCAGCTTCTGGCGAGGACTCAGGAAGCTTACAATCATTTCAGAAGTTGAAGGAGAAGCAGGCACCGTACATGGAAAGAGCAAGAGCAAGAGAAAGAGTCCAGGGGCTAGTGGGAAATGCCCCTCACTTTTAAATGACTAGATCTTGTGAGAAATTACTCTCACGAAGATGGCACCAAGCCATGAAGGATCTGCCTCTGTGACCTAAACACCTACTGCCAGGCCTCACCTTCAGCATTGGAGATTACAATTCAACATGAGATTTGGGTAGACACAATTATCCAAACCGTATTACGCTTCACATATAAATTTTGGGGAATGTACAACTCAGTCCATAGCAGAGGTAAAAGCTAGATATTTTCTTCAAGTATCAGGACCTTTCTTAAAATATCTGGACTGTTAAAAACCTAAAAAGGTTCATCTTACAAGAAAACTTGAGTAGCCAAAGATAAAATTAAAGCATTTTTTCTCTAGAGTCTACAACAATAATTAGGTTGACTGCTCTTAATTTTCCATTGTCCTTAATGTATCAAAATCTGACTAGGAAGTCCATTTTTAGTTGCTCTGCCCTGATATACAAAATCTGTATATTTAACATTAAAAAAAATTATATCTCTAGTTGATTGCTGCAGGAAATTTGTGTTGCTTGTATCAAAATAAACCTCCAGCTATAAAAGCTAGCTTTTTTTCCTTTTTTATTTTTAAGTGAGAGCATTGGAAAACAACAAAGGTATCCAGGAAGAAAATAACTTGAGGGATCAGTATCCCTGGGAAGAAAGAAATCAAAGAGAAGTAAGTCTAACTTTCTGCATGCAAATATCTCTCTAGACATTGGTCAAATGCTGTGTGTGTGGAGGACAAGAGCATAAAACCAAGAAGAAAACACTTACTAAGAGGCTAAAGAAGTTAAATAGAGTTTGTTTTTTTCTTTTTACAGTTGCATACCTCTAGACAGACAACACCTGAAATTCAGGCCTCAACAGAGGAGACTTTGCAAACATCACCCCTTCTCAGTGAGATGCTTGACATTTCTGTGGCTAAGGCATAATTCACTTAGAAAGAGACTTAGAAAATATTTTCTGTTTTATTTCCTATATATGTGTATATCTACAACATTAGTGCACCAACAGTTCTATTCATATTACACTGAGTAATTTTTAAACTTTTTTCTAACAATTTAACTGTTAGAACTCTGTTCACAAATGTCCCACTTCTCCATTAACACATTGAAGAAAAACTCATACTTCACATAGCTTATGACAATGACGTATTTGTTGCTGTTAGAGTTTTCAAAATAATATGATTCGAGTACCAAAAAAATGTCAAAATATTTTAAATAATTGATCAAACTTTTACTCAACAACTATCCTGGCTGCCATATTTTTCAATAGACGTCTAGATAGATTTTGTCTGTATGAATTCAGCAGATATAACTTTTGCAAACATAAGTGTTTGAATCTTTAAACTCATGGACAAAATAATAACTTTTAGTTATTTTTCAAACATGTATTCTGAAAAAAGCAATTTATCAATGGTGACACAGCAGTTGTTTAGTTCTTTCAATAAAAACCAGATTTTTAAAGAATATTAGCAGTTATTTCCTTGGATCATATTATTGTGGCTAGATTTATGTCAACATGAACTCTTCCTTAGATAGTGTAAAATGTCCAATTGTAGCACTAGAATCTAGTAGATATGATATGGTTTGTAATTGTGTCCCCACCCAAATCTCATGTCGAATTATAATCCCCCATGTTGAAGGAGGGGCCTGGTAGGAGGTGATCGGATCATGGGGGTGCATTTCCTCCTTGCTTTTCTCATGATAGTGAGTGAGTGCTCTTGAGATCTGCCTGTTTAACAATGTATAGCACCTGACCCCTCTCTCTCTTCCTCCTACTTGGGCATGTAAAATGTGTCTGCTTCCCCATGACATGCCTGCCTTTTGTCATGATTGTAAGTTTCCTAAAACCCCCCCCAGCTATGCTTACTATACAGCTTGTGGAACCGTTAGCCAATCAAACCTCTTTGCTTTATAAACTACTCAGTCTGAAGTAGTTCTTTATAGCAATAAAAGAATGAACTAATACAAGACATAAGGTAATTTTTGTTCCATTATTTACCTGCATAAATGCTTATTAAACATCTCTAATACACAAAAAATATGCTTGGCATTATGAGGATACAAAATACAGACATGATGATATTCTTCTTCCAGCATGATATATTGGTGTAAAATTTGTTCTTAAAATGACTTCAGAGATTTTTTAAAGCCATAATAAAACAGTCAGGACAAGAAGCTATTGTATGGTAAGTTGTTTGTATTAAATCCTCACAAAATGCTTGTGAGATAGGTTCTTTGCATGCCAATTTGAAATAAAAAAATGTGTATCCTGAGACTTTATAGTAAGTACAATAACATTCACAAAGCTATTACACTTACCATAACAACCATACAACCTGACAAAGTAAATACAATAATAGCAAAAATATGACAATGACTTTATCAGGATGGATATTTCTATTTGGTGTCTGTTGATTTTCTGCTAATATATTCAAGATTATTCCAATCTTCACTTTCATAATCAACCACTCTCAGACAACCCAGGTTAAACCAATCTTAGCAAAGATCTGATCATCTTGAAGAAGAAGAAAAACAGTGGGGCTGTCTTCATGACGGTCCCCATGCATGTGAATGTATTCAACAATGTAGTTGTTAATTTAAATAAGAGAGCCCTTTCCTTAAATTAGAGTAAGCCAGAAATATTATATGTTAGCTATTACTGTAAATCATAGCAACACACACACACATACACACACACACACATCATTGTGAAATTGAGTGAGTCTTAATACCAAATATGAGCTCTAAGTTCAAGTGTTTAATCAGTGATTATTTTCTTATTCTTATAATAAAATTAAACTACGTGAAACAAAAGTTTCATAGCTTCATTATAGCAAGTCACAATGCAGAATCATAGGCATATCCCAGTGTTACATGAGAACACCCCTCCTTTTCAAATCAAATGGTCTGTGGCTCTCTTTTAAGGGTGAGAGATACAGTCACCAAGAGTGAGCTGCCTAACACACATTTATTGTACAATTTATTGACATGTTTAAATGAATTAATTCAGAGGCAATGACTCCTAATTAAAAATAACCTCTATGCTACAGAGAAATTTTCAAAAACAAATAAGTCATATCTGCCTTTTGTATTCTTGTTAGAATCATCAAATAAGTTTTCAAACTGCTTAGTGGTGATTTTTTTCAGTTGCTTTCTCTGTCTAGAAAACACCCCCTCCTAAGTGTTTCAAAAACATAAAGATAGTAGAAATAAGAAACAGAAGGATACAGAAAATGAGTAAATTGGAACAGGAGTAAATTTTGGCAAGCATCTGACTAGAAAGGTCTTGACAGATAGAAAGTTCACTATATTTGACACTCAAACAAGCAGTCAATATTTAAAAGAAGTTATTTTCCTTTTTTTTTTTTTTGAAAAATTGATTTGAAGAGAAAATAAGTTGTTAGGAAGAACTCCAGCTACTTGAAGTTCAAATCTCTGTGTATTTCAAAGCCGTCTCATGGAACACAGGTATCAGTTACCCTCATATAGATAAAAAGTGTAACTACATTAGAAATGAAAAATAATTATTTCACTTTCAGGTCTAATATAAATGTGAAAAAGCTTTGTTCTTAGGGATAACTCTCAGAAGATAACTGATACCAACATTGTGAATTATTGTAGAATATATAAAGGTATGAGTAAAACAAAATGAACAAAATAGAAAACATTGATTCTTTTCACACTAATAAAATAATCATTGACATGTGTGCAGTCTCTGATATGGCTGATTAATAAGAAGATATTAGGTATGTAGATATTCTCCTCAACTTAAGAAAATTTTCTTGTCTAGATTTTATAGCAAAAGGAAAACATTGTCTACTTTGTGATCTTAAAGCTCAAGATGCATGTTATTTTCAAGGTAGTGCTAAAATAATCAGTAAAGATCAACTTAGAGAAGAACTTTTTTCTCAACTACTGAGTAACTTTTTGAGCTTCTAGGATATTCCAAATGATTTAAGTAATGAAGACCTAATCTCTAAGAACTTTATGCACTTTATTGTTGCTACACCTGTGTGTAATCAGGTTTTTCAGTTTCCTTTTTAGAAGTTCTCTCTACCTTTCCTCAAATATACAAGTTCACCAGGTGTTTGGAATGTGAGTTTGGTAGCAGAGTTATGAAATCTTAATGATGCTTTTCCTCTCTGTCTCTTTGAACTAACTTCATCTGTGCTATAACAGACTGTGAGTAGTGCATTTGTTAGGTTCACAGTAAACTAAAATATCATTCATTTACTTCAAACATCTCTATTTTTTTTTTTGAGCAAAAAGAAATGAAAAGACATAATTGTTCCTCAGCCACATCGTTTTAATTTTCATCTTAAAAACAACTGTAGTCCGTTTGCTGTACTTTTATTTCCCCCTGTCATTGGCTCTCTCTGATTTTCCTTTCTAATGTTCAATCGGGACTTTTAAAAATTATTTTAAGAAGCAACAGATTTAAAACTTATTTAAAAACATATCAAGTTCATAAACCAAAATTGGAGTGAACTTTTTAAAAGTGGTCCTAAAAAGGAAAGTAACATTATCTATAAGGAATAGCCTTTTTTTGTTGTTGTTGTGAACAACCAATTTCCCTGTATCCCTTTGTTGACCAGCTAGAAATTTCAGTTAGAGAATTTGAATGGTACAGATAATAAAGGACATAATCTACATATTTGTTCCAGTAATGGGAAAGAGAGATGACACAAAAGGTGATTCAATGATACCTGAGAGTCAGTCTGCGTAAACTGTAAAAATATCTATGGCGAAGGTAAAATTAACATAGAACTGAAGGAGAACATGATACCAGGGGTTACATCCTTTGTAACTATTTAGTAGGAGTTTTGAATATTTATTTATTTATTCTTTTATAAATCTCTGTTTTAAACACGTATCATCACATAGAAATATTTGTAAAGAAGTAAGGAGATCTGGGTAAGGTAGGAAATGGTAGTTTACAGAAGGAAAACATGAAGAATAGATAAGCGTAGTGATTGATACAGGAAGGTTTTGAAAAATCTTTGAGAGGGATTATTGTTATGAGAAGGAAGGAGTCAAAATATTTATTCCAAAAGGATTTTCTGAGCATCTGTTCAGGTATTGTGTATATCAAATATATGAAGGGATCCAAATAAAAGTCTCAATCCTATCAAGAAGCTCCTAACCCATTTGGGGTATAAGATAACAATAGCTTTAGAAAGCCCTAGTGATGTGGTTAAATCTCCCCCAATACAATATTGAATGGAGAGAAGCCAGATACCAAAAAAAAACAACTTAGATAGCAGTGGTTTAATTAACATAAAATCTTAAAACAGGCAAAATCAAAATCAATCTTCCTTTTAGAACATTGGAAGAGTGGTTACCCTCGAAGGAGGTTGTTACAGAAGATGGCACAAGGAGGTCCTGGGGCGTTACCTGTATTCTTGTTCTTGGTCTGGGTATTGGGTTCAGAGTGGTGTTCATTTTGAGATAATTTATCAAGTTGTAGCCTTATTATATATGCTAGGAGATTTTTGTTCTGTATATTACATTTTAAAAATGTATTGACACGAATCACAATTAGTTTCAGATTAAACATCTCATTTAAAGGAATTTCTTAAAAGAACATTTTGAACAAATTCTTAAAGTGCTAAATGGTGAGAAAAGGCTGAAAGTTATTTTTGGTTGAAAAAGTAGAGAATTATTTCCTTAGAGGCAGGATATATGCAAGGAACTTGAGTAATAACAACTACAATAATTATAATAATGATAGTAACAAAATGACTATTATTATTTTTAATATTAATTAGACACATCTAAGCTGTTAACCTCAACTAATTTAAACCTTACAAGTATACTCTGCTCTAGGTATTATATTTATCTACATTTTAAAAATGCAAAAATTGAGATCCAGAGTGAAGTAACTTGCATTGGTAAAATCGGGTGGAAAAAACCAGATACATTTAACAGACTAAAGATAGATACTGTGAAATTATATAAGGTAGAATAAAAACGTGGAATGGTGAGGAGGCTCTGTTCATATTTTAATAAGCATATCTTTAGATATGCTCTGATATATCTCAGCTATGTCATGAGTCACTGAGAAATTGTGTGGAAAACAGCTCCAAATTGTGCCTCTGGAGGCTGGAGGCTGGCGTTCCATCACCCATTGGATGACATTTGTCCTGGTGAGCTAGAAAATCTTCAGCTAGAAAAGACAAAAGAAAATGCTTACTGTGGGAAGCTTTGAGGGTATGAGGGACTGTGCACAGCATCATGTTAACTAGTGGATCTAACTATTAGAGTGGACTTTCAAGACTGCCTGTTACAGTACCTCCCCCACAAACCAGAGAGATTCCTGCACGTGTATTCTATCCAATAGCATTATCCTTTCCTGGCTTGAAAAGCCCAATAAATCGAAAGTAACTTCAACATGACCTGTTTCACCCAAATACTACTTAGGTCCTGCTCCTCCTTCCGAAATTCATCCCCCCCAAATCACTCAAGTTTCAACCATTTCTTATCTTCATGAAAAACAACGAAATAAAAAACAAAACAAAACTTTGTAAACTCTCCTTTATGAGATGTTGTTTGAAACTCTGTTCTGAGTATTTCTTTCCCCTGCCAGGCAACAATATGAATAAATTCAGCTTGTTTGTTTGACACAGGTTTTCCTGGTGGTGTGTGTGGCCGGGTGAATGGACCCAGGGCTTCCTCTCTCTGAAATTTATTCCATTCTTTAAATTTGCTTTTCTTTTTTATTTGACTGACTGTAATTGTTGTAATTATTGTCTGTTATTGCCACTAGCAATTCTCATATGATCTACTTATTCTTGTGTACTTACCAGTTGGATTCCTAATAATTTATTATTACTGTGCACAAATTCTTCATTTTAAATAATGTTACCTTTTCATAATGCATTTGGCCCAAGTATACTTAGTTTATTGTTTTTTAATTTTTTCTTTACTATCTGATATAGAAAACTATTACTTTCATTTTATTTTAGCTATCAATATATTCTTTTGTTGTTTTGTTATGTCTAAATTTTTTTTTAATTTAAAAATTTCTCTTTTCTCTTTTTGGCATGTATGTAGTTTATTGTAGATTTTCACAGTTTTGTCAGGTTTTTCCTCAAACATTTTACTATCTTTGATTTATAAAAATTGCATGGAATACTTAAATGCATTCTATCTTAAAAAATAGGTAAGTATAGTTAGTTAAATGTTCAATTTTCCAGTATCACTATCCTTAATATTTCTCCAATGTTACTGTTTTCATAGGCAATCACAAAAGTTTGATGTTTATTGCTTTCTAATATGTTATAAAATAATAGAAATACAGAGTTCTGCTTTTTGTTTATTTACCATAAATAAGCACATGCCTTACATACTGTTCTGTCATTAGTTTCTTACAAGAATACTTTGAAACTTATTCTGTGTCAATGTACAGCAATCTACCTTGTTTTTTGGCTTTCTGCAATTGTACAGATGCACCATAATTTATTTAACCCCATGCTGATGATGGAAACATAGTTTATTTATAATTATTTTTACATTTATTAATAGCTAAATTTTTAATGTATATTTCTGTAGAACATACATTTTGTAGGGCAGATGCCTAGAAATGGAATTGCTAGGTCAACATATTTGAACATATGTAAATAAGTTTACTAGATACTGCTAAATTGTTCACTAAAAGGGTGGCTTTTATTATAAAATATTATAACAATTTATAATATCATTAGCAATGCAGAAGCATGTTTACTTCTTATTATTCACTTGTTAATATCTGGATGAGAAAAAATTGGCATCTCAATGTTGCTTTATTTAAATTTCCATGAATAATTATGTTAGGTTATACTTTAAGAAATGTAGTGGCTTATGTCATTTTTCACTCTGAGAGTAAACTGTTTATATTTTGAAAAATGTTAATTGATTTGTAAAAGACTTTTCAACATTGAATATCATAGCACATATAATAGAGAATTATTTATGTAGCCACATGAATTATCTTTTCTGAAATTTTTGCATTTTGTATTTACATAGAAAGCCTTCTCCACACAAAACTCTCTTTCTAAATTATATTTCTCTGATCGAATGTTTGGATATATCCCTAAATATTTATATACATTTATGTATATTAAACCATACAGATAATTCTAAATGAATTGAAAGTTATTGTGAATTTATCTGGAATATTCTAAACAGTTTCAATAACTAATAGGACATTTATTGAATAACTTACAGTTTTCCTACTGGTTTGCAATTCTACCTCTAATATTAAATATAATATCAGAGATAGAGAAGTTGGTTTGTAGGATTTTATTCTAGGTTTCTTTGTTTGTTTGTTACAAATTACTTGTACTTTAAATTCCTATAATTTCACAATCTCAATTTAATTTTTGATTTTAATTATGAGTGCATGATAGTTGTATATATTTAATGGGCGTATGTATGATGCTGGCACACATTGTGTAATGATCAAATCAGGGTAACTAGAGTATCCATCACCTCCAGCTTTTATAATTTCTTTGTGTTAGGAACATTCCAATTCTACTCTTTTAGTTATTTTAAAATAATTATAGTTACCCTATTGTGCTACTGAATACTTGATATTCATTCTATCTAACTCTATTTTTGTACCCATGAGTACAAGAGTACCCATTATACTCCTTATCTTTCACCCCTTCATATTATACTTCCCAGACTCTGGTAAACGTCATTCTACTCTCTGTTTTCAAGAACTCAATTTTTTACACACAACTCCCACATATAAGGGAGAACATGAAATATTTGTCTTTCTGTCTCTGGCTTATTTTACTTAAAATAATACCCTTCAGTTTCATCCATGCTGTTGCAAAAGACAGGATTTCACTTGTTTTATGGATGAATAATATTCCATTGTATATATGTACCACATTTTCTTTACCTAGTGATGAACACTTAGGTTGCTTTCATATCTTTGGCTATTGTGAATAGTGGTGCAATAAACCTAAGAGTAGAGATATCTCTTTGACATTCCGTTTCCTTTCTTTCAGATATGTACCCAGTGATGGGATTAATGGATAATATGTTAGTTTTATTTTAAGTTTTTTGAGGAATCTCTATACTGTTCTCCATGGTGGTTGAACTAATTTACATTTCTACCAACAAGGTAGGAGGCTGTCTCCATATCCTTGCTAGCATTCATTATTACTTGCCTTTTTGACAAAAGCCATTTTAGTTGGAATGAGATGATATCTCTTTGTAGTTTTGATTTCTGTTTCTACAATGATTAGTGATGTTGATAATTTTTTTATATACCTTCTGGTATTTGCATATCTTCTTTTGATAAATGTCTATGTAGATCTTTTATTCAATTCTAAATTGAATTATTTGTCTTTTTCCTATTTAGTTGTTTCTGTGCCTTATATATTCTAGTTACTAATCCCTTGTCAGATAAGTAATTTGCAAATATTTTCTCCCATTCTGTGAGTTGTTGCCTCACTTTGTTGATTGCTTCCTTTGCTGTACAGAAGTGTTTCTACATGATGTGAGCCCATTTGTCCATTTTTGCTTTGGTTGCCTGTGCTTTTGAGGTCTTACTCAAGAAATATTTGCCCAGATCAATGTCCTGGAGTGTTTCCCCAAAATTTTCTTCTAGTAGTTTTATAGTTTCAGGTCCTAAAATTAAGTTTTAATCAATTTTGGTTTGATTTTCATATATGGTGAAAAAAAGGAGTCTAGTTTCATTCTTCTGCATATGGGTATCCAGTTTTCCCAGAACCATTTATTGAAGATATTTTTCTTTTCCCAGTGTATATTCTTGGCAACTTTGTCAAAAATGAACTGATTATAAATCAACCTTGCCCAACCTGCAGCCTGCAAGCCTGATGTAGCCCAGGATAGTTTTAAGTGCAGTTCAACACAAATTCATAAACTTTCTTAAAACATTATGAGATTTTTTTTTTTGCTTATCAACTATTATTAATGTTAATGTATTTTATGTGTGTGGCCCAAGACAATTCTTCCAATGTGGCCTGGGGAAGCTAGAAGATTAGATACCTCTGCAATGCATGGATTTATTTCTGGGCTGTCTATTCTGTTCCATTGGTCTATGTCACTGTGTTTAGGCCAGTAGCATATTGTTTTGGTTAATATAGTTTTGTAGTATAATTTATAAGTCATGCTTTTAGTTTTGTTCCTTTGGCACAGTATAGATTTGACTATTCTGGGTCTTTGTGGTTCCATATAAATTTTAGGATTTTTTTCTATTTCTATGAAGAATGCCATTGGTATTTTGACAGGGATTGCAATCCATGTCTAGATTGCTTTGGGTAATATTGACATTTTAGCAATGTTGATTCTCCCAACCCAGAGCACAGAATATATTTCAATTGTTTTGTGTGTCCTCTTCAATTTCTTTCATTAATGTTTTGTAGTTTTTGTGGCAGAGTTCTTTCAGATTCACTTTTGTTAAGTGGATTCCTAGGTAGTAATTTTATTTGTAGCCATTGTAAATGGGATTACTTTCTTGGTTCCGTTTCCAGATTGTTTGCTATTGGCATATAAAAATGCTACTGAATTTTGTATGTTGATTTTGTAACCTGCAATCCTACTGAATTTGCTTATCAGTTCTACTGGGTTTATTTTTTTGGTGGAGTCTTTAAGTTTTTATAAATATGAGAACATATTGCCTGCAAACAAGGATGATTTGATTTCTTCCCTTCCAACTAGGATGCCCTTTATTTCACTTTTTTTGGTCAAATTGCTCTGGCTAGGACTTCCAGCACTAAGTTGAATAAAAGCAGTGTAAGTGGGCTTCTTTGTTTTGTTCCAGATCTTAGAGGAAAGGTTTTCCAGTTTTTCCTATTCAGTATGATACTAGCTATGGGTTGGTCATTTGGTTTTAATTGTTTTGAGGTATATTTCTTCTATACACAGTCCTTTGAGCATTTTTATCATGAGGAGATATTGAATTTTATCAAATACTTTTTGACACCAATTAAAATGATCATATAGTTTTGTCTTTCATTTTGCTGATATGATGTATCCCATTGATTGATGTGCATGTGTTGATCCATGCTTGTGTTCCTGGGACAAATCCCACTTGTTTATCACAAATGATCTTTTTAGTGTGTTGTTGAATTTGGTTTGCTCTTATTTTGTTGAAAATTTTTGCATCTATTTTCATCAGAGATATTGTCCTCTAGTTTTCTTTTCAGTTGTGTCTTTTTCTGTTTTTTTTTTTTTTCTTTTTCTTTTCTTTACTTTTCTCCAAGTAAAGAGTCTCCTCCTGAGCTGTACTACCTGGAGGAGAGGGAAGGGTGAAGTAGACACTCCTTGGTTGCCATAGCTGGTGTTGCAATGGGTAGTGTACAATCCAAGTCCATTGCCTCTGAGACCAGTGCAACTGGGACCCTGGCTTGCCCAATAACTGTAATCCTATGGCCTGACTGCCTCTCAGATTTATTCTGGGCTCCAGGCCACTTTAGTCAGTCAGTGATGAAAGCGGGCAGGGACTTGGTTTTCTTTCACTGGGGCAGGGCATTCCCTTCTGGCCCAGCCTAGATGCTCCCTCTGTGACACCAGCAGAATTCTGCTGTGTTGTGTTTCACTGTGACAGAGCAGCACTGAGTTCCAATGCAAAACTCCTCACTCACATGGCTCTCTCCCCCCAAGCACACAGATTTTCTCTCTGCAGGACACTGCCAGGGGGAGTTGGGGAGAGGGGTGGTGTGGGCAACGTGAGACTGTCTTTCCTACCCTTTTCAATGCCTTTTCCTTGGTATTATGTTAGAAGAAGATTCTGTGATCACTCATCTGATTTTTGCTTTTCCGTGTGGATAGGTATTTCATTTGGTGTTCCCACAGGAAGATACTCACAGGAGGTTTCTATTCAGCCACTTTTCTAGACATTTCTCTCTCTTACAATAATCTTCAAGCTTTGGAAACCATGTTTCACGCATTGTTTATCTTTTGAACAAATATGTAAGATGTTTATCTTCACTTTTTCTTTCAAATATAATTAGTTTTACCCAAATTCCCATTGTGGAATTGCTCAAAAGTACATTGAATATATTTATTTATTTGGGTAAATTGACGTCTTTAGAATTTTAGTCTTTTTATCCAGGGTTTTGACATGTCTCTCTCTCTTTACCTCTTTTAGGGACTTTGGTAAAGTGTTACAACTTTTATCTTCTAGATTTTACATAATTGTGGTAGTTTTATTCTTAAGTATTTTATATGTTTTTGTTGTCCAAGTTAGATGTATTTTATAATTTTTGTACATATTACAGTTACTTCACAGTAACATACAGAAATGTAATTGTATTTTATAATTTTTGTATCTATTACAATTATTTCACAGTAACATACAGAAATGTTATTTAATTATCTTTAGTGGTTTTTTTTCCAAATACCTTAGTGAAACATGTTTTAAAATAGCTATAAAGAGTGTCAACATCACTGACTAAACAGTTCTTCATTTTCCAGTTACCTCTGATGCCTACAAAATCATAGGTATTAATAGTATTAATCCTGAATCATGAATTATTCATTTCTTATTGTATCTTTACAATGTACTGTGGCATTATGGCACCTTCATTTTATTTTTATGTATTTAATTTCTTTCAGAGGAATTTAAAATCACTTTTCCAAATTTGTAAAATAAGAAGTTATGTTTCAGATTGGAATTACATTACTTTTTAAGGACTTATATGACAAAGGTTCAAACTTTCTGTTCTGTAATAAGCCAAGCATTTAATTTCTTTCTTTTTAATATATTTAATATTTGATAGTTTTTTCTTCATATACTACCTCTACTTTTCTGTTTGTGCTTATTCTAATTATTTTGTGGCTATATTTGCTACTGTTAATGAAGGGGTTTCCCATGATATATTTTGAACTAACCTTTGCAGCAAATAAAGTTATTAATTTTCATGTTCCTTATTTTTTTATACTCACCTATTATACTAAGCTTTCTTTGCAACCTTAACCATTTAACATTGAAATGCCATGTGGGATTATATATGTAATGATAGTTCCTCTATTATTTGATTGTTTTTTCCTGCTTTCATACAATAGCTGTATTGTTTAGAACAACATAGATAATACAGGTAATGTTAGAAATCATCTATTTTTTCATAAATTAGGCCGAAAAGTCTCCAATGTGGTGATGATTAACGTGCTGGGGTAACAAAATTCTTTAAAAACCTTACAAGAGCTCTGAACCCTGTTATTTATTATGAGATTCAAAAAATCTTGACTGTGTTCAGAAAATTCAAATGTGTGTGGAAACTCTCAAAGACATTTACCCTAATTTGGTAGACATAGTCTTTTTCATATCTGAGATATATGTAATACTATTTTTATCTGAACTTAGAAATATGTAACATAATGAAGCAAATTCATTGTATTATTATCAGCATATACACATATTCTGCATAGACATTCTAAAAGAAACAACATTGATAATATTAAAATCTGATGAAAAATATACTATGGGAATTCTTAAATTAGAAAGTGCTTATGCATCTGTTAATATAGCTTTTAAGTCATTGCTTCATTTGCCAATGTCAGTATAGGATTCAAGTTTGATCAAATAATTTTGAAGTAACACTATTCAAAGCGAATGAAAATAATTAGAATATTCTTTATTAGAATGTTCATAAAATCTAATACTCTCTATTAGAAAGGAGATATTTTAAAAACACCCATTACTTCTATTGGTGCTAATGTAGCATGTAAATAAGCATAATTATACTGACAGTCCTAACAAGAGAAAAGTCAATTCAATAGGCACCTTTTTGCAGAAATGCATCATACAGGTCCTGCACTAAAGGAAGATCCAACATGGAGACGTCTTCAATGGGAAATTTTCTGTGCAACCTCCTGAATTCTGCTGCGGATATGGCATTGCACACAGTCCTGAAGCACTGCCATGATCTATCTACACACACAGTGTCTAGCCTTTTTAAAGTTATTGTAATTTTCTTTTCAGCTATAAAGCAAATATTATATTGGTGCCAGCATCTCAAGAAACAATATCTATGTCTTTTGGGTCCTTACAATCTGGCATAAATACAACTGTGAAAGCAGAACAGATGACAATGAACTGATGCTATGTTTTCATATTTATATGATCTCTGAGTGGGAGCTTGTTTATTATGCCTGTCTGAGAAATGCACTTCACTTCTGTCATCTTTCCAATATAGCTGTGCTTCCTATTTCCAAATCAATAAACCTTAAAAGTGTGTTGTAATAGTTACAGCACATTTCTCCAGGGAGAAATTGTCACGTTAGGGTTTTGCTGGTTTTTGACACTATACCAATTTCATTTGACAATGAATTGAAAGTTGAACAGTGCACTGAGCCATGCTAGTAATTTGATACTATCCTTGAAATATTGTCTTTCAACCTTGACCAGGAAGCCGTTATTTGTGAAAGCTGGCCTATGTTCCTTCTCATGTCATCAGTTTGGTTTCCTCATGAGAGTGAGATTAAGAATGCATAGTTTACTATAAACACATTAGGGTCTTGCTATTGTTACTGTTGATAAAGTTTTTGACACTGAATTTCTAAGACAGCAGAGTGGACAATAATTCTTCATTAATAACATTAATCATACTTCCACCTACCCCACAATTGCTTCTATTATCTGGCTACCTAAAACACATTTTCTCAAATCTAGGCTCTTCAACTATTGTCTCTAGGGAACTCCATTAAACTAAGATGCATTTTCTTTAACTGTGATTAAAAATACTGACAAAACTACAGTTGTTGCCAAATTTAAATTGTTATACAAATTTCAGTGCCTTGATTTTATTGCCCCAAACAGTGAGGATTTTTTACTATAGCATCTCACAAGGGAAACTTGATGGAATCTGTTCTCATCTTTCAAGATTCCATTTCTAAAGACTTAATCTCTGTATCAGAAAGTTCAATAACATAAGCCTATAACACGAGAAATTTGATCTAAATGTAGAGCATGGCTGAAATGATCTAATTGGAGACACTGATGAACAATTTCTTCTAAAATGAAAATTACATAATTACGAAAATGAGAACTATTATTATGAAAACTCAAAAATGTCAGGAACCATCCAAAATCAAGTAATGCCCTTGGAAATCTGAAAATGGCAACTACGGATCTAGAATGAGAAAGCTGTAAGTGTGTCTTTCTTAGGAGCTTTTCTTTTCTTTCTTTCTTTCTTTTTTTTTTAACAGTCCAGAGGTCTTTTATTTATTTATTTTTTTAACACCTATTATGCCATGAATTCATAGGGAATAGGTTCCAGCAGCTCAGGCCCCTTCCCATTGGTCCTCACAAAGTGCACTTCTCTGGGTGGAGCAGGCTGGCACTTCAGTTGAACTCAGGTACCTTTCTCTTTGGCTTCTTTCTTTTTCTGATCGTTTTCCTTCACGCATTTCAGGAAGCTATCTCGGCTCTTAGAGTGCTTGATGTGCTCAATACGCACATTAATTCTCTTGGCAAGAATCTTGCCCTTAACTTGTTTGTTTACAACAGCGCCAACAGCATGCTGGGTAACATTGTAGACTCTTCCAGTTTTACCACAAGAACATTTGTGGGGCATTCCTTTTTGAACAGTACCCATTCCCTTGATGTCTACAATACCACCTTTCTTATAGATTCGCATATACGTGGCCAAAGGAACAACTCCATGTTTTCTAAAAGGCCTAGAGAACGTATATGGAGTGCCTCTCCTCTTTCCCTTTGTGTTTGTCATTTTGGCGAATTACTGGAAGATGGCGGTTCCGGCCGAAAGGTGCTTTTCTTTATGCGTTAGATCTCTGCTGAAAGAGGAAGAATGCAGGAAACACATTGTGACCGGTGAGGAATGTTTACAATGCAGAATGCTTTTCATGACCAAATAATTGATAAGAATGTATCTGTCTGATAAAACATATAAGGTGGAAATTTAAAGTTTTTATAGTGGTATTCGCTAAGCACTATAGGTGATTCGAGAAAGTAATAATTTGGATTTAACTCCTACGAGTTTCATAGGTATTGGGAATTTATCAGAAAATTAGTAATGTGGCGTCCAGATTTGGTGCCTGTCTGATACATTTATATTTGCTTCAGTTTACTAGTATAGGAAGAATATGCTATAAAATACAAGCCAAACAGCAAACAAACATATAGAAATGCCTCTCTTTGTATACTTGCAAGTTTGTTGTCCTCACCTTTGTTTAACTGTGCTTTGCTTAATAAAGTACATGATTAAATAGTTTGAACATCTTTTTTTACTATTTGGAGTAAATTTTTAGAAATTTGGAATCCAAAATACAGGACTTGAAATAGCTCTGTTAAACTCTGATAAGAGAAAGAAAATTCCAGCAGGTTAAACTCTGATAAGAGAAAGAAAAGATAGAGGGAATGTTCTTACTTATTTCAAAAGATAAGAAAATATAAATATTTCAATTTTTAAACTTATCAGGAGAAATATTGGGTGCATGAATAATTTCTAGTGTGCAAAGATTGTGTGTTTGTCTCTAAACATATTAAGAGGAATGAAGAATATGACAGGGAGATAGTTGAGCAAGAAGAGCACTTCATGAACTGCTTTAAGATTAGAGGAATCGTTTAGAAAATTGTGAACGCCTAAATATAGTCATGCAGAAAAATGTTACTCTTTTGAAAGGAGTGGTTAGACTAGCTCTATCATTATGATGAAACCAATGAGAGTGAAAAGCAGACAAACTAAATATCTTACAAGGAAAATCTTAGGCAAAAAGAGAACGCACACATACCCACATTTTTAGGTGTTCAGAGTTTCAAAATATCTGTTATTGTTACTCTGCTAAGGAAATGGGAGGTAACAGGGAAAAAACCGGCAAAGCATTCAGATCTAGAGAGACACAGACTTTTCTAAATATCCAGAACTTTCATTTTTCAATGTAGTTGAGAACTCTGTTGGCTTATGTAATGTGCAATGCAGAATAGATACATATCCACCAAATTTCTGTACAAATATACAATCAATTTACAACAGGACCGCCATAATAAATAGAACTTCATGACGATGAGGTTTATGGATTCCAAATAGAATAAATGTGTTTTTTAAGTTTGGTGAAGACAAGATGCTGTTTTGAGAAATTCCCTGTGTGATTCTGGTGTGTATATTGATTGATGGGTATTCACATCTGTTATGGGTTGAACTGTATTCCCTAAAAATTCACATACTAAAGTATTAACTCCCAATGCCTTAGAATATGACTGTATTTGGATCTAAGGTCTCCAAAGAGGCAAAAGTGAAATTGAGATCATTAGGGTGGGCCCAAATCCAATATGACTAGTGTCCTGATAAGAAATAATTTGGACAGACATATGCACAAAGAGAAGTTTATTTGAAGACACAGGAAGAGGGTGGCCATCTAAAAGCCAAAAAACAAAACAAAACAAAACAAAAAACATGTTTCAGAATAAACCAACCCTTCCAACATCTTGATAGAGGAGTCTAGCTTCCATACTTGTGAAAAAAATTAATGTATGTGGCTTAAGCCACGCAGTCTGTGGTACTTGTTATCGCTGACTCAGCAAACTAATAGAGCCTCCTCAAAAGAAGACAGATATCCTCTTTGGAAATTTATTTGTCTTCTGTACTTTATCAGAGACTGAAATAAATGTAATAAGTTGTACAAGGGATATTTTTCCAAAATGTGAAATAATTTTCCACACTAAAGCAGTAGCCCATACGGAAAGAAAATTATACTGTGCTGAAATTTTGTATTTAGTGAAAGGGACAAAGCTTTCAACGAAGATCATAGCAACCATGAGGACTCTAAATAGCCCTGTTTGCATGAACTTTTGATAGTCCTTTGGATTCACTGATGAAACAATGTTTGCGATAAACTGTTTCATAAAATTCTAAAGAGCACTGGATTTTCTTTGGAAGTTACCAACGCAAATACTGATCCATTATTGCCTATAACATTATTTATTCGAGTAGTTGCTTAGTAGAGCACTGAGGGCTAGGGAAGGGCTGTCGTATGGAAGGCACTCAAGACATGTTTGTGGAACACATATGCACAATGAACAAGGCTAACTTTTCACACACTTTTTACTAAGATTTTATTGAAAATATTATGTTCTGTGGAAAAGATGACCAGGAAAATTTGTTTGCAAATTGGCTGTGGTGGTTCTTTTCTTTCAAGTGTTCACCAAAATAATTATGTCCTCCTGATATTAGCTCTATAATTCTACACTTCCTATTAAATGACAAATTTAGAAATTCGTGGCTTTATATTTATTTAGAGGAAACTATATGTATTTAGAGGAAAGTTTGTTCAAATAGACTATTACAGCAATTATATAAATAAGTTATAGCATCATAAATAATGTAGAAGTAAAAATGTAGGGGCAATTACATTCATTGACAGCTAATATGAGTTATAATAGATACTATAATGTTTTTATTTCTTTATAGTCTATGTTCTGAAAAATTTCAAAGAAGCATAAAACATTAGCACTCACTGGACTGGGAACTCATGCCTAGAATTGCATTTTGTAATTTTTATTATAAATTGAAGTACCTAGATTTATTTACTATAAATCAAAGATATTAGGCAAATATCTTGAAAATAGAATTTTGATGTCTTGGTGGAAAGGGGTAAGAGATCTTAAGAATCTATTTGAATTGTGATTATTCCAGGCTAATTCTTCTTACATTTATAAAAACATATCGCACTATTTTAAAACATTATGCTTCACAGTTATTTAAGATTTCTTATTAAGACACTGAACAGTTATGCATGATTTTGTGATGATAATTAATAGAAAGAGTGTTATGTCCTTTCACCTGCTCCTTTAACTTCTCTTAGCCTCAGTCCTGATCTATGAAATGAGAATAACTATAACTGACATGCTTTGCTTAGAAGACTTTGTAAAGGTAACATAAAATGATGTATGTGTAAGGTGTTTAGATAAAAACACCATATTGGTACAGGTAAAAGTATTGTTAATTCACCTGTAATGATTATTTGTAAATTGCTCAATAGATTCAAGATTTTCCTGGACAAAGTCTAACACAAAATTCCTTCAGTTTGATCTCATAATTTATCCAAACAGGGAATATTAATATACCGTATGTTAGGAAGCTTAGATAATTTCTTTATAACATCATATTAGGTAGCTCAGTAGTGAAAATTAACAGGCAAAAAAATAGATGAAAATCAAAAGAAAAGGCTGGCAACAATGGAAGAGTGAATGATACAGAGGTGAAACCGAAAGCAAGCACTTCAGATGAAAATGTGTCTCTTTTGCCAGAATTGTTCCCCATATAAGTTTATAATAACCCTGGAAATGACTGAATTGTATGAACCAAACTAGATAATTGGAGCAGGTGTCTGGCATTAGAAGAGATGAAAATGGTTTTCTCTTCTCTCCTATAAAGATGAAGAAGGCATAATAGGAATACATATCGATTCCAAGGAGAGCACCATGCCAACTCTATTGCAGATGGAATTGTGCAAGGCATCCCAATGATTAAGAATGAAAAATAGTCAAAACTAGGATGCATGATTCACCAAAAAAAAAAAAAAAAGTAATTCTTAGTTTTCTTTTGGAATGCCGATTAGGTTTCACAGATGTTGAAACCAGAAAATGGCTATGTTTCCAATGTTAATAAAAATATGTGATAAATTGAGGCTTAGTATGAATATTTTTGAATAGGTAGTATATAAAATACATGCTACTAATAAGAAGGATAGTTTTTCGCATGATGTTTCTTCCATCAAATTATGGGTGGGAGGATCTAGAGACATTGCCTGATGTGATGAAAAACAAGAGTCAATTTATGGTCAGGTCTAAAAATTCATTATTTTAAAATCTTCTGAAGCTTTTACAGTTTGCTGATAATTAAACACATCAAGGCACTATGTATGTATCTCCTAATAGATTTGTAATAAAAGGCATTGCAGTAACTATTCAAATTCATCACTGATGTTAGAATAGCCAAAGCCAAACTTTAAGCATAAGACACAAGAAATAATGTTGAATATTATTCCCAGGATATTAATTTCTATTTAACAAAATAAAATATGTACCTATTTTTAGCAAGTATTCTGTAAGGGACTGATATAGTGTTTGTTTTTGTTTTTAAAATACTGTCATGTCCCAGTTTTAGGGCCTTTGCTAGAAGTCTGCCAGCTCTATTTTAAGCAGCTAATCAAGTCCACACCCCAACTTTATCAAACTCTCATTCTAGGGCTACCATGCATCTGCTCTAATCACCCCAGGCCAGGTACCACAAAATTAAAGAGGACTCATATCTCCAAAAAAACTATAAATTATTCAAATTAGCTTACCGCCAGGAAGCATTTAAAACCTAGCTAACCCCACCCCACATGCTGCACATAAGCTGCACCCTACAGCTCCAGTTTGTTGTTACCCAGTCCCCAGGTGCAAGCCCCTACATGGCTACGCATGGCTGTCTTCTCTTGCTTGAAGCTGTAACAACAGTTCTGTCTTTTATTTTGTCATTTTGTTGTGCCCACTATCAACAGAATCTTTACATCTTATATGATGGGCATTGTCAATAAAAAGATGAAGAAAAATCCACGTTATCTTTAAGAATCTCTTGGTCCACTTGGGAATCCAATGTGGGAAGATGATGATGACAACTAAAATAATGAGTAACTACCACTTATTAACCACTATTATAGGCTAGAAATACTACATCGATCATCTTCATTCTTTAAAATTAACTTGGAATTTTGACCCTATGACGATACCATTTTATAGATCAATTACATGTCCTTTGAAATTGTTCAAGAAAGAGAGAAGGGGAGGGGAGAGAAAGAGAGACACAAAAAGATAAAAACATGATGAAGACATTTGCAAATGGCCAGGGGAGATTTTGAAGAAGAACTTATCCTAATGAAGTACATACTTCTATGTATTAACCAAAACAGACTTGTTTTTTCCTTCTGGACAAGCAGCCTAAATTTTTCAACTGCCGTGCAGTTATGTCTGACCATACATAGACATCTGGTCAGTAAGATTATGGCAAAAAAGATATAAGGCCTTGTACTTTGCTGCATAAAAGCCTCCGACAAGCTTTATTCATTTTATGTCTTTTGACTACTAGATGGAGATGACTTTGAGAGCAAATGTTAAAGTAGGAGCCAAGATGGAAGGAATCTGCATTTCTGAGTTGATTCTTGCAGGAAAGCTACCAGCCAGGAATACCTACTTTTGACTGTGATAGGAGTGAGAAATAAATTGTACTGAAGTAAGCTGTTAAGACTGAGAGTTTTATTACTTATGGCAATGAATTTGTAAGCTGACATTCCTTCTAAGCTAAATGATTTTCAGTAGTTTGGCTCTTGGATCAGATTGTGATTGAGCTGCAAATCAAAATGAGCAATACCAGAAAAAAACAGGTTTAGTAATGGGTAGAGTAATGGGTTTAGTTTTGCACAGATGGAAATTAAAAAGTCTTTGAGAAATCTAAGTAAAGGTCAGTCTTATAAGGCAATTGAATGTACACCAATGGAGAAAAATTAAGACACATCTTCAAAGGACATGTAGATGTTGACATAGTCATGACAATAACATAGTCCATGGCTCAGCAAAAGACAGGTAGAATATAAGATTACCTAAAGAGGAAAATGTGAGATAAAGGTCCACAAAAAGATCTGAGGTAACACCAGGAAGAATGGTAATAAACTATTAGTTTACTCTAAAAATAATCCCTACCTTGATTATATTTAAACAACAACAAAATAAACAAAAAAGCAGTGCAAACTCAAAGCTGTAGAGAATGAAATTGAATAGAGAATAGAAATAAAGCATTAATATTTCTATTATAACAAAATAATTCATTCCATTAAATAAGAGCTAACCATGTTGGGAGGAATAGTAAGAATGAATATTGTGCACATTAGAATTTTAATCATCTGTGACAGGAGATTGCATTCTGGTCAAAGACAAGTAATTATTCTGGTGCCTACTTCTGGTAACTGGTTCATGTACTATTAAAAAAAACTGGGCCCGGCGCGGTGGTTCACGCCTGTGATCCCAGCACTTTGGGAGGCCGAGGCAGGCGGATCATGAGGTCAGGAGATCAAGACCATCCTGGGCATGGTGAAACCCCATCTCTATTAAAATACAAAAAATTAGCCGGGTGCTGTGGCACGCGCCTGTAGTTCCAGCTATTCAGGAGGCTGAGGCAGGGGAATTGCTTGAATCCGGGAGAGGGAGGTTGCAGTGAGCCAAGATCGTGCCACTGCACTCCAGCCCGGCAAAAGAGCAAGACTGTGTCTCAAAAAAAAAAAAAAAAAACTGGAAGGTACAATGACATTCTGTTCATATAGTCATTCACGTAACCCAAGTGGAAACTTTTGTTTTAAATATATTATCCTGGGTTGATTCTCAGAGCAAACATGATTTTAATTGTATAAAAAATAAGTTTTTTAAAAAATCACCCTGGTAAGAATTTCCTGGCAAATTTGTCACAGGGTCTTTTTTTTTTTTCTAATAGGCTTTATTTTTTAGAGTAGTTTTGGTTCAGAACAAAATTGAGTAGAAGGTACAGAGATTTCCCCTACATCCCCTGCCCTCACATATGCATAGCTTTCACCATTATCAACATCTCCCACCAAAGTAGTACATTTATTACAACTGATTAACCTCATTGACACATTATCACCAGATTCCATAGTTTATATTAAGATTACTCTTGGTGTTGTACCTTTCTATCGGTTTGAATAAATGCATGATGACACATACCCTCCATTATACATAGTGTCATACAGGGGAACTTTACTGCCCTCAGAGTCCCTTGTGCTCTTCCTCTTCACCTTTACCTTCCCCTCCTAATTTGTGGAAACCACTGATCTTTTCGGTAACTCTAAGGTTCTGCCTTTTCCAGAACAACATACATTGAAATCATATGGTATATAGCCTTTTCTGATTGACTTCTTTTGCTGAGTAACATGCATTTAAGTTTTCAAGGCTTGACAGCTCTTTTTTGTTTGTTTTTGTAGATCTAAGTGATATTCTATTGACTGTTTGTACCACAGATTATTTATCTATTCATCTACCGAAGGACATCTTGTTTGCTACAAACTTTTTGTAATTATAAATAATAATTCTATGAACATGTATGTGCAGGTTTTTGTGTAGACATGTTTTCAGTTCCTTTAGGTAAATATCGAGGACCATAATTGCTGGATTGTATGCTAAAGTTATGTTTAGTTTTGTAAGAAACTTCCAAGCTGCCTTCTAAAGTGGCTGTATCGTTTTACACCTCTACCAGCAGTAAGACTTTCAGTTGCTCCACATTGTCAGCAACATTTGGTGTTGTCAGCGTTCCAGATTTAGGCTGTTTTAATAGGTGTGTAATGGTATGTCATTGTTGTTTAATTTGCATTTCTCTAATGACATAGAAGGTAGAGCATCTTTTCACATGCTCATTTGCCACCTGTATGTGATGAGATGTTAAGGTCTTTGGTACATTTTTTTTTTTTTTGAAACAGAGTCTTGCTGTGTCGCCCAGGCTGGAATGCAGTGGCACAGTCTCGGCTCACTGCAACCTCCGCCTCCTGGGTTTAAGCAATTCACCCATCTCAGCCCCACTAGTAGGCTGAGTACTGTATTTTTAGTAGAGATGGGGTTTCACCATATTGGCCCATTTTTTAAAATTGGATTGTTTGCTTTCTTATTGTTGAGGTTTGAAAATTCTTTGTATATTTTGAGTCCTTTATCAGATATGTCTTTTGCAAATATTTACTACCAGCCTGTGGCTTATCTTGACAGTGTCTTTTTCAGAGCAAAAATTTTAAGTTTTAATGAGGTCCAGGTTATCAAGTTTTTTAAACGGATCATGCCTTTGGTGTTGCAACTAAAACATCATCACCAATCTCAAGGTCATCTAGATTTTCTTCTATAGTATGTTCTATGGGATCTATACTTCCGTGTTTTACATTTATATTTTAAATCCAGTTTGAGATTTTTTGTTTGTGTGAAAGTTGTAAAGTCTGTGTCCAGATTTACTTTTTGCATGTGGATGTCCACATGTTCAAACAGCATTTATTAAAAGACTATCTTTTCTCCATTGAATTGTCTTTACTACTTTGTCAAAGATCAGTTGACTATATTTATATATACCTAGTTCTGAGGTCTCTTATATTCTGTTGCCAATTTTTTCTATTTCTATTCTTTCATCAGTATCACACTGTCTGTATTACTGTAGCTTTATAGTGTGTCTTGAAGTCCAATAATGTCGGTCCTCTAACTTGTTTCTATTTTTTCTATTATTATTTTGTAAAAGTAGTAATTTGCCAGTAATAACTGGTAGACATTACATGATAATACTTAAAGTGAAATACGACTTCAGGAAAATAACAAATAACAAATGTTATCCTTTTTTTCCCTTTTCATGCTCAGTGGAGAGAAAATATTAGTTGACCACAAATCAAGTAGTAAATTTGCAACAAAAACAATTCAATTTTTGAACATATATAGAAAAAAATCACTTTAATGCTAAAATAAAATAATTTTCATGATTTATTACTATGTATTATATTAATCATCTATACTATTACCAATTAACATATATTCTTATTCTCTTAATTTCATTACTAGAGAAAATATGTGCCTATACAGTGCCTAAAACCTGGTGAGAGTTCACCAAATGTCTATTAAATAAATTAATATATGACAAAGTATAAAAGAAGTATTGTGCCTTTCTACCCCAAAACACAATTCTTATTTTCCTTAACCTTTATCTTATTGATCCCCAGAATTCTCTGTAATCTTTAGCAAAGATTACAGGTTCCATAGGTTCTAAAGCAGAACATATCTGAGGAAGACCCTTTAGGCTACTTATTAGCCGATGACAAGTCAACCCAGAGCACCTCTTCAACTCAGAATTTTAAAAAGATGATAGGATGCTATACAGTTTTAAAATAAAATTGGCAACATAAATATTGAAGCTTTTTTCAAAAGAAAAGAGCAGAGTTCTTTGAGACAAATATTTCTTTTTCAAGTGTTGCACTTTACAAAGGAGGGGGAATCAGAAGTTTTATTCATAAAATTCATGGCTTTTTTGTATCATTTCTTCATTTGTAAAATGAAATATAATTGGCAAATGCTGAAAATGGTGACCCTCAAAATATAATTGGTAAATACTGAAAATGGTAAGCCATAACAAATTGGGGATGTTTTATTTTTAAATACTTGGAAGACACATGGGGTTTGGCAAGTGATAGCTAATTCTTTACAGTTTTCATTTTGGTAGCCAAGCATGGCATATGGTTAAAAAAAAATGAAAAAGGAGGCTGACAAGAATACATGTCTCTTTACTATAACACACATCCCTATTTCAAGTACTGCATCATCAAAAAATGAAGTGACAGAAAATATACATCTGAGCTGCAATATTAAGCATTTTTCCAGGCATAGCATTTTTTCCTAGTGTTTGATTCATTTACAAGATTTAAGAATAAATGTCTGCTCACAGTAGAATTTAAATAGCATGCTACTTTATATCTTCAATGTAAGGCAAAGAATAAAACTATATTTCTCAAAACCAAAGCACTTTTATCACCTTGTTCTATCCAATGCCTTGTCTCTGGAATGTTCTGCTATGGCAATGCCAGTTCTTACAGTAAAGACTCCCAATAGCTGAAACTTTTATGCAACTTAACTTGATGTTCTAAAACTTATTTTAATAAGACTTACGACCAAAAACATGTTTACATGATATACAAATCTAAACAATCACAAAATTTTATTTTTTAGACTTTCCAACTACATTCTGATCAGTTTTTCACTTTGTTTCCTGGCTATCAGCAGCTTTCATGCAAAGTAACCTATGTCATAGTAACAGCCTTAATTTGGAGAGAAAAATAAAGTTTTAAAAAACTTTAGAAAATGACTTACTACAAATTAAACTTTGTTTTCCTGATCTTCAAACAAAAAGTGATTCAAAACATTGCAGATATTGACAGCTAGAAGTCATACAACTTGAGGTATATAAAAGACCCCAGTAAAGGGAAACATGTGAGTGAAAATAATTTCTTGTTTGAAAAATATCATTCCCTAGACATAAAAGGCCCTCGAATTTTCTCCAGATGAATGCCAGTTCTAGTGCAGTTTACGAGTACCTTCATTGTTATTACATTCTGAAATATAAAATGACATGTTTTAAATGGTATCTTTCAAAACATTTACTGGACTCTCCAGGAAGCTGTATCAACCCCAAATTGGAAACACTCCAAGAATGTTGTTTAGTAACTCCTTGGGAAGATTTATTTAAATAAATTTCATCTGAATAAGGAAATTCATTTTATTTTTAATGATGATTTGAAAGAGCGTTCTTTCATGTCAGTGTTTTGCTCCATTGAACCTATATTAGTCATCCTCTGAAGATGGATTACGTTCTAGCAACTTCTCTGAACACCTGGGACGAGTAAGCCTTGGCTCTTCGCCACCACTACAGACACATTTCTCTTCTGCCCACCTAATTAATGAGTCCTTATCCAGAAATCCCAATGTGATATACGGTGTTAAATAACTGTGGACCACCCCGGGTGAAATAATGTCTACAATTATCACCATGGGGGCACAGTATGCAAGTAAAACAGAAGCAAAAAAAAAAACTGCCTCACTGAAGAAGCTGTCATCTTAAATTAATATAATGTAAAATGGCAGAGCACAGATGTTTTTTGGTGTCTTTAAAAATAATTAAACCTGTGAACACAACTCTGGGTCCTGGTGTTCATGTTGTGGCGGTGACTTCCACTCAACAGGAAACGAGTTCTTGGCTAGCATGTTAAGAATGAAAAGAACCTATCTCTTTTTATTACTATGAAGAATCATTCAAGATTTGGCTGTAGCTCCATTTTACCACCACTTACGCCTAGAACTGACATTGGGCCTCTGCTTCCCTTTCTGCTACTCCCACTCCCATCACTTTTGACTACTCCAAAATCACAGCCAAATAAATGAAAAAAAAAAGAACTCGATTTCACTAAATGGCAAAATAAAAATGTTTAGAATAGGATCATGCTTCATGAGGTTAGTTAGGTCTGGATTGCATTTGGAATGGATGCACTAAAAGTCTCCCAATAGTGACAATACTCACTTATTTCTATCTATTGAATTTCATCTTCTAAAAGCAAAGCAAGTTCACCCATGTAAATTTGAATTGACACTATTGTAAATGTCTCCTTTACTCTTACCTTCAGAGTGGTAACCACCTACTGCCCCATATAAACCGTTGTATGTCCAATCTTAGAGTTCCTGATTTCGCCTTCTTTATTATTGGACTATTTCATGTAACTCTAATTTTCCAACTAGGCTTTGAATTTAGCCACTTTGTCTTTGACTTGTTGACACTGATACTTTTCCAAGATACAATAAAAAGAGAGGTACCTTCCAGTAGCCATGCAGATGCACCAGCACTCAGATCTTCTGTTGAGGAGAGCGTAATTAACACAGAACCCCAGAGGCTGTGCTTTGAACCCAGTGTCAGTTCGCTCAGAGGCTGTGCTTCCCACGGGCTGATCTCAGGCAATGGCCGATGTGGCAAGGATTCTAAGGCAGGCCCATTTTTTGGAGTTATAGAATACCTCTGATAAGCAACTTTGGCCTTAGGACTTGCCATCAACTTGACCAAATCTGTTTAGAATTCTCCTTCAGTAAGAGAATCCACTTCCCTAACTTTCCTTCCTTCACACTCTTCTTCACATCTGTCAGAAGGTTACTGCCATCTGATAGCTCTCACTGTCTCTTCCAGCTCCTCTGGCTCTCTCCTATATTTTCTTCACAGGTGTTTCCTCCGATAAATTATTTCCTTTTTGCCACCTCTAACCCCACCTTGGTGTCCGCTTCTTGAAGGACTTAAACAAACATGTACCCACATCACAGCCTTTTACCTACCACTTGTATACCAACTTACCCCAGCTACTGTGGTTGAAACTGACCCAACTGTCCCATAGAATCGATATTTATGGTTTCTTCTTGATAAGCATAGAAATTGACTGTCCCAATCTTAAAACTTGAGAAAGTTACTTTTGTCTTGTCGGAGTTCCTTTCTCAGGAAACCAACCATCAGCCTTTCCAGATAGTATCAAGGAACTGAATTCACCAGATAACTGTGTCTAGACAACGAGACACTAAACCCCTCACCCTTCATGATTGCCTAGTCAGCCACCTGCTGCCTGCTGGCCAATCCATCTTCTTCATCCCTGCCCAATTCCTGTCTTGCCATACATTGTTACATTTCTTTCTTGCTATATAAACTCCTAATATGAGTTGGCTGAAGAGATGGATTTGAGAATGAGCTCTCATCTCCTCATCTGCTTAATAAAAGCCTCTTCTCTGTCAACACTCACTGTGTCAGTTATTGGCTTTCCGGGTGGCGGGCAGCAGGACCTAGACTTAGCCCCTGTTGTTTTGGTAACATGGCTTTCTTTGTTTCGTCTGTGTAACAATGAAAGAATTACACCATATGATTTTGTTAGCCTGTATTTATCATCAGGAACAAAACTTTACTTACACATAGATAATATAGAGTAAGTGGTAGGTTATTTTAGATTGTCTTTTCTCTTTACTACTTTTAAAAATTAATGTTACCTGGATACTATTCATATATTGAAAAAATTTTAAAACTTCTAAACATGATCTTATAACAACAGCAGAAATATAAAAATTTCTGTATTTCCCTCTCGAATTCTATTGTGCAGAAGAAAATATTCAAATTTCAAAATTCTAGTGTATATACAATCTTCAAGTTTTTTTCAATCAATGTTGTATTGTTAAAAGTTACTGTAGAGAAATTGTACAACTCTTCTGAATGTTTTGTGACTTTTAAGAAAGTGGAATTGGCTGGGCAGTGGCTAACACCTGTAATCCCAGCACACTGGGAGGCTGAGGTGGGTGGATCACCACCCCATCTCTACTAAAAATATGAAATTAGCCAGGCATAGTGGTGCATGCTTGTAATCCTGGCTACTCAGGAGGCTGAGGCAGGAGAATCACTTGAACCCAGGAGGTGAAGATTGCAGTGAGCCGAGATCCCGCCACTGCACTCCAGCCTGGGCAATGAGAGTGAAACTCCATCCCCTACCCCAAAAAAAGGGTGGAAATACAGAGTACAATTAGACCAACTTGGAAGATCTTAGGAATCTTCCAAGTAAGTTGCCACTGATAGCAATTAAATTAATAATTAGTATTTCAGCCAAAATATGGAATACAATATATCCTGTTAGAAAATCAGAAATGTTATAATTCACTTTCTATAGAAAAAAATGTGTAATATATGAAGATATATTATCCTTGGTTATAAGGGAATAAAATGTATATTAACTGGGGGGGTGGGGGTTGTTAATGAAAATATGAATTGCCTAAATTTTTGGATAGTAGAATAGTCAGTGTGACCTGATTGTAAAGATAAACAGGAAGATGATCAATGTGTTCAGAAAATTTAAAGATATTTCTTGGTAGAGGCTTGAATGACAGGACCATGATAGACTTCAGCAGAAGATGGTCCTCAGAATGTGAGCTATTAGAATACATAGGGCAATGGAGAAGTATAAATGGTTAGTAGAGTAGTGAAGAATGCATTAACATACAATTACAGTTTTCCAAAGGGCTCAACAATCTTATGATAAGGGGAAGGTTGGGGGACAAAGAAGAGGCAGTGTGTAACAAATACAGGGGAAAGCTGGAAGGCAGCAACATTTCAATGAAGGCAGAGGGCGGCCCCAGCATCTGCCCATTGCAAACAATCTCTGCAGAACACCAGTAGACGGTGACAGCTGTGCTTCTCTTCAAGTTCTATGATGGAATTCAGGGAATTAAATCGTTACTTTTCTTTAATTAATTTGAAGAATCAATTTTTCAAGAGAGGCTTAGCTAGTTCCAGTTTAGAATGCTTTGTATTTGTATATTTGGGACCCAATACCTTCCTATGGAAAGACTTCATACCCAGTAAATGTTTTTTAACAAATGAATGCTAGTTGAACTAACTGATATCAATTTCTTATCACCCACTTTCAGCAGAAAAGGAACAGCAGCACTATGTATACTTGGTCAAATTTTATGTTGAAAATCGGATAGTTGGGGTTTCATTTTTAAATAAATAGTTTAAAACAATTTTGAAAGGGTAAATTTAGAATATTGATAGAAAAATCATAATATTAAGTAAACACATAAAGATCCCCAGCATTAATAATAATATGAGAAGTATAAATAATTATATTTCAGATATTTATAGTATATCAGATGAGCAAAAGTGAAAAAGAATCCATCACGCACAGTGATTAGGAAAATATGTAGAAGTAAGCCATTTTGTACATTTCTGAAATCATGCAACCTCTTTGGAGAGCACTGGGTTGGTGCAAAAGTAACTGTGGTTTTGTCTACTTTTAGTGGAAAAAATAGCAATTATTGGGCCATGCGCAGTGGCTCACATTTGTAATCCCAGCACTTTGGGAGGCCAAGGTGGGCAGATCACCTGAGGCCAGAAGTTCGAGGCCAAACTGACCAACATGATGAAACCCCATCTCTACTAAAAATACAAAAATTAGGTAGGTGCAGTAGTGCATGCCTGTAATCCCAGCTACTCAGGAGGCTGAGGCAGGATTGCTTGAACCTGGGCGACAGGGATTGAAGTGAGTTGAGATTGTGCCACTGCATTCTAGCCTGGGCACCACAGTAAGACACTGTCTCAAAAAAGAAAAATTGCAATTACTTTTGGACCAATCTAATAATTTGGCAGTATAAAAATTTGAAATATGCTTTCCTTTAAATATAGGGCAATTCTTAAAAATATACATGATTTCAGTTGCCACTGATAGCAATTAAATTAATAATTTGCGTTTTAGCCGTAACATGGAATACAATATATCCTGTTAGAAAAGCAGAGAGATAGACAAGCATGATGTAGAAAACATCTTAGGTTGTACATCAGTACACAGTATCTTTTTAATTTTACAAATGGTTATATAAGTGTGTGTAATCACATTTAGTTATGATTTTTCAAAACCATTATTCAGAGCATAATCTCATTTTGCTTTTACTCTGGTTTCCTCCCACATAACAAAGATGTGCATGTAAGGTGAACCAGCATGTCTAACTGGACCCAGGATGAGAGTGTGTGTGTGTGTGTGTGAGTGTGTGTGTGTGTGTTTGTGAGTGCATCCTGCAACAGAATTTCCTCCTGTCCAGGGTTGGTTCCCACCTTGTGTCTGGAGTTGCAGGGTTACGTTCTGGCCACCAGAGACCCACGACTGCGATAATTGGGTAAACAATTATCTTGCTTGTTTCTGTTAACCTTTCTTAAGTGTATGTATAGTTCAAATTTATTTCAGTATTTAATATTAAAAGTGTTTTGGTCTTTATTTAAAAGTTTGATGATGTTTTTGTGACCAGGTGTATACCATAGGAACTTAACCTTGTTTATATCAATTAGCCTGTGGTAAAATTGGTTCATCATACATTGTCTCACTTCAGATTGTAGTTCTTAAGAACCTACCGATGTTAAGTGAGAACTTACTGTACTTTTATAATTATAATGTAAGTCATATGCTTTTTAATCGTATAATTATACTTTTTACCTCATACTTACATTTGGAGTTCTGGCTTCATTCTGTGAGCTAATTCTCTTATTTCTACTTTAATAATTTTTGTCTCTGTCATTGAGCAGATAATGCAACCAAATTTTTAAAACATAAAAATAGCGAGTCACACAATTACCTTTGGCCACTACGATCTATATATTAATATAATATGGGTGTGCATGTACACATGTATGGATAAATGATTCAAATGTCTTAACTACTTGGTTTTATAACAAGACAAATGGTCTCCCATGAACACAAAAATACTCTAAAATTTCTACTGCATGCTTCACTGCTTTTTAAATAATGCCTTCTCATGAGGAAGTAAAAATTTCCTACCATTCTCTTTAGAGTTTAGCCAGCCAGCCTAGGAGCATAGATTTATAGAGTCAACAGAGATCTATTGAATTAGCCATTCCTAAGGGTCAGTTTTCAATCTTTGTTTGCCTTTTAATGATTAAGGTGATTTCATTGCTACCTGTGTTTTCCGTTTACACAAGGGTAGCTCAGAAAACCTCTAGGGTCCTGTTGACAATCACCCAATCTGAAGGCTGTGATAAATGATCCTCTATGTGTCATTGAAAACTTCTAATGCAGTAACTGACAGGCTGCACGAGTTACTGAGCTATTAGATCATTTTCAGAGAAAGTGTGATACTCAATGTGTGTCTCCTTTTTTCCTCTAAGAAAGTGATGATTCATACATAGTCAAAGAAATGCCATTTCAACAGTATGGCTGGAATTTTGAAAATCTCAAGCAGCTTGTCTTTTTTTCAGTAAACTAATAATTTTTATTTTTATTTCTTTTTACTTCGGGGGAGGGATGAATATTTTGACTGTTCCTTTGATCAGCATTCTTGAATAGAACAGCTCTACTTCCCATACCAGATGGAGGCATGGCAGCATACTGAAGTCACTGGCAAAGAAGGAAGAAGAATTTTGTAAATCATTCCAAAGTGGAGGCACCTCCAGGGAATCCCTGAGGAATTAGCCAAGCATGTGTTGTGGAAAGAAAGGGAACCAGAATATTTATAAGCTGTTATTAGTCAATAGACGAAAAGAAAAGCAGGTGGATAAAGATGAAAGGAAATGTCAGGAAGTCTTTTTTATATTATGAGCAAACAAACTGCATTCAGTCTTTCTAATAATTATAAAACTTAGACAAAAAGTGTATACGTTTGAAAATCCCCACGTTGAAACTGGAATACCTCAGTAATGCAAAGATAGAATGAATTTCTCTTCACAAAAGATAAAACTATTTTCATTTATTAACCATCTATGCAATGAAGAATTTAAGGTCTATCTATACTAGGGCGACCAAGTATCTCAATTCACTTAAAACTGAGAGGGGCTCCCAACACATGTGACTTTCAGGGCTGAAACTGGAAAAGACCTGGGCAAACTAACAGATTGTTCAGCCTAATCTCTAGGCATGGGTCAGAATAGCAAGGTAACGATTAGGATAAACAACTCTGTAAGGTAAATGTAGCAGGCAAACCAGCTACTTCAATTTGAAAAAAGTTTGATTTATGACCAAATTGTCAATGAAATTATAGTAAGAACTAAGGAACAATGAAAAATTAATTTCTTGTGCCTAAAGAAGAATTGGGAACTTGAACTAAAAGCTGTTATTGGCAAGAGTCTTGCTTCACTCTCCACAGTTTGATTCTCATCCAATTCTTTCAAAAGGGTAACCATATTTAATACAATAACTGGAAATAAAGTGGATCATAATTATAATCATAATGAGGATACATCTTCTAATGTTCCTCTTGAATGTGTTTAATAGAGCCATAAGTTATCTGAAAGAGAGAGAAATCCTGTCCTCTAAATCTCATGGTACTCTGTGCAGTGTTGTGCAAACTCATTCATCAATCAATCATCATTAAGTCCCCTTTTGTTGAAGGCTTGTTTTATGTCAGTAACTGTGCTAAGCACTTCAGGGTGTTACATAATTTAATTCTCAGGACACTCTTTTGAGGGACGCAGTCGTGTCCTGAAGCCAGCTTGTCCCCACTTAAGAGAACTGATTGGATATATTTCTTCCTATCTCCTTTTTTAGAAATGCCATGTTTTGAGCTTGAAATAGGTCATGATCCAAGCAGGTATACTATAGAAATTGGAAAAATACTGAAAAATCAGAGATCATTTGTTTGTTTTGATTACCTTGATTATTAGCACTGCTGGAGGTAGGTATCATTATCTCCATTTTCAGATGAGCTATATGAGATTCAAAAAAGCTAAGGAATGTGTCCAAATTCTTGTCAGCTAATAAATAATACAGCTGTGGGCATGATTCTAATGTCTACATGCTTTATAACCAGGGTACTTTGCTTTTCTCATGAAACTACTAAAATTTATTTTTTTCTGCAATGTTGTAAAAGTGCTGTCTGTGCTATATGACAGAGAAATCACATAACCATTTACATCCCTCCGTATTTTCGGACAATTTTAAATTAGTTTCTCTGACTTCACCGGAAAATAATTAGTATTGTATATTCTTCAACTCTGTACCAAAATAAATGTAAATTAGCTTAAAATGTTAAAAAAAGCAAAAAGTTAAAATGACTTCTGAAATACATGAATTTTACTTTTATTTCTTTGTAAAGTTTCTCCGTAATAGTAAAGAATTTAGAAGTGCATTTATAGACTAATATATTTGTTGTGCAGAATTCACCATGCATTAAATTAAGAATATAACAAATATGAACTTATCGCCTGAATACACTGATCATAAGAAAATGTTGCCTCTAGAGGCGACGCTTCCTAGTGTATGTAAGAGATACTTGATTTTCTACCCAAATTGCTTATATCCTTTTTTTTGTAATGGAATAATACTCTTATTTCCTCATTACAATTCCTTTGGGCTCTTTTTATAATTTATATTTCTCTGCTGAGCATTCTTATTCTTTTATTCATATAAGCATATTTCAATATGCTTACACGAATAAGCATATTCAAATCTCATTTCTTCAAATCCCATGATTTGAAGAAATCTTAAACTCTTTCTGTGCTAATTCAAAAATGTTGTATATTGACATTGATTAGCACTAAATATCTCTTTTTAAGAAGGAGTCCTGTTTTTCTGCTTTTTAAAACTTTTTAAATAATTCTGTTTGGTCTTCCAGGTATTGTGAACGTTATTTTGTGAAGATTATGGATTCTATTATATTTCCCTGAAGAGGATTGATTTTTGTTGTTTTAGTCATCAATTAACTTGTTTGGGATTAAATTGCAAACTGTCTTTTGACAGCAGTTCAAATCTCAGTTCAGTGCTTTATTCTTGGCTTGGATGTTTGAAATTCTTTACACAAAATGCATGGTTTAGGAGGCAGCCAGGGATTTGGGCATACTTTATACATAGAACTTAGGATTCTCCATATGTAATTCCAATTTTTCTGGTAGTTTTCCCCTCACTTTCCAGAAGTTGTGATTGTCTAAAATGAGAAGGATTATAGGCTTTTGTTAGAGATTTAGTCAACACATATGGCAGAGTCTAGAAACCTCTAAGCTAGCAGCTACAAAATTGAGCAATTGCCCTCATGTCTTCCCTTTATCCAAAGGTTGATTTTTCTCCTGAATTTTTTTCATCTTCAAGTGCTTTCAATAGTTTTTCTTTTTGTTTTACTTTGTTTTTTGCTTATGTAGGGATAAGTTTCTATCATTTTAACCTTATATTACTTGAATCAGTTCTATGGCATATTAACATTATTCTTGGGTTACACATAAAATAAATACAACTCAGCTTATCTTAAAACAGGGAAATGAATGGCTTGTAATACTGAAATATTCTCAGGTAACCTCAAGAATAGCTGGATCACGATTTTCAAACAATATCACCAGGAATTTGTCTTTCTTACGTACATTATAACCTGACTCTGATTCTTCATGGGCTTTGTTGTGAAGTACTCTCCTCCTATACGGTTCTTAAAGGTCCAGGCCTATGTGCTACAAGATAAGGACACCAGCAGAAAGAGGCTTTCCCCAGATGGTTCCAAGAAAAATTTTAAAACCAACTTTTATTTTTTGGCTGATTGATTGAACCATTCCTAAACGAATCCTTATGACTGTAATCAATCAAAGGTAGATCTACTGTTTGCCCTCTGGAACTGAGTGGTGAGTTCAGCCCCATGTAAGCCACATACTCTTGGATTGTCCCTAAAGAAAAATGAAGGTGGCCATACTAAATGAAAGAGACGATGGTAGAGTCAGACAGAATCTCTCTGATGGCACAGACAGAAAGAGAAAAGCATGTCAGGTTAAAAGAGGTGGAATGACCAATAACAGATGGTAACAAAAGTGAGCTCTTGTTCATTGTCCGCTTTCTCCTTAGTCCTCTTAAGAGCTGAGCCCCGGGCCTCCTCTTGAGTACATTTCCATTCTCTGACTCTTTTCATTAGTATTCTCATCTCTCTTCCCTTACCAACAGGGTCAGGGATTTAGTTCTGTTTCATTTTATCAGCATAATCAGACAACTTTCCTTATGCATGCCAAAACAGCTAGGGACATATATTCAACAAAAACTTCTTCCCTTCCAAAAGATTCCAAAGATAAGCAACACCTTTGTTGCCAGCAATGAAAATATACCTAGAAAATAAAATGAAAGCAATAAAAATATACAAAGAACACAAAACAAAGTCTCCATTGAAAAAAAATCATAAATACAAGCAGTTTGTAAAAAGGAGTACATAATTTCCAAAAATTATTTTTTCAGTTTACAATATGACTTTTGTTCCTCATATAATTCATACAGATATGTAAAGAGAATGTATAATTTTATTAGCTTGTGGTAAGAATAAATTTACATTTATTTTCATGTGTGCATTATAATGGCTCTCAGGCCTCAACTAGCTAGTCACCAGGGAGTCCATTATTTCACTCAGGTTAAACTTGCCTTGATATTTTGCATTCAGAAAGCATCTACAATATTTGTTTCTTTTAACATTCAGTGAGCTCACTTCTAAAACTATTATTGATTCTTTCCTCTCTACTAATAATCTCCATATACAGAAATTCTTTGTTTTTACTAGTCTTTGAAAGTGTTGTTTTTTGTTTTATGTAGAGAAAGCCACTTCACAGCTCCAGGTTGATGTCCGGTAGCCTGTTCAGTCCCTCATTGTCTAATTTATCACTCATCTATGTCATACTCCATCATATACATAGGCCTATTATAAGAAGTAAAAACACTGGTTTCTTTTTTTTCCTACTTGTAAGAGAGTGTTTCTTAAACAGAAGATTCCCTTGAGATTTTACACTAGAGAAAATAGGCACATATTTTCTGCTTCCAGATGCCTCCTTTGTAAATAGAGGCAGAATTCCAAAGGAAGAATTGGGAATTACAATCTGTTGTCTCACCTGTATGTCTTCTGATAGGTGTGGTTTCTGCTTTCCCCATAAACAAGACCATCACCCTATAGAACCACCCATGCCATACTTCACAATGTCAACTGGTCTTTATTATTTTCTCAAATAATTGAGAAAAAATAAAATAGAAAGCCCAAGTTATGATTGGGGAAGACACATTAAGCCAAGGTATAAACTCCTTTTCGAAAGATAGGCTACTTTAATCATTTAAATAAATTAACTATAGAAAAAATTTTTTCTATTTGTCCATTTATCACTATATGAGAAGTAGACGAACTCTACCTAATGGCATACGTGGAGTTTGTTGGTGTGTGTGTGTGTACGCTTATTTATATAATCATATAGATTTATATAACATGCATCATATTACTTTGTACTTAGTGACAGCATTTTGAAAGTATTGCATTAGCAATTTATTCATCTATCCTGGGAGCAGTGTTAATTGTGCTATTATACTAATGGTTTATGTATAACCCAGCCTTCAAACAGGCTTCATTTAAAATTGGCAATGCTAACTTACACCTGTGAAAAGGTGAGTATTTTTCTCCTAACTAGGAAATACAGGAGTCTGTTTCTCATTATGTAACATATGCCTAAGGAATAATGTTTTTGTTTGCTCTGATTAATATGTAAAGCCAAAAGGCAGACTTCTGTATTAGAGGAAATTTGCTGAAGAACATTAGGGAAAATTATGATTCACACAAAGTAACCACATGCTGGACAGGATGTTTATTTAAAACATTTGTTTGAATATATATGAGGCACAGTAAATAAGATTACAGAATGATCTTGCTTTCACATTAATCATTTCATTATTTTCATATCATTCAACAACGTGAATATACAATATTTTTATCTTTATTAAGGTATTTTATTAATGGAGACTGCATGTTCTTCCTTTGCAAAAAATCAATAGACAACATTCAGTTATTTAGGGTAATCGCATTCTCACACTTAGTTTGTTTAACTGGCATACATTAAGTAATTTAGATATGTGGGGTAATCTGATTCTAGCATATAAAGTGTAAGGCTAAATTATCAACTAGCATCAATCCCTACTGACGAAAGATGAAGCAGTATTCAATCACTTGGTGGCTTTGAATCTAAACCATCACATTTTTTTTTTTTTAACGGGTCTTGTTCTGTCTTCAGGCTGGAGTGCAGTGGCACAATCTCAGCTCACTGCAACCTCCACCTCCCGAGTTCAAGAGATTCTCTTGCATCAGCCTCCTGAGTAGCTGGGACTACAGGTGCATGCCACCATGCCCAGCTAATTTTTGTATTTTTAGTAAAGATGGGGTTTCACCATGTTGGCCAGGATGGTCTCGATCTTTTGACCTCGTGATCCACCTGCCTTGGCCTCCCAAAGTGCTGGGATTACAGGCGTGAGCCACCATGCCCAGCCACCATTACTTTCAATGAGACAGCCTTTCTTCCTATCCCAATACCAAGGTCATGTTAAAGCTCCTCGCCAGAACATAAGCGCTGTGAGGTCAGGGACCCTTCTCACCTGTTCACGTTTATATCCGGAATACGTTGTGAACATTACCTGGTTTAATACATATCAGTTAAATAAATGAGTGAGTTTAAAAAATTCATTTTTTCTTAGAACTGCAAGTGTCCATGTGTGTATGAATGAAAGAGAGGGAGATACTGAGTATAGACTGAGACTCTACTTCTTTTAACATTATAAGCCATTTTAACCTCAGATGTTCTGAGAAATCTGGGTTTCTCATAATAATTTTTGATACATAAGCAGAATATGTTTGAGGAAAAAAGGAATTTTTTGAGTTGATAATTTCAAATGACAAATTCTGATGCCTGTTCATAGAATAGTTGTGTCTTCCCAGAGTTATCAACATAGTGTTTACTGAACATCTGTTGTATGCCTGCAGGGATTCTGGGAGGAACTGCAAATGTAAGGAGGAAAGCTTGCATAGTTATCTCATTTTTGTATAGTATGATAAATAAAGATTGTCTTAAACTTATGCTTCAGCAAGTAGCAACATTTAAAGTCATTTCCTAAGGAGTTAAAAAAAAAAGTGAGAGTCACCACCATTAGATTCAGTTTTTTCCACTCCAGTAGTTAATTTTCTTTTTCTGGCCACTAAATGATTAACAGAATAATAAGTGAAGAAATTCACTTCTTATTATTATATTAATTCACTCACTTATTATTATTAGAAGAAATGTTGACATCTTAATCTCATCTCCACCCTTTGTCTTATCATTGCTATCCTCTACCATTTAGTGTTACAATGGAGGTAAACCTAGCTACAAAGTACTTTATTTCTGTTCTAAACTCAATCGATACAATAAATAAAATGAATACTCTTGGGATAAACCAAGATATACTTACTGTTTATTGTGATGATGCCTTTAAGATATAGAAATTGCTAAAAAACCAATATAGATGTGTTTTTGAAATCAAGTTGTCTACATAAGAAGGGGTTCAAACTCAGTACAGCTTCTGTCTATGTTGGTCCGAATGGAGTAAATAGATGCACAGATCATAAACTAATGCCTGGAAACAGCCTGTGAACTTTTGCCAGCAACAGCTAATTTGCAACAATGGGGTTTCGTGGAAAATGACAGTTTCAGTCGGCATGGGGAGGTGAGCAGAGCCATTTGAGAGGATGGAGAGGATGGTGCCTGCCAATAGATGTTGGCAGGGATTGTCAACCTGCTGAGTACCAGGACTCATCAGCATATTCAATGTTATGAGCACAGACATTGTCTTTAAAAACATAAGCCATGAGAGGGCAATGTGGCTGCAGACTGCAGAGAATGCAGGTGGATGACACATCTACTTAGAAAAGTTGTGGTAACTGGGAAATGGGAATAGAAAGGAGCCAGATACAAAGAGAAAAAGGTAAAAGGACAGAAGTAAATTTACAAGAAATACAAGCATAAGATTTTATTTTTTTAAATTTTATTTTAAGTTACGGGATACATGTGCAGGACATGCAGGTTTGCCACATAAGTCATCTCGTTCCATGGTGGTTTGCTGCAGCTATCAACCCGTCACTTAGGTATTAAGCCCCACATGCATTAGCTATTTATCCTGATGCTTTCCCTTCCTCCATCCGCCTCCCCTGACAGGCCCCAGTGTGTGTTGTTTCCCTTCCTGTGTCCATGTGTTCTCATTATTCAGCTCCCACTTATAAGTGAGAACATGTGGCATTTGGTTGTCTGTCCCTGCATTAGTTTGCTGAGGGTAATGGCTACCAGCACCATCCATGTCCCTGCAAAGGACATGATCTTGTTCCTTTTTATGGCTGCATGATATTCTATGGTGTATATGTACCATATTTTCTTTATCCAGTTTACAATTGATGGGCATTTGGGTTGATTCCATGTCTTTGCTACTATGAATACCACTGTAGTGAACACACATGTGCATGTATTTTTATAATAGAATGATGTCTATTCCTTTGGGTATATACCTAGCAATGGGATTGCTGGGTCAAATGCTAAGCATTTTAAATAATATTTTTTAAATTACAAAAGTAATGTATTCAATGCAAAAAGAGAAAAAGACAAATACAGTCATGTACTACATAACAACATTTTTGGTTAGCAATGAACTCCATATACTATAGTGGTCCCATAAAATTATAATGGACCTAAAAATTTCCTACAGCCAAATGATGTAGTGCAATGCATTATTCATGTGTTTGTGGTGATGCTGGTATAAACAAACTTACTGAACAGCCAGTCACATAAAAAATTAAAATTTTAAAAATAGAAAAATGTTTATAGGAAAAGAATATAAAGACAGACAATATTTTTATGCTGCTGTATAGTGTGCTTCTGAATTGTTTCTGTTTCAAGCTAAGTCTTATTACAAAACAGTCAAAAAGTTTGAAAAAACCTTTAGAAGTGTATAAAGTAAAAGGCTTTGGTAAGCTAAGATTAATTAATTATTGAAGAAAGACTTTTTAAAATGAATTTAGTGTAACCTAAGTGTACAGAATTTATGAAGTCTATAGTAGTGTATAGTAATGTCTGAGGCCTTTACATTCATGCACCACTCACTCAATTGATCACACAGAGTATCTTCCAATGCCAGCTCCATTAATGGTAAACGCCCTATAGGGGTGTACCATTCTTCATCTTTTATATCCTATTTTTATGTACTTCTTCTACGTTTAGATATCCAAATACTTACCATCTTGTTATAGTTGTCCATCATTTTGTTATAATTGCCTCTAGTATAATTGCTTACCTGTGCAGGTTTGTCGCCAAGGAGCAATAGACTAACTATATAGCCTAGGTGGGTAGTAGTCTATATTACCTAGTTTTGTGTAAATATATGCTATGATGTCTGCACAGTGATGAAATAGCCCAAGAATTCATTAGTCAAAACATATTCCAGTCATTAACTGATGCATGAATGTAATGTTAGAAAATAGAGAAAATTGGCCAGGCACGGTGGCTCACGCCTGTAATCCCACCACTTTGGGAGGCTGAGGCGGGCAGATCACCTGAGGTCGGGAGTTTGAGACCAGCCTGACCAACATGGAGAAACCCCATCTCTACTAAAAATACAAAATTAGCCTGGTGTGGTGGTGCATGCCTGTAATCCCAGCTACTCGGGAGGCTGAGGCAGGGGAATCGCTTGAACCCGAGAGGCAGAGATTGCAGTGAGCCAAGATCGTGCCATTACACTCCAGCCTGGGCAACAAAAGCGAAACTCTGTCTTGGAAAAAAAAAGTGGAGAAAATCATGAATAGAATAAAAATAACTCTAATCATCCCAAGTAGTACTGTTAAAACTTCATTATGAGATTTTTCTGGCATTTTAGCTAACGAATGTGAAATAATGTAAAAAAAGAAAAAGTATCAAGATTTATGTTAATCTAATCTATTAAAATGAAAATAATACTAATTTGTCTTATAAGCAACTAATTATAAATTAGGCTAATTGCAGCAAACTACCAAAATTGTTATGAATACCTTCTATTAACCTATATTTTTACCTATATAATAGCAAATCGATTATTGAGAATAGTTACCAACATGTATATATTGACAGAAAATAATGAGACTATAAACTATTTCTATCCGAATTATATTACATTGAACTCCTCTGCTTCAAAATATAATACTCATGAACAGGTGTGATATGTCACATGAAAACCTCTTAGTTGTTCATTAAATAGTCTGACTGAATCTTATGCTTGTCATACTTCTTGTTCAGTATCGGAAAACAAGTACTAATACATAATCAGGTATAATGGAATAAAATGTTAATGCAGTAACTGATGAATTTTCCTACTTTGGACTTTATGGAACTTCTCCACCTGTGTCTATCTTATCTCTCAGCCTAGGCATTACAGTAATAATTTTCTCTGGAAGGTTTTACTTGTAGAGCCAGTGACATCCACCTGGCCTCCAATCCTTCCTTTCCCAAACCAAGAATAGTGATGATACTGTCTCTAAAGAGGGATGAAGAAAAGTTAGAGGAAAAGTAACGGAAGTTAGGCTCTGGAGATTTGCAAGGATAGAATGGGGCTGCGCAGGGGTAACTGCATGGGATGTTGAAAGCGGATGGAATTGGAAGGTGATCTCTCCACATCCTCCGGGGGTCAAAATGTTTTGGAGAAAACAAAGCAAATGTTTCAGTTTTGCCAATAAAGTGTTAGACTTTCGTTGAGAGAAAGAAGCAGTTAAGAAGTTCAAGGATAAGATGAGAGGAACTACAGAAACAGCAAGGACTTTGAAGCCTGGGAACCCCTATAGATATCAGATTGAGAACATGCCCTCTGCATCTTCAGAGCAGCAGATTCTATGGCTCTCATAAGAGAGGATGGTCTCCATTCTACCCACCCTGCATCTCAACTGATTTCATAATGGTACTTAAACTCCTCTGAACTTATTCGAATTGACTAGAGAAGGTTTTTCTGTAATCCAACAGAAAATGGCTTAAGAACTTTTAAAAACCCAGTTACAGGCCGGGTCCAGTGGCTCACCCCTGTAATTCCAGCACTTTGGGAGGCCGATGCGGTAGATCACGAGGTCAGGAGATGGAATCCATCTTAGCCAACATGGTGAAATCCCATCTCTATTAAAAATACAAAAATTAGCCGGGCGTGGTGGCGCAAGCCTGTAGTCCCAGCTACTCAGGAGGCTGAGGCAGGAGAATCGCTTGAACCCAGGAGCCGGAGGTTGCAGTCAAAGGAGATCCCGCCGCTGCACTCCAGCCTGGGTGACAGAGCGAGATTCTGTCTCACCCAGTTACAAAAAGGAAAACTTTTCTCTTGTAAGTATTCAAACTCAAAAAGTATGTAGCGTTTTTTCTATTACATTTTTGTTTGCTACTTACATTTTCAATTGACCTCACAATAACTCCATTTTTTTAGGTATTACTGGCTTCCACCTTTCATTCATTTACCATAAAAATGTGTTAGGTGATATTAGAAGCTCAAATCTGTGCTAGGTTCTAGACATCCCCCTGTTGTAACAGACAACTCTTGTGCTTCACCTAGTTTCTGCTGGACCCAAATTAACTTCATCCATATTTATGGCAAACACGTTCAAGATGGTGCAACCTGACAACCATTTACACCTCAGTGATTCTGAACTTCTCATTTATGCATGTTCAATCTGAAAATGTGGGGAAGTTATCTTATCCCATGAGGTGACTCTTGACGAAAGTTCCCCTCAGGCCCTCCTGTGGTGGGGTGAGCCTGTGTTTTTTTTTTAACAACATCCCCCCCTCCCCACTTGTTCCTCCCCCTTCCTATGCTGCAAACTCTAATCGCAATAGTGACTCTGTGGACACTAATGGACAATTCAGAAGTACATGGTTTGTGGTCTTTTAAAATCTCTTGGCATGACTGAGTCTTAATTGTCCACAGCAGTTACCAGTTCAACAAAGAACCTCAGCATGGGCTTTCCCATCTTCTCTGTGCCCCTGGTCATTATTTCCCAAACAAACCACTTATGCACAAATATGAGAATGTCTGTATGCTGGGTATAGAGTGCTACCGTACTAATTTAACAGAACAGGTAGAACTCATTGTCTTAGTGCATGCAGGCTGCTATAACAAAATCCATGAACTGAATGACTTATACACACAAGACATTTACTTCTTACAGTTCTGGGAGTTAGAAAGTCTAACATCCAGGTGCTGGCAGCGTCTAAGTATGGTGAATTCAGGCCAATATTCATTGTAACTTCACGAGGTAGAAAGGATGGGAGCCTCCTTGGGCCTCTTTGTAAGGGCAGTAATTCAAATCAGGAGGGTTTCATCCATATGCCGTTATGTCCTTCCAAAGGCACCACCTCCTAATACCATCATCTTGGGGATTAGGATTTCAACATACGAATTTTGAGGGAATATAAACATTCAGACCATACCACTCGTGGAAACTAATGATTTGTGGGGGAAAAACACTTGATAGAGAAGATATGATATTGAAGTCACTTTTTTAAGACTAGATAACTAATGAGAAGTGCAGATAGCATCGAAATCGATATTGCAGTTTCTTTCTTTTTTTTTTTTTTTTTTGAGACGGAGTCTCACTCTGTCGCCAGGCTGGAGCAGAGCGGCGCGATCCTGGCTCGCTGAAACCTCCGCCTCCTGAGTTCAAGTGATTCGCCTGCCTCAGCTTTCTGAGTAGCTGGGACTACAGGCGCGCGCCAGCACGCCCGTCTATTTTTTTGGATTTTTAGTAGAGACAGTGTTTCACCATGTTAGTCAGGATGGTCTCTCTCTCCTGACCTCGTGATCCACCCGCCTCAGCCTCACAAAGTGCTGGGATTACAGGCGTGAGCACATTTTCAAAGTCTGTTATTTTCACTGTAAAAGGGAAACCAGCAATTTATAGTGTTATAGTTTATCTTGTAGTGTTAAGGACCATAGAGATCATTTAAACTTAAGTATTTCCCTTATTAAATGTAGTATTTTTTAAAAAATAGGCAATGAGATGAAAAGAATGAAATGAAATCTTATACGAAATGATTTCAATTGAGATGTTTAGTAGCAGATTCAAAGAAAGAACATTCAAGCCAAGAACCACAAGAAGAAAGTGTGGGAAAGTAAAAACAAAAAAAAATTGTTTTATTTACAGAGAAGATGAAGTGAATGAGAAAGACACAAATAATTCATGTAAATCATTTGGCTTCTTGAATCCAAATAACTTATTTCCATCCAAAAAATGAAAACATCAGAAAAAAAATGAAATTATAAAAATAACTTGTCTGAAGATCTCTACTACAACTTCAGAATTGTGACTGACTACTGTATTTGTGTGATATTCTTAAACGTGTCTATTTATAATGCCATTTTCTTCCAGTCAAGTATTCATTTTAAGCAGCATTATCGCATTATCATAAGTAGAGAAAAATATTAAATTAGTAATTAATATATTGTTGCAGGAAATTTAAAATGTCTTACATAGAGTTTTAGGGTTTTCTTAAATGCCCTGAGGTCATAATGGAAAACCTAATGAATATTATCAGGCAGTAGCTTGATGGGCTCCAGTGTTTCTACCTGGTTTCAACCACAGGAGTCATCCTTGAGGATATTGCTATGGCTTTCAGGTAAGATATCATTCATAGAAATGTATTTTATTAAAATAATTAAGAAATAGAAAATAAAGTGATAATACCAATGGAGAGAAATGTAGGCTATTTAAATTTAAAATAATTAATAACACAAAATTATAAACCTAGATGTGCTTGAAATTTTAAATCTTTAGCCTGAATTGAAAGTAACTAGACATAAGGAAGCTGAATATAGGTTCAGTGCCGAAAGAATAAGCACAATCAAATAAGAAACATGATATTGGAGAAATATATAGTTGAACATTCTATCTGTAAGAGAAGCAGGAAGTAGGAGGTTTCATTGTTTTAATCACTGGGATTTGAGCAAATTTCTTTAACAATTATTTGTCAAGCAGCTGCTTTGTGCCAAGCACTTTCTGATAAATAGGACTATACCAGCCAACAAAATGCCCCTTGGGACATACATCTTAGTACAGAAAAGGATACAATATTAAGAAACAAAATAAATAAGCAAATTATACATTAGGTTGACTCATAGTTCACTATGGCTGTTGTAACAATTTATCACAAGTTTGGTGACTTAAAGCAATAAGGATTTCTTCTCTTATAGTTCAAAAGGCCAGATGTCTGACACAAGACTGTAGGGAACAATCTGCCTCCTTGTCTTTTCTAGTTTATAGAGGTCAGCTGCATTCCCTGACTAGTAACAGCCTCCTCACATCATTCCAACCACTTTCTTTCATCATCACATCTTCTCCTTTTCTGTATTAAAATATCCTTCTGCCTCTCTAAGTCCACATGTGATTGCATTTGGGGCCCTGCACACATGGATAAACCAGTATAATCTCCCCAATCTCAAGGCCCTTAATTTCATTACATCTGCAAAGTACCTTTTGCCATATAAAGTAACATTCACAGATTTAAAGAAGTAGGACCTGGATGTATTCAGAGGCCATTATTCAGCCTATTATTGAATGATTAATGCAATAGAAAAAAAAAGTCATGTAGGATGAGACACTGAGAAAACCCTAGAGACTTTTAAACAGTCATCAGTGTAAACCCCATTGAGTATGTGATAGTTGACAAAAGACTTAAGGCATATAAGAAGCTGTGTGAATATCCAAGCCAGAGCACCACAAGCAGAGGCAAAAGCCATTTAGAAAAGATGTGTCAATGTGGCTAAAGTTGAATCAGGGAATGGAAGTAAAGTGGAAGTTAAGTCAGAGAGTAACTGGAATAGTTACGTGAGACCTTGCAAGGAGGTAGGCTATTACAGGTTTGGGGGCAGAGAAGTGACATGATGTAACTTACAGCACGATCCGATCACTCTGCCTGTTGTGTTGGAAATATTCTAAAAGCGGTAAGAGGGAGAAAAGGGAGACTGGTTAGATGTTGCAGAAATCTGAGAAAGTATAGCCAGAACCAGAGTGATAGCAGTGAAGCAGAAGAAATATTAAAGCTCAATTTGTAACGCGATTTATTGGCAGATTTGCATGTAGTATAAAAGAGAAACTGAGGGGTAAATATGACTCCAGAATTTGAACTAAGCATAAGAAGACTAGAGAAGGATAAATTTAAGAGTAAGATCAGGAATTCACTTTTAAATATGTTAGTTTGAAATTTCTAATAGGCAACCAAGTAGAAATATTGTCACCACATGATCAGGCTGCAGTGAAAGCAGTGTTCTTAGAGAAGAACCACCCTTTCGGGGGTTTCAGAGAAGCAGGGGATTATATAATAAGGAATTTTGGCAATAATGGTCCATACATTTCAAAGGACATAAAGGATGGGTTTTACAATTTGAGGAGGCGTTAAAGAAGAGGAGAAAATTGAGAATATGCTGGTTCTTATGTGGCATAAAGTCCAGGACGGTAGGTGTTACCTGGATATGACTTTTTAACCCTTATGGGGAAGAAATTGACTTAAAGGATATGTTGATGGGGTTTAGGTAGGACAATTGTTCTTAAATACTTTTAGGAGCAAGGAGGGCACTAGCTGTAATTCCTGAGACAACAAGCTCAAATGGAGACTGCCTCAAACAAGCTGAAATCCATGTTCTTCCTGAGGATATCTGGGAAAGTCAGATGTTATTCTGAATGCATTTCTACTTTCTGGACCCTGGTAATGGGGTAAATGGTCTTAGGAGGAGTGGTCATGGTCCCAGAATGCAAGATACACTCCTTAAAAATAATTTTTTACTTTTAATTATTACAGATTCGTAATAGTTACATAGCAAGACACACTCCTAATCCCTTTGAGAATGTGGCAGATTTATTAGAAGATTCCCATTTGATCTGTGTCACTGAAATTGAGGAAGGCTGGGGAAGTCTGGTTTTAATCCCAAGTGCATGGTGATAGGTGCTGATCTCTGTCTAACAGGTTCTCGGAGAAAACATGGCTCCCTCTTGAAAACTAGTGATGAATTGCGAACATCTAGGGAATCAGATTATATTCTGCTGAGCTTGAGTCCTCTCTGGATCCTTGTAAATATAAGGTGGAAAGTCTGAGGGAAATACGGTCTTAGCTCTAGAGTGTAGGTTCAAAAGGAATGAATTTTCTCTGGGAATATTTGTCTATCATTAGACTCTTGCATATTAGTACATGCTCTCTTAGGATCTACTTTATCCTAATCTGTTATTCAAATCATACACTAATTTTTTAACTTCAATGACTATGTATCTTATTTCTAGACATTCCACTAGGTACTTTTCCAAATCTTTTTATTTTTTCATAGTGAGTTTTATTTTCATTATGGCATGTATTTCTTTTTTCATATCTTTGTTTTTTTAAAAAAACTTAGTTTTTGGTCACTGTCAGGTTATTCTATTATTCAAGTAGTTGGGGTGACTGAGTGCCAGTCCTTCTATTTATTTTGTCTGCCACTGACTTCCTTGAGAGTATATATTGATCCCATTATTTCTTAATTTTTAATTTTGGCTTATTACAGCTGATTTTAGTGCGAATGTATGTTTGGGGCCAGGGAAGCATGTTGGACCTGAGAAAAATTAGTTGTTTCATGTTGTTTTCCTGTGGGATTCACAGGTGACCTGAGATGAGGCATTGTCCTTGGGTAGCAGTTTACATTTGTTTTTACAGGGTATCTCAGAAGGGTTCCTTGGAGTTGGTCCTGTTTTCTTAATAGTGCTATTTTTAGGCTTAGGATTCCCTCAAGATATTCTAAATTCTGAATCCACCATACCTTGTAGTTCAGGCTTGTTTCCAGTGGCTTATATCTTCAGCCTAGAATGGAGAAGACACACTTCCCTGTCACTGTCCTGAACCAATAAGAAGTGCTTCAGTAGTTCATTATTCTGTAGTCCCTAGATGGTATTTTTTACAGTGTTCTGGATCAATGTGAGGATTTCAGTTCCACTGCTCACCCTTCCAGACCATGGACAAATCTACAGTACTTGTATAGGTATCAAAGTTCTAAGTTCTGTACAGGAATGTCAACCTCTAAGCCACCCTTCCTATGGGTTCCTGCACTGCCTTCTCTATCTATTTCTTCCCTCTTCATTTTAAGCAATTGGGGCTTCTTTTGTTTTATAAATACAGCTACAAATTTACTATTTTATATTTGTAGGTGCGTGCCTGAATGCATGTGTGTGTGTGCGTGACACACACACACACACACACACACACATCTTTTAAGTGAGAAAGTGAAAGGTAGCTCAATTTACCAACTTGGTGAAACTAAAATTTCTCCCCCACTTCTTTGTTCATTTTTAATTGTATTTCCCTTTTTGAAAGTGGGTGGGAAAGAATGATTTGTTTAAACATATTAAACATAATGAAAGCCTGCCGTTTGTTACTTAATGATTTCTTTACCTACTTTGTGTTTCTTTGATTTCATTAATATTGTTTCAATGATTTCTAACCCTTTAAAGAGTGTTCTTGTATGCAAGTGTTTGCAAGGTAATATTTTTGAACAAAGTAAATATTTCCACTATGGGAAATACCAACATAATAGTCTCATTATTTGATAATTATATGAACACTCAATAAATCTCTACACGAAACCTAATTAGAACACTTTTTTTAAAACAAATTCTCACGAAACATACTTTTTAAGCAATTAGATTTTATTAGATTTCTTAGAAAATGAACCATTATTTAAAACTACTCAGAATATTTTTTCAAATAGTAAAATTAAGGAAACTCTTATGGGGAAAATGATTGTATTATCAAGTATAATAACAAAATACTTAGTCTCTGTTCCTTAATTATATCAATTCAATTTGTTAATGATATTAAGATTAGTAGACTGTACCAGAGTAGATGTAATGCAAAACAATGTTAAATCTGATTGAAAGTAAACGGCAATGATACAAAGCCCTCCTTAAAAAGAAAATTATCTGTGTAATAGCATAAAAATGATATGCTATGGGGATTTTTTTTAAATTCCCATTAATAATTGATTTGTTAAAGTCATATTTGATTTTGAAAAGTGGAATACATTTAAATTTTTAACTCACCAATTTGAGTGGACTATAAAAATATTTGACATAGATTTTTATATTTTGAGTCCTCTAATAAATTGTGCAAAAATAAATAAATGTTAGCTTTTACAGAAAATTTGACGACTAAGACCAGAGTCAGAAATCAGCGTGATAACGTAGAAAAGAGAACATTGCAAATTAGAATATATGAGGGAAGATGCATGGGGTAGAGGAAAAATATCATAGTACCTTAAAACTTATTTGAATATGACCTACAATTTAAAAAGAACACTACAATTTCAAAAAAAAAAAAAAACAAAACCCTACATGTGGCAATGGAAATGTACAATCAATCAAGTTACTCCAATTTGGTAATACTATGGTATATGTATATATCTTTGTGAAGACTGTGGCGATTATAAGTTATAACCATCAGCACCATCATTTTCTCACTATTGTATTCATTATCATTGTGATTAATATAGGAGCAGGAATTTGGAGTAGAAAGAGCACTGCACACACTCATTTCTCAAAATCCCATTTGAGGTTCTGGTTCTACTTGCTTACTAACTACGTGGTATTAGATTAGGATTAGATTAGGCCCGTACATCCTTTGCATTCTTTGCTTTCTAAAAATTTAGTGAGAATAACACCTGCCTTGCTAAATTCACAGTGTTATAAGAATTTTTTAAAATGCATATTATTAAAATGCACTTCAAAAACATAATATGATTTTATTTAAAAAAAACAAAGCAGTAGGAATAGAGTTTCCTTAGAATACCTAGTACTGATTTTTATTCTGAACAACTGCAGAGGATAAAGTTTCTTCATTTTACAATTGATCTAAAATATAACCCAACTTTCTACAAGTTTAAACACAATCTTCGTTCTTTTTGACTATAAATATAAAGCAGGCTCATTTGGCATATGCACATATGCATTATTTCATCACTATATATAAAGGCCTTGCTTGGACAAAGCTATATTATCTGCTTCATTTGTAGCAGCAAACTTTTTATAACTATGCATATTTGGCTGATTTGTCTCCCAGCTGGAGTATTCATTATTCACGTTTTTCAGAAAATGTTCATGAGTGGCATAATTTCTCAGTCTTTGCATATATAATAATCTATTGCTGGAGGTTTGTCTGTGATGTGCAATATTTGTGTATATGGACTCATTGAATAAATAAATGACTAATAATTATAAGAAATATAGAAGGTTTGTTTCTACTTAGTTCCAGTTTTGGTTACTTTTGGTTGGATTATTCTTGCTTCCATACCTGTCTTCCATTACAAAGAACTCTCTAGAGGTATGCTGACCAATGTATGTGGCTATTGATTAGATTTAGGTAACACTAAAAATTTAATTCTTCAATTACATTAGTTGCATTTTAATTACTCAATAGCCACATGTAGTCATAGGCTACCATACTAGGCAGTGTAAATATAGAATACTTGCAATAATGGAAAGATCCATTGAACAGCATTGCTCTAAAGTATCTATCTTTGTCCAAAGATTTTTTTCTTACAGGCATAAATTTTGAACTTGACCCAGTGGATTTTACTTTTACAAAGTTTAGATTCTTTAACTTATTCTAGGCATCCTTTTAAGCCTCTATAATGAAATGAGTATGTTTCTCTATGTGAATATTAGACACCCAGTGATTTCTTTATTCTTCAGTTCTTCTTCTGATCCATAATTCATTCATTCACCATTCAATTATATTCACCAAACACTCACCTTTGGATTCAGCTTACTGGATAGAACAAAGTAAACTACTGGGGAATTTTAAGACAATGAAGATAGAAAAAGATACCACCTTAGACCAGTCTAAAATGATATAAGATAAATTGTAAATCTGTAAGTTCTGATCAGTTAAGTTTCAGATCCATTAAGATTATAAAGCTGCACAGCTTTGATTCACTATGGTCACGTTTATGGTATCTACATCTTGTGGGTTAAATTTTTTCAGTAATAAAGCTTAAATTAGTTTATTCCTGATTTCTTATAGTTTGCTTGCAAAATATACTTTCAAGTGAGGTTCATCAAATTTCAATTTACTGACATATATATAGGAATTACTGCCAAAATCAATGATATGTATACCCCCTGGAAGAATCAAAGACTACATATGGTGATGCTTTGAGTAAAGAATGATTTTCAGCACAATTTAAGAGGACTCCAATATAAAAGCAAATATACTTTCAACCACAGATGTACATTAAAACTAAATTCCTGCAAGGCCATAAAGGTAGAATAAAAATAAAAGTTGTAGTCTAGCCAGATACATGGCACAATGAAATCAAAACAAAAATGTTTTTAACTTTTTTGGGTTTTTTCTTTTTTTTTCTTAATTTTTATGAAGATAGCCTGTCCATCCTGAAATAAAATGAGAGTAATTGGAAAGCTAACACTTTATTAATTTCATATATTTACCATACAGAGAAGTTGTGGTTATAAACTTAGTAAATAACAAATTTCAGTTGTAATGACTGTACCAAAAAAGAAAACTGAGCATGCTGATAGATTGACAACAGAAAATAAGAAAAAAAGAGTTCAATCTTTGAATTAATCAGAAGGAAGTTTAAGTGAGAAAGGTCCTGCTGTTTCAGAAAATAAATTGCAAATTGTAATGAAAAAGAACTGTCTATGTCTCTTCATCCCTCCTCCCTCCCTTTTTCTCTCTTCTTTCTCTCTCTCCCTCTGCCTTTCCCTCTCTCTGTCTTCCAAGTTACTTTCTCAGAATCACAGAGGAAGGCTTAGAATGGGTGATTTGCCCCAGAGCAATTTGAATATTCCCAAATGGCCATAACTAGAGTCACTATTAGACTAAATAGAGTTGTGAGCGTGAAGTGAAAATGGTATCTGCAGAAGTGGTAGGTTCCAACCAGTAATGGGTTAGAACTACTGTGTTATCTGAAATACAAAGGTCAAGGCTTTGGAAGGATGAGGAAATGCCTGTCAGTTTTATAAATTTATTCTTGCCTTAATGTTTTTATATCTTATGCTCTGACAATTATACTTGATTTTAACTGTATAGAATAATCATGGAATAAAGATTCAAGTTTACATACAGGGAAATGTACTCTTGGGTTTCAATGTAAAAGAGATTTCTAAGGGTACTTCTAAAAAGGGATATTTATGTGAATCATAATATCGAATCTTTATGGTAGATCACATATCACTGAAGGATAAAAACTGCATTAGGAAAAGTCGCACACTGTTTCTCAACAGACATGCCATTGGCATGCAGGGCATAACAGTTCTTATTTTGCAAGACTCTTACATGCATTGCAGGATATTTGACATTCCTGCTACTAAATAGCAGCAGTGTTCCATAGTCATTCAATGACCAAAAAAAAAAAAAATCCCTCTCAAAACATACACCATATTTCCATAAGTTCCCTGGAGTCGGAAAGTGGGCTGGTTTCACCTCCACTAAAACAACTAGGAAGAATTATGGAAGCGGAGGAAGCCCTAGCCACCTAAAGGTATTAGGAGAGGTGTGAGAGAGAAAGTTCAAAGGCATTGATTCATAGGTAATAAATAAGAAGTACATAACTATTTTAGATCAGTATACTTTTGTATTTTTTTTTTTTTTTTGAGACAGAATGTCACTTTGTCACCCAGGCTGGAGTGCAGTGGTATGATCTTGGCTCATGGCAACCTCCGCCTCCTGGGTTCAAGTGATTCTCGTGCCTCAGCCTCCCAAGCACCTGGGACTACAGGCACCCACCACCATGTCCGGAAAATTTTTTGTATTTTTAGTAGAGACAGGGTTTCACCGTGTTGGCCAGGCTGGTCTCGAACTCCTGACCTCAAGTGATTCACCCACCTCAGCCTCCCGAAGTGCTGGGATTAGAGACGTGAGCCATAGCGCCTGGCTTAGATCAGTATTCTTAAAGCCATTTCTCCTGTATGATTTCTTTACCCACCTGATGTTCCAGTGATTGCTTCTTGGTATTATTTATTTATATATTTGGTGTCTTGGTTAGATATTTAGTTACAAAAGCACGCTCTTGCAAGAAAAATAGAGAAGACAAACACATAGGGGTTTATATTCAGTAAAAGCTAAAGTCCTCTCACATTACTACCTCTTCTTTAATGCCCTCAAGCAACATTTTCTTTACTTGATTTTAAATGTCTTTTATAAGAATTTATAGGTTTATATTTTAAACTCATTTCAAGCTTCAGTTCTCTGTGCAAGGATAAATCTCTCTACATGGAAGTTCAAAAGATGTTACTGGTTCCATCATTAGATTAGACAGTACTGGGAAAAGTAACATTGCAAGGAGATAATGATATCATTTGTTATGATGCTTCCTTCTCCTTTTGGGACCTTCTAACCTCAGACATGACCTCTCTAGTTTGGGAAAATTGTGTTGTGCAGACACAGTCCAAGTCAGCAAGCAGTTTTAGTTCTCTAGATTTGTGGGAGGCATATGCAAGGTGTAACGTAGTGAGTGACAGCTCTCAAAATGCTCAGTTTCAGGTAAATGGACCAACCTTAATAAAATATAACAACTGCCATACCTGTATGATTGCTGCTGCCACCCCCACTCCTAATCATGTCTCCTCTGGCCCAAGTGTCAACCTCTCAGTGCTCTATGGCTCAACAGGGTAATCTCATTCAAATCAGGAAAGCTCCAAGTGTCTCATAGGTCAAAAGTTCAATATCAGTGATTTAATTATCAAGAAAAATATGATCCAAAGTAATGGTGGCATGCACATTCTCTCAAGTAAGCTTGTTCATGATAAATGTTTTTGAAAAAGGGTTAAAGTGCATCCAGGCAACGTATGTACATTTGGCAGTGGCTTTCGGAATACTGTGTATTTGATTTCTGTGTGTGTATTTGTATATTTATTTGTTTACTCATTTATTTTCTATAAAGATATTGGGTCTTGGTGAGATAAGGAGGAAATACAGTGCAGAATTACTGGGAGTGAAAGCAAAGAAAAACATGATCAGTCAAAGAAGAGAATTTGGATAGAAACTTCTTTAAACATACTACAAAAGCATTTCATCCTTGTATGGACCCAGCTCTGGCTTCAGCTTATCTAATTAATTGTTTCCTCTCTAAAATCTTTAATTTAAAATATAATAATTTTCATTTAAATCCAATTTGTTATGAATTTTCTAAAACTCCATAAGTTTAGAGTGTATAGTACTGCTGTATGTCCAATATCCTCACTTCATTACAGATAATCTACATAAGATAGTACACTGTTGATCTATAAAAAGTAAATTAAGTCATTTATACTATTATTATTAACTCATTGATCACATAAATGGTTAAGTCTTATATAGATTAATGGACTCCTTTTTCTTTCAAACAGTAGCCTTCTTCTTAAAACACTGAGTAACGTACTGTGTACAATAGTGTACTTCTCTCTAAAATAAAATACTTCCTACTAAAAAGTCCCTCTAGTAGAAAATCTGACAACATGACTTATCTTGCTTCATCTTTATTTTTTTAAATGTCATCAGGAAAAATGGGTAAGTGAATATTTTCACTGAAACACATAACAATATTTAGCAAATTCTCAAAGCTCTATAGGGTCTGCTGTTTTACATAGCTTTGACATCTTATTCAACTAAACCACAAATGGGATATATGGAAGTTATTCCTTACATCCTTAAGCATTTATTTTTTCTTCTTAATGGAATGTCTCAGAGGCGCTATAGAAAAAAAATGAAACTTTTTTTTTCAAATAGGATTAAACAATTAAATAACTCATTGTCTTGGGGATATAGGAACAGAAGTCTCTCCTGATGAGATTCAGTGCTTATTAAATACAAGTTGATCATGATGATTAATATAGGCTGCGGTGGGGACTAAGCTTTATCATTGTTACATTGCTTGCCTATGCACACTGTGGGAAAAGGTTATACACTATGGATATGCCAGAAATGCGAGAAATATTGATTTACATAGCACACAAAAAGTATGATGATTTGAAAAATTTCTCATAGTGATCATCACTCACTGTGGATATACAGTCAGTATGCTAATATTTTGACCCCAAGATGAAAACTTCAGAGTTAAGTGAGTAGAGGCAATATATCAGAACTTATATCTGAGTGATAAGTTGTTAATGGTTAGTGATGCATATTTCAGGGATTATAAATCTATATTTTTATCGCTGGCATATGCTAAGGTTAAACAGAGAAATGCATTATGATTCAACTTTAAAAAAACACGTAATCCAAGTGTAAGTTTGGAGATACTAAGTCTAACATGCTCCTCACCCCCACTATTTGAGCAAATAACCTAGCTCTTATTTTAATGATGTTATTCAAATAATAAGACAGTAAGTTGCTCACTTATTTCCATTGAATCTTCAGTTCATTTGCATTTATATATTCTCCCTCTCTCTCATTACAATTGCAGGATATCTTGTCATTCCTATCAGATGTTAGCCTTTCCTGCACTGGATTCCATCCACTCCTGCTTCTCAAGGATTTTGCTGATTGATTAACACCTGCTTCCTTTTTTTCAAGGTTTATTTATTTTTTAATATTTTATTTCTTACTTGCAAATTTCAACAGCTCTTGGGGCACACATATAATTTATCCATGTAACGAAAAAAAGTTTATATAGTGGTGAATTCTGACATTTTAGTGCACCCATCATCTGAGTAGTGTACATTGTACCTAATGCGTAGTTTTTTTTTCCCCTGGCCCCGGTCCCTGCCTCTCTATTCTGAGTCTCTAAAGTCTATCATATCACTCTGTATGCTTTTTGAATATCCATAGCTTAGCTCGCACTTACAAGTGAGACCATATGATTTTTGCTTTTCCACTCCTGTGTTACTTTACTTAGAATAATGTCCTATAGCTCCATCTAAGTTGCTCCAAAAGACATTATGTCATTCGTTTTAATGACTGGGTAGTATTCCATGGTATATATATATACCACATTTTCTTTATACACTCGTTAGTCCATGGGCACTTAGGTTGGTTCCACAGATTTGCAATTGTGAATTGTATTGGCATAAACATACATGTACAAGTGAGTGTCTTTTTCGTATAATGACTTCTTTTTTCCTTGGGTAAGTATCCAGTAGTGGGATTGCTGGATCAAATGGTAGATCTACTTTTAAGCTCTTTAAAAAATCCCCGTACTGTTTTCTGTAGAGGTTGTACTAATTTACATTCCCAGCAACAGTGTATAAGTGTTCCCCTTCTCCTTACATCCACACCAACATCTATTATTTTTTACTTTTTAAAATAGCCATTCTTGCAGGGATAAGGTGGTATCTCATTGTGGTTTTAATTTGCTTTTCTCTGATTACTGATGGTGAGCATTTTTTTTCACATTTCTTGGTCATTTGTGTATCTTCTTTTGAAAAATGTCTACTCATGTCCACTGCCCACTTTTTAATGGGATTATTTGTGGTGATTTGTTTGAATTCCTTATAGATCTGAACACTAGTCCTTTCTCAAATGCGTAGTTCACAAATATTTACTCCCATTCTGTGGGTTGCCTGTTTACTCTGTTGATTATTTATTTTGCTATGCAAAAGCTTTTTCATTTAATTTGGTCCCATTTATTTTTATTTTTGTTGTATTTGCTTTTGGGGTCTTACTCATGAATTCTTTGCCTAGGCTGATGTCTAGAAAAGTTTTCCAAAGTTGTTTTCTAGAAATTTTATGGTTTCAGGTCTTATATTTAAGTCTTTGATCCATCTTGAGTTGATTTTTGTATATAGTGAGAGATAGAGATCTTAGTTTTGTTCTTCTACATATGACTTGTCAGTTTTCCCAGCATCATTTATTAAACAAGGTGTTTTTGTATATGTTGTTAAATATTAGCTGGCTGTATGCACTTGGCTTTATTTCTAGGTTCTCTACTCTGTTCCATTGGTCTATATGCCTACTTTTATATCAGTACCATGCTGTTTTGGTAACTACAGCCTTGTAGTATAACTTAAAGTCCAGTAATGTCATGTCTCCAGATTTGTTCCTTTTGCTTATGATTGTTTTGGCTATTTAGGCTCTTTTCTGATTCCTTGTGAATTTTAGGATTGTTTTTTCAAATTCTCTGAAAACTAGTATTGATATTTTGATGGGAATTGCATTGAATCTGTAGATTGCTTTGGGCAGCACGGTCATTTTCACAATATTGATTCTTCGACTCCATGAGCAAGGGATGTGTTTCCACTGGTTTGTGTCATCTGTGATTTATTTCGGCAGTATTTTGTAGTTCTTCTTGTAGAGATCTTTCACCTCTTGGTTAGGCATATTCCTAGGGTTTTTTTTTTTGTTTTTGTTTTTGTTTTTTGGTGGGTGGGGGTTGTTTTGTTTTTGTAGCTGCTGTAAAAGGGTTTAAATTCTTGATTTGATTCTCAGCTTTGTCATTGTTAGTGTACAGCAGTGCTACTGATTTGTGTACATTGATTTTGTAACGTAAGACTTTACTGAATTTGATTTTAAAATCCAAGTGTCTTTTGGAGGAGTCCTTAGGATTTTCTAAGCATACAATCATATCATCTGCAAACAGTGATAGTTTGACTTCCCTTTTCCTGCAACATCAGTGTATCTGTCTCTTCTCTACCAGTTTAATAGAATTATTTATTAAATCTCCAACTAAAAATAAGTAAAACTCTAAATTCTCACTTTTTATTCCATCTATTGCTAAACTTCTCTGATTCCCTTCCCAGTTAAACCACTTGAAAGAATAACCTACAATCACATCTTCACTTCCTCATCGCTTTCATTTTTTTCCTGAAATCTTTTCAAAATGACTCTACATTCCACTCCTTTAGGAAGCTGCTACAATCACAAGAGATTTCATAAATGTAATAATTAGCAAAACTTGTCTCTTTACTTTCTTGATCCTTCAACAGCATTCAGTAGAGTTGACATGTGTTGAAACAGTATTTTTTTCTTGACTTCAGTCCTACCATTTTCCTGTTTTGTTTTTCTTTTATCTCCTCCATTTTTGCTTTCTTCCATAAACTTCGTTGCTATTTTCTTCGTTGCTATTTCTTTCACACATAAGTGCTCTAGGGCATAGTTCTAAGCTCCTGTCTCTTCAAGCAAATTTTTTCTCTAGATAATTAATTTCATCTAGAGCAATGGTTTTAAATAATATCTATCTACTCCAAAATCAATATCTCTGTAACTAAAGTCCAGAGACTAATAACTGCCTGTCTATCCTTTCCCTTGAGTGACAGATATCCATTATAGATTTAACAGGATCAAACAAAATACTTGATGTTATTCTAAAACCTGTTCCTCATCCTGTCTTCTTTATTTCAGTATATGCAACCATTACCTACCCAATTGTTCAAGCCAACACCAAAAAGTCATTCTTCATTCCTCTCCCTTCCTCACTGCAACATCCAGCCCACTAGCAAACCCTGTATCATTCCTTCAAAAATGTATCCTGAAAATATAAGTTCCCTTCACTCAATCCTCTCCCCAGCAAATAGAGTGTTCTATTAAAAATGGAAACCATATCATATCTTCACACTACACTTCAGCTTAAATACTTTAGTAACTTCTTATTACATACAGTCTCTAAATTATGCTTTAAATCTTTGCATCTTACTTATAATAAGCTTTGATTCTGGTTTTAGAGTCTTCCTGATCTGGTACCTGTGTTTCACCTTGCACTATTCCTTTCTCTCTCTCCTTCACTTTCTTGTGTAAATACATTTATCCTCTTTCTTATTCATATCTTAGCAAATTGTAGAAGCATTCTCCTTTGCAGAGGAAGTTGTTTTCTCTTCCTGGAATATTCTTCCTCTTAACCTCAAAATGTCTGCATTCTTGTCATTCAAGCCCAGAACTGCCTTGCTGGTTACACAGGCCATCCACAGTAACCACATTCAGTTTTTAGTTAAAATTTCATTCATGGAGACAGGCCTTCTACTCAGCTAATTTAAAACCAAACCAGAATAACCTTCAATAAATTCAGAGAAATGGAATAATGTGTGGGGAGGGGGGAGAAGAAGTAGATAAATGTGTTCAACTTCTACCTGCTAATATATATTTTAAAAACCCTATTTATAAAGTAATTGATGTTTTTCCCATTTCTCCCTGAGTATAACCTCTACAGGATCATAGAAGTTGACAATAGTGTGATCCACTCCATCACTCTAATTTCAGCACTCAGTACCAAACACATAGCAAACACATAAAGGCTTATTTGTTGATGAATAAAAATGGAATAAATTAAGCGGAAAGAGCATGTTTCAATTTGAAATCAAATAATTAGAGTTCAAGTCCTAAGTCTTTTGGATATTATAATGTTAAGCAAATATTATTATTAGGTGAAACTTAATCTTAAACATGAGATCGCTAACAAGTTTCATGTTCCAAAAAATTAAGACAGAAATTTTTACTATATAAATGAATTAGGGGGGAAAAACAAATGGAAATTGAGACCCTTTTTAATGAAATAAAACTTTAAAAACAAAACCTGAGTCGTTTGCATGTAATTCCTGAGACCAGCCTAGCCTGGGTTAAGAGAGAACAAAAAGATAGCAACAGAAACCCCTACAGCATCTTGTGTGGATATCAGCAACCATCTAATACACAAGCGTGACAAGAGACACTACATAGCTCCAGTTATTAGAACAAAAATAGCAAGAAAGGCAGGTAGAACTTTTATGTGTAGATGGCAACTTGAGCACAGCCCACCAAAGTGATACCCAGTTTTGTTTTGTTCTGTTTTGTTTCTCTCAGAAAACCGCAGGACAGATAGAGCATGAAAGATGAGATGGGCTGTAGAGTTTTTAAAAATAGAAAGCAAATACAGTGAAGACCTTAAGGGACATGAAAAAATTAAATTCTAAGCCAGCAATGGGGAAAACCAAGCACTAATTGGGTTAACAATTCAGATTCCCCAAAAGGTTCAAATATTAATAGCACCAATAACTCAGCAAATGGTTACGGAGAGAAGAGGAAGGTACAATGAAGGGGACAAAGCTAGTGTAAGAATAAACTAGGTTGTTCCCAGATTCCATTCAAGTAGCACCTGCCTTACTATCCTGGAAGAAGACTGATCAGTTATTAAAGGATCTCTGGATTTGAGGAAGTATTACCCTACAAACAGGTGCATTTAGTGACTGGACGCACACTAATGCCTGAGACAACAGCCCATGCCCAGGCTTCTTTCGTATCTTTATCATATCTCTAGGGCTCATATTCCTAAAACCCCAGAGACAAAAACTTCACTCTCTAAGGAATCTGACCAGCCCAGGAGAAAAGATTTGGAGATTCTGTCTTTGGACAAATCCTATCTGAATTTGCCATGCACATCACTCTGCAGTTAAGCTTGCAGTTAAGCTCTAGCGAGGCATTAATAGATTCCAATCTATGATGTAATTTCCCAGACCTAGGTAAGGGTAATCATGTAAAGATTGTCAGAAATATGAAAGATGGAAAACAAAACAAACAAAAGAGTAATTGGAATATGGAAGAAAAGAACATGCTGAAAGATTAAAACTTGACAACATACTATATGCAGAGACGTAAGAGAAGATATTGAATCCAAGAGGAAAACAAAAACCCAGCATAGTATTTTTTAAAAGTGGGAGCAGTTTTTGAAAATTTAAACTATAAGAAAAGACATGGAGGGAAGGGAGAAAATTAATACAAAGTTTCTAACATAAACTAGAGAAACTCTCACAGTAAGACACGGAAAAAAAGAGCACATTATGCTCTGGTTATTGGCTTGATGCTTTCGTAGAGATAAAAATAAGACTGGCTTAAATAAGTTAGGTTTCTCTCTCAAGTCTCTGTCACACACACACACACCGCGCGCGTGTGCAAATCCAAACTGATCAACAATACCGTAATACAGTAGGGCATCTGTTATTATCAATGAAATAACCTAAAGGCCCATGTTCCTTATATTTTGTTGCTACTCCATCCCCTGGAAGTTTCCTTTGGTTTATCACCACCACATACATATTCCAACTGTCTGCAAAGTAAAAAATGGAAACATGCAGCTTCCTTTTAAGGCTGATGTTGTGCATAAAGGGAGATTTTGCATACTTTTGCTCACATTTCCATTAGGCAGAACTTAGTTCCATACATAATGATAAGTAGGACTGAAATGTATAGAAAGTAGCTGGATGTTCATGTACCAAGCTACAAACCAGGAGATTCCATAAATTCAAGGAGGAAGGGAAGATCATATAATGGAGATCAACATTCTCTGTCATAAAAAAGAGAAAATAAAAAAATCAATTAGGTGATTAAACCAAGAGTTCTAATGACCAAACAATAGAAATTCCCCTACAGAACAGAAGGGAAACAGAATGGAGAAAATCATCATTAGATATTTAAAAACAAATTTATCCATCTGCCAGGAAACTAAATAAAATAGACCCACATCAATGAACTTTATTATGAAACACTGGAACCTTAATAACAAAGAAAATAATCTACAAAATGTCAGGTGATTAGAGAACAGGACATATACAAATGATTAGGAATCAGAATGTCTTTGAAATTGTCAACAGCAGGTTGGAAGCCAGAAAAGAAAGAAGCAATGCATTAGCAAATTCTGAATGAAAACATTATTGCCAAATTAGAATCACTTTATTCACTCAATCTAAAAATCAGAAGCACATTTGTAATTTGTATCTATCATGGGCCTTCGTTGAGAAGGATACTAGAGAATATGCTCTTTCAAAATAGTAATGAAACCTAACAGAGTAAGACAGAGGAAAATAGAATCAAGAGATCAATACTAGAGTTGAGAGGAATTTCCAGAGTGGTGGTGGGGGTAAATCCCAGGATAACAGCTTGGTGCAGATTTAGAGGCAAATCAATCCAGATTGAAGAAGGTTAATGGGTTTAGCAAAGACTTCCAAAGAAGGTTGCAGTGGAAACATGTTTCCTTGTGTCTGCACATCTTAGATAAAAATTTAAGCAATTGCAGAGTTTTTACTTAAATTAGTAAGTACTAAGAAAAGCAAACATACCAAAAATAAATGGAATAAGGAGTGATAGGAAGGATGCTTATAAGTGGGTGGTGTGGAAAATAAAAAGTCTGAATTCTCATCAGCTAAGAGGATCAATAATAAAGTTTAAGATGTAACATTGTCAGAAGTAACAATATTTTTAAGTAGCAATTTAAGCATATTACCATGAGACATAAATTAAGGACCAAAATAATCACCTGAAAAAAAAGTGGTCACCTAATGTGAAGGATAAAACAGTGGAGGGGAAGGGAGCATTGACTCTTCAGGATAGTTTTTATTGTTTAGTAGTTACAAAATGTGATGAGGTATAAAGAGGACTGAGCAATCAAATTTAAGAAGCAGAATATTATCATTAACTTTAAATGCCTATCCTGCCCCAATTTAGAATGTGTTTTCCTGCCCACGCTCTTTTCTTTGCCTTCAGAAGTATCATGGCTCCCAAATGGTGTTTCTGAGGGCTGTGTATGTGACTATTCTGCATTGCTATAATTTATTTATAAAAAAATGTTTATGTTACCCATGGTTCTGCAGACTGTACCAGAACCATGGCGCCAGCATCTGATTCTGGTGAGGGCCTCAGGAAGTTTCAATCATGGCAGAAGGTAACGAGGGAGCAGGTGCATCACATGGCAAGGACAGCAGCAAGAGAAAGAAAAGGGAGGTCCCAGATTTTTTTCACAATCAGCTCTCATGGTAACTCATTACCACGGGGACAGCCCCAAGCCATGCATGAGGGATTCACCCTTATGACCCAAATACCTCCTACTAGGCCCACTTCCAACATTGGGAATCACATTTCAACATGAGATTTAGAGAGGACAAACACCCCAAACCATATCAGTGTATGTAAATGTGTGTTTAAATATTCCTAAACAATATGTTATTTAATTTTGCATGGTTTTTATCTCTTTATATATAAATGAAATGATGAAAATCAAGAAAGGGAAGGTAAATGAAAGAAAAAGGAAAGGAAAGGAGGGAGGAAGAGAGAGAACAAAGAGGATATCTGATATTTTCAAATGTATAAAGGGGAGATTTATACTTACAAAGAAGGATTGGGGAATAATTTGATTACAGAAAACAAAGAAAAATGGAGCAATTATTAACTTTAGGGAAATCAATAGACTTATAGGAAAGGAAACATAATCTTAATATGACATTTGACACAGCTTAGCCATGAAGTATATTATAATAATATTTGTGAAATCATAATAAGGCGAACATTGATCGAACTGAAAATTAACACACAGCTTGGAATTGAAGAGGGGTGTAGGTGTTGTGCATGGACCAAGGGTGCATGTAAAAGGATAAATCCTCATCTTCCATAGAGAAAGTCAATCTGTCTGAAATAAAGAATCAAAAAGTAACTATCTGAAGATAAATTTCAAACAAAATAGCTAAGGATGTTTAAAATGATTGCATCTGGAGGTAACAATAAGTAGGGTTAGGTAGGAATTTTTGTAAGTAGGAATTTTTGTAAGAAAGGGGAAAAGGGTATTGTTGCTTTTCTTTAAATGCTGTAGGATTATTTGAATTTTAAAACTATGTGCATTTATAACTTTTAAAATTTTAGTTTCTTTTTAATATATATAATGTTAAATTGAAAAAGAAAATTACAGTGTATATGTGTGTGTGTGTATACACACGTATCACAATCTACGGATTTTAAAAAATATTTGGATAGACCAAATAATTGTTTATTTCATATTAAACTCCTAATTAGTGAATAATTAAGATGACTTTAGAGTTGTTTAATGAAGACTTTGGGCTGTTTTCAGACTACATAATTTGTAGTGAGCTACATGTTTTTCAACCAGCTCCAGAAGACAGAATTTGACCAGGTATGATGAATGGCTGCCACTCTTGTAGTCTCAAGCATTTCAAATGTGCCGGCTGGGTATGGTGGCTCATGCCTGCAATCCCAGCACTTTAAGGGGCTGGACAGGCAGATCACGTGAGGACAGGAGTTCGAGACAAGCCTGACCAACATATTGAAACCCTGTCTCTACTAAAAATGCAAAAATTAACCATGTGTGTTGGCATGTGCCTGTAATTCCAGCTACTTGGGAGGCTGAGGCAGGAGAATTTCTTGAACCCAGGAAGTGGAAGTTTGCAGTGAGCTGAGATTGCACAACTGCACTCCAGCCTGGGCGACACAGTGAGACTCTATCTCAAAAAAAAAAAGAAATGTGCCATCTCCTGGGTAATAGAGTTTCATGGAGGTGAGCGCCATTCTGCGCAGTCGCTCAGAAATCCTACTAGGCACTCTTACCCTTAGCCGACCGCGGAATGATCCTTACTTTATTCTCTCGTTAGTTCTTCTTCACCCACACACAAGCGTGCAATAGAACATTCAATTAGCTGTGACTTGGAGTTATCTACACTCAAATCACTGAGACCCAAGCCTGTGTTTGTCTTTGTCTTTCAAAAAAGGAAAAGAAAAAAAATAACAAAAAACAAAAAAACCAGGAGGGGGGGTGAGTAGGACGTATGCCAATGAAACAAATGCAAAAGCTCCCAAATAATCTCCCTACATGCTTGTTTCCCTGCTCTCCTATGTCTAATTGGAAGCTGTGAATATCCACCACCCCACTGTTTCTCTGAAGTCTCATTAGAAGCCAACGTGGTTCTGAATTAGAATAAGTGCAACATCTGCCAATGACGTCTGTGTTTTGCAGGTGCCACTGCCAAGTGCCAATGCTATACAATATTTGCTCTCCACTGCCCACGTGGGACCAAACCCACACTTAATAAGACAGAGACTGCATTGTCATGACATATGCGCAATAATATTCCCCTGCATTTGAGCCCCAGAAGCATGGTTATTTAGCTAACGTAGACTTCTGCTATATTCATAGCAGTTTCTTCCAGCCGTAAAAGTCTCACCAACTACAGTTCGGCATTTTCTGCTTTCCAATTACTTGCTGATGCTATACCAAGTACAGAGTAATATTTTCATATATCATTAAACAAATGCAGTTGTGCTCCCCCAAACAGGTTTCAGTTTGGGCTAAACTATATCCATTAAAGCTTTCGTAAATGGCACACCCTTCAGCTTGTAGTTTCTTTTTACTCATAAATATTTAAACCGCACAGATAATACCTCAGCTTCCCAGCAAGCACTGCATTAGCTGGGCAATCTTTAAAGCATAAAACTTTGTAGCAAGAGAAAACTCGGAAGAGAAAAATAAGTTGTACTACTTGCAAAAAGCATACCAGATTCATATTTTCTTACTTCTAATAAATAGTCTATTTCTCTTTTACATATATAATACACATATATATGTAATCTTTTGAGAGATTTGTATATCAGTGATAGTACTTTAAGTGTACAAGGTACTACAGAGTTATATTGAAAGAAAAGTTATCTTCTTATTTCCAAAGTCTTGTGATTTTGTTTTAAGTGGAAAAAATTAAACCTGAGACTAGGGGTATGAACGTAGTGATTGTCAGACTGAAGTGAAAGGTTAGTCAAAGAAAGTTTGAGGTGATCCAAGGACTGTTCTACACAGTGGATAAATGTTTTTGGTTGACTTAGGGAACGTTTGGTTGGTAAGAATCAAAACCCATCCCAGCTCACGTAAGTGAAGGGAGATTTGTGTTAAGAATGCAAGGATAGGCCGGGCGCAGTGGCTCACGCCTGTAATCCCAGCACTTTGGGAGGCCGAGGCTGGCGGATCACGAGGTCAAGAGATCGAGACCATCCTGGCCAACATGGTGAAACCCTGTCTCTACTAAAAATACAAAAATTAGCTGGGCGTGGTGGCGCACACCTGTAGTCCCAGCTACTCAGGAGGCTGAGGCAGAATTGCTTGAACCCAGGAGGCGGAGGTTGCAGTGAGCCGAGATTGCACCACTGCACTCCAGCCTGGCGCCTGGCGACGGAGCAAGACTCTGTCTCAAAAAAGAAAAAAAAAAGAATGCAAGGATAGGCCACAGAATCTACCTGCAGAAGTCATGGACCAGCAACTATCTTTTCTTTCCTCTGGGAAAGAGCCTTAAGGTGGCTGGACTCTACTTTCTCTCCCTCCTTCTCTTTGCTCTTTTCCACTCTTTCTAGAAGATTTTCTATACGGTGCTTTGTTTTCGTTTTCTCATAGTTTCAGTATACCAAAGACGTGGAGTCAGCACTGGAATCAACTCTCACCATAACTTTATATAATCCTACAATTTGTGAGACATCATCAGAAAAATACATTGTGTAACTCAATTCAAATTCTTGAGACAAATAATTTCTTAGTCTTAGTCAGACTGGGTCAGGTGCACAATCCAGTCCAGTTGGTTGAAACAAACACGGATTTTTAGGTTCACTTTCATCAGAGACTGCAACAATTTAAAGGAGGAGAAAGATAATCAACATGTGTCTACTAAATAGTCCTCAAGCAAACTTAAGTGGAGGTTGAGATTTTCAATGCAAAATGGGATTTCTTCCAAACAATTATGTATTTCACATTGAAATTTACATTGTCTTCACACATTATATATGTTCTTTATGACATCCTAATGATGTAGTGAAGGAAAATGATACCAACCCATTTGAAAAAGTAGAATAGTAAAGATCAGAAAGGTAGAAAAGGATGGCTTTTAGGGGAGTAATTTGGACAAAACCTTTTGAGGCACTTCCAGTTGCACCATACCTTTCAAACAGTATAGCAACCTCAACCCAGGCTCTTAAAACTTAAAAAGAGCTGTATTGATGTGGGTGCTATTGACAAAGAAGTAGCCCCAGCTATTTATCCCGTCATTCTTCCATCCTGGTGTACCCAAATAATTCTTTCAAGAATTAGCTGTTTATCTATTAATTTGAACCTGGCTTAAGGTTAGCATGACCATATAATTATATATTGAACTAGTAACGTTGTAAAATAAAAGGGACACTATTAGTTACTACAGGATGACAGACATAAACCTGGATTGTCTTGTATCAACCAAGCAGCATGGCTCCTTCTGGAATAGAAATCAAATTTATGGATCCAGTCTTTCCTGTCCTGGGACAACTGAAATACGGTGTCAAATTTGCATTTCAGGGGTTGAAACAGGATATTAGTACAATAGGAAATACCTTGATATGTGTCTAGGCCCAGAATTTTTAGTGGTTTCCATTTATGTCTTGTATGCTACAGACGAGCCTGGTTCTTTGTACGAATAGTGATGAGAAACAAGAGCTCATTATCTTGATAGTAAGAGTTCTCTAGTAAATGTAAAAGCCCTTTGTTAGAAACACGTTTTACAAATATTTTCTCCCCAAACTGTGGCATACTTTTTGTAATTTATTAATAGCGGCTTTTGAAGAAAAAGCTCTATATTTTTATCAGTTCAAAGTATCAGTTTTTATTTTATATTTCATTTTTTGTTTTGTCTAATAAATCTTTGCTTAACACAAATCCACAAAGATTTTTCTCTTGCACTTTATTCCAAAAGCTTTATAGTTTTAAATTTTACAGCTATGTTCATGGTCCACTTTAATTTTTGTATATGCCATGAGACAAGGGCTGTTGCTCCATTTTATTATCTATTAATTTGCATGTAGAGATCCACCTGATTCACCATAATTGGTTAAAAAATACCATATTCTGCTTATCCATTCATCACTGATGGATATTGGGGTTGTTTCCACCTTTTACCTATTATGAATAATGTCATGAACATTTGTGCACAACCGTTTGTGGAGATCTATTTTTTTTAATTACCTTCTATTGTACTTAAACGTGGAATTCCTAGGTCACATAGCAACTCTGTTTAATTTCTTGAGAAATTGTTTGTGTGGCTTTGTTGATTTATTTATTTAGGTCAAACTGCTGCACCATTTATATTCTCACTAGTCCACGAGGGTTCCATTTCTCTGCATCCTCCCAACACTTGTTATTGTCTATGTTTTTCATTATAGTTATGCTAGTGAGTGTGAAGCAGGAGGTATCTCATTGTTGTGGTTGTGATTTGCATTTCCCTAGTAACTAATTATATTGAATATATTATCATGTGCTTGTTAGCCACTTGCATATGTTCTTTGGAGAAAGGGCTATTCTTTTGACCATTTTTAGTTGGGGTTTTGTCTTTTTATTATCAAGTTGTAAAATTTATTTATATGTTTTGGATACTAAACCTTTATCAGATAGATTATTTGCAAACATTTCTTCCCATAATGTGAGTTTCTTTCACTTTTTAATAGTGTATTTTGATGCACAAAAGTTTCTAATTTTGATGAAGTCCAACTTACCTTTTGTTTTTTTTTTTTGGTTGTTTGTGGTTTAGTTTTTATATCTAAGAAACTATAACCTAATCCAAGGTCACGAAGACTGGATAATCTCAATTGCTCTAGCTTCAAGTTTACTGGCTCTTCCAGTAAATTTTTTCAGTTATATTTTTCAGCTTCAGAATCTCTATTTGGTTCTATTTTATACTTTATATCTCTTTATTGACTTTTTTTTTTTTGATGAGACATCATTCAAATACTTTAGTTTTTAGACATGCTCCCTTAGTTCTTAAAAAAAATCAATGATTTAGGGTCTTTATCTAAAAAATACAACATCTGGATTGTCCAGGGACAGTTGGTTATTTTTTTATGTATGGACTATGACTTATTGTTTCTTTGCATGTCTTCCAACGTGTTGTTGAAAACTGGACCTTCGAAGTAATATACTGTGGCAACTTTGGAAATCAGATATTTCACCCTCATGGATATCATTTTGTTGCTGGTTACTATTGTTTGGTCAGTGACTTCTTTGAACTAATTCTGTAAAGTCTGAATTCTTTGTTTTGACCACTGAAATCTCTGTTTAGTTATCTTAGTGGTCAGCTAATGACTGGACAGAGATTTCTTTAACTACCTGGAACCAATAGCCTTTCAAGTCTTTGCTAAGGGGCTCTGTGTGTATTCTGAAGCATATCTTCAACATTCATCCAGTTAGTTTAAAGCACTGCCTTAGCTTTCATTTCTTTCTTGCACATTCACCAGAGTTGATAGCTTAGTGCCTTCTCAGGTCTTTTCTTGCGCAGGCAGACTTCCCTTGGAATATGCACACATGTGTGTGACTTCGTACATTCTCAGGAATATACCATAACCTTTCAATGCTCCTTGCAGCCATCTCATCCCATAGCTTTTCCCTTTAAGTTTTTGGACAAGCCTACTATTTATATCAACTGCTATCTACCTTCTTGATATTCAACAACTGCCTCTGATTTTTTTTGACAAAGGTTTTTGGGAAAAAGCTATTTGGACAAAATTAAGTTCATAGTTCTACACTACATAGATGATTATATTTTCTGCATGTACAAACTGTTTTATTACTTTTTCAATCTGTATATCTTATTGCACTGGGTAAAACTTCAACTACAATATCAAATAGGAGTGATGAGAAAAGTATTCCTTACTTTTTCTGATCTTGGGGGGGAAGAAACTGCATTTTTCATCATTAAATTTGATGTTACCTGTGGAATTTTTAAAGATATTCTTTATTTAATTGAAGTTCCCTTCAATATCCATTTTGCTGAGACATTTTTATGAAAGTGTTGAATTATGTCAAATGCTTTTTGGTATCTATTGAGTAAATCATATGATTTTTACATTTTGGAATCTATTTAAAATATGTTATATTAAACTGATTGATTTTTCAAAAGTTAAACTATCCTTTCATTCTTGGGCTAAACTTCATACAGATGTAGGTTATATAAAAATTAAGAATTTTTGTGTCTATGTTTGTGAGGGATATTTCTTCATAGTTTTGGGTTGCTTTTACTTTATTTATTATGAGATCTTTTTGTCTTTTATTTTGGTATAAATATGAAGGTCTCATAAGTTGGAAGGTTTTTTTTTTCTTTTTTAAGAACTTGTATAGGATTTCTATTCTTTTTTAAATATTAGCACTTAACAGTAATGCCGTCTGAGCCTGGAGCCTATTATTTAAGGGAAGATTTTTTACTACTAATTTGATGTCTCAGAGAAATGTAGCTCTTTGTCCATCTACTTTTCTTTAACTCAACTATGGTACTTAGTCACTTTCAAAGACTGTGTCTATTTTATTTAGATTGTTGAAATTCTGATCATGAAGTTTTTTAAATTATGGAGTATTCCAAAGAGATTTTTTCTTCTGTGGATTATCCATTCTATTGCCAAGAGCAATTATGTGATCTCACAGACTTCTTTGTGAAGGATTTCTGGGAATTCCAGGTTTTACCACACCATGATTTGAAAGCCACTGATATAATCTATTTTAGTAATTGTCATCACTGTTTACTAAGTTGCTTAGACAAGAAACATTGGAGAAATCCTTCCTTTATTTGATTTCCCTCAAAACCCACATCCAATTCATCAATAATAAATAGTTGAAATACAGGTAGAAAAGCATTCGGTTGTTTTAGTTGGCCTTCAGTTCAAAGTGAGTTAGTTGTAATATGCTTACCCTATTCTGCACCTCTGACCACTACTATTTTTCCAATTATTATAAGCATGTTCACAGTTTTAAAAAGCTTTTCTTATCTTCATTTATTTTCATTAACTTTTTCCTATATTTTTTCAGAAGACAATGATCATATCTAGGAAGGCTGCTTTGTGCCAGACACCACTGCCTGTTAAGTTTTCTCGCTCAACTGGTTCCCATACTTCCTGCCCACTTGAAACATTCAACAGAGAGAATCGCAGATCTAGGGCTATTTCTGACAACGTCCCTATACCTACCTCATTGGTTCCAAACTCACTTCCAATTTTCCTGTTTCTCTAACTTAGTTCAAACTATTAGGTCCATACCCTCACTGGATTCTACCTCATTCTGTAGGCAGAGTTTGTGGTGTTTGATCTTCCTAGCATTTCATAATGGGTTTTTCCTAAATAAATGTTCATGCCAGATTCTTCAGTTCTGGGCTTCCTTGAAAAGGATACTTTATCTTTGTTTTCAGCCTCTGAAAATCTACCCTCTAGCATGGGCAATCAGATGTTTGCCTAATTTTACTTCCGTGACTGAGGGTGGGTTCAGACATCTTCATCTTCAGTCCCTTTAACTTCATTCTCTTCCTCTTCTCAGTAATGTATGTGCTAAAAATAAAAACATTTTCATTCATCATCCTTCTGTACTTTCCTTGCCCTTTATTTTGCTCTTAGTATAAACTGATAAAATACCACTTAGAAAAGTAATAAAGTTGGATATTTTGGGAAATAACATTTTCTGCTACAATGTAATGTGTATAGATAGCCAACAGATTTTAAATACTATCCAAGGTCTGCCAGCAACATATGGTTTTGTTTAGATACAGTGTTCATATTGAAGCAGGATTTTGCACATCTTTTACAAATCTATCCCCAAATGTAAATATCGTTTTTCTTAATTGCATACTGAAACTAAATAACATATTTGGTAGACTCCAGAGATCCATTAAATTGAAAGGATCTCATCATAACATCACAACAAATGACTCAAAGTCAAAGGTTATTTAAAAAAATAACATTTATAATGTTCTTCCCTAATGTGGAAGTAGTTGGAAAATTTAGACATGCAGGGTAGAAAAAAAAAATAACAGTCTGCAAAAATATTGTACATTTTAGGTAATAAGGCCTTTTTCAAGTTATATTATGCATCTGATATGGCAATAAGACAGAAACAAGAGTGAGACTGCTGTGTGTCAAACTTTGGCAGTGTCACAGGGGAAAAAATGTCTTACTGATTGGTTCTACAACAGGGTTGGGAGTTTTGATTTTATGATGATTCTAATATTTTACTTGTTGATATTAATAAAGCTATTCTGGTAATATATATGATTATCTTATCATAAAAATTAATCATACTTTATTTATTCAACATACTGGACTAGATAATGAGAATTCCTTTATTTCTCTCCATTAACGGCCACCTAGATTCTATTTATTTGCTCTCTCAACCACTCAGTGTTTTAATGCCTTATTTTCTAGAATCTAGTGATGTATGAAATGAGGGTAGTAATATTTGTTAGCTAGAGGGTTATAAAGACTAACATGAACGTTTATTATACACTTGGAAATTATATGAGTGATTTTTTACATTGTAAGCATTGGTATTTTTCAAATAAGAATCATATTATCTTCATGAGTGGTATTATTTCAGATTTCTGTGTATAAAAGCATATTCTGATTTAAATCCATAGTTTTAGTTAACGTATATTTCTAAAATTTAAACACAGCATCAAAAAGAAGTAGTGCTTGCCGAGTGCAGTGGCTCACATCTGTAATCCCAGTACTTTGGGTGATGGAGGCAGGAGGATCAGGAGTTTGAGAATAGCCTGGCCAACACAGCAAAACCCCATCTCTACTAAAAATACAAAAATCACCTGAACATGGCAGCACAACTGTAGTCCCAGCTACTCGGGAGGCTGAGGTGGGAGAATCGCTTGAACTCAGGAGGCAGAGGTTGCAGTGAGCCGAAATCATGCCACTGCACGCCAGCCTGGGCGATAGAATGAGACTGCATCTCAAAAAAAAAAAAAAAAGAGCTTTTTTAAAAAGGAAGTAGTTCTAAGAGCCTGGCTCCTTTAGGAAAAATAGAGAGCCTCACTGAGAGACAACATGTGAAGATCTGGTATGACTTGTGTTTAAAACTGTAACATCAGTCTATGTTCTTTTGCCCTTTACAATTATCTTAGTCTATTTGCGCTACTATGACGAATTATTATAGATGGGTGGCTTACACAACAATTTATTTCTCACACTTCTGAAGGCTGCAAGTCTGAGATGGAGGTGTCTGCACTGTGGAGTGCTCTGTGAAGGCTTTCCTTCTGGTTATGCTGTTATATAGCCTTTCCCATTGCGTGCAGAGAGAGATCTCCTCTTCATTTTTTAAAATAAGAGCATTAATCCCTTTATGGGTGCTCTACCCTCTTGAGCTTATCTAATCCTAATTATCTTCCAAAGACTCCACCTCCAAATTTCATCACATTAGGGATAATGGTTCCAATACATCAGTTTTGCAGGGACACAAACATTCAGTCCATAACAACAATAAATACAGTGTCTCCCTTAGTATATATTGTGCTGCTAATACGGAATACCTGTGACTGAGTAAGTTATAATTAACAAAAATGTATTTCCTATGGTTTTGGAGGCTGAGCAGTCCAAGATTGGGGGGCCCACATTCGGTGAGGGTCTTCGTGCTATGTCATTACATGGATGGCAGAAGAAGGAAAGGAAAAAGAAGATGAGAGGGAGAGAGAAAGGGAGGCTTAAGTCACTTGTATAACAAACCCACTCTCCCATAAATTAACCCATTCTCTCATTAAGGACATTAACTCATTCATGAAGGGAGAGTCCTCATAACCTAATCACCTCTCAAAGGTACCACCTCTCAACACCGTTGCACTAGGGATTAGGTTTCCAACATATGAACTCAAGGGAACATATACCAACCATAGCAGTAACTGAATTATTATAATAAGATTCACATCATTATGCTGACAACCCCCAATAACTGCTATGTATTTCTTCATATTAAAAATAATTAATTTATGATAGTATCAGAATACCTCATTATAACTCAAATTCAGTATAAAATTAAGTTTTGTTACATTAATCTCCCAGATTAGTTTTGCCTCCTCTGAACTGTCTATGAAGAACCAATTAAGATAATAAAAATTAAGTTTAGTGGGAACATTACATTTAAATGAATGATAGTTAGATTTCATCTGTAAACTTCTTTTTCAAAATGGTCCTCAATCAAAACCATATCTGGAGCATAATGTAGATAGCCCTATAACAATTTAACACAATTTAAAGCTACTCTTGTGATAATTTAAGCCATTATTGATAGTACCAACAAAAGCCAGCCTAATACTGAGTCCTCCACCTCCAACAACCTCAGGGCTCCAGGTGATTTCTCCCCAAGACAGATGAGAGGTCATGATTTTACAGTCCCTGCTATTTCTCTGAACTTTTTAATAATAACATTTAATATTTCTTAGCCTCTTGCTATGTATGCTAAGCCCTTTCCATATATTATTTGTAATAGACTTAGTAGCCATAATCCAGGATGAGATGTCGTTATTATCCTCTATTTATAGATGTGGTTTAGAAGAATAAAGTCAATTGCCTAAGAGCAAACACATGAATCTCTAACATGGGCCTTAACAGCGACAGCACAGAACATGTTAGTATGGAGCTTCTGTTTGATGAGAGTTTAACAAGAATTTCAATATTAAGTAAGATTCATTTATTTTCAAAGACTTAGAATACTCGGTTATATGGGTTTATGCATTACATATAATTTTGTGGTACATTAAGTAATCCAAATAGACTAACATGACATAAGGTGTTTATAGAGTAAAGAATGAATAAATGAGTGAATGCATGGACAGTGAAATTATATTCAGTAGCAGTTGCTATTTTTCTGAGTGAAGATAAGTGAGGGGGTCAAAATACAGTTAGGCTTAAGGAAAAATGTTGAGAAAAAACTATTTAAGATATTTTTTAAAATCACTCTTTGCTATAAAAACTAAGCAATCACTAGATATTTCACATGCAAACTTGTAATATTTAGATGTCAACATTTGATTAATCTAGTTTGTAATTTTTATTAATGCAACTTATCTGAAAGAAAATTCTTCCCTGTACAATTAACATTGTTACTCCTCTAATTAAGCTTTACAAGAAATTGGTAAACGTAAAAAAAAGCCTTAGATGAATAACTGAGTTTTTAAATATGTATATGATTATAAGTTATTATAGATGAAAAATATATAGATAAAATGATTTGCTCAAATGGTTCCTTTCAAATGTAGATTTGATGTCCTGAACAAAAGTAGTTTTAGTTCATCAGTAAATAAAGCATTCTATAAGCTTTTTGTTTGTCTGTGTAGAAAAATACAATTTTTAAAAACTTAATAGCAATTCACAGACTTCTCTATGAAAATTGATTCTTTTAACATTTTTGGAAAAATAATACCTGATTACTTTTTAGTTAAAATAATTGATTTAAAAAATGCACTACATTACACCTAGAAGTATGGCTAAATACTGGTGTAATTTATACCCCACGTAAGTGTAAGAACATACATGAAGTTCAATGAGATATCTTCGGTTAACTACCTTAGCCTCAGTTAAAGTGAACTTTTTGTAAAAGTGTAAAATAAAGCCAGAAAGAAGCCCGTGGTTTAAAGGCAGGAGTGGGTACTAACAGAGCAATCTGTCAGCCCGGAGAAATGTGTATTCCCTTAGTAGCACTGCTTTGGTGGAGATGTGTGGTGGCACTGAAGTGGCCTTCCTTCCAAAACAAACCCATGTGTGCAGTCAGTGATTGTTTGCCTTTTTCCAAACTGTTAACAGTCACTTTTTATATTGCTTATAAAAATGGTAATTTAACGTATTTATTCAGCCAGTCATTCTCAAGGTTGACTGACAAAGATTGTAGAAAATTTATTTACCTTAAATCTATATTTCCTAACTCAGGATGTGGTCGGAATTTTAAAGATGCTATAGAGCCTGAAAAACAGGCGTCTTATTATACCTTAGGGCTTACTTGTGGGAAATATGTCTAAATTCTAAGACAAAATTGCACATTTATAAATCACTAAGCAGCACTGCGGGAGCTTGCGACTTTTTCCTTTTGAAAAGAGTTAGTCACGTTTACTCACAAGATAAGAAGGTGAATATGTCCTCATTATCCCCAGGGCAATCAAAGTGTGGTGGCTGAGAGCTCCCACTCTGATCATGACAGCCGGAGTTCATGTACCACTCTACTGATGACTGACTGTGTGAACTTCCGGAGGCCTCTTCAACCTCCAGTGCCTCAGTTTCCTCACCTGCATTACCAATTTAAATAATGTTTATTGTAAAGGGTTTGTTGTGAAGAAGATTCAATACATATAAAGTGTTTTGACTAGAACCTAACATATGTTAAACACTGTAAGTTTAAGCTGTTGTTAAGCCAACTGGCATCTCTCCTCATTTTTTAATGTCTTCTGTCAGGGACAGACAGAAAATAAGTGAATTTTCTACTATGGGAGCTGTATGTGTAAGAATGCAGTCTTCAGGATATTACTATGAGGAACTGCAATGCTTATGTCTCCTTTACAAGTGAAGAGCCTGCCTGGGTTTGAATCATACTTTGCCACTTAAAAGCAGTACTGTCTGGAGAAAGTACCATCTTGAGATACACTTTGTATCTCAGTGTCCTCATTGGTAAAGTAAAAATAATATCTGCTTCTCAAGATCATTGCAAAAATTAAATGGATTGACACATATAAAGAGAGTGGGATATTATCTGACAGATGCAGAGTAAATATTCTATAAATGTTAGCTGTTTTTATTCAGACAAAGAGAATGAAAGAGATGATTTGGATGGCACTAAGTGGGAAGGAAAAGAAGGCAGGCATTAGTAATAGGATAAAATAATTAATCAACAATAAGCAGAAAGGCACAGGATTTTACATAATGGCTGAAAGATGGATGAGATTAAGTGACAGTGGTAAGGAGCTTAAATTATTTAAAAAATTAATTTTAATAGTCCTAATATTGATTAGCAAACTTGTAAGATTTTATTTTTTTCCTGAACAAACCTCTAGATTTAAACTCTTAATAAAACTTAAGTTATTCTCTTAACTTTTCCAAAATTAATTTTTAACCATGGTTTATATTTTTGTCATCACATAGTCATATGGCTACAGATATTTCTAAGATGTCATAAATTCTTTGATATCTTAGAGATCGCTAATACTTGAAAGAACAGAAAAGATTTGAGGCACATGGTGAGACTCAGGCATGTAAGAAAATGAAACAGATTAGTCTGCTTTTTACCAGCATAAGCCACAGAACAATAATGTTTCTCTCAGGGCTGTTACTGAAATATGAAAGGGCTATGTAAACATAGCTCAAATATGAAATATAGTCCTACCTAGCTCCATCACATGCACACACTCACACAAGAGAATGTCTTCTTATTTAGAGATTAATCAAATAAAGTAATCAAATTAACCATATTGTTATGTTTTAGTTTTAGAAATATACTGAAATTTTGAAAGGTGGAAAAAAAGTGAATGAGAATTAGTCAACATGACAATTTACAGCAAATTATCTATGAAGAAAAATGATATTGTCAGGTGACCACAGGTAAAGTGTGTCCTAAAATATTTTATTACAGCCCCCAAAACACTACCTGGTATTTATGGAAGCAATATTTCTTCCAGAAATATTTTTAAGTTAATTATAATCACATAATCAAGTAATTCACAACTTTCATTTAGACCATTGCTACTCAAAGTATGGTTGCCAGATCATACTTTGACATCACATAGAAGCTTGTTAAAAATCTGGAATCTCAGGCTCTACAGTCTGATTAAATCCACAGGTGATTTTTATGCACACTTAAGTATGAGGGCACTAATAAAGGACAATGCTTTTCTTTTTTTTTTAATATTTTAATTTTTATTTTTTTGTTAATAAAGACAGGGTTTCACCACGTTGGTCAGGCTGGTCTTGAACTCCCGACCTCAGGTGATCCGCCCGTCTTGGCCTCCAAAGTGCTTGGATTACAGGCATGAGCCACCACGATATGTGCTTCACATTAAAACTATCTAAAAACATATATATAAATAGTAGTGTTGGGGTTTACCCATAGAGACTTCATTTAATTAGTCTTTTTTTTTTTTTTTCCTGAGACACTCTGTCGCCCAGGCCAGAGTGTAGTGGCAAGATCTTAGGTCACTGCAGCTTCCGCCTCTGGGGGAGTTAAGCAATTCTCAGGCCTCAACCTCCTGTGTAGTTGGGATTACAGATGTGCACCATCAAGCACGGCTCCTTTTTGTGTTTTTAATAGAGATGGGGTCTCACCAAGTTGGCCAGGCTGGTCTTGAATTCCTAGCCTCATGTGATATGCATGCCTTGGCCTCTCAAAGTGTGGGGATTACAGGTGCAAGCCCCCACACTGGGCCTATTTAATTAATCTTGAATGAAACAAGGAGAGAAATGGATTCAGTATTACTCTAATCATTGATACCTTTACTATGTTGAAACTAATACAGAAACAGATTTTTGTTTTTCTCAGGTGATTCTCTTGTTCAGCCGCCACTGAAATCCAGATTAGGAACACCAAGCAATACTTAGCGCATAAATATAAAGACACATGGTTCAAGGTGCATTCCTATGAGTCAATGACCAAGGTAGATAAAGACAGAATTTGGAAATATTTAGGCATTTTAGGAACAGAAGACATACAATTACTTTGGTCTGAAATAAAAAAAAAAAATTAAACCAAGATACTGCAAGATTCAAAGGAAACAAATATCACAAAGCTAAAGCAGTGGGTCAAAAGCAACAACAACAAAGAATATTCGGGAACCAAAATATGAGACATATAGTCTCTAATTAATTTTCAGTCTTGACAAAGCATTTTAATTGGTTTATTGTGAGTCCATATGTGCCTGTCTTCTAGTTCCTGCATGTACAATGATCAGTTCTAGCTGTAATAGTCTTGGAATTCATAGATATAGACACAGAAGTAATTGCACGAATTTGGATCAGAGACAGGCAGGATAGGAACACCAAACTTGCTTCATGTCTTTCCTTATTTTATTAACTGGCTGTAACATGATGTTTTGCCTTCTGCGGTTGCTAAAAGGCACTAGCATCACACTGTAATGCTAGCCATTATATATACATGTTAAGCAATGTATCAATGGTGAAAAGGAATGTTTTAGATAAATATTGCCCATTTGGCCAGATAGATGTAATTTTATAAATTTTAGAAAGCTTAGGTAATGACTTACAGATGTGTGCAAGGAGAGAAATGGATTCAGTATTACTCTAATCACTGATACTTCTACTGAAACCTTTTCTAAATTTGCACTTAGTTACGTATTTCCAAAGTGATAATTAAAACCAAATAAAAATGAACAGTTATATAATCCAATGCAAGCTAAAGTATCTGCATAGTTTATAAATGAATTCCTAGTAAAGTAACTGATGACATAGGCCGTTCTTTAAAAAAATCAAATTTCCTTTTTTGTTTTGTTATTATGCCAAGGAAAATTTACAGTGTAGCTCAGTGCATTTTTGGGGATAACATATATTAAGAAAGAAAGACTAGGAGTGGTGAGAAGCTTTCTTTTGTAAATGAAAGCCTGTGATATTTGTAAAATAATTTACATTTTAAAATGTTTGGAATACTGCTTAGTTTGGTTTTGCCTAAGATATAATGTGATAGACCTTTCTAATAATTTCCATTTGAGGTCAAAACCGTTGATACAGGTCAACACTGTGTCTGATATAGCCTCAGGGGCAAGTCTGGTGAGGTTAGGATTATAACACATCTAAATATTAAAGAAAATCTTGAAATATTAAATATTTCTTAGGTAATTCATTCTGAATGAGTTACTGAAAAATATCTTTTTTTGTTCTGGAAGCTGGTTCAGTACCTAATGGTTAAAGTTAACATTTCTATAAAGCTTAGAAAGTTTTTAATTTATCCTTTGAAATTATTTTAACAATCACAATATTAACAGAAATAAGAATGTTCATAAATTACTTCTGCAGTGTTTGAAATCTTTAGTAAAATTCCTAAAAATCCTTAGTAAAATTCCCATAAGCAATTATAGTTAGACTTCCCTTTGGAAATGTAATCTTCTGTGATCACTTTACAGAATAGAGAACTTTTAATTTTTAAGTCCTACTTCCTCATAAAATGTCTAATTGGGAAAGTATGTGTGCTTGCATAAAACTAAGATATAATTTCTCATTTTTAAATTCTTCCCCACAATCAAATCCACAGTCTCTCTGCCTTATTTGGGATGAGAATAAAACCCTTTCCACCCTGCTTTCCCATTCTTTCCTTCCTTTCTCTGATCCTTTAAAGCTTTCAGTGAAATTTACTTTAAAACTATGCTTTTAGAACTTTTACTCCAGCATGTTTATATCAAGATATTTTTCCTTTTTTGTTTAAGTTCACAACATCGGTATTTTTCCTGCTCCGATGGCAACCCACAAATGAAAATAGGATGGGGAGAATATACTTTTAGAGTAAGATTGGAATTTCATAGTCTGTTCATTTGGTCATACAAATAACACCTCCGAGACTTTCTGGTCGCATTCAGAAGAATAATTTGGATCTTGAATACAACTGTCTGACCACCTAAGTAAACACGGTAATTACCGTGGGTTGTACAACACTCTGCTTTTCTTTCTTTTTTTTTTTATTGCATTTTAGGTTTTGGGGTACATGTGAAGAACATGCAAGATTGTTGCATATGTACACACATGGCAGTGTGATTTGCTGCCTTCCTCCCCATCACTTAATATCTGGCATTTCTCCCCATGCTCTCTCTCCCCAACTCCCCCACCCCCCCCACTGTCCCTCCCCTATTTCCCCCGACAGACCCCAGTGTGTGATGCTCCCCTCCCTGTGTCCATGTGATCTCATTGCTCAATACCCATATATGAGTGAGAACATGTGGTGTTTGATTTTCTGTTCTTGTGTCAGTTTGCTGAGAATGATGGTTTCCAGGTTGATCAATGTCCCTACAAAGGACATGAACTCATCGTTTTTGATGGTTGCACAATATTCCATGGTGTATATGTGCCACATTTTTCCTGTCCAGTCTATCATCAATGGGCATTTGGGTTGGTTCCAGGTCTTTGCTATTGTAAACAGTGCTGCAATGAACATTCGTGTGTATGTGTCTTTATAGTAGAACGATTTATAATCCTTTGGATATATACCCAGTAATGGGATTGCTGGATCAAATGGAATTGCTATTTCTAGGTCCTCGAGGAATTGCCACACTGTCTTCCACAATGGTTGAACTAATTTACACTCCCACCAACAGTGTAAAAGTGTTCCTATTTCTCCTCATCCTCTCCAGCATCTGTTGTCTCTTTATTTCAGAACCTGGAAGGCTAGTTGCTCTCACATGTTCAATAAACTTTTAAACTTGACTAACTCTGTAGATGTAAGAGTAGATTCAATAGAAAACAAGCAAAACAATAACAAGATTGATAATAAAGAAATATAACCAAAGTCCTAGAAAAAAATTAAAAGAATATAACCAATATCATAAGCAAAGATGACTTAGTTAAAACCAATTAACCAAATAACAAATAAAGAGGATTTCATGTGAGTTAACAGAAAGGGGAAATAGAGGAAAAATTGAGTTGATGAGGTAAGCATATTGAATTATGTGAATCGGAAGGTAATTATTAGATGAAGTAGCAAAAGGAAATCTACAATTTATGCTGTTCCAGAAAAATATATTGGAATTTATCTCAGTGTGGTTTTTGTCTTGAATTTGATTGCCTATTCATCAAAAACTATATCCCTTCATTTAAATAATAAATCAATTATTTTAATATTTTTTATATAAGTGGTTGTCAATTATAAATTTCTCAAAAATATTCTTCTTGAGCAATTATTTCTCATGGCAAAATTCTAATAACATACTAACCACTATGCTGTGTTGTTCAAAAGCATCATGTAATTGTTCTAAAGGAAATAGCCTTCTTTTCATATTTGAATTTGGACATTTTTGAGATCAGGGTTCCAAATCTTTGTCACTCGTTCTACTTAAGAGCCGAGATAAACTGTTCCTGCTAATCCCTGTCCAAACTGCAGATTTGTGGGCAAAATAAAAAGTTGTTATTGCATTAAGTCACAAAGTTTTAGGATGGCTCACAATAGATAATTGATACAGATTTTGTTACCTGAAAGATAAGTGATTCCATAACAAAAATTAATATGTATTATTGGTTTGGGGCTGGGTAGCAGGTGAAAGCCAAGAGGGCCTTGAAGAGAGTATTAACGAAAAACCCCAAAAGGCGTTGAGAAAGCTGTTAGTGAGGGTTTCAAGGAGAGTGAGGGAAATGTTATTGGTAGTAGAAGGAAAGTGGACTCTTATTATGCAGTGGTGGAAATGTTGGCATTATGTCTCCTGTAAATGTGAAAAACAGGAAATGAATTTAATGAGCTTAATGATCTAGGAGAATACTGAAAATCCCACATAGCTGCTTCTTGCCAGCTATAATAAAATGCAAGAGGAGAGAGGCTGCAAGGAGAGGGAATGCAGTCTGAACTCTAAAGGAGCCAGAACTTGCTAAATTTAAAAATAAAACTCTTTCTTCTTCCAGATCTTTCCACATGATGAACAATTCTTAAAATAACAAATACTCTAATGCCTAAAATCTAATTCTGGGTGACATTATAAGATTCCTTGTTGATGTCTGAGAAAGAATTGAGGTGGTAATACAGAAATCCTTTTAGACAAACGGGAAGGCCTGGAAGAAACAAGAAGGCATGTCTTACAAACCTCCTGAATTACACAGTGGGGCTTTTGAAAGTCTTAAGGCAAGTTGTGTCACAGAAGCTTCACAGGGAACCTAGAGTAGAGAAGGATTTACCTTTGAGATGCATGATTGTGACTTTTGCATAAAAAAGAGAACCGTAAGTATATTCATCGAAAACCCACACAATTTTTAAGAGAATTATTTGGTCAAAATAGCTCCAGCTTAGACTAAAATGGAAAAAAGGCTTTTGGCTACCTAAACTTTTATGGGCAGGAAACTGGCTGAACAAGGATACAGAGGTCAGGTCCATGAGCCCTGAGCATAGAAACAAGAACCACAGAGAATAATCCCAGAGAGCAGCAGTGAGGCCTAATTATCAAAGGCCTAAGCGATCAAAATGGACCCAGTGGATTTAACAATGGAAATATACCAGTGACCGCTGTGTGTCTTCTGCTATTCCCTTTTAATGGGAATGTTTATGGAAATTATTTTCTGCCTGTTTCCTTGTTCTATTCATGTGTGTTGGGGGAGAAGATAACTTGTTTCTTTAGTTCCCAGAACTTCAGATTAGGAGAACCATACTCAAGGGGTTTTCCCTGAGGAGCCAAATTCCAGGAGCTTCACCTGCACATGGACCTGATTTAGGTGATGAAACCCTGGACTTTGAACCTGAGACCAATTTGATAATGAGTTAGGATGTTTTAGGATTTTGGAAAAGGATAAATATATTTTACGTGTGAAGAGAATGTAAATAACTTGTGGCAGAAGGCATACCATGGCAGTTTAAAAATATAATCCTCTAATGCTTTCCTGCTCCTCCCATTGAAAAGTAAGGTTTATGTTCTTCCCCTTAAATCTAGGCTCTGTGACAGATTGACCAGCAGTATATGGCAAAAATGATTCTGTGCCATTTTCTGGGGCCAGGGCTTAAAAGTGGGGGGGTTTCCACTTCCTGTGTCTTGTATGTTATTGCTTCTGGGACCTAACCACCATAGTTTAAGTGGAGAAGATGGAGGCAGCCCACAGAGAGGCCTATGAAAGAGAAAAACGAAGCCATCAGCCATTAACACCTTTTTGGAAGCCTTGTGAGAGAGTCACCTAGTAAGTAAATCCTCCAGTCTGTTGTATGTAACTAAGCTTTGCTGTAATAGATAACTGATACATATTTACTTTTGCACTCCAAAATGACCCTGCACAAATCATTTGCCTCTCAAAGACAGTTTTCTCAGCTGTCACATAGAAATAATCGTGGTTTCTACCTGATAGAATGATGGCAAGGATCAAATGAGGGAGAGATTTGAAATGTCTCGCAAAGTGTTTAGCACATATTAAACTTTCAATAAGTGCTGTCTATAATGATTTTCCATGTAATTTAATTTCTGTTATTTTTTAAATGAAGATGAGGAAATATCCTTATTTTGATTCCTGAAAATATTAGGTTCTTTTTTAAAGGAAAGCTTTCAGTCACTTAGAGAGACCTTGGGCTCTGGTAACCACATGACTCCAATACATGTCTAGTTTCAAGTAAAAATGAAAATAAATTTGAGTCTTTAAGTTGTTTTATACATTTTTACCATGTGAGATTTAGCTACATTCATTTTGCTTTTTATGTTTTCAAGTATAGTTTCTATTTTTTCCTGTTTGGAAATATTTTATTTTATTTTTCCCATTGTTGCTGTTCTTAATCTCTTTCATTCCTATTCAGGCATCTGTGTTAGGCAGATAACCCTCCATATGCCCTGGGTACAAATTGCTCTTCATCAATAAGTGCCACTTCACAAATTTAGAAAGCGAAGCATAGAGTCATTATAAAGGCTATTGAATAAAATAAAGTAGCTTGTTCAGAAACAAATAGAAATTAGCATCTTCCTGTAAACTAGACAACTTAAATAGTATATGGGATATATATTTTATCCTTACATGGCATGATTGTTCTAATCCAATTACTCCTGTCAAATATAGAGTTAAAAACAAATTAGATGATAGCCATTAAAATTAGCATGCACGTACACCACACACAAATACACCAGTTATTAAAGACCCTCATTGAAGCATATATTTTAGATTTGGACTTCTCAGAAACTTGGGCAGTCTGAGTACATCAACAAAGTGTCTTCCTTGGAAACAGCTTATGTAGGTTTGAATTAGAAGTTAGCAAATACCATCTTTATCCAGTGACTTGATTTGTAATTATTATAGAATTTATATATTTATTTATGTATTCCTTGCATATAACATAATGCAACATATAAATGAGTCTATCTTTTTTAATTCATTCAGTCACTCTATGCCTTTTAATTGGAAAATTTGGTCCATTTTCATTCAAGGTGGTGGGGTAATTTTCTCTAGTAATACGTTTTGAATTTTTGCTTTTTATTTTAAATGTATCTATTATAAGTTTTTGCTTTATGGTTACCATGAGACCTACAAAAATATCTTAATGTTATAAAAGGCTATTTCAAACAAAAACAATTGTCAAAAAAAAAAAATCTACATTTTTATTTCATTCTCCTCCATTTTGAATTTTGGATGTCAGAATTTATATCTTTTTATATTGTCTATTTTTAATGTTATTTTAGTTATTATTTTTAAGTTTTGTCTTAATCTTCATATGTATATATATATATAGTGTATGAGTGATATATATGCTATGTATATACACCACATATAAACTATACATATAGTTTACATGTCATGATTATATTAAAATATTCTGAATTTATCTGTGTACTGACTTTTACCAGTGATCTTAATACTTTCAGCTGCTTTTGTGTTATAGGTTAGCATCTATTTGTTTCAGATTAAAGAACTCTCTTTAGAATTTCTTGTAAGACAGATTGGGTGGTGATGAATTCCATTAGCTTTGTTTGTCTGGGAAAGCCTTTACCTCTTCATGTTTGAGGAATAGTTTTGCTGGGTACAGTATTCTTGATTAGGAGGTTTTGCTTGTTTGTTTTTTCTTCAGCACTTTGAAAATATCCTCTTACTTCCTCCTGTTTTCTAAGGTATCTGCTGAGAAGTCTGCTTCCAAGCATATTAAAACTTCCTTTTATGTTATTTGATTCTTTTCTTTTGCTATTATAAGGATCTACTCATTGATGTGAATTTTGAGAGTTTGATTATTTTATGTTTTACAGTAGGGTTATTTGTGTTGATTATGATTGGTAATCTTTGACCCATCTGTACCTGGATATTTATTTCTCCACATTTGGAAAGTTTTCTCTTGTTATTTCTTTGAATGAGCTTTCTACCCCTCGGTCATCCTCACTCACTCCTGAACACCAATAACATACATTTTCTCTTTAGATGTCATCCCATAGATGTCTTAAGATTTAATTCCTTTTTATTATTTTTTCTTTTTTTCTCCTCTGTATTTTCAAATAGTCCATCTTTGAGCTCACAGATTCTTTCTTCTGCTTGATCAGTTCTGCCGTTGATGCTCTGTTGTATTTTTCAGTTTGTTCAGTGTATCTTTCAGCTATATGATATCTATTTGATTTTTTAATTATTTCAATTACTTCCTTAAATTTTTCTGATAAGTTCTGAATTATTTCTGTGTTTTCTTGGAGTTTACTAAATTTCCTTTAAACAGCTATTTTGAATTCCTAGTCTGAGTGTTCACATATCTCCACTTCTTTATGATCAGTCATTGGTATCCTGTTTTGTTCATTTGGTGAGGTCATAGTTTCCTGATTGCTCTTGACTCTTATGGATATAAATCAATGTCTATGGATTTTAAAATTAAGCATTTGTTCCAGTCTTTGCTATGGGCTTTGTTTGTGTCAGTCATTTTATTATATTCTGTCTAGACATCCTGTGCAGATTGACTATTGTGTTTCCTTAGTCTGAGAGCACTGCTTTTCTTCAGCACTAGATGGAGCCCTAAACCCAGTTTTGCTGCAGGTCTCCTGAGGGCTCTGAGGTTGGCATACCATTTCATTTGGTTAGGGCTAGAGGGGGGGCCAAGAAGGTTACCTGAGCTATGTGGAAACACCAGCCAAGGAATCGTGCCCAGACGACCCATGTACCATTCTTCCTGAAACATGGCATTGCTCAACAGATTCTGATTTTGTGTTTTCTCTGGTCAAAATGGAGAGCAGCCACACCCATTCTGGCTACTACTGGCCCTATCCCCATTCTGTGTCTCTAGCTGGTCTCAAGTGCTTTAGTCCTGCAGGCACTCACCATGCTTCCTGTAGGTCAAGGCAAAAGAGAGTTTCCTGTGAAGAGACCCAGGATAGTGAGGAAGCCGAGTGTGTTTTAGTTTTCAATACATAGCTATCTCACTAAACATTTGTATAAAAATGATTTATTTTCATTAGAAGTAATTTTGTTTTTACCCTAACATGTTTTTCTTTGCATTTATGTCATATAAATGCCTATCCCTTGAATTGATGGCTACACAAATGAAATGGGCTTTTTGAAAACTAGTGAATGCATGGTTAGCTGTTAAGGGCTGAGGCATAGAGGAAAAAGCATAATGAAAACAAAAATATGTAAGTCATCATGAAGATGATGATTTAGAAACTAAAAAATATTGGTTTGTTAGGGCTGTGCCAAAACAGAGTGATTTTAAAACACAAAAATTTAATGCCTTATAGTTCTAAAGACTAAAGCCTAAAATCGAGGTATTGGCAGGGTCATAATTGCTCTGTGACTGAAAAGAATATTTGCTTACCTCTAGCTTCTGACTCATCAGCAATCTTCAGAGTTCATCAGCTTGTAGATGTACCACTCCAATCACAAGGCTGTTTTTACTCTGTGTCTTCATATCATCTTTTCCCTATGCATTTCTGTCTCTGGGTCTGAATTTTCTCTTTGTTTAAGCACATTAGTCATATTGGATTAAAACCCACCTTAGTGGCCTCATCTTAACTTGGTTAAATCTGCAATGACAGTTTCCAAATAAGGTCACATTCTCAGGTACTGGGGTTTAGGACTTCAGTATATCATTTGAAAGGAATATAATTCAATTACTAAGAGTGGTATTTATGCCTTTCCCATGCTTTATTGTGCCCGGCTCTTCTGTTTCCCCCTCAGCAAAATGATAGAATAAAGGAAACTGATTCTTAGATTGTAGCTAATCTTTTTATTGTGCTCATTTTTGTTGGTGAATCTGATCCCTTCTCTCTTCTCATTAGGAACCCTGAGCTCAGTGTCCATGCATGTACTCTTCCCTCTTACTCACCTCTCATAATCAAATTCCTCATTGGTCTTATAGTCACACTCCATCATAAATTATAGCTTCAGGGAGTATGTACATGTGAACTGAAATGGATCCTTAAAATAAAGAAACAGAGTTCAAGTGATTAACACCAACTATTACATCCATATTTTCCCAAAACGTAGGTGATTGTTTTCCATTTCATATTTACAAAATTTATGTACATAAGAAATATTTATATCTGAACATCAGAGTGTGATCTATAATTATGTTTACTGCTCAATTGCATGACTGCATCTATAAAATCCCTAAAGGAAAATTCTGTATAAGTCATAGCCACTTATAAAGATATACCTGTGCAGAAAGATTCAGCTAAATACATATTGTCCAACTTTTTATCTTTTTAGCTGTATTGAGATTTCAGGTAAATGACAATTAGCATATGTATAGAAATGATTTGGATTATAGTGGTTAATCTTAGATAATCATAAATCTAAGAAATATTTGACATATCCTATTTATGTAGTTTCCATGTAACTTGGTATATAAAGCATAGCAGAAAGCATATCCTGTTTATAGAGGCTTTTCTAAAATTGTTTATTCCTAATTTTCTTCAATGTTCATGCTAATAGCTATCATTTATTTTTAGACTCAAACTCAGAATAAATATAGAATTCTAATCATTTTTAAGGAAACATGTTTTCCTTAAAAATAAAGTTAGTGTTACTTTTATCTTCTTGAAGTAATTAAAATGAGGATATTGATGTTTTAATCTATAAAATTATATTGCAGGCACAAAATCAGAAATATTAGGTTAAAGGAAAAACAGACAAATTATGCCAACTTTTAGTTACATTACAGTAAATTCCTTTGGCAACCTGTATACATCATACAACAGATAGACCTAACTGAGTTTTTAAAGGACAATTTCAATATATTCCTAAAGCCATTTTCAAGGATTTCTATGATCAAGGGAAAATAAAAGTAATTGAATTCTGTCAGTTTTAGCAAGGTAAGTTACATCCCATCAAAGACAGGGTAGATGCAATATACAGAAAATATATCAAATATGAAGGTATTAAATTATTTAACAATAACTTACATAGTTTTGAATTAATACAAGTAGGCAAGCTTAATGAATAAAGAAGTGTGCATATATTTACTTAAAAATAACATACTTAAAATATGCTTTTAGTGAGTCTGACTGTTTTAAGGGTACATGATACAGTTGACACCAATCTAAAGCACTGGTATTCTGATTTCTTATTATTTTGCATTAATACATGTCAAGCGTATAAGTAAGTATCATGCATAAATGTAGGCTAGTTGTTCAAAATAACGTTTCACAGTGTTTCATCTAGTCTGTATCCTACTAAAATTTAAACCCTGTATTCAGAAGGACAGCAGTATTTTTAAACCAAATCATTTAATAATCTATATCAATCACACAAATTTATATTTTTTCTTAAAATAAATCCTACATATAGCTTCAATTTAATTCCTGATATTTTCATTATTTGTTTTATTTAGAAATATATTGCACATATGTATTTAAAGATAAAATATTCACTTTTTATCTTTCCAAAAGCTTGACTATCATCTTTCATGGACACTCAGAATGTAAAAATTAGGACATGTAGCAATTCTTCTGTTCTCATTAGGGAACAAACATCACTCAGGGAGCAGATGTCCTCTCCGTTCTCTCTGCCAGCTTTCTGCCTGCTGCCAATCCTGTAGTTCTATCTGGATCTGTTAGCTGTGCACCAGAGGTTGACAGTCTCCTGTGCATTTGGCTTGAGCCCTTCCTTATATGGATCTCAGAAAGAAATGTTAAAGATAAGGGGTACCTACCACAACAGCATCTGGGGAAATGGCAAAATATCTGAATACACTGCAGCAGGAAGGCAATGATACTTCCTTCTTCTGATTCAAGGAGGAAGGAAAATTATTTCAGATAAATTCATGAAGGGAACCATCCTATAGCTTCACAATGCTATAACATTAGATTAAAAAAAAAAAAAAGATCGAATACACACATTATCAACGAGACAAGAAAAACATTCTGAAATTGTTTAACCCTGCTGTGTGTGTGTATGTAAAATGTTAAAACATACATGTGGAGTAGTTTAACTTTTTTGGAAACTTTTCTTAAACTAACAATAATATTTCAATACAATAATTATTGAAACTAAATCTGATCCATGAGGATGAGAAATATTTAAATAGGTAGGGAAAGAAGACTCATATAGAGAGGAGTCACAAGATCAAATGGATGGAAGAAGAAATGGGTGTGAGAATTTTCAGAGGGCTGTAAGTAAGGAGACCAATTTGGACAAATTAATGAAGACTAGGGACAATAGTAGATAACAATGAACCTACTAATATTTAATGGAAATGTAAGTGCTAGGGAATATTAAAAACTGAAGACATGGAGAAAGGACCACATAAAACCTTATCCAGCTAGTAAAAGGATAAAAGTGATATTTAGGAAATGTAGGCATACAGCAATATATTATTTTTTAAAAAGTTGAAGATAATAAAACATTTAATATTGTACTCAGCGTTGGTGCAATAATAACACTAAAAATAATATTACCTTATATCACTGAATTGTAGAAACATCAATTGAAAGATGCAGCAGCATTGTGTATCAATTATTTTATAATCAGGAGGAAATGAACCCTGTCACATAATCTATGACATACTATTGACTATAAAACACAATCTGATTATTGAGACATTAAAATGTGAAAAAATATATCATTTAAAAGATGAAATATGTAACCGGGTTTTTTCTTGGGTGCTGGTGAGGCACAGCTCCCCCGAGAGAATGCTGTGGGTTCTTGGCCTCCAAGCTCTTAAAGAATAAGCGATGGGACCACTGCAGGTGCGTGCGTTGTATGCTCATAAAAATAAATATCGACCCAAGACGTGTTGCAGAAAGGTGATTTTATTTAGGTAGAGAAAAGAGAAGAAAAGGAGAAGAAGAGAAAGACTTCCACGAAGCGTGTGGAAGGGGGATTCCAGAGGGGAAATCCGGCCAGGTGTGTCCACACGGACTCTTATCCTGGGAGGAACCCCCGCCTTCTCCAAGACCCTGGGCCAATGAAAGGAGTTCCTTAGAACTTCCGCTGGAGTGATTGACTTTTAGTTTCTTCCCCGTGCCCACGAAATTCAAACATAAACCGTTGAATCTCCCGGATGGAGAGAGATGGGAGACGGACATGGAGCTGAGAAATTCTTGCACTTAAAACTGCGCCGCCACCATGGACCCGGAAAGAGAACACATTCCCTCAAAGTACAGTAACATCTACCACTTGGTGAGTGATTTTACTTGTTAGGAATTTTGCTAAGTATTTTATATTTATTAATTAATTCTCAAAATATTCCTGTAAACTATTATTCATATGACAAGGTACTATTACAGTCAGTTTTGACAAACTGAGATAACCAAAGCTTAGCGTAGTTAAGCAACTCCCTTGGCTATACAGCTAGACAAGGAGCCAAGATATGTATTCAAATCATATATGATTTAAATATAAGTAGAAACTGATAAGTGACTGAATAATTATTAAAGGGCAAAAGAAGTAAACATTAAAAATTTTATTATCAATATAAGAAACCTCTAGAAATGATTGAATCTAATTGGTAAAGGAAAATAAAACAGAAATTTATGCATTTCTAAGTTTTCAAGTACAAGAAACTAAAACTAAAGACATTATATCGGTAATAATGGGCACATTCAGAAGGGTAATTGCTTTCAGAGAATATAGCATTTCTTTAGGAAACATTGAGTTTCAAATAATGTCAGGGTGACAGATTTGTACTGCCATTTAGCAGTTGCACCTATGGGACTGAAGCAAAGGTGAGAAGTCAGGGAGTCATGCGTGAAGTGGTCCTTGAAACCATGTGGAAAAATGGGCCATATCATGTGAATAGTGAAGGAGAAGAGCAGGAGACATAGGACCAGTATTCAAGAAGAAACCACAGTTACGAATCAGGAAGAAACGTGACAGCTGCGGAGAAGAGAAAGCAGCAGGGAAGACCAGAACAAGAATCATAAAGAGGCTTATCGATCAAAGAGGCTAAAGAATTTGATAGATTTAATAAAACATGAATTGAGAAAGGTTATTGAATTTGGGTAGGCAGGTGGTGATATTAAGAGAATAATTTCACCAGCTGAGTGGTTTTCGAAGCCAGATTTTCAAGGGATTAAAACGGAAATGAGTAAAAGCTGTGGCACAGGTGTAGGTCACACACGATAGGAACTGGCAATAAAGGAAAAAGAGAAATTAATACATGGAACTGTGAAAAGGAGACATTTTAAATGTCAGCAAAGGACTCATGAGTAACATGAAAGAATCGAATGCAGAACATAATTTGAAAATATGCTATAGAGAGAAGTTTGAGAGGTTTAATACAAAGGAAGTTCATCTACTCACTGCACAATATTTTATTAACTACTGTGTCCACTGCGGCATAGTTCCTGCTCTCAAGTTAAAATATATTGAGAAAAAGCCAGGTGCAGTGGCACACACCTATAGTCCCAGCTACTTAGAAGACTGAGGGAGGTAATATTTAAATAGGAAGATTGCTTGAAGCCAGGACTTTGAGACAGTAGGGCATCATGACACAGCCTGTGAATAGCCACTGTACCCCAGCCTGTGCAACATAGTGAGAACCTGTTTGTAAAAAAAAAAAAAGCAACACAACACTAAGATGTTAAAAGGCAACTATAGCAAAATAATAGGTGTGTTAAAAGTATATGCAGTGGGCAAAGTAAGCAGAAACAAAAGGCCTCCTAATTCAGATGGGGACAAGGTTTGCCCTGAAAGTGAGGCCCAAACAGACTTTTGAAACCTAAGTATATGGAGGCTAGTGGGAAAAAAAACGAGAAAAACTTATGAGGAAGCTAAGCTTTTGTAGAAGTGAAAAGTAGTTCAGTGTGGCTGGTATCTTGAGTAAGAAGAGAATAATGATGAGATATGTATTTGAAGAGGTTAGCAAGGGCTATGCCACGGTGGTTTACATTTAGCTGACATTTAGCTACAGACTATTTAATAATCCGTTCACATACACACATGAAAATCTTTACAGAAAATTTAAATTGAATTGAAATATAGTCATCACCTGCCTGAATAGAAAATTTTAGTAGATTTTCCATAAAAACATGCTTAGTATTTTGATTAAATGGATGTTACATTAGTTGTATAAAATCTACATTTGAAAACAAAAGATGTAAATGTATGTTGGTGCGTCATCATCCCAATACCTAGGGAAAGCTTTTTTCTTCTTTTACTTTAAGTTCCGGGGGTACATGTGCAGATCTTGCAGGATTCTTACATAGGTATATGCATGCCATGGTGGTTTGCTGCCTCCATCCCCCTGTCACCTACATTAGGTATTTCTCCTAATGTTATCCCCTCCTGAATCTCCACCCCCCTGCTATCCCTCCCCTAGCCCCCCATCCCCCAACAGACCCCAGTGTGTGATGTTCCCCCTCCCTGTGTCCATGTGTTCTCATTGTTCAACACCCACTTATGAATGAGAACATGTGGTGTTTGATTTTCTGTTCTTGTGTCAGTTTGCTGAGAATGATAGTTTCCAGTTTTATCTATGTCCCTGCAAAGGAGATAAACTAGTTCTTTTGTATGGCTGCATATTATTCCATGGTGTATATGTGCCACGTTTTCTTTATGCAATCTGTCTTTGATGGGCATTTGGGTTGGTTCCAAGTCTTTGCTATTGTAGACAGTGCCTCAGTGAACATACGTGTGCATATGTCTTTATAATAGATCGATTTATAATCTTTTGGGTATATACCCAGTAATGGGACTGCTGTGTCAAATGGTATTTCTATTTCTAAACCCTTGAGGAATCTCCACAATGTCTTCCACAGTGGTTGAACTAATTTACACTCCCACCAATGTGTAAAAGTGTTCCTATTTCTCCACACCCTCTCCAGCATCTGGTGTCTCCAGATTTTTTAATGATCACCATTCTAACTGGCGTGAGATGATATCTCAGTGTAGTTTTGATTTGAATTTTTCTAATGACCAGTGATGATGAGCATTTTTTCATATGTTTGTTGGCCACATAAATGTCTTCTCTTAAAAAGTGTCTGTTCGTATCTTTCACCCACTTTTTGATGGAGTTGTTTTTTTCTTGTATATTTGTTTTAGTTCTTTGTAGATTTTGGGTGTTAGCCCTTTGTCAGATGGGTAGCTTGCAAATATTTTTTCCTATTCTCTTTGTTGCTGGTTCACTCTAATGATTGTTTCTTTTGCTTTGCAGAAGCTCTTAAGTTTAATTAGATCCCATTTGTCTATTTTGACTTTTGTTGCCTTTGCTTTTGGTGTTTTAGTCATGAAGGCGTTGCCTATACCTATGTCCTGAAAGGTATTGACTAAGTTTTCTTCTAGGGTTTTTATGGTGTTAGGTCTTATGTTTAAATATTTAATCCATCTGGAGTTAATTTTTGTATAAGGTGTAAGGAAGGGGTTTGGTTTCAGCTTTTTGCACATGGCTAGCCAGTTTTTCCAACACCATTTATTAAACAGGCTTGTTTCATAGAAAAGCAATGCATGTTACCTAGACTGATGTCATGATCATAATGTGAAGGTGCTCTGTAAACTTTACAGCCAATTCATGTTGGTTGTGCTGTTAGTTAAAATTACAGTGATTGGGGTAGGCCTTAATAGCTAGATTAAAGAGTTAAGATTAAAATTTATGGAGAATAGAAAGCTACTATAAGGACATATGCACACGAATATTCATTGCAGCACAGTTTACAATAGCAAAGACCTGGAACCAACCCAAATGCCCATCGATGATAGACTGGACAGGAAAAATGTGGCACATATACACCATGGAATATTATGCAACCATCAAAAACGATGAGTTCGTGTCCTTTGTAGGCACATGGATGAATCTGGAAACCATCATTCTCAGCAAACTGACACAAGAACAGAAAATTAAACACCACATGTTCTCACTCATAGGTGGGTGTTGAACAATGCGAACACATGGACACAGGGGAGGGGAGCATCACACACTGGGGTCTGTCGGGGGCAAAAAGGGGAGGGACAGCAGGGGGGTGGGGAGTTGGGGGAGGGATAGCATGGGGGAGAAATGCCAGATATAGGTGATGGAGAGGAAGGCAGCAAATCACACTGCCATGTGTGTACATATGCAACAATCTTGCATGTTCTTCACATGTACCCCCAAACCTAAAATGCAATAAAAATATATTAAAAAAAAAGAAAGATACTTTTACTTCTCAATTTGAAAGTAATGTATGAGGTAGAATGTATGTTGGTTGCAGCACTGTGTAGGATAGCAAAGACCTGGAACCCACCCAAATGCCCATCAATGATAGACTGGACAAAGAAAATGTGGCACATATACACCCATGGAATATATGCAATCATAAAAAATGACGAGTTCATGTCCTTTGTAGAGACATGGATGAATCTAGAAACCACCATTCTCAGCAAACTGACACAGAACAGAAAACCAAACACGGCATGTTTTCACTCATAGGCAGGTGATGAACAATGAGAACACTTGGGCACAGGGGAAGGGAACAACACTCTCTGGGCTAGGCGTGTGTGGGGGGGGGTGAATGGAAGGGGGAGGGGAGGGACAGTGAGGGGCAGGAAGGTTGGGGAGGGATAACACCAGGAGAAATGCCTGATGTAGGCGACAAGCAGGGAGGGGGGATGGAGGCAGCAAACCACATGGCCTGTGTATACCTATGCAACAATCCTGCAGGATGCAGGATGTGCACATGGACCCCAGAGCCCAAAATGCAATTAAAGAAAAAAAAAGAATGAAACTAGACTCCTATCCCTCATCATACAAAAAATTCAATTCAAAATCCTAACAACTTATATGTAAGACCTGAAACTGTAAAACTACTAGCAGAAAACATGATGAAAATGCTTCAGAATATTGGTCCAGGAAAAGATTTTATGAATGAGTCCTCAAAAGCACAGACAACAGAAGCAAAAGTTGACAAAATGGAATTGTATCAAACTAAAAAGCTCTGCACAGCAAAGGAAACAATCAATGTGGTGGAAAGAAAACCTACAGAATGGAAGAAAACATTTGCGTACCATTCATCTGACAAGAGATTAACATCCAAAATATACAAGGAACTCAAACAACTCAACAGCAAAAAAACCTTAGCAAGTATCTAATTTAAAAATGTAGAAATGATCTGAATAAACATTTCTAAAAAAAAATACAAATAGCCTAAAACTATGAAAAAATGCTCAACATCATGAACTATGAAGAAAATGTAAATCAAAACCACAATCAGGTATTTCCTGACCCTAGATGAAGTGGTCATAGTCAAAAACTCAAAAATAACATGCTGGCGAAGGTGAAGGAAAGGGAACTCTTACACACTGTTGTGGGGAATGTAAACTAGTGCCACCATTATGGAGAACAGTATTAAGGTTCCTCAAAAACCTAAACATGAATTACCATATGATCCAGCAATTTCACTATAGAGTACATCCTCAAATAAAGGAAATCAGTGTATCAAAAACTATTGACATCCCCATGTTGATTGCAGCCTTCTTCACAAAAGACAAGATATTCAATCATCCTGTGTGTTCATCAATAGATAAAGAAAATGTGGTATATATGCACAATGGAATGCTATTCAGCCATGAAAAGAATAAAATCCTATTCTTTGAAGCAACATGGATGAGCTTGGAGGACATTAAGTGGAATAACCCTGGAAAAGAAAAATAAATATTGCATATTTTACCCATACGTGCAAACTAAAAAGATTGATGTCATAGAAGAAAACAGTAGAATAGTGGTTACTAGAAATTGGAAAGGGTAAGGAGGTGGAGAAATGGGGGAGGAATGAATTAAAGAAAGCAAAATTACAGCTAGATAGGAGAAATATATTTTTCTATAACATTATAGTGTGATTATAGTCAACAACAATTTATCCTATATTTTTAAATAGCTAGAGGAGAGACTTTAAAATGTTCTCAACACAAACAAAAGGTAAATGTTTGGTGTGATGCATATGCTAATTATCTTTATTTGATCACTATGCATTGTGTGTATGGAAACTCACTACTCCATAATTATGCACAATTATTACATGTCAACTTTAAAAAATAAAATAAGAGATTAACTTTGAGGCTCTAAAACTGAAGTGTTGAATGTTTAGTCCATTTTTTGGCATGGCGTCACAAATAATTTGATTCAAGGGATAATGCTGATGTGTCGTATGAAAATAGAACAAAGCCACGCCACAACTGATTCTACTCCAAATCCACCCCCACCCCCTCCACCAAATTCAGTTGAAATAAGAAATAGATTGCAAATCTCTCAGGAATTGCTCTGAAAGGTTAATAGAGACATAAACACACCTGTTCCCAGAGGCCTGAGCAGGAGTCTTTAGCTACTGAGGACAACAAAAGCCCTGATACCATAAGGGAAAGAGGATATTTGGTTGTACATGAAGGCATGTGGCCTTATGAGAAATTACAAGGACCATTTTAAAAGGAGGGTGTTTTCCATGCTGTCATTGTCTCCTGCAAAGTCAAATGGAACCCCCACTCAAAGTTTGGTTAGTTGTTAAAACTGATGACAACATGCATATCATAAGTATAAAAAAGTTTATTACTTCATAACTGGGGTCTTTGGGGAGAGTATGGCAGGTCTCTCACTGTCTTAAATGGCAAGGGAAGGAGACTGGTCTGGGTTTTTATTGTGGTTAGGGGTGGGGCCAAGGTGAAGGCTCATATGCAAGAAGAGGCCTAAATGGTTTGAATCTCCCACCTGTGCCAAAGAAGGGAACATCCAAGCTTTATTATCAGCCCATCCAGATGTGAGGAACAAGGGGAAGAGGGAGCATGCTTTAATAGCCGTCAGCAATAAGATATCAAGAAATGGAGGCAGACACCTCATTACATATACTAATACCCATAATACTATTATCATAATGCAAATAATCCATATGTTAAAATTGCAAGCACGCATAAGAAAAAACAGACAAAATATGTAATAATTCTATCCCTCAAAGACAATCACAACTAATACCTTATCATTCTTATATACTATTGATACATATAATTCTGTAGCAGCATATGATGTAGCATCTGCATGATTCTGAATCAGCATGTAATTCTGTATCACATGATTCTGTATGCAAAAAACTTGATTGCATATTGGGTTAATTTTAGAACCATTAAAGTACTATTGATATTTGTGTCCTACCTCTAGAAAGTCTTGTGGAGGCTGGCCGTGGTCGCTCATGTCTGTAATCTCAGCACTTTGGGAGGCCAAGGTGGCTGGATCACCTGAGGTCAGGAGTTCAAGACCAGCATGGTGAAACCCTGTCTCTATTAAAAAGACAAAAATTATCTGGGTATGGTGCTGCATGCCTGTAATCCCAGTTTCTAGGGAGGCTGAGGCAGGAGAATCGCTTGAACCCAGGAGGCAGAGGTTGCAGTGAGCGGAGATTGTGCCATTGCACTCCAGCCTAGGCAACAAGAGTGAAACTCCATCTCAAAAAAAAAAAAAGACACTGAATTGGTCTGGATTTTGATCCAATCAATGAGATTTCTATAATCTCCCCAGTTGAATCTAACATAGAGCAAAGTTTAAAAATAACTGTTTTAGATGGTGTGTATGTAGGTGGGAGGTGTAATAAAAGTGGGGGGCAAACTCTTAATATAGTTGATTTAACGGGTAATGCTCATTTTGTCTGAATAGAATGTTTTTCCATGCCCATAAATGCATGTCTCCGTCATAATTGTGATGCCTCTCAATTACTTTGCTCTATGGATATACACTACAATTTCTATCCCAGTGGGCCACTGTTTTGAGTTAATTTACATTACATCCAATTTATTATACTCTTAAAAATCCTTATGAATATTTTTATGTATACCTTCTTGCAAATTTGTCTGATTCCTGGTGAAAATTTTCTAGAAATATAATTGCTAGTTTATAGAGTATGCATGTGTTTAAGGCTCTTGTTCTATCATCCAGCCACCAGTAAATTATTTTTCTATAATTTCATCATTCTGAATATTATCTACTTTTCTCAAATATTTGCCTGAAGGTAGAAAAAACATGGTTTATTAATTTTATCAAGCTTTTACATTATGTCTTTGTCTTTGGTACCATGCTAAGAGAGGTATTGTCTTCTGCCCATAGTTTATGTAAACAGCTTGCCATGCTTTGAAAGTTTTGTTTTCCTTGTATTTTATATTTCATATATCCATATTTTAGAACAGGTATTAAAAACAAATCCCTAACTTCATTGCTCTCTCTGATAGCAAATCAGTTTTCCAAAATTAGTTACCAAATTGTCCTCAATTTACTAGACTCAGGAAACTGATTTGCAAAGTGAGGAAATATGGTACCTACCTCACATAATTTCAAAGTGGACTAAGTAATTAATGTATATTAAGCACTTATAATAGTACATGGCACACAATCCATATTCAGCATATTATTGCTGTTATTCTTATGTTCATAATACTTACGATCTCATTTGTTATAACTTCACTCTATTTCTTGATTTTGTGGTTCTGTGGCACTGGACACCTTGTTTAACCTTGTCTCAGGTTCTCATTGTTTCATGGGTAGAGTTTGACATGCATATCTTTAATAATTGCAAATTCCCTATTTTGTCAAAATTACTCTGACATCTCACATATTTATTATATTGGAGAAACTTAAACTCATGTTTGCAAATTCAAAAGAAAAGGCATTCTGATTTTATTTGTGATTGGATTAAATATATGAGTTAGCCCGAGATTCAAAGTGTTTACAATTGTTTTTTCTTTCCACTAACTGGCGTGGTATGCATTCACCTATTGTCAAGTCTCCTTTTATGTCCTCTGTAAATTCATGTAGTTTTCTTCAGAGAAGTCTTCCATATTCTTGTTCGGTTTATTGCTAGAAATTTTACATTTTTATTGGGTTGTCAAAGGGTTAGTTTTTTCTCATTTTCTAACGCTTATATTTAGTATACATGGGAGATAATTTTGTATACTTATTTATAAGTGACTTACTTTATTGAACTCCCTGTGTTGTTATAATTCAAGGATACCATAACTCAAAACTTCTAATTTTATCGAGAATGCTGTGTGTTACAGCTAAATCTTCATTGCAAATTAGAATGGGATTGAGAGGGAATGACTGAATAGAGAAATAAACACTTCTCCTGTTTCACCTTTGTGATTAAAACGTATGCCATCACTTTTATTTGTAGTATGCATACTCCAACTTTCACAGAGCCATATATTGAAGCTACTAATTATAAAAGGTTTTAGGTGATAGCCTAGGGCCTCAGTGACTAGCAAAATATATTAAATATGGCCTCAGCTCACAAAATTAACCACTGTCATCCTTTTTCCCTAGTAGTTACAGTAGTTAAACTTTAAAATAAAGTTTAATCCTTAAACTTTATTCTTACCAGTATATCTAAGAAGTAAGGGAGTTGTTCTCAATGTGTGGTCCAATCGACGCCTAAGGGACCCAAGTTATTTTTAGGGGATCTGTAATATCAAACTTATTCTTTGAAAAAACATTAAGATTTTATTTGATATTAGCAATTATAGCAAAAAAAAAAAAAATAGTGGGTAAAACAGCTAGTGTCTTAGCATGAATCAAGGCAGTGCTACCAAACCAACATTGTATTATTTATCATCATACTTTTGTAGATTAAAAAGAGAAAGAACAATTTTACCTAAGAATGCCCCAATGAAGCACTAAAATTACTCATGTTAAATCTCAATCCTTGAGTATATATTTTTTTTGTGATAAAATGAAAAACACACATAAAGCATTCTGTAGATTAATATGTTGGTTAACTCAAGGAAAAGCATTTGTGTGATTATCTGATTAATAAGGTGAACTAGCCACTTTTTTCATAAAGCACTATTTTTATTCAAAAGAGTAACTCCCAATCGAATGGTGAAGACTTTGGTATTTGGCAGATATTTTCTGGAAATTGAACTCAGTGAGCTTGTCACTTCAAGGAAAATAACTGACAATGTTTGTTACCAGGGATGAAATCTGAGGCTTTAATTGAAAATCTAAACCTTGGAAAGCTTGATGCTGCCACTGTGACCTTGATAATTGCCCAATATTTAAAGGCTTTCTGATGAGATTGGTGATAATAACAAATGTGTTTTTTACAATTGCATGAAGAAAGGTATCTGCATTTGGAATGTCTGTATAGCATAAGGAGCCAATTTTCCAAATGGCAAATTCATATTACAACATTATATATGGACAAAGATCCATTTGAAATGTATAACCAATGAATGGATTTTAATGTAACAGAGCACTACAATTCACTGATATAGTTGCAGATGTCACAATGCAGCTAATCTGTATGAAACTACCGCGTGTCAAAGAAGAACAGCCACAAATATCTGAAGTCTATTGAAATATTCCTCTTTTTCAATGATATATTGCCTGTGTTAGACTAGATTTCCTTTTACATGCCTCAGTCAAAGCAACATAGTCCAACAAGTTGAATACACAAGCAGCTCTGGGAATCCAGCTTTCTTACTTCAAGTCAGCCTTTAAAGAGATTTGCAAAAACATAAAACAATGCCACTTTGCTGACTGAAAGTCAATTTTTGTTGGGGAAAGTATAGTTACTTTTATAAAAATGTAATTTTTATATTAAAGTAAAATGGGCTTATTATTTTAAGGTTTATTAATAAATGTTTAAAATTTAAAATTTTCTCTACTATTAAATTATAATTTGTTAAATATTAATAGCTATAACTTTATAACAAAAGTTCTTTGGGGCTTGGAGTTCTTAATAGTTAAATGTATAAGTTGGTTTGAGATGAAAAATTTGAGAAGAACTGGTATTAAAAAAATTAAGAACTAGCATCATGGTAGAATTGGCATAAAACATAGTAAATAACCTTTGATTCAACTTTTTATGAGTATAAGAATCTCAAGGCCCATTCAGAAATTGAGATTTTATTAATCCAAATACTGTGGTAGTGTATCTGAGATGAGTTTTCTGATGAAGTTTTGATTCATCATCCCTTTGGAAGTCCCCTGATTTCCATTAGGGCTAGAAGAAACTGTATTTGTCTGGACTACAGTGTCATGAATATGGGTAAAGAGAGCCTAAGGAATGTATAATATAGGGAGCCTTAGAATCGATTTTCATTTTTAATACTTCTAATCATTGGTGGTGTTTATAAGAATGCACTATTTTAAATAATGTTTATTGAGATATGAGTCACACCAACAAGAAATTTAGAAGGTTAAGGAGGGCTTTCAATCATGGATTTCCATAAATACCTGCAGAGAGAGCAAAGCACAAGTTCTCTGACTGAGAAAACATGGAATAAAGTTGTGTGCAGAGCCAGAGACCACAAGAAAATGGTTTTTTCCCTGTGACTTAAAAAGAAAGAAACTTTATTACTAAGAAGGTATTGGTCTGAGATACCCTTAGGCATGCTCAATATTTAAATCTTCCTTCTTTGTGTCATAGTTTTCTTCTTTTATTCGCTCCCCTTGCAATATCCATTTCTATTTTTACAAACATGTCTGTGTCTTCCATCCTTTAATACCATCCATTTACCTCATATATACTTATGACACTACATATGCTTCATTATTTATCTGTTTTGAGACTCTTTTTTAATTTGTTTTCTATTGTACTTCAGGTTCTGGGGTACATGCGCAGATCATGCAGAATTGTTGCATAGGTACACACATGGCAAGTTGTCTACTCAAGTTGCATCTGGTTTTCACTATATGTTCATTCTTTCGCATATTTCAATCTGGCTTCTACACATTTTTCACTGCAAATATAATAGTAAAGTTTATTCATTATTTCCATGTTGTATGTCCTCTTCTAAATCTATCTCATACTGATGTTTAACACTGTTGACTACTCCATTCTTGAAATACTTTCCTCATCTGGCTTCTGTATCAGTATGGTTTCCTGGATCTTTTCAAATGTGTTTGGCTATTCCCGTCTTTAATGAATCTCTTACTACCCTTTTGTTCCTCTGTGAAGTAAGTCATCACTTGTCAATGGCTAAATTTTTGTAAATTCATAATTAATAATACAAATATTATTAATTCACTTTCCTCACTGTAACTTTTCAATAGACTCCAGTTGCACTTAGAATAAAATCTAACTTCTTGGTCTGTCTGAATGGGGCTTTCTAAATTTTATAAGTTTTTTTAAAGAACAATATTTGGCTTAAATCATTCTCCTGTTGTTTTTCTATTCTCAATTCTATTGATTGCTGAATTTATTTTTATATTTCTTTCTTCATGCTTGGAATCTAAGTTGCATTTCTTTTTTCTACTTTCTTAAAGTAGAAGTTTAGATCATTAATTTGAGATATTTCTTTTTTATTGTAAGTCTCTAATCTTATAAATTGTCCTCTAAGCACTGTTTTAGCTATAGCCTCCAAATTTTGATATATTGTGCTGCATTTTCATTTAATAAAAAAATATTTTCTAGTCTTCCTTATGATGCTCTGTTTGACCCAGGGGATACTTAGAAGTATGTTTTTTAATTTCTAAACGTTTGGGATTTTCAAGATATCTTTCTGCTATTGATGTTTAGTTTAATTCCATTATGGTCAAAGTACATACTTTGCACCTCAATTCTTCTAAATATGTTATCGTTTGTTTTACAGTTCAAAATGTGGTCTGATTAACATGTAGCTTATGTACAAATGGAGAGACTTTTCTTCTATCGTTGTTGAGTAGAGTATTCCATAAATGGCAGTTGAATTTTCTAATAAGATTAATGATTTTTTGCCTACTTATTTAAACAATTACTAAGAAAGAAGTGTTTACATTTCCAAATATAACTATATATTTATCTATTTCTTCTCTCTGTTCTTTTTTACATGTTTCTTGCCTTATATGTTTCAAAGCTATGCTCTTAGGTGCATTACCATTTAAGCTTATTGTGTTTCCTTAACAAATTGACCCATTTAACGTTATATAATGTACTTCTTTTCTGCTAGTATTCTTTGTTGTGAAGTCTACTTTTTCTGATACTGATATAGCCACTAGCTTTTATTTTTTATTCATGTTTACAAGGGATTTTTTAAAATGATTTTTTTTCCAATTGAATTTAAAGTAACCTACTTGTAGATAGTATCCACTTGGATTTCTGTCTTTTGTGTTTAGACTATTTATATTTAATGTAGTTATTGATATGGTTTTATTCAAATGTCCATCTTGGTAACTGTTTTCTGTTTTCTTTGTTTCTTTTCCTCATCTTTCTTTCTTCTTTCAGATTAATGAATTATTATTTTATTTTTTCCAGTAATGACTTGTTATTTATACATTTTATTAAAAACAGCTTTTTCCCTAGGGTTTACAATATTTATGTTTAATAAATTGAAGGTAGACTGGTAAACTGTCACACAGCAATAGAAAATTAATGTTTCACATTGTACTATAAAGATCTTATACAATACATTCCCAATTCCTTTTATACTCACAATATTGCTGTTATATTCATTGCTGATACTTTTGTTTTAGACAGTTATAATCCACAGCAATTAAAATTAGAAACTGAGTTTTATATTTACATTAAGCTATGACATGTCCAATGCCCCTCATTTATTTGAGTTGATCTATCATCCTTCTAGCAGTGAATATTGGGCCCTAACATCTGTATTAGTTTTTCTATTGCTGTGTGACAGGTAATCAGAAATTTGTGACTTAAAACAGCACTTTTTTTTGTGAGGGGGGAACTAATTAGAGGTGATGATTTTACAATCTTTTGAATGTACTGAATGCCACTAAATTATATAATTTAAAATAGTTAATTTCATGTTACAAGAATACTTCAAGAAAATACCATCTATTGGAGCTATTGGGGCTATAACTGAGTTTTTATTCCCTTAGGAGCTAATTCGAGTCTGTTAAGCTGGAGGTGATAAAAATGAGTATGAAAACAAAACAAAACCACCCATTTGTTATCTCATAGTTCCTGTGATTAGAAGTCCAAGTACAGCATGGCTCAGTTCTCTACTCAGAGTCATCAAGCTAGAATCAAGTTGTAGGCCTGGGTTGCCATGTTATCTGTAGACTCTGGGTTCCATTTCATACTCATTTCATTTGTTAAAGGAATACAATTTTTTTTATGATTGCAAGGCTAAGGTTTTCACTTTCTTTCTGTCTGTCAACTGGGGCCACTCTCAGAGCCTAAAGACACCTGTCATTTCCTGCACTAACATGAAAACTTACATGGCGGTTTCGTCCTTCAAGGCCAATGTGAAAATCCCTGTTACTTCAGGATATTGGAGCCATCTTGGGATTCTGCATACCAGTATGTTGACCCGCAGTGCACTGAAGCTTTCACATTTCTCTAGGGCTATCTTGTGCTTGAGGCTGGGATTTATTTAGCAGAGGTTTCCTTTCAGTGTCTGTTCCATCTATAGATATAAGTCTTTGCCTTTATCTGTACTTCAGAGTATGTCTCTCTTCATTTTCTACACCTTCTTCCAGCAGTAAATTGCTATTATTTATAGCTCAAAACTTATTAACCTGCTGGCAAAGGGGAGGAGAGTGATTCTTATTACTGGAGCTCAGCCTCTAACTTAGATAAGCACTGTGCCCCTGGGTTCTGGATTTGGTGCCTTTTCAGTGCTTTTGTCCATACTTCTAATGGTCTGGGCCATAAATGTATTCCTGACTCTCCTCTAAGAATATAATATTTTTTTCTTTCCTTTTTCCCCAGCTGGAATGGGTCTTTAGCCTTGCCCTAAATTGATATGATTGGCTTCCCTAACCCTACTAGTTAAAGCTTTTGTTTCACAGGGAAGATAGGGGCCTAGATGATGCTGTATGTCTTTCACAAGCAAGCTTCAGAAAGGAGTTTCCTGAGGACTTTTGTTTCACTTTTCATCATGAACTTGCAGTGAGGCCAATGGGGAAGAAATGTGAATCTCTCTGAATTCCCCTTGCATATGTGGCTCCTAATACTATTATATGCTCACATTCTCCTATACTCAACATTTAGTAATTTATTAAATATTTTAACTGAATTCTTACTTTCCTGCTTGGTGTTCTTTGTCTACTGTAAGCAAATAAGAGCTAGCATCGTGTCTCTCCTTGGAGGTGTCTGCCTTTCCTTAGATGTTGGCTTCATTGGTTGCCCTACAACCGCAGGTCTCTGATCAGTTCCAGAAAAGCTGTGATTTTGTAGAGTATCTAGATCATGCTAAATTGTTTTGAGGATAGGAAAACTTCTCTTCTTCACCTTTTACACCCTAGATTCTTGTTTTCTTCCTATTTTCATTGTTGTTGTGAATCTTCCCTTGAACATTATAATCCCTATAAGGAGAGTGGGGTAGATCTTTTTAATTTACTAAGTCTGACCCTTATTTGGTATCATATTTGTTGAGTAAATCAATAAAGAAATGAACAAAAAAAACAAGTAAATGAATGAGTTGTATAGAGTTGTGTACAGTTGCATAGTAGGAAGTTAATAGAAAAGTACAGCAAATATGAGACCTTATATAATTCAGTAGAGTAGTCTTGTCAGATATAGAACCATGCCATTTACAAGATTTATGTATGAAAACAAAAAAACATAACTAGCTCCTAGAAAATGGAGCTTACAATATCAAGAGAAAGACCAGGCAACCGCTTGTCAAACAGACTGGTAAAAAGAATTCAATCCTCCTGATGAGACTCAATACCTTGTAAGGAAGGTGAAAGAGAAACTTCATACCCTAGATGAAGGAAGGTGGTAGGATGGTTGGGCATTTGTATGTTTTCATTACTTGTAGATTATTCTTTTGCAAATGAACAGCATAGTGTTTGCTGTGGTGGGCTAACAAGATACACTTTACACTTTCAAGTCCAAGATACCCAGTCCCTAGCTGCCAACATTGTTGGCTACTGACACCTCTTAACTGTACTCCTCTGCAAAAGGAAGCTGCCTTTCTCAAGATTTTGCTCCACACTCCCCAACAGCAGCACCAACGAAGAACTCAAAGTCAAGGCCCACATGCATTTCTGCTTCAGAGCTCTCTCGGAGATTGTTTGAGTCTCCCTTGCATCCCAGTTAAACTAATGCTGCTTCCTTTGCTCTCACAGGTGTTGTTTCTTAGAGCATGCCCCAGTACACCTCACACATACATAGTTCTGAATTGGTTCCTTAGAGAAGTAAATCTGTACCAAATAAAAGAAATTATTTTCAAATTTGAATAATTTGTGAATTTAGGGTTACTGATATGTTATTTATCATTGACTTTTCTTCCCATTGGTTCCGGAAGAAATCATGGTGTGATAGACTGAAGGATGACTCCCTCTCCCACAGCAAGGTCCATGTCTCAATCCTCAAAACCTGGGAATATGTTACTTTAGATGGTCAAATAAATTTTGCAGATATAATTAATTTGCGGATTTTGTGATGGAGAGATTATCCTGAGTTATCCAGGTTGCCCCAGTGTAATCACAAGGGTCCTTTTAAGAGGGAGACAAGATTAGAATCAGACAGAAGATGGTGTGAGGACAGAAGCAAAGGAACAGAAAGAAAGATTAGAACATGGTACGCTACTGTTTTAAAGATGGAGGAAGGGGGCATAAGCTGAGGAATGCTGGCATTCTCGAGAATCTAGAAAAGGCAAGGAATCAGATTCCCTCCTATGGCCTCCAGAAGGAATGCAGCCCTGACAATCTTTTTGAGACTTTGGTCTCCATATATATGAGATAAAACTTTGCTTTGCTGTAAGCCACTCAGTTTGCAGTAACTTGTTACAACTTCAATATGAAATGAATATACATAATAATCATTTGGAAGAGTAAAAATCATTTAGGACAGAAGAGTCTGAGTTTGTTCAAAAGATGACTAAATGCTTACAGGGATGTAACCAAAAGCGTAAGATTATGAATGTAATGTCTCTTCTATATTTTCTCAATGTTTATAATCTGGTTATATTATTTTATAATATAAAATGAATTTATAATTAAAAGCATTACAGTTTATGTCTGCTTCATCTATTTCTCTTTAAATGCAACGGGCAGTTCAATTCTTTTTAGCACAAATACACACATAAAATTTACCAGGGTCAACATGAATGCCGGTTGCTTATCCATCACTGTGCTACTTCTACTACCATTTAATAGTTTGACTTATTTCATCCCTTTGGTGCTTGAACGTGTGGCTTCATATTCTGGCTGGTGACAGTATTAAATTGCCTTCTATGACCTTTGTTCTTGACTTTTTATTCAACCTTGATTTCAGCTTCCACATTCTCAAAGAAAGGAGATAAGAGTGCCCTACATAAAACTTTTCAACAGAAATGCTCACATAAAAATTTAGTATCAACATTCTGTATGCATTTTTTCTCTCCAAAATGCATACTTCTATTCTTTCTGAAATTTAGTTTATTTAAGTAATATGCTGAAAATCAATTAAAGCAATAATGGCAAATTTGCACTAAATAGAAACTTAGAAAGTATAAATATATGGGACAAGATAGTCACATTAGAAACTAACTTTCAAAAAGTGCTTTATACAGATGATATACCAAGAATTTCTCAAGGAACCATGATTATAATTAGGTTATTTTACATTATATTCTATACATTTAGATAATTAATTTCACCTATGCTCTTTCCTGGTAATCCAAAAATTATTCTAATGAAATATTACAATGATCATACCCATGAATGTGATATATTCTCCCTTTTAAGACTTATCTTTCTAGTTTTAGAGGCCATATGTCTACTTATTAGTTAATAAATCTCATATCCTAGCAATATTTTTAGCTTAAACTTTCTTAAATTGATCATCCCATGATTCAGGTTTAGGTTCAACAATTATTATCTTAGTGATCATTAAATATTAGGCTTTTTTACATGCATTAGCTTAAAAAGTACCTTATTGTAGTAGACATTTTGTAAATCTTCATTTGACATGAGTCTAATCTATGAAAAGCAGGTAGAAAAAGAGATAAGAAAAAGAAAGTAAATAAATTCTGTGAACATTATATTAAAATAATTGTCAATGTTCAGATTTTTATATTATATTACTTGAGTTTTTAAATACAGGGACGAGGTCTCTGCTGTATCCTGATGTAGCTGTTCTTTAAAACAACTTGAAACTTCTAGGATAAGTATACAGAGAGAGTGGAAGGAATAAGTTTACCTTTTATCCTTTACCCCTTTCAATTCTCCCCTTTATAAGCCTGTGTGCAGTTTCCAAACTTCTGATAGAGTTCATCTTAGAACAATGAGATGATTTCATTAGCACTGTACTTTGATGAACTGAACTCACCAACCATCAACATTTCAAATGTGGTAAGAGGCTCATATTGGAAGGCCTTTGGTTCTAGGGAAATATAATCTACATTATTTGCAAAATCTTCCTACAAGCCCTGAGTGAGCATCTGGTTTTAACTGAAATAGAAACAATTTCCCTCAGAATTGCTAGTGTTCCCCTCTTCTAGACAGGTTCTTGGTGACAGAATCTCAAAGCACCTTTATGTAATTATTTGCCTGTAACAGCCACTCTGACTCATTTATTTTAAACTCTTTCCTTCTTCTTTTTCTCTCTAAGCTTCTATTGGGTGTTTTGTCCATGTGTCAAACATATTCTCTTACCAATATTATTGCTTTGCCTTTAATCATGACAATTCCCTAAACTTCTTTAGTCCCTGCAAATAAAGAACTCCCATCTCTTTGTTCCTCCTTTTGTTTTTTCTTTCCTTTTTTTTTTTTTGAAATAAAGTTTAAGAGCTAATGAAACTATTCAACTGAATGGACCTGAGTTTAAGCAATTGAGAGCTCTTTAAAATGAAAATATATATTTCTTTGGGGTTAATATTGTTAATGAACAGATTCTCCCTTTACTGAGGGCACATCGAGACAAGCTTATCATTTCCAGGGCTCAGTCACTTAAAAAATATAAAAGTATGAAGGCATTCTAAGGAAATTCTGGACCTTCAAATTTATCTTACACTGCAGCAAGCCTTTATGGCCTATTTTAAGAACTTAGTACTAGCTCTCTTGTTTAATGAGCAGCTTAATTTAAAGCCTAAAATTATTAAGTATTCCAATGGAGTCATAAATAATGCAGTTTATAATATTCTTATCAAGCACATAAAGATACATTTGTCTTCCTTTAACAACATACTTTTAAAGTAGCTTGACCTCTTCAGATGTATAAGAGCACTCAATTAGTGCAATTTGTCACAGGTCTTTTACATGTTAATAAGATATAATTAATTGTCTGTTTTGTCTAATTAACTTTTCAGACACTGGCAGCTCTTGTTCTTTTAATACAAAGCAAGAGTGCCTGATTTGCAATTCTAATATTTGACACAGAATTCTGACCATAAACTCAAGTCTAACATCCTAAAAAAATTATATGGCAATTAAGCATTCAGCAAAGAAATATTATATTAATGTTTTTATGTAAAGTGCTACTCCAAACCACAAGAGTGAAAGAAATTCAGATTGGAAAATAAATGAGAAAACATACATAATCCTCTCAAAGATATATTAATATATACGATTTTCTGTAAATACTTTTATATTTGCTTTTTCATTCATTTAGTTGTTCTCTCATCTTCTATTAATTCATTTATTCTTTTAATGCCAAGTCTCTTCAAGATAGTCTGTTAGTAGCTAAAGATTTGAGGATAACCAAGTAAAAACATTGTCCTTAACAAAATGTATGTTTCTTGGCCGTGAAATTAACAGTGAAATTAACTAAATCTTAGAGTAGAAGCATACACTCTATGTATAAAATTTTTCTCCTAGTGAAGTGTAGACCAGAGTGGCATATTTGTGGCACATTTGTTCAACATCTGACAGTATATTAACTCTACTCTTCATCTTATTACACTGCAAAATTAATATATTTGAATTAAAAGTATTCAAAAACTACAAATATTTTATTGTATGGTATTATTAACTATTATTTTAAAATATGATTTAAATAAATAATTTCTGGCCAGACGCAGTGGCTCATGTCTATAAAACAAACATTTTGGGAAGCTGAGGCAGGCGGATAACTTGAGTTCAGGAGTTTGTGATGAGCCTGGGCAACATGGTGAAACCCCGTCTCTACTCAAAATACAAAAATTAGCCCAGTGTGGTGGCACATGATTGTAATCCCAGCTACTTGGAAGGTTGAGGCAGGAGGATTGCTTAAACCCAGGAGGTGGAGGCTGCAGTGAGCTGAGGCTGCCACTTCACTCCACCCTGGGCAACAGAACAAGATTACGTCTGAAGAAAATATTTACTATATTTTAATTTTTAAGAATAAAATTATATAAAAGTATATATTACTAATCGGCACCATAATTTATTTAATGTTAACTCAAACTAATTACCTGTGGGTCTTTTTACAAATTCTGAGTTTATAATTTTGGTAGAATCTCTACAGAAGATTGTGATGAACAGTCAAGGCTGATAAACAGTTTCCTATTATAATACAGTTAGTTATTCCCCAATTCTAAGTTGTGTAACAAATAATGCAATATTTTGCATTCTTCAATGCTATGTATTTTCTTAGGACACCCCTTAGATTCAAATTCCCTGGACCAAAGGCCAAATCTAAAAGTTTTGTAAAGTTTCTGATCCATGTAGTCAAATTGCTTTCTAGAAAATTCTCAGAAATCTGATATTTTATGTGAAAACAATCACTTCCCTAGGCTGAAGTATTTTTAAGATTTATATTTGATTTTAAAAATGGCATCTCTATACTTTGGGGGTTTTGCTGTTGTTGTTGTTGTTGTTATTGTTGTTGTTGTTTTCTTTTTTGAGACAGAGTCTCACTCTGTCGACCAGGCTGGAGTGCAGTGGCACAATCTCAGTTCACTGCAACATCCACCTCCCAGGTTCAAGCGATTGTCCTCCCTCAGCCTCCCTAGCAGCATGGATTTCAGGTGCCCGCCACCATGCCCAGCTGATTTTTGTATTTTTAGTAGAAACCGGGTTGTTTCTCTGGGTTGACAAGGCTGTTCTCAAACTCCTGACCTCAAGTGATCCACCCAATTCAGCCTTCCAAAATACTAGGATTACAGGTGTGAGCCACTGCAGCACCTTATATTTTGTATTTTTAGTGATTTTTCTCCTGTATGTATTTAAGAATTGTGCATATAATAACACAAAATGTTTATCATATTAGTAGCCAAGTTTTTTCTTCCTTTTTCATTTCTATAATGAAATACTAGGTAAAAGAACATGCTCTGGAGTCACACCAGCTGGATTTTAATCCTGACTCTGCCCTTATTGGCTATGCTACCTTCTGTAAATATCTTAAACTGTTTCTTAGTTTCTTTATCCATAATAGGGAAATAGTAACAACACCCATTTCACCAAGTAATCATACAAATTGAATATGTTAATAAATGTAAAACTTGTAGAAAGTCTCCAATTTCTTGTTGGTTGCCTTCCTGCAGAAACTGTAATGTTAGATTGTTACTATTCTCTGTTCTTCAATGTCCAAGCCAACTCTTTCATTGAAATCAATTTCAATCTTCTCCCACTGATTATTGGTAAGTCTTTTAAGTTTATGACTCAAATCATTGATTAAATTTTTCATAAATTTCAGATATGGTCTTTACCACTAGAATATTTTGTATTTTTAAGCTTTTTTATTTTTAACATCGGTTTATTTTCTTTGCATTTTTGTCTTCATCCTAATTTTTCTTTTCTATTATGGGTTCAAGCTCTTGTTTCTTATGGCCATTTCTTCTTTGATATACTTGATAACACCAAGCACATAATATAATACTTTCATTTTTTAATTTTAGAAATTATTTGTACAGATACATTTAGTGTCTGCTTTTCTCTTAATTGTTTTTCTTGGAGGAAGTTATGCTTTAAACAATATTTTTATCTTACTAATATTTGAATAGAAAGGTATTTACCTAGGCCTGTTTTTCACCAACAAGCAGGGTGGATAGTGTACTTTTGGTCCCTCTAATGGCTCATGTGGACTCTAGCAAAGTGTGGCTCCCACCCCAAAATTGGCCTATGCCAATTTGAAATACCCTGCATCTTTGCATTTAATGTTGGTACAATTTACTATGATTGAAATTTATTTCAACATATTTACAGACCATGAGGGCTGAGAAACGCAGCCTAATGAAATAAAGAATTACATTGTTAAAAATCACACCAGACATAAAGATTGTAATCGTTATCATAAAACGTGTATTATTATCAAAGTAAACTAACCACATCCAATTCATCAGTGTTATAGTCAGTGACAACTAGAATTAGAGAATATTAAAAGTAGAATGAAACATTACCCTCCAGTTGAAGTTCAGAATTTAATACATAGATGTACATATGTAGACCCAGAAGCCCAAAGATGTGAAGAAATAGCTAGAATATGGCAGAAACTGGAGTTTGACTCAGATTCCTATACTGTAGTGATTTTTTCCATGATGCTTCTCTAGCCCTTAAGTTTCAAGAATCAGGATAATTGGCCAGGAAAACACAAAATTTTCACTAATTTAAGAGATAGATATCGTTGGAAAAGAACAGGCAAGTGACAACTAACAGAGAGTAAAGACAAACACAGTATGAGAAATTCTTTCAATAAACTCTGAGTGGGTGTCATTGCTTTAGGAAGTGATGATGTGCCCAGACAGCCATGGGAAGATGATTATTTAAGAGGCTGACACCTGAAAATGGAGATACATAATTTAACTCTCACCTGGGATTCAGTATTAGTAGATAAGATAAAATTGACAACGCATGAAGAAATTGCACTGTTTTTTTTGTTAGAAAGATTCATATATCAAATCCATCACCTTAGGAGTTACCAAAGCTCAATGTCTCAATGGTAGACTAATAAAAATGAAATGCTTTCTTTATTATTCAGTTAATGTTAATTAAAAATGAAATAATCCACATAATGAAAATCTGAAATTCCATTTGCAAGTTCATCTGGACAAAAGATCATTCCTTTTTCTTCTTACCTTTAAAAACATATGACTAAAAGCATCAAGTTTCAAGAGAATATCTATTCACTGCTACTGTACTGGTCATCTAATAATTATATTTTTATATGCAAAATGTAATGTTTTGTCAACTGCTAAAAAAAAAAGACTGTTTCAATTTGGTTATGGACACACTCCTGCCACCTGGCGTCCTATTATCTAAATTACAGAATCAGGTCTGGAAATCCAAACACATTTTTTAAATTCAGTTATTTAAAGAAAAATATTTCTATGCATCATGTGTATATTAAAATTAATTTTGAAGCAAAATGTAGACATTATTACAAAACCAAGCTGTGATGAATAAAATTATTTAGAAATGCAGAAAACTATTCAATATTTTCATTATTAAAAATAAAAGTTGAATGGACTTTTAGTTTGTATCTTTATATTGAAAGGCTAAATCAAACTTTCAAAATAACCCTTCATCTTATGCTATGAGTGGAGGTAAGCTATGTATTGGGAGCATTTAAAGCAAAAAAAACCTGATATTGTCATGCATTTAAATAAGTATGATAACTAGAAGCTTTAGTAAAAGAAACATTTGGAAATACTATAAACTACTTAGGTTTTGTCTCCATCTAATTTCACATTCAAAACAAACAGTGAAAGACGACAATTATAAAATATATCTTTATAAACTGATAACGCATTAATGTATTTTTGTGAATCCTGGTCAGCTCAATTATGTCCTTGGCATTCAGAAATAATCAGTCTCTTTAGCAATCCTTCATGACAGCTAGTCACTTCATCAGATTTTATGTCAATGACTGCTTTCAGAAGATCTAATATCTCCTACTCAGAACATTCAAACCAAACTTTTCACATTAGATAGCAAAAATTAGATTTTTCACTCTGTCTTCAGTGACAGTTTCCAGATTAGGGACTTACTCATTGATTATTTTAAATAAATTTGAAAACACTAAAATAAATAAAAGTAAGCTGGCCTCAGCATTCTATTATTAAAATGATAAGTTATATTGAGAAGGTAAGAGCATGTATCACTTCTCAAGCTCTCTGGATCACTATCGTTTCCACCTTTTTCTTAGAATACAAAGCTAGTCCTCTCAGGTGCACTAACTGGAAATATACAAAAAGGTGTATTTTCTAACGGTGTGTATTGATTATTTTTGTAGCTCTGTTTTGGAGTTTATTTTTATGTCAAAACAAATTATTGACTGGAAGAATATCTCTTTTGGCCCTATTATGAAGTCATGGCTAGGAAAATGATAAATTTGATTGGAATACATTGTAATATTTTCAACTTGGTGTTCTTTGGTTTCTGTACAATGAAGTTACTTCTCTATACAATGTAATATAGTTGAGTGATTGAGACAGAGAGTTCAAGTCTGACTGCTGAAGTTCAAATGGCAGCTCTACTATTCCAAGCTTTATGGATTTGGAAAAATTGGTTAACCTCTCTAAGCCTCAATTTCCTCAGTATTAAGTAAGAATATCAATCATACCCAGCTTTATTTGGAGATCCATAGAGTTAATGCATTTACATGGTGTTTGGCACATGGTAAGTGCTCCATAAAATATGTCTATCGCTCATAATAAAAGTATGAAAAAATACATAATCATATTAAAAGATTATATAACATTTTAGATTTTCAGGTAATTAATACCTCTTGCTTTTCCAATTAATCATTTGAAAGTCTTATGCCTTCAAGTTAAACATGTTCGAATCAGATGTATATTTTTAATTAAACCACTTTGGGAAAATGTTGTTTGAAAATAAAGATTTATTTTAGTGCTTAGTTTGCATTCTCAGAGTTCAGTTGAAACTCGGATGTTTGATAAAATCGTATTTTATAAATGTCTTGATAGCTAGTTGAGAGCTATTATGAGATAATACTAAGCAACATAAATGTAATTTCCTTATATGCTCATTAAATTGCTCAAAATAGTAACATTCTTAAAGAAATGAAGTCTTCTTTTCCTTGTGGTTGTGGATTTTTATAAATAAACTGTATATGTGCATATATGTATATGTATGTGTGTACATGTATACGTATATACAGTACATATACAGATACAATTATTTACATATATATATAAACTTCTACTTAACAGAGAGAAATTATTCATGACAAAAAAGTAAAGTTACATAAGGAGGATATTATTTTAAGTATAGATGTTATGCTTTTCTATAAAATTCTGTGGGAAAAAAATCAGCTAAGGTAAGGATTCTTTGTCTGATTCTAGAACACCCAAAAGGATGTTATATAAATCTTCCCCTGCTATACTGTGTATAGACTGACAGGGACAGAATGAAAACCAAAGCAAATATGAGGTAAAAATGATTTTTTATTACTTTAGGTATTTCTAGATGTCAGATAAAAATGAGAACATTGCTAAAAATTTTACAGAATGACAGATCTGCCTTATGGAGAAAATTCTATAGTTTGATGTATGAGGCAGAAAATGTGAAAAATATTATGAAGTACTACCCTGACATAATGATGGAAAGCTGCTGAAAGTGTGCTAACACCAGAGAAATATAATAGACTAAAGTTAAACAAGGAAGAATGCAATGTTTTTGAATCTTTCCTACCTCAGAAACATGAATTTTGGCCTTCAAAAATGCAAACCACTAACGTTTATTTTTTATTGACTTCTAAATGTACCACTTTATTGCCTCACTTGGAGGCTAACTTCCCAAGTCTTTGTATTAGTAAAATAAATATGGAAAGTTATTTAATAATGGTAATATTTTCCTCTACTATAAATTAGTAGACTATAACCTGCTAAATTTCTCATTTAATATTGCTACACTTGTATTCTACTTCTGCATATACTCTTCTTCTAAGTGATACCAGATATTTGATGCCTTAAGCCACATGGCACCCACAGCCCCTTTGTTCTGTTCACAGTAGTAAAATTTGCCATTGTTAAGTCATGTAATTCAAAGTGCTCTGCCCTCTACCCTCCAGGAAGTTGACACTTAACCCAGATTAAGCCAAGTGTACTCTCTCCCCCCTGAGATTTTGCTCTTAGGCCAAATTATATCAGTGGAGATGCTTGAAGAAATTAGCTAGTATATCTGGAAACCTTGATATGCCCTGATTCCTAAAACTTTCTAAGTTTGATTAAGCAATACCCCTTTGACTCTACAAAACCCTTTATCCTTCAAGTAAATTCTGGTTTTTGGTAAATTTCAATTTGGTAAATTAGCTAAACTGATTTCTGAGGCTTATAACCAAAATATATACATATAAAATTTTATGTATTTATGTGGATACATATTTTTATATATGGCACATTTAATGGTTAAGTAATACAGTATAAAACCTCATGACAGAAGCATATAGTTGAATGTGGTAGGATATTCTTTATTCCTTTATTTTTATAAGTAATACTGACATGAAATTTTATTTTCACATAAGCTCTCTGGTTCACTAAATTTCTCTTGTATTTCTAATGTCAAGAAAACACTCCATGGGTTAGTACAAGAGAAAATTAAATAATATATTATGTATTATTGTATGTATGCAGATACAATCACTTGTACATCAATTCTATTAATACATTAGAGAAGGAATCCTTCTGTGTAAATACCACCAATATAATTATTTATATAAGATACAGTTTTTTTCCTATGGAATACAGACTAGAACGTGAGTTGCAGAATAACTCACATTTATATTATTTGGAAAGTTTTATGCATTATTTAAATTTAATATATAACAGTCACCAGTGAGCATCACAGCTAAAAATATATCAATGTGCTCATGTTTATTTCCCATTGGATATATCTGAATAAATATTGAGGGATGTTGAATGAAAAACTAAAGATTCATTGCAATTTCTTACTCTTTTATTTAATTTGCTTTTTATAATAGTAATTTTCCTATAACATTTTTATGAATATTAAATAAGACAGCTCATAAAAATCTCAACATAAAGGTGGGTTCATAACACAATAAATGCCAGTTGTGATACTGAAGATAATAAAATAATGATGATAATGATAGTGCATATCAACTCAAAATGAGTCTTGTCTAAACCATTATTTTCTTTGAGATTTCCTTGATTAGGTTTTGCTAGTTTTCTATTCGGTCAGGTCTATGTGTGGAATTTTACTCATTGACTATTCCAAGAAAATCTCGAAAAGTATCCTGAGCCATTGTCAGTATTTCAACTTTTAACACATAACAACTGTTACCACTATATGGGTGATATAAGAATCATTTTTTATTTTTTAAAACTTTTAAAAGAACAATTCTATGTATTGGGAATATAAAGATAAATAAGGCACAGTTCCCATTCCTTAGAAGTAAAATTAATCTAAATTCTGAGGTGATTCTTTTTTTTGGCATACAGGGAGTGAAGAAGAACTTTCATTTGTAGTTAGGAGGTAGGAAGGCAAAAAAGACCTTTCTCCTGTGATGAACACAAGTTAAATCTGGGAAAATAAATCTCCGTTTCCTTTTTTTTTTTTTTTTGGTGAGAGGGAGTCTCGCTCAGTCTCCCAGGCTGAATGGAGTGCAGTAGCGAGATCGTGGCTCACTGCAACCTCCATCTCCCGAGTTCAAGCGATTCTCCTTCCTCAGCCTCGCAAGTAGCTGGGATTACAGGCATGAGCCACCACGTCCCTCCAATTGTGATATTGTATTATTTTATTTCATTTATTTTTGAGACGGAGTTTCACTCTTGTTGCTCAAGCTGGAGTACAGTGGCGCAATGTTGGCTCACTGCAAACCTCTGTCTGGCAGTTTCAAGCAATTCTCCTGCCTCAGCCTCCTAGGTAGCTGTGATTACAGGTGCATACCACCAAGCCCCACTAATTTTTGTATTTTTAGTAAAGACGATTTCACCATATTGGCCAGGCTAGTCTCTAACTTGTGACCTGGTGATCTGCCCGCCTAAGCTTCCCAAAGTGCTGTGATTACAGGCATAAGCCACCACAACTAACCTGTATTTTTTTTTTTTTTTTTTTTTTTTTTTAACTAGAGATGAGACGGGGTTTCACTGTGTTGGCCAGGCTAGTCTGGAACTCTTGACCTCAAGCGACCCACCCACCTCTGTCTCCCAAAGTACTGAGATTACAGTCATGAGCTACCTTGCCCGGCCAATAATACCTTTTTTTTTTTCTGAGACAGAGTCTTACTCTGTCTCCAGGCGCCAGGCTGGAGTGCAGTGGCACAATCTCGGCTCACTGCAACCTCTGCCTCCCAGGTTCAAGCAATTCTGCCTCAGCCTCCCGAGTAGCTGGGACTACAGGCGCATGCCACCATGCCCAGCTAATTTTTGTATTTTTAGTAGAGACGAGGTTTCACCATGTTGGCCAGGATGGTCTCAATCTCTTGACCTCATGATCTGCCCGCCTCAGCCTCCCAAAGTGCTGGGATTACAGGCTTGAGCCACTGCTCCAGACCTACATTTTTTTTTAACAGGGCCAGTAAAAAGTGGTGAATAAGAGATTTCTTGTGAACTGAAGTCTAGAGAGAAACAAGCCCAGAGAGCAACTACAACCTTCCAGACCTGGAGATGGGCCTCTAGCATGGGAATGGTGGTGGGGGCTTGACAGAGAAATATTTTATGGGAATAAGGGAAAATCAGCCAGACTCCTTGGAATACAGTGTGGGTAGGCCGAACAAATAAGAATTTGAAACAGTTGTAAACACAAGGATGAATCATTAGGCAAAGCAGTTCCCATGCCCCTTCCCTCGGTTTTTGCCAAGAAAGCAGCAGCAAACATCAACAGAGAGAAAACACATACGACACGTAGTGCTATTCTTGTGTTTTCAGTCCCTACCTGAAGTGAAAGTATATTAAACGGCAACCATCTTCCCAGCTAAAAAGGCAGCTGCTTGGGAGGTTGAAGTTGTCCATTCATAAGTGAATTCATTCTACTTAAAGCTGTGACCCAGCACCAGCTCAAATTGTCTCTAGAAAATTTCTGAATAATCAGCCTTGCACTCTAAGGACTTGTCAAAGAAAAGAGTTTAAATAAACAAAAATATAATTAAATTTTAAAGTATTTTATACATCAGTTTTTATACAATGTGCATGCTACAATAAAAAGTCCAGAAACATAAAGAAACAGAAAGTACAAGAATAATAAAGAGAAAATAATTAAATTTTTTTTTCATAATTTATGGCATTTGGTTACATGAGTAAATTCTTTAGTGATGATTTGTGAGATTTTGGTGCACCCATCACCCAAGCAGTAAACACTGCACCCAATTTGTAGTCTTTTATTCCTCACCCGCTTCCTGCCATTTCTCCCTGAGTCTCCAAAATCCATTGTGTCATTCTTATGCCTTTGCATCCTCATAGCTTAGCTCCCATTTAAGAGTGAGAACATATGATGTTTAGATTTCCATTCCTGAGTTACTTCATTTAGCATAATAGTCTCCAGTCTCATCCAGGTTGCTGCGAATGCCATTAGTTCATTCCTTTTTATGGCTGAGCAGTATTCCATTGTATTTATATTCCACTGTAGAAGAAAATAATGTTAATAAAAACAGATCTATTGATAAGCAAGTGTTTGCAATGAATCAACAAAAAATTTAAAAGTAACTATTATGACTAAGTTAAATAATTTACAGGAAAAGATGAAGATTTTGGGTATCCAAAGAAATGAATTTAAACTAAAATACAATTCACTGGATATACTTGTAAATGAAGCCAGAAAAGAGGAGAATGACAGAGAGAAGAAAGAGAGATACAGAGCACTACTCAGCCATAAAAAAAATTGGAAGAAAAAATGATCAAAATATTTTTTCAAATTTAATAAACAATTTCATCTATTAATCCAGAAAGTTTAATATACCCAGGTGAATAAATTAAAAATTGATAATGAGGTATACAATAGTTAAATTACTTAAAACCATAAATAATACCACAAAAATAAGCTTTAAGTAGAAAAAAACTTTAAGTACAGTACAACAATGACAGGAATTATGGCTTACTTCTCATCAGGTAGAATGAGAGCCAGAAGACAAAGAGAGAACATCTTTAAAGTGCTAAGACAGAAAATAGAAACAAAAATTTCCAATCTACAATTATATATACAGCATAACTATCCTTCTAGAATTAAAGCAAAGAAATTTTTCAATAAAAAAATGTATACCACAAGATCCATACTACTGCATATATAAAAGTAGTTCCTCAGTCTGAAGGAAAATGATACCACAGATAAACTTAGATATATAGGAAAGAATACAAAGAACCAAATACAGCAAATATGTAGTTAATTTTAAAAGTTTGTGTTATTCAAAAACAGTTTAAGTCATTTAAACTATATTATTAAAACAAAACAAATCAAAAAAAATATATATATAGTGGGCTTATAACATGTAGAGTTAAAATATATAACAATACGTGATATGAACTGTTTGGTCAATCCCAAAGAAGGAAGAAAAGGAAGAACATCAACAACAACAAAAAAAAAAAAAAAAAACAGATGAAGAAAGAAAAAAATAGCAAGATCTTAGCCTTAAGTTCAACCATATTAATAATTATATTAAATGCTGATGAGCTTAACCACTTAGATTCAAAGACAAAAGTTTTATATCTGGATTTAAAAAACTACATGCTGTTCACAAAGCTACCAACTTTATTATTATATAGATATGTTAAAATCAAAAGATCTGAAAGATATATCACACAAACACTAATCACAAGAAAGCTTGCGTTACTGTATCAGACAAAGTAGAGGACAAGATAAGAAAAATTACCAGAGGAAAAGGTTTGAGGTTTTATAATAATAAAAGGGTCAATTCAAAAAAATTATAAATATCTATCTGATAATAGAGCTTCAACATATATGAAGGAAAAATTGATATAACTAAAGCAGGAAATTTAAATTTCAACTTCATTTTTATAAGTGATCAAAATACCAGACCAAAAACCTCTAGTAAGCATAAAGAAGATTTGAACAACGTCAAACAAGATAACTTACTTGACCCTTCTAGGACACTATATCCAACAATTCTATAAGATGCATTATTTTCAAGAGTACATGGAACATTCACTAATACAGGCCAAATGCTAGATCATGAAAAGAATCTCATTAAGTTTAAGATGATTTAAGTCACATAGGGCATGTTCTCTGGTTATAATATAATTAAACTAAAGTTTAATTTAAAAATTAAAATATATAAAACATCATACTTCTAAATAATCCACTGGCTTAATAAAGAAAACACTGGACAAGAAAACATCATAAAGCTGAATGATAGTGAAAATCTAACATATGTAAATATGTGCAATGCATGTAAAACAGAGCTTCAGGGTAATTTATATGTAAATGCTTATGTTAGGTAAAATATAGCTTTAATGATAATTTTTAAGTTTCTAATTTAAGAAGACAGAAAAAGATCAAGCTAAATCTATAAGTAGAACCAAATAAAATGAGAGCCAAATAATTTTTAAGAAACTAAAAATAGAGAAATAATAAAGTATAAAAAGGAATACCAGTTCTTTTAAATGATAATAAAATGAATAAATTCTTAGCAATGTTGATCAATAACAGCAACAAAAACCCAATTACCAATAACACAATATCAGGATATGTGGGCCATATACACAAAATTATTGCATAATTCATCATAATGGCTAAGGGCTTTTCACATAAAAAACATCTGTGGTCAGTCCTGTTTACTCTGTAATTGGCTTCTAGTTATAGGTCAGCATTATTGATAGCTATTGCCAAATGTAAACTAATGCATAAATTGTGATATTGAGCAGAAATAATATATAAGAACAGTGCCTACAATTTCCTAATAAAAATTATAGCATATGCTTTAGTAATATTGAATGTTTTAGATATCTTAGAAAGCCTTCAAAGCAAACTTGGTATAGCTAAAGTGGGTTAAAACAGTAATTACAGCTTAAATTCTTCAGTTACATTTCAAAATGCCTACAAACAGCAAATAAGATAATGTTGAATAAAATTCTGCAAAACAAGTTTCATCCCCCACCTCCAAGTCTTTATCAAATTGCTTTATATATCACTTTGCTTAGGTTACTGCTGCTGTTCAGAATCCCTTCCTGAAGACAGGGAACACTTTAGTTATCATACCAATAAGAATTTAAAAAAATATATTTGACATATTCATCTGTGCAAACATTCTCCTCAGCTACCTGAATTCAATGACATTAATCATAAGGGTCTTCCTTGAGTAAACATACATCTAGATTTTAAAATATATATAAGTAATGATATACCTCACTAGTGCCATTGACTATAATTGTAAAATATAATTAAATTTCTTCATTGTTTTGTACCAAGAGAGTCACTAAAAATATCTTTAAACATTTTCTGCTGTGAACCTTGTTTTGATGTGCATCACTAAAAATAGAATAGAATATTTAGGATATAATACATTATATTCTCTTGAAGAATATAAAGCACAGTAAGATGTGGATATGATGGATTTCTGCCAATCATTTATACGTATCTTTAGAAAATTTCACATGTATATAATTCCCTTGTGTTAATACTATTGTTTGTTTTGTTCTTAATGGGGTTGGATTTTTAGTCTCAGTCTTCAATGTTATTTTGTTGTATAAATGGTTCTTCTATTTAGGGTAAGTGCATCCTTTGTCTAATATGATTTTGGAGCAACTCTTTATATTTTCTTAGGTCAGTATTAATTTACTGTGCATTTTCCTTTCACACTGGATCTGGGGCAGATAATGTGAATCTGAATGCACAAATATGCAAAAATAAACTATGTTCTCACAGAAAAATAATTACCACAAAACAGATTTAGTGTGAAATTGTGCATGACTCTTATTTTAATTAGCACAGCTTTTACAACTCAAGCATGTATAGAAGCATCAGCATTATCTGTAATACAGCTCAGTTGTATATTACCATTATTTTTCCAAACATTATGCTGTAACAATTGGACTACTCTCTTCAGTAGGCATTTTCAAGTTCCTGCTTTATAGGAGTTGAATATGTTTGAACAAAGAAGAAAAGGAAGGGGGTCCTATGCTTTCCCTATACCATCCCCCAAACTTATTTCATTTAGAAGTATACAAAATGAGCTATTAAAATACTGGTAATAATTCTAACAAGCAATTCTGTAATGATAAATACCTACCATGATAAAAAAAACTTAAATAAACAATATAACTTTATACTTCAAGGAAATAGAAAAAAGAAGAAAAATAGAAAACATACTAAGCCCAAAGTTAGTTGACAGAAGGAAGTATATGCTCATCTCCTGTTGTCTTCATCTTTTTATAATACATCCCTTGCTCATGAATCTCGAGTGCATTAACTTTCCTAGTGCTTCTTGACTATTTCTCTGCTCAGAGTCTTTTGAATTGATTGCTTCCTGTGCTTGAAATGTTTCCCCCACTAGATCCACATGCTTGCTGTTATTTCCTTTTTAAAACTTTAATTAAACTCCCCTTCTCATTGGATTCTACCCTATTCTCTCTATTTATGTTTGCAGTTTCTCCCACCCCAGCTGACTTTCTAAATCTAATTTAAGAGTTTTTATTATAAAGAGACGTTGAATTTTGTTTAATGCTTTTATTAGAAGTATTGAAGTGAGCATACAATTTTTATCCTTCATTTTGTTAATGTGGTATATTGTATTTATTGATTTGTGTATCTTGAACCGTCTTGCATCCGAAGGATAAATCCTATTTGATCACGCCGTATGATACTAATAATGTGCTGTTGAATTTGGTTTGCTAGTATTTTGTGAACGATTTTTGTATCTATATTCATCAAGGATATCGGCCTATAATTTTCTTTTCTGGATATGCCTTTGGTCTGGCTTCAATATCAAGGTATTGCTAGCCTCGTGAAATGAGATTACAAGTATTCTCTCCTCTCTAATTTTTTGGAAGAGTTTGAGAAAAATTGGCCATAATGCCCCAGGCATTTTTGTTGTTTTTGTTGGAAGGTTTTCGTTATTGTTCCTACTATCTTATTCACTACAGTTCTGCTTTAATTTTCTTTTTTTTTTTATGGTTCAGACTTTGTAAATTGTATGTTTCTAAGAATTTATCCATTTATTCTGGCTAATTCGTTGATTTGTAACTGTTCAGAGTAGTTTCTTATAATCCCTTGTATTTCTGTAACATAGTATCTCCTTTTTCATTTATAAGTTATTTATTTTCTTTTTTCTTTAGGTCATCTAAATGTTTATATTTTCTATTGATTTTCTAATCTCTGTTATATGTATTACTGTTCTGATATGTATTTTTTCCTTCTGTCATCTAACTTTGGGCTTAGTATGTTTTCTATTTTTCTTCTTTATTCTATTTCCTTGAAGTATAAAGTTACATTGTTTATTTAAATTTTTTTATCATGGTAGGTATTTATCATTACAGAATTGCCTGTTAGAATTATTTTTGCTGCATCCCATAAGTTTTGGTATGTTGTGTTTCTATTTTTGTCTTAAGATATTTTTCCATCATTGTATTTGATTATTGTATTTCTTTCTTCAGTTCTGTTAATATGTGCTTTATTTGCTGAAGTATTTCAGTGTTGGGTGTGCATATTTTTATAATTGCTATGTCCATTTGACATTTGATAAATTTATCACTTTTTATGATACAATGCCCTTCTTCGTCTCTTGTGGAATTTTTTTTTTACTTAAATTCTATTTTTTTCTTATGTGAGTATAGTCACAAAAGATCTCTTTTGATTACCATCTCCATGGGATATCCTTTCCTATCCTTTCACTTTTAGTCTATGTGTTCTGAAAGTTAAAGTGAGTCTCATATAGGCAGCATATACTTGGATCTTGTTTTTCCATTCATACACTCTGTATTTTCATGGAAAATTTAATCCATGTACATTTAAAGTAACTATTGATAGGTAAATACTATCTTTACCTATCAATTCTTTGATACTGACATCTTTAACATTCTGTAAGTCTTTGACATCTTAATATCCTTGCCGTTTTGTAAAATTGCTTCCTAAGTGTTTTGTAGTTATTTTGTTCCTTTCTTCTTTCTACTATTCTTGTATTACTGTCTATTTATCTTTTCAGTTTTGCTGATACTTCCTTTATATATTTAGATTCTACAATATTGGGCACATATGTTGTTACAATTGTTAAATCCACTTGATAAACTGGCTTCTTATTATATAATAACCTTATTTGTCTCTTATGACAGCTTTATATGTAGAGACTATTTGTCTGATTGGCAGACAACTGGTGAGCTCACAAAACAAGCTTTTGGATATGACATAAATCCCTAAGCTTGTGGTTATGACATAAATCCCATAATCCCAAAACAGGCTTATGGATAGGACATAAATCTAAAAACCTGTTGCTGGTAAGTACAATCCTAAGTATTCCATTTTCACATGCATTTCGTTCAGTTTGCCACTATTATAAGCTTATTTTAAAACAAAATGAAAAGATTTTACCTGCTAAATGCCCTCTCTTCTCGCCTTGTATGCAACATGACTAAAAAGTGTGATTTGCTACATAAAAAATATGATATACTAAAGGATGTAGGAAGTTCAGAGACATTCCCTTCAACAAAGAACACGTGAAGAGCAAAATTATCCTACTGTGTCATGGAACAGAAAGAAACGTATTAGGCTGACATATTCTAAGGTGGCTGCTGTGATTCCGACTTCCCATTTTGTTACCCCCCCCCCCACCCATGAGTGTGGGAAGTACTCGTGACTTCCTTTTAACCAATAGAATATGGCAAAGGTGATAAGATTTTACTTTTGTGATTATGATACAAAGATTGAAGCTTTCTTTTACTACATGGCTCTCTCCTCTGTTCATTTTGAAGAAACAAGCTTGCATGTTGTAAGCTGCCATATGGAGAAGTTACTTAGCAGGGAAAAAGAGGAAAGCTTCTGGATAACAGCCAGCAGGAAACAGTTCCTCAATCCAACAGCCCACAAAAAGTGGAATCCTACTGATACTGGCGGCAAATCTATACAGATCTATAGCAACCTTCTTCTTGTCACCTCAGAAGAAAGAATTTGACCCAGAGGTCATAAGGCAGATTGAGAGACCAAGGCAAGTTTTAAAGCAGGATTGAAATCTTATTCAAAAGTTTGAGGGCATGAATGAAAGGAAGTAAAGTATACTTGAAAGAGGTCCAAGCAGGCAACTTGAGAGATCAAGTGCCCTGTTTAGCTTTGACTTGGAGTTTTATACATTGGCATAATTCCAGGGTCATGCATCCCTTCTCCTGTGATTCTTCCCTTGGGGTGGGCTGTCCACATGCACAGTGGCCTGCTAGCACTTGGGAGCAACCACAAGTACAGTGGGCTTACTAGAGTTGTACACATGCTCACTCGAGATGTTCTTCCCTTACCAATCTAATGTTCCATATACTAGTTAAACTCCACCATTTTGCCTCTTAATATGCATGCTTGAGCCCACTTGCTCAACTCCTGAGATCTTATTGGGAAGCTGCTGATCACCAGTTTCATGTTTTTCTATTGGGAGACTGCCTTTCCCTGGCACTGGCTGCCCCAATTGTTTTAAACTATCACCTGATGGTCACCTGACATTCCTGGCTGGGTGGGGGGGACCTCTCTGTCCTGCTTATGTCTGCCTGACTGTGTACTGTAACACTGCCAACAACCATATGAGCTTGAAAATGGATTCTTCATCAGTTGAGTTTTCAGATGAAAATTCAACTCTACCATCTTGATTTTAGTCTTAAACAGTACCTGGCTAGACTGTGTCCAGATTTGTTACCCACATAAAATGTAAAGTGATAAATGTGTGTTGTTTTAAATTGCTAAGTGTGTGCTAAGTATTGTTATTTAGCAATAGATAACTAATATATACTACATTAACATTTTGTATTAAATATAGTTAACACTTGTTTAATTAGCCCTACAGTATTTGCTGTCTCCTTTTAAGATGTCTTATATCTATGCATCTTAAAAATACACAAATAATATAGATTTTAAAATTTAAATACCCAATACAGAGTTGAAAAGTTAAAATTGAATTGCTGTATCAGAGGAAGCATTATAAAAATATTGTAATATTTTCTGACATATTTTTGTTTAGTCTATTATTATTTGCTATTGTTACCATTAATTAGTCCTTTTTTATTTTATTTTAATAGTAGAATTTATGTAATAGAATCGAAAATAATACACAACTTCCAATAAGCACCTTTTACATATTTTCATGTTAATGTAATAACATACATATGTACAATTATTCATATTTATAGCTTATTTTTGTAGATTGGGCAATTGGTCTCCAAACATTATCATGACTTTATTGATTTTTCCTGTAAGTGCTATCAACTTTTGCTTCATATATTTTATTTGTTTTGTTTTTGGTTTTGGTTTTGGTTTTGATTTTGTTTTGAGAAAGAGGCTTGCTCTCTCACCCAGGCTGGAGTGCAGTGGAGTGATCTCAGCTCACTGCAACCTCCACCTTCTGGGTTCAAGCTATTCTTGTGCCTCAGCTTCCTGACTAGCTGGAATTACAGGCATGCACCACCACCTTTGGCTAATCTTTGTATTTTTAGTAGAGACAGCATCTAGCCACGTTGTCCAAACTGTTCTCCAATTCCTGGCCTCCAGTGGTCCCCCACCTTGGCCTCCCAAAGTGCTAGGATTACAGGTGTGAGCCACCCTGCCTGGCCACCTTTATATATTTTAAAGTCCTGTTATGAGGTGCATATATATTCCTAATTGATATACCTTGGTGAATATTGATACTTTAATTATTCTGTAATAAATATTTATTTCTTCTTGTGAGTTCGTATCCTTTTTCAAGTTTAACAATATTTTTCTTTTGTTTAAATTACTTGGCCCATTTATATCTAGTGTAATTATTGATATGGTTGGTTGTATTTATCTCTTTTGCTTTTTTTTTTGTGAAATAACTACCTCTGTATTTTATTTGTTTGCTTCTCTTTCCTTTTCAACCTTTGTGTTGATCAAATACCTTTAGTTTGGGAATTTTTTTTAGAAACTTCCATAATTTCCATGAATTATAGAAAAAGATTTTGAGAAAATTTTCATAGCATAGTTAATTGAAAAAAGAAAAATTTAGAAAAGTTCATTTAATGTGTAACCAGTTTTGGAAATCAATGGGGTATATGTGTGTGTGTGTGTGTGTGTGTGTGTGTGTGTGTGTATCATATGGATATGGAAAAAATGATGCCTGGAAAAATACACACAACATTTGAAAGAGGATAAGAGGATGAAGAGGAAGAAAGATGGGAATTAAAATATACCATTTAGGAGAATTTTTACTTTGAATTTTACCATATTTAATAATGTACTAATGATATAATATGCTCTAATATTAGTACTCAGAACCCAAATTACTGTAAATATTTTCAAAATTTATTTCAATCAGTAATTGTATATCCTTGCTATTAAATACACAAACCTGCACCTAAATCCAGTGCATATGTGCACATACACAAACACACACATTGTAATTATAGCAAATCTGATTTTATTAATATTTTTATACAAAGGGATCCAGTTTAAAAATATAAAGGATCAGTTTCTTCATTTTGGTCTATTTTTTGCTGGTACACATTTTAGTTATTGTTGAAAGGACATTTCAACTCTTTTAAGAAAATTAAACAAACATTTAAACTAAATTAAAACTATTTCTTGAGTACTAGGCAGTCTTCTAAATGATTTTCATTGTTTTATGAACAGAAAATTTTAAGAATTAATAAATGTCAATTAAAGTAATTATTCAACTTTTTCTCTTTGTCTTGTATGTATATTTTAAAACATTGCCAAAGAATGGGAGAAATTAAATTTATTTCTTAAATTTATTAATGCTTCTCTATCAGATCCTGACATGTTGTATAGATGTAGAAAATAGTATTGAGCTCTACAAACTAGCTAAAATCATCACACTGACCAGAAAATAAAAGTAGCCTATGTTTTCCTATAAGACTTAATACTTTCTTTGACTAAATAAGTAATTAACACAATTTGAAGATGGTATTTTGTTGAAAAATAAATGGTGTAGAAAGTCCTTTACCATATATAGTTTTCCTTGGTAATTTTGAGTTACTTTTAATATATGTATATATGAATGTATACCCTTGAGCTGCAAAAGGCTAGACCAATTTTTTTATGCCAAAATACATATGTCAACAATTTAAACATTATATGCACAGCTATACTGTTTTTTACTTGATATGAAAAAGTATCGAGTCTTTCAAAATAAAGAATTTGGATTAAATAGCTTCCAAATTAATTTTAAGTCTCAAAGCAACATTTCTGCATCTCAAGGACATTATAACAACTGCAAATAATTTAAAATATATATATTTAGCGTTTATAATTTTTGTATAAAAGTGAACACTAGCATAAAATTTTTATTTTGATGAGTGTAAATGTTAATATTTAGTATCATTCATAAATTCAACTCAATAGAATTAAATAAATATGCCTGAAACATATTTAATATATAAAAATTGGGCTAAGTACTGAAACATATACAGAGATGAGCAATAACAGTAATAAATGCTAAAAATAATTTTAAAATTACATAAAGTTGAATAGATCCAGAAATTCCTCACTGTGATAAAGGTGACAAAGGGAGGGAGAAAATGAGAAAATATGAGGAAAAACAGGAAAGAAAAAAAAAAGACCTTTGATTAAATAGCCCTTTTACCTAGACATGTCTTCTTTTTTTTACTAATAATCACTACAAATGTGAATTGTTAGCATTCTTTAGTCCCTTTTAGAGATGAAGCTTAAAGAATTAAGTAAATGACCCAATGCCCATCTACGCCATCAGAGGAGCTATTTGAAAACTTAAGTCATCCCTCTTCTAAACCCCGAAATAACTTATAATGGCCTAGTCATGTTCTTCGTTTCCTATGTTCTTTTCTTTCCTAAAACCATTTCCTAATAGTCAACGTATTTTTGACATGGTTTGGATAATGGAACAATTTTCTATTCATAAATATTCTTGTTTCTATCAGACATCTGACACAAACCCACAGGCTCTTCTACACACAACACTTCCTTTTTAAAGAGGTGATTGTAGACAATCATCTAGATCTACTGTGACACATAAAAAGAAATATTTAGAGATAATAACAAGAAAAACTACAGAAGGCCAAGTGTGGTGGCTCACACCTGTAATTCCAGCACTTTGGGAGGCCGAGGTAGGCAGATCACTTGAGATCAGGAGTTCGCGAATAGCCTGGCCAACATGCAGAAACTCTGTCTCTACTAAAAATACAAAAAAAAAAAAAAAATTAGGCGGGCATGGTGGTGTGCACCTGTAGTCCCAGCTACTTGGGAGACTGAGGCGAGAGAAGCATTTGAATCTAGGAGGCAGAGACTGCAGTGAGCTGAGATTGTGCCACTGCACTCCAGCCTGAATGACAGGGCAAGACTCTGTCTCAAACAACAACAAAAACAAAACAAAACAAAAACTACAGAAATAATGGGATACTTTAAAGCTGGTATTTATGATAAATTTTCACATTTTTTCAGAAGGTAGCTTTGATTAGCAGCCTCTAAGATAGCCTGCAATGGTCCTACCTCCTGGTATTTATGCCCCTGTGTAATCCTCTGGTCTTCAGTATGGTTTGAATTTATCTTCTTCCTTCTGACCAAGAGAATATGGCAAAGTGATAACATCACACTTCTGAGATTGGGTAATGAGACTGTGACTTTGAGTTTAGTGACTGCTCACAGTCTCTTTTACATCATTCACCCTGGCAAAAACCAACTGCCAGCTGAAGCATTTCTGTGAAGAGGACCACAGAACAAGGAACAGCCACATACATAACTGAGCCTGCGAGTAGATCCCTCACTCCAGTATAGGCTTCAGATGAGACTGCAGCACCAATCAAGAGCTTTACTAAAATCTGAAGAGAGACCATGAACCAAAGGCATTCAGGTGAATTGCAAGATCTTGACACACAGAGCTGTGTGGTAATAAATGTTATTTTTAAACAGCTAAATTTTGAGGCATTTTGGTACATAGCAATAAACAATATAGTAACACAAAACATAGACCTCACACTCTGTTCTTTTACTTCTTAAAAACATGACTTGTAAGTCTTCCTCCTAACATAAATATCCCAAATTGCCATGGAGCATCTAAGTGCACCATTCCAGTGCTCATATTAGGTAGCCAAAGTCAGCAGTAACCATTGGAAATAAGTCTGACATGAATCAAAGAATTTGAGAAAGATTGTACTGTCTTGTAAACAAAAATTTACTTTGAGAACATGTCCTGTTTTTATGCATACTATTTGAAAGACACTTATAATTTAGATTTCAGAGTCCCAAACAGTATCTTAAAAATATAAAATATTTTAAATAAGAATATTACAAATGTCTGATATAGTTCCCCCTTTGTACCAAGCATGTGCTTTTTTACCTTTGCAGATAAGGTGATATGTTATTAAGATGATATATTAACACATTTTAACTTAATACAAAACTTGATGAATTTTTTGTAGAGTGATACATTTTATACTGAATAGAATATATGATAATTTCATACATGGACGAGACATAAGACTGCAGGCTTGGCTTTGAAAAGGAATACAATTATAGACATGTTAATGTATTCAGTCATTGCTTTAACATCAAGTTATCTTTTAATTACTCTGTGTCCTGAGTATTTTGCAGAACACATCAAGGTCTGTTTTTGCCTTCCATTTAAAGACAGCAAAGGTTACTCTGCTCCCTCTTTTCCTAAGCCCAATTCTCCAAGATGAGAAAATGAAAAATAGAAAATAATGTATCTTTTACAAAATTAAAAACACTAAACAAAATTCAACATGCAGTAAGGCTGCTAATAGCAGAAACCATTGCACCAGAGCAATGAAGGGAGGTAAGAGAGAAAATTGTCTCTACCTATCTAAATCAGAATAAGAGGAACACAGAGAATTACAAGTTAGATACCACTTTCTGAAGGACCATTTCAAGGTGTTCTTGATTGAAATTGCAATATTTGAATGGACACACAAGAAAGATGTCCTTGAACCATATGTATCATAGAAGTGTGTCAGGGAAAATGGACTAGGAAGGAATCCACCCCCAAAATACCATCCTGGCAAGAAACATCCAGGATGCTGGAGAAACTTCAGGGACTGTGCAGCCCTGTAGTTAAAGGCTTGGCTTCCAAAAGAAGAAAATGCCACATTATCACACCATGAGCCTGAGAAAGAAGACTGAGAACTATGTGGACTAATTACTACTTCAAGGGCAGAGAGATTCAGAAACCACTGAAATAATGTTGAATCGGGGGCTATTACGCTTATTAACTTTTCCCCTCTCTAAAAACACTTTCACAAATAGCTGGTCCATGGAGAACAGCCTCCATTCAGGGGTGGGTGAAACTGAGAAAGAACTAAGCAAAGCATCTATGCCAAGACATTCCCAACGAAAGACCAGCAACAGAAAAGCAAAATTATACCACATGGTAAATCACATTTTGTAAGTAAACAATGGAAGCAGAGAACAATAAAAATTGCAGCCTTTGTGAAATAGCTGCTCAAAAAAGCAATGATAGGCGATGAAGACTGAGCAAACTGATTTCAAGAACATTACTGAAAGAGAAAAAGAAGACGTGTAATGAGAATTCAGTTACTATTAACCTAAATAGGGGTGATTGGTCAAAGCTCTGAAAATATACAAGATCCAATTAGAAAAGAACGGAATACAAATAAACAAACAAAATTAGAGCTATGGAAAGTAGTATGTAACAAACTAGTGTTTGTAGATAAGAGAATAAATAAACCTAGAAAAATTTAAATATAGAATCAAAGAAAAAAGGTTAAAATGAAGAAAGACCTGTATTAACACATTAAAGAGACTCATTGTCTCAATGGGCAGTGAGGGAGGGGATTATTAATTCCAGGCTAATCAGGATTACTGAATTACTGTGCTACAATGACAAAGAATTCTAAGGGAACTTAAGTAAAAGATTAAGTCACCTATAAAAAAGATTTAAAATTTTAGTTCAACTCAGACTTAGCAATGACAACATTCAAGGCAAAAAACTGAGGAGCAATCTTTATAATGTTCTCGGGACTATATCAGAACACAGGACAAATATGTTACTCCACTATATATGCCAACCTGACATTCAAAGTACACAAGTAACAGATATCTATTATCAAGTAAGCAAAACTCAGTAAATAAAGTACACAATATTCCTTCCAGAGAATAAACTGGAACCAAGTAAGGTATGCATTGAGGGTTTTTTGGTTAAAATTAGTGATGAGCAGTAAGTCCAGAAACTGTAATGCCTGAGCTTAATTATGGTTGTTGCTGAAAACAAAACAAATGTTAAAAATTAGGAATAAATATAAACTATAGTAAAATTAACAAAAACTTTGGAAATTAAAAGAGGGGGAAATGAAAATAAAGAGATTTTTCTCAACTTATATAACGTAAGTAGATTTATGGTTTATGTTATAAATACTTAAGTATACCACTTAATAGCTAAAATAATGAAAATGATAATAAAACCAGAAAATTTGTAGGTAGAGGAAAGCAGGCTGGAGAAGGTTTATGTGTGCCAATTATTGTCTCTTTCTTATTCAGGAGTCAATTTAAACTGGTTGTATTAGGCCATTCTTGTGTTGTTATAAAGAAATACCCGAGACTGGGTAATTTATAAAGAAAAGCTATTTAATTGGCTCATGGTTCTGCAGGCTATACAGATATGGTGCCAGCATCTGCCCAGCTTCTGGGGAGGAGTTTTGCTGAAGCAGCAAGCCAAGTCAGGGCATGCATGTCACATGGGAAGAGCAGTAGCAAGAGAAAGAAGAGAATGAGGAGGCCCTAGGCTTTTAAAGAACCAGATCTTATGTGACCTGAGCGAGCAAGAACTAACTTATTGCAAAGGGGATGGTGCTAAACCATTCCTAAGGATTCACCCCTATGATCCAATCATCTCCCACCAGGTCCCACCTCCAACACTGGGGATTACATTTCAACATGACATTTGTCAGAGACAAATATCCCAACTTATATCACAGGTTGAATTTTAAAACTCAAAACATACAGCTTAAAGAATAAAATATAGAGTTTTAAAGATAACCTCTAGAAAAACTAAAAATACATTATATTTAACAACATCAGAAATGAAAAAATCAGATATATAATGAAAGCTAAAAGTGATAGAAATTTTAAAAATTGGAAGCCTATGTATGTAAAGTAAATGGCAAATAGCTGGCAAATCAGTAAAGGCAAGGTGAAACATGCATAATACAAGAAAATGTCTCATATTTGATTTTAAAATAAATATGTATATATATATAGCAGGGACCACAATGTTATTGTCAAAATAGATCCTAAAGGAATGAGTGACAGAAAATAAAGTGCTAAGCAGATTCACTGTGCAGTGGATACCACCTCAGTTCACTGTATCTTGGGCTGACATTTCTTCAACTTGCACTAGTCTTTTGAGAATACTTGTAGAAATTAAGTGAAGCACATTTGTTATTCACAAGCAGGCAGCAAGGGACAGTAGAAACCTGGAATTTGGGTGAGCCAGTCTTCCAAGGCTCAGGAAGCTACGCAGGGCAGATGGACTTTCATCTGTGCGGGCCCCATTTGCACTTCAGCTCAGGGAATCCAAATAGCAATCTTCCCTGGGTGTTATACTCTAGGGATAATATGACATGCTGGGCTAATGCATTGAAGGACATCCTGTTTCTGAAAAGAACTAGAACAGAGCCTGAGCTCTCTTAGCAAGTCTCTCCTTATCTCAGGATGTTGCATTCTGAGCACATTTTACACTTATTATTGAAAACTACAAGCAATATAAAGGGAAAAACTGGATTGGTCCAAGGCCACCCAGAGGGTTGCCCTGCAAAAAGTAATTTATAATGTACAATCTTTAATGAAAATATAAGGATCATAGTATTTTTTCTAACTGAAGTAACTTCATATAACATAATGTTTATGTATTTAAAGTGTATAGTTCAGTAACATTGAGTACATTCTCAATGTTGTACAACTATCACCTCTATATAGTTCCAAAACCTTTTCATCACACCCAAGGGTGACCTCATGCCAATTATGCAGTCAAATTCTAGTCCTAGCTCCCTACCACTGCTGACAAATACTAGCCTGATTTCTATAGCATTTACGTATTTGGGATATTCTAAATAGGCGGACAAATAAGATACGTCCTTCTGTGGCCAGCTTCTTTCAGTCAGCATAATGTGTTCCAGGTTCATTCATGTTATAGCTCATGTCAGTGCATCATTCCTTTTTTATGGCTAAATAATATTTTATTAAATAGATATACCACATTTTATTTGCATTTCCATATATTGGGGTACATCTGGGTTGTTTCCACCTTTGGCTCTTGTGAATAGTGCTGCTGTATATATTTGTGTACATGGATTTGAATATTTATTCTTAGTTTTGGGGGGTATATATCTAGAAGTAGAATTGGCCATTCATATGGTAATTATCTCTGTTTAAAGTTTAAGGATGCACCAAACTGTTATTTACAGTGGTTTTACAGTGGTTTCACTACTTTAAATTCCCACTACCAAAATAAGCTTCCAGTCTCCACATCCTCACCAATGCTTGCAATTTTCCTTTTTTTTATTTTTTTTTTGATGATGGCCATCTTAGTGGATGTGATGTGTCTCATTATGGTTTTGAGTTTTCATTTTCCAGATGATTACTGATGTTGAGCATCTTTTCATGTGCTTTTTTGTATACCTACATTGGAGTATTGTATACCTGAGAATGTGGCCTATTTTTAAAATTAGGCTTTTTGTGCTCAATTATAAGAGTATTATACATTTTCAAAATACTTGACCCTTATATATATGTTTTGAAAATATTTGACCCTTATCATATATATGATTTGCAAATATTTCCTCCAGTTCTGTAGGTTGTCTATGCTAGCATTATCTGATGCACAAAAGTTTTAATTTTGATTAACTCTATATTGTCTTTTTTATTTTATGCACTTTTTAAGGATTTAATGTTGAAATGTTTTTGATTTTATATTCATTGCAAAATCCAAGGTAATGAAGCTTTCCCCCCATATTATCTTCTACAAGTTTTACATTTTTAACTCTAACGTTTAAATCTTTGGTGTATTTGGGTTAATTTTTGTACACTGTGAAATAGGGACCTAAATTTATTTTTTTGTATGTGGGTTTCTAGTTGTCCCACCACCGTTTGTTGAATAGACTATTATTTCTTGATGACTAATGTTGGCAGCCTTGTTGAATACCAGTTGAACATAGATGTATGGATTTAATTGTTTGAATTTCAATTATGTTCCATCACTTTGTCTTTTTTATCCTGATGTCAGTACCGCATCTTCATTATTGTATATTTTGTAGCAAGTTTTAAAATTAGAGTGTGAATCTTCCAACTTTGACCTTTGTTGTCAAGATTTGGCTGTTTGTGGTATCTTTGAATTACATATGCAATTTAGGCTCAGGATTCTCATTCTGAAAAAAGAAAGGCTATTATAATTTTAATACAGATTGCATTGAATATGTCAATAGTTTTAAGAAATATTGCCAATTTAAAAACATGAAGTCTTTCAATTCATAAACACACATATCTTCATTTACTTAGTGCTTCTTTAATTTCTTTTAGACATCATTACCAGTTTCAGTGTGCAAGCCTTGCATCTTATTGGATAAATTTATTCCTAAAATATTTTTGATGCTATTGTAAATAGATTTTTAAATTTCATTTTCAGATTCTTCACTACTAGGGTATAGAAATAAAAATGAATTTTTGTGTTAATTGTGTATCTTGCAATTTTGCAGAATTTGTTTATTACTTCTGTTTCTTGAAGTTCCATTACTGCTTCATTGGATGATTCAGAGAAGATAGTTAAATTCAAATTCTAGTTCACCCAACCTACTAGCTATGTGATCTTGGGCCAGCTGCATAAATTCTGAGTATCTCAATTTCCTCAAATTTAAAATGCACCTAACAGCACCTATTGAATAACCATTGAATATTAGCACTTACTTCAATGGTTACTACTAGAATTAAGTACTATTTATAAAGAACTTAGAATTAAGCACATAGTGAGCATTATGTGTTAAATAATTGAAGAGCATTAGAATTAATAAAGAGCACTCTAGAAAAATATAGAGGTAATTAACACACCAGGGAATTATATTTACTTATTAGCCAACAACAGATGAAATAGCTCCAATAAAATTAAGTATAGAGAGGAGTTGAATAATATTTGCATAGCAGGTTACAAATATACAGATATATGTTAATGTATTTATAATACCTACACTGTACACAGAATAACCTTTGCAAGTGCTCAAGAAATATTTTTGTGTATGTATTTAGGTATTTTGCCAAGATTACCTAAAAGTTTTTAATAATGAAATAATAAAAACAACGTTTAGCAAAAATATAAATTAAAAACAGGCCAAGAATAAATAAAAACACCAACTAGATGTTTAAAGCCTATATGTTAAAAAATTCTAGCTCATAAAACAAATAAAAAATAAATATAAAGGAAATAAAAAAGAGTGAAATACTACTAGTCAGATCTTTTTTGACACTGGTAAAAATGTTCAGACAAAAATGTAATAAAGTTATACACCTAAGTTTCAAGAAAAAAATAGAAATTAAGGTGATCATTGAGCTTATGAAATCATTATAAGAATAGAAAAAAAATGGAGAAGAAAATAATTGACAAAAGCAAAAAATTTATAAAATGGAAATCAGGGAAAAGGACAAAATTTAAGCACAAATTTTATTAGAAAAATTAAAGGCAGAATATAAAAATTATTTTTATTATTTTACTTTTTAAAATCACTTCATTGAGATATAATTGACATTAAGAAAACTGTACATACTTAATATGTACATCTTAATGAGTCTGGGGTTAAGTATACCCATGAAACCATCACCATCATCAAACTTGTAATCAAATCTATTACTTCCCAGAGTTTCTTCATGCCTCTTTTATTATTACTGTTGTTTTTTTTAACACCAAATGTAAGATCTGCCTTCCTAGTAAGTTTAAATATACAATACAGTATTGTTAGCTATAGGCACTATGTTGTATAGCAGAGCTCCAGAACTTGTTTTTCTTGCATAGTGGAAACTTTGTATACCTTAACAATTTTCCTCCCATTTCCCCCCTCTTTCAGGCACTGGCAGCCACCATTTTTCTACTCTTTGATTCTCTGAGTTTGAATATTTTAACTTCTACATAGGAGAGACATTATACAGTATTTGTCTTTCTGCATCTGCTTTATTTCACTTAATATAATGCCCTCCAGTTCATCTGTGGTATCACAAATGGCAGAATTTCACCAAAATTTAGTATATGTCATGATTTCTTCACTCATCCATCAATAAACATTTAGATTGTTGCTACATCGTGAATATTGTGAATACTTCAATAAATATGGGAGTTGAGCAAACTATTCAGGATCCTGATTTCAGTGACTTTGGATTTGTACCCAGAAATGGGATTGCTGGATCATATGGTAGTCCTATTTTTAACTTTTTGAGGAATCTTCATATTGCTTTTGATAACGATTATACTCATTTACAATCCCACCAACACTGTACAAGTGTTCTTTGTTTGCATCCTTTGTTTTTCTGAATAACAGTCATTCCAGAAGGTGTAAGGTTATAACTCATTGTGATTTTGGTTTGCATTTTCCTTATGATTAGTGATTTTGAGCATTTTTAAATATATCTATTGGCCACTTGTATATGTTCTTTTGAAAATGTCTCTTCAGGTCTTTTGCTCATTTTTATATGGGTTATTTGGGTTTTTTGCTATTCAGTTGTATGAGCTCCTTCTGTATTTTGGATATTACCCCTTTGCAGAGGGGAATATCCAAAGAATTGTAGTTTGCAAAGGAGAAAACTATATAACTTAATAAGTGCTAAAAAAATAGCAGTTGTTGTTATAAGTCCATTAATTAAAACAAACACACACATACAGACACTCTATCTGAAATAAGGATGAATGTTGCAATAGTTTGTGACATTTTTAAGGAAGAACTGACTAGTAAATGAAAACTTAAAATACATTATCTCGACAATATTAGCATCATGAAAACACAAATTTTTTAAAATAGTATTTAAAATATTCTGGTACTACCAAGTAATCTATGCAAGCAATATATAAATAAGAATATATTTGGCAGATTGCATTTCTGCAAAATTCTGAGGAATCAACCGGAATGTAATTAGAAACTGTAGGAAACTCTATTAAACACATATATCAAGAATATCAGTTATTTGTATATAGAACAAACAAATCTAATGAGAAATGACCACATTTGTAACAGAAAGTGGAAGGAAGGAAGGAAGGAAGGAAAGAAGGAAGGAAAGAAAGAAAGAAGAAAGAAAGAAAGAAAATGTAGAGAAGAGATGACAGATATATATGATTGCAGCGTATTTAAGTTGTATGCAGAATTATGCAGTAGTCCCCCCTTTATCTGTGTTATTGCTTTCTGTGATTTCAGTTGCTCATAGTACAGTACAATAAGATTTTAAAATAAAGACTGCATTCAGATAACTTTATTATATTACATTATTATAAATGTTATTTTATTATTAGTTATTGCTGTTGGTCTCTTACTGTGCCTAATTTATAAATTAAACTTTATTATAGGTATGCATATATAGGAAAAAGTGTAGTATGTTTAGAGTTTGGTACCATCTGTGGTTTCAGGCATCCCCTTGGGGTCTTGGAATGTATCCCTGAGAAAAAGGGGAACTACTATATAAAGGAAATTTGAAAAGTTTTGTAGGATATAAAGTAAAACTTAAATAGAACCACACAACTTGTTTTTTTACTCTAAGTCCTTAATATTTAAATATATCATTTCTCTCCTAAATTATTTTGAGATTTAATAGTATCAAATAGTTTTTGGCACTCAGTTCTAACATTAAATTTCTTCACAAAAAAATTCAAAATGATTCAAAAGGCCAGAGTAGTCTGAAAGAAATCTTTAAAGGAGATGTAGTTTATCACATAAAGAAAAATATTATAAAACTTTAATAATTAAAATAGGTTTATGTTGGCACATAAACAGGTAGGCATATTAATGGCACCATTAGAAAATTGAGAAATATCCATGAACAGAGAAGTATAATATTTGATAAATTGTGATTCTGAATTAGTGAAGAAAACACAAGTGCTATACCAATGTTGCAATATAAAACTAGCCATCGCTAAGAAATGTTAAACATTAATTGCAAGTAAATCAAATATTTAAATATTAAAATTCTCATCTATAATAGTGCTAGAAGAAAACAATATTTTAAAATAATTTCAAACTGAGGAAATCCTGTATAAGCAAAATAATCATTTTAGATAGAAATTTGTCACTTATAAAGTCAAAAAGAGAAGTAATATTTACCCATGTAATTGCAGATAGTAATAGTATATATATTTTTTACTGCTGTATAGTATACGATAGCTTGAATGTAATACTTATTTTATATGTGGTTGCTTCCAGTTTTTGGCTTTTACGAGTAAAGATATTATAGACGTTCTTATATCTGTCTTTTGGTGAACATGTCCACTCATCGATAACAATCCTTGTTACCATATTGGTAAACTTTTTATTTATTCATTGATGTTTGTGTGTTGATATCTCCATGTGGTTTGCTTTGCATGTTTATGATTACTAATGATGTTGACAATTTTTTATATAATGATTGTCTATTTTGATGTATTGTTTTGTGATGTATCTCAAGTATTTTAACTATTGAATATTTGGACTTTCCATCTTTTACTATTGGTTTTGCATTGGTATGTTTTCACAGTGCTGATAAAGACATACCTAAGACTAGGCAATTTACAGAAGAAAGAAGTTTAATGGACTTACAGTTCCACATGGGTGGGGATGCCTCACAATCATGGTGGAAGGTGAAAGGCAAGGAAAAGCAAGTCATGTCTTACATGGATGGCAACAGGCCAAAAGAGAGAGCTTATGCAGGGAAACTTCCATTTCTGAGACCATCAGATCTCTTGAGACTCATTCACTATCACGAGAACAGTGCAGGAAAGACCTGTGCCCATAATTCAATCACCTCCCACAGGGTTTCTCCCACGACACATGGAAATAGTGGGAGTTACAATTCAAGTTGAGATTGATTGCCAAACCATATCTGGTTTATAGGAGTTAATTATATAATCTCATTATAAGTCCTTTTCCAGTTGTATGTATTTTCAATGTCTTCTTCCAATCCTTGAGTTCCTTTCCATATTTTTAATGATGTCTTTTAATAAACAGAAAGTCTTAAATTTAGTAAAGCTTATTTCAGTTATCTATTCCTGTGTAACTACTTACCACAAAAATGAATAACTTAAAGCATTGCATTATTTACTCTCATTTCACATTTTGTACAGAGCATGGTGGTCTCTGGTAGTTGAACTTCTTATGTGACAGTTTACTTCCCATAGCACAAAAGAGGCACAATATCATATTCTCTATATTCGATTGATTTAAGCAAACCATATTGTGATAATTGTGCAAAGACAGGTACAAAAATTTTCAATGTAGCTTGTTTGTATTAGCAAAACTCTGGAAATAAATCAAATGTTCATTAAGATAGCACTCAATAAATATATTATAATACATTTGTGTAATATAATATGATCTTATTTAATGATATGGAATGAGTCTAAATTTATGCTGTCTTTATAACTGAAATAGAGCACTGTATGAGGTAAAATTTATATATACATGACTCTGACTATTTTTTGTTAAAAATATAAATGTGTTTGTGCATATTCATAGGATAATTCTGGGAGGATGCATAAGATAATATTAATGGTGTTTACATATCCAAAAGTGCCCTGTAGAATCTTGTACAGAAAAGAAACTTACATTTAATCCTCTTTTAATTTTTTCTTCATATGCAAATATTAATTTTCTACTAGAATATTAGAATTTAAAATATGTAAATGTAACATTTTAACATATGAATTTTAGCAAACTGTCTTAGCCCAAGCCATTGTACCGTAAAACATAGACTGAGTATCTTATACCACAGATACTTATTTTTCACAATTGTAGTGACTGACGTTTGATATCAGAGTACCAGCATGTCTCAGTTTTAGTGAGGGCTCTTTTCCTGGCTTGGAGATGGCTGCTAATCATGCTTACATGGTGGTAAGAAAGAGCTCTGGTGTCTTTTCCTTGCCTTATAAGGGCATTAATTCCATCATGAGTCCCCTACCCTCATGATTTTACCTAAAGCAAATTACTTCCCAAAAACATCACCTTCAAATACCGTAACACTGAGGACTAGGGCTTCATCATATGAATTTTGGGGGGGAACACAAACACTCAGTTCATAACACAAAGTAAATGGTGCTACATGTTTGCATGTGTGTGCATATGCAAATATATGTTTCATAAACATATATATAATACTACATATAACAACATATATCTAACAAGATGTTGCCATTTTTTGTTTGTTTTAATTTTACAATTTAAAGTTATGCATATATGCTTCTGAATATATAAAGGAAGAAAATAATTGGATGGTGATAATAAAAACAAGATGAGAATCCCAGAAGATTTTCAAAATAATCAGAAATACCCGCAAGCCAAAAAAAAAATTACTCTGACATTTTCAATGGCTTTAGGAAGTTATAGAACTCTTTGAAATTAGTGTATTGATACACTGGAATTTATATTGAATTGCATGTGAAAATATCCACAAAATAGTGCATACATTTTGTGACACCACAGAATATGAGATAGGCGTGATATAGGTGTATCACTGTTTCTCCTAAGACAGTATTCGTTAAGGAGTGTAGTTTGGTTACTGATACGGTTTGACTGTGTCCCCACCCAAATCTCATCTCAAATTATAGCTCCCATAAACCCCACATATTGTGGGAAGGACCTAGTGGGAGGTAATTGAATCATGGGGGCTGGTTTTTCCCATGTTGTTCTCATGATAGTGAATAAATCTAAAATATACGATGGTTTTATAGAGGGCAGTTCCCCTGCACCTGCTCTCTTGTCTGCTCCACGTAAGACGTGACTTTGCTCCTCATTCACCTTCCATCATGGTTGTGTGGCCTCCCCAATCATGTGGAACTGTGAGTCAATTAAACATTTTCCATGTATAAATTACCCAGTCTCAGGTATGTCTTTATTAACAGTGTGAAACAAACTAATACACTTACTTTTCTTCACTGTGGAAATTTAACCTTGACTTAAGGCCAAAGGAACCTCCCAGTCTTGTGTTCTATATGCCACATTGCATCCCATGGGAATTAAGATGTGAACAGATATTTTTAAGACATTTATGAGATCTATTTATTTACTTGTTATATAAAAATATAATCATTAAAATACGGTAGTCATTGAGATTCTCATGTTAACTTCCAGTTTCTCTACAAGAATCTGGTGTAAACAGTGGCCTGTCTTCAATGTTTTCTTGTTGTATTTTCCATTCTTATCTTGCTCATATATAATTATGTTAATCCAATTTATCATTTTATTCATCTTTATCAAAATGTCAGGTCATTTCTTACTGCATAGCATACAACAAAGCTTTATGCTCTATCGTAGAGGCTTTAATTATTACTTTACACCTAATTTTTGAGTCAGTCTCAAATGTGAGCTCTAAAAGTTATAAAACACTTGTTTTTTCCTTGCTATTTAGAATTCCCCAATAAGTAGACATTAATATTGATGAGATGTACAGTATAGTACTACTTTACTGCTTTATCAATATAGTTTCCTCCAATAGATTGGTTTTTAGTCATTTAAAAATTTGGGGGGTTGGAAAAGAAGAAAGAGCAGGGACATGTTAGTGATTTTATTTTAAATATAAGAAACTTGTAATATGACTTAGTATTCAAATAAAATTGTTGAAAATGCAGATTGGAAAAGTAAATGAAAGCTGTAAGTTTAGCCTGAAGCAGAGCTGTGAGGCAAGCTAGGAAAGATATGCCTTCTGTGGACATTTGCCTGTGGGCAAAGTCTTTTGTTACAGCTGCTACATGAGCAGGTGAGTCACCAACTAGCCTCTATTAGCAATTGTAAAATGCCAAGATTTGACTTCTTACCCTTTTTTCTCTGTAACCTGTCTCTATAGCTGGGTGGGGAAAATAAAGTTATAGCCTTGGGAAAGAAAATTGTTCACATTCTACAGCTTTCAACTTTAGAAATTCTGAGCAAGTGCCTGTGTGTTGCAGAGGTTTTGATTAGAAATTAAGAGAATAAAATCACTCTTTTTGGTTCCTGTGATCCTTTGTGATTACAATAACATTGTATTTATTTGCATTATGATGAATAAAGTCATATTAGCTGAGTGAACCAGGAAAGTCTAGACTCAAAAAGCTAGACCAAAATTATGACATAAAGTCAGATGCAAAATGAATTTTCACTTTTTTCATTGCTTCACATATATTATTTACTGTAGCAAACATATATAATATGAAAACATAAATGTCACATTTTGTCTCTTCATTGAAAAGAATATGTTCTAGCTCCAGGCTGCTGAAAAGAAAATTAGTAAAATGATAACCTAGTTACTTTAGTTTAAACAAAGAAACTGAGTGTTTTGATGCAGTTTTTGTTATTTAATGAGGAAAAAAACTATTTTATGCTTTGGTTACTCTGCATTGCAAATGTGAAAATTGATGGTGAGAATCAATGGACATGCTAAATTATAAATAAAATAATTGTGATGCAATTTTCAAACAAAAAGTACCAAGGCAAATAAAGTAAGAGCATTCACGATGTATGTTTGGTGTTATGAAGGCACTTACGGAATTAATTGCCTGATTCTGAATTATATGACTGTGTGTAAACACATTGCTTACATAGCTAAAAAAGGCATTTCTCAAGACATCGGTGTAAATGTTTAAATCGTACATTCAGTGCATAAAATAAAGCAAGTATAATAGGCGATGAAAAATGTCTTTCATTCTTGACATAAGAGGTTGCTACAAACAACTCTATGCACGTAAACCAGTAAACCTGGAAGAAATGGATAAATTCCTGGACACTTATACCCTCCCAAGCCTAAACCAGGAAGAAATCAAAACCCTGGATAGACCAATAACAAGGGCTGAAGTTGAGGCAGCAATTAATAGCCTATCAACCAAAAAAGCCCAGGTCCAGATGGATTCACAGTCGAATTCTACCAGACATACAAAGAGGAGCTGGTACCATTCCTTCTGAAACTATTCCAAACAATCCAAAAAGAGGGAATCCTTCCTAAATCATTTTATGAGACCAACATCATCCTGATACCAAAACCTGGCAGAGACTCAGCAAGAAGAGAAAACTTCAGGCCAATATCCATGATGAACATAGATGCAAAAATCTTCAATAAAATACTGGCAAACTGACTGCAACAGCACATCAAAAAGCTTATCCATCACGATCAAGTAGGCTTCATCCTGGGGATGCAAGGCTGGTTCAACATACACAAGTCTATAAACGTAATCCATCACATAAACAGAACCAAAGACAAAAACCACGCGATTATCTCAACAGATGCAGAGAAGGCCTTTGACAAAATTCAACAGTGCTTTATGCTAAAAACTCTCAATAAACTAGGTATCAGCTGAAGGTATCTCAAAATAATAAAAGGTATTTACAACAAACCAACAGCCAATATCATACTGAATGGGCAAAAACTGGAAGCATTTCCTTTGAAATCAGGCACTAGACAAGCATGCATTCTCTCACCACTCCTATTCAATATACTATTGGAAGTTCTAGCCAGAGCAATCAGGCAAGTAAAAGAAATAAAGGATATTCAATTAGGAAAGGAGGAAGTCAAATTGTCTCCATTTGCAGATGACATGATTGCAAATTTAGAAGACCCCATCATCTCAGCCCAAAATCTCCTGAATCTGATAAGCAACTTCAGCAAAGTCTCAGGATACAAAATCAATGTGCAGAAATCACAAGCATTCCTATACACCAATAACAGACTTAAAGAGAGCTAAATCAAGAATGAACCGCCATTCACAATTGCTACAAAGAGAATAATATACCTAGGAATATAACTAACAAAGGATACAAAGGATCTCTTCAAGTAGAACTACAAACCACTGCTCAAGGAAATAAGAGAGGACACAAACAGATGGAGAAACATTCCATGCTTATGGTTAGGAAGAATCAATATTGTGAAAATGACCATATTGCCCAAAGTAATTTATAGATTCAATGGTATCCCCATCAAGCTACCTATGACCCTCTTCACAGAAATGGAAAAAACCACCTTAAACTTCATATGGAACCAAAGGAGAGCCCGTATAGCTGAGTCAATTCTAAGCAAAAAGAACAAAGCTGGAGGCATCATGCTACCTGACTTCAAACTATACTACAAGGCTACAGTAATCAAAACAGCATGGTACTGGTACCAAAAGATATATAGACCAATGGAACAGAACAGAGGCTTTGGAGGCATCTACAACCATCTGATCTTTAACAAACCTGAGAAAAACAAGCAATGGGGAAAGGATTCCCCTGTTTAATAAATGGTGTTGGGAAAACTGGCTAGCCATGTGCAGAAAGCAGAAACTGGATCCCTTCCTGACACCTTATGCTAAAATTAACTCCAGATGGATTAAAGACTTAAACATACAATCTAACACCATAAAAGCCTAGAAGAAAACCTAGGCAAAACCATTCAGGACATAAGCATAGGCAAGGACTTCATGACTAAAACACAAAAAGCATTGGCAACAAAAGACAAAATAGACAAATGGGACCTAATTAAACTCCAGAGCTTCTGTAAAGCAAAAGAAACAATCATTAGAGTGAACCGGCAACCAACAGAATGGGAAAAAATTTTTGCAATCTACCCATCTGACAAAGGGCTAATATCCAGAATCTACAAAGAACTAAAGCAGATTTACAAGAAAAAAACAAACAAACCCATTCAAAAATGGGTGAAGGATATGAACAGACACTTTTCAAAAGAAAGAGATATATGAGGCCAACAAACATGAAAAAATGCTCATCATCACTGGTCATTAGAGAAATGCAAATCAAAACCACATTAAGATACCATCTCACACCAGTTAGAATGGCGGTCATTAAAAAATCTGGAGACAGCAGATGCTGGAGAGGATGTGGAGTAATAGGAACACTTTTACACAGTTGGTGGGAGTGCAAATTAGTTCAACCATTATGGAAGACAGTGTGGTGATTCCTCAAGGACCTAGAAATAGAAATTCCATTTGACCCAGCAATCCCATTGCTGGGTATATATCCAGAGGATTATAAATCGTTCAATTTTAAGGACACCTGCATGCGTATGTTCGTTGCGGCACTGTTTACAATAGTAAAGACCTGGAACCAACCCAAATGCCAATTGATGATAGACTGGACAGGGAAAATGTGATACATATACACCATGGAATAATATGCAGCCACAAAAAAATGATGAATTTGTGTCCTTTGTAGGGACGTGGATGAACCTGGAAACCATCATTCTCAGCAAACTGACACAAGAACAGAAAATCAAACACCACATGTTCTCACTCATGGACACAGGGAGGGAAGCATCACACACTGGGGTCTGCTGGGGGAACTAGGGGAGGGACAGTGGGGGGGTAGGGAGTTGGGGAGGGGATAACATGGGGAAGAATGCCAGATATAGGTGATGGGGATGGAGGCAGCAAACCACATTGCCATGTATGTACCTATGCAACAATCCTGCATGTTCTTCACATGTACCCTAGAACCTAAAGTGCAATAAAATATATATTTAAAAAAAACTTCTTACTTATTTTATGACAGACCTATTAAATAAGAATTAATAATAATGAAATACAAAACCAATCTATTTCAGCAATAAGCTGAATATCACATTGTATTGACAAACAGTCCTGTATATGCTACTTTCCTAGCTATATTATTTTGACAGCTATATTTCTCCTTTATTAAAAATACTCATAACAAATTTAGAATTAAGCTAGAATAAATAAATAGCCTTTGTGAAGTCATAGTAGTATTTAATGTAAAAAATTCCTTTATGTTAATTCAAATCCTGCGTTATAAAGAATATGTAGCAGAACTAGATGAATCTACAGGGGTTTTTGAGATTAATGGAACTCAATGGAGAAGTAATGAAATGATATTAGAGGATAAATAATCCAGAGAAGCTTCATAACAGTGGCTCTTAATCTGGACCCTTTCATAAAAATCCCCTACTGTAGCTAGGGCTACCATCACAAACCATGACACGCTGGGTGGCTTAAACAACAGAAATTGATTTCTCACAGTTCTGGAAGCTGGGAAGTTGATGGTCAGGTACTGAAAAGGTAAATTTCATTTTGAGGCTTATTTTCTCAGTTTTTAGGTTGGTGCCATCTCTCTGCATGCTCACATGACTACTCTATTCATGGGTGGGAGAGAGATAACAAGCTCCCTTATTTAAAGCAGTAACCACATCAGGAGGGCCACATCCTCACCACCTCATCTAACACTAATTATCTCCCAAACACCCCATCTTTAAATATCGTCACATTGGAGATTATGGCTTCAATATATGAATTTTGAAGGGATACAACCATTCAGTCCATAACATTAACTGAGGAGACTTTTAAAAAATACTAATACTTTAGTAGAACTCTCAGATACACTGATTTCGTTGGTCTGGGAGTAGATTAGACAAAAGGATTTTTGAAAATTCCACAGGTGAGTCTAATATCCAGCCAAATTTGAGAACTACTCATCTGTAACAGAAAGACCACATTTTTAATACATTATCAATGTGACTTATTTCAACTGAAACATGTCTTTCTTATTTTCTTACATTTTTGACATAGTTTAAAACTTACAGAAATGTTGCAAGAACAGTAACAAAATGTCCTATATACATTTCCACAGATTCTCCAAGTGTTAATATAATCACCACATTTTCTCTATCCTTCTCTCTGTGTGTCTGTGTCTGTTTGTCCCTTTCTGTACACACACACACACACACACACACACACACAGAGAGAGAGAGAGCAAGAAAGAGAGAGAGAGAGAGAACAAAGATGCAGCCATGATACTCCTTTATCACTTTAAGTACTTCAAGAACATAATTTTATATAATCATAGTATAATTATCAAAAATAAGGAAATTCACATTAATACTGATGGAGTTGGCTACACAATATACACCACTTCTGCGTAAGAAATATTTGGAACTGAAGGCACTTAAACAGAAGGTGCAAGAAAATTATTGACCTTCATTCTGTTTCTTAAAAGCAAGAAATGAAATACCCATGTTGAAGATATCCTCCTTATACTGGCATATATGATTCTTATTATCAAGACAAGAATTTGAGGTCAAGAGAAATCTGTTAATTGGATAAGAAACGACTAGAAAAACAACCCTTTCTAGTGGTTTCTTTACCCAATTAACGACTCTAGTGCAAGTCCCTTTGCCCTGCCACATTTTCACAATTTGCTTCACTTTTTCCAGTGCAGTATTTAAGTTCAACACCAGCTGTGACTTTGGGTCCTCGTCTCCTTATAAAGGTTCCTGTGCCACACATAAAGTTTGTATCAAATAAATCTGTAGGCTTTTCTTCTATTGATCTGTCTTATGCCACTTTCATTTTCAGGCCCACCCAAAAGCCCTAAGCAGATAGAAATAAAACCTTGTCTCTTCTACATGGCAATCTTATTACTGATCAACAAATAGTGTTAAATTTTGCCAATTGTTTCAAAAATGATATTTATGATACCCTACCATTTTTGGAGATCATCATTAGTCTTCTTTTCATAATTAGTGGAATTTCCTAATGTATTGTTTTCATGAATATTATGTTTTGAAATTTTGAATTATTTATGTGAGAAAGGTCTGTCATTTTCTTTTCTTTATATTGACTTTTGAAAAGAAATAGGATATTTTCTTTAATGTCAGTTCTTGAAAAGTATATGAACTATTACAACATCTTATTTAAATTTTGTTATAATTTCCTCATGAAATCATCTTGGCCTGCTGTGTTTTCTGTGTGTAGTTTTTAAATAGCTTTCTCTAAATTTCTTGAAGTCAAATTGGTCTGTTTAAGCTTTCTGTCCCTCTTGATGTCCATTTGGGTAATTGTAATTACTTAGAAAATAATCCATTGTATCAAAATGTCATATCTCCCTATATAGGTGTTTGTAAAATGTTCTCATAAGTTTTAAAAAAGTCTTATTTTTCCCCTTGCAATTTCTTATTTTATATTTTTGTGCTTTCTCTTTTTTTCTAGATTAAATTAGCTCATCTAATTTGTTGTTTTTAAAATATATACTGGAATGTTAATTTATTAATTTTACCAAATCTGTTTCTATTCTCTATCACTTTAATTTTTGCTGTAATTTTTATTATTTTCTGCCTTCTGCCTTCTTATGATTTACGTTCTGTTTCCTTTTCTAGGTTTTTAAAGTGGCTATTTAATTAATTAATTTTTATTCTTTTTTATCATAAGAAGCATATTAAATTATACAGTTTTCTCTGATCATTTGTTTTAATGGAATTCCACAAGTTCAGATATGTGTTCAGATAGGTGTTTTGATATCTTTTTAAAAAATTATGTAATGTAAATTTTATTCTTTCCTTTGGCCTGAGAATTGTTTTGTAATTCTTTTAAAGTTTCCAGTTGAAAAGATCTTGTATTTTCTAAGTATTTTTTGTAATAGTTATCTTATTTGTAATATTTATAGTTTAAACTATCAAATAATTATTTATATTTATAATTTAAACTACGAAATAATTTGTTTTACCTCAGTACAATTAATATCAAGAAGTCATATCTATTTCTTTTGAATTTCAGCTATGACTAAAGAAACTCCTTTCCAACTGAAAAGCAGAAGCTAGAAAAGACTTCATATTGGGGATACTAAACAGTGTGAAGACTGGGGTGCCCCATCTGGTAACATTTAGGGTCTACGACTGAATGATTAGCAAGTTGAAGATGTGGAACATGAGAGACTGTCATATAGCCTACAGAAGAGGAAGAGATGCAAATTCCTCACCAAAGGTAAAGACCCAAAGATATAAAGCTGCAATCTGAGTCCTGTCCACTTGCTTTTATTTGTTTGGTGACGCGGTGGGCTGTCAGAGCAGAGACTTAGGCTCCCAGGCCAAATTGCCTGTGTTCAATACGTTGTTTCAATGCTTAGTAATTGTTACTATGTCATGACTGCCTTAATCTTCCTCTCTCAAATCTTCAGTGTTCACTTTGTGCCAGACCAAACTAAAAACTAGACATATGAGGGTGAACAAAACAGACAAGGAACCCCTGCTCATGGAGCTGATGGTTTCCTAAGCTGGTGGAGCAATCACAAATTTACATTACCTCAAAAAATTAACCCTCTCTTGCTTTGCTTTTGCCTTTAACGGCATATCACAGTTTCTTCTGGTTGTTGCCATGACATTTATTAAATATAAGTTTCTTCTATTCTGTATGACTAAAAAGATGTTTCGTCAAGTTTTTAGTATTTGAAAAATTGGTTATAGCCCAAACAATGCAACTTAACTTCATTTACTCATTCTTTCAACTTTAGGATCCCAATAGAAAATTTCTCAATTGTGAACTATAAAAATTAAATTTATCAAGTGGTAACTTTTCACATTATCAATATTTATACTATATTTCTTCGATTATGTGCTTATTGGTGACAACTAGGATATTTACTATTAAAAGTCAATCAAGTTTTAAAAATATGGACATTTCTAATGAAGAAATATGATTTAGAGAATGGAAATTTTTTAAAAAAAACTTCAATGAAACTTAAAACTATTCAATGTGTGTACTTCTTTTTTCACTTTAGGGAAATTATATCATCAATGGGGAAAAAAGATTAAAAAACAATAACAATACCCAATTATCACTTTATATTGTTCTTAACTTCATCAATAATAGGAAATCATGTGTAATTATTTTTCCTTTATCTATAGACAAATATAGATTGAATGTTCGTTTATATTGCAATATAAAAACATTATTTTATATTACAATATAAAAAAACATTATATTGTAGTATCATTGTATATTATATTGTAATAAAAGAATATTCAAGACTATTATCTGAAAAAGAAAAGGAGATTACAAAATATCTTAAGGAAGAAAAAAGGGACCATTAATTACAAAAACCAATGCCCAATGCAGCTCTACAAAACAAATGAATCTATACAAATGTATGATTTTAGAAGAGTCAGTAGATCAGTTAATATGGAGATGAGCTGAGAAACAGAAAACAAAAGAGCACAAGACTCAGAAGAGAATTAAGCTGGATCTGATGGCGCATGCCTGTAATTTCAGCTTCTCGGGAGGCTGAGGCAGGAGAATTGCTTGAACATGGGAGGTAGAGGTTACAGTGAGCCAAGATCATGCAACTGCACTCCACTCTGGGTGACAGAGTGAGACTCGGTAGGAAAGAGAAAGAAAGGAAGAAAGAAAGAAAGAAAGGAAGAATGTACCCTAAAACCTAAAATGCAATAAATAAAAATAATAAAAGAAAAGAAAGAAAGGAAGAAAGAAAGGAAAAAAGGAAGGAAGGAAGGAAGGAAGGAAGGAAGGAAATATATACACCAATGGAACAGAACAGAAACCTCAGAAATAATGCCACATATCTACAACCATCTGATCTTTGACAAACCTGACAAAAGCAAGTAATGGGGAAAGGATTCCCTATTTAATAAATGGTGTTGGGAAAATTGGCTAGCCATATGCAGAAAACTAAAACTGGACCCCTTCTTTACATGTCATACAAAAATTAACTCAAGATGAATAAAAGACTTAAATCTAAAACCTAAAACCATAAACCCTAGAAGAAAACCTAGGTAATACCATTCAGGACGCAGGCATGGGCAAAGACTTCATGACTAAAACAGCAAAAGCAATGACAACCAAAGCCAAAACTGACAGATGGGATCTAATTAAACTAAAGAGCTTCTGCACAGCAAAAGAAACTATCATCAGTGTGAACAGGAAACCTACAGAATGGGGGGAAAATTTTGGCAATCTATCTATCTGACAAAGGGCCAATATCCAGAATCAACAAGGAACTTAAACAAATTTACAAGAAAAAAACAACACCATCAAAAAGTAGGTGAAGGATGTGAACAGACACTTCTCAAAAGAAGACATTTATGTGGCCAACAAACATGAAAAAAAGTTCATCATCACTGGTTATTAGAGAAATGCAAATCAAAACCACAATGAGATACCATCTCACTCCAGTTAGAATGGTGATCATTAAAAAGTCAGGAAACAACAGATGCTGGAGAAGATGTGGAGAAATAGGAATGCTTTTACACCGTTGGTGGCAAGGTAAATCAGTTCATCCATTGTGGAAGACAGTGTGGTGATTCCTAAAGGATCTAGAACCAGAAATTCCATTTGACCCAGCAATCCCATCACTGAGTGTGTATCCAAAAGATTGTAAATCATTTTACTTTATAGGAGAATGCACACATATGTTTATTGTGACACTATTCACAATAGCAAATACTTGGAACCAACCCAAATGCCCATCAGTGATAGACTGGATAAAGAAAATGTGGCACATATATACCATGGAATACTATGTAGCCATAAAAAATGATGAGTTCATGTCCTTTGCAGGACTATGGATGAAGCTCTAAACCATCATTCTTAGCAAACTAACACAGAAACAGAAAACCAAAACCACATGATCTCACTCATAAGTGGGAGCTGAGTGATGACAACATATGGACACAGGGAGGGGAACATCACACACTGGGACCTGTCAGCAGGTGAGGGGATAGGGGAGCGATAGCATTAGAAAAAATACCTAATGTAGATGACTGGTTGATGAGTGCAGCAAACCACCACGGCACATGTATACCTATGAAACAAGCCTGCATGTTCTGCACACGTACCCCAGAACTTTAAATATAATAAAAAAGAACAAGAAAAAAAGAGAGAGAAAAAGAAAGAAAGAAAGGAAAGAAGGAAGGAAGGAAGCAAGGAAGGGAAAGAAAGACAGAAACGAAACAAAGGGAAAGAAAGAAATTAGGCATTGAATAAGCATAAAAGGTAAATATTTTTTGAAAATTTTGTTTGTGCTTGAACTATACTTTGAATACACAATTTCTAATCTGACTTCACTGCAGAGTGGGCATTATTAAGCAATTTTATAGCTAGGGTATAGCTATATACCAGTTTCTATGTCAGTTTCTGTATCACTGATATTTGAATGCAAATCTTTGACTTAAGTCCATGTCCATTTCTTGCTGCCGGGCTGTCATTACTCAAGTTTCAGAGAAGGCTCCTCTGGTTAGTAGATGAAGATAGAAGTCCCTCATACAGAAAGAACCTGATCTGGGAATAATTTGACAACAAACTCTGATACATACTGTGTACCAAGATACGGAAAGAAGCCAGGCACGGTGGCTTACACCTTAATCCCAGCACTTTGGGAAGCCAAGACAGGTGGATCACCTGAGGTCAGGAGTTTGTGACCAGCCTGGCCAACATGGTGAAACCCCGTCTCTACTATGAAAAAAAAAAAGAAAGAAAGAAAAATTAAAAAACAAAAACAAAAACTTAGCCAGGTTGGTGGCTCATACCTGTAATCCTTCCAGTTACTTGGGAGGCTGAGGTGGGGGGAATCGCTTGAACCCAGGAGGCACAGGTTGCAGTGAGCCAAGATCTCACCACTGCACTCCACCCCGGGTGACAAGAACGAGACTCTATCTAAAAAAAAAAAAAAAAAAGATACTGAAAGAAGTTTCAGATAAAGTCGTGAGATGGTTGCATTTCTGTTGGATGAATCATGGAGAAAACAAGATGAAAAGATGTAGCTTATGTTTTGAAAAAGAAGACTGTATCACATCCTGCAAATTGTAAACAGATGTGATTATATAGATCCCAGACAAGGTTCTTGAATTAGATATTTTTAAAATGTACATGCTTAGAAAATAAACCCATTAATAATAATATTAATGGGTTCAGTTAGTAAATGCCATTATGACTAACCTAATTGCCCCTTTTTCTTATATGGGTTTAGCAGGGCATTTGTCTAAGTTTTTCATATAGCCTAATGGATAGGAAAAGAAATGTAGGTTACACACAGAAATTTATAGAGACATTTGTTCATTATATTTCAATCAATAATATGAACAAAGATATTGAATACATTTTACAAAATTTATAAATAATAGAAAATGGTCATTAGTAATTAGAATCTAAATCAATTTTAATGTGACAGACTGATTAGCTTAATAACCTGACTTCAAAGTGGGCAAACATAAACTCTTGCATTTGCTTCCAAAAGATGGAAGAAAGTGGTAATTTGATTTAGCAGTAATATCTAGAAAGTGAGGACACATGGCATTTGAATAAAAGTTAATAAGCTCAATATTAATCTCAATTGATAATATATTGGTACTGTGTAGTAATCTATCTGACCTACCTTAATAAAATAGTAGTTGTTTAATTTTAATGTTAATTGAAATTACTTGCAATCTTTGTTAGATTGCAGAATTTCAGAATTATTGATTTGAGTACAAAATAACCAAAACTTTTCTCATTGCAGAGCTATCAAACAATGAAAGAAATTGCCTCTGGAGGTTTTGTATTCTCAATTATTATAGCTTTCAAAAATGCAAACTCTTGTGAGAATAGATCCAAATAAACAATCTGCAAATAGCAAGGGATTTATATATATATATCCACATATGGATATATATATCTCCATATTATATATATATATCCATATTATTTAAAGCACTTCAGAAATAACCACTTATATATAATTGATATACTATTTATAGATGATTAATGCAGCTTACTATAACCTCAGAGTTCTCAAAATGTTAGGGCTCAGAACCCCTTCACGTGTTTCAAACTATTCAGGACCTCAAAAGCTTTCTAATATGTAGATTATAGCTATCAATATTAACCATATAAAAATTAAAGCAAACAATTTAAATGTATTAATTTAATGAAATATAATGATAATAATCCTGTTATGTTTAACAAAAATAACATTTTACAAAATATAGCTATATTTTTCCAACACAAAAATTAATAACAAAACTGATTCTTTGAAAAATCTGTGTATGGCTGACTCATTAGAAGACAGCTGGATCATTATATCTGCTGCTGTATTCGATCTTTTATAATTCATTGTTTTGATTGAAATATATGAAGAAAATCTGACCTGACCTCCTACAAATACACAGATAGAAAACAAAGGACTACATTTAGTACCTTTTCCAAATAATGTATATATTCTCCTTTATGTTAAAACTCAGTAAGTGGTAGTATTTAAAGTTATTGGTAATATTAAATTTAAACAATATGAATTAATTTTTGTTTCCTATTAAGGCAAAATCCATTGATCCATCTTGCATTTTTGAATAGCTAGATTACCCATAAACAATTTTGTAATAACCCGCATTAGTCATTTGGAAAATATTGAACAATGCAGGTCTTCCAAATGTTGATATATTTTATTAGAGAGTATAAGTAAACCACATTCATTAATAGCAGTACCACTATAATCAGAAAAATCTATTAGTATTGCAAAGATGGGAAGACTTGGATATGAGATTTTAAAATTTTAACTTCAAAGCTTTTATTGGTAACAAATATTATCAGTAGTTTTTCTTGAAGTAACAGTTTTACGGTCGATATTTTTTGAGAAAATGTCTGCCAAATACCAAAATTTAGATACACTTAATTTGTATAACAGTTGCTTTCAGGTAAAAAGTAGTGTTTCGTTTTTTAAAAAATGGTCATTTTGGAAGGTTCACAATTCAAACAATTGCTTCTCCTTTGAATAATTATCACGCTATAATATTTAGCAGAAGTGTTTTATATCTGCTTCTTAGTCATACAAATTAATAAGATGTACACTTACAGGTAGAGATATTTTAATTAATAATTTTTACTGTTTCATGAAGAACAATCTTAAGTAAACTGCATTTTTCCCCTGCAAATGCATGGATATAAAGAACGTAACAACTACTGGTCCACTTTGATTCCATTGCCTTGGTTCATGCTAAGGTGTCTGAAGTTTCACTTATCTTTGCTTTTTACACCATCAGTGTAAATGCAACATAGTGAAATGAGGCAATTAATGTCTCAGTGTTATTATGAAAATCATTTTAACCTCACATATCCCCGAAAATTCTCATGATACCCTGGAATACTGCAAAACACACTTTGAGAACTTGTTGGCATATTTGTTAAAAGCACAGGATAGGAACTTTGCTGGGTGTGAATCACAGCTCTGATTCGAACTGTGAACAAATTATCCTCCTTATATGTCACTTTGCTCATCTGTAAAGTGGAGATAATAATGGAGTTTATTGCTTAGAATTGTGTGAAACTCAGAATAGTAGCTGTCATATCATACATACTCAACTTTGTTTAGCTGTTAGTACTAGCATGAATAATAAACACCACCAGTATATTAACTTGGTAGAAGCAGTATACTTCTATTCCATGAGTTATATATTCTTGGTAGAAGCAGTATACTTCTATTCCATGAGTATATACTATTCCATGAGTTAATTATGCTACTGTATTCTCTCTACATTATTTATAAATTCAAACTTTCCATTTTTGTAAGCCAGTTTTTTCCATGAGACAGAAAACATGACAGTTCACTTGAAAGTGATTTTCTAAAGAACCATTAATCCCTCATCTTAATTTTGTAATTCATGATGACGTAGAAATAAAAATTTCTAGTAGATACCAACTTCTGGAAAAGTCAAGACCACATAGCCAGTGAAAATTATATTTTTAAATAAATCTGTAAAATCTGGGTTTAATTTACTTCATTAATATCAGTGAATTTCTAAATGAGATTTCTGTATTTTATGCAATAAAGTACAGCCCGAAAACTCTTGGTTCCTATTTTATAAGCAAGGGAAATAAAATAATTTTTAAAATCTGAAAGAAATGTCTACTACTGTATTGACAAATCTTGTTTCAATTGTCAGATGACTTTTATCAAGTGTTTAGCATTTTGGAAAAAAATACTTGCTCTTACTCCTGATCTAAGGTGGATAGGATAAGTAATAGGATGAGGAATGAACAATTTATGTGTGTTTAAGTTAAACCCTCTTTTGCCAAACACACAATTAAAATTAAAGGTCAACATTTTTAGACATAAATACCTCTGTTTCAATTTGTTAAAAGTTGCACATCAAGCCAACCGTGACTGGATTCCCAGTAGCGCCAGCTTCACGGGCATGCAGCCTGTGTTGGTGCACAGGATCCTGCAATTACAAAGGCCTCACTCAAGGTTGAGCACTCTGTTGTCATCACCTTCGGTTTCTTAATGATTTTTCAACAAGAGTCAACATTTTCATTTTTTTTGGTGGTCTTTACAAATCATATATCCCATCTTTGTTCAAGGAGGAGCCTTTCATGAGAGAGGCAAGCACAGATTATGTAACCTTTTCTGAACTAATTATGGATTTCATGTAGCATCAATTTCACCATCTTCTATGCATTGAGGCAGTAACAAAATATCACCCAGTGCAAAGGGAGAAGAAATAGAATCTGTTCTTTGGGAGTGGAAGCATTGTTGTAGATTTTGAAAAGTTGTACCTGCCACACATGAAAAAAAAGCATATTCAAGTACTTAGTATATTGGCATTAACTTATATGGCCTTTCTTAATATCTCAAAGCCATACTAAGAAAAATGCATATCCCCGAGAAATAGTTGAGAGTACAAGTTTGGAGTCAGACTTTTGGGGTTTTAATTCCAGCTTTTGCTGGGATTTTGGCATGGTACTTGATTGCTGCATGTCTAAGTTTCTCATCTATAAAATGAGAGTAATTTTAGAAATTACTTTTTGTGATTATTCATGTAAGAATTAAATGAGTTAATACATGTAAATCCATTAGCCATCCATTCTTTATTATTTGGTTAGACTAATGAAATTCTTAGAAAATACAATTTGAAAATTAGACAGATATTATTTCCCACTCCCAATGGCATAAATGTCCATCTCAGATTTATGATTACTACATTAGAATTAAAAAGAGAGAACACATTTGTTTTCTGGAGCTGCCATAACAAAATACCACAGATTCATCAGCTTAATAAAAATTTATTTGTTTACAGTACTGAAGACTAAAATTACAAGATCAAGGTGCTGGCAGTGTTGGCTCCTTCTGAGGTCTGTTAGGGAAGAATCTGTCCCAGGCTACTCTCCTTAGCTTGTAGATGGCCATCTTCTCCTTGTGTTTTCACATTACCTTCCCTCTGTATCCATTTGTGTCCAGGTCTCTGCTTCTTATAGGAACACTAATTATGTCAGATGAAGGTCCACTCTCATGACCTAATTTTGGCTTAATTGCTTTTATAAAGACCCTGTCTCCAAATCAGGTCACATTCTGAGGAACTGAGGGTTTAGAACTTTAGTGTTTGAGGGAGTACAATTTAGCCCATAACAGAGAGACAGCCTGTTTGATGGAAATGATTTTTGAGGAAATGTATCTCATCACTCACCATTTGTTCCAAAATGTTCTTACAGGTTTGTCATTTTCGTACAAATCACTAGAATATCATAAAAAATATATAAAATTCCTATTTTTATAAGGCTAGATAATATTATTGGATTATTATCTTCAAAGCTGTTAAAAATGTGCACCCTACTCCAGCATGGGTTTATTTTCTGATTCATCACTTTAGCTAACATGCCTACACTCCTTAAAAGAGGACATCATGCGTCACTTATTTTGTACCTGCAGGCCCTTAATATAGAACAGAAGCTCGAGCTTCTGCTGAATAGAATTTAATTGAAACCTACTTAAAGAGATTTGAAAACTTTAATCCTCACTTAAATTCCTGCTTTAATTCAGACTGAACAAATTAAATGTTACACTTGTAGCACTTGAATTCATGCATTTCGTCAATACTTGGCACCACAATATGCTACTTCATTCATTAACGTTTTCCTGCATCTGTGTCTTCTCCCCAAATAGATAGAAAGGTCTTAGATATAAGAACCCTGGCTGTGCCAATGCTCCCTGTATCATCTTGTCATCTAACGAAGTAACCTTTCATTTTATCTGTACCATTTTAACCAGATACGTAGAATGCTTTAACATTTCTTCACAATTCAACTGCTGAACAAATACATTTCTGTAAAACTAAAAAACTTGTTAAACAGAAAAGTTACCAAAGTCTCCATCAGAGGTCTAGGAAATTATTACAGTGAGGAAATCCTCTTTCTCTGAAGCCCAAGATCAAAACAGGGAGTAGAGGAAGAAGGGGTCCACACATTCCATGAGAGCCATGGAACTCTCACAGCCATCTGAGTAGTGACGTGTAACAAATGCAAGGAATCATGGAAGTGAGGCCTTAGCAGCAGTGTGATTATTAAGATAAGACAGTTGTCACATACGAAGGGACTAGGAAAAGAGATAGCCAACATAGCTCTACATGCCCTCCAACAATAGCAAATGAGATCATTGGAATAACTTTCATACGTGAGCTATTCTTCACAATCCAAGTTTTGGCACATCAGATGTCACCATACGAATACCTATAGGCAACCAATTATTATCTTCAACAGACTCTTCTCTCAAACATTTCAAAGACTCACTTATACAGTTAGGATCCAATGTCCTACCGTAATACAAAGTAACAAGTCATGGTATTTTTCCATACACTTTAGCTTCTTTGATATGAATATGTTTTTTAAAATGCAATAACCATTTCAATTATAAAAATTTGTTTTGTTCTCCTGGAATAAAATTAGAGCAATTTGCATAATAGAAAGCTCTTTTTCCATGATTTCAAAGTATATTTAAAGGGAGGTCCTACCTAACACATGGAGGTTTAAAGACACATAAATCATTAACATGCTGGGGGGAAGATGTAGCTAATAAATTAATGACATTTTACTTCTTTTTTCTTGATTATATAAACCTCTTGAGATAAATTTATAACAATTTTACTGCTTTCATTTTTAAATCCATGATTGCAATTGAGGCATAAAAAACTAGTATGTTTTAGAAAGGAACTATCAATATTTAGCCCTATTTATTGGTGGAATCTTACTCCTTAACTTTCCATATTTTAAAAATTAAAATTAACTTGCTTTTTGTTACGGCTTTAAGTTCTAATATTCTAAAAAATTACTTATAAAATTTCACAACGAGTCAAAGCTTATTGTCTTGAAATTTAGTATTGCAGCACTACAATTTGGGCATATTAAAATCCTCTGCATTTAGTATAAACAGAAGAAATAAGGCCTTTTTCTTCTATTACAAAGCACAGGTTCTGAATTTCTGGACAAGAAATAATTATGCTATACAAGCAAATATACAAAATAAAATTAATTACTAGCTTTATGAAATCTTTACAAGTGAGGAAAACTTTTTCTTACAATAAAAAATTAAGAAGATAGGACCACGGGGCAAGGACTGAATGGGAGTAGGGTAGAAAGAAAAGAGGAAGAGAAAAAAAAAAAACTGCTTTCAGTTTTCCCCTTTCACCAAAGCTGATTTTACTCTCTTGGTCCCTCATTTTAGAAAATGGAATTTGAAAGAGAGAAAGAGAATAATCCATTAGGATTAATAGTATCCTCTGTCACAAACCACTGGAATTAGGGGAAACAGGAATGGGAATTTCATATTTAGTCTTGAGGATTTCAATGTTAAGACCTCAAATCAGGAAATGTTCAATAATAGGATATAAGAGTTTTGACTCCCAGGTGGAAAACAAAAATTATAGAATAAATTGTGGTGTACAGGACAATGTAATGGTGGGATAACCTGGACAGGATGTCGTGGTGGGGTTGTAAACTGCTAAGAAACAATAAGATAAAAATGACTGAGGACTTGCAGATAGATTTGGAATATAGAAATGACAAATGATTCTCGTAACTACTTTGTCTAGGGTTCACCGAGACAGTTTTGGAGCACTGCATCTTTTCTGAAGTCTTAACACAGGTTTTTCATTCTTTTTAATAACACTTATATTTTAATTCTGAAATATTTCTACCATATAGCACATAAAGTGACCTTTGCCAGACCTTTGGGGACCAACTACCTTATAAAGGTCACTGAACCAGCAGAATCCATGTGAAAGATTTATGAGAAAAGAATTAACATGACTGGAAGCAGCTCCTCAATTGCCCTCAGATCCTCACAAGGGTGCACATAAATTTCAGTGATCAGGGTAGCCCATGTGGTGAGAACAATCAGCTAGTTCTTAAGAACACAGAGTCTGGGGCTGGCAAACTATTTCTACTTTTTCTCCAATCCTTCAATCTTATTTCTTCTAAGTTCCTCTACATCCAGCACTGTCCTCCACAAACCATTATAGATCAATAACGATAAAGCAGACAACCAATTGCACTGCTCAAAATTATGCCTGCAGACAGGATTTCTCTTCCCACCAACTGCCTACCTAAGGTTTTAATGCCATAGACTTCCGTTTACATTTGGTGATATTAAAAAGAGCCAACTAGTTGCCAAGTAGATTTTTTGTTCTTAGTCATCTAGTCATAGGCACTCTCCTTGAGGCCATAAATGAGGGTTGAGATGACACAGCAATAAAACAGGGGCAGATGCATGCACAAGTAATCAGGCAATCTGCTCATGCAGCCTGTTTGTGCCTTCAGCATCTGCTTGAGTCCACCTCCTCTTTGGGACATAGGGATCCAGCTCTGATTTATCAGCTTACCCACCTACCTTCCTTCTAGGAGACGTAGACTGAAAAAATATGAAAGATGTATTTTGTGTACAATTTTAATGAGCGTTAATGAGAAAATAAAGCAGATATGAGAAATGAAAAGTTCTTATGTGCTGTAATTTTACAATTACAGATTCACAGAGACTCACAGAGAAGGTGAAATTTGAGTAAAGTGACTGAAAAAAATAAGTGAAGGGAGGCCGCCTATAATCCCAGCACTTTGAGAGAGGCGGGCGGATCACTTTAGGTCAGGAGTTCGAGACCAGTCCGGCCAACATGGTGACACACCATCTCTACTAACAATACAACAATTAGCTGGGTGTGGTGGTGGGTGCCTGTCATCCCAGCTGTTCGGGAGGCTGAGGCAGGAGAATTGCTTGAACCCGCGAGCCAGAGGTTGCAGTGAGCCAAGATTGCACCATTGCACTCCAGCCTGGGTGAAGCAGCAAGACTCCATCTTTAAAATATATATATAAATAAATAGAAGTGAAAGAAGAAGTCAAGTGGATAGCTGTGGGAAGAAGGTTCCATGGAGAGAGAAAACCTGCGTGAGGTAGGAACGTACCTAGAATTTTAGAAGAGGCCAGTGCTCACTGGAGTATAAATGGTGAGTATAATGGTGAGTGGAAAATTAATGATTTATTAAATCATTCATAATCTGGTCATCACTGCGACTGGCTCTCTGTGTTTTCAGAGAGCCAATGGCAGCCAGATTATGAATGATTTTACAAGTCATTGTAAGGACTTTCTCACTTCTCTGGGTGAATTAGGAAGCCATTAGAGAGCTTTGTCAAAGATGTGACATCACCTGACTTACATTTATATAGAATTATATAGGCTTCAGCATTCAGAATAGACTGAAGGGAATCTGGACAGAAGTGGGGCATCAAGTGAGGAGGCTACTGCAATAATCCAGGAGAATAATAATGGTAGCTTGGACTACAGTTGCTTAGTGTGGTAGATGGTCAGCAGTGGTTAGACCATTGAGCCAACAGGATTTTTTTGGATGAGTTAGATGTGGTGTTTGAGACAAAGAAAATAAACTAGAAGAGACTAAGATGAACAACACTGTGAGAGGACAGACTTGAGGACTGGGAAATCAAGCCTGTTCTGGACATATTATTTTGCAGTAATAATTGGACAATTGTATAGATATGGATGTATATAGGATATGAATAGGGAATTCTTAGTGTGGAGAGGATATTTAAAGCTAGAGGCTGTATGAGATCATCGAGTGAATGAGAAACCCAGAGAGGAGAGATACAATCCACAGACTGAGCCCTGTGTAGTTCAGTGCTCAGAGGTCAGAGAAATGAGGAAGAACAAGCATGAGAGATGGAGATGTAGCAGCCACTGAAGAAGCTAGAAACATAGGAATGTGTGCATCTTAAAAGAGGGTCAAGGAAGAAATGGTAATGACTTTTTAATTTCATCCCCTACATCTCCTAATCTTTTTTATTATCCTTCTAATTGATATTCCATGATGAATTATATATACTTTCTTCAAAGGCAGTAGAGCAGAGTGTTTGACAGCTAAGACTACAGAGCCAGTCAACTTATCACTAACAAAAAGGAAGCCAGAACATATAAATTAACACAGTAATAATAACAACAAGCAGCAATTTAAAATAATAGTATCACAAGTATTGTATAACACTTAGATGTATACTTAGTAAGCACTCAGTAAGCTATAGCTATTATCTATCTTCCAGGTCACTAAATTTCCTATTCACCAGTTTCTAATCAGCTAACTTGTCAATCAAGTTTGTACTTTCAATTGCCATTATTTTATTTCTAAAATGTATACTTAGTTCTTTTTCAAATATTCTTAATCCCTTATAGTTATGTATTTATTTGTCTCTTTTTATTTCTTATAGGTTCAATTTTATATTATGTTTTAGTAATTTTGAATACAAATCTTCATAAAGTTTAGCAGTTTGCTTTATTACTTAAAATTTTGAAGTTCTGTTAAGCTTGTTTGACTGTCTCTTATAGAACATATGCTTTTGAGTGTTTTGCAAACTTACATTGTAAGCTTGCTTTCCCAGGGCTTTGTCAGTAAGGATCCTGTGTGGCCAGAGAGATTTTGCATTTGCTTCTTCCTAGTATCCTGCACCTACCACTGCCTTCTGGGCCAACACCTCTTTTAATTTTTCAGCGTAGGGTTTTCAGAACCATTTGGTTAATGAAAACTGAACCAGAAACCCAGTAGACACAGAACCATTGTTCTGACTTCTCAAGATATGTTTCCCTACTCGGAATCCAGGAGGACATACTGGCTTCCTCATTATCCCTATGTGCAATTTAGGCAGATTTCCTCTGTGTGTACTGTTAACATGAATGCAGTCTCTGAGACTTGCAGCTCTACCTGAAATTTCCAGTTGCTAAATCCTTGCTCAGGTATAATTAGGACCTCCATGCAGGCCTGATGCCAATCCATCCTCTTACAATCTGCATTTAAGTTCTAGTATTATTTCTTTAGCTTGGGGATTTCCTTTTCATTCTTGTGAGAGTGTTTCTTAAACTTTATCCCCCATTTCTAACAAATACAGTGTACATTTCTGGAGATTGGTTCAGGGGATAGAGTCACCCTCTCTATTCCACCATGTTACCAAAGCCAAGAATACTTTGAATAGATTTTTGAGCCTGAGATTCTATGTCAAAATTAGGTAAGAAGACTGGCCATAACTCTACCAGACGTATACATATATACATGTCACCTGATCCACTAAATTGGAGAACTTACAGTTTATATATACTATATAAGTTGTAAGCTTGCTTTCCCAGGGCTTTACCAGAACAACTTGTAGTTTATATGTACTTTTAGGTCAAGGTAAAAATGTCCAGGAAAGTCAAAGACATAATGCCATAATAATATTATCATTTGACTATTGAATCCTTTTTGTTTTATTCTTGCAAGAAAGCATTTCTGTACTCTAGCACATAGCTTTTCATTATGCTAAAAGACATCAATAGATAAAACAGAAACATATTCACAACAAAATAGCTAAAATACAGTTTTAGTTTCTGGATAATAGTCCTGACTCTGACCTGTATTCTTATTTTAAAGTAGTTTGTGACATACTATGACTCTGCAAAGCTATGAAGTTTCACAAATTTGATTAAACTGCAAAAAAGGAGCTGAAAATAATCGTGACTTTGGCCTTATCAATTATTTTTGGAACTCTATGCTTACTTATATTGAGTTCTCAATTCAAATACCAAAGATAATTTTGCACCAAAGAGAAATTGTCTTGGACTTAGCAATGAAAAGACCCATGTAATTTGCTATGTTACTTGTTTATTGAGGAAAGCAAAAATGTGCTAGCCAAAAATTGTTACAGCACCGTCACTTTCATTTTAATATGGTTAATGTTCAAGTGCAAACATACAGAAATCAGGACAAGAATATGATTTACTTTGCACTAAATGAAATCTTTGTTTTGAGAATCCATATTGTGTTTGATAAGATGATATCTATTTAGTTCTATTGAATAGCAGCAACTTTGATGTTATGAATGTGTTCAATGTAATTCAAATTATCATGCAGGCAAATACATTTGAAAGAATAGTATTAATTCTGTATCTCACTAAATTGTTGTTACGCTTGTTTGTGATATGTACCTTTGCTGAATTCATGGACTGTAAGTAACACAACTATTTCATCAACAAAGTGTGAAGGAACTTATTTAAGGATATGAATGTGGAAAATTTTACATTATATCCCCAAATTACTTTGAGAAGAGAAATAAAAAGAAATATCATCTGTGACAGTCCAGGCATACTTGAATGCTGTTTACATTGTTCTGTGTGTAATAAGTTTGTTTTTTTCAGCTCTAATTAAGAAAAATATATTGTTTTCATGGCTCAGTTTTCTGCCAAATCTGTAATTACTTTGAAAGTTTATCTAAACATTCCTACATAATTTTCAAGTCATTTATATTCATTATTATTATGCTACTAAAGATAGCCCCATTAATTTAGTGACTTTAACTATCATGATGGTGGCCACCCAGTGATAGCTTGGAATTAGAAATTTTACATATTTAGTTTCCAGATCATCTCACTGAGTCATGTGGCTTTACCAACAATACATAGTGTATAGACCATATCCTCTCATGTCATATGTTTCACACATGTGTATTTTTGTGACACTTACTTTCAATACTTTGCTAAGGTTCTATTCATTTCTTTGAATAAGTCATAGGAAAACTAATTTAAAACAGATGAAAATGTAAAGCAAAAACATTGCTCCATTAAAAACAGGTAAATAACACTCTTCAAGAATTGGGGTTTGTGTGTATGTGTGGGGTGAATATTTATAACATACACAAATATTAAGTTAATTTTCCTGTTCATATTTTGTTCTTACTATTCTATATAAATTTTGCTTAGAAAAAAGCCTAACTTAAAAATAAAATAGGAAAAGTATTTAATTAAATGCTTTGATTTCTTGGTAAGGAAATAATTTTTTGCATTTGCAGGTAGTTCAACTTCTCTCTCCATTACTTTTCAAATGATTCTTTAAAAATGAACAACACTGATTTTTCTTTTGCATTGCTTTTCAATATTGTCAGAAACATTTCTATAATGAAGAGAAAGTTATTTCAGTAAAATTGTTATCTTTAGCACATTTTATATACAGTTCACTTTAATAAATAACTATGTAACTATTAGTTTCAAAGACTTTTAGCACAACAATAATTCTGCTTTTCTCATGATAGCTGCTATATAACTGCATCATTGCAGCTCATGCTTTTTGCTTCACCATTATTCCTCTTTAAAAAATATTATTTTTTTTTCAGATAAACTCTAACAATTGCTGCAATAAATTCTAACCCAAGGAAACAGTCATTCATGGGTAGAGATAGTATTTCATCTCCATTGTAAATGTCACATGCTGTAGTATCTAAGGTCAGGCATTCTATGGACACTGAAATAACAGTTATATTTGCTTTAATCTGCTCATACCAAATTCAACAATATATAAAATGAGACTTTTTTGTAAAATAGAAACTTTGAATGAATAAGTAGTTTGAATGATGGAAAATTGCAAAATTAATTTATGCTATGCTATTTATGAGAATCTTCAGAACTCTAGAATGCATCCATTCAATCTGACACTATTAGTTTGAAGACTCTGGCTCCAGGCCAGGATCCTCTGTGTGATCCAGAGGCAATCACAGGACTTTACCGGTAAGCTTCTGGGGAAAACTGCCTTGCCCACACCAGACTTGGTGCATAGCCAGTCATTACTGTTTTCTGTAGAGAGTTGCAGTCAAGAATTCAAGGTACCTTGGACTGAGCATTCCCATAAGTACCCCTAACCCAGGCGCCTCCATTTGGAAGCCTCTTTATTAGGTGGACTTAGCTGAGATACTCTTTAGGAGCCTCTGCCAAGATCTTCTTAGTGGAGGATTCCAACAAAGCCACTTTTCTCCACTCTGACTCAGTATTTTTTACACTTTGTTGTCTCCCTTTCTTGCTCTGGAAACTCTTGGGTTTATAAAAAGTCAGGAGCCTCTTGTGTGTGGCTCCTAGGCAGTTAGACAGTTCCCTTTGCCTGCTCTGCCTGTCATTAGACTTTTACCTGAATACGAAAAAAAAAAAAAATGGAAGCCTGGGGGAGCTGGTGCCTCACTCTTACTGCAGTAAGTCAATAAAGTCTTGATTGTTACTTTCAGTTTGGCTTATTGTCCTTCATTGACGACCGTGACACCCAAGGCCTTGTCATGGTTCAAAAATCTGTACTTCTTATGTGATAGTTTCTCTTGAACAACTTTTTATTTTTTGCAAAGCCAGTGAATGAGTGTCAATAGACATTTTTGTATACGGGGAATTTTCTAATGGAGAAAATGTCCTTTTACTTCAAAGAATACAGAAATTCTGGCCATGTATACCCATATTTATAGACAAAGCAAACAACAATCATAAATGTCAATTGGTCTATCTAAAAATGATAACGTATAAAATAAAATTGTGGAAACCACCTCCATGATGTCATGTGATGCTGTTAATGCAGTACTTCCTGTTTTCAAAACTATTGGGAGTTTTAGTTCCATTATTGTATTAACAAATATGTGATTTTGTGTAAAATATGTGGCCTCATGTAGTAAGAGTATCGTGTTCAAACCCTAACAATTAATAAAATATAAATGTTGAATCTTCCTTCTTGACATTTTAGTTATCAAATTAATCTCTAATGAGAAATAAGTTGGTATTATTCAAGTTACATTTGTAAAGAGACAAATATTACATGCAGGAAAACAAAGTTTCATTGTCTCACAGATGCCTAATTAAGACGTGGAGTGCTTGAATCAAGTGAGGCATGGAAATGGGTTATATGGCTTTTACATGCAGAGCACATTATTTATCAATAAGGGTAAAAAATGTAGCTTTCAAGGGAAACACACCAAAGCTTGGCTGAACTTTGAGCTGTTAACTTTCTGTCTTCTTTTTCAATTATTTAAATGACAGAACATATCAATTTTGCCATTATAGTTTCTGTTAAGCTAAACAATTGATTATTTTTCCCAGTGAAAAAAAACTCAACAACCATAAAACTCGATTCTTGTAAAGTTTTATTTTTAGAAACACACCATGAATTTAGCTAAATTTAACAAAGAATCTGTGAAACACTGATGAAACAAAGCAAGTTTTCAGGCACTGCTAAAATACACAGATGAACTGAATGAAGAAGATAGCATTGGTAGAAAAGAAATGTTCTGTGAAAAAAACAGCTGCTTCGTATAATGCGTATGTCTAGCAAATAATGGATTGTTATATTCTTTTTCCTTTTTTTTTCAAAAAAAAGTTTTAGCTTCTTTAGATTTTTACCATATGCATAGCTAGACTGAATATTTTCAACACTACTTCTGAGATTTGGACTCATAGAATCTTATGCTACAATTATGTAATTATAGTTACTATATATAAAATGTGCTCATAAGATCGAACAGAAAATACTCTGGGAATACAAGCAATTGCTTTGCCGTTTGGGGGATGATAAGTAGAGTTTAATCTGACCTTAGTGGAAGGCTATGGACTCCTCATATTCACAATCAAAGTTAAGGGATAAAGAAACTTGTAATTTTAGAGACAGTCACAACTATGGATATCAGAAATATGGATGTCAAATTTGTTGATTAGAATTTTGTCCTGATAAATCAAAATAAATAAGTCAATATGCAGACTATCTGAAAACTCAATTTTTTTCACTTAAATCCAAACATCTATCAATTTATCCTCTTTTTATTCTCTCATTTTTCCCTCTTCATAGACTCCATTTTTCAGTCTCTTCCTCTGTTCCATCTTTGGCAATGCAGCCTAACTCCTTGTTGGGTTTTGCTTATGTATGTTTGTGTGTTATTTACAAAAATAAGCCTTTGGTAAATTTCTTTAGGATCAGGGGCTTAAGGGAAATTTTATTGCCTATGTAAATATCAAACTATATTTTAGGAGTATGCCCAACTTTTGGTAATGGCAGCTTAAAATATAGTATTTCTTTTGACATCTCAATTTCAGGAAAAATTTGAACCACTGAACTTATCTTTATCAATTTTTGTCTAGAGCAATTATCAACAGTATATCATTAAATGCTAGTGCCCTATATTGGAATGTAGCCCACAGTTTATGAAGTACTTCATTAAATTATCATTGTTTTACTTACTAAGCATGAGGGCAGTTTAAACTGAAGTACATCCTTCCCCTTCCCTACTCTCCCACTTCTGGAAAGTACCATCCAGACTTGGACAAGCCAGTGTGTTCTGCTATTTACTCTTCTTTCCACTCTGGCATTTAAAGCAGAGGACTTTGATGCCTGGGCTGGTCTTACAATAATTCTTCCCCTTCTACATTGATGTAGTAAAATAGGAGGGAGATGGGGCAGTAATGATAATGCTCTTAACTCCATCGATAGACCCTTCTATTGACTGCCACTGTCTTGGCTAATACAGTCTAAGCATCACAGATCTTCATGTAGCAGGTATATAATGCTGGTTCTACCATGAGGCGTTCCTGTGCCTCTTAGAAGACCCTGATGTGTTCTTGACATTGGAGTTCTACTTCTAAGGCCATTTTGACTGTGGCTGTCTGTGGTTGGACCAGTTCTGTCCTTTCATAAAGCCTTGAGGGTTGTCTGTTTCCAATTATTTGAAGACATTTTTAAACCTGAAGCACCTGAGGCTTCTTGGTCGTCAGGGGTCAGTACTTGAGGCCGATTAAGAAACACCTTCAAGTCACACTAAACGTTTTGTTTCACAAGTATGTTTCTTTAAAAGTACTCTGATGTGATGAAACTGATGGGCTGCTGTGACTTTGCTGAAAACATTAGAAGATAGCTGTGCAGCGTTAAATGCAGAGGCATGAGTACCACATGGGAGTTCCAATGACCTGTTCAATTTCCAAGTCATGTTTAAAAAATACTTTAGAAAATTGAAAGGTCTCTTAAGTTAAAGAATTATATCACTTAGGAAAATGCATTATTTTGTTTGTTTGTTGTGTGTGTGTATGTGTGTGTGTGTAAAGAGAAAGACTTAGAGTGAGAGAGCCAGAAAATGACAAAGTGAGAGGAATAATAGAGGCAACATCACAGTTAGCTTGAGAATCAGTATTTGGGGAACATAATAGGGTCTATTTCAAAGTCAACTCCTAGTGAAGTTCTCACTGAATTGTAATGTAAATGTGGCATGTCAATTTCTGAGATACTGCTAAATGCTTCAAAAAAAACTAAAATGGGAAGGAATGGATTTCGAAATGGATAAATTTCTTTTTTAATACACCTGAGTATGAAATAAAAGACCTATTAGAATGACAGTTATTCTTCTATCTTAATGGAAGACCTAGTGGAGAAGTGAACAAAATGTTCTAAGTTTTTATCAAATAATACATGCACAGTAGTTTTTTTAAAAAAATGGGACATACTTATTTGACATAAAAATCAACTATCTTTTCCCTGTTTATTTTTATATTTTGTACTGCTTCTTGTAGAAAAAAACACTCTGAACTCTCTTAAATCCTTTTCCTGAAACCTAATTTTATCTAAAAATGTATTCTCTTACAAATAATTCTTAGTCAATTTATATCATTTTCTATAGACTTTTTAATCTAAAAAATGAGTATATAGCTCAACTATAAACTTCTTTATTTTCTCTCTGCCTCTTCTTCCCCTCCCCCATTCTTCCAAAATAGTTATTTCATTGTTTGTAACTTCTTTCTTGAAAATCATTAAGTAAATTTATTTGATAAATATAATGTACTTCCTCATCTATTTCATAGTCCATCCATGGTGAAGACACTGTTGGCCATCTGCATGGCAGCTGTTTTTCCCTTTCTTGCTTGGTTTACAAAATTCTGGTATTATCTTTACCTGGAAAATTGGGGCAATACTAGTCATGATATCATAGAATTGATAATTAAATGAGTAAGGACATGTGCAGTGCTTCTAATAGAGCCTACTAGAGTAGATGCTCAATCACAGTTACTATTATTATTATTCAGACAACAATTTGGGCAGATAATGTGAGGGTTCTTTCAACCTTAGAGAGAGAGTCCAGATTTGCAGACCAAGCATGGGAATGACATTCCCCTTTCTCAACAGTTAGTTGAAGATCCCATGTATAACTCCATTTAGGCAATGAAATGCCATGGGAAGTCTACTTTGGGGGGAAGGGTGGAATCTGAGAATACTTGATTTTCTGATAAAACATGAGTGCACACACATACACAAGAAACCCCAATATTTTTTATTGACCTGCCTTCCACCCTTACAATTATTCTGTATAAGAATTATGCTTAAAGCTATGGCCAACCTTTCCGGAGAAGCAACCAATGCACTAAGGATGGCAGAGAAGAAAGGCAGAGCCTGGTCCTTGATAACTTGAATGAGGGCACAAAAAGTTCAGGGAAAGCTTAATTTCAGTTAAAGAAAAAAATAAATAACCCTGTGACTTATGTCGATTTTATTTGGCTAGTCTTACGTGAGCTGAAAATCCTCCTAGCACATACTGTCACTTCACGCCCTCATTCTCTTCTGCTCTCCTTGCCTTGTGCTTTCCAGATTTATTTATCTACTTTCTTATTTGACTTTGTCAAGGGAAAATAACCAAGACACTGCTTCACTTTCCAGGGCAAAGAATAAAGAATATGAGATATATTTAAGAGGTGATTTTCAGAGAGATTAGAGAATACCCAAAATTAGCCAGAGATTTAACAACCGCAAAGCAAATGAAGAAAGAGAAAACCAATGGGGGATTCAGCCAAAGAAAGAGTTAAGGGATAGTGCAAGAAACACTATGTTAATGTAGTACCCCATTCGGATCAGCAGTTAAATAACATTTACATAGTTATTTAAAAATAAAAATAATATACATAAATTAATTTTTTAAATGCAACATTCTATATAGGGAATTTACAGAGAAAGGAAATGAACACGAGAAGCTGAGGATTTGGACAGTGGAGGACAGACAAAGAAACAACAGAAAAGGATAAGGAATCAAAGATGGACCCAGCAGGGACAGAGCTGTAGATTTATGATAGGAAGGATATTACAAATCTGTGAAAAATTATTGAGTCACTTGAGAATTTGTGCTGGAAAAATTTAATAATATTTTAAAATAAAATAAAATTTGACCCATACACTACACATAAACACACACATGTGCATGCACACAAAACATTGCAGTAAAATTCAACTTAAATAATTATTGAAAAATAGTCACACTGTAGAAAATATAGTAGAAAATCTTGCTGAATGTAAGGCAGGGAAGAACCTCTTAGGCAAGAATCAAAAAGAGTAAGTCATAATATTTAATGCATTTGTTAAATCAAGATTAGCCTTAAGCTGCTGCCTTACGTACCTTAAGTTCAGCCTAAATGTTTCTCTGGAAATTGTGAACGAGCACATAAATGAAGTGTAAACAGCTTGTAGCCTACTCTTGTGCTGATTACCAATTTCTGGCCAATCAAATGTGGCCAACTGTTCAAACCTGTTCAAATAAGGCAAATGCCGAGCTATAGCCATTATAACCATTCTGGCTTTTTCTGTACCTCACTTCCATTTTCCTTTGTCACTTTCCTTTTCCTATTCATAAATCTTCTTCTACAAGGTAGCTGTGCTGGAGTCTCTGGCCCTACTCTGGTTCAGGAGGCTGCCTGATTCATGAATCGTTCTTTGCTCAGTTAAACTCTTTTAATTTAATTCGGTTAAAGTTTTTCTTCTAACAGATGGTGTCAGAAGAAGGATCCAACATAGGGCTTCTAACAACCCCCATGAGAGCTGAGTGCCCAACTGAGGTACCTGCCGGGGTCACTGTGTCCATTACAGTCTCAGACCAAATGGGAATCATGCTAAGTTCTCTCTTGGATTCTGAAGCTCCTCAGATACGTGTTTTGAGCTCTCTGAGATTCTTTGAAAAAATTTTGACCCAAACTGGGTTTGGAAGTCATAACAGTAGCAGGACTGGGTCCAGGATAAGATTGGATCTGATAATTAACTGGCTTGGTTCCAGTAAGAGACCTCTTACATCTGACTGGGTCAGAAAGAAACTGGTAGTAAATGGCAATATTGTAGGGGATGTAAAATTAGGCTTTTGAAAATTTGCAGTTATCTTTGTATTCTACCCCTTTGTTTTCCTGTATACTTAGGTAGGGATAAAAGATGCTCTACTGTCATGATACTCTTATCTTTCCATTTTTTCCCTTGCTTAGGCCTCTATGAACAACAGAGGTGAAAAGGAGGTCTGTTGGGTGCACTCATGAGGTATACTTTAAGAAAGACTTTTTTTTTTTTTGAGATGGAGTCTTGCTCTTTTGCCCAGTCTGCAGTGCAGTGGTGCAATCTTGGCTCACCACAACCTCCGTCTCCCAGGTTCAAGTGATTCTCCTGCCTCACCCTCTCAAGTAGCTGGGACTACAGGTGTGCACTGCCATGCCTGGCTAATTTTCGTATTTTTAGTAGAGACAGGGTTTCACTGTGTTGGCCAGGCTGGTCTAGAACTCCTTGGCCCATTTGTGTTCATCATCTAATTTTGACAGCTAGTTGCTTTTACAGAATTGATGCCCTTCTCTTTAGTGAGCATAACTTATCCTATCCAGCTCTTCTCTTCATTTCATCCACCCACCTCGGCCTCCCAAAGTGCTGGGATTACAGGCATGGGCCACCACACCTGGCCTATTTGTGAAGGATTTTGCAGCCAGCTTTATACATGGATAAACTTACATCTTGATAGATGAAAGATGAAGGCCCAAAGCATGTGAGAATTTTAATGGTACACACCATTGCCTCCTAATCAGTCAGGAACAGAACATCGGTCCACTCCTCTTAACCTACATCTTGGGTTTAAAAGAACATTACCAGAAGGTCTTCACTCTTCTAAGAGGACATCATTTATTAGGTCACTTTTCCCCCCGCTGTTTGGAGTAAATGAGGCAAAAATTAGAAATGTGTTCCCCATGATATGCTGTATAACAGATTCTACCAAAAAGGCTATGGTTGCACAACAGACTTTACATTCTCTTGTGAAAGTTATGCTAAATAATAGAATTGCCCTAGATGTACTGGCTAAACAGTAAAGTATCTCTGAAGCTGCTGGCACTTCTTGTTGCCCATGGATAAATTTATCATGTATTATAGATATTCGGTTGTAAGGAATTAACAAACAGACTGCTTGGTTAAAGTGAGGAGTCTCTTTAATCTAGCTCATTCTTTGATCTATTTGATTTTAGTTGGTTTGGTTTATGGGTATCCCGGTGAAGGAATATACTCCAAATTATTGGTAGTATCCTCCTGATAGTCATAACAGTAGTCTTCCTGGTGTACCATATTCTCTCAAAAGCTTTAAATGTTTGCATGAAGCCATCTCTAGAATATCAAGTGATCAAATGATATCTCTTCAACTAGAATGACATGAGCTGAAATAAATGTGTGACCATGATGGCACCATAACCAATGAATGATGTACTGAGACCAGAAACCCAAAATGATGGTAACTAAGTCTGGTACCATACCACTTGGTACCATACCAAATGATGGTACCATACCACTTGGTCACTAGAATTCATATTGCTCAGTTGTGTTCATCATCTAATTTTGACAGCTAGTTGCTTTTATAGAATTGATGCCCTTCTCTTTAGTGAACATAACTTATCCTATCCAGCTCTTCTCTTCCCACTCACACTGTAGCATCCCCCAAGTCCTGCATCTTCAACCACAAACACCAGGGTTTATTCATATGTGACTAATTAGTTCAACATATATTTAAGATTACTGAATACAGTCAACAAAATAGGAGCCTTTTAATATGTATTATTATTTCTATGTAAATGAATTGCTAAATCACATATATTTGTGTCTCCTGAATTTAGGACTTGTTAAGAATCAGTACATAAGACAAGTGCAATAATGTTTTAAAATACAATAAACATGAGTTTTTGATACTCAGAAGGGAGTTTTTTCAATAGTGTTTCCTTCCTTGTAACTTTCCTATTATTCTAACCCAGATAATATAGAGGAGATATATTAATAGCTAAAAAGAAAATTAGTATTCTTTTGAAATATTTCTCCTCCCTCCCATGTAGAGAGAGATAATCTTATATCAAAAAATTACTTGTAAATAGATCATATCTTTTAATTCTGAGAAAATCTTAAGTTTCTTTCTTGGAGAGTACAATTCTAATTATTATAAAACTAAGACAGATGGCTTTTCATTACTCTATGTAAAGGACAGTATCTTGGATATAATATCTACAGCAGATGCTTCAGGAGCTTTTTTTATTAGAAATAAAACATGAGGAATGTTCAGAAAGGGCTCATTACCTTATTAAAGGGGAATTAAGCCATACTAAACAGTCATGAAATTATATATCAAAGTATGTATGTAAAGCATTAGGTATTTTAAAATATGCAATTATATAAATGTTTTAGTCACTATGACATGCCCTACCTATCAGATTAAAATATCCCATAAACTTTAAGATAAAGTAACAACAGAAGAATCATCACGGCTTTCATTTTCCTTGAGATACTAATGATTAATATGCTCTATTGTGATAGCAATGTGCTATAATATTGAAAGTTGTGCTGAAAAGACTCTACTGATTCAATGCAAATTATCGACAAAACTGTCTAAAACTTGGTGTTGCCCAAGGTTGTCAAATCTTGCAGCTAAAGTTGATTGCTAAGTGGATTTCTTGATGCTTCTATAATATCTACTAGCTGTTCAGTTTTCCTCAATGAGATTGAAGAAACATATTTATCTTTTATTTTTATTTTTTTAAATAATTTATTTATTTTACTTTAGGTGCATACTATATCTGGCATCTCTCCCCATGTTATCCATCCCCCACCCTCCCCCTCCCTCCCCCACCGCCATTGTCTCTCCCCCTACCCCCCCAACTGTCCCCTGTGTGTGATGCTCCTCTCCCCTGAGTCCATGTGTTCTCATTGTTCAACACCCACCTATGAGTGAGAACATATGGTGCTTGGCTTTCTGTTCTTGGGTCAGTTTGCTGAGAATGATGGTTTCCGGATTCATCCAAGTCCCTACAAAGGACACAAACTCATCATTTTTTATGGCTGCATAGTATTCCATGGTGTATATGTACCACATTTTCTTTGTCCAGTCTATCATTGATGGGCATTTGGGTTGGTTCCAGGTCTTTGCTATTGTACACAGGGCTGCAGTGAACATACGTGTGCATGTGTCTTTATAGTAGAATGATTTATAGTTCTTTGGGTATATACCCATTAGTGGGATTGCTGGGTCAAATGGAATTTCTGTTTCTAGATCCTTGAGAAATCACCACACTGTGTTTCACAATGGTTGAACTAATTTACACTCCCACCAACTGTGAAAGAGTGTTCCTATTTCTCCACATCCTCTCCAGCATCTATTGTCTCCAGATTTTTTAATGATCACCATTCTAACTGGTGTGAGATGATATCTCAGTGTCATTTTGATTTGCATTTCTCTAATGACCACTGATGATGAGCATTTTTTCATATGTTTGTTGGCCTCATATATGTCCTCTTTTGAAAAAGTGTCGGTTCATATCCTTTGCCCACTTTTAAATGGGGTTGTTTGTTTTTTCTTGCATATCTGTTTTAGTTCTTTGTAGATTCCGGATATTAGCCCTTTGTCAGATGGGTAGATTGCAAAAATTTTTTTGCCAGTCTGTGTCTTTTGATTGGGGCGTTTAGGCCATTTACATTCAATGTTAATACTGTTATGTGTGAATTTGATCCTGCCATTTTGTTACTGGCTGGTTTTCTTTCTCATTAGCTGACTCATTTTCTTCATTGCATTTTTGGTCTTTGCCAACTGGTTTGCTTTTGCAGTGACTGGTACTTGTTCCTTTCCATGCTCAATGTTTCTTTCAGGAGCTCTTGTAGGGCAGGCCTGGTGGTGACAAAAATCTCTCAATAATTGCTTGTCCGTAGAGGATTTTATTTCTCCTTCACTTAGGAAGCTTAGTTGGGCTGGATAGATATGAGATTCTGGGTTGAAAGTTCTTTTCTTTAAGGATGTTTAATATTGGCCCCTACTCTCTCTGGCTTGTAGAGTTTCTGCCGAGAGATCTGCTGTGAGTCTGATTGGCTTCCCTCTGTGGGTGACCTGACCTTTCTCTCTGGCTGCCCTTAGCATTTTTTCCTTCATTTTGACCCTGGTGAATCTGACAATTATGTGCCTTGGGGTTGCTCTTCTTGAGGAATATCTTTGTGGAGTTCTCTGTATTTCTTGAATTTGAAATTTGGACTGCCTACCTAAGCTTGGGAAGTTCTCCTGGATAATATCCTGGAGTGTGTTTTCCAGCTTGGATTCACTCTTCCCATCATATTCAGGTACACCGATCAAGCGTAGATTAGTCTTTTTCACATAATCCCATATTTCTTGGAGGCTTTGTTCATTTCTTTTCACTCTTTTTTCTCTCGTATTGCCTTCTCTTTTTCCTTCATTGAGTTGATCTTCAATCTCTGATATCCTTTCTTCTGCTTGATGAATTCGACTATTAAAACTTGTATTTGCTTCACGTAGTTCTCGTGCTGTGTTCTTCAACTCCATCAGGTCGTTTATGGTCTTCTCTAAGCCAGTTATTCTAGCTAGCATTTCATCTAACCTTTTTTTAAGGTTTTTGGTTTCTTTGCATTGAGTTAGAACGTGTGTCTTTAGCTCTGAAAAGTTTGTTATTATCCACCTTCTGAATCCGGTTTCTGTCAATTCTTCACACTCCTTCTTGGCCAAGTTATGATCCTGTGTTGTTGAGGAGTTGTGATCCTGTGTTGTTGAGGAGTTGTGATCCCTTGAAGGAGAAGAGGTGACAAGATATTTAATTGCAAGCCACAAAATCTGTATTAGCCAGCCTACAGTATGATAATTCCACTTCAACAAGTGATAACTAGCATCTCGACTAAACCACATTGCCCAATGTCAGAGTAAGTTTAAAGAAAGAAGCAAGTTTTATTCCTAAGTAACAAATTGTAAAATTAGCCACATATTTAGAAATTGGGTCAGTTGTAAAATTTTTAAAAGGCCAAAAATGAAATCTTATGTGCGATTTTTTTTCTGACAAGGATGAGCTAAAGGGTGTATTTCTACAATTAGCTACATATCACAGCATTGTACCACTAAAGGCTGGTATTTAAAGACTCCCATTCATTACACTTTTTGAGAAAGAGAGCTCACATTGATTTCCAGTTCTCTGTCTTGGTTTGTTAATATGTTCCACATTTTTGGATTTTAAAGATTTTCTCCTGTGAATAGCAGCCTTCTAATAAACTAATTTTTAAAATGTGGGTCCTAATAATTTTGCCAACCAGAATCATCTGGGGCCTTAAGAATCTCTGTTTATCCTGAGTGATTGTCATAGACACACTAAGCTTTGGCAATTATTACTCTAACATTCATTGTTATTTAGTAGTCAATATATATGTAATGCTAAACCTTAATTTCTCAAGTTATTTTTATATTCAAACAATCTTATTTTCCATAGCTTTATAAATTTCCAATTATTCCTAGGAAATTTCACATTTGAAGTGCCACGCTCCCAGATCATAGGGATAAAAGTTCAAGATACACCAGCTTCTTTATATCCAATAAGATTTTTAACTTGTTCAAAATCATCCAGGCATAGAAAGCTCATTAATAGAGACTGGAGAAAGATGAGCTGAAGAAATGGCTCCCTGAGAGGAAATAGATATATATTTGCCACTACTCATTTTCTAGAGCTTATAGAAAATGAGGGTTAGGTATTCTCTGATTTCTTCTAAAGTTCAGAAATTCAGGACTTTCAATGTATCTAGGATTCAAATCAATGCACAACATTAGTAGGGCTAATACAGAGAATGCATAAGCCCATAGATATGGACTACTTTGGCTAACTGTAAAAATCTGTATAAGAAGTGACATATAAACTTTGACATTAGTCACGTTTAAACTATTGATGCTCCAAAATGGAAACCTGTAGCAACTTAAATGTAATAAATTTCTAGTAATAAGAGAACATAAAGAAAATATAAAAAGCTGATCCACACATTATAATCTATTTATAATTGCATGTGTCTTATATTCTGAAACAATTCCTGCACTAAAAATACCAACCATTAACTTCTGAAACCATTCCCTTCCAGTGTTAATGCTGTGGTGTTTATAAAATTCTTTTCCTCCCAGTTTGCTGGGTGAAGTATATGTACCTGAAAATATAATATTGGTTATATCAACAAAATTTATGGTTCACAGGATCAACAAAATCATATTTAAATTTGCAACACCACCAAGCATTTTAGGAAACCTACATTCTTGGATGAAGTCTGATGTTTGATTGGAGAAGTCTAATTATAAGAATATAAGTAGGTTACGGAATAATAATCTAATTTGGACACCAAAAGTATAAACCCAGAGAAAGAATTTAGAGGATGTGAGTATGTATGTGCTATATATTGGCCTGTGCATGTTATTGGTCTTTCAGTTATGTGTCAAGGAAATATTTATACTATATTATTTAAAGATTCATTGAAATCAAACCTCATATATATTTATTGGAATGGGTGTAGTATGTGATTCAATTTATAGCCCTTGAATGTCAGAATGGTAATGCAGTATTCTAGTAGATTAATACTCTATCATTGCAGTAGTCTAGTAATATTTCCATATCTATCTATATCTATATTTATTAATCACTCATGATTGTATATGTGTATCTATGTATGTGTATATATGTATACACACGCAAACATGTTTTTCAGAACTAGAGAGGTTCAAAACATGGCTCCAATTTACAAGCTATGTGAGCTGGGTTAATTCTTCTGTTCTTAGATTTTTTTCACTACTAAAATAGAGATAATTATGGTAGAACACTTCTAGGAGTGCTATCTGGAATAAATGAATTGTCATATGTAAAACACCTCTGGCAATAATACACTCTCAATAAATGTTGGTTGTTACCTTTTTTTTTTTTTTTTTTTTTTTTTTTTGAGATGGAGTTTTGCTCTTGTTGCCCAGACTGGAGTGCAATGGGGTGATCTTGGCTCACTGCAACCTCCATCTCCCGGATTCAAGCAATTCTCCTGCATTAGCCTCCCAAATAGCTGGAAGTACAGGTGCGGGCCACCACACTGAGCTAATTTTTGTATTTTTAGTAGAGACGGGGTTTCACTATGTTGGCCAGGATGGTCTCTGATCTCGATCTCTTGACCTTATGATCCGCCCGCCTTGGCCTCCCAAAGTGCTGGGATTACAGACATGAGCCACCGTGCCCAACCAGTTGTCACTTTTATGATTACTTTGTTGAAGTTATTTGCCTGGAACAACCCCTGAACATCTATGCTAAGAAACTTAGTACAGCAAGTTGGCTGAATGAGATTTAGAGTTTCGGATTCTGGATCTCTGTTCTCTTAAGGATATGAACAACAGTAAAAGATAGTCAGAAAAATTATGAAGAATATTTAATTTGCTGAAGGTTTTGATGACAATGAGCCATCTTTAATTTTCTTTATGTCCCTAATACTTAGCATGGTACTTGAAAATTGATTTTTGCTTGCTAAATGTGTGCAAAGTGGCAATCACTCTATGGGCATTTATATAACAAAAAATGGCATTAATCTCATGAGCTCTACATCCAAATACAAGACAGGGCAATCTGAAAGTGGAGCCAGATCCCACATAGGGGAAGTGAAAAACCAAGGTGACCACAGGGGCAGGCTCATTGTCACAACAGGCAATGAAGAGATGTCTCTCTTATAAACTGTCTTCACAGTCCTATGATGGAAAGCAGGTAAGATGCAGAATTGTCAGCAATAGCACTGGAAGAATTTCAATCGTGAAATAAGTTTGGCAGGAAATAGGATTTGTATAGGCAACCAGATAGGGCAAAGGCCAATAAGCTACTCTATGGGAGGTAGATAGATTCAAGCTAGAATTCTTGGTCCTGAAAGGAAATAAGCAACATCATTTTGTGTTCCCATAGTTGATTTTTGGCTTGAATACTCTTTTTTTGCAATTACTGTGTTGTTCACCTGGCTTTGTACTTTGTAGACAGTGTGACTGTTTTAGGTGAATGTGTTGTGTGGGCCAATTCTCTCAGAGAAGGTTATTGAACATTTGATGTATCTCAGGCATTGAGTTGATTGATTTCTCATTGCATCATTTAGTTTAATTGGAACTACATTTTGTAATTCAATGTACTTATTAAATTTTAAGGATAATATTATCACTACTCTATTTTTTAACAAATAAGGAAACAAAAGATTACATAATTAACCAGATATCAACTTTCTCTCATAATTAGTACTCTCCCTAAATATTTTTAGATCAGTGAATGAATAAATGAATTAGCATTAAAGCTTATTTTTTTTCTTTTGGGGAGTTTACTTTTAGAGAAAGCCAATGTGCAGTATTCTAATAAAGAATCTTTTTGTCTAATATGATTAAGCTAGATTAATTTTAGCTTAGTGTCTATTTCACTTGGTTTTCCTGAAATTTTAAAAACATGGAAGAACTTATGGGTGACATACAGGAGAAATAAATTATTAATTATTTGGGAAGAAAACTATGACCACAGTGAAATTTGGGATTTAAAAATGTAAATTAATAAATAATGTGATTAAGTTAGAATAGGTTGAATAGAGGCGTTGCTTTAGAAAGATATGTTAGGCTCACAACACTGTAAATTTACTTTTCACAGAAATGTTGCAAGTAGGGAATATTGACAACAAAGATAGTGAGGAGAGATGTCTGTTTCTTGCACAGTTACAGTAAGATTTGCTTCACCAACCACTAAACAGTGGAAGATTTTACTGGTTGTTTATAAAGGAAGAAAAAGGAATTTTTTCTTCTTCTAATAACTCATTGAATGATAATGATGATGAAGAGGAAGGTGATATGTTGACACAAAGAGAGAATGGCTAGATAGCATTTTTGAGTAAATACTAAGTATGAGACACCATTCCCAGCACTTTGCATATTCCACTCAATTTCAACACCATTTGAGGTTAGTGAGGTAGGTATGGTCCTTATCTTCATGGTTTATGCATAAAAACCAAAGGTGCCAAAATAGCCATCTACTGAGTGGCAAAGCCAGGATTCAAACCCAGGAATTCTGGTTGTAGAGCCCACAATATTTATTATCTGCTGCTTCACTAAATATGCTTGAAATAAAGACACTATAATTAAAAAAAAGAAAGTTAAACAGAAGTAGAGCATAAGCCTAATGGTCAGAAAGGAGAGCCAAGAAGTTGAATGGGGAACGGACTTCCTTGAGGAACATGGAAAAAGTGAGAAGAGCTGGTGAGCCCCTGTGCTGATGATCCCATGTAGAGCAGTTAACTTTTTGGTTTTTTTAGTTGCAAGGCCTAAGAATAAAACTAAAGGTGGAGATTCTCAAAGTCATTTTGTCATTGTTATGCTCAAATACAGACCTGTGAAAGAAGAGACAATAGATACGATCCAAATAAATGTTTATTACCATTTCTCAAATATTCTTTCCCTTTAAATTTCCTATAAAATCACGCATTTTCATTGTGAAAAATCCAAATAACACCAATAGAATTATGTTTCAAGTGAATTACTTCAGATTTGCTAACTCTATACCCCAGAGGAAGCCACTGTTAAACTATTTTGGTTGTTTATATTTTGTTTTGTTTTTGCCTATTTGGAGACATTCAAAGGACATCATACAGTTCTGCAATCTGTTAATCATAAATCTTTGACAATTTTTCTATTGCTGCAGGTATCCTTTTCCAAAGTCTATAGACTCTATATTTATTTACAAATCACCTTGTTAATCTACTTTTAAGTTTTATTTTGCAATATTTTTAAAATTCTTATTATAGAGTCATCATTTTTCTAAATATTATACAAATATCCTTATTTTTTACTCTAGAGCCATTCATGGGACAACTCTTATTAGGCCCACTTACAGATAAAGGAACAGAGCCTAAGAGAGGTCCAATTATTCACTTATTATCACACAGCTGGAGATTGAGAGAGCTAAGAGGTGGAGCTTATTTTTTCTTTATTACAAGAACATGTATTTTGAATTAGTTTTATCATCCAATCTAGACATAATTTTGTGTTCCTAAGTCATTTTTACATAATTTATGTTTGTGATGAATGTTTTGGGTTTTTATCCTCTCATCCTTGTATTCATTTTGTACTTTCCCCTTTTCTTTTGTTTTGGCATATGGTTTTGTTCTATGTTGTAAATTATTTCTCTTTCAAGTAATTATTTTACTGTGTACCTTAAAACTTTAATTAAAATATATGTAAACTGCTAGATTTATAATTTGGGGAGATGTGTTATTGTTTTTGGCTTTGAAAGTTGAGAACATGAGGTACATTATAGCCTCCCCAACTTCCTGACCTTAATTTATCAAGTTTTTTTTTTCTCCCATTATCAAGGTTTACATTATTGTCATTTCTAAGTCCATGACCTCCAAAGTTGTGCTCATGGAGTTCTATATTTAGATTTTATTTTATGTAAATTACCAAGTCATTCTCAAACCATGCTTCTCATTCCTGGTTTGTGTACAATCATCCATCTCTTAGTTGATTGACTATCTTAACCAAATAATTTTTCTTTATAAAGAAAAGTTTACCGATAGCTCCTTTCATTGATTATATCTAAATTAAAAAGACTATTTGTTGATATTAATATAAATAAAAATATGATTGTTATAAAATTTCTAGGATACGTTTCTTCCGTGGAACAATCTCTTTGTATGTATCTATTGCTTAACTGTTGGCAGGCATTTAATTGGCTGAAGAGAATCCTGAATCCAGTTATTTTGTACTTTCATCTTATATGTAACTACATTTTTCTGCCTGAAGAGCATAGGATTCTTTCTTAATCCTTCAAACTCAATAATTTTAACAGCACATGTTTCACTTTTCATCATTTTATATCAGCATTTCCTAGAATACGTTTTACATTTTTGGAATAGAGATTCCATTTTTCTATTATTTCAAGGGATAGTTTTTTCTTTCATTAGCTTTCTTAAATTTATTCTCTTCTTTTTTTTTTTTTTTTTTTTTAGAAATTCAATCACATTGATGTTTGATTTCCTTTGTTTTTTCCGTGTCTACCATATTATTAATCATTCCTATCAATTAGGTTTAACTATTTTATTTTGCATATTTTTTTGTGGTTTGTTCTTATTCCTGTTTCTGTTTTAATTAGTAGTATTTTATTTCTTTTTGGTTCCAATGTAACTTTCATTTTTATAATAAATATGTAATTACCTTTCTATTTTTTTGTGCTTTGTTTATTTATGTTTTATCTGCTATGGCTCCCCTCCTTTTTCAAAATTTCTACTGCAATTTTTAAACGTTTTATTTAAGTTTCTTTTTAGATTAGAAAATTTTTTTCTTTAACTTATTTAAGAGGATGGAGACTTATTTATGTAATTTTCTTTGTTACCTAGGCTGAATTATTTTCTTTCTGAAGCGTGTTATTCATCGGAATTTTGTTTATTGTGTTGACTCCTCCTCCCTTTTCTATAGTATCTGTGTACATCTTCAGTGTTGAAATTTTTTTGCTTCCAACTCATCTTTGAACAAGATATTTCTATCTGGTACACCTATTTGCTCAGAAATGATTAAGGCAAGCAGATGAGTATTGCTATAAGATGACTACAACTTCAGCAAGAAAATTGAGAGAACTCAGATTTTGATCTTCCCCTTTCAGGACAAGCAGTCACCCAGACAGAAGGTGTTGGTTCTCAGTGAAGTCTGAAGCACTTAGATATTTTCTTTGGCAGTTAGTTCACTTAGTCAGTTTGGACCCTGGTTGTCAAATTGGATGCAAATCATATTCAGTCTTCCATTATGATTCACCACCACCATGGTTTCTCTGGGTAACAGAGATTGGAAAAAATAGGGACAGGTATTAACAACACCCTTTCTTTATCCAAGATGATTTTTTTAAATGGATTTCAGAGCTATTACTTTATTATCAGTTTTTTAAATCATTTTAATGATTGAATATATCTCTTCTGAACTTTATGAATGGAATCTAGCTCACTTGATTCTGTATGTCAGGTTTGATTAGTATTTCCATGATACTAGCAGTGAATTTCTTGTTTTTAGACTTCCACATGAAGTCCCAATTAACGAAACAATGGAGAAAGGTCTGTGTCACTGTCACTGCAATGATTTTACACAGTATTCTAAATGCAGTTGTGATTCAAATATTACAATGCAAAGTTATGAAATGTCCTCAAAGTAGAACTCCAATTTTTTACACTTGATTTTAGCCAAAATGCCAAGAACCAATAAACTCTAATTTTTTAAAGCAAGAAATATACTTATTTTTAAACATGTTGAGAGCAATATTCACATACTTTTACTGAGCTACTCTATAATTAAAGAAATCAGCAGCTATTTGCTATTTTATTAGTCTTTCACAGGAAAAGAAGGGCATATTAAAAGTAAAATATATTATAATTTCTAAATATTATTTTTACCAATGATGTCAAATTTACTAGACGTCAGATTCCTGAAAGATTTTCTTGAATCATTTGAAAGAGACAGGAGGTACAAAAATGTTTCCTCAGTATCTGATTTTTATTAATCAATGTTTAATTTTTCAGCTTTGCCAAAGTAGTGTTTTGCTTTTTGGATTATCCAATCATTTTATTTGATTTTTGCATGAGTGCATCTGCCTTTCAATTGTACACCCTCAGTAACAAATCTTTAAACTCTGACTGTGCTTTCATTTAATGCAAGATGATACTGATTTATTTTCTTCCTACTCTAAGAAATATTTGTTGGCCATAAAAAAGTTTGCATTCACCTTTAATATTTAGTTTCTTATGTGTGTGCTGTTGTTTCATCCCTTTATATTAATGTATGATTTAACCTCATTAAAACATACAAATGTTTCGATGTGAAAAATGAGCTATTTGTATTTTAAGATTATCTGACTCACCTCAAGAGTGATTAGAAGAAATGAGAATGCTAAGAAAGCAAATATTTTAACTATAAAGTAAAAATTATTGATCTCAATAGAGACATGCCAATTGCTTCTAAATTCATCCTCATCTAAAGTAATTTTCTCTTCCATGTTTCAGGTTTCTTGCTATCACTACATTATACTCCAGCAAAGGAGAGACTGCAGGCCAAATTGGCCTACTGCCTGTTTTTGTATGACCCATGAGCAAAGAATGATTTTTACATTTTCAAGTGGTTGGTATATTAGTCTTTTCCTACTGTTATTAATACAAAGAACTGCCCAGACTGGCTTATTTATAAAAGAAAAAGATCTAATTGACTCACACTTCAGCATGGTGGGGGAAGGCTTCAAGAAACTTACAATCATGTGGAAAGGCACCTCTTTACAGGGCCACGGGAGAGAGTGAGTGACAGCAGGGGATATGTCAGATGCTTATAAAACCGTCATATCTCATAAGCTCTCACTCTCCATCACTAGATCAGCATGGGACAAACCACCCCCCCTCATTCAATTACACTAAGTCCCTATCATGACACATGAGGATTATGGGGATTATAATTCAAGATGAGATTTTGGGTGGGGACACAGCCAAACCATATCAGTTGGGTAAAAAAAAAAAATCAAACAAAAATAACATTCTGTGGCATCTAAAAGTTATATAAAATTTAGACTTAAGTGACCATAAATAAAATTTTATTGGAACACAACCATGCTAATTCATTTACGTATAATCTATGACTACTTTCCTGTTACAACGACAGAGTTGAATAGTTGTGACAGAGACCATATAACCCACAAAGCCTAAAATATTTACTAGGAGGCTCTTTTCAAGGAAAAAAGAATGTGCTGATGCCTGTACTATAGGATAAGTTTTCCAAAGCTAGCTTTTATTGTTAAGAGACTATACAGCTGCTAAGAGCACAGTCTCAAGTTTGAAGCCAAGTTCCTCCATTTACCAAATAGGTGACCTTGGAAATTTTACATATTGTCTCTGTATATTAATATTTAATCTGTATTCACAATTGTACCGACTTCAGAGAGTTGTTGTAAGAATTCTGTGATCTAAAAGCCCTTAGGACATTATGTAACATATTGGAATAAAATTAGCATTTTTTTCCTTTTTGAATTTCATTTAAACTGCATACGATTATTAAAAATGCGTTAATATATTTTCAAATTGAATTAAAAAAACAAAATTAATGCTTAAAATCTAGAGACATTATATAATAGCAATCTAGTAATGTAAATTAATTCATACATTTGTCTATATTAAATTTTAAAGAAGGATTGAGGCAATAGCAGAAATATTTCTTAATCCTGAGAATATTACTTAAAGCATAGAAAATGATGAAAAACATTTTCTATGGGGCAGGAGTTAAAAATAATAGATAATAGAAAAGGATATCTTCTCAATGTAACTGAGAAGTTAAGATTGCACAAAAATAGCATCTATATAGTCTATATTTCCTAACACATTTGACTTAACTCTTAAAACTCACTTAACAAAAGATAATAAACTCTAGATGCTAGAACACAGAGAAAAATTATGACACATTTAACTTTTTTCTTCTTGTATATATTAAGAATTCAATGCTTTTCATAAGAAAGTAATTTTCCTCTAATATATTAAATTAGCTGAACACAAAAATTAACAAATGTAGTGAATTAAAGGTCTCTTGGAAAGTCTTTATATATTTGCTCTCTATGTTTTTATAAGCTTTCTGCAGATAAGTATTTAGACAGTTAGTAAAAAATAGAATAATCAACATCAACTTCTATGTTTACTAGGAAATTTCAGGGTTAGATGTGAATCTGACTTCTTTAGCACAGATTTGCTTAAACTCATAAATACATTTGCATATTTATATTTCACTTTTACCTTTGCTTTAAAATTTGCTCTCAAGTTATGTGATAATATTCATGAAATTTTCTGTTTCAATTGCAAAATTGTAGATATTCAAGATAAGGTTTTATAGGTAATCAGAAATTCAGTTTCTGTTTAATTTCTTAAGCACATCTGTCGTGTTATTATAATGGTAACTTTTGACAAGTGCATGGCCTCTTTGATGTACAGAGCCAAAGCTTATACTTGTGCTAGAAAATATATACCATTATATTCCATCCAGCACATTAAGCCTGATTTTAGATTTATTTGTTCTTGTTCTCTATCACAGTCCATTGAAGTATAAAGGTTATGGTTTTATACAGGTAAGAATTTTCACCATAAATGCTGTGTGTACCTTTTATATAAAATTTAAGACCAGACAAAACTAACTGGTAGTAATAAAAGTCAGAATAGTGGTTATGTCTGATGGTGAGTAAGCACAGATATTGCCTGGAAAAGGACAAAAGGGAATCTGGTGAAGAAATAAAAATTCTTATATCTTGATCTGAGTGGTAATGAGAAAGTTACGCATATATATGTAATGTATACAGGTGTGTACTTACTTATCTATTTTAATAAATTGTACCTCAGTGTTTAGAAAGAGAGCATGAGAAATGGTAATATCACCCTTCTGCTACAACAAAGTTTTTGAATTGTAGCTCATCCATAAAATTTAAAACTGTATTTAGTGAGTGAATGAAAAGGGCCAAGTAATGAAGTAAGATTCCATGGATGGTGGGGAACTAGAGACCGCCCCCAAGGGTCACTGGAAAATGGTGAGAATATCTGTAAAACACTCCAAGTCTAGCTTTCTGTTGTTCATTTATCAATCCCCTGAAATCACTACAGCTTTGTCTTACTACGATTGCCATCCTAAATATAAAAAAACATCTGGGAAAGTAGGCAGCAAACAGCAGCAGCTGTGATTATTGGCACAGAAGAGAAGAGGAAAGCACTGAGGTGGCAGCATGTAGCAGAATAGCTATAAAACTGGGCCAAGTAGCAGCAGCATGCCCACGAATAGCAGAGAACTGAGTATGGGAAGGGCCATCTAGCAACATTTCCACTTTCCAAAGCTACTAAGAAAATTTCAGCACAAATAATTATTCTTAGTCAGATCAAGAGTATATAGCCAATTGTTTTATAAGCATCTCCAAGTTCTCAGCATCCTAAACCAGTTATACATTCTAACCTGGATTGTTTAATAGCTGGATTGTTTAATTTGGCTTTCTAGGAACTTAGAATTTGACAAGTAAATCTGGGGTAAGATGAAATATACTACTTCTCTGATGACATGTTTGATGGCTTCTTTGTATATCAGCAATTTCAGATGGCCTGGGTAAATAAGCTCTAAACTTTGCATTTATAGCATGAGTTATAGGAACTCCTTTGGTTCTTACTTTATGTACGGCAATGATAAATTTGTTACCAAAGAAAGGAAATTCTACAAGTTGAGAAACTAATGATACAAGAAGCTATTAAAGACTGTAAACTGCTGCATAGGATAGATATTCACAGCTGGTAATGGAAGTTTTAAAATAGACGTTCTCGTGTCATTCTGGTTGGTAACCCTTCGGAAAGCCTCAACAAATTGCTTTGTGATTTATATCTAATTTGAATATGCCATAGTAAACTCCCCAAGCAGTTACTTTTGAGAGAAATTTTCGTTTTTATGGAATTTTTCTATCTACGCTTTTGAAATTTACTCACTAGTGTTTAAGGATAAAGTTAAACCTGAGGATGCATTCCTAATCACAGTGTCTTCCAATAAGATTTTCTAGGAAGATTAGAATGTGCCCTCTGCAAAAGCATTAACTTATCAAGGTTTATTTTGGCAATCAGGGAACTGCAAATAAGCTCAAGAAGAGGCCGTGATTAAGCAAGAAATTTATTGACTCCTGATGTCCTCCATTTATCATGAAATCTACATTATAAATTTCATAATTGTGCATAGAAACATGTTTTGCAATATTTACCTTGCCTTTGCAGGGTTTAAACAAGATTTGATAATTGCTTCTTTATTTTATCAGTCCTTGACTCAATTCTCAACATTTTCAATAACTAACTTACATGATTTCTTCAATTAATGTTGAGAGGTCAGCTAAATAAGGAAATAAAACACTCAGCTAACATTTGTTAACTTAGCCAATATGCGTTAAGCACTCTTTTCTTTACATATATTATCTTATTTAATTTCAATTCTTACATTCATCTCACTTCACATGCAAAATAGATATTACACGAACTGATATTCGGGTTCTTTGCCCAATGTGATTGACAGATTTTCTTATGACTTCAAGTTATGGTTCATGCCTTCCTAGCCATTAAATATTTAAAGTATTATTTCTGAAATTTACTATTCATCTTACAGAAAAGAATACTAGATTTTAGGTATCACCACTGAAAAATGAACATCTGGTAAAAGATAAAGTAGAGATACAAAATCCAAGGAGCTTAATCTTTATCACATGATATATTGAATATTATTTTAAAATTAAATCATAATCTATATTTATTCAAAGACTTATTTTTCCATGACCCTTGTTTTATAAAAAAATTTGAATAACATATAACAGAAAAATTCCTATGCAATAAAACATGTATGTAATTATCCAAATGCAAAATCGCAAATTATCAGAGACACGGGAAGTACAGTATTTGTATTTCTGTTGTTATAACTGTATATGCCTTCACTCTTTCTCACCTGTCAGCATACTATCACAAAATAAATCCAAACCAAGGGATAGTCTTGGAAATGTTAAGGTCATCATTTCGACTTCGCCAAGTGTGTGTGTATGTGTGTGTGCGTGTGTGTTTATGTGTGTGTGTGTGTGTGTGTGTGTGTATGCATGTACATGAGAATACAAAATTGTATCAAATTATTAATATACTAACTGGGATTTTATTTGTTTTACTTATTTTCTGTCATTTTACTAATACACATACCCACAAAAATATTTTTAGCATGAAAGAATATCTTTTTCACCACCACACAATTATGAGATACTTTTAAATAAAGCAATCATATTTTATTTTGTTTTGTTTTCCTTGGACTAATAAAGCAAGAAATTTTGAGTATTTCCTTATTATTATGGTTATAATAAAATATTTGAAAATCAATACAAGTTCTTCCTTTTTACAAATATACATGACATCTGGCTCTATCTGAGGAAATCTATACCCTAGTTCAACCTCTATTCCCTACAACGTATCCATAAGTCCCCAAACACCTAATCATGGAAGTATTAATGAAACACGCACATGCTTTATTTATAAGCCTTGGCTTACTAGCCTCTTATTACATTGCCAGAGAAAAGAAATATTAAAATAAATGATATCTGTGTTCAGCACTGAAAATAAATCAAAACAGTCACAATGTCAGTTATAATAGATTCCAGTCAAATGTCATTTTCTCACATTAAACTGAATTGACATTTTCAAAAATTCTAGAATAATTTTAGTTAGATATAATTGGTTGAGTGGAATAATTAAAAATCCTAAATATATAAGGTGTTTCAAGGCAGAATATAATGTATGTCACTTAATGCAAAGCAATATCCTTATTATGTTTTACAGTTTCCAAATTACAAATTAGGTATATATGCATTGAACGATACATTTCTAATTCACTAAACTATACAGTCAATATTTATGAAATTAATCAGTATACTTTATGGCAATGCTTTATATGAACAAAATTTACTTTTTTGTATCTTATTTGTTAAGGTAAAATGTTTGGCCAAAGGAAAAAAATAATTGTTTGCTGGCAACAGAATTCTTCACAAAATCAAAAATGAATGGGTAACTATTCATTGCACACCTCCAGGAGGCACCATTCACAATGAATATTTCTGCAGTTAACAGCTTACAGAACTAAATGTGGTGTGTTGGGTAGAATCATTTCAAGAAACTGTATTATCTCTAATTTCTAGCCTACTATGCTTTCTTACCCTTTGCAAAAATCATTTAGGACATTTTAAATGGTTTTGGCCTGTCTTTTATCAGCTGAGTTGTGGACTCTTTTTTTTTTTGAAACTTCTTTTTCCACAATTATTTTTGCATTGGCTGCTATGCAGGGACCCCTTAGAGATATTTTTTTCATTAGGGACATTTTAAACCACCATCTCTCCAGAAACTTGTGCCTTTTAACAGATTTGATGCATCAAATTTGTACATTGATCCAGCTGTTTAGACTTTACTAATTCGTACATATGGCAGCAGTCAAAATTTAACAGAAAGTGCATTTAGAATTTTATTCAAAACAAAGGATGGCCTGAAACAGGAATGTCAAGTTAAATCTGCCATGCATTTACTGTGTCTCATAAATGACCCACAACAGAGTTACGCTCTCATCAAGAATGACCAGTTAATTAACCTTCGCATAATTCAAAGTCATTCACTCATTACTGCAAGCAAGCAAAGTCGTCACAAGGATAGCATGCTCATTCTTTCACTGTAAGGAAATTGTTGCCTTTATTTTTCAGAATTTCTGTCTTTGCACTGCAAAACTAAAATTTGTCTTGCTTGGGAGGGATACAATGGATGTTTAAATAATGAATTTGCATCTCTGTCTTTATAAAAATCATTTATAAAAAGGTTATTGCAATATTTATAATTTTGTAAATATATTCTATATTTTAGCCAATTATAATAATTTGCTAAAATTCTATATGGTTTTGGACCCTTTGAAAAGTCTGAGTTTGTAGCTCTCTCTAAAAAAAGCAGTGGGGGGGGAACTTCTCTTAAGGTTCTCCCTACTAATACCTAGTATAAACTTATGACTTCAAAATGTCCATTCCCAGCTTGAACTTTTGTCTTGTAATCTGTATTATTTATTGACATGTCAATTTAATTTTCCTTTAAGCATCTCAAACTCAATAATCCAAAAATGAACTTACCACCCTCTTTCTTGACTATGATGCTCTTTGAATTAATAAGTAGCACCACCAATATCCAAGTTACTGAGTCTAAAAATCTAAGAGTTAACCTGAGCTACTTCTTCTCTGTCATATTTTATGGCCACAAATAGTAGATGGGATATTATCAAGACATTTTTAATAAAATGGTAAGAGTGTTTCCATCATTTGTCTCCTTTTCTCCTCTGCCACGGAAAGCTTCCTGGTCTAGGTCACCAACATCTGTTGCTTAGGCATTTGGAATAGCCTTATAACTTTATCTGCCTCCAGTCTTGCTCTATTACCATCCACCCTCTATTCTTCAAGCCAAGCAATCTTACTAAAACACAAATCTGACACTTTACCCTTTCATTAAAAGTGTCTTGATGATATCTCATTTCCATTAGAATAATTGCTCACCTTTATCACAGCCCCACATGAATTTTTCCCAATACATTTTTCCAGCCTCAAATAATAGTATGCTCACCATCACTTCTCAGGCACCGAGAATCTGTTTTCAGTTTCTCCATTAGATTGTTTCCCCATCACACCTGCAGACTTTCTACATTGTCAGACTGAAATTCATCCCCGTAAGTTCCTAGATAGCACCTGTCTAACATTCGTTTATCAGTTTAAGCCTTACATAATCAAAGGAACCTACTCTGCTTAATTGAATTAGCTCATGTCATCTGATTGGAATCCCATAAATCTTGTATGTTCCTTATATGAACATGCTCTCCTGTATTCTCTCACCTCTCCTAAGCTTTTAAATTAGTGTGGGGTGTGGATCTATCCACCTTGTTCACTAGTGTAAGACCAGTCCCTATCACATCTGTCATTTGGAAGCAGAAACTTCAAAAAAGTACCTTCTAGCTTGACATTCAGCCTTTACATTACATACAATATATCAAAATATAAAATATTTTAAAGGAAAGCAGACATAGATATAGGGGAGGGGATTATTTAGCAGCCTGGGCTCTGAGCCAGACTCCCAGTTTCAAAATTTAGGTCTGCCCTTCTCTAGCTCTGTAACCTTGGACAAATTATTTGTCTCTGTGTGTCAGTTTTCTCCTGTATAATATGAAGATAATATTTATACCCACCTCATAGTTCTGTTGTGAAGATTAAAGGACAAAATATTTATGCAGTGTGTACAATAGTGTCTCACACATAGAAAAACTTGCTGTGTCCCCTGCTATTATTATTACTAGCGTTTTAAGCAATAAGATTTGGGGTTAGATTGTGTTCAAAGTCTTGCTTAAATACACTCCAACCTTATCATCTTGGTCAACTGATTCAAGTTCTAAAGCCTCAGATTTGTCTTCTCCTAAAATAAAGGGGACAGAAAGTGTTTAGTAAAAGTGTACCAACTAGTGTTAATGTTCAACTATGGCAGACAATCAAATTGGAATCATGTCTTGCTTAGGTTGAAATCTTGTTCACTTAAAGCTATCGTATCATACATTTGACATTTAAACCTTAGTTCCTTTGACCTCCGTGGAAAATCTTTATCATTTACTGTAATTAAAAATAGATTAACCTGAAATTCACATTAGGTGTAAATGTTCAAGTTCAACAAATTAAAATAAATAGTAACTTAAATGTAAAGGATCTTCCTGTGAACTAGCCCAATTTGAAAAAAAAAGTGCTATTTCTTTTTTTCTGTGAAGTAGAGGTAAAATTTTTACTCTCTTGCTATTTTTAGTTTGCATTTCAGGACTTTTGAAAACTATGGCTCCGTACATAATCTCATAGATTCTTTCCTTATGTATATTCTTTTAAATGTAGATTGGTTTTATGTTAACTAATAACAGAAGATTGAATTTTTAATTATTTCTATTATTTTCCCCTTTTCTCATTATCTTAATATCACATTTATCTGGCATCCTCATTGCAACCTGTAGCATTTACCATGAAAGGACATGTCATCTGGCACTTATTGCTTCCATGTTTCATAATGTTGACTCAAACAAAGGTTTTAAACAAAGCCAATTCATTATTACTAGCAATCTTACCATGCCATTCTATTTGTCATTTTCCTTCACTTTATGCCGAATGAAATCAATATTCCAAGTGTGAAATACTAATATATATATTTGTTAGTCAAAGTTATCACAGCCTGTTCAAAAATGTTGTTTAGAAGCTAACAATATCAGCTATGCTGCTGCCTTTGCATAAGGTTTCAATGTTTTACTGGTTGATGCAAGGGTGTGTTTTCTAATACACCATGAGTCAAGTAATCAAAACATTTGGCGCTGGATCAGAGACAAACCACCATAAATTAAGCAGATTCTTCACTTATGAGCAAGTCACACTAACATGGCTGTTTTTTTAACAGCAGTTTTTCAAAGCAGAAAAATAAATGTCTGCTCTGCACTGATTTACAATGTACAATCTTCTGTTCCTCCAACTGTTGAATATCCTTATTTTGGAGAATTTCCACCTTTATGATTTGATCTTCTCCATTAAATCCACACAACTTGATTTCTTCATCTTTGGTGCTCAGGCTCAATGAATGAGATCTCTAACGCTAGCCCTCAATTCAGAACTGAGCAACAGGAAGGAGAATCTGCATAGAACCCATGTTGCTTGAGGGCAGTGGCAGAGACAGCTGGCTTTCTGAATGGCAGAGGTTGCAAAAATTGCATTGCTGGCTCTGAAATGATTCCAGTAGGGGTGATAGTAAATTGGAGTTCCTGGAAGGAGGGTGTGGAGGGTGGGAGTGGTGGCAGTTTAGTCAGCAAGCCAGCTCTTGGCATAGTTCTGGGCAATGTTCCTGGAAGCTGAATTTTCAGCCTGGTTCTTTAGGCACCCTAGCGTTCCATGAGTTACCCGTTTTTGTTGTTGTTGTTAACAAATGCCTTTTCTGCTTCATTAGTCAGAATCAGTTTCCGCTATCTGCAACAAGAATCTCTATAAATATCATAACACTGCAGTCTATGTACAGCTCCAAATGTTATCAAGCCTAGTTGGAATTGTAACCAGAGTGGAAGAAAAACAATAGAGCAAGTAAATTATAAAACTATTATTTTTAAGTACAAATGATTACCGGAAGTGGTCTTAAGTGCTTACCATACATTATCTCATTTAATTTTCAAAAGGGCTTGTTGAGGAATGTAGTATCCCCATGAGGCCAATGAGAAAACTGAAGCAGAGATTAACTAACTTGCCAAAGATCTTAGTGCTATTGATCACCAGAACCCTAGACAGAAGTAGATCTAGGTTACCAGTATTCTTGCTTAAGAGTCATTGAAATTATTTCGTATTTCTGGTACATTTCAAGTAATGAAGTAATTGAATTACCTTTCCATGTGTATCAGCTACTGTTATCCATATGACTCTCTTTAGTCCCAGGTGGCTGGATAAAAATGAGAACACTGGCCTGCCCTTTGCCCTTTTCTGGCACTTTATCCCATGCTTATCTTCAGGTCTAGGGTTCTCTCGAGTGTAAACCCTATATCTGTACTTTAGCACATTAAGCATCAACTTTCAACCGTGCCTGGATAAATAGGTTCCTCTTCCCTTAGATGTCAACATAAAGTCAGAGTAATCCTGGTTCTTTTCTTGTCAGTTACTGAGAACACATACAGAATATAAACATATGGGCCTTTGTTAATATGATTAAAGCAGCTTGAAATAGGAAAGCTGCTCAAAATCTATATTAAAAAAATACTGCAAAATTCTGTGGAAATTGACAAGGTAGTTCCCAAACAGAGGTATAATGAATGGTATTTATCGTTTATCATCTCTAAGAATGCATGGCTACAGAATCAAATGTTCTATGAGGTATTTTAGAAATAAAATAAACTTTAAAAGTACATACCAATTTTTTAAAAGTCAGATCATTCACAGAACATCAATACTTCCAGAAAAATCTCTTCAAAGAAACCTGAACAATGTGTTTCTTCCCCCAAGGAAAAATCCACAATATTGTTGAAAAGAATTACTGGAAAAGACACTTTAAAATCCAAGTAAAGCATTAAGTGAACAAAAGGGAATGTACGTGTGAAAAAATGTTCAATTTAATAGACATGTAGCCTATACCCATTACCAAGTAGGATTTCTCTTGTGCGTCCAGATCTCAGGTCTCTAAGTCCATGTCATATGGACTATTTCTCTAAATAAAAATTAGGTGTTCAAACACATAGTTTTCTTTTGGTGCTAAGTCTCCGTTACTTGTGACTTAATTTTATCCCAGTTAAACAGAAATATTTACATAAGTGACAAAAACAAATACTTGCCTTAGTGGTTCTCTTTGTTTCAAATTAAATCCCAATAGCTCATTACTCTACTTATAAAGAAGTATCCCATTAGAATTATCCCGCTTTGCTCATCTTTCCCTAGAAAGTATCATTACGTTGAGGTTACAGATTTAAAGACAGATGTTGCCCATAAAACTCCCATTGTTTTCAAGATATAGATTTAAAGATATTGCATTTCAAAATATTGTTGTGTCCAAATATCTAGTGTTTTCTTGTGTGTGTGTCTTTTATGTCATTCAGTAGTTCTATAATGTTCTTTATTTAACTCTCCTGCATATCTGTTAGTAATTGCATTCCTGAGTATTTCCTTCCCTTCTTTCTGTTCTCTCCTCTCTCTCTCCTATGACCTCAAAGACTGTCAATTTTCAGTTGTTCCATTCCTTTCTTCATTCATTCTTATAAGGCTGAATCGAATGCTAAATTCTTTACTTCTGTTTTTGTTTTCTACATTGCATCAATGTGTTTGATACCATTCCTCTATCTGTTTTAAATGGTAATGGTTTTTTTTGCACTGTTTTTACCTCTCCGTATATTTCGATCAGCTTCTGGGAAGATGGAAGGTGTAAGTCTGCTCTTACTATCATTTCTAAATGCCAAAGAATCAGAGACTTTTGTCATTTTCCCTCACTGCTATATTTCCAGTGACAAAAAAGAGTGACTTTATTATCCCAAGTAAACTGGTTCTTTCTACTTAACAGAGGATGGTTTTGCCATAATCTTCTTTCATAGAATTTGGAATCAAACAACCGAACTAGCATGAGCTCTAATTCCCCAAATTACAAAATGCAAACAAAGGTATCCTGCTTCTTCACATGGTGGTTTAAAGGAACAATCTCTACATGTATATGTGACAATGCTTTTTAAACTGTGAAGCGAAGTATTTTTTTATCATTATTCTTTTACTCATGTGGCTCTTTTCATTAGTTTCTATTTCTTCTGCCTTGGTATATGAACTCATTTTGATTTCTTTTTGTCAACTGTTTTTCTTCTCTCACATTACCATAAGCTTTCATCTGCTGAAATAGTATCTCTGGAAATTAAAATTGATAGATTTTAAAATGGTTTTTATTTGCCAATAAAAATGTGTCTCTTGGGATATCTATTTCTTGCTGATCAAAAACCCACTACTCCCTTCATTGACATACCAAGGATTGTCTTCAAAGATAGAGCCCTGGTGTTTTATACACTATTGATCTTGGTTAATCCAAGCTTTCAAAATATGTAATTTAGGAAAATGGTATTCAAATTTGAACCAAGTAAAATTTTACTAATATGTATGAAACGTATTTTCTTCTCATTCAATTTCTAATTAAATAAAACTTCACATTTGAAGAAACTCAAACCACATTTGGTTCTTACTGCTTAAATTCCTACAAAAATAATCCCTGCACTAGCTTTTCAGAGATACAAGCCTGTACCTGATCTTATTCTTTCACTTAATTATATCAAAGAAAGACAAGATTTATCATTTACTCTTTTTAATATTTTAATTTTAATTTTAGTATTCACAGATTATTCTTCTATGTTATACAAGGGAAAATGGAAACTAAATTGGAATCATTCTCATTTTTGTCAGTCTCAAAATGAAAAATGTCCTTGAAATAATATATGTTGTAAAAGTAAACCAATTTTTAACAGCAGACAATTTTAAAATACTAAGTTAAAATAGAGGGCTATTACCGCCTGCCACAAAACTTGAAAGATGTAATTAAATTAAAATGAGGTCATTAGGGTGGACCCTAAACCTTGACCAGTGATCCTAATCCTGACCTACCTGGGGTACCTCAAGGCAGAACCGGCTCTGTGGTACAAATTGCGCTCCACATCTTCCATGTGACAAGTCTGAAGCTTTCCTCCAGAAGAGACCACATCCTTGCTTGGCCTTTTCCCTGCCCCTGGCTTCTCCTCATATGCTTTTTTTCCTGAGAGCATGACCTCAATAACTTCACTAATGTAAGACTTCAGACTCTGCTCTGCTCAGATTCTGCTCCTGGGCAAACTGACCTCAACAATTGGTAACAAAAGTGGTCAGAGGAAGCAGACACTAATGGTGGAAGCCTCGAGTTGCATCATTCATCAGTCAAATGGCATTGAGAACTCATTGTGGTGGTAGATAGAGAATTGATGGTCTCTAGCATAGAGCAGCACTGAGATTCCCTGGTGACCCTTTAACAATCTTCACTCCTTTTCACTGGGTGAACTGTAACAGGATATAAGTAAACGGGGACATACAAGTTGGTGCAATGATATAAGAGAAATAGTAACCATAAGTACGGTGAAATTAGGTGGCTATTAAATTCATAGTACTTACGGTTACTGTGCCCCAAAGTGCCCTGTTATATTGAGAGAAATAAGGGCATTCTATTTAAAGACAAAAATGAAACGTTTTAAGCAAAGTATGTGTCAGAGAACCTACCTGGCAGCCCCAAGTAGTTACTGTGCCCCAAAATGCCCTGTTATATTGAGAGAAATAAGGGCATTCTATTTAAAAACAAAAATAAAACGTTTTAAGCAAAGTATGTGTCAGAGAACCTACTTGGCAGCATTTAAAAAGTTGACCATTCAATTGCCAAATAAAGTGCAGTCAGCACTAAAAATCCAGGAACAGCTCCTAATTGTGAAAGAATAAGAAAAGCAGAAGTTCAAAAAAGGTTGAATTCTTACTCTAGCCAAGTATTCTATGTCAAAGTCACAGCCCTGATAGGCAAAAAGTAGGAACCCTAAGACTTTGGATGGCCCGGTCTGGGACAGATGCCCCGAGTATATGAACTTTCAGATTATCCTGAACCATATATGACTACAAAAGTAGCCCACTTCCCTTTGTTTGAAGATGGAGAACCCCCTTTACCCAAAGACCATGCAGAGCTTCCAATTGCGGCAGATATTCTATTGGTACCTTATGAAACAGGGCTGGCCCCTCTTAAGGTCTTCTTCACCTCTATTCCTGGTCACCAGACCCATAATCCGGATCGAGAGAGAGAATATAAAACTAGATAAGAAAGAGTGTGTGTCAATACAGGTGCATTCACCCATGATACAAGATTTAACATCCTGATGAGGACTTAAGAACATGAGCCTAACACATTGCTGAGTATAGTTTTTAGAAGTTAAAGGAAGGGCTACTATAATTGGAGAGGCTAAGTGGGAATTCTATGCGTTTGTTTTTTACACTGCAAAAAGTAATTACCATAGTGACCTAAAAACAACACAAGTCTGTAGATTAGAAGCCCAGGTGGGCTCAGGTGGGTCTGTTTGGGGCTCACAAGGCAGAGCTGTGCTTTTATCAGGAGGCTCTGCTGAAGAAGCCACTTCCATGCACAATAACATTTTTGGAAGAATTTAGCATCCTGCAGCTGTAGGATTGAGGTTTTTGTTTTTCTGCTGGATGTTAGCTCCTAGAGGCTGTTCTCTTGTTCCTACCTGTGACCTCCTCTTTCTCAGCAATGGAGATCCTCCTTCAAAGTTGAATCACTCTCACACGAATCCCTCTGACATTATCTTGTGCCACAAGTTGAAGTAAACACTCTGATTTTAAAGGTTCATTTTAAACAGAGATTAGCACCTAGATAACCTCTCTTTTGCCATATAATGTAAGTGAATCGTCGGTGTAATGCCAGCGGGCAGAGATCATGCGGGCTGGATCAGTTTTCTATCGCTATGCAAACAACCACCACAAACTTACAGGCTTAAACAATATAAATTTATTATCTCAGAGTTCTAGAGGTCAGAAATCTGAAATGGGTCTTACTGGGATAAAAACAAAGTGTTGGCAGGGTATGCTACTTTTGGAGGCTCTAAGAGAGAATCTGTTTCCTCACCTTGTTTAGCTTCTAGAGACTGCCCTTATTCCCTGGCTCAAGGCCTCTGCAAAACCATTAAAGTCTAGCCCCATCTTTCTCACACTACCTCCTTTGATTCCTCCTAAGAACCCTTATGATAACATTGTGCCCACTTGGATAATTCATGTTAACGTCTCTAATTTAAGGTCATTTTAGTTGCCGATTGGCAATCTTAATTCCATATGGAGCACTAATTTCTCTTCGCCATATAACCTAAAATATTCATCGTTTCTGGAAATTAGAACATGGACACTTTTAGGAGGCCATTATCCTGCCTACAACAGGTGCCATATTAAACTCCTGCTTACTGCATTCTGAAACATCACCCACCAGCCAAGACAGAAAATAGAAAACAATTGCAATTGGCAGGAAATGTCAGAAATAAGTACCACTACCAAAGATGTAAAGGATTCAGGTATAAGATCTTCATTATATCTCTTTTTAAGTGACCAATTTGGCCCTGGAAAAAAAAAAAACAGATTTTGGTGGATGAAAATAGACTACTGCAAACCTAAGTCAGATTGATTCCAATTGCCACTGCTGTTTCAATTGTAATCATTTTACTGGAGTAGCCACTGGTACAAGATATACAGTTATTTGATAAGATAACCAGAGCAGTCAATGCCAGTTAGCATTTGTCCTCATTACTTGTGCCATGGCTCATGGAAAAAGTAGCCATGTTGTAAAGGTGAAGGCTAGGCATGAACTCAATAGCATAGAACTCTTGGCATGGCAGATACATCTATGGTACTGCCACTCCTGAATATTTGACTGTCCAATAATAATAAGGTAGACACCCAGTAGAGTATTATCCTTTGAAGAGACCAGCCAGCGATTCAGTGGCAAGATCACAATACTGGACTCCTTGCACCTTGGAAATGGCAACATTTTATCTGTCTAGAACTGGCAAATACGCTGGGTATGAGAGTTTGCCTTTCCTGCTTACAAATCCCCAAGAAGCATCAATATAAGAGGATTTGTGGAAAGCCTGGCCTATATAATGAAATCCCATATTATATTTCCTTAGAGCCAGAGACCCACGTTACAGCATAGAAGGTGTGTCAAGGGGCATATATGTTCGTGCTACCTAATGTTTCTGCCACACACTGAACCATCCAAAAGCTGATGGCTAGGCAGAGTTCAGCCTCTGGAATGCATTGTGGGAGAGGTAACTTGGAAATGACACCCTGGGAGACTGGAAGTTAGCCTTCGGGATAGGATTTATACCTTAAGCCAACAAACATTATTTGATTCTATGTTATCAATAGATAGATGTCAGGAAAGAAAGGCATGGGAAACAAAAGGGAAATAGTGGTGGTTACACCCAATACCAACTGTTTCTAGTTACCAACTTGGGGAATTTGTACTTCTGTTCCTACAACTTTAGGTTCTTGGAGAAACTGAGTGCCAGAGGGGGATGTGTCTACCGGTGGAAACAGTGTGAGTTTTACTAAGGATAAAACTAGAGCTATTTCCTGGCCATTGGCCATTTTGAGCTTCTATTGCCAACAGACCAGCAAACACAGAAAGGCGTTACCATGCTGGCAAGGTAGGTTTACCTTAATCTTCATGAGGATGGTAAAACTATTGCTACAAACTGGGTGTAGGAACAAGAGTTTTTGCCACTTGGATGGTCTCCTGGGCTCTAGTTTCAACTATAAATAAACAAGTATACCAGTCATGGCCTGATAAGGACTTGGTAACCAGTGATCCATCAGAAGGTCACCCCCACAGGGTAAGCCATCTAGATGAGCAGCAATGCTAGTCAAGGGAATGGGGGAACATAGAGTGAGTGGTGGAAGAGGGATGACAAGTAATCAGTTAATTCCTTAGGAACAAATGTAGTTGCCAGGGCTGCGGTCTACCCCACAAACTCTCTTCTTATATATGTTTTCTAGAACTTGTGAACCACCAGAATTCTAAATAAGCTATTCCTGAGTGTAGTGAACTAAATGTGAGAAGCAAGAGGATCTGAATGGTACAAGTGGTGTACTAGTGTAGATGCTTATGGTACACCCCCAGACTCACTTCACCAAACCAATTAAGCCATCAACTAGTTGCTATGAGTTTGCCTGCAAACATTTCAGCTGCTTCATTCTGTGGAGCACTATCCTTGCCGTAAAAGCAGCCCTCTCTCTCAGCATGTTACCCCACCACCACCACCAGCAACTATTGGTCAATGACTGACTGTGATATGGGATGAGGCCTCAAGATAAGGCCAACTATGGCCGGGCGTGGTGGCTCACACCTGTAATCCCAGCACTTTGGGAGGCAGAGGCGGTGGATCATGAGGTAAGAAGTTCAAGACGAGCCTGGCCAAGATAGTGAAACCATGTCTCTACTGAAAATACAAAAATTAGCCGGGCATGATGGCAGACGCCTGTAATCCCAGCTACTTCAGAGGCTGAAGCAGGAGAATTCCTTGAACCTGGGCGGCAGAGGTTGCAGTGAACCGAGATCATGACACTGCACTCCAGCCTGGGTGATAGAGTGAGACTCTATCTCAAAAAAGAAGATAAGGTCAACTATGACATACAAGTTGTTCTCCAGTGATCCTATAGGATCAGGCTGAATCTAGATTCCAGCAGAGACCATGTTGTTGTTTAGCTTTCCTCCTCCTGCCCTATCTGTTCTGCTTTCCTCCTCTTGCTTCCCCAGAGAACATTCCCTTAATAAATCACTTTTATAAAATCCCCATCTCAGCCTCCGTTTCTAGGAAACAACTTAAAATATGCCCCTCAACCCCCTGATCATATTACTTCCCTATGTCTCTCAGAGGTAAATACTCTTAGAAACATATTGTTTGTATGTTAGTGCATTTTACTATGTATGCATGTATATCTAAATAATACACAACATGGTTTGAATATTCAAATTTGAAATTTACATAAATTGTATCATTCTATTTGCATGTTTCTGTAACTTGCTGTTTTTCACCCTCTAAGTTTCTGAGATTCACGCACGTTGACTGTGTGTATACGTGCGTGTTGCTCTAATTTAGTCATTTTACCCTTCCATTTCACTGCATTTATTAATTTGAATTGCTTTAAGGATTTTTTAATTTTTCTACTACAAAAAAAATGTAACTATGAGCATTATTAAAAAGGAAAGCATTTGTCTAAATTTGACATTCCAGGAGAGAAATTGCTAAGTAAAAATGTGATGTCTATTCAAACTACTTGCTAATATTTAAGAAAAAAAAGGGGTTGAAGCAATCTATACTATCACAAAGAAAGTTAGTGTGTTCAATATTCTGCGTTTGCACCAGTAATGGTATTCTCTAGTGTTTAATGTTTTCTAATTTCTTGAGTATGTAATGGTATCATTGTGGCTTCAAGTTGTATTTCTCCAATTACTAGGGGAGGCAGAGTATCTTTTTCATGTTTTTTTGTTTCATTCAGCTTTCCTCTTTCAAGAAATATCTGTATATATATATATACATTGAGTATTCTTCTGTACAATTGTCTTTTTTATTGATTTGTAGAAATATTTTATAACTTTTAAATATTAGTATTCGTGAATATCCTCTTCCAATCTATAATTTGTCTTCCATCTTATATTTTTTAATGTACAAAATATTCAAATATTTTAGTTTAGTTAAATTTTAACATCTATATTAATTTTTTTTATTTTTTTAATGTGGTTAGCAAATTTTTTCTTACCCCAAGGTCATGAAGACATTTTTTAAAAATTTTCTTCTGAGTTTTATAATTCTGCCCTTGAAATTTGTATCTTTAGACGAAATTTTTGTTTTGAAACTACCAATCGTCCCAACACCATTTATTAAATTGTTCATTCTTTCATCTTAATTAGCAATGCCAGCTCAGTCATTTAAGACTTCACAGCTGTGGTGACCTATTCTTTTTTTTCTACTTTGTTCTGTAAAACTTTTTCCATTTCTGTAAACTAGTCACACTAATTTGTTATATATTTAATTTTTATTGATATTTCATAGAGCAGATCCCACCATTTGTTCTTTTTGCCAAAACTATGCCTTTCTACAATACTTCAAGAGTGGACCTGTCAAGACCCATTATAAACTTCGTTGTATTTCGATTCAGTATATAGAATGTGTACTGAATTGACATCTTTTCATTCTTATGCCAAGTTTTGTTTTTTTCTTATATAATTGATCAGGATTTTAAATATTCCTTTTTCATCATTGGCTTTTGTGATCACTAACAATATTCTTTTAAATACTAATGAGATAAGACATCTTTTTCATGTTTCCTATCTTAAAGGAAATTAGTGCAATATTTTATTTGGTTTTGGGTTATAAAACTTTTACAAACTAAGGAAGTTTTTACCTTGTCTTAAAGTGCTAAGGATTTCACTTTTAATAAAAAATATTTAACATTACCAAATGCTTTTTCTACATTGTTTAAAATAATTCTATCACTTTTCTCATTTGGTCTATTAATTTCATCAAATACATGAATCAATTTTATGATACTTTAAAAATCTTAAATTTTGTGATAAAACCTGTGTTTTTACAATCTGTGCTTAATGTAGTATTAAATTTATTTAGCTACTTATTTATTTTTGCATCAAATTTCATTGATATAAAAAAGAAAATAGCTGTTTTTAAAAAATTTTGCTGGTACATGTAAAACCTTCTTAGGCTGTGTAGCTATTTGACAGAGGAAAACTTCAACGACAATTTCAGTTGCTTTATTACTTATTGATCTGTTCAAGTTCTTTTTTCTCATAATCATAGAGAAAAGTAACATCCAATTTTCAGTGGGAATTTGCTGGCAGAGATGAAAACTTAGCTCAAGACTCATTGGTTTCATTGCTAATACTCAGCCACTCTGATAACTATCATACAACCTTATCTTTTTTTTAATTTCCAAGGTATATGTACAGGATATGCAGGTTTGTTACACAGGTAAATGTGTGCCACGGTGGTTCGCTGCACAGATCATCCCATCACCAAGGTATTAAGCCCAGCATCCATTAACTGTTCCTCCTGATCCTCTCCCTCCTTTCACATTCCACTCTCCAACAGGCCCCAGCGTGTGTTGTCTGCCCCCCCACCATGCTGCATTCAGCTCACACACTTATAAGTGAGAACATGCGATATTTGGTTTTCTGTTCCTGCATTAGTTTGCTAAGGATAGTGACTTCCCGCTCCATCTATGTCCCTGCAAAGGACATGATCTCATTCCTTTTTAAAGCTGCACAGTATTCCATGGTGTATATGTACCACATTTTCCTTATCCAGTCTATCATTGATGGGCATTTGGGTGAATGCCTGTTATTGTGAATAGTGCTGCAATGAACATATGTGTGCATGTATCCTTGTCGTAGAATGATTTATATTCTTTTGAGTATATATCCAGTAGTGGAATTGCTGGGTCAAATGGTATTTCTACCTCTAGGTCTTTGAGGAATTGTTACACTGTCTTCCATAATGACACAACCATATCTTGTTTTTGATTTGAAGTTATTCCCACTAAATTTGGGTAATGGAGGAGGAAATAAATAGATAACATAGGGAAAATTATGTATTTAGAGGATGACTCTTTTGCTCTCCTGAAACACAGATTGAAGGCACACATAATGAAGGGACAAAAATAAATGAGAAAAATTATTGCAATAACTTGAGCATAAATTGAAGAAAATAAAGTCCATTGTTGCTGACTGTAAATAAAATAAAAAATGATAGATGGCCAAAGCAATAGAATGTGAAGTGAAATGTGAAAACAGATAGAAACTCTTAAAAATGTGATCTTGAGTTATACCACTTATTTGACAGAAAACAAGACAAAACATATTGCAAGGTAAGAGAAAAATGCAGAAAGGAAGAACTGGTAGAGAATGCATTCAGTTATATATCTTGTTGATGTAAGCATCTTTCCTTTCTTCCTTTTATGTTTCTGTACCTGTGGAGGAAGGGTCATTAATATAGCACTCCTGGCTTCTCTCTCCTCTCTACTTGCACCTCCCAAAATAATGGATGACTTAGAGAGTTTCTTGGCATGACTTTCCTCTGTCTTTTATTCCTCCCCTTAATCCACCTTTTCTTTGGGGTGAGCCATCTCTAGGGAGTACTTTGCTCTATCCTACCTCTAAGCCACTAGTTCTAGAAGATCAGACTTTAACTCCACAATGAGGCCTCTGCCCTGGCCCAAAGCTTTCAGAAATGAGGTGACTAAGATGGTGTGATTCTAAATTTCATCTCAATATTGGGATAGGGTATTAGTATTAGGAGAAGCCACATTCTCCAAGATTACTTTCCCATTAATAACAGTTATCTTTAACTTCTCAATCTGCCTATGCTTTTGTCTTACTTGTCAATTAGTTCAGAACTCAGGGAAAGAAAAGGGTGATATTTTTTGGCTTCCTCAAACACCAACCATGCATTGTGACTCATATAAGATAAAATGCATGAATGTTTACAGATTTAAAATAAGGTTTATTGATTTAAGACTGAAATAATAATTTGTGAAATATTCACATAGAAGTGAAAGTTAAAATCCTAGAAAATGGGGAAAATTTAGTCTGAAGCTCCAGCTTTGAGAATGCCTTACATAGGAAGAAATAAAGAAATATCATGTATACTCCAGGACACAGAGATTTATTTGGAATAATATGAGATAAATCAGAAACCAAAGAAAAAATAACTTTTAAGAAAGAAGAATTCCTTGACAATATCAGATATCACATAGGGTTTGAAAAGGACACAGGATGCAAATGATAAATTTCAAAAGCTACCACTTCTATATGTGGTGAGAGCTGAGTGTCATGGTAGTTGTCCTAGGATTTTATGAGAGAGATTGAGAGAGAACAAGTCACAAATCATGAGACTCATGGGACAAGAGTTTCTAGTAGCTAAAAGGCCTAGTGTTTCCGCATTTCCTGAGGTCTTTACAGATCTAGCGTAGTCCACGAATATGCTTATCATCGATTGGTTTCCCTAAAGTAACTTGCAGCCTGAGAATAATACAACATTGATAGATTTATGGCATGTGTAGGTATGTGTGTAAGTGTTAAAGACTGTGAGGGAATTCATGTTGGTCAGAAACTGTGATAAAACTTGGCTTCTGTGCTTGATTGAAAGTATCAACTTTCAGTTCTTCACTCCTGTGAAGTAAAAACAAAACACCCCCCAAAACCCAAACACACCATAAAATCTCCTACCATCTTCTATTCTCTTTCTTCAATTTTACTTTCCATTTCTTGGTTTTTCTATCCCAATTTGTTTTTTTTTTTTTTTTTTTTTTTTTTTTGTATGCTGCTAAATACTTAAATAGTATTTGACTTCAGAGAAAAGCCTTGCTAAGGTTAGATTGGATTTGAGAGAGAAAGATTTGATTTGATTTGTTTTTTACCTCTTGGTTTATCTTCATCAGAAAGGTCTAAGTTTTAATAAATTAATTCTAATTCTAAAGAAAACCGTGAATCCAGTCTCAATGGAGAAAAAATACTGGTTTACCCTTGCTGCTTTTCAAAGTTAGAAATTCCAAGTACTACTAACCCGTATTCAAGTCTGCAGCTATCGATCCTAAAATGATACAGAAATGCACTATCATTGTCTTTCATTTTTTCCTCTGGGGAAATAGAGACTAGCTGCTCTAAATGTTTCACTTTGCATTATGAATATTCACTATAGAACAAGAAAATAGACTAGACAGGCACCAAATATCTTCATCAAAACCCTAGACTCCTTGCTAGACATAGAAGTCAATAGAATCCTCCATCAAAACTTTCTTATTTCTTCTTACATTTTTTGGTCTTCTAAAAAGTTTTATCACACTTGCTGGCAATTCAGGAAATCAAGTGGAAAGTTAGGTTTCATGATGACTCTGGCAAGAAGCAAGATCGAAAGTATAACAGAAAGATTTCCACAGTTTTTTGACAGTCTTACCCTCAAAATAACAAGCTTCTAAATTTATGATTTACTAAACTAAAAGTAAAGACAAAGATATTTGAGTGAATGCTTTAATATTTAAAAATCTAGCTAAACTGTTTTTTCTAATTTTTTAATGGAGAGTTCTGGAGATTAGTAAAACATTGTCTCCTTCCTATCTGAATTAAATGGTCTTTGGTTTCAACCCATCCAAAACTTCTACACATGACCAAAGAAAGCCACTTACATGGATGAAATTAATACTGACTTAATGAACATAAATGGCCGGAAGTGCATGGCAGTTATTTGCAGTACCTTCAGTTTAGAAGAGATGTGTTTTTTCTTGCCTTTAAGAGTCATAGAATGAAATCAAACATCCTCATTTAAATTTTATTATTTCACTTTATTCCTGGATTGTGTCCTGATCTATAAAACAACTATCCTGAGAAATATTTTTAAAATAAGTGGACAAATGCATATATGCTTTCTTTCTCTGTTATATTCCTGAACTCAAAGACATTTGAGGATTTTGCTTATATGCTCATCTTTGAGCAGAACTCCTCAGCTCCCACAACCATCATCTATCATGCAAAGCCCTTCTTTGTTTAATTCTACATTTAGTCTCTATCCCCCATCTCATTCCACTACTCAACCCCCACTCTCTGCCTTACCATGATCACCCATCAGAACCTATTTGACAAAGTATACTTTGATATTTTATATTTTTGAAAAATACGGTGTTGATCCATGTATGTAAGTGTTGTAAATTTACATAAATGATATTATTCTACAAATCTCATCCTGTTTCTTACTTTTTTACTCAAAATCCTTCAAAAATCTATCAATGTTGTACATACCTATATTTATTTATTATTATTATTTTTTGAGATGAGTCTCTCTCTGACCCTCAAGCTGGAGTGCAGTGGTGTGATCTCAGCTCACTGCAACTTCTGCCTCCCAGGTTCAAGCAATTCTCCCTGCCTCGAAGTAGCTGGGATTATAGGCACCTGCCATCATGCCAAGCTAAAATTTTTTTCATTTCTTGTTTTTAGTAGAGACAGGGTTTCACCATGTTGGCCAGGCTGGTCTCAATCTCCTGCCCTCAAGTGATCTGCCCATGTAAGCCTCCCAAAGTGCTGGGATTACAGGCATGAGCCACCATGCCTGGCCATCCCTATATTTAATTGCTTCTGGCTGCTATGTAATACCTCATGTCAGGATTGATTACATTTTTGGAGAGCTTTGTTGTCTTTTAATTTTTTTAATTTAAAATCATTTTAATTAAAAATATATTTATTTTTATTTTTAAATTGACAGTTAAAATTTTATGAATTTATTTGGTACAACATGACATTTTGAAGTATATATACATTGTGGAATGGTTAAATCTAGCTAATTAACAAATGTATTACCTCATACTATCATGTTGCGGTGAGAACAATTAATATCCACTCTTTTTATTTTTCAAGAATACACTGTATTTTTATTAACTGTAGTTACCATTCTATAGAATAAGTCTCTTAACTTATTTTTTAAGGGTTGATTACACTTTATTTGTTTATTCCACTATTTCTAGATTGCCTCTAAAATCCTACTTCTACAAATAATATTACATTGAAGATATTTAAACATGGTTATAAAAGTTTTCTTATACACTTACCCTGCAGAGGAATTACTGTCTTGCATAGTATATATTTTCTTGATCAAAAGGTACTGCCTAATTTAGGCATTTATTATTCTGCAAGTCTATCTACAACTCTGCCTTGCAGTGAATAACAATTCCTATTTGCCTATATCCTAACCATTATATACTTTTATCCAACCTTCTAATTATCAGTCCAGCTGGTATAAAATTATATTGTTGTGATTTTCATTTTCTGATTACTAATGAAGCTAAGTAAGTAACTAATTGGCATGTTTATGAGCTATCCAAGCTTTTTGGGGGGGGAATTACGTCTTCTCTCTTGTTCTGGTAATGGATGACTCAACTTGTTTTGTTCCCGTTGTTGATTTTAAGACCTCCTTGGTCTCTGTTTTTCCTCCCCTGATCTCGTATTATTTTCAACACAAAGTAGCATCCCTCCAACAATGCTAGGTGAGTTATGCCCCTTTGTTCCTTTTATATAACTCTTGACCCACTCTTTCTGTCAAACAATATTGGAAAACTGTTTTTTGCCCATCATATTCAATACTTACAAATGCTATGCTATTTTATGAGTAACCTTAGAACCATGAATTTGAAAAAATATAGAGAAGCAAGAAAGTAGACAATATTCTGGGAAATATAATTCATTATGCATTAATTCCTTATATTACTTACATTGTGAGCAAGGATTTGACAAGATAGTCTTTTCTCTTTCCTAAGCACTTTCAAAACTCAAATTTTTCTCACATTTTGAAAAACTGTCCATTTCTGATGTCTCAGGGCTACCTTCTCAAATGTTTAATGTCCCACCATAAGTGACAGCTGGGATTTGTACCCAAGAAGTCAGGGTCCAGAATCACTGACAGTGTTAAGAATATATATCCTCGACAACACATTTCAGTGAAATCGTTGTTCAAGTCATGAATCTTGTTTTCAAGGGTACAACTCATTGAAAGAAGCTCACATAAAGTATACGTTATGATGAGACAGTGTGGCCTAACTTCAGAAAAATTTAAGGATATGAATAAATATGTATTAATAATTCATGGGACCAGAAACTCGGCCAGTATTGCTTCCCCAGATCCATTTTTACACTATACTTATATTCCAAAGACTACCATTAACTGACTTCTGATTTTCCCAAATCCCTATTCCCTCCAAAAAAAATTATTGTCCAATTTTGCTTTTGTTTAATCAGGGCATAAATCTTAGCTATCTAATCAGTTTATAGATTTTCTTAGATCGGAGTCAATCAACTCTGATCAGTGATGAAGGTGAAAGGAAGGGGTGATTATGTGGTATAAATTGTCAATGATTTGATACAAGCAAATAGACGGGAGAGATGAAGATTAAGCAGAAATTATGAATAATACATTCAGTACCACAATCACATATTTTTCTAATGTTATCCACTTTCATATTATCACCCTGTGTGTGATTTAAAACACGCACTGTCTCCTCAAAGAGACATTTGGCCAATGCATTCTGTGCTAACAGTACAGTTCCATAGAATAAGCTGCTCCCAGTATGAAAATTCAGTTCTGGTGTTAATGCCATTCTGTATCCTTTAAAATTTTTAGGCACTGTCAATATATCCTACATAGAATAATGGGGGAAAGCAAGCGGAATATTCAATAATCACAGCTAATCATAATTTCTACTTAATTTTAACAAAACAGGAAATTACTGCAAACTTCATTATTGAATCCTAATCATTGCAGCTAGTCAGAAGCCATTCCTTTGCTCACTTTCATATTCTTCAGGCATTAAGCCACTACATCTATCAAGAATTTTTTCACATATAATGGAATCTTTATTACAGACGAATCAAAGTCCATTTTGAGCGTGCCCTATAATCTTCAGTAAATCTTTACAAATGGAAAAGAAGTATAACAGCTACAGGCTCCTCTGGATTCTACCCTTAACCATTTGGTCCATATTATATACTAAAAATATTATTTACTATATTGAAAATTAGTCATTTATTCATCCAAAATATAACACGTCTATCTTTTAAGAAAACAAACAAAATTGTGCTCTCATGTGTAATAAGGAGCCAAGATTTCTGAGATTTTCTGTCTGATTTATTGAAACCATTATTATCTTTTCTGGTAGAAATGTCATTCTATTCAGTGGTGAACTTCTAAGTCACAGAAACCAGTATAAAGAAAGATTTCAGATAGTGTAGTATGTGCAATGTTTTGGAAAATTCTTAGCCACTTTTCTCCTTAAATATCACTTCCGCCCCAACTTTTCTATCTCCTTTATGGAAACTGATTGTATGAATATTAGATGCCACTCTATCTTCTGTGCATTTTGTTTTCTGTGTTTTGCAGCCATTTGTCTCTTGGTACTACATTCCGGATAATTTCTGCTCATCTGTTTTGAAGTTCACTTATTATCTCTTCTGGTGTGTCTACTCAACTTAATTTCTGTTCCTAATGTTATTATTTTTATTTTAGTCATGGTGTTTTTTAGTTGTACAATTCACATTTTTTTTGTTGTTGTTTTTTATTTTCTTTTTTTGAGATGGAATCTTGCTCTGTCGCCCAGGCTAGAGTGTAGTAGTGCGATCTCAGCTCACTGCAACCTCTGCCTCCCAGGTTCAAGCAATTCTCCTGCTTCAGCCTCCCAAGTAGCTGGGATTGTATGAATTAGCCACCATGCCTGGCTAATTTTTGCATTCTTATTAGAGACGGGGTTTTATCATATTGGCCAGGCTGGTCTCGAACTCTTGACCTCATGATCCACCCACCTCGGCCTCCCAAAGTGCTGGGATTACAGGTATGAGCCACTGCACCTGGCCCACATTTGGTTATTTTTATAGTTCCAAATTTCTGCCAAAGTTTCCATGATTATTTAATTCTGCAGATTAAGAAAATAATAGCTTTTGGTTGGTGGCAAATCTTATACATGAGGTCATCAGAGAACAACTATTTATTACTGTAAAGTTAATTGTCTGATTTAGAACTCCTATAGGTTTAGTTCAATTTTCGGGATTTTTCTTGGTTTTTGTTTAGTTATCTCCTCATGTGCTTTGTTTAGATTAACAAGTATGAAGGATTACCTCTTCATCAGAGGTTCGACTTTGCTTTCACAATAAAAGTGTTCGGGATTTATCACAGCTTAGGAAATTTTGATTTAGACAGGACCCATCAGGATACTGGGTAAAATATTACTCTTGAAAGTCTTAACTTTGTATTAGAGAAATTGTTAATCTCCAATAGGTCCTAGTAACAGAATCACACTTACTACAGATCAGTGGAAGGAAGATCAGCACTCCAAAACTTAAAGTACATTTATTATTGCACAAGATTCCAATTCGTTGTGACATTTTTGTATACAAACATCAAAAATTTGTGGTCACAAACATCTGTAATTTTATGGATTCTGAAGAAAATATGTGGTTCACGAAAAAACTGTTTCATTGCCCTCAAGATTGATTCTAAATTTCTTGTTGTAGGGCCCTCACTCAAATTTGTTTAGTGAATTGCTATTGATGACTTAGTAAAATGCACAGCTCTGGAGTGTATTATTTTCAAAATGCAGAAGCCCAATCAAGGATCAGGCCTCTTTTTTTTGTAATTAGTGGCTACAGAGATAGCATTTTTGTTTGCTTATTTGTTTGCTTATTAGGAGAATATGGAATGCCCCTATGGGCTCAAGGCCAGATAAGTCAAAGGCAATCACTGGAATGCAGAGCCCTAAGTACTAACCCCAGGTTAGATAAGACCGCTTAGCAACTCAAGAAAAAAGGAGGAACCTGGCACTTGAAATGTTCAACATATTTATAAGGATTGGGTATAGGAAACACCTATGTGTCTATGTAACAATAGAAGGCCCCTGGTGAGCAAAATAGTCTCAATAGCTACTAATTCTCTTTTCTTTTAATGGGTCAACTCTCTGTTAAATTGCCAGAGATGGGCGAAAATGAGCCATATTTGTGTCTTTGCCTAAAGCTATCTTGGTCTGGATTTTGAAATTGGAGTTCTCTTAATTGAAGTTTCAGCTATGTCACTGAGACCATTGAGACTATAATTCAAAGTAAGGTTTGACCCCAACAGGCAGAAGTTGCAAAAAGAGTTGTGAGAGAAAATTGGTCATGTCCTCTCAGTTAACTGTGTTTAAATTCTGTCCCATAAAAGTGGGTTATCAATTTAGGTTGAAATGCAAAGAAAATTTATTTGAAGAGAATTTCTTGGTGAGTCTCACCATTCCCAAAGAAAAATCCATTTTGCCTCCTAAACTTAGGCCTTGTGAAAAAGCTTCCAAGTGATTCCACAGGATGCTTGGTATATAAGCCCCCTGCTGTTTGTGAGATGATTACTAAACTAGTGGCTGAATCATTCTTTAGAAATCTAAATGACTGAATGGGTTGGCTGAGGATCTGTGTCAGAGAAGAACATGAGCCATCGTTTTAGGAGAATTTCATTTCCACAATTTGTCACAAAAGAGAATGAATATTCCCTTGAACCAGATATGGGCCCTAATTGGATGGAACAGTGGTGTGGGATTATGTTGGATGCTGCCAAAGTGATCACCCAGAGTAAAGAAAAACTCAGCAAAAACAAGCTGCAGTTGACACCATATGCATAAGCATTGAGAAAAAAGAAAGAACCAAGAGAAAGAGAGAGATGCATTTGCCTTTTCGATAAAACAATAGATGACCACTCTACTGAGGCTGGGAATTTGGGGAAGGAAACATTTTCAAAAGAAAAATGAGAGCACCTGATGAGAAAGCCTATTAGATTTAGAAAAGAGTTATGCCAGAACAGTGTCAGATAGGTGCCCCTCTCTCTGCCCTTTCTTCTACTCCTTCTTTCTTCAACCTCAAGAATCAGAAGTCATGGCTAAATGAATAGAGAGGTTGGAACTGGCAAAGCAGAGTGAGAAGAGTCTGACCTCACTGCTATTTCTCGCTACAGCTTGACTTATCTCAAAGAGTGGAGATTCAAATGGAATTTAAATTCGTATTACTATTGCACTGGATGAGGCTTATAAAGACACCCAAAAAGTCTACATTCTATGAGTCTTAGTGACCATAGAACTTTTTGCACCTAATATTCACAAGAAAAAACAAAGTACACTGTACTTTTTTTAATCCAGTTAGAACAACCAGCACTACAAAATTTAAAATGATAATGGAAAAATAATAATAGTGTTTTATCTTCACATCTCATGAGTCATGCTTATTCAATTCACTGATTATACTAGCAAAACTTTTTAAAAAGAAGTTTAGAAAATAACTTTTAAAAGTTACATCTTGCTTAGATTTTAATTATTGCTAATGTTAGAGTCAGCACTTTTTTTTTTTAACATTTGCTGTATCACCTTTTGCAAAGCAATTGGGGACTAGCACTTGAGATTCCACTTATTTGTAGAAACTCTTGCAAATCTCCCCTTTAACATTTCATTTCATTCTATTTTTAATCCTAGATGAGAGAAAAGAAATGTAGATCTGAAGGGAGAGATTGAATTTCTAAAAAAAATTCACATTTCTGAAAAAAGTTGCTGTGTAATGTAACTGTCCAGATTTAAATCATCCAATGAAACTGACTGTATTCAGATTCAAGAAATGTTTCAGTTGATAAATACAGAAAACGAAAGAGGAAAAAAGAAAAGTAATGAGCCATGGTTTCATAAGACAGCTGTACTCTTTTCTCTGTTTGGACCTTTCCATTGTCAGTTTGATTAATGGGATGTCTTTAAATGTTATCTCCTTTTGGATATCTTATATCTCAACAAGTCCATTTCATGTTTTTGCCACCAACATTTCCAGTAGATTTCTTCTAACATGTCAGAATGACAGATAAGTTTCCATAGTCAGCCTTATAGAGAGCTCATTATTGTTTCAAACCAGTGCAATTGCCCTTAAGCTTCCCCTAACCAGAGGGCCTTTGGAGTGCCATGTCATTCCCAAACTCATGAGTAAAGGTGGCATTTCTGGGTTTAAAATAAGAGTGTAAGTCACCAGTTAAGGTCAAGTACTAATTTTTGCAAGCATTCATAATAATCTCCTGAGTTGATGGAAAATAAAAATATTAAATCTTTTAAATGCATCGTATGGGGCTGCCAACTTTTTAAATATAAGACATTTATGATTTCTTTTTGTATTGCTTAGCTAGTAATAGTAGAATAATAGAATTTTTAAAATTTATTTAGTTCACTTTCTTTGGTGAAAACTTGGAATGAGGCAGCATTTCTGCAATATACAATTGCAATAAATAAGCATCAGTTTTTATTCTAGAAAATATTTATAAACTATATACACACCTATGTCATTTGTTCCCTAAAAACACTTGTCTAGATCACAGGGTTTAACTATCTTCCATAAAATTATTTCTTTCTGTCAAATATTTGTTTAAAAAAATTGAATATGGGCTGGGTATGGTGGCTCATGCCTATAATCCCAGCACTTTGGGAGGCCAAGGTAGGCAAGTCACCTGAGGTCGGGAGTTCAAGACCAGCCTGGCCAATATGGTAAAACCCCATCTCTACTAAATATAAAAAATTAGCCAGGTGTAGTGGCAGGCGCCTGTAATCATAGCTACTCAGGAGGCTGAGACAAGAGAATTGCTTGAACCTAGGAGACAGACATTGCAGTGAGCTGAGATCACGCCACAGCACTCTAGCCTGGGCAACAGAGCAAGACTGTCTCAAAAAAAAAAAAAAAAAAAAAATGAATCTGTGTGTTTATAAAGTAGAGTTCAATCTGTCAGTAGATTGTAACATGTCAGACAAATTGTAACATGTCAGGCAAAACCATATAAAAATATTCACAAATCAACTGCAAAATCTTTTAAACGTCATGAGAAGTTAAATGATTCTAAAAATACAGAAGAGTTTAAGATTATATTAAGTTTTAGGCTTTTTAGACTCAGAGAAGACATTTACATCTTTTAAGAAGAAACACAATGTGTAATTTAATAAATTGAGTAACATGGGTGAGAATTGCAGACAAAAGACAGAGAATTAGGTAATGTGAGCAATTTAAGATTTTTGGTGCAGGAGATTATGGCTCTAAAAAAGATCTCAGTGTGGTAGTTGGGAGATGAGAAGAACCTATGGATACCCATAGCTTTAGGTTTTCTAACAGGCCAAATTTCTGGTGTGACAGGATTTATTTGGATTGCTTTGTGTCCTTTTAGATGTGTAAGGATCTTTCAACTCTGGAAAGAAAACTGATTAACTACAGAAAGGTCTAAAAGAGCCAAAGCACTATTATTAATACTTTCGTGTTAAGAAGGAATCAATTCTTTTTTGATAGTTTATATGGTTGAATATATTTGAGATAACTTGGCCTAATCGAATCTTAAAGTATAATTTTCAAAATACTAAAATCATGAATCTCATAAATATAGAAAATGAACACTACCAAAGATTTTGTTTAATTTGCTGATTATTGAAGGAATAAGTAAGATTTTAAAACTGATTTAAATGAGAATATCACTTTCAGAAATTTATATCCTCTTTCAGACCAAATTATTAGTGTTGTCATATTTAGGTATCATTTTTAAGATTAATCATTTTGTGATAAATCATTTTCATTTTTATGATTAGTAAACCTGCACTGTTTTCAATTTCTACAATTTAACTTCTATATCTACAAAACTGTAAACTGGGAAATTATCAGTGCACCCTTGACTGCAGAATCAGAAAATGCCCAGAAGTCTAGTAGACATTACCCAGAACCCCACAGTACCCAATAATTTATTACATTCCTTCTAAACATTTGATATTTTCTTCTGAGAAGACTTAGAGTTCTGTAACTTTAAATTATAATGTGCAATAAAGTAATTTAGATTTTGGATTATAAACAAAAATATTTATAATTTTGAAACATTAAAGAGACTTTAAACTTCATTCTATTTAATTTTAATATGTTAATTTTCTTATTTAATTAAGTATGCAGAAAGATGTTATTAATTTTAAAAAATGGCTCTGTTTAAAATGAATATTAAATTTATAAATGCAGTTTAAAATAATGGAAAATGTTTAAATAAATTTTTTAATGAGACTAGACACATTCAGTGTCCAAAAAATAATTATTAAAATCTGCCAGAGTTATAAGGTAGAATAATATTGCCCTGCTGAGCTCAAAATTATAAAAATAACTAAGTTTTGAACTGCAGCTTTAATATAATATCTGTATATTTGAAGAAGATAAACCCATAAGAGGTCTTTTCTGCATGTAAACTCAACCAAAAATTTAACACATGTAAAACTAGTGTATTACATCTTCCTTTAGCACATTTTTTTTTTGCTATTGCTTCTTTTTTGTGTCAATGTATAACTAAATGCTATACATTGAGGAAGCCAAATTTCAACAATAAACCAAAATTTTAACATCTCCTGGTAAATTATTCCCCTGATCATTATATGGCAAAATCTTTCCTCTAAGTAATTAGTTTTTCACACCTATCATATTTCCCTTTGTCTATATATCTCAATTCAGTATAAGGATTTTTAAAGTTTCCTGCTGGATTTTTAACTTCTTTTTAACATTCCAAATGGTGCAATAACTACAGTACTGAAAACAAGTATGATATAAACAAATGCCCTCTGGTTGTGTCCACTGGTAAGTTCACGAGAAATTTCTACCTCAACTACTGAGCCAATGCATGTAATTTGTTCCTGCATTAGCAAGGGGCATTCAACATAAATATCTCAAAAATAATTTATGGTTAACTTTAAATTCTGTGTTACTAGAATAATAGACCTTCTCTCATCAAATGGCTTCATTGACATTTATTTTAATTTTTATGCTCAGTTTTTTAATAAAATTGAGAAGTATATATAGAATAATCAACTAAATAACTAGGAGAAAGAAAAGATAAAAACACCTTTTTATTAATGTATACATATGTGGCAACTGAAACCTTATTTTCTGTCACTTGTTCCAACCAAATGTATTTAAATTTACACTTTATTTGTATCTTTATTTAATCTTTGTAAACACTACCTCAAGTCACTAACAAAATATGTTTTTGATCTAGCCATCAGTGAGGGTTTCAAGAGCTGGTTGACTGAATATATTTCTTAAGTACTAATGTAACCTGCCTTCTCCCATGGTCACTGTGGAGGCTAAAGGAACTCTATCTTTTATGCTAATCTGCCATGTTGACTAATGATGGACCCCAGTACCAGGAATGCCTCTAAGATTTCTACTTTATCTACTAATAACAGCACCTACTTACTGGTAAACTTTACACTTAGGTCAAAACCACCTTAATTTTGTAATAAACACATACTTACCATAAATCCTACCCGTGAGCAAATTGTAGTCTATGATACACATAGCATCCTATCCCTGAAGGATTGACTTCAATTGTCTTACATATCTCTTCTGAAGCATGCCTACCCTTTGCCTAAGGTATATAACCCTTGGTCTGGGGTAACCATGTGGGAAGTACTTTCTTATGGCTGACCCAAGCATGGCTTCAGTCTGTACGTCACTATTAAATGTTTCCTTCTGAGAAACTGGATTTGTCAGTCTCTTTCTTCAGCCTCTTAGCTCCTTTGGCCTTTGGGGTTATGTTGACATAGACCTACTTGTCATGGAATAGCTATCAATCATGGCAAGAACACCAGGCAGCAACTGGAGACCTATTAAATGAAAGGACCCAAAACATAGAGCAGAAAAAATTAAGAAAGTGTTAATATATGAACATGTGTGTATGTATCATTCATGTGCATGCTTATTCGGAATCTGTTGACATTTGATTGTGTAAACATTTATGAACCATAAATATTATTTATTACCAGCCTTTGGCAATGAATACTATTTGGGGATGTTATATAAATTAGCAAGAGTAATATATATAAGGAAACTATAGTGAGATTCAAAAGAAATACTGAAAATGGGTTAACTCTCCAAAAATGGGGATTTCTCCTTTATAATGTCCACTCATCCCTGATTCCATGACATTGGCAGTGTTGCTTATGTGACCTGGAATTTCCACCCTTCTTGCCCCTGCCTTTTAAAATTTTATTTATCCATCAAGTTTCAACAAATGTATTTCTCTTCTATGGATCTTCTATGAAAACTAAAGCCACAGTCACCCTTTATTTTGCTTGTAGACCTTGCTATATGACAAGCATTTAACTTTCTAAATTTTTGCGTACATTTTAGTTTTTACCTATGCATCAGTTATCGTTTCTGACTATAAGTGTAATTGCCTAACCAGTTCTTCCTGCCCACTGCATACACAAAATCAATTCACAGAGACCATGATATTGCAGTAAAGAAAGAGTTTAATTTTATGGGAGGCCAGTAATATGGGAGATGGAGTTCTCACTCAAATCAGTCTCCCCAAAGGCTTGGAGGTTAGGGTTTTTCAGAAAAAGTTTGTTGGGCAGGGGGCTAGGGAATGGGTGCTGCTGATTGGTTGGGGAAGCAATCATAGGGGTGTGGAAAACGGTCCTCGTGCACTGAGTCCAACTCTGGGTGAGGCCCACAGTATCAGTTGAGTCATGAGTCACAAATCCAGGTGGGGTCAGTCTAAAAACTATCCGAAAAGACAAATTTTGGGTTTTACAACAGTGATGTTATCTATAACAGCAATTGGGGGAAGTGACAAATATTGTGACCTCTGGCCACATGACTCCTGAGCAGTAAGTGATTATAGAACCTATGCCTACATTTTAGCAGAATTGGGGTCTTGCTTATAATCCTAATCTTGTGGCCTTTTAGTAGTCTTACAGAGATGGGGGAGGGCATCTGTTTTAGAGACGGACTATTATCATCCTTGCTTCAAAGTTAAACTATAAATCAAATTCTACCCATGGTTAGCCTGGCCAATGCCCAGAAATGAGCAAACCAGCCTGTGAGGTTAGATGCAAGATGGAGTCAGCCATGTTAGATTTCTCTCACTCATAATCTTTGCAAAGGCAATTTCATTAGCAACTGAGCCAAGTCTAGATAACTTCAGCTGAAAAGAATTGAGAGAATCAATTAAGCTTAAAGAAGCATACTTGCGGTATGAACAGAATCCAAGGAAGACTAGCAAAGAAGTCCAGGCTTGTTCTAGAACAGTCTGACTAAGATGCTCTGTCTCCATTGCCACAGTGCCTCAAGTTCTCAATGTCATAAATAATGTCTTAATCTCCCTGTTGTATTTGCTTTAAATCCTCAAGATTTGAAGTCTCAGCAAGCTGTGTCCCTTCTCCTCAGCAATTGGAAGAAGGAGAAACTATCTAACTTTCAAGCTTCAACTTGGTGGGCAGTGAAGCCTTGACTCTCAACCCTCCTTAGTCCACTAGGGGCCCTCCTAACCAGTGCAAATGTTTAAATTTGAGGAAGCTAAAATGCCTAAAATTGTCTCCCATAGTTTTAAATTCATAACATAAACTAACTTGGATCTATTTGTATATTATCTTTGTATTAAAACTGCTTAAAACAAAGTTGGCTAGTTAGTATGCATTTTAGTATTTGTTAATAGGCTGGTACTTAAAGATAAATATGGGAAAGCTCTCTTTCTTTTTTCTTTGGAGACAGAGTCTCACTCTATCCCCCAGGCTGGAGTGCAGTGACACAATCTCAGCTCACTGTCACCTCTGCCTCCTGAGTTCATGTTATTCTCATGCCTCAGCCTCCTGAGTATCTGGACTACAGGCACACACCACCACACCCAGCTAATTTTTGTATTTTTAATATAGACAGGGTTTTGTCAGGTTGGCCAGGCTGGTCTCAAACTCCCGATCTCAGGTGATCTGCCAGCCTTGGCCTCCCAAAGTTCTGGGATTACAGGCGTGAGCCACCACACCTGGCCCTGGAAAGCTCTCTTTCATACATACATACATACATATACTTAGAAACATAGACTGAACCTCTATGTTTTTAAAGCTTGTTTCAAATAACTATTCTTGTGTTCATAGAGCTTCTATAATCAGACAATTTAGCATAAGCTACAGAATAGCTGTATTCACTGAACTCTATCCACAAACATTTATAATGGGTACATAATTTTATAAAATGAACTTCAGAAAATTCAAAAGGAGTATATGACACAGTCCATGAACCGAAAACACTCATAATCCTGATACAGAGATGAAATTTTTCTTATGGGAATCAACTTGAAAAACAGTTGAAGGCAGCAATAAGCAGGTGCCTATGATGTATAGAGGCTCTTGCTTAGCTGTTAAGAAAAAAACCAAGTAACCAAAAGATTAATGTGGGCTGTGTTTACTTCAAGATCACAAGTATAATTGATTTATACAGCCCAAACTCAGGGACAGATAACATTCTCAAAATAAAAATCTGATGAATAATAATATTGTGAAGCAATTTGGTTTATACATAAACAAAAGTCTCTACAATCCATTGTTAAAATATATTTTATAATGTCAATCATCAGTGTTTCAATAGAATGTATTATTTTTAGAAAACAATTTTAGGCAGTGGAACTATTTTCATTTCTTTAAAATATTCAGAGTAGCATTTTGAAATTGAGAGTTTTTTCCCATTAATTTACATATCTGTGAGAATTTCCCATGGAAAGATATTCCTTCATAATGCATGTTAATTGCATTCTTTCTGATAAATCCACTTGTAAAAAAGAGACAGGGAGGCAAAAACAAACCTGCAATGAATGAATGGCTCTTTTGTCTTTTCATCATTCCTTTGGGGGAAAAAATGCTTTATAGACATTTAAATAAAGATTTAAAGGTGTTTTTATTATTTTCCTAGATGCTTTCTGAAAATTATCTTGTCATATTGGAGTTGTTTTCAGAAAGGTGATGCTTTAGTGCTGTAGTCGAGAGCCTAAAAGTAAGAAAGAGACACTCTCTCATTTCAGTTATGATCCAAATGGCGTCATTGCTACTGTTAGAGAAGGCTCAGTTTGCTTAGAATCATGGCAGAGAAATCACTGGTACCTCTTTGAGCATGTTGAAAATGATATTTCGTTGAAAGGTATTACAATCAACAGTTTATAAAATGTCTACCTTAAATATTAAGACCAATTAAAATTTTGTGAAATATTGATTTTAGCAATTGTTAAGTTCTTTATGCTTTCCTGGTTAGCAATTTTGTTATTGTCTTCACCAGTACTTAGTTTCAATTAAAGTTAGTAGTTGTATTTTTCTTTCTTCTATACTTTCACAACTGAAACCTAGGATAAACATGGGTATTCAGAGAAAATTAACCAATATTCTCTAAAAATCTGAAGTGATAAAAAGCATTATCTACATTGAATAAAGTAGATTATGCATTCTTATATTGTAAAGTTTTCATAAGTACCACTCAAAACCTGCTTCTTGTGGGGGCCCAATACAAACCAGATTTAATATTCAAATCACTATCATTCTGAAAGGATTTAACAAAGTTTTTTAAACAAGCATACAGAGTGTACTGTAGAAAAACCATTAGGTATAAATTAGGACCCCGGGGCTGTCCCCATGCCTCCATGGCTAGGCCAGAGGAGGGGGAGGATGTTACAGTTACAAAGAAGAGCTGCCTTGAGAGGACTTGTAAACTTCTCTCAAAGGACACAGCATCCATCCCCCAACTCTCCACTTCTTAAAATATGCTGCTTTCATTCTCCATTGGCCAAACCCTGTTAGAAACCAGTAATGTTGTTCACCTCACTTAACCTTCTAGGGTCAGAAAACAGGGCAAAAAAGAGTAGTGAGCTGACACGTAAGGGCAAATGGGATTAATCTAGCATGTTGAAACTCATATTGTGTTCCCTCCTTGATTCTTGACCTGTTACCTGGCAGCCTGTTACCTGTTTCTAGCATTTACAAAGCAAAAGATCCACATTACGAAGATCCATGGCAACCTCTAATAGATTTTACTGAGTAGCAGGAAAGCAGTAAGATTAGTATATATTAAGAGATTAGTAATGAACCAAAGCATGATTTTTAAGGTACTAGTCAATTTCCTATTTTTAAATCAATGCATAAAATGAAGAGTTTATTTACCTGTACACATTTTTGAAGTTTGACAAAGGCTTTAAAATTTTTCAAAAACGTATATCATAGAAAACTTTTTAAAAGTAAGGGAAATCATGATCCTTATTCTAAATTAACAACCGTTTTATATGTGCTCATTTAACACTCAAACTATCTATTGGGTATCATGACCTCTTTGGCATTTTGGGGTTTAGTGTAGTTGGTAAGCTATAACTGAAGGCAAACGTCTATGAACAAATTAAAGTCATTTAAAATATTGATTTGATGAAACTTTGTATGTATAAGTTTTTTCAAATAATTTAGCACTTATAGAAAAATAGACTGTTTTCTTTCTCTCTGTGTTTATTGCCACTTTCATCTGTGTTGAATAAAAAAAATCAGCATTGCAAGAATCAGCTATATTTATGACTTTCCTTTTTTCAAAAATAAGTTGACTTATTGGTCTGCAGAACATCAGAAGGTTGGAATATCCATCAAATTGCAAATTTCCCAAGGTCAGAAATTGTGTTCTCTACACTGGAAATTTTATGCATCTTCATTAAGGACTTAAAAACAAAGCAGTTGCTGAGCTCATGTAGTTTCAGGGTCTCAAATTCAAATTCAGTGCTTAATTTAATCTCTGTGTTGGAGTAATCAAGTTGAGCTATAACTTATTTTTTTCACACATATTAAAATATCAAGCACACGTTGCCAAATGTTTCATTATGATTATACCTACCCCTTTGGAATAGTATTCATTTTTTCCACTTCCTGTAGTGTTCTACTAGAACACCATTGCTGTTTAATTTGTTAAGCACACATTTTTGACATATTTTGATGGCCACAAATTTTCCCAGTACAAAAGCTTTGAAACAACATGGCTTAATTGACTGCAGACTTCAGACCTTAATTTGTGACTAAATTTAGAAGAGAGTTCACAATGAGCATTCTACTCTCACAACTGGGATCTAACAAAAAAGACTACAGTAAAATTTTGGGAATGTATCTCAAAACAAGTGAGGCAAACCTAGATCATAAGATTTTTAAGCTTAAATGTCATCTGCCTTGCCTCTTTCAGATTTCTAAAATGTTTTAAATGGCATAGAAAATGTGAAGCCTTAAAACCCTTAAAAACTCAGACAACTTATTACAGAATTTTGAGAGAATATTTACTTGTTATTAGAAAACTAGCACAAGTTGTAGCAAATCCTAACTCTGCTTCAGTAATAGACAATCTAACGACACACAGATCCACAGATTGGCAAGTTGCCTTCTGCTTTAGATCTGGAATGTATGCCAACCAGAAAAAAACGCAATTGTCTTCCTAATGAATTATTTTTGAGACAGAGCATTTCTCCAACCCCTTTCTGCATTAGTTCCTAAACAGCTAGTCTTCAAAGCCAACAATCCTAGAACAAACTGGGCAGGGTGAGAAAATGGGTGCTGGAGAGTATGGTTGATAGAGAAGTGTTGATAATATTACCCTGCTTTTTGGGAAAAACAATCCCAAAAAGTCAAGGGTGATAATTTTGAGGAAAGAACTCTATTGACCCCAATTTTGGCAAACTGAAGATTTTGACTATTTTTCATCATGGTGTCTTTTCAGAGTAGTTAAGGGGAAGGAAAAAATTTAAAAGGACAGTATTTTCCAGAAATAGTTCCGTATTACTAGACTGACAGTTTAACATGTCAACCTAAACTCTCTAGCTATGAGTCTGGAGAAAAATGCAACCAATCAGTCTTCTCACCAGTCTTGCCCTCCAGACAACAGAGAAATAGAGAACGAAGGCAAGTATATTCCAACCCCTTACCTCTTTACCAAAACTGAATCTTGTGGGAGCTCATCTCATTTCATGTAATTAAAGCAAGAAAAGATTCCTCATGGTGTATACACAAAAGTGGGGAGGGGAGTCATATAATCATCCTGATTATTTATAAAAAGTAAACACATCTAAAAATATTCTACGCTGTAACCAGAAAAGAAGTTTCTTTGTAAGTTGTTGAGAACTTGCTTTATGTATCTGGGTGCTCCTGTATTGGGTGTGTATACATTTAGGATCATTAGCTCTTCTTGTTGCATTGATCCTTTTACCATTATGTAATGCCCTTCTTTGTCTCCTTTGATCTTTGTTGGTTTAAAGTCTATTTTATCAGAGACTAGGATTGCAACTCCTGCTTTTTTTTCGGTCTCCATTTGCTTGGTAAATCTTCCTCCATCCCTTTATTTTGGGCCTATGTGTGTCCTTGCATGTGAGATGAGTTTCCTGCATACAGCACACTGATGGGTTTTGACTTTTTATCCGGTTTGCCAGTCTATGTCTTTTGATTGAGGCATTTAGCCCATTTACATTTAAGGTTAATATTGTTATGTGTGAATTTGATCCTGCCATTTTGATGCTAGCTGGTTGTTTTGCCCATTAGTTGATGCAGTTTCTTCATTGTTTCGATGCTCTTTACCATTTGGTATGTTTTTGGAGTGGCTGGTACTTGTTGTTCCTTTCTATGTTTAGTGCTTCTTTCAGGAGCTCTTGTAAGGCAGGCCTGGTGGTGAGGATATCTCTGAACAATTGCTTGTTTATAAAGGATTTTATTTCTCCTTCGTTTATGAAGCTTAGTTTGGCTGGATATGAAATTCTAGGTTGAAAGTTCTTTTTTCTTTAAGGATGTTGAATATTGACCCCAACTCTTTTCTGGCTTGTAGGGTTTCTGCCGAGAGATCCACTGTAAGTCTGATGGGCTTCCCTTTGTGGGTAACCCGACCTTTCTCTCTGGCTGCCCTTAGCATTTTTTCCTTCATTTCAACCCTGGTGGATCTGATAATTATGTGCCTTGGGGTTGCTATTCTTGAGGAATATCTTTGTGGTGTTCTCTGTATTTCCTGGACTTGAATATTGGCCTGCCATGCTAGGTTGGGGAAGTTCTCCTGGATAATATCCTGAAGAGTGTTTTCTAACTTGGATTCATTCTCTTCATCACATTCAGGTACACCTATCAAACACAGATTAGGTCTTTTCACATAATCTCATATTTCTTGGAGGCTTTGTTCATTTCTTTTTACTCTTTTTTCTCTAACCTTGCCTTCTCATTTTATTTCGTTGCATTGATCTTCAATCTCTGATATCCTTTCTTCTACTTGGTCGATTTAGCTATTGAAACTTGTGTATGCGTCGCGAAGTTCTTGTGTTTTTCATCTCCATCAGTTCATTTATATTCTTCTCTAAGCTGTTTATTCTCATTAGCATTTCATCAAACCTTTTTTCAAAGTTCCTATTTTCTTTACCTAGCATTAGAACATGTTCTTTTAACTCAAAAAAATTTGTTATTACCCACTTTCTGAAGCCTGTTTCTGTCTATTCATCAGACTCATTCTCCATCCAGCCTTGTTCCCTTGCTGATGAGGAGTTGTGATCCCTTGGAGGAGGAGAGGAATTCTGGTTTTGGGTGTTTTCATCCTTTTTGCCCTGGTTTCTTCCCATCTTTGTGGATTTATCTACCTGTCGTCTTTATAGTTGGTGACTTTTCGATGGGGTTTCTGAGTGGATGTCCTTTTTGTTGATGTTGAAGTTATTGCTTTCTGTTTTTTAGTTTTTCTTCTAACAGTCAGGCCCCTCTGCTGTTGGACTGCTGGAGGTCCACTCCAGACCCTGCTTGCCTAGGGATCACCTGCGGCAGCTGCAGAACATTAAGGGTTGCTGCCAGTTTCTTCTTCTTTTATCTTTGTCCCAGAAGGATACCTGCCAGATGTCAGCCTGAGCTCCCCCTTTATGAGGTGACTCTTTGGATATACAGAGGTCAGAGAGCTGCTTGAGGAGACAGTCTGTCCCTTATAGGAGCTGAAGTGCTGAGCTGTGAGTGCCATTGTCCCATTCAGAGCTGCTGGGCAGGTACATTTAAGTCTGCAGCAGTGGAACTCATAACTGCCTTTTCTTCCCAGGTGCTCTGTCCTGGGATGGTGGGGCTTTATTTATAAGTACCTGACATGCTGCTGCCTTTTTTCAGTGATGCCCTGCCCAGCAAGGAGGTAGCCTAGTCACAGTCTGCCAGCAGAGGTGTTATTGAGCTGCCATGGGCTCTGCTCAGCTGCTGTGTAAACTTCCTTGTGGATTTGTTTATAGAGGTAGGGTAGAACTGCCTCAGTAATGGTGGTCTGCCTCAGTAATGGCGGACTGTCTTTGTAATGGAGGACTGCCTGGGTAATGGTGGACTGCCTTGGTAATGGCAGACTGCCATGGTAGTGGTGGACTGCCTCAGTAATGGTAGACGCCCTTCCCCCACAGAGCTGGACTGTCCCGGGTCCAGCTGTGCTTGCTGTGAAACTCTCAGTCCAGAGTGTTTCAGATTGCTGGTCTTTGTGGGGGGTGGGACCTGCAGAGCCAGATCACCTGGCTCCCTGTTTCAGCCCCTTTTTTTCAGTTGAATAGGCTATTCTGTTTCCTAGGTGTTCCAGGTGCCAGTTGAAACAGTCTCCCAGATTTGTGTGAGTTTTTGTACAGAGACCTGCTGCACCAGCTGAAACAGCTGTGCTGGAGACTCGTGGCACTTTTCCACCGGGAATCTCCTAGTCTGTGGGCAGTAAAAACTCATTTGGAAATGTAGTGATCACTCATCCTCTGCGTTCTCACTGAGAACTGCACTCCAGAGCTGTTCCTATTCAGCCATCTTGGATCATCTCCCCAACAGTTCATTTTTAATTAATTTTTATGTATGATGCAATACATAAATCAAAATTTACTTTTTACATATTAACATCCAATTATTCTAATGCCATTTATTGAAAAGCCTATTCTTTCACCAATTAATTGCATTTAAATTTTTGAAAATCAATTGTTTATGTGTATGTTAATCTCTTTCTGGATCTTCTGTTCTGGCTCATTAATCTATTTCTTCTCTCTCTCTCCCCTTCTCTTTCTCTCTCCCTTTTTCTCACTCTCTCCTTCCCTCTCTGTCTTTTATAGAGACAGGGTCTTGCTCTGTCAGTTAGGTTGAAGTACAGTGGTGCAATTTTAGCTCACTGCAGACTTGAACTCCTGAGCTCAAGCAATGCTCCAACCTGGGCCTCCTAAACCCTGGGATTACAGATGTGAACCACAATGTCAGCATCTATTTGTCTCTTTTTAAGACAATGGCAAGCTTTCTTGGTGACTACAGCCCTTTACAAGTCCTGCAATTAGAAAGGCTTAGTCCTCCAACAGTTTTGTGTTTGATTGTTTATTTGTTTGTTTTTCAGATACTTTGACTAGGCTAGGTTATTTATATTTCTATATGAATATTAGAGTAGGCTTTCCAATTTCTACAAAATGTCTGCTTGATTGTAATTTTGGATTGTAGTGAATCTATGAATCATTTTATGGGAAATTAACATCTTAATCACTTTTGGAGGATATTTATAATTTGCTTATCTGTTTAGGTATGACCCATTCGCTTATTTATTCAAAATTTACTTAATGAGCACCTTTGTTTTTGTTAGGCACTGCTCAACAAATCCAGCATGTACTATTGAATGAAAGAGACATAAACCCTATTTTTGTGGACTTCCATTCTAGCTGGGAAGGCAGAAGTGAAGGTAGGGATGAGAACTAATGGTAAACACTAGAAATAAGGAAGTATGTAGTATATTAGAAAAATGATAAATGCTGTGGCAGAAAGCAGAACAAGTAAGGGAGATAGATAATTGAGGTCATTGGTGGGTGAAGACTGTAATGCGTGATTAATGAGACTTCATCTAAAAAAGCGTCATTCGGGGAGGAAACTTGAAAGAGGTGATGCAGTTAGCCATGAAAGTGTCTGGGAAAAGAGCTTTCTAGGTGGAAAGGAAAGCCAGCACTTGGTGGGAGTGTGCAACAGTGTTTGAATAAAAGCTTTTATTCAAAAAGTGGCCAAAGTGGTAAGGTCAGAGAGAAGAGGGCATCTCTCCAGACAACGTGAGTCATTTAAGTACTTCAGCTTTTACTGAGTGAAACTGGGAGTTGTTGAAGGGGTGAAATGCAGTAAGCAAAAAAGAGTAATTTGAGAAGCAAAATAAGTGAAAACAAGAGAGGGTAGGAATGTTTAGTTAAAAATAATAAAGCAGGCCAGGTGCAGTGGCTCACGCTTGTAATCCCAGAACTTTGGGAGGCCAGGGTGGGTAGATCACCTGATTTCAGGAGTTCAAGACCAGCCTAGCCAACAGGTTTCTACTAAAAATACAAAAATTAGCGGGGATGTGGTGGTGAGCACCTGTAATCCCAGTTACTCAGGAGGCTGAGGCAGGAGAATTGCTTGAACCCGGGAGGGAGAAATTGCAGTGAGCCAATATTACACCATTGCACTCCAGCCTGGGCAAGAAAAGCAAACCTTCATCTCAAAAAAAAAAGAGTGAGAGATTCAGATAAGGATGGCTTCCAAATTCACATCCACACCTGGGTGACAATGAGCAATGATTCTGACAAAACTCAGATGTAAAAAAGCAAAAACGTTTTAGGTGTCATGATTATACATCGATATAAATAGATGTTACAGATATAGATACACATATACATGTACATAGATATATCAATAAGAGACGTTGCCAGATGAAGCTAAGCTTTAAAAAACCAAGGTACAAATTCCAAAAAGGAATATTAATAGAATATTAACATTAATATTAGTAGAATATTAATGTGTCTGAAATTCTGTTCAGAATCTAGCTAATTTTACTAATGCTTCCTACCTACTGTTACTATGACTGAATGGAAGTATTAAAAACAAACAGCACAAGTGTTGCAGAGTAACTAGTTCATCGGCACTGATGTTCTGCTCATTTGAATTCAGATTTACTAGGCTGGTTGTGTGAAAAGAATCGATGAGGAACAGAGATGTGCCACCCAGTGAACTGATGGGAGGCAAGTGCCTTGAAAGATAAGTCAGTGACTTACTGGGGCATGACCTGGAGCAATGCATTGTGCTTTGGAAAAAACAGGAGTTGCAGTTGAGAGACTATGGAGTTGGGAGGCAATCAACCACAGAGTTAATTTATTTTAGCAAAATCTTTGTGTTTTGCGAAGAGACCAAAAAAAAAAAAAAAATGGCATTACACTCAAAAATAGGCCACATAACTGAAAACCCAAGACTGTAATCACAGAAAATAGTCTCTCAGCATAGCACTTTGGAAGTGACTCCGGGTTAATGACGGTAGCAACGCTATTTAGCCCATCTGCATGCATAAGCAGAAGTGTTTCACAGAATAAATTTAAACTCCCAAAGACCTCAAATTCTGATGTTATACTCATACAGTTAGTTTTCCATACTATGAACACATTTGCCATTTAGTAAGTAAATATGTATCATTTTCAATGCGGGAAACTTCAAGGTGAATAAATAATAACGGTATGGATATAGTGTTTCCTGCTGGCATCAAATGCAAAATCGAGGTGATTTTCCTTCCAGGTGAAATGTAATCAGTATGATTTTAAATATTTTGGCATTTACATTTATGTTGTTCATATTTACTACTGGTGTATCCTAATTGACTCTAAGCTATCAAACTTCTTCAGTTAAAGAATTTACTGCTATGTATGAGAAGTCTCAAAATAGGTAATGTAATTCTCCAAATCTAGCCAAGGAAATTATTCTTTGGATACGATGTATGTCATAAATGTATTTTAAAATAAGCTTTCTAGTTATGTAGAAAAAAGGGAATTCAGAAATTAGATAGGGAGAATCGTTTATAGATCAGTTTTTTTTTTTTTTAGTTTGTGTACAAATGAAACTACATGGCTCAAAAAAAGCGTGTAAACAATAATTCCACATATTCAGTGTGGCTCTAATAATTCAAAGGCAACATAACTATAAAAATACAACTATAAATTTGTATTATGATCCTAACTTTTAAAAATTCCTGAAACTAAGAGCTTATATACCCAAGAATACCAGCAGAATTTATTGAAATACAACCCTTTTGTACTTAACTAACACTGAATTTAAAAGGGGTTCAGTTTCCTGAACAATTTTTAAGTTGTGTCAAGTCTGAGGAAAAGAGCAGCACTAAAAGGATCACATCCAACAGATACATGATGTGTGGATCCGTTTTATTTTATGCCAGTGGAAACTAATCAGAATACAGACACTGGTGAAATAGACCAAAATGAAAAGCAAAGGAAAGCTAAATGAGCATACAGATATTGAAATTTTAGGAAAATATTTCTAGTCATCTCAGACCTGTTACTCACTTTGTAAATGAAAGAAAGAGCTATTTGATAGGAGGGTGATATTTAAACTTTTCTAATAAACTTTTTACTGTGTTGAAAAATACAAAAGTTATTTTCTCTCAAATTATTAATCTTAGAAAGTTTAAAAATATATGTGTCTTTAAATACCAATATTTTGGCCTGACATGGTGGCTCACACCTGCAATCCCAGCACTTTGGGTGGCCAAGGTGAACGGATCACAAGGTCAAGAGATTGAGACCATCCTGACCAGCATAGTGAAACTCCATCTCTACTAAAAATACAAAAATTAGCTGGATGTGGTGACACACACCTGTAGTCCCAGCTACTCAGGAGGCTGAGGGAGGAGAATCGCTGGAACCCAGGAGGTGGAGGTTGCTGTGAGCCGAGATCGTGCCACTGCACTTCAGCCTAGCAATAGAGCAAGACTCTGTCTCAAAAAAAAAAAAAAAAAAAATCTAATATTTCTGGCCTTCCGAAATGCTGCTTCTTCAAGAATATAAGTGGGAAAACTTAGTCTTGACTCTTCTGAGGCAAGTAAATCACAATTACTAGACTGAAAAAGGATCTAACATAATACTATTCCAAGTGTGGTTCACAGAGCAATGGTGGTATGCACAAAGACACAATTTAAACCTATCTGCAAGCTGAATTTGGAAATTGACAGTACATACTTTACATACTTTAGCAATTTGACATTGTTGTGGCATCAAGGTATGTTTCAAATTTCAGTGAAAATGGTCTGAAGTTTAGGTTTTGAACAGAAATAACTTCTAATGACAGAAAAACATTTTGGAGTAGAAACTCAGATTAAAAAGACTCTAGTAGATGTAAATCAACCCATTACTTCCTTCATCAAGAAAGTCAGATGAATGTCAGCTAAAGAGTAGCTGAAACCACGGGCATGTGCCACCATGCCTGGCTAATTTTTGTATTTTTTTATAGAGACAGGAATTTGCCATGTTGGCCAGGCCAGTCATGAACTCCTGGCCTCAAGTAATCCACCCATCTCAGCCTCCCAAAGTGCTGGGAGTACAGGCATGAGCCATCACACCCGGCCTATATGTGTGTTGACTCTAATAGTAAATATGTGTGGAAAGTGTAGGAGGGTGTGCTAATAAAAGACAATAATGGTGATGTTTGCGGTAACGGAACTTTGCTGTATCTTAACTGTGGTGAAAAAAATGTACCTACACATGTAATAAATTTACACTGAACTAAATACAACACACATAGTTGTAACCGAGTGAGCGCAAAATCACCACTGGGACAAAGACTAGGCCAAATTACAGGGACTTTGTTGCTGGCGGCCATGGAGGACTCACCTCTCTGACCCGTGGCCCCAAAAGGAGGGTATCAATAACTTTTATGCCCATAAACCACCTCCTGCACGGGGGGTGGGGATGAGTGGCTTTGGACATTCTGAGGGCCAGGGGACTCTGGACATTTTGTAAACCACCTCCTGGGCAGGGGTGAGGGTGAGGGGCTTTGGACATCCCGAGGGCCAGGGGATTTTGGACATTCTGATTGTTACTTAAGTGGTTCACAGAAATCAAGATAAGCGTTAGTTTACACATTGTCTGAGTAGGGTGGAAATTACAGACCTTAGTTACTTATTACAAGTCTTAAAATGGCGCAGGGGTCAAAATGGCATTGGTTTGGCCACTTGCCTGTCAATTAGGGTTACAGAGAGCAGTTTCAGTGGAAAGCCGAGGTATGGTCAAGGTATGCAGTTTATGGGGCAATTACCATGTCACACATACACACGCACACAAGTACATGTAAGTTTGGTGTAATCTGAAAACCGTAGGCAGATAGTATCAATGTCAATTTCCTGCTTGTGATTTCATACTATACTATTATCACATGTTATCCATTGTGGAAAACTGAGTGAAGGGTACTCTCTAAATTGTTTCTTCTACTTGTATGTAAATCTACTGTTAAATAACTTTATTTAAAAGTCATTTAAATCTCAAAATAAAAAATCATTTTAAACAATAGTTTAAGGAGGAAAGCAATTCAGGAAACTACCACAAGGAGAGAGGTTTGGGAGGTTGTAGAATCACTGGTGACAAACAGGAATGTATTCATAAAAGCCGCAGATTCCCATTGTGCCAGCTACTTCCAGCAAAGACTCCTTGACATTCAGCAAGAGCAGGACAATCCAGTCTAGAGCTGTTAGAAATTGTGGAAAAACATTCTCTTTCTGGACAAAGTCTTCTGGTTAAAAGTAATTTACATGTTAAAAATAACACAACCACCACAAATCAGAGCATTAGTATTAAAAATGTTCTAGCCATTTTATTTTTTATAAGCCTCTGTCTTGATTTATAAGCTGCAGAATACTTGATTTGTGCTATTACTTGCCTGATTTGATATATCTTATGTTCAAGCAATCTCCTACTTTCTTGATGAGAGAATTGCCTTTGATAAATTCTATTTGTAACATCTGTAACAAGGTCCTTAAAGTTTTATTGACCAATTAAAGAATGTCTTATTTCTAGTAGTAAGAAAATATTTTGTTAAAATAATGCCGTAAAATAAAATTGCTCTTAAATGTAAAAGCATTATAAGAGTGAATCAAAATGAATTTCCTATCTTTCATTGCAAATAACAGTTTACCACTTCAATTAGAACTATCAGTTTAACTTATGGTGTACAAAATTATGTAATAAATTTAATGAATGAAACGGTTCACACACACACACAAAAGAAAACATTGTCTTGAACTTTGGCTTAAATGGAAAAGGCCATATAACAAGATAATAATTTTAGGATTTGATAAGTCATATTATGGTGGGCAATTTCAGTTACTTCAATTTGTCAGTAAATATGTGTGAAATTTTTATTTTAAATGGTAACAATGCCTTTGACACTTCTTTTATCTAGAGGGGGAAGTCTATGCTTTCCTATTGAATCTGTATGGACTGTGACTATTTTGACCAAGAGCTCACAGAGTAAAATAAAATTATACAACTTCCTAGGCTAGGTCATAAAAGAAATGCAGCTTCTACCCTACCTGCTGGACCACTTACACTAGAACCACCATACAAAAAATTCAACTACTCGGCCGGGCGCGGTGGCTCAGGCCTGTAATCCCAGCACTTTGGGAGGCCGAGGCTGGTGGATAACGAGGTCAAGAGATCGAGACCATCCTGACCATGGTGAAACCCCGTCTCTTCTAAAAATACAAAAATTAGCTGGATGTGGTGGCATGCACCTGTGGTCCCAGCTACTTGGGAGGCTGAGGCGGAAGAATCGCTTGAACCCAGGAGGCAGAGGTTGCAGTGAGCCAAGATTGCTCCAAGGCACTCCAGCCTGGCAACAGAGCAAGACTCCGTTTCAAATAAAAAAAACCAAAATTCAGCTACTCTAAGGCTACCTTCCTGTGAGCCATCATATGGAAAGGCCATATGTAGGCTCTCTAGTTGACCACCCCCTGCTGAAAGCCCAGCCAACAACCAGCATCACCTGCCAATCATGTGAGCGAGCTGTGTTGGACCCCCAACCTGGTCAAGTCTAAAAATAACTGCAGGCACAGCCAACAGCTGGACCCTTTTCAAATCCCCGGCTCACAGAACTTTACAGAAATAATGGTTATAATCACCAATTGGTTATGCTACTAATTTCAAGAGTAATTTGTTGCACAGGATTAGTAATTTAATCCAGTAAGTATAAAATGATAATCAGTTGCACAGACAACAAAGTAAAATATAAAAGGCAGACAAAACTTCATTATCTTTTCCTTGAGGAGAAAAAGGAATTTTGTTACTAGGATATGGAGTATAAATTTTATGAATTGCAATCTGACAGCAAAGAAATGTACGGTGCAAGTAGCTGTAAAGTGCAGAATTCCATCTTCCAAATAAGGTTAAAAGATCAAAAATGGTTAAAATGAAAATACAAGGAGGTGAGTCTTTAAAATTATCCCAGGGAACACTTCATTCACTGGATCAAATATTTAACTACAAAATACAAGCTGAGGAGCATGACTTTTACATTTTCACTTTCCCTGGTTTCCTTCAGTTCAGACATAATTATTTCCCAAGAACAGCCATTATTTCCTTTTATTTACATTATATTTTTACATATTTATGGGGTACATGTAAAATTTTGTTCTATGCACAGAATGTATAATGACCAAGTCAGAGTATTTAAGGTATCCATCACCTGAGTATTTATCATTTCTATGTGTTGGGTACATTTCAGGTCTTCACTTTCAGCTAGTTTGAAAACTACATTGTGGTTAACTATAGACATCCCACGCTGCTAATAAACATTTGAATGAATTTCTTTTACGTAAATGAGTGTTTTTACCCATTAACCATATTAACCTGTAGCTCCAGTGGAATCATCCAGTAATCCAACCCAGATCCCATATGCCTGTCCAGAATCTTGGGCCATTACCCAAATTGGAATTGTCTTGAAATTAAGTTTGAGGCCAAAAAATCTTAGCCAGTTTTAGATTTTTTTATTTGCGTGAAGGAGCTTCAGAAAGTTCATGGAAAATTTGAATTTAAAGATAAAAATAAAATATATAAATTTTATTTCTCAATATAATCTCCATCAAGTTTAAGACACTTTTATAAGCAGTTGATACAAGTCCATCCTTGGAACTGAGAGTCCTGCAATTTAACCATGTCAGTGCAGCCTTTTTTTTTTTTTTTTTTTGAGGCAGAGTCTCACTGTGTCACCAGACTGGAGTGCTGGGGCGCAATCTCGGCTCACTGCAACCTCCGCCTCCCAGGTTCAAGCAATTCTCCTGCCTCAGCCTCTCGAGTAACTGGGACTACAGGTGTGCACCACCACGCCCAGCTAATTTTTGTATTTTTTAGTAGAGATGGGGTTTCACCATGATCTCGATCTCTTGACCTCGTGATCCACACACCTCAGCCTCCCAAAGTCAGTGCAGTCTTTTATACATTATTAACTGAAGAAAAAAGGTGCCCTTCAAAGATTTTTTCAGATTAGGAAACAAAAAGAAGGCAGAAGGAAACAAGTCAGGACCATGGTGAATGCCTAGTGATTTCCCATTGAAACTCTCACACAAATGCCCTTGTTTAACAAGAGGAATGAGCAGGAGCAGCCATGGTGGAGAAAGACTCTCTGGTGAAGCTTTCCCAGGTATTTTCTGCTAAAGCTTTGGCTAACTGTCTCAAAACAGTCTCATGATAAGCAGATGTTATTGTTTTTTGGCCCTCCAGATAATAAACAAGCAAAATGCCTTGAGTATCTCAAAAAACAGTTGTCATGATCTTTGTTCCTGCCTGATCTTCTTTTGCTTTGAATGGACCACTTCCACCTCTTAGGAGCTATAGCTTTGATGGTGCTTTGTCATCAGGATCATACCAGTAAAGCTATGTTTTATGTCCTGTTACAATTCCCTGAAGAAATGTTTTAGGTTCTTGATCCCACTTGTTTAAAATTTCCCTTGAAAGCTCAGTTCTTGTCTGCAGCTGATCTGAGCACAATGGTTTTGGCACCCATCAACTGGAAAGTTTGTTCAATTTTTTCGTCAAAATTGTATAAACTGAAACAATTGAGATGTCTATGGTGTTGGCTATTGTTTCTGCTGCTAATCATCAGTCCTCTTCAATTAGGGCATAAATAGACTGAATATCTTCCTTGTAAACTGATGCAGATAATCTGCCATTGCTAGCTTCATCTTCAACATTGTTTCATCCCGCTTAAAATGTGTGATCCATTTGTAAACTACTGATTTCTTTGAGGGCGTTGTCCCCACAAACTTTGTATCAATAATGTCACCAACCTTTGACCCAAGTTTTACTATAAATTTGATGTTTGTTCTTGCTTCAATGTTATTTTTATTTTATTTTTTATTATTATACTTAAGTTCTGGGGTACATGCGCAGATCATGCAGGATTGTTACATAGATATACACATGCCATGGTGGTTTGCTTCCTCCATCCCCTCATCATCTACATTAAGTATTTCTTCCAATGTTATCCCTCCCCCAATCCCCTCACCCTCTGCTATCCCTCCCTTAGCTCCCCCCGCCCCAACAGGCCCCAGTGTGTGATCTTCCCCCTCCCTGTGTCCATGTGTTCTCATTGTTCAACACCCATTTATGAGTGAGAACATGAGGTGTTTGGTTTTCTGTTCTTGTGTCAGTTTGCTGAGAATGATGGTTTCCAGATTCATCCATGTCCATGAAAAGGACATGAACTTACCCCTTATTATGGCTACATAGTATTCCATGGTGTCTATGTGCCATATTTTTTTTAAATCTAGTCTATCATTGAAGGGCATTTGGGTTGGTTCCAAATCTTTGTTATTGTAAACAGTGCCACAATGAACATATGTGTGCATGTGTCTTTATAATAGAATGATTTATAATCCTTTGGGTATATACCTGGTAATGAAATTGCTGGGCCAATTGGTGTTTCTATTTCTAGATCCTTGAGGAATCGCCACACTGTCTTCCACAATGGTTGAACTAATTTACACTCCCTCCAACAGTGTAAGAGAGTTCCTATTTCTCCACATCTTCTCCAGCATCTGTTATCTCCAGATTTTTTAATGATCACCATTCTAACTGATGTGAGATGGTATCTCAATGTGGTTTTGATTTGCATTTCTCTAATGACCAGTGATGATGAGCTTTTTTTTCATGTTTGTTGGCTGCATAAATGTCTTCTTTTGAAAAGTGTCTGTTCATATCCTTCACCCACTTTTTGATGGGGTTGTTTGGTTTTTTCTTGTAAATTTGTTTAACTTCTTTGTAGATTCTGGATACTAGCCCTTTGTCAGATGGAAAGATTGCAAAAATTTTTTTCCCATTCTGTTGGTTGCCAGTTCACTCTAATGATAGTTTCTTTTGCTGTGCAGAAGTTGTGGAGTTTAATTAGGTCCTGTTTGTCTATTTTGGCTTTTGTTGCCATTGCTTTTGGAGTTTTAGTCATGAAGTCCTTGCCGATGCCTATGTCCTGAATGGTATTTCCTAGGTTTACTTCTAGGGTTTTTATGGTGTTAGGTCTTTTGTTTAAACCTTTAATCCATCTTGAGTTAATTCTTGTATAAGGTGTAAGGAAGGGGTTCAGTTTCAGCTTTCTGCATATGGCTAGCCAGTTTTCCCAACACCATTTATTAAATAGGGAATCCTTTCCCCCATTGCTTGTTTTTGTCAGGTTTGTCAAAGAGCCCGTGTAGCCAAGACAATCCTAAGCAAAAAAAAAAAAAACAAAAATAAACCTGGAGGCATCATGTCACTGACTTCAAACTGTACTACAAGGCTACAGTCATCAAAACAGTATGGTATTGGTACCAAAACAGAGATATAGACCAATGGAACAGAACAGAGGCCTCGGAAGTAATGCCACACATCTACAGCCATATTATCTTTGACAAATCTTGCCTCAATTTTAACAGAATTCATGTTAGATGTGGACTCTTATCAAATTGATAACATACCCTTCTTAGTGCTTCAAACTCAGTCCTGTTCAGACATGTTGTCACAGCATAATTTTATTTTGGTGCAAAATCATTTTTAAGTTCATGCCTGGTTTTTTCATTATATGCATTTTCTATGAACTTTTTGAAGACCCCTTGTATGATTGATTGGTTTGTAATGATTGGTAGACATAGAAATAAATACAAAAATGTAAAGCAAATCAAAAAAATTATACTATATTTGTATTAAGCTTAACGTTCAGTTTTCTAACCATAGTGACTTTTGTGTGTGTTTGTCATTTAAGTATTAGAAACATTTAAAACATCTGATATACTTAAAGACCAGTCATAGTAGGCCTCTGACAATTTTAAATGTACAAGACAATTATCTTGAGTTTTCAAACAGTGCTTGGATTTACACATAATATGAATTATTTTATCTAAAAATATTTATAAATTTGTAAGTGGAGTTTAAGTGCATAGGTATATTTTGTTATATTTGTGAATCTGTCTTCTTGATAGTTAAAATCCTAAGAGATTTAGTTATATAAACTTTGTGATCATAGTTTAAAATGTAAATTTAATCAATCATGTAAGTGGTGTCATACATTTAAGATTTTAATCTTTCAATATAATTAAGCTAATTTAACAGTGATCAAAAAATAAAGAAATTTTTAATATTTTTGCAAAAATTAACAGATTTGTAAATTAAAAACAATCATGTAATAGTTAAACTTGATAAATTAGTTATTGAAATCTATAGTTTTAATAAGCTATTAATTTAAACACGTATGATACAAATAATCATTTAACACACAAACTTTCTACTCAGACATTAGAAATGTAATTGATAGGGTTTCTTTGGATGTAGTGCATACATAATTTGAAATCAATTAAGTATGTTTTAAGACAAATTTTATGAAGCTTAGAAGCTGGCTTATTGACCAAAGATGTCAATAAAAGCATCCTACTATGAAGAAATCAACCCTAGGTATAGTAAATACTTTATATATCAGAGATCACCTACAAATAAGCATCAGGTTAAATGTATTTTGGATGAAAAGGCCATATGAACTTGGCCTACAAATTCACTTAAGTACTGCCTTGTACATTTTTCATGCAATTATTTCATGGGAAATAATTTTCCTCCACTTGTAAAAGAGAGATCAGCTTCTCTCCTGTCTCTCTTTGTAGAGTGGGCTCCCTTCTAAGTCACTTTTTCACTGAGGATGTAGCACTTTGGGCCTTATTGCATGTCTCCAGGCTGACTCCCTTGTTGTATGGGGCTAGGTTTTGCCTCACGTAACTCACACCACATGTGGCTATTGAAACAGAAATATAAGGTGACAGGGGATTGTAGATTCCATTTTAATTACTTATCTTCATAGATCCCCAAGTTCAATTTTATTTTTTATCATTAAAAGAGTTTTCTTACTTTTATAAAAGGTTGGAAATGCATTTAAAATACAGTTTTAAAAAAAATAAAGTACTGGTCCACCATACTTCCACATTATTTTCAAGCTAAGCAATTTAGTTATCACCACATTCCAACTATAAACTTATAATCATACTAACCTAAAAATTGGAAGTAGATAACACCAGTCACCCAAGCAACAAATATAAATGAAACAAATTTCCATTTTTTCATATTCCAAAATATAAAAGTTGGTAAATTTTTGTTACTTGCTGTTATTTTTTCATTACAGCAAATTTGACTCAATGTTATTACAATAACTGCTTTCATAGGTCAAATAAAAAGGGGAGTAAAAAGAGAATTACTAATTTCAAAACGTGCTTTGGATATTTTTACAAATTTTACTAGAAAAAGAAACAAAAATCACTTTATTAAGGTATTTTTTTCTAGTAAGTAATTACTGAGAAAGAAATGACCGCTGATTTTTACTGATGATGCTTTTTATGCATAGGAAAACACAAAATATCTGTATAGAGACTGCTATTAGAAACTCACTTATCTAAATTATTCAGCCCAAATCTCTATTTGTAAAGCAATTATAAATATATCTAACTCAGGCAAAAAACATTTTACTCTTTTCTGAAATTACAAGGGCAGTATGTTAAAATGGAAAAGTTCAGCAGGAGGAAATGGCTGATATTTGTCATTACTTCTCCAGTGTCTTAGGTATGAGATCTTGGCAAGTCACTCAAACTTTTCAGGATACACTCATCCCATTTAACATACAGGATTAATTTATTGCCACCTTGAGGCCAGGAAGTAAGAAAGAGAATTGATGGGAATTTCTTGAAAATTTTAGGCTAATCATATGGCATAGTCATTTTTCTTTTCTTTTCTTTCTCTCTCTTTGTCTTTTTTAATGCCCTCCCCGACCTGCCTCATATTTCAGATTCTCTTAGCTGCATAGTAGTGTCTTAATCTGACTGTATGTCTTCAGGACACATTTTATTCTACAAAGAAATAATCATACACTTACAAACACTTTGCAAAATGACAACTGAACTAAAGGCAAATGTGGAGATGAACTTGAAATGGATTTCAGTTACCTTGATGTCAATCATCCTGTAATGCAGAAAGAAAAAAATTAACCGACAGTTACTACAGACTTGAAATATGAAGAAAAATTATGACCAGTGTTCTAAGGGCCTTCTTGGACTCCAGAGAGTAACAAAAAAATGCTGTTAGGAGGTGTAATGAAGACATTTGGGGGAAGAGATAATACAGCCATGTTATTCTGCATTCTAAGAATATATTTTATATTCAATTCTTCTGCATTATGGAGTCTTACACTTGGACTTCTTACAGCTAAACATTCCAAATAGAAAACCCTGGATATCATTAGCTTTCTTGAGTAGTTGAGTTTACATTTCATTGCCTTCTCAATCCATTACACAGAGTAATTTTACTTAGCCAAAAATGATTTTTACAGTGTTTTTGTAAAAAGTCTAACTACTAGGGAATACGCAATGACTGCATATAGCTACAGTCCTGGCTCATGATTTATTTTACAAGTCTTTCCTCACAGTTCTTTGCTAAATGGACATTCTTTGTGCTTTTTTACAAGTTTCTTCCATTGCATCAGACTCTCAGTGGGACAGTGTGCCTATATTTTATTTTACTCCTGCCATTAATTACCTATGGGCCTATATCATGTCTCCCTCAGACCCATTTATTATAATGGTGCCTGCTGGTGTCCCTGCAGCTAACAGTCTGTCAGCATTTCCATTAGAAACCCCATTTCACAGGGGCTTAAAATTCAGCTGTAAAATTGTGCTTTAGGCTGTACATGTTTAAAGTACGTGGCCTGAGCTATGAAACTCCTTATTTTTAGCTCCAACAAGACAAATTTGGGGAAAAAAGCTGTTTCAAAATTGATGTGCATGTAGACTCTAATTTTTGTGGAAAAAAGAAAAGTGGGGTTTTTTCAACAAAAAAATCTTATAAAATATGTATGGGTTTTTATTTTATTCTTCTCAAAATGGACACATATTTCTGCAAGGTTTGTAGCAAAATTAGTACAATCTAGGTGATAGGTATGCTTTCATGTTTCTTGGTTTCTTTAATTTTATTAAAAATACATATGACTGCTAATGTTTTAAGGAATTTAAAAATGTGTATTAATTCATGGAGGAAACACAGAAAATATTGTATTGACAACATAAAGCTGAATTTTAAAATTTTTTTGAGAATTATCTATGGAGTTGTTCATTGCCCAGTATTCAAAGATGAATGTTATATACCAAAGGAAATACTTTGGAATTAAGAAATCGTAAGTGTCTAAACAGTTATCATCTCAAGAAATGGTAAAATTATCCCTCTCTTGAGTATGACATTGGTATGGGTTACAGATAAAATACAGGAAGCCCAGTTAAATTAATTTCAAATAAAAATACTTTTAGTATATCGCAAGTATTGGTTGAGACATACTGATACTAAAAATGTTTATATTTTTTGTTTATCTGAGATTCTTATTTAACAGAGTATCCTGCATTTTTATTAGTTAGATCTGGCAGCCATTTCTATCAGCAACTGTTTTCATATTCTTCACCCTAAAATTAGAATTCAGTGTTATAGAACATCTGAGTGATAAATGAATGGGAAAATGATGTTAGCTTTCTTAAAATATGCATAGACTATAAAACACTTCCTCAAGAGTAGGTTTTTCATTAGGAAATAAATTTTTTTTTTTTTTTTTTTTTTTTTTTTTTTTTTGAGACAGAGTGTAGCTCTGTCACCCAGGCTGGAATGCAATGGCATGATCTCAGCTCACTAAAACCTCCACCGCCTGGGTTCAAGCAATTCTCCTGCCTCAGCCTCCCGAGTAGCTGGAATTACAGGCGTATGCCAGCACACTTAGCTAAGTTTTTGTATTTTTAGTAGAGATGGAGTTTCACCATGTTAGCCAGGATGGTCTCGATCTCCTGACCTTGTGATCCACCTGCCTCGGACTCCCAGAGTGCTGGGATTACAGGAGGGAGCCCCTGCGCCTGGCCTAGGAAATAAATTCTTATGTATAGGAGTCAAAGGGAAAAAATATGACCAAAGGAAAAACATATTTAATGGAAAGAGGTGCCCTAAAGATCAAAATTGAGGCATTTGGACCCAAAGACACTAAGAGAAGGAAAGATAGTGACAAAAAAACTAAAAAGTCATATTTAAATCAGCAGTGCCCCTCATGAACTCTATCCTAAATATTCGACTGAATTCTGAAGTACTCAATTACTAAATGCATTTGAGTACTTTGATTAATAAAATTAACTCGGGGAAAGAAGACCACATTTAAAACTAAATTTCAAAATATTTGGCTTATTCATGCAACCAGTAAAAGTTTTTAAACACCTTCAAGAGGCTGGATGAAAATGAATGGAACTAGTAGCAGTCAAGGGAATTGCTAGGAAATTAATAGGCAATAGGAGACACAACTGCTCACAGCAGTTACTAGGAATGAAGGGAGTCAATCATCAAACAGCGTCTTCACTAATTTTTTTTTTTTTAAACAAATTTTTGCACTTGTTGCCCAGGCTGGAGTGCAATGGCACCATCTTGGGTCACTGCAACCTCTGCCTCTTGGGTTCAAGTGATTCTCCTCCCTCAGCCTCCCGTATAGCTAGGATTACAGGCATGCGCCACCACGCCCAGCTAATTTTGTATTTTTAGGAGAGATGGGGTTTCTCTGTGTTGGTCAGGCTGGTCTCAAACTCCCGACCTCAGGTGATCCACCGGACTCGGCTTCCCAAAGTGCTGGGCTTATACCAAGCACTTTGAGCCACCGTGCCTGGTCTTTGCTAAGTATTAATTAATTATACACCTAAAACAAGAATATTCACATAGGACAGTGTAATACAAGAGTGAGATGAATGACTTATGAAAAAGAACTTGTTTTTTAGTTAGTTAGATGGGCTTTAGTTGAACAAACCATAAACATGTCAAAACATGGGTGAATTCATGAGAAGCAGGTTTTCTGAATGTGTATTTATATATAGGGAAAAAAGAAAATAAAATCGTATGTATAAAAGAAACTACAATAATAAATACTAAGTGAATACGAATGTATGAGTCAAATGCATAGGATAAGGAATAGCTCAAGCTTTTCAGAACTTAAAACACAGTTGAAGCTACAAGACATGAAATAATTCAAAAGTGTGTCTCACCATATATTTTATGTCTTAAGGTGAAGTTTTTTTCAAATTGCTCTTTAAATTGTTTTCTTTGCGTGTAAATACTATTGAACCTCTTCAACTGTCACAGAGTATCTTTGCTTGTAACAAATTCTCACATTTTAAGACTACATTTGAGTTTTTTGATTGTGGTAAAATATGCATAAGATAAAATTTATCATTTTAAGTGTTACAGCTCAATGACATTAATATATTCACAATGTTGTATAATCATCACCACTATTTCCAGAACTTCATCATCCCAAACAGTAACTCTTTACCCATTAAACATTAATTCCCCATTCTCTTCTCCTTCTAGCCCTGGTAGCCTCTATCTACTTTCTGTCTCTGAATTTATTTATTGTAGCTACCTCATATAACTGGAATCATACAAAATTTGTTTTTGTACGTCTAGTTTACCTCACTTAGCATAATGTTTTAAAGTTTCATCATGTTGTTGAAACATGATGAATGTATCAGAATTTTATTGCATCAGAATTTTATTGCTTTTTATGAGTGAATGATATTCCAAATTGTTTATATTCCACATTTTGTATATTCATTCATGTGCTGATGGACATTTGGGTTGTCTCCACCTATTAGCTGTTGTGAATAATGTTAGTGTAAACATTTTATTTTTTTATTTTTTTACTTTTTGTAAAATACTTTATTGTGAGTGTGTATATTTTTTATAACAGAGTATAAATTGTGGGTGTATATTTTTTTATAACAGTGTTCAAATAGAGTGTGAATATTTTTTATAACAGAGTAGAAACAGAGTGTGTATTTTTTATTAGTGTGCAAGTATCCATGTCTCTGCTTTTGATTTATTTGGGTATATACTTAGGATGAAATTACTGGATTATATAGGAAAGCTATGTTTAATTCTTAAAGAACCACCAAATTGTTTTCCATACTGGTTGCATCATTATACATCCTGACCAGTAATGAATGAGTTTTAATTTCCCCGTATACTCACCAAAATTCATTCTCTGATTATTTATCATACTCATCCTAGCAGGTATGAAGTGATATCTCATTGTAATGAAAGTGTGCCCATGATTCACAGAGCAAAAGGTGGGAGACTTATTTCTTCAAGGTATCTAAGAAAATATCTGCCCAATCATTAGCTGAAAACTAAACTAATGGAGCAGAGAATTCAGTGGTGGCATAGAACCAAAAATACAGTCTTTATATAATTATTCCTGTAAAGTTAGGGGAAAAAACCAGCAAAACAATAACAACAAAATAGCAACAAATACAAATCTGAGGGAAGGGCAACTGAGCTCCCGAGCTGCCAATATTATTTTATTTGTCTAGTTTGTACCAAACAAATATGAACCATGAGAGAAAAACATACAAAAAACCCCAGGAAAGTACAGCACATAGAATGTCGTGCTTTCGTAAATGTAACAACAGAACTTTATCTACACTGACTGAGAAAAATCAAATTAGTGAAATCAGTAATGAAAGATATTTCTAATGACCTTATTGATTCTATACATATATGAAAACATCACATTGTATCCAATAAATATGTAAAAGTATTATTTGCCACTTGGACCAGATGGCGTACTTGTGAATTCTACTAAAGCTTTAAAGAAGAATTAATATCAATACTATCTTTACTTTGGCTATCAAAATGCAAAAAGAGAGGAATCACGAGAAAAAAAACTACATTACAGAAAAATATAAATATAAACATCCTCACAAAATTTTAACAGACTCCAACACAATCAAAAAATATTAAACACCATCACCAAGTGTTTTTTATGCCAGGAATGCAAGTTTGCTTCAACATTTGAAAATTAATGCACTGCACAGTCTTGACAGAATAAGAGACAAAAACCACATGATCATCTCAATAAATGTGGAAGAATCTGAAAAATCCAACACTTATTCTTGAAAAAATTACTCACTAATTAAAAGTGGAAGAGAAATTCTTCAACTTGCTAAAAAGACATCTATGAAATTCCACAGATAATAATATTTAACAGTGAAAAAAAAACAAATGTTTTTCCCCCAAGATTAGAAACAATTCAGGATGTATGGTCTCGTCACTTACATTAAATATTATATTGGAGCTCCTGGTGGTAGAGGCAGGAGGCAGAGAACTCTCCTAGGCAGGCACAGGAGGGTCCCTGGAAAACCTTCGACACAGCAGGTCATTGTGCACAGGGGGCTTGCCTAAACACACCCATGGTGAAAAATTCCATCCCTTAACACATGCACCGTAAGGGAAATAAATCAAAGTGGAATGACTCACACAAAGGGTCCTCATGTGCCCTGGCAGAACAGAGGAGAGCCACCAGGAATTTACACCTTATGCAAGGGAGGAGCCTGCACTCTTCAGCTGGTGTGTGGAAGTCCTGTACTCCATTGTGAAGGGAAAACCTGCTTGGAGAAACCCTTTCTTTGCTGAGAGTTTTCCTTTTGTTTAATACATTTTGTCCTTCTCATCCTTCAATGTGTCTATGTGCCTAATTTTTCCTGGTTATGAGACAAAAACTCAGACTTAGCAGAACTAAAGAGAAAAATCCTACATCACTAGGGAGGACAATTAAGCAAGAAAATAAAATAAGAGGCATCCATCTTGAAAAGAAAGAAAGAAAACTAACTCTATCTGTATAGAATGTTATCTTGTATATAGGAAAACCAAAGGCATGACCAAAAGAACTATCACAACACATTAACAAATTCATCCATATTGTGGGATAGAAAACAACATACCAAAAAAATCTATTGTATATTTTTGAGCAATGGACAATCCAAATGAAATTAAAAACACATGTTTATTTACAATAGTATCAAAAAGAACAAATGTCAGAAATAAAATTAACAAAACATGAGCAAGACTTGTACATTGAAAATGACAAAACATTGTTGAAAGAAATTAAAAACATCAATGGAAACACGTCTCATGTTTACAGATACAAAGCATTCATATTGCTTAAGATGGCTGTTCTCCTCAAATGGAATTTCTGGTTCAATGCAATTCCTACCATAATCCTAACTGATTTCTTTAGAAAATTAACAAACTTTTCCTAAAATTCATATGGAAATGAAAGGGACCAGAATAACCAAAACAACCATAAAAAAAGAAAGACAAAGTTAGAGAACTTACATTATATTTCTTTTCACTTTAACATTTTCCACAAAGCTACACTAATCAAAACAGTGTTATACGGGCATAAGGATAGACACATAGATCAATGGAATAGAACTGAAAGTCCAGAAATAAACCCTTACCTTTAGTATCAATTGATTTTCAACAAGGATGCCAAGACAATTCAATGAAAGAAAGAATAATCTTTTCAACAAATCATTGTAGGAAAACTAGATATCCACATAAAAAGAATAAAGCTGTGCCCTCCCTTCACACCATATACAAAAATTAGTTCAAAATAGAGCATAAACTAATTGTAAGAGATAAAACAATACAATTCAGAATAAAATAAAACATAGGAGTGAAACTTTATATGCTTGGATTGTCCAAAGTCTTATAAATGGCAGCAAAAGCCTGTGACAAAATTTAAAAAGAAAAATTGAACATGGTCAAAATTACTAAATTTTGTGTCTCAAAAAACACTATTGAGATATTAAAACATAATTTGTTGTCCACATCTTATAAATAGAATGGACTCCCGCCCAAAATTTGGTTACTGATGTCAAGACTGATGACAACACACATGCACCAACAGGTTATAAAATACATTCCCTCATAGGATGAAGCTTTCTAGGGGAGCAAGCTCGCTCCCAAGAAGGTGTAAAAATGTTTGAGAGAGACAGGACAGGAGAATAGTTTGGGAGTTTTATGGGGGTTATGAGATGAGGCTGGGCTGAGGGTCCTCATGCGTGGAACTTCCCTTCCATGCCAAAGGTGGGAAAATCCTTTCTTAACATCATGGTCCTCTGCGAGACACAAGGGGAAGACATTAGGATGGGTTTTAAAAGCTGCCAGGAGTTACACACACATCAATACTGGAGTCAGACTCTTTATTAAAACAACCCAGTAAAAGGAAAAAAAATGCTAATCATATAACTGATATCAGTCTTGTATTTAGCAGAAAAAAATACTCTTACAATTTAGTAGTAAAGAAGCAACCCATTCAAAATAAGGAAAAGTATCTTAATAGATTGTTTTCAAGGGAAAATATACAAATGGCTAAGAAACACATGAAAAAACACAGCACCATTAGCCAGAAGGGAAATGCAGATCAAAATTATAATGAGATACCACTTTATACTCACTAGGATGGTTAAGATAAAAAAGACAGATGATAACAAATGTTGGTGAGGATATAGAGATATTGTAATTATCATATATTGCTGTGGGATTGTAAAGTTGTGAAGTCACATTGGAAAGCAGTTGGCAGTTCCTCAAAACGTATTAAAAAACACAGAGACAATATGACCAGCAATTTACACTCCTGGGTATATATCCAAGAGAAATGAAAACATATGTCCACAAAAAAATTGCAAATGAATGTTCATAGCAGTGTTATACATAATACCTCAGAAATGGAAATAATGCAGATGTCCATCAACTGATGAGTGGATAACAAAATGTAATATGTCCATACAATTCAATATCATTTGGAAATAAAAAGGAATGATGTACTGATGCATGTTACAACATGAATGAACCTTGAAATTATTATATTGTAAAAAGAAGTCAGCCAGAAAAGACATCGTGTTATGTCATTTATATGAAATGTCCAGAACAGGCAAAACTACAGAGACAGAAACTAGATTTGTGTTTGTCAGAGAGTGGGGGAGGAGGAAGAATTAAAAGTGATTATTAAATGGTATGGAGTTTGTGTTTGAGATGTTGAAATTATTCTATAATTATATAGTGGTGATGATTGCAGAACTCTGCTAATGTATTAAACTGTTCAGTTGCGTGGTTTTTGAATTATATCACAATAAAACACACTCCCCTACACACACAGCAACAGACCCCAAATCTCTTAAAAGTGATGATTACGGTCCTCTTTGCATTTATGTGCAAATCTTGGAAGACCTTTATTTTCGTCAGTATGTTGTGCTAATGTAGTTAACATGGTTATATGGAGTGGCAGTGAAATCATTTGAAGAACATAACTTTTTATGGCTCAAGTTGGATGAGTACTATATTCTGCAACTTTTCATCTCTGATGTGTTGATTTGGGCCTACATTACTTTGCCCTTGGGGATGACCTGTTTTTTAACTTTTCTGCTGTTATTTTATATGCAATTGTCCATTGGAAAAAGAATCCTGATTGTGTAGGGCTGCGAAGATAATGTCCACTCATAGCCAATGTCTCTTTGAAGGATGGGGGGGGTGACCTTGGAGAATTGTCTGGATCAATCCCATCTATTGCCTGTGGCTCCAGTTTGGATAATAAATTATATGGCCCATGATCAGTGTCTATTTAATTAGGTTAAATTATTTAATAAAACAGTTTGGAGTCGGGAATATTTTTTATTTGCTTGAGAAATTCACTACTAAACCTGTAGCTCTTAAAAATTATCAAATAAGCTGGGTGCAGTGGCTCACACCTGTAATCCCAGCATTTTGGGAGGCTGAGACAGGTGGATTACGAGGTCAGGAGTTCTAGACCAGCCTGGCCAATATGGTGAAACCCCATCTCTACTAAAAATACAAAAATTAGCCAGGTGTAGTGTCGCACACCTGTAATCCCAGCTACTTGGGAGGCTGAGGTAGGAGAATTGCTTGAACCTGGGAGGCAGAGGTTGCAGTGAACCAAGATCACATCATTACACTCCATTGCTCTGGGTGCGACAGAGCAAGAACCTGTTTCTGGAAAAAAAAATATATATATCAAATGATTTGTAACAAATTACCAAGTGATATGTAAAATCTACTTCTTAGTCCATCCCAGAATCTTACCCCTTCCCTACCTAAGTGAAATGGGAGAGTTCCCTGATCACCCTCTCAGGACTTGCAACAGGGGTGCAGCTTGCCTGTTCAGTCACCACTGCTGCTCAAACCCATTGAAGGAGAGGGATCATGCAGACAGGCAGGTGCAGAGGCTGGGGCAAGCAATTTGGGCTCTGGCCCCATGGTAGTGTATAGGGGAGGGTGCCTGTGGCCCCAGTGTTAACAATGCTCTCTTAGCCTTGCTGTCTGCAAATAGTTTTAAGTGTTAACCAGTTCAATGGACCCTCTGCCTTTTTGCAAGAGCAGAGGGCCAGTGTGACAGCTCTCTGTATCCCAAGCTCTTGCTCAGTGTCCTGGAAGAATCAGGTCACACATGGGCTTGAAGGATGAATGCAAGGTTTTATTGAGTAGTTGAGGTGTCTCTCAGTGGGCTGGATGGGGGAGCCGGAGGAGGGGATGGAGTGGGAAGATGATCTTCCCCTGGAAGCTGGCCATTCAGCCACCAAACCTCTCTCTAGCTGTCCGCAGCTGAACTCCTCTTGGTGTTCACACGTTCCTCCTCTTCTTTCTCTGCTGTGTCATTCTACTAACCATCTGCCTGTCTCCTCATTTCCTCACCTGCTCATCTGCTTCTGGAGCCTGGGGTTTGGGGTTTACATGGGTACAGGATAGGGGGCATAGCAGGCCAGAAGGCAACTTTTTGGGTGTGACAACAGGAATGCCTGCCCTCATTTAGGGCCATGGTTTTTCAGCCTTGAGGCTTTTGCTAGGGAACTTCCCTTTTCTACCCAGCATTTCCCCATCTCCTGTCCCATATCATTTGCATGTTAGGAATACAATTAAGGAAAATTTGGTAAGAGTAACAACGAATATGAGGACTAAATTAAGGCTCAGGCTTGAATATAGATTATGTTTTCTGTAATAAAATTGTATTTAACGACTTAAATCATGAATCTAAAGAAGACTGCTTCCTGATGCAGTTGATGGAAACTGTCATCAACGGCCATCTTACCTGGGGCAAATGTAAGATCCAGTGTAAACGTTTCCTGGTTCAGAACTTCCATTGTTAAACTTGACTGGTTCAATAGCTGGCACATGATTTGGGATAAGTGAAAGAGAAACATTCTGTAAGACATGGAGCCACTATGTCTCCAGCAATACGAAGGGTAGCAAGAAAAGTGATAACTGCTGTCTACTGATCCCTTTCAAAAGTGCCTACAGGTAAAATCATTCATGAGCAAAAAATTCACCTGTCTGTGTTTCTGTGTTTCCTAATTCCTACTAATAGAAAGGGGAGCATATCCTAGATATAAATTACCATATACCAGATATAAAATTCAATGCTTCCCCAAAAGTAAGCACTCAAAAAAGTTTGCTTTTCTGTCTTCCCTTATGTTTTTATTAATTACAAAAACTTCACTAAAACATTTTTCTTTTGATTTTCAGTTATACAAACTATAGTTTAAAGATCTCCTTACCTCAGAGGATTAAGAGTGGTGAAAGCACATTTTTAAAGCTGCTTGTCTATTGGAAAATGTATTCAATAATGTATAATGTTTATATTAACAAATGAAGATTATAATATTTATTTAAATATATTTACTTATTTACCTGTTAATTAATGGTGAAACAGAATTGTACTCTCTGTTGTAGAAAATCATATTCACTATAAGGTTTAAAATTAAGTGCTAAGTACAGAATTGGAATCACAGTTCTTTTCTAAAGTATTATCTTGATTTTATTTCTCAGCATACTCAAAAATATGCATATCGTTGCCTTCAAAATAGCTTATTTATAGTACGTAAAGTTGTTTAAGTTTTACCCAAGACATCTCAAGAAAATATAAAGATAAAAGAAACCTCTAAGAATGGCATAGCAAGTCAACATTCTAATTACTTCTTTACATAGTTGTTCTCCTTTCTGAATTTTGCTCCAGAGAACCAATAAGACATTGGGGTTTTAAAAAAAAATGTGTGTAAGACTTCAACTTCATTGTCATAGAAGTTAGTGAAAGAAATAAAATAATGTGGGTTTTATTATTTTCAAGTTTTGAAACTTCTATCCAGTGGGTATTATCCTACTTTTAAATTAGTTCAAAACAGAATCATCAAAGTATCTAGATATCCATGACAAAGAATCAGCTCTTTTCTAATCAATGTAAATCAATCATTGAGTAATTGATCTGAATAGTCCACAGTTAATTTTATTCACTCACTACTAGGCAGCCGGAGAAAACAAATCAATCCCTTTATTTAAGACTCTATCCTATCAGGACTACCTTCCACAAAGAAAGGAAAAGGATGGCCAACTTTTTGGTCAGGCCACATAATGGCCTTTTTCTTCTCTCTCTGGAAGGTGTTGTGAGTTGATAATAGTAAGCTACACTTTACATAGTCTGTAATTTCTCCCATTAAATGATATTATTCATATATATCCCCTGTTGTTTGTTAGAGAAGTAAAAATTCAAAGATAGGCTTATATTTCTCCTGCATAAAATTTCATATAAAATCAGTAAATTTTAAGAAATGTTTTGGTTTGAAACTCTGTTAGTATAAACTATCCGTGAAAAGTAAATCCGATATACCTGGCTGAGAAAATACTACTTGATATACTGTAATTAAGTGATAATTGTTGTTAGGAAGGAATCTTGTCCATTTTCTGACTCTTGTATCCCCAATTGCTGAGAGCATATTACTGCTCTGTAGTAATATTCAGAATAAAATAATCAGTATTTTTTGGTACAAGACCTCTGAGGAATCCCCCCTTGGGTGTTCACAATTTGAAAACAATTAGTATGAATCAAGTTTGTGGAAATGAACTTGATATGTTTGGCTGGTCTGATAGAGCTTGATCTTATCATGACAGAACATTTAAATTTTTTTTTTTTTTTTTTTTTGAGATGGAGTCTTGCTTTGTCACCAGGCTGAAGTGCAGTGGTGTGATCTTGACTCACTGCAACCTCTGCCTCCCGGGTTCAAGCAATTTCCCTGCCTCAGCCTCCTCAGCCTCTCAAGTAGCTGGGACCACCAGCATGTGCCCCCACACCTGGCTAATTTTTTGTATTTTAGGAGAGAAGGGGTTTCACCATGTTGGCCAAGATAGTCTCGATCTCCTGACCTTGTGGTCTGCCCTCCTTGGCCTCCCAAAGTTCTGGGATTACAGGCGTGAGCCACCATGCCCGGCCAACTCAGTGAGGATTTTAACTCACTAAATTTCAGACATTTCTTCCTGGAAAGAAATATGTCCCTTCTGGAATGAGCACTGGTACTCAGGAACTCATGCGGGTCTTTTCTGTTTAGTATAGACACTAAGATGGGAATATCCAAGGTTTAACCCACAAATCTTAGGACGACATGGAGACTGTTAATTCCTATGCTCAGATATGTCAGAAGTCTGAAACTATGATTAACTTTAGACAAATGACACTTTCTAATCTTTTGTGTTTTAGTTTCCTCTCTTCCTAAAGTGAAGAGAATAATGATGGTTATTTGGGTGGGTGGTAGTGGTGGAAAACATGAGAAAATACCCTTTCCTGGAATAGAATAATTTATGATTTAATGTAATATTTGTATGGGACATGAAAATAGTGTACTAGTTACATTATAGGGTAGCATCAATTTATGTGAAAGCGAAGAGAGTAGAATATATAAGGCATTTTGGAATAAGAGAATAAAAGTTTACTTTAAGCAAGTAAATTTCCTAACGTTATGTTGATAAGCAACAAACATTTTTTCTTTTGTTATTGGTTTGTTTTGCTTTTATTCAATTCTATTTTCTTATGTATTTCCACCACAAAAGTAAATATTTCATCATAGCAGTAATACTTCTTCATACTGAAAAATTGAATAGACTGTCAAACATTTTAACACAGTACCAATACTCACAACATTAATGAAACATTTTGCTATACTAAAAATAAATCACAAAATAGAAATATTAAGTTAAAATGTAACATTGCAATAGAATCTACCAGAATAAACATCTGCTTCATTCTACTTTATCTATGTTTTATTGAACAATAACTAAAGTTACATTTTTAATCCTTCCCCATTTTTGCCAGTCTTTATGTATTTATCATGTCTTTTTTTACAACTATGACAACTCTATCATTTGAGAGTTTTATCTTTTGGAGCAATTCTGTGGCCTGTTTCCAAACAGTTATCCAGCAGCACCTGTACATCAACTAGTATGTGCTTATAATGGAAAATGGAAACACCAAATAATCATTTGATAATGAAAATCATTCTTCTTTCCTGAAGTACTGATTTAGCTAATACCCATTATAGCAGATTACATTTATATTTCTTGGAGACTCTCCGTTCCTACTTGAGTCAAGCAAGAACAACAAGTCCTTCATTATTTGTTGAACCTATTGCATCATATATGGTATCTTCACAGGTAGTCTAAAGGGAGGTTCATCGGGTTCTGTAATGAGCAGTTGGTTGAATTCTGCAGACAAATCATTATCAAATTAGACAACATATATATTACTTCATCTGTGGTACAAACCTAGTAATTAATTTCAATCCATAAATTGAGTTACATCAATCATTTATTGTAAACTTACAGGGGTAAATTACATACGACCACCATAACAACAAAAAATGCCGGAAATTAATAAGTTACCACTTTGTCTGGTGTTCACTCTTTTTTGAATAGTGATATTTTTTTTACTTGTGTTTAATATGAGTTTTACTGGTGGTGAAGTATATTATTTCAATAATACATATAAAGGAAATGACAGTAGAGAAAGAAAATTGTACTTCTCGGCTGACTGCATTGTCTTTTCTGAGGACCCTCAACATAATGACTCTTTCTCTGATGGTAAGAATTAAAAATCAGTGAATGTCTCATTAGTGAATAGAAGCCAGTGTGTGTCACAAAATCTTCTAAATCGAGCTGACACCAATTTCTTCTTCTTCTTAACTTTTTTAAAAATTATCAATATTACTCTAAAGCTATCCAATGAAACATGGTCTTGTAGGTTTCTCTTCCTCCCACTCTGCTTTGGATTGTAAATCTATTGAGGACCAAAATGGTTTTATTTTTATCATATTTCCAATAACAGTATAATGGAATAAATGATCAATAAGTTTGTAAAATCTTTTCATATCAAGGCAAATTTGATAAAAAGTATACAAACATGATCGCTGTTACAGTGTCAGAAACTGAAGAGATAATGATTCACCAAAAATGTGAAAAAGTTATTAATATACAGAATTATTTGCCTGCAACAAGCTTGTAATTATACATAAAAGAGCAGTAGCTTGCTTCCCTTCTAATTACTAAATCACAGATGTATGATTTTGCTGGAATGCAAAATGGCAAGTTTTAGGACTCCATTTATTCTCAATTTGGGCCTTTCAATTCTTTGGCAAACATTAATCTTTTCCCTAATATTTCAAGGAAGCAAGCTATTTGTTTTAGCCTCTATAGTTTCAGGCACACTGGATTGTATATTTTAATCTGACAGCAATCACCTAATTATTTCCATTTCCCACTATAATGTCAGCTCCAAGAGAGCAGAGATTTTTTTTTTAATTCCATTACTTGCTGTGTCTGAGGGGTCTGTAACAGAGTAAAAGCTCAATGAACATTTCTTAGAATCACGAATCAAAATAAAGATGCAAATTATCATATTGCTAAGATTGCAAGTTCTGAAGTCAGATGCCCTGGAGTGACCTATCCACAGCAAATGTAGTCATGTTACTAGTCACCAGCCTTGATTTTCCTCAGTATCTTCCTCAGTGAACTATGGATGATGATAGTATGATTTTCGTGGGGTTCTTATGAGGATTAAATAATTAATCCCAAATAAAGTGCTTAGAAGAGTTCTCTGCACATATATGCATTGGATAAGTGTGTTTATTATATTAAATATAAATAATTTAAAATTCAAATACTTTTTATAGCCAAAATTACAATTTTTTCTAATTTGGGAGCCTGTGCTCATTCTACTAAACATTTCTGACTACCCAGGACATTGTACTTTATGAAGAATACAGTTCTTCTTTAAGCAGAACATACATTCATACTATTAACATTGCTCTAGTACCACTCAGGCTTAAATCTCAATTTTGAGAGAATCACCAAATATAAGAATTGCCTTTAAGATATGAATTGGTTAGTTGTAATTATTAGAATATTAACAATTCTATGGTTATTAGAACAATAGAAATGTAACATGACCCTTGAGGTGGGTGGCTCTGTGTGCAGAGCACAGCCACCACTGGATTTCACAGCAATGCTGTGAAATCTAACCAGCGCTTTCCTGATGCCCTTGGTGATTGGATTGTCCTCTGGGCCTTCCCTGGAACATAATTCTCTCATAAATTTTATGGTCTCACTTAATACATACATTTCAGGATGTCCACATCTAAGCTTTTCTTTCACTTTCTTTACCATCTGCCAGGTCAACACAGGCATTTTCACTGCCCTCATTTTGTGTTATCAATTTCTTTAGGCTTCTATGAAGCTACCTCAGCAGCAAGGTCGCCTCAATCTAAGGCCCTTGCCAGAGTGTTAAATCCATGTCCTGAAAAAGTGCTTCAAGCCAATGAATTTTTCTTCAGCTTAAGAATTTTATTAAAAGCTCTGGTTAATGTTTTAATTCTTAAGACAGATTTCCAATGAATCACCTTGGAGTGACGTCTGCAACGACCCTGCACACACACTATTCCCTGCAATCAGCTGTGCAAAGACAGCTCACTACCACTCCTCATTGTCACTAAAGGGTGAGTTTGACACTAATATATTTTTAAGAACTGTTGTATAAAGTTGTCACAGTTTGACTGTATTTTCCAAATCCCAACTAAGGTATTCATGTCTCTGCAATCTTAGTTGCTCTGGGAATAATGAAAATAGTTTTTCTCTGCACCAAAAGTGTATTTGATGAAAACAGTTATGAACAATTATCCTTCAGTTCCTATTCCCAATGCTCCCACAATAACCCCGGTTGATTGTGTTTGAAGTTGAGCTTTTCGTTATTTTATTGATTCTGCTTTCTTTTTAAATAATTTATTATGGATGAGACGTAACCATAGATATATTCTGATCTATCTGATTTCATATATTATACCTTATTAGACAGAAATTCATCAATCTTGAACGTGAAATGGAAAAATCCAATACGAAACTAGAGGGGATATCTTTCTCCTTACTCTGAATTTTGTGACTCACCACCATCAGATTAATCTTTCTAAACTGTATGCAAACATGGTTTCTATCTTATATGTTTAAGGGTATATAGTATAAATATGCTCACATATACATTCACGTATGTAAATATATGAAACCTCTGTACATACCTGTATGTAAGTCCAAAAAATAACTTTGTGATTAAAATTTATTAAAATTAATTATGTGTGTTGCAAAGTGTAAAATCTTGGTGTTTTTATTTCGTTGCATTGTTTCAAGCAATCCTCAGGTAACCATATAATTCATCATCCAAAGCAAGACTTCACTGAGAGTAAAAGAGGGCACTTTTAATATATTTGCTGGGAAAATGGCATGAAGGTAGACTCCCTGGATAAAAAAAGATGTGCCTTTGCACTGTTTAATCCTCAAGAGGGATTCTCATTCAAAGAGAAACAAGTAAAGGCAGTTGACCAGCTGTGGGTCACACAACTCCTAATTGTTAGGTTTCAAATTCAATTCGTGTGTTTTCAATGACTTCTTGCACAACATCTCACTTGCCTGGTTCAAATCAATGTGGCCAGGAGTGCTCTTTGCTCACTTTTCAATGAGTTGACATAGACGTTCTGTGAATTTCTCTTGTGACATTTATCTTACTTTACTTGCGTTATTGATATCTGCATGCTTTTCTCATCTTCATTTCTAAACTCTGTGTAAACCATCTGTTTCAAATATAACATTTAACATTTCATTGTGCCTTATCTACTTCTTTGTAACAAATTACTCCCAAACCTCATGACACTAAGAAACAAATATTTATCCCCTTTTTTGCAGTTGGATCATTTTCTAAGCCTGTTTTCTGGAAGTTCAATGAGCCCCTTTCATTGTGTACTGTCTTTCTCAGAGTGAAAGCTGGTGGCTGATAGTGTTTCTGCTGATATGATTATCCTTCTCGCCACCAAAAAAAAACCTCTCTGGCCTTTGTGAATCTGAATTTTATTCTGTCAGTCAAAAGCTACACCCACAAATACTTGAAGGGTACTAGTCAGTTCTTTTTAATTTAACAATCCTATATCAATACTATGTCTTTCAGTGACTACAAATACTTCTGTCTTATCTATAGAATTTTGAATCAGTTTTACAATCCTATTGTTTTCCTCATTAGTTAAATAAATCATTGACTCATCCTCTCTCAACTTGTAAGAGAATCAAGTTTCTAAGTGTTTTGAAAAGTATATTTTGAAAATATATTAAGTTTCAGAAAACAGATTTCTATCATCAACATAATTTTGTTGATGATAATGATGGCATATCTTTTTTATTTTTAAATTATGTTTCAATAAACAAAGTTTATAAATGATAAATAGAAATGAATGTCAGTAGAAGACAATAGAATCTCCAAGGATAAATAATCTGCCTTAGACAATGGAACCTCTAAGATAAATAATCTGCCTTAAGGAAGTAGGTGATTGGCTGGCTAAGCAGATTTTCTCTTTCTCTTCACAAAATATTATAAAATTCCTCAGTTTTTAAAAAAAGTTGATAGACCTTGTTATTAGAACAGTACAGCTGGCTGGAACCTTCTGCTGGAACCTTTAAATATTTAAATATTCCATTTATTGGAGTGTATAGTGAAGAATTCAAGTCTCCATGTGAGGTGGTAAAGATTGATACACATTTTTTTTGGCTCTGTGTAATTTAGAGTTCACATCAAGGAGAAACCCTGTCATCTTATTTAATCAAGAAGGCCATTAATTGAGGAACAAGTAGATGAAATAGCTAACTTACTTATCTGGAGAGAGACCACTGTAAGAAATGAGAAATCAAATATCATCACTTTCAGACTGACTGAAGCCCGTCTCGTACTTCAGATATACAGAACATACAACAACTAGAATAAACTTTGACTTTCTAAAAGTTTAAGAACTATCCAAAAAGCAAATAAATAAAATAAACCCACTGTAGGGTCAATTTTATGGCATTTTTGTGCATTGGAACAATTTCAGCAAAAACTCAGACTCTCAACCTCAATGACAATTAATGATATTGAAAAAAGTCACATATTATGAAATTCACTTTGGCAAATGGTAATCTGATAAACAGAAATCTCAAAAAGAGAAAGCTTTCTGCAGAACTAATTTCTTACCTTAATTCTAGAATATAGGGATAAAGGTGCCATCATCTACAGTTTAAATAACTTATATAACCATTTTATCTTCTATTTTCTAAACAGTTTACTTGAGAAATTCAGAAAAATTTAAACACACCAAGTCTTTCTGATATCCTTTATGCTTGCTTGCCCTTCGGTCATGTTCCAACTCCAGAGTGTGCATAGCCTTTAATCCAGTATAATAAATCATGAAATGATTTTTTCTCAGCAAGACAAAAGGAACATTACTTGAAATGTTAGCATGGCATTGGAATAGCGGGGAAGACTGATGCAATTATCTAGAAGGTCTGTTTATTCCTTCTTCATTCCTCTGTACCTGAGGAAAAAACTTATTATTCAGCACAGTTAGCTCTAGCCTTGCATCAAGAATGAGATTAGAAAATGCTGATTTATAAGGAGACTTACAACTGGCATAAACAATTCAAATAAGCAAAATGACTTAAAGTCTTTTACATTTTTTGTTTGTTTTTCTACTCTAGTCTGTTTCTTGCCAGCTATGTTTAAGTTATATAATAATTAATATTAAGAGTTTTGCTATTTATATCTATATCCACTCCCATCCCAAATATATAACTTTATATTCAGTTGTTGTTTCATCTTTGAAGCAAGAGAATTCTAATATGTAGACATATAAATCATGCTATTGCATGATAAATGTGCCACAGAACATTAGGCCCCATGTCCTGGCAGGGAAATAAATAGCCTTTGAAGGGTAGAGTGTTCTTACAGTCTAAAGCAAATGGTGAGAGGTGGAGGTCCTTATCAGATTTTTACCTTTTTTTTTTTTTTTTGAGATGGAGTCTCTGTCTCCTAGGCTGGCGTGCAGTGGTGTGATCTTGGCTCACAGCAACCTCCACCTCCCAGGTTCAAGCAAATCCCCTGCCTCAGCCTCCTGAGTAGCTGAGAATTCAGGTGCGCACCACTACACCTGGCCAATTTTTGTATTTTTAGTAGAGACAAGGTTTCCTGGTCAGGCTGGTCACGAACCGCCCGACCTCAGGTGATCCACCCTCCTTGGCCTCCCAAAGTGCTGGGATCGTGACCGGCCTACCTTTTCAATATAAGCAAAGTTTACTGGGCTTCCTTGAAATATATAAATTCAAATTTTTTGATTTCATTTGTTTTGTAAAAGTATACCAGTCAAATACAACACGACATATTGGAATCCACGTGAGCAGAATGCAATACAAACCTTGCTCCCACAAGGGTGCGCTCCTTTTCACGAGTGCTCTTGGACTTTTCTTGTCTTTCAGGCCACATGTTTTGAGATGCAGAATAATTTATTAGTTAGCAGAACAATGCTATATGACCAAGATGACCAATTTGAATTGAAAAATCAAAGTATTTTGCATTGCCCTTAATGTAATCTGTTGAAAGAGACAGACAGTAAAACAGGTGTAGGGGCTCATGCAATAGACACATGCAGACTTTCTCTGCACACTAATTACAACACAAAATGCCAACAAGCAAAACCAACAAAAATGGATGAACAATTACTTAAAATACCTGAGGAGCGTTTTAGAAATTATAGTATTTAATCCTGGTAAGCAGGAAGCTGTAACAGTCTATTGTACTGTACACTTAAGCAAGGTAATAACCATTGTGAGCCATTTGATTCTCCAGACAAATCATAATTCCTCTAGCACATCTTCTAATCCCCTTTGATAAGATGATCCCCCAAGTTATTTAAAATATATTCTCTTTTTTATAAAGAAGACCTGGATTAAGTCATTGATTCCTAACTTCAGGTAGGCCAACTTTCCTCCCACAGAGGGAGGGGCAAATTGAGAACATTCTTGTTAAGGTGTATTATAACTAGTCGACTTGAGCTATTTAGAAATGTTCAGAATTATACATGAAATGGTGATATTTTTAGTAAAAATAGTGTATGTTACAATTTTAAAGTACATCTGTGAAATCTATAGCTTTGAAATGTTTTTAATCACATTTCAAATTTTGACCATTAAACCTATCAAAAGCTATATATAAAAGCTCTTTTATATTTAAGCTGTTTTTAAAAGTAAACATTGATAAACCAAGACTTAAAAAAAACAATTTCCTTGCAATAAAAGTATGGTAAAATGTCACTAAAATTACCATAAATTCAATTGGTACATTATTAATTATAGTTTTCAAGCTAGAATTAATAAAAACCTTGGTACCTATTTTTGAATCTTAATGACAGACACCTAGCAAGGTGCCAAAGTTATTCTTTGGTAAGTAAGAACAAGATATGAAATATGAAAGCAATTGAATTTAAGATAAATAAACCTTAGAGATCATTGGGTCCAACCTCTTTAATTGGTACAGGAAGTTCAAACTGGGAAAGACATAGAATATTTAAATATCCAGGCATTTTCCCAGCACTGAAAATAAAGGCAAAACCCCTCAATGATGAATATATGTTGCAAGTCATTTTGATCTGATAGCAAACATGCTGATTTATATTTTCTATTGACTAATCCACATGATACTGAATTTCATACTAATCTAATGACTGGCATTCTGAACCACCTCCTTTGTACAGGAGCAAATCTGGACTTGCAAAGAGATTTGCAAACATGAGCTAGTGCTAACACTGCTAAATCCAGTACCTAGGGAATTAGGAATGAAGAGCAAAGGGATCTTGTCCCCACCTTGTTATCACTGAAATATCAAAGCAAGTCCTCAAGGATCTTACTTGCATTAAAGGCCTGTAGGTCTTATAATGGGAAGGAAACTGAATCAGAGACTTCTGAACTGGAAATGGGAACTCAAAGTATGATGGTAAAACAGGATTAAAACATCTTAGTTCTTCAGAAATATGCTGTAGGGCTACAGGAAATGTTCCCACAATTAGGGGGAAGTGGAATGGCACTGTAAGGCTTTAGAAGGTAAAGTAAATAGCATTTATCAGAACTTATTACATGTCAGACACTAAGCTAGATTGCTTACATTAAAATATTTTCTCGACTCCTCACAATCCTACGAAGTAGATATTTTCCTCTGAATGTGTGAGTTTAAGTTTCTTTGAGAAGGCCACGCCATAGAATATATATGTTTATTAACGGGTGGGAAAGATTTCCTCTCCAATCCTAACAGAGCCCAAATCAGCTATGCTTATAGAATAGTAATAAAATGCACATTTTCCAGAGCCAGATTAGCTGGGTCCAATGCCAGCAGACCAGCCGAATGATGGGGAAGTCACTTCCTCTAAGCATCAGTTTTCTCTGCTGTAAGATAGAACTGATAGAGTGTTTGTGGAAGTGAAACGAGGTCATGTGGGTGCAGATCTTAGTGCCAGGCAACCAGTGAGATCTCAGTCCCCAGCTCTTGCTTGTATTATATATCTTTCCAGCAGAGGGAGCAATCAACCTATAAAAGCAGTGTTCTTCAGGGACCCAAAGGTCCAATCTTCTCAGAAGAACAGAAATGTTACAACTTAGTGAAACACGATTTCCTCTTGGAGAAAGTATTATGATGGCTCACAGCAAACAGTTTGGTGTGGAGCCAACTTCAGAAGACCCAGATCTGGAGACTACAGAAATGAGGAAGAGGGACACTGATACAGGGAAAGCCCAGCAACCCTGACGGTGAGGACCAAAACAGCCAGCGTGAGTCAGCTGGACAGGGCTGCCTGCAACACTTCCTCAGCTCATCACAAACTCCCCAGTATGGAGGGAACTGAACTGCTGAGGCAAGGTGGGGGAATAATAATGATAATAGCTAGCACAAACGTTATAGTCCCAGAATAGTGTGCTAAGTTAGAAGGAAACTGAGTGGTTAAGTAGCTTTCCCTGGGGTCTCACAGTTAAAGTGATGAAGCTGAGATTCTTACTCATTATGGGTTTCCGCGGAGGTCCGGAGACGCCATCTTAGCTCCCTGATGCCCTCCTGTGTCCCAGTAAGAGAGTGTCTTTAGTCTCCCCCAAGGGTCATACCTTTGAAAAGGAGAGTGTGACACAGAAGAGGGATCTTGCTTTTATAATTTTCTGACTCAAGTTTCTTCAAGGTCCCTCTACAATATAGACACAGAAGATTATTCTCTGTATACACCAACGTCTTTGTCCTTCTCCAGCCTCACCTCATAAGTGTTTTTGTTTGTTGTTTTTGTATAATTTTGCTTCAGAGTTATGTTTAGAAAGTTCTTCAATGGAAAAAAAACAAACAAAAAGATTTGTTGATGTCTGTATCATTGAGGTTCAGTGAAAGAAGCAGAAGCACTGAGAGATATACACATACATAATAATTTATAACAGATAGCTGACTTCCCGGAAGTGTGGAGGTAGGCTTAGCAGTGTCTGTAAATCGTTGCCTTCATGTCCTGTCAGAGGTGTTGGAGCCAGAGGGACTCCATCTTGAATAGGAGCTAGGGAAAATAAGGCTGAGACCTACTGGGCTGCATTCCCAGGAGGTTAGGCATCCTTAGTCACAGGGTGAGACAGGAGGTTGGCACAAGACACAGCTCATAAAAACCTTGCTGATGAAACAGTTTGCAGTAAAGAAGCCAGCCGAAACCCACCAAAACCAGGAAGATAATGAAAGTGACCTCTGGTTGTCCTCACTGCTCATTAAACTCTAATTATAATGCATAGCATGCTAAAAGGCACTCCCACCTGTGCTATGACAGTTTACAAATGCCATGGCAATGTCAGGAAGTTACCCTACATAGTCTAAAAAACGGAGGGACCCTCAGTTCTGGGAAATCTTTACTCCTTTCCTGAGAAAACTCATCAATAATTCATCCCTCCATTAGCATATAATCAAGAAATAACTATAGTTATACCAATCGAGCAGCTCATACCACTGTTCTGCCTGTGGAGTAGCCATTCTTTTATTATTTTTACTTTCATAATAAACTTGCTTTCACTTTGCACTGTGAAATTGAAGTGAATTCTTTCTCGTGCGAGACCCGAGAACCTTCTCTGGGGGTCTAGATCGGGACCCCTTTCCTGTAAGTCTGATGCTGGAGCTCAAATTCCATAGATCAGACAATCAGGATGGGAAAATGGATGTGAAGTAAGACACAGCAAGAAAACACTGGAACCCACAACGCAAGCCTCTGAACTTGGTAGAATGGGTGTCTAAAAGAAGCTGAGACACTTATTCAATGCACACACTTACCCAGAAGTCAGAAAAACTGAATGTTTCCAGAGAAATGTGGAACAGTTGCAGGCCTGGCTGCCATCTCACAGCAATGAGGTGAACCAGCAAATAAGCAACAGTGTGTGAGAGTGAAAATGGCTATTGCTGTACTTCTGCCCTCCAGATAATCCCAGAAGAATCTCATGTGGCCATCCTAACCAGAAACATACCAGAAAGAGAATTCTGGGAATTGTAGTTCAGTCAACCCAAAGTGACACAATGCAAAGTGACCACGATCAGCCTCTTTTCGATTTGGCATACATCCGCATTTCATGAAACCACACTTAACTTCCAAATAAAGGTAATAACAAAGTCAGGCCTCTGCCTACCAAATAGACAACATCTTGAGGACAATCAAAAGCAAGCTCACCTGGAAATACGTGTGCAGAAAGGCAGTGAGAGGAAGTTTGTGGATCAGCTCCCCAGTCAAACAGCCATATTTGGCAAAAATTACTTTTTAAAAAATCAAGTCTTGAGAAATTGTCCAAAGTACATACATTAAAAACGAAGAAACTTTAATTCAAGAAAAATCTATTAAACTATGGCAAGAACAGCAAGAGTCGTTGGCATTTGAGCCATGACGTGCCCATTCCTGTCCCCTCCATACCTGACGTGATGAAAATGCCACTTTAGGTGATTGTGGCCCAAAACACAGAGATCCCCCACCCCTCAGTGCAAGGGTTGTGCTATCTCTCCCCCAGGACGGACTAGCCAGCAGCATTTATCATCTCCCATAGCTCTGCACTGGCCAGGGTAAATTCCAGATGGGTACAGACAAAGGGTCAGGGATCGTCAGCAGCTCCCACTCTCAGGACATAGGCTCCAGCCCCAGGAACAGCAGGCCGAGAATACTGAGGTTCCAATCATCTTCACCCCAGCTCACTTATTGGATGGAGGCTGAAGACCAGGAGAGGTAAGCCAAAAAGACCAATAATGACCAACCCTATCTGGCAAACTGCTCAAAAAAGTCACGGGTCCCCAGGGACCGGCACCAGTCTGTGACTGTTAGGAACCAGACTGCACAGCAGGAAGTGAGCAGTGAGTGAGCCAGCATTACTGTCTGAGCCCTGCCTCCTGTCAGATCTGCAGTAGAATTAGATTCTCATAGGAGCTCAAACCCTACTGTGAACTGCATGGGGGATCTAGGTTGCACGCACCTTGTGAGAATCTAACTAGTGCATTATGCTCTGAGGTGGAACAGTTTCATCCCAAAACCTCCCCCATACCATCGGTGGAAAACACTGTTTCCCACAAAACTGATCCCTGGTGGCAAAAGGTTGGGGACTGCTAATGTAAGGGATTACTCCAGGAAAAATGACCTACTGCTCCAGAGCACCACTCTGGAGCACTGGCTCAGAGTTTTGTACAGACAAGAGGTGAGGCTTAAGAACAGAATGCTCTGAAGTTCATTCCAAAGGAACTGACTTTATATATAACAGAATATGGGAAGGTTCATGACTAAGGAGGCTCTCATAAACAAAGAAAATTTTGGTTGTAAGCTATTATTAAGAGGCTGATCGCTCCATCAGAGCCAGAAGCTATATAGCAAAGCTAGTGTACCAAAAAGAAGAAAAGGAAAAGAATAACAACGAAGTCTATAAATTCGTAGACCGTACTTTTGACAGAAACACTAAGAAAATCTAAGGCAAATTCATATGCAGTGTGTCCACTCCAGTAAAAATGAATGCCTTCCATAATCAAAGCAGCCCATTGCCATCAACCTCCCCCCATGGAGCCTGCTGATACCCTTGGGGAATGGTGACATATCAGTGTGATCTCATTGGATGACTGATTGAGCACTCATTAGTGGCTATGGTCATACTGGGCTCAGTAAGTGGAAATACATGCATATAACCTCCGTCTACCAATATGACCACTTTATTCATCAGCTGATTACATGAGGCCTGAGGCTGACTGATATTCACCAAAGGAATCATTCTCTTTCTTGATTCTTATAATCCTTCTATAGTTAATATAGTGAAACCATTCTTCAGTGAGCATCCACACACAAATATCTCCAAAGCTTACACCCAGTTGACCATTCAGCCAAAAACATTAGCCGCAGCTTGAGTTGCCATACACCCAGCCTTTTGGTCATCTCTCCTTTCAAACTAAATGGACAGCCAGGTATGAACCCTGAATTTGTGCCCACTGGAAGAATTTTCTTCCCTCACTCCCCTTCAGGGCCTTCTCAGAGGAGGACTGCAGTGCAGCAGTCATCCCTCTCGGACTAGTTCATGAATTTTCCTTCCTCAGCAACTGAGCATAGGGATCTCCCTCTGAATTCTGTGTATCTGATCCCTGTGAATCAGATACACAGGTTGACAAAGAAAAGACACTGTCTCTGAAGTAGGAGCCATGGGCATCCAGGCAACTTTTTCACACAACTTACTTATGCCTTCACTGCCCAGTTCCATCTGATGATGGAGTGCTGGTGTGGATGCCTGACTTTATGATATAGTGTGTAGGGCTCCATTCAGATCACGAAGGGCAGCTCAGGTCACATGGTCACTAGGCAGGCCATGGTCAGATGTTCAGTTTCTACCGAGATTCAGTGGCAGACCAAAAGCTGTTCTCAGAAGGAGACTACAGTGTTTCTGCAGAGAATAGCCTGGCTTTGCTCCAAGATCCTAAGTGCTTCGTTGTGTGTCACCTTTAGGGGCTTGATGAAAGCTCCAAATAACTTCTCTATCTGTCACTGACACTTTGAGCATCATTGGATTTGCTATGTCATATGGTCCAAGGGGCAGAGCAGCTTGCACAGCAGCTGGACCTGTTGCAAATCATTCCCTTGTTCTGAGCTTCACTCAGAGTTATTGAGCATTAATAAATGTGTCAGTGTACCACACACAAACTCCAAAGATACCTATTAGGGTATTGTTCAGTTTTCTTAGGGTTCAGATGGGTCATATACAGTAACTTGTTCTTCACATTGAAAAGCATATCTCGGCATGGTCCATACCACCGAACAACTGGAAATTTTATCAAGCTAGCATACTAATTTCTTGTGATATTTATTTCTCATCATTTGGCATGTAAGTGTCCTACCGATGTGCTACTTCCGTCATGCCTGACCCAATCAGAATTATGTAATCAATATAATGGATGAATGTGTTCTCTTGTGGAAGGGAACTGGGATCGGGATTCCTGGACCAGAGATTATAACGATTTGCTGGGGAGCTGCTATATCCCTGAAGTGGAACAAAGTGTACTGTTGGCCTTCCCAGCTGAAAATACACTGTTTTTTATAGTCTTTATGCAGGTCAGTAGCTATATACCAGATAGCAGGGAATATGTTGCTTTGCTCCAGAAATGAAACGGCAGCTGCAATTTGAGTTTCCATTCAATTAAGTTTACTTAATTCACTGCCATTCTCTGAGATCCATCTGTCTTCTGCATAGGCCAAATAAGCCAGTCAACTGGTGATGTGGTGGGAATCATAACCACTACACCTTTCAAGTCCTTGTTTATGCCACTAATGTCAGTAGTGCTTCTAGGAATGTAGTATTTCTCTTAGTTTACATCCAATTCATGATGAGGCAGTTCTAGTGACTTATCTCACTTCACAGGTCAGGAAATAAGTTATTGGGTATGTCTTTTCCAAATATGTATTTCAGAAGTGGGTAAATGATGACAGAGGATATTTGGGACCAACTGGGTCCACCGTGTGAGAACCTAAGCCAAAATCCATTGATTAGCTGACCTCCAAAAGCCCTTTATTTGACTGATGGATCACAGTGACATCTTGGATTTCCAGGACTTAATGTGATTTCAGAGCCAGTATCCAGTAATTCCCTTAAAATGTGTAAAAACTCTTGTCAATGGACGTAGGTCCCATAGAGCAATGCTAGGCAGTGATTAGCATGATATATTTGTTGAAGTGTAGCAAGATCTTTCCTCAAAAGGACCCAGCTTTGCTTTGATTCAAGGGGGATCTGAGTATGTAATGTGGCTCAAATTGGGGAAATGATTAAGAAACTGTGACTTTGATTTCATAAATCAAGTTCACTAGACTTAAAGCTTTTCTGCTTATAAAATCAAGACTTTAGTACCATCTACAGTTGATTCTTGTTCTTCACAGTAGTTATATTCTATAAAGCCATCATGAATACTGAATTAGCAAATACTGAACCATTACTCTTAGGAGAAATATAGCATTAGGTTCCTGCAAACCTCTGGTCACAGTATTTTTGTCAATTGATCAATATATAACCTTATTTTATGTGTGTTTCTGTTTAAAGACACTTGACCTAATGGGCAAAAGCATTACAACTCATTCCTGAGTAAAGTTTATCTAATACATGTATGTTTTTCTGTAAGGCACAGCACAACCTTCCCGCACTAAGGAACACTACACAACACTTTAATACTATGATGGCGGCCATTTTAAACAGCAAAATCAATCATTAACAAACACAAAAATGCAGAAAATGTGCAACTACATAGACCATGAAAAGAACACTCATTTACAGCATGAGAGCTGAGACAAGAGGCATAGCTAGGCTTTCTTTGACCTCAGCTTGGAATATGTGTGTCTGCAAATCAAATTTTTTGCCACTCTGCACACATGTATGTCCACGAATGATCTCATAAGCAGTGCTAGTGTTAATTTTGAAGTTAAATAAACTTTAGCAAGTAGGTGAATTTGCAAATACAGAATTAATGAATAATGATAACTAACTCTGTTTTAGTTTATGGAACACCAAAGTTAAATTAGTCAATACCAAAGAGCTTTGAGCTATACTATTCTGACTTTCGGTCTGCTGTATGATAAGCATGCCCACTTTGTCTTTGTCAATTAAGTGCTTCCATTGGTCCCTTGCCACCATGAAACCTCATCATCCTCATCACTTCTAGGAATCCCAGTTTGATGGCAGCATTCCCATGGTAAGATCTGGTCTGCAGAGAAGAATCATCACAGAACTCCAAGAATGTATTTATCAGAGTCATGTGGAAGAGAGTATCCTCTGGACCATCCCAAGATGGTAAGCAGATCTTACATGATAAATCCACTCTAGCATTACAATTTTCATAAGCCTTTGAATTCCTTGTTCTTCTATGTATGAAGATGATTTGGGTATTTTAATGTTATTTAGTTTGGGCTGCATTTAGATCTATATATCAGTCAAGCAGCCAAGCAAGGGGTTAGAGCAATTTCTAGCTGCTCTCAAGCTAAGATATTAAATTTGGAATTTTTACTAAGTGGGCTCATATCATTAAATTCATCCTGACCCAATTTAATGTTTCTTTCTTAAAGTTCCTTTCCCACAGATAGCCTACAGATTTTTGTCACTGTAAATTGGAAAAATCATGCAATTCTTTCGTTTGTATTATACCTCTTCATAGGTTATGCTTTTACCATACCCATTGGTGTCTACTGGGACTTGAGTTTGATTCTAGGTCTAGAAGCAAGGAGAGGATGTGGAGGTATGTCTTGAGAAGGATCAGCACTGCCTTGCAAGTCAACCCACTCAGGTGAAGCCTTTACAGGTTCTTCAGACAAGGAGAGGCTAATCGTCTCAAGTAAGAATAAAAGAGCTACTTCAACTGGTAAAGAAGGCTTGGGCAAATATAAGGGATCAAGCACTCCAGCATCCTCAAATCTGCTTGTATGTTCCTACCCCTATTTTCACAAAGCCTAATCAATGCCTTAACTTTAACAAGAGACTGTATGAGGTTGGGGAATCATTTGTTTTGCAATTCAGCCATGCTCAAGATTAACATTGGATTTTGATTTTCACAAACCTCAGCTCTATAATTACCAGAAGTAGGGAAATCATAGAAGCTTTCTTGTGCAGACTTTGAGCTGGAATTTTAAAGTCCTGCACCTGTCGTGTATTTCCCCCAAGGTCTCCAGCATAGTTATAAGCAACCAACCAATGCCATTATACTCATTTTTTTTAGTAAAAGATTTTATGACAGCAAATACATGGTCACCAGAGCCTGGCCGCCTGTGAGAACTTGATTGTAAGTATCTAAAAGTAATAATTTATGTAACTGCTTTTCTACTGCATGAAATAGTCTAGCCCTCTCAACCGCTGGAAATGTATAATGACCTTCATTTGTAATTAGATCAAAGAACTAATTTCAGAAAACCCAGTTTGCTACCAAACTAGTATGAGGCTTTTACTAGAGAAGCAGTACTCATATGGATATAGATACAGATAGATACTAAGCAATTTAATATGGGGATTTGACCTTACAAAATTTGGGGAGCTGATGAAGCAGTTGTCTTGCATTTAATTCTAAACCTTGAAGTCCTCCATGCAAGCAATTGGAAAGATAGATCTAATGTAGTAGAGAGGAAGAACCAGCTGGAACTCACAAGCCTGAGATGGGGCCCACAAGGACAAATTGAGACCTCTGTCAGTCCTTTTTGCCTGTATGACCTGGGTGAAAAAAGTCTCCTGCAGAGGCAAGGGCCCATCTTCATGGAGCTAAACATATACACCCAGGAGTCAGAGAAACTAAAGAAGAATCTGGCAGAAGACAGAGCCATTGCTGGCCTCATTTATGCCTAACACCAATATAGGAGACAGGTCAGTAACTTGTCAGTAACATATGTGAGCTACAGAGTGGTTAATGCTTCACCTCCAGCCTCCAAATCTCTCACAAGAATATATCTTGATCTTATCATGACCAGAAACATACAGGAAAGGAAATTTCAGAAAGTTAGTTCAACCTTGCAAAGTCGACACATTACAAAGCCACCACAGTGTCATTAAAACTCCACTCTGAAGAAAGTAACATTCAGAGCCAAATAAGACTGCTGATACCCATTCCTGAAAAGACAACAACAGCAACAACAAAAATGAGACAAGCTGGTTTAATTACAAAGGGAATGAGCAGGATGAAACAGACACCTCAGGAAGGGAGATATAAAAAAGGAACAAGGACAGAGTCAAAAAAAAAGATACTTCTAGCACTACTTCAAAATAGTCTCTACGCTGACTAAATGTGATCTGAAAGGAAGAGCAAAAGAATGTTTACACTCTGGACTCCAAATATATTTCTAGTCACCTTGAGTACGCCTGGATTCTTTCAAGTGAAGAGCTGAAACTATATGCCTTTTCCAGCCTTGATAAATTCTAATAGCAAATTTATAATTCATGATGCAGGACTTTCTCTCCTTTGTTCAGCTAGAATCTGAGTTCTTGTCTCACGACCAGAAAAACTTAGGCACTTGGACACATTGAAAGGTGAGGAGGTTGGAATTTATTAAGTGAAAAGGAAAACTCTCAACAAAAAGAGGAGTCCTGCATGCAGGTTTTCCACCTCACAAAACTTGAATACCAGGACACCCTACAGGAGCCAAGAGGCCCGGCTCCTCCCCTGCATAAGGTGTGAATTCCTGGTGGCTCCACCCCCATCCTCCCAGTGCGCATGCGGGCCCTTAGTCTAAGCCACTCCACATTGACTTACTTCCGTTACTACACATGTGTTAAGGGACAGAATTTTTCAGCATGGGCATGTTTAGGCGAGCCGCCTGTGCACAGTGACCTGGGCAGCATTTGGCTGTCTCCTGCCTCTGTCATTAGGACACAAAATAAGCTCTTCTCGAATATAAAATGCTTCCACCTGCCTTCAGAAACTTTTTTAGCCAGAGCACTAGCTTTGTGCAAAACTTTCAACACCATAGAGGCAATCTTAGACCCATAATTTTACTAGGACAAAGATCCCTGCTGTCGTGAGGAAACCAAGTTAAAGCAATTGATCCACAGAGTCATTAGCACTCGGCTAAAATTGCCCAGATCATTATAAGACTTAGACTAAAAAGGGAGTGGCCAATGGGTGAAGAGGTGTGGAGTTCCCAAAATGGCAATTATCAGCATAGTGCTCTGACCCACTTTCAATATCTCATTACCAACTTGAGAGCAAGAGAGCCTGTGTGATCAGCATGAATGTGAAGACATTAAGAAGTAAATTTTATTATCTACAAAGTTATAGAAGCAGAAGTAATTCAGGCACACTACTTAGAAAATGTAAAGCTCATAGGTCCAAAAATTTTAAAACATAAGTCTGGTTCAAACACTGAAAATATTGACATTCTAAATAATAAATAAAACAAATTTGGCATTCAAAATAAAACAAACAAGAAAATATATAGTATTGTTTGTCAGATCATTTCAGTTAACTAACACTTGATAACGGAAATAACTTTCTTAGTTATGTATCATTATTGTAGCCTCATGCATAGCTGTAGAAAGAACAACAATTTGGTGGCTTACTTTTAAGACCAATTAAGGAATGAGTTAAGAGTGTCATTACAATCTTTCATTCTGAATTTAACATGCAAATAAAAAAACAGGAACTACCAAACTTATAGCCAACCATTTCAACTATTTAGCCACATCACCTTGATCAATACCTATAGAACAGACTTTGTACTCATCAAAGTGATTTGCAAAGCAAAGACACTTTTTGGAGAGGAGGGGTCAATATCCTTCTTGAAACTCATAAAAGTGATTTAAAGGAGTGTTTCAAGTCCAAGTTGTCTTTCCCTTTCATCACACTGGAGTACCTTGTTAACAGCAAGTAATGGTAAAAGAGCATTTAACAATCTGCTTCATGTACACCTCTTTTCCAGCCAAATTGCACCTATAAAGCTAAAACATAACCTCTCTGGATTCTCAACAAACATGAACTGAATATTTTATGGTTTCTGCAGTAGTTACAGTGTGTTGCCATTTCTTAATTAGCACATATATGGGTGCCTTTCTTTCATCTCACGTTGTTATAGTTGCAGTAACTCAATAAAAGTATCCTAAGCATTTACATTGTGGAGCATTTTTATGATTTATACCAACAGAATGGCAGACACAGTGTTGTACATCTGCTTTAAAAGTCATCACTTTATTTCATATTCTCATATCCCTTTTAGAACAAGAAATATTGTAGTTTTTAGGCTATACTTTTACTTTTTATCATTTCTTTCTGTGAATTTCATTCTTTCACATATTCCTTAACAATGCTGAAAGCAATTGTGCTGAATGGTGGCAATGTTTTTCTGAAATCTCTCATGAGAGAGTAATGAACTGTCCTCTTAATTTACTCCATCAGATTTTTATTTTAAAAAATAAGCAACATTTTCCCCTGTCTGGTCACTAACTAGATTTACACTCAGCCTCTTCAAAATGACTCATGAATAGTCAAAAACACAAGTCTTCTACAGAGACATAAAATGTATGTGTAAAGGAAAATTATTATAATTTCTTTATAGTATTGATACAGGAGCGGGGCAGGGAAGTGCTGGGAAGAGAATGGCATGGTCCCTGGCTAAGCTCCAACCCCAGGCCTGTGCCCAGGGACCTAAGTGAGGACAAGCACTCCTGCTTTTGCCAGAACTGTTGTGTTTCCCCAGACCATTCTTTCCTGCCATGCCCCCATCTTGTGCCTATGAAAACCTGTGAGACCATAGCAGGCAGAGACACCAGCAGTGGACATCGAGAGGAGCAGATGGATGGAAGAAGCCACCAGCATCTGGGCATCGTCCCTGTTTCAGTATGACATTCTTCTAAACCATTTCTAACTTCAGGGGTCAAAGAAACAGGTTTCAGTTGAACAAAATCATCATGTAAAACATATCTCAGATCGTCAAATTGTTTCCCTTTACACTGTTATACTATTTGTAACACAATAGAGTCCTAGTGATTTGCTTTGGCTTTGAGACTTCATTTGCATAGCGCTGCTATACCCACTTGTCTACCTTTGCATTTATTCTGCACACCTTTCTACTTGGCCTCCTGTAAATATATAATAGAAGCGGGAAGTAGCAACTTTAGAGAAATGAGAGAGATTTTTTGAAGTACCATTTGGTGTTTATAGCATCAGAATTAGAAATATCAAATTAGAGATTTGGGGATGATATTCAGTTAACTTTTAGGTGTTGCTTTAGTGATCAGCAAAGACACCAGAAGTAGGAGAGAGAGGCTGAGCTCTGGTCTGGGCCTCTGGATGACTACCATGCATTTGAGAGTACAGCATTCTAAGCACCCACATTTATTGTTTCCCAGTTAGTTCCTAGGAAATTTCTGTGGGTACAAGAGAAAGGACAGGACTATAAGCATTGTTTTAATATCAAGACACGGAGAAAGCCAGACTCACCTTAAGAATGGATAGGAACAGCCTTTCTTTCCCTCTACTAGAAGTTTCAGAGAGGAAGAATGACAAGGACCACACATGGAAAAGGGAGAACGACACCAGGGTTGGAACACCAGAGAACAGCAGTGTGGTTCAGGTCAGCATGACTGTCGAGTAACAAGAACAGCAGATAACACCGGTGATCAGAGATACAAATGCAAAACATCACTTACAGAAATGCAAATTTTAAAAACTATAAACAAAAATGGACAAAACATTCAAAATTCTATAGAAGGAATATTATTATAATAATGATTGCTGATACTTCAAATTTGCCAAAGACTCTTAAATATTTTGCATATATTACCTCATTTAGTATCCAAGCCATTCCTGTGGAATAGGGACAATTATTATGTGCTTTATACAGATGAGGAAATTGAAGGATAGTGAGCTTCAGTTACTTACCTATAGGTACTTATCAAAAAAGAAGTAATATGCTGAACTTTGAAAGGTGGAATTTTAGATGCAGTCTGTGCTTTCAATTACTGCAGATTCCTGGCCACATTAAAAAGGAGGCTTGGATTTGCATGTCCAGGACCCCCACCTTAAGTATTCAGGCACTCTTTTTGACACCATTGCTATTGTTACTTAGATGTATCTGCTTGGTTGTGTTTTCTCATTCTGCTATAAAAACTGAGAAAACACAGGTGGGTAACAGAAAATACAACTTAATCATGGTGATCAATGATAGTACTGGCTATTTTTTTTATTTTGTTATTCATTCACTTATCTATTCATATATTGAACAAGATACCCCACCCTTTACTTCATTTACCCAGCATGCATCCTAAGTGGTGAGTAAATAATCCATTAGCACTTTCAGGCCTATGTGCCCACCTGGTTTCTCGGAGGAAGCCATGCACAGTCTGTAACAGCGCACATCTTGATCATTTGCTTCCCAGTCGCTAACTCAGCAATACAGAAAGACGGTCAGAGTCCAGAATTCCTCTGCTACTACAATATAGCTATTAGCATATTTTTAGTAGTTCTTTGTGTTCGCAGTGAAAATATTTCAATACCAAAATAAAAGGCTAATATGCTGATAATTAGTATATGATAAAATGTTTTTTCTATAACATTACTGAAATGCCAAGTTGAGTCACACAAACACACACACTCAAAAAGGTTTTGAATTATCGAATATTTCCAATAAAGTGCGAGTGAATTAACAACAGCATGCAAAGAGGGAAAAGAACAATTCTCTAAGTGAACTGAAAATTCTCCAAATTGTTAAATGCCATTCAGACTTCGTTACATATGAAAAGCATTCACGAAGAGATGAGTTCCCTTTTCAATCAGTTCATACATATCCCCCACACAGGTACTCCACCTAAAATGTACTCATCAGTGACCAAAATCAATATAGTTATATAAGTTCTGTATATAAGCATGCAAAATTTTTATGCTGTTTTACCAGCAAATGACTTAGTTGATCTGAAATGGAAATAAATCTACAATCTACTGCCTCATTTTTCTTCACACCACCTGATTTTGAAGATGCAGAATAAATTAAAGGTCACTCAGTGACTCGTATCTAAACACCGCATGGTTAATCCTGAACATCTACTTCCTGAGAGATTCAACCAATTATGCTCTGAGCTCCACGATCGATAAAACGTACTGGAGTCTTGAATCCATTGAAGTGTTTTTAAATTCAGCGAGTATAATCCTTCATGCAAATGTTCCACTGCTTTTCCCCCAGTGTGTTATCTCTCCCGGGAGCTGACACAAAGTAGCTGTTCCACACTTTAAAAAGGGAGCACCAGTTGCCAGACTTGAAATTGCTGTGGGGGATTACAACAAATTCCCAAACAAGCAGCTAGAGTCTCGCACAGCAGAAACAAGCAGCTAGTCTCATATGTTAGGGCAGCAAAATGAGATTGAAGAGAATCAAACTTACACCACAGAATCTTTTGTAACAACTATTAGGTAACATTGATAAGACTTGAAATTAAGGATATTTGGCTACAATAACAACTGGGAAGAAAGGTAAACACTTGTAACTAGGACAATGAATCACACATACACACACACACACACACGCGCACTCTCACACTCAACCTTGAAGACTGAAATGTCTTGTCATTTGCCACAACGTGAATAGATCTAGAAGACATTAGGCTAAGTAAAACAAGACAGATACAGACAGAAAAATAGTACATGATCTTGTGTGTGGAATCTAAAATAAATAAATACATATATACATACATACATACATAAAGCATATAGAACTAGAGAATAAAACAGTGCCATGGTGGTCAGAGGAAAGAGGAAATGGGGAGATACAGGTCAGAGGATGCAAAGTAGCAAATATGTAGCAGGAAGAAATCAAAAGATCTAATGAGGACTACGGTTAGCAATAGTGAATTGTATTCAGGATTTTTGCTCAATGACTGTTCTTACCACAGTGAGGGGAAAAGTAGGTAACTATGTGAGATGATAGACATGTAAATTTGTTCCCACCGGGCGTGGTGGCTCACGTCTGTATTCCCAGCACTTTGGGAGGTTGAGGCCAGCGGATCACAAGGTCAAGAGATTGAGACCATCCTGGTCAATGTGGTGAAACTTTGTCTCTACTAAAAATACAAAAATTAGCTGGGTGTGGTGCGTGCCTGTAGTCCCAGCAACTTGTATGCTGAGGCAGGAGAGTTGCCTGAACCCAGGAGCCGAGATCGCGCCATTGCACTTTAGCCTGGGCAACAAGAGCAAAACTCCATCTCAAAAAAAGAAAAATTTGTTCCACTATAGTGACCATTTTATATATAAAAGTAAATTTACATATATATTTATGTATATAATGGTCACTATATATGCAAATGTGTGTACATATGTATAAATATGCGTATATATGTATAGATTATATATACACACACACACATATATATTTTATAAGATACATATATTTATTGTATAAAATCATGTTGTATACCAGCAGCCCTCAATCTTTTTAGCACCAGGGACCAGTTTCCTGGAAGACCGTTCTTCTGCGGACGTGGGGTGGAGGTGGGAGGATAGTTTTGGGATAAAACTGTTCCACCTCAGAGCATCAGGCATTAGTTAGCTTCTCATAAGGAATACACAACCTAGATCCCTCACAGGGGCAGTTCACAATAGGGTTTGCCTCCTGAGACTCTAATGTTACTGATGATCTGACAGGAGGCGATGCTTAGGCAGTAATGCTCACTTACTTCTCACCTCCTGCTCTGTGGCCCTGTTACTGACAGGCCACAGATAGCGACCTGTCCATGGCTTGGGGGTTGGGGACCCCTGCTGTATACCTTAAATATACAGAATAAAATTTATATCAGAAAAGAAAGAGATGATTGTTAATTTTAGAAAGTTATGTAAAAAGATTTAATTAGTACGTTATTCATTATACACAGCGTGTATTGCCTTGTGGTTTAGTTATTTCTGTAGTGTTGTGTTCAAAGTAGGGTGTAATCCACATGTTACATGAAACATGCATGTTTTGTTCATTTCTGTATCCTTGCAGATCTTAGCGATGCTATGCAGTTGGTAAGTATTTAATTGAATCCTCAAAACATAAAATTTTAAGTCATCATCTTAAACATAGCAAGGCTTAAATTTAAAGTAATATACCAAATTAAACAGTGGCCAGATGGCTATTTTAAAAATTACAAACTCATATATTTCTTTCATTCTACAGAGACTAATCAGTTATTTAATATTATTATGGATGAGTCTTTGAAAGGAATTTTGCCCCATCTTCTGCCCTTCAAGTATGCATTTAGCTGTGCCATTCCAAAGAAATGAGACTCTATTCTTCTACAGAACTGCAGGGAAATAAGGCACAGTCCTCCTCAGTAAACCCTGCCACTGAAAATATTACCCTGTATTAAGCTGTAATGAATGAATTTATTGACTAATTGACAATATATTCAATGGGAGAATTTAATCTTAAGTGTATAGTTTTCACAATGCAGCAAACTTTGAAGTTACTATCAAAAGCTAGAAGTCTTTAGGGTATGTTAAAAATTCAGTCAAAACTTTAAAAATTTAATAAGAATAGTCCAAGTCTTGCTCTATAGATTGTTTGAAGGTTGTTATTACAACACTTGAATATCAAATATGGTACAGAAAAATTAAAGTCTGGTTAATGTCCATTAATTATAATGCAATGCTTCAGCCAAACAACAGCTTGGCTTTAAATCAATACTCAATTAAATACTTCCTGCAGTTCTAGTCTTTAATTGCTCTGAAGCTTAAAAAATAACATTCTAACTACTTATAGAAAGGTAATCAAAATTGGCATGTGAAACTCAAATTTGGTCCTTTGGTGATTATCTCTCCTCAAGAAGGAAAATTAACCTTTTCAGTGACCTATGGTCCATACATTTCAAATTCACTCAAACCTGTTGAAAATGGAATACAATAACAAGTAATAGATGTTTGGTTATAGGATAATAGTCTGCCTAAAGTACAAACAACACAAGAAAATGTCATTTTCAATCTTCATAAAAGTATCATCATTGGAAACAAATAATTATTTCTATAATATGTCTTTAGTTGGGAACATACGGAATTCTTGCTGCCTATGCAATATTATTATAGATGGGAACTGTTTAAAAGATACCATCTTCTAGCTTGCTGGCAAGGGAACATTTATCGTTAAAAAGGAAATACTGCCTTGCTCTGGAATGAGAAATTGCTCTTCAGCTCAACCCTAAGTACAAAGTGACTCAGCCTGCCAAAGGTGATTTACAATGACCCTCCTACTGATGCATCATCTAGAATGCTGATTGTGCAGCAGGACAAATACAGAAGCAGAGGAGGAAAATGTTAAATTAAAGATGCCTACGTGATAAAGAGAGCTGCGGAACCTAGGAGAATCACAGAAATCATCAGGATAGCTGAAAAGCAAGGATAAAAGAACAAAATTGAGAGTAACAGCACAAATAGAAACATCATGCAGCCAGGAAGGCAGCACTGAGTTGCAAATGTGATAACTAGGAATTTAGAATATTTTTGAAGTGAATGTATGTCTCATCCTTACACAGCTTGTGGGAGAAAACTGTGGAAACAAGAAGAGAAACTGCAGAGCAGAGACAATGCATGTAGAAGACGAGAAGCACCCCAGGAGAGCATCCCTTTCTTTTCCGTCCTTCACATATGCAAGTCTTAGAGTAGAAGGCTTAGAAGTAGGTGTTGCGAAGTGTTTGTAAAACTTTTGAAATTATCCATTATGATTCACATGTGCAGATAAGCAATTACCGTATTTCTCCCTACTGCATTCAACTTATTCTCTGAGCCTTCTTTTAAAAACATAATGCAGGCTTCTCCAGGTAACTCAGTCACATCTGGTTGGAAAAGATCTCTTTGAGGTAATTATTCTGTTAATAGAGATGTAAAACTCAGACAAGCCATTTTTCAAACTCTTTAGCAACAGTACATATACACGGTTCTCATATGCTTGCCTCTTGCCTTACTCCTCCATGAGAAAGCTTTTGAGAGTAAAAAATTGCTAGCTCAGTATCACAACAGAGGCCTTGCAGGAATATTTTACAAGGGCTCTCCTCAGGTTCCAATGGACTGTATTACTCTTCCAGTGAGTCTTTTGTGGCCATCTTGGTTCTTTCTGTATCCACATTTGATGTAAAGTGGTCCTATCTTGCTTTTGCACACCTGCAAGCATCCTTGCTGGTACCCAAAGCCCCTAGCATAGCCTCGATGTCTACACATTGTATTTGCTCATCTCAGTCCTAGGTCTCCTATGATTTACCAACCTTCTTTGCAAATCCACGTGATCCATTAAGGCATGAAGTAATTTCTTGATTTTCTTTACATCAGGTTTTTCAGAACTCTGAGATGTAGTAGAAGACACTATCTCAAGCCCTCTTTCTGCATGAAAAATCCAAAACCTTTGGATAAAACCCTTTGGGCATCCCATTTGGAGAGCATTATGAAGCTTTGCCTCCCAGAAGAGAACAGAGAACACGCCTCTTCTCCCTGAAATTACCAAAGATGTGAGAGTGAGCTGCTCACTGAAGCCTGAATGCGTTTTCTTGTTCCAATGCTTTCTGCTAGCTGAGGAAAGATTTTATCTAATCCCTGTTTGGCAGGAAATTTTCCCTAAGCTATCCTTCCTATTTTATAGTTTATAGTAAAAATGTCATGTTCAATTCTCTGTACTTTTGTTCCTGATGTTTAAAGGGAAAAATCTGGAAATTAGAAAACTGTCTCCAAGTGTTTGTCCTTTGCGACTGAAAGCCCAGATTTTAATAATAAAATCTAAGAAATGGACTTCAGGAGCCTATTTTAAAGGGTGAGGGGTTGACTTTGACTCTTCTGTTCTCTTTGCATTTCAGCTATAACAATCTTAATGTGGTAATGTGCCGCTTGGAAGGAGTCCGCAACTGCTGTAGACATCTTGCTGAGTACTTGTATGTATTATTCATTTTACACTCACAACATTGAACAAATGAGGATACTGAGGTACAGGAAGATTAAGTAACTCACGCAGGACCACACAGCTAGTGTTGAAACCAGGCAACGAAGCCAGACCCTACGCTCTGCTATGCTGCACCACTTAAAGCAATCTGCACTGATCCAGAGGGGAGGAGTCACATATAAAGAAGCAAAAAACAGAAATTCCATTTCAAAACATCTACATATGTATAAATATATTTATTAATGCCTAATTTAATGTGTAGTAAAATATACAGTTCCAATTCTGTTTGGAGTCTCAACCATTCTCAACAAATCTTTTAGTCATACTTGGAAATCCTAGATTAAAGACCTCTCTGATACCATCATTTATTATTTCTAGATGTGGAGAACTTAGCTATGAGAGTGCACAGAAATACACAAAACTAGGGAGGCACATCCTCTTTCATAATGCTCTGTCCACCAAGTATATTTCTCTCTGGTGTATCCCGTCTTTCTTTGGAGCTAATATTCATGTAAGTTAAGCTTTTCTCCTATGCCTAAAAGTGTGTTTTTGTTTTCACGTGGATGGTTTCTCTTTATAATTATGTGAATAACTCATAAGCATGCTTAATGAATCACATCCTGATTCACTGCAAGTCATCGGAGAAATATACTATCATAGTTCAAACATAATCAGGGAATGTAACACCTATTAATGGGTTCATTGTGACAAGTCATGAAAATATTACAATGTTTAATTTGGAATCCAGTGAACAATATTAGAAGAGATTTTCTAAAGTATAATTATAATTTTTTCTTTATATGTGCCAAAAAAGACTTGTCAAGAGAAAGATAAATGTGTTAATTTATCTTGTGATTCTTATCTTGATTTAAGTCTTGTTATTATTTATATACCATGAATTAATTCCCAAGAAGACTTAGTATACTTTAATATATCAAACTATGAAATACAAATATATTGTTTCTGTCTTGATTTATATTCTTATTTTGATTTAAGATATATTTCATCATGCAATATTTTTGCATTTTATATCATATATGAAATCAATGACAGAATATATTCTATATATATATAGATCAAAAATAAATAATACTAAACTATCTTAAATATGAGTGAGTGTGGAAATAAAGGGAAAACAAGTTTGGTTTCTGAAGTACTGCCCTTCCATCATGTATCATTGTTTAGTTAAGGTAATAGAAACTTCAATTGGTATTTCAATTGGAGGAAATTTAATACAGGGAATAGTTGCAAAAAGGGTCAGAAGGCTTGGAATAGCCAGAAGAGAAAAATAAACTTCCTTGATTGGTATCTGCAGGAAGCCACCACCATCCAAGGCTAGAGGAGCAGAAAGGATATAGTGTTACCTACAGCCACGGTCCCCGCCTACCTGGAGCTGGAGGAGCCCCATTGCTGCTACTGCCATTTGGAACCACTGCTGAAGCTGCCTTGCAGAAATCTGTGGCCCATTTTCCAGGCAGCGTGGGAACCTTGGGGCCCAAAGCTACCCGCAGATGCCACAGAAGATGGAGAGCTGGGAGAGCTGGGACAGAGAGAGGCAGGACACTGTGCTGCCAGAACTGCTGCTACTGCTGCTTTGCTCTGACCCACAAAACCTGTGCTGCTGCTGGAAACACGCTGCAGGAACCCAGTGCTCCACATCACTTTTTGTGACTGCTGCTGAAGGAGTCATTGTATCAGCACTCCACCCCCGACCACCGAAAACTTTAACAGAGTGTGAGTGATATGGTTTGGCTGTGTCCCCACCCAAAGGTCATATTGAATTGTAGCTCCCATAATTTCCACTTGTTGTGGGGAGGGAGGGACTCAGTGAGAGATAATTGAATAGTCGGGCAGTTTCCCCCATATTGTTCGCTTGGTAGTGAATAAGTCTCGCGAGATCTGATGATTTTTAAGCGGTTTCCCCTTTCGCTTGGCTCTCATTCTTTCTTGCCTGCCACCATGTAAGATGTCACTTGCTCTTCCACCATGCTTGTGAGGTCTCTCCGGCCATGTAGAACTGAGTCCATTAAACCTCTTTTTCTTTGTAAATTACCCAGTCTCGGGTATGCCTTTATCAGCCTCATAAAAATGGACGAATATAGCAGGATTTTAGCTTTTTCCTTCCTTCTACCTTCCAGTCTCTTGCCAGTGCCTCCCATTGTGAGAGCCTAACAGAAGCTAGCAGCTGGCAAAGAAATTTCTAGGCAAAATAGTTTTCAGTTGTCCAGTCCTCTGTTCTACATAGCAGGGTACAGAAGATCGGAAGCGACCCTCACAAGACCCTGTCTCACTTCCCAAGTCACAGCCAACTTGCAGTCCCCTTTCCCTGTCATCAGTCTTCGGTAATCTCCAGAGACTTTTTTAATGTTGTTTTCTGTTCTTCTTTCTCTTCTGCTCATCTTGAAACTAGAAAATATATTTCTGTTCTTTTAGTAATTAACTGTACAATTTGAACAGACATTCCTACACAAATATTTTCTGGCAATGCCAAAATTTGTTCAATATCTCTATCCTCCCTGAGTAAGGGAGCAAAATATTCTCACTGTTCAGTGTACTCTCTCTTTTTCCTTCCACATTACTGCTGTCCTTAGCTTTAGTTCCACATTCATAAACTATCTTTTTACTATGGTAAGATATACATAAAATAAAATTTGCCATTTTAGCAATTTTTAGATTCACAATTCAGTGGCGTTATTATATTCAAAATGTTGTGCAATCATTACTTCTATTTTCAAAACGTATTTATCACTCCAAGCAGAAACTCCACCCATTAAGAAATAACTCCTCATTATACCTATCCCCAGCTCCTGGTCACTTCTTACCTACTTTCTCTTTGAATTTGACCATTTTAGATATTTCATACATGGAATCATACAATATTTGTCCTTTTGTGTCTGGCTTATTTCGCTTAGCAAAATGTTACCAAAATTTATCTATGTTGTAGGCTGTATTAGAATTTCATTGGTCTTTATGGCTAATTACATTTCATTCCACACATAGGCCACATTTGATTTATCCATTCATCTGTCGACGGACATTTGGGTTGCTTGTGCCTTTGGGCTATTGTGAAAGTGCTGCAATGAATGCTGGCAATCATGGAGGTGTAAAATGCTCACATTTTGGTTTTGATTTGCATTTTCCTAATAACTAATGATGCTGAGCATCTTCATGTGCTTATTGGACATCTATGTATCTTCTTTGTAGAAATGTCTATTCAACCATACTTGTTTTTAATTGGATTGTCTGTTTGTTGTAGAGTTGTAGTATTCTGGAATCTGAATACATATCAGATATAGGATTTGTGAATTCTGAAATTTAGACACATATCAGATATATGACTTGCAAACAGTTGCTTCTATATTGTAGGTTGTCTTTTCCCTTTTTTAACTTTTATTTAGGTTTAGGGGTACATGTACAGTTGTTATATGGGTAAATGGGTTGTCACAGGGGTTTGGTGTACAGATTATTTAATCACCAAGCATTGTACTTGGTAAGTAGTTTTTGATCCTCACCCTCTTCTCACTCTCAGCCCTCAAGTAGGTCCCAGTGTCTGTTGTTCCCTTCTTTGTGTCCATATGTACTCAATGTTGAGCGCCCACTTATAAATGAGAACCTGTGGTATTTGGTTTTGTGCTCCTACGTGAGTTTGCTTTGAATAATGGCCTCCAGCTCCCTCCATGTTGATGCAAAGGAAATGATCTCATTCTTTTTACATGGTATCCTATGGGGTATATGTACCACATTTTCTTGTCCATTCTACCATTGATGGGAATTTAGGTTGAGTCCACGTGTTTGCTATTGTGAATAGTGCTGTGATGAGCATGTGCATGTATGTGAATTTTTGTTTGTTTGTTTGTTTTGAGATGGAGTCTCGCTCTGTCGCCCAGGCTGGAGTGCAGTGGCATGATCTTGGCTCACTGCAACCTCCACCTCCTGGTTTTGAGCAATTTTCCTCCCAAATAACTGGGACTACAGGCACTCACTGCCATGCTGGGCTAATTTTTGTTGTTGTTGTTGTTTGTGTTTCAGTATAGTTGGGGGTTTCACTGTATTGCCCAACCGGGTCTCGAACTCCTGAACTGAGGCAATCCTCCCGCCCACCACCCCTGGATCACACACCTGGATTTATGGTAGAAGAATTTATGCTCCTTTGGGTATACACCCAGTAATAAAATTTCTGGGTTAAATGGTAATTCTGTTTTAAGTTCTTTGAGAAATCACCAAACTGCTTTCCACAATGGCTGAACTAATTTACATTCCCACAAACAACGTGTAAACCTTCCCTTTCTCCACAGTCTTGGCAGCATCTCTTATTTGTTTTTTCTTTTTAACTGATGTGAGATGGTATATTATCGTGGTTTTGGTTTGCATTTCTTTAATGATTAGTGATGTTGAGCATTTTTTCACATACTTATTAGCTGCATATGTGTCTTCTTTTGAAAAGTGTATGTTCATGTTTTTTGTCCACTATGTAATGTCGTTGTTGTTTTTCACTTGTAAATCTGCTTAAGTTCCTTATAGATTTTGGATTGTTAAACATTAGTCAGATGCATAGTTTGCAAATATTTTTTTCTCATTCTGTGGATTGTATTTTTATTCTGTTGATAGTTGTTTTTGTTTTGTTTTGTTTGCTATGCAGAAACTCTTTAATTAGGTCTCATTTTTTGATTTTTGTTTTTGTGGCAAGTACTTTTGGCATCCTTGTCACGAAATCCTTGCTAGGTCCTCTGTCCAGAATGATATTTCTTAGGTGACCTTCCAAAGTTTTTATACTTTTAGGTTTTGTATTTAAGTCTTTAACCCATCCTGAGTTGATTTTTGTATATGGTGTGAGGAAGTGGTCCAGTTTCAGTCTTCTACATGTGGCTGGCCAGTTGTCCCAGCACCGTTTATTGAACAGGAAGTCCTTTCCCCATTGCTTGTTTTTATCAGCTTTGTGGAAGATCAGATGGTTGTAGGTGTGCAGCATTATTTCTGGGCTCTTTATTCTGTTCCATTGGTGTATGTATCTGTTTTTGTACCAGTACTGTGCTGTTTTGGTTACTGTTTTTCTTTCTTGATAGTGTTCTCTAATGTAAAAAAGTTTTAAATAATGATGAAGTCAAATTCATCTATTTTTGATGCTGTTGTTTTTGTTGTTGCTTGTGCTTTTGGTATAATACCTAAGAATCCACTGGCAACTTCAATGCCATGTAAATTTACCTCTATCCTTTTGTCTAAGAGTTTTATGGTTTTAGTTGCCATATTTAGGTCATGATCCATTTTGAGTTCATTTTTGTCTATGCTGTGCAGTGGGGGTCCAACTTCATTCTTTTGCCTAAGAAGATGCAATTGTCCCATGACAATTTGTTGTTGAAGAGACTCTTATTTTGTAGATGTTTTACAAGTTTCTGTATACAAGATAACATCATCTGTGGATAGATATATATAGAATCACAACTGATATATATGTGTCGATCTTGCAACCAGCACCTTGGCTAAATTTGTTTATTAGCTTTCCTACATATTTACATTTTTCTCTCTCTTCATCTTGTTGTGTTATAATCTGACTGAATTATTCAAAACAAATATCCAGTTTCACTAATTCTCTTTATGACTGTGTCCAGTCTAGAAATTTCATCCAGTAGATTTTTTAACTTCAATGACTCCTGCTTTGTTTCCAGTATTTCTCTTTGTAGCTCATATCTGTCTATTAATACATTGGTTGTTTATTTTTAAATTGTAATTTTTTGGCTGGGCACAGTGGCTCACACCTGTAATCTCAGCACTTTGGGAGGCAGAGGTGGGTGGATCGCTTGAGTTCAGGAGTTCAAGACAAGCCTGGCCAACTTGGTGAAACCCTGTCTCTACTAAAAATACAAAAAAAATTAGCTGGGTAGCAAACCACTATGGCACATGGTGTAACAAACCTGCATGTTCTGCATATGTACCCCAGATCTTAAAGTAAAATAAAAGAAAAAAAATTAGCTGGGCATGGTGATGCATGACTGTAGTCCCAGCTACTCGGGAAGGCTGAGGCACAAGAGTTGCTTGAACCCAGGAGGAGGAGGTTGCAGCCAGCCAAGATTGCGCCACTGCACTCCAACCTTGGCAACAGAGAGAGACTCTGTCTCAAATAATAATAATAATAATAAATGTAATTTTTTATTTACTCTTAAGTATAAAAACTATTTTGTGACTACTTATATTAGTTTGTAAGGTCTTCCATAGTAAAATGTCACAAACTAGATAGCTGAACAAACAGAAATTTATTTTCTTAAACTTCTGGAGGCTAGAAGTCTAAAACCAAAGTGTTGGCAAGTTTGGTTTCTTTTGAGGCTATTGCCTCTCTCCTCAACTTGAAAATGGCTGCTTTTCCCCTGTGTCACCCTGGGTTCACAGTTATAACAGTTATTTTAGCAGGGGTCTCTTTGATTCTTTCTATGGTATCTTTGGTAAGGTGTATGCTTCATTTGGTATTAAACCCTACCCATAATGCTTCCCTAATTACCAGCTCTACTGGTTTTGACAATGTCCTGAAACACAAATTGCTCAGCAGTCTGATCTGATTAAATTTGGTGCCTTGGGCTGGGCATGGTGTCTCACTCCTGTAATCCCAGCACTTGGGAGGCTGAGGTGGGTGGATCACCTGAGGTCAGGAGTTCGAAACCAGCCTGACCAACGTGGTGAAACCCATCTCTACTAAAAATACAAAGATTAGTTGGGTGTGGTGGCACACACCTGTAGTCCCAGCTACTCAGGAGGCTAAGGCAGGAGAATCACTTGAACCCAGGAGGCAGAGGTTGCAGTGAGCCAAGATCATTCCACTGCACTCCAGCCTGTATGACAGAGTGAGACTCCATCTTAAAAAAAAAAAAAAAGAAATTATGTCTTATGCAGGATTATTTTGAAGCCTGTCTTTGAGGTTTTTTTTTTTTTCAAAAACCTTAGTAGAGCTCATGTTAGGTGTCTCTTTTCCTGGTTTTTTTTGTTAAACCAGCTGGCCTATGGTTTAGAGTGTTGCTGTCAATTAAGAGGAGCTACTATTTATAGGGATGCCCTCATCCTTGAACTTCCCTATACTCTGTTTCAAATAAAATCATTTATTTAGGGAGAGCACCAGAGCTCTCTTTTTATCACTGCTTCTCCCTATGGACAAACTTTCTGAGCCACTATTCTGGGCACAGCATACCACAGTAGCCTCTACTCTTCTGGGTTTGCCTCTCTCATCATGGAACCTCTTTGCTATGAGCAAGTTGAGATTAGAGCGATCTTGGTTCAAGTATTCCCAGCTTTCCCCATATGGAATACAGTTGCCATTCTATAAATAGGGGCAGGATGGAAGCAGGTAGTCCCTGAACTCCCAGCCATACTCACCAGGATTTTCACTTCATCTTGAAGTTGGAGGAAATGAAAAGTGCTGGAAGCTTGCTTTCATGGTGCAATAAGGTCAGATTTTATTGAAAGCTGAGGGAAGAAGAAGCCTTATCTATTGGCCTCATGCATTCTAAATGAAAATTCTGTCAAACTGAGCTGGAGTCAGCAAGAGAGAGGAAATGGATTGTGATTCAGATACCACACATTCATATCTTATTTTATTGAATAAACGTTTCTTCCTTTGCTAAATACTTGTAGAACTATTGCCGGAGACTTTAGGTGGTTGGTTGTCTTCCTTTCTTTTCAACAGTTTTCATCAGCTTTTCATATTTCACTGGGGCATACGTCCTTAGAGGTCGTCACACTGTCATCTTGAAAGTGGATCTCTTGAATTTCAGTTTTGAAGGTAAGATAATTTAATGATGGAAGGAGAGGCTTCAAGAGGGCTGCCTAGAAGCATCTGATACTTGCCTCCTCTATGAGTAGGAGCAAAAGAGTGAGTAGATAATTACACTTTAAATAGATTCCCTAAAGAAAACACTGGAACAAGATAGGGAGACCCACTTTTACCACTCATATTCAACATAGTATTGGAAATCCTAGCCAGAGGAATTAGGCAAAAGAAAGAAATAAAAGACATCCAAATTGGAAAAGAGGAAGTCAGATTGTTCCTCTTTGCAGATGATATGATTTTCTGTGTAGGAAAACCTAAAGACTACGCCAAAAGAACTGCTATAACTGATAAACTAATTCAGTAAAGTTTCAGGAAACAAAATAAACATGCAAAAATCAGTAGTGTTTCTGTACAACAATAATGAACAAATATATGAATTCAATGCAATATTTATTAAGATATTAATATTATTTTATAAAGAAATAGAAGAAATAACCCTAAAATTTGTATGGAAGAAACAAATAGCCAATCCAATACTGAGCAAAAACATCAAAGCTGGGGGACTCACACTACCTGACTTCAAAATATAGTAACAAAAACAGCATGGTATTGATATAAAAACAAACACATAAACTGATGGAACAGAATAGAGAATTCAGAAATTCACCCACGTATTTACGGATAACTGATTTTTGACAAAGAGGTCAAGAACTTACATTGGGGAAAGGACATTCTTTTTAATAAAGGATACTGAGAAAATTAAAACTCCACATGCAGAAGAATAAAACTGGACTCCTATCTCTCACCATATACAGAAATCAACAAAAGACGGATTTAAAATTTAAATGTAAGATCTGAAACTGTAAAACTACTAGAAGAAAACTGAAGAAATACCTTAGGACATTAGTCTAAGCAAAGATTTTATGGTTAAGATTTCAGAAACAGTTGACAAAACCAAAAATAGACAAATAGGACTATATTAATCTACAAATCTTCTGTATAGCAAAGAAAACGATCAACAGAATGTAGAGACAACATGGTGAATGGGAGGAAATATTTGCAAAGTATTTATCAGACAGGATACTAACATCCACAATATACAAGGACCTCAAACAACTCAACAGTAAAGAAACAAATAATCTCGTTAAAAAGTGGGCAAAGGACATAAATAATTATTTCTCAAGAGAAAACCAACAAAATGCCAACAGGTATATAAAACAGTTCTCAACATTAGTAATCATCAGGAAAACGCAAATCAGAACCACAAAGGCAAAAAACAACAAATGCTGGCAAGGATGCAGAGCAAGGGGAACACTTATACAGTGTTGGAGGTAGTGTAAATTAGTACAGCCCTCTTAAAAACAGCATAGAGATTTCTCAAAAAACGAAAGATAGAACTACCATGTGATTCAACAATACCATTATTGGGTACTTATCCAATGTAAATAAATCATTACATAAAAGCAATACCCGTACTCCCACGTTTATTGCAGCACTATTCACAATAGCAAAGAAATGGAAACAAATGGAAACAACCTAAGTGTCCATCAGTGATAAATGGATAAGGAAAATATGGTATATGCACACACTGGAATGCTACCTGGCCATAAAAAAAGTATAAAATCATATAATTTTCAGGAACATGGATGGAGTTGGAGAACATTAGGTTAAGTGAAATAGACCAGGTACATTGCATGTTCTTACTCATAGGTGGAAGTTAAAATATTGGATCTCCTGGAGTTAGGAAGTAGAATGATAGCTACTAGAGGCTGAGAAAAGTATGTGAGTTGAGAGAAGGAGGATCAAGACAAGTCAGTTAATGGGTACAAACACACAGAAGAAATAAGTTCTAGTGTTTTATAGCAGAGTAAGCTGACTACAGTTAACAATCTATTATACATTTTGAAATAGCTAAAACAGTGAACCTGAAATCTTCCCAACCCATAAAAAATGATAAATGATTCTATCCTAAAAACTCTGACTTGATTATTATACATTCGATGCTTATAACTATCACATGAACCCCATAAATATGTCCAAATATTATGTAATAATTTAAGAAAAGATGATGTAATGATGATCTAAAACTAAAGTCCTTATATCAGTGACTTTAGTTTTTGTATCCCATTGATTTATTGTCAACTTCCTATTATTTAAGACATTATGACTAAGGGTATTTATTTCTCTGCTGATCATTCCATTTAAAGAAAAGAAAAATTCCACTAATATCTTTTTGCATCAGATCTAACCAAATATCTTTTTTTTTTCACTTAGTCCTCTACCATTACATTTCCAACAGAGGGCAGAATAGATTGGTATCAGAAATGAAGGAAAAAATTATATTTCTATAAATGACCCATTAAAAGGTCATTTGTGCTAATAAGCAGCTATGTAATCTCAGGTTTATGATAGGGATTACATGACTTTAAAGTATAAGTTTAGATCTCCAAGCCCAACTAATCATTTCCGTTAATTAAAATAATCCAGAAGAATCTTTAGACAGGCCAGGATCATCTAATTCAACAGTTAGAAGTGATCTTATTGGGCATTTGGTTCAGCTGTTTCATTTGCAGCAGCAAATACAGGGAGTCACTTTGTGTCAGATATGAGACCAAATTCGCATCTTCTTGATCAAAGATCACTATAATTTATTCTACTTTTCTGCTTGTTCTATCAGTTGTACTCAATTTACAGCTATGCTAATACAATGGAGTGGAAAAGTTCATTTTTATCTGGTTATGTTGAGTGAATGAGGATACATCTGGGCAACTCCTGGCTCCTATAACTTATTTTTAATGTATAATCTGAAAAGTCCAAATTTGCATCTGTGACTTCTAGCTTGATAGCTCTTCTATTTCTTCATTGCTACTTTCTGAATCTCTATAATTTGGATGCTATACGTTATGTCTCTTTTTCATATTGAATTTTATTTTGTAGTTTTACCATCTTTAGTTCATTGTTATTATTGGTTCATCTTGACCTGTATTTGCAGTGACAATTTGTTAAACTCCTCCAAATTTGTTGGCATGATTTTTCTATCCTTTTCCAACTAAATATTATTGAATAAGGCATATGATAACCTTTTCCTTGATTATATTTTTCCCAGTTGGTTTTATAGCCCTCTATGGTTACCTTTCAGTTTATAGCAATTCATTCACATCCAAAATAAAGGATTGCCAAGTAAAATTATACAAATACAATTTCAGATAAAAATAAACTTAGTTGCATTTTGTAAGTGTAAATAATGTATGCCTGTTACTAATATGTCTTTCTATTTTTAAAGTAATTCCAGATTGTATGAGATCAGAGCATAGTGGTATCAATTAAAATGTTTTAATTCATTGCCTACTTAATTACTTTACAGTGTATGCATATATCAAAAAATCACATTGTACTTCTTAAACATACCATTTTTATTTGTCAAGTATACTTCAATAAAGGTGGAGTAGGGAAATTTTAACCCATTCCTCCGAAACCCTTTTATCTGCTGTGTATTTGTTAATGAATGTATCACCTTCTACTAGAGTATATGTGTTCTTATTTTTTGTGACTGGTTTACTGAGTTCTCTCTCTTTTAATTTTTTGGCTTAAATGTAAGCTCCATGGGGGCAGGGCTCTTTATCTAAATTGTATTTTATGTGGCTAGGATAGTGATCAGCTTTGTTCAAAGATGTTTATTGACCACTATGTTTAAGGCACTGAGTTTAGTTGGTAAATGATAAAGAAGGTGGAAGCCTGAACATATATAGTTGTTAAATGCATTTGGTAAGCTTAGCCTCTATAGCAGCACTTCAGGAAATCATCAGCAATCAGGTGTGGATCCCTTTGTTTTTAAATTAATTAAAGAGGACTTGTAATATAATCTGTATCAGGTAAAGAGTGAACATTTCTTGATAATGAGAATGAAATTTTTTTTTTGAGATGGAGTTTTGCTGGTTTTGCCCAGGCTGGAGTGCAATGGCACAATCTCGGCTCACCACGACCTCTGCCTCCTGGGTTCAAGCAATTCTCCTGCCTCAGCCTCCTAAGTAGCTGGGATTACAGGCATGTATCCCCATGCCTGGCTAATTTTTGTATTTTTAGTAGAGACGGGGTTTCTCCATTTTGGTCAGGCTGATCTCGAACCCCTGACCTCAGGTGATCCACCCACCTCGGCCTCCCAAAGTGCTGATATTACAAGCCTGAGCCATTGCACCCAACAAGAATAAAATTAACAGGGTAATAGAATTATCTTACAGAGCAAACAAACCCACAGTGTAGAATATTAGATATTTTTAATGTCCCTGTGGGGGAAGAAGTGATCTTCTCCAGCTAGATCACCTGGATGTCCCTCCCCGCTCACTCATTACTCATTGGTTCACTCGTCTCCCCAGATAGGTGCCAAAATCTGGAAGAGCTGGAAGCATTTTTAATCCATGGCTTATTCCTCAGCATGAATTCATTCATTCATCTATTCATTCATTTAACAAAGTTTTTATTAATTCTTACCTCTGTGTTGGGAACTATTCTAGGCTTTGGAGATAGAGTAGTGAAGAAAACATACTAAAATTACTACCCTATAATATACAAGACACAAGAGCAAATGTGTGACTTAACAATTTGCAAAACTGGGGAAAATTATTTGGAAAGAAGGAGATGGCACTACAGACACTGAAAAGCCCTGAAAAAAAAGAAAGAAAGAAAGAAAGAGAAGAAAATTTAGAGAAAGAGAGAAGAGGTAAAGTTGGGAAAGAGAAATTATTCCCATGGTGAATCCCTGGAAGCTTATGTATCATTCATGTGGGACTCCCTTTAAAGGTTTAGGCCAGCATTGTGAAATACAGTAGCTATTAGCCACATGTGGCTGCTAGGCAATTGAAATGTAGTTAATATGGCTTATGTCTAGCAGGAATATTAATATGAGTTATCAAATCAATAACTCATTTCCATTTTGCATAGTTCAAATTTATCCCTGGAAATCAAAACAGCTTTCTGGGATGGCAAAAGCCAATCCAATAAGTAGAAAATGAAACACAATATAGTCTGGAAAGCTTGTGGTAAACTCTCTTTGTTCACATGATTATACTTTTAAAAAGTATTAAAATTCAAGAAAGTCCAGGAACAGTATTAGCCAAATTTTAAACATGCTATATTCATGCAAATGTGCATACTGTAACCTCTGGTTTAATATTCTCAGATATGAGCAAGCTTATATTGTGTGTAATTAACCGCCCACCTCATACTTGAAACAGCAAAGTATAATAGAGCCTCCCTCATCCAATACCAATAAGCAATATCAGATAAACTTTCATTCTGGGATAGGAAAAACAGCATAGGGAACCACTTTGTTATAAAAACAAACCTAAATAAATAGTATGGTTAGCACATACTCATCCCATAACTATCACTACCTTGTCACTTTATTTCATAAGATACCCAGAAATACCATCCTGTAGAACGAAATAAAAGACTCTATCAAATTACTCTAACTTAAATCTATCAGATTAGAGTATCTTAACAGCCAAGTTAATCAAGCTCCTAACCAAAGCAGGAAACTGTCTGTCATCATCCTTTCCAGGTAGTTACGTCACAATTCACTACTTTGGGCCTCACAAGTCAGACAAATCTAGCTTGAAAATATTATATTGCTAACATCTTTCTCATGTTGAGCCCCGATTTCTCAACTTGAAGCTTCCACACTTTGCTCCAGAATTCTCTTAGTTCCTTTGAAACTACATCAGATAAATCTAACCTATCTCCTATAGGAAAGAGCTTCAAATAGGTCACGTGTTATACTCTTTCTCCTAATCCTTTCCACATCTATAAGAATCATCTTCCCTATCTCAAATATTCTTCATTCTGTGAATGCTTACTCATCTGATAACCTGTAAGTGTCCAGTGTTCGATAAACAGCTTTGGATTTGTTAGTTTTAGCTTCTGATCCAATATTATAGATTTGAGTTTCATTTTTTGGATCTAAGTGCTAGATTTATTTATTCCTATTGATTTTATCACACTCAGAATGAGAAATCCTCCCATATTTTTTAGTATTTCATTTTAAATACTGCTTTTATCATCAAGTAATTTAGCTACAGCAACAGTGTTTGCAGCACCCATAGATTTTATTCATGTCTTTTTTGTATTTTTAAGCTGTTGATAACATGCTGAGTAAGATAAGCCAATAACTGAGAAACCAGATAAATCATCCCACTAAGAAATCTTTCATTCTGATTAGCAAGGACACATTACCCTTTCCAAGAAAGCTGTTAAAACTTGGAAAGACAAAATCTTGTAATTATGTATTAGTCGATTTAACAAATATTTACTAAATGATTTTTATGTTCTAGGTACGCTTCTAAGAATATGGATGCAAAGATGAACAAGATACAAATAATAAGAAAAGCTTTGTTTATGTTTTTTTGTTGTTGTTTGTTTAGAGACAGAGTCTTGCTGTGTCTCCCAGGCTGGAGTGCAGTGGCGCCATCTTGACTCACTGCAACCTCCACTCCGCAGGTGCAAGCAACTCTCCTCTCTCAGCCTCTCGAGTAGCTGGGACTATAGGCACCAGCCACCACGCCCGGCTAATTTTTGTATTTTTAGCAGAGATGGGGTTTCACCATATTGGTCAGGTTGGTCTTGAACTGCTGACGTCAGATGATCCACCCGCCTTGGCCTTCCAAAGTGCTAGAATTACAGGTGTGAGCCATGGCACCTGGCCATACTTTGCAATATGAAGGAGTTTATTCCTGCTGCCGTGGGATAAGCAGAAAATTAAATAAACGACTCCCCCGTCACGGCCAGTGAAATATATAAGACTGAATTTCACGTAGAATCTTATTAGGCTTCACATAATGAAAACTCAACTATAATGGGTTAAACAATTTAAGGCCAGTTTTTGTTTTGTTTTGTTTTACATACAATAAGTATAGTGGAAGTAAGTCGCTGGATTTGTTCATCATATTAATGATAACAAAGATCAGGTATTTATGATTAACTTGTAATTTCCATTATGGTCGCAAGGCTACTAGGGCAGCGCTCGTCATTATGTCTGTGTTCAATGGTGGCAGAATGGATGGGAAAATGAAAGATGTCTGTTTCAAGACAACCAACGTTTTCCTCCACATCAAAATTTGGTTATGTCTCATTGGTGAGAACCCCGTCTTGTGGCCATGACTGCATAGAGGTATTAAAGAGGCAGGGCGTGGTGGCTCACGCCTGTAATCCCAGCGCTTTGGGAGGCTGAGACAGGCAGATCACAAAATCAAGAGATCGAGACTATTCTGACTAACACGGTGAAAGCCTGTCTCTACTAAAAATACAAAATTTAGCTGGGCGTGGTGGCACATGCTTGTAGTCCCAGCTACTCAGGAGGCTGAGGCAGGAGAATCACCTGCACCTGGGAAGCAAAGGTTGCAGTGAGCAGAGATCGCGTCACTGCACTCCAGCCTGGCGACTAAGCAAGGCTGTCCAAAAAAAAAAAAAAGGAAGGAAGGAGCAAGGAAGGAAGGAAGGAAGGAAGGAAGGAAGCAAGGAAGGAAGGAAGGAAAACAGTTTAAGTAGGGAATGGCTGAGTTTGCTAACAGTGCCTGCCAAATTATAGGAATATGAGATGTGGCACCCCAACTCCACCTGAATAACAGGTAGGGGTTAGAGAATACCTCATAGAGTTGCTGAACTGAAACATGAAAAAATAAACAGAAGTTTTTTACGTGCATTTTAGACAAGAATGAGATAAGTAGCATTATCATAGCAGAAAAAGTAACAATATTTACCAGTGCAGAAATATCTGAGAAATAATGCTGTGTTCATATAAGCAAATATGACAGAGTGGCCGGGTGGAAGCCTATGTTTTCCTTCTTTCTCATTTTGCATTTGGGATGTTCTTTCAGATTTAATGTCAGTCATGCAAACTGAATTCCCCTTGATCCCAACCCTAGCACATCCTGTGTTGTGGCTGAATTCTCTGTCAGATCTTTTCCCAACTTCTGTCCAATGTTCATGACTTCCCATTCCTGGCATGCGCTCTTTTAATTACTGTATTAAAGCAGAATCTTTCTCAACCCCAATGGTTCTCTTGCCTAAAGCCAAAAATGATCCATTGAAATGGTCAGTTCTATGAATAAGTAAAATAAGTTGTTCGTTTAAGATGGTTTGAGTTGGTCTCCTGTCACTTGGATTATGTTGCTTGAAAAAGATTCTTGGCTGGGTGTGGCTCATGCTTGTAACCCCAGCACTTTGGGAGGCCAAGGCGGGTAGATCCTCTCAGGTCAGAAGTTCGAGACCAGCCTGCCCAACACGGTGAAACCCTATCTCTACTAAAAATACAAAAAACTATATTAGCTGGACATAGTGGCTCATGCCTGTAATCCCTGAGGGTAAGGCAGGAGAATTGCTTGAACCCGGGAGGCAGAGGTTGCAGTGAGCCAAGATTGCACCATTGCACTCTAGCCTGAGAAACAAGAGTGAAACACAGTCTCAAAAAAAAAAAAAAAAAAAAAGATTCTTGATGAAGACAGATTTACTAATGAACCTATGAAAGTAATCTTCAATGAGAAACACTTTGCTAAATATTGATTACGGTAGTCAGGATTCTAAGATGATCCCCATAATCTCCATCATCTCCCAGGGAAGAACCTGGGACTTGCTTCTAGCTACTTGAATATAGCAAAGATAATCACAGAATAATATCTATCCCTTAGTTAGGTTTTCTTATAAAGTTAAAAGGATGTCACTTTCATGGTCACATTATGTCATATAAAATTCTTTTTTAGCAGATTGGTATGAAAGACTGATCTGCTGCCCTTGAAGAAGAAAACGGCAATGTTGGTGTTACCCATGGAGAGGACCACGTAGCATAGAATTACAGACAGCCTCCAGGAGTGGAGAGCAGCCTCCAACTGACAGTTGACAAAAAGCCAGGGCCCTTAATCATACAGCTACGTGAAAATCAATTCCACCAATAACCTAAATGGGCACAGTAATGGATTTTTCCCCAGACAAGCCTCTGGATGAAAACACAGCCCAGAGATCCCTTGAGTGCAGTCTGTGAATACAGATGACAAAACCAAAGAATTATTCACATGTATGAAAATTAAACTGTACCTTTGGATTGTAGCTTCCTGGAAGATCAAGTAAGAAGAAACAAGGTTTATTTACCTCATTCTTATTGTATAAACACCTGATTTCTTATTTACATAAAAATTAATAGCAAAATGTGATATGGAGTACCTCAGTATTCAGTGCTGTGCAAGTTCCTGACCCTTAAGTTCAGAACGCTTGTAAAGTCTGAGCTAAAGTTCACAGCCTAAGTGCTCAGAAAGACCCACCTAATTCTATGAATCTGATATCTTCAGAACAGCACACTCATGCATGCCTGAGAAAGAATGAGGAGGAGAGGAACAAAGAAAGAGAAGCAGAGCAGAAGAACGTACCATGCCCCAAAAAGACGCTTCACTCACTTGACCCATCCAGCTGCATGGATCCAAGAAGTGAAAGAGAGATAAGAAGCCCGCAAAGATGGGCACAGCGTTACTGCACAGTAACTCCACCCACAAGTCCGTGTGGCCTGGTTAGCTGCTCTGCACACTGACTGATCGAACTAGTACCTCTTGCTTCCTTAGAAGGGCTAAAAATGATATTGGCAGAGAGAAGCATGGCTTGAAGGGAGCCTAACATTTTCTTCTCTGCTTTGTACCTGCTCATTTCTTATTCTATTTTAATCTATACCCAATGATAAGTAATTTAAGGTTCATCCGGGGAACTGGCGTCTCTCTTAGGAGAAAATCTCTTTTTGTAGTCTCCTAGGCCCAGTGAAGTAGAAAATTAAGTTTTTGCCCACTAAGTCTCTGAAATAGGCAGAACAGACATCAAACATTAAAACACATTTAATACTAGATTACATTCTCTCTCTGTTCTACTCTGACTCTCCATTTACGCTCAGCTGCATGATCCAACATGGTTCACAAGAGAGTGTTATAGACTGAGCACCACATGTTAGTCAGACTCTTTCTATTATAAGTAACAGAACACCATGCCAAACTAGGTTTATGCAAGGAAAGGAATTTATTGTTTCACATCATTAAAAAATCCAGATGTAGCAGCAGCTTCAGACATGTGCTTCGAAGTACGATATCAGGACTCGGTTGTGTTCCCTCTCTTCGTTCTGCTGCCCTTTGTGTTGGCTTATTCTCAGGCAGCCTTTTCCGTGCCACTAAAAAGAGAATCAGCACCACTGTGGTTTGTACTTCCTTCTACCTTGTTAATCCATCAGCAGGAAGACCTGAAGGCTTATATCACATGCTTATCCCAGGAACAATAACCCCTGTGACTCTATAGATTGGGTATCCTTTCAGCCCTAAAGTCAGAAGGTAGAGTCAGCCCCTCCCAATCACGAGAATTGGAGAAGGATGGCTTGATAAGGTAAAGCAGGAGTACTTTTATTAGTGAATGGATATCCAGCAAGCCAAAAATCACAGATGCCTCAGGCACACAAGAGGCCATCATATTCCAAACACTAGGATGAAACATTTCCTCAAATTTGAACACAATGAACATTCTTCCACTATCATTTTACCACACGGAAACTAAAACACCAAATAAAAATCCTGTCTCCTTGTAAAGTAGTAAAAATATTAAAGTCCAATATTCTCTCTCTCTACATACACACACACGCACACACACACACACACATTTTAAGCTTAATTCAGCTCCACAGATTTCATTCAGAAGTCAGTAAATCGGTGCCTTTTAATTGGCATTTTGAGGCCTTAAAAAATATACAATCCACTGAAATAAATGTTAACTCTTTGAACACTTCTGAAGTTGAATGAATCAAGTGCAAGCCTCTTGTATGTCAAGAGACATATTAGTATACAATAGTCCCTGATCCTCAATAATGTTTTGAAAACACAAATAATTTCTACCTAGCTGGGCAAATTGCTTCATTAAATAAAGTTAAAATTCTACTACTAAAGAGAAAAGAAGATTGCATATTGTTAGATAGTCACAATCTCTGCCACAGATCATTGTATTTATTTTCTTACATGGTCAGTAGAAGAAAAACAGACCTAAGGTCTAAGTATTTTTCTGACTAGCAAGAAAATTTACACTTTTTACATTGGTAGGTTAAAAAAAGGCAAAACTGTGAGGTCATAGCCCATGAGTTGATTATCACAAAGTTACTGAGAAAATTCAATTACCAATGACAAATATAGTCTATAAATTCGTGACCAAATACAATTTTCTAACACATCAGTTTTATAACTCTTACAATCATTGCTTCAAGTTAGTTAAAGGGTTGTATTTCAAGGGGAAAAGCAGAATCATTGTGGCTGACAGCTAAACACGGGAGGAGAGTTTCTGCTCTTTTCGGTAAAAGCGATAAGAACACAAATCTCTAAGGAAAAATTTCAGAATCCACAGAAATTAAATCTGAATGAAGTCCTTTACTTTTTCTGGAAAATTCTCTAACAGATTTGTGGCCATTCGTTGGAGAACATGTGCAAACCCACTTTTATTCCCCTTAACATTTTTATCCTCAACCACTATAACATACATTTTGGTTTTAACCAGGCAGGAATTAAAGTTTCTTTAAACGTGTGATTTTTATTTGCACTAGAGGTTAGCTGTGCTGCTGTTTGTTCTTTCATAAACCTTGAGAAAGCCCTAGGGTGTCTTTATCTCTGCGCTATTCCCAGTGCATGTCCCAAACTGGGCTGGTAGAGGCCCAAAGAAAGGCAGCTCTCCCGGCCAGATGCGCCACCCTGATCTTGCCTTTCTTCAGCATTAAGTTCCCCATAGCTTGGATAGCTTTCACTACCCTGGTGTCAGCATAAACATTTTAGTTCCCACCTTTTGTGTTGTTGCTCCAGCAGGACCTAACTCTGCCAGTCCCCTAGTCAAAGCTAAGAAACAGGATAAAATGTAAAAGGCTAACAAGATAAAGATGGGTAGAATCTTTAGTAGTTAATCTGGTACTGCCCATCAAGACTGAGTACTAATAATAATCCAAAAGTCCAAATCTTCCCATAATAGAGATCTGTCAATATTTAGCCCGGCCTTTGTGCTCTGCAGCGACAGCTGAAAATAAAGCTTGTGGCCGGGTGCTGTGGCTCACGCCTGTAATTCCAGCACTTTGGGAGGCTGAGGCAGGCAGATCATGAGGTGAGGAGTTCAAAACCAGCCTGACCAACATGGTGAAACCCTGTCTCTACTAAAAATACAAAAAAATTAGCCAGGCGTGGTAGTGTGCATCTGTAATCCCAGCTACTGAGGAGGCTGAGGCAGGAGAATTGCTTGAATCTGGAAGGTGGAGGTTGCAGTGAGCGGAGATCACGCCATTGCCCTGCAGCCTGGGCAACAGAGAAAGACTCTGCCTCAAAAAAAAAGAAAAGAAAAGAAAAAGCTTGTTTTGTGATGAAATTGTTCTGACCTAGCTAGAGCTTGTCCATATGGAACTCTTTCTCTAGGAGCTGGCCTTGTAGTCAGTCTACAAGGGTGCTGGCTCTGACCTCCAACGAGGGACTGTCCATCTTGGGTCTCATTACTCTTTCTGAAGTTATTTCCTATCCTGTCCAACATAAGCTTCAGACAGTTCTCTTGAGTAACACCACAGTTCAGGTATGGTAGAAACTAACCACTTGAACAAGGTCTGTTACATCCACAAGGGCAGCAACCATCTCCCTTCATACAGCATTGTCTCAGATGATTGTGTTTCTTCTTAGGCCTTCACAACACCCTCACGTGGAGTGCTCATGTCTTAGGGATCACTTGCCTATCTCTGTATTACTTCCTTAAACTGAACTATGAGATGCTATTGTTACCTGGTAACATAAAACAGAAAATGGAAGACAGAATCATCCCCTTGGACTGAATAATTCCAACAATTAAATATACTTCTGTAATAATGTCTCTATATTATTGACATGTAATGCTGATATTAATATATACTTAATGTAAGCACTGCTATATTCTGAATGTCTGTGTCCCTTCAAAATTCATCTGGTGAAATCAGTGTGATAGGATTAGATATGGGCCCTTTAAGAGGTGATCAGGTCATGGGGGTAGATTTCTCATGAATGAGATTAGTGCCTTTACAAAAGAGACCCCAGAGAGCTTGTCTTCCTGTTCCACATATGAGGCAGAAGAGTGCCCTTACTAGAGCCCAACCACACTGGACCTTTGGTCTTAGACTTCCCAGACTCCAGAACTATGAGGACTAAATATATCCCTCTTATAAATCACTCAATTTATGATATTTTTGTCATAATGCTGTAGGAAAATCCGGGTTCTGTCACAAGACCCGGAAAGATTAGGTTCACAGACACTTTGAGGGGGTGGGGAATTTATTGGGCAAAAAGAGAAAAGGACAAACAACACAGCAAAGTGAGACAGGGGTTTCTGTTAGCAGGCCCTCATCTCACAGATTGAATCCCCAGTAACCACCCAGGAGCAGGAGGGGCCAGGCTTCTTCCCCCGCTGCAAATGGCATGAACTTCCCAAGGCCCCACCCTCCTCCCAGTGCGCAGGCCAGTTGGAGATTCTCTGAGTTCTTTTTACTTGGCTGTCTCAATAAGAGCCCAGAGGGACTAAGATGAGCACTTAACATAATTATGTTTTTACACTTATTTGTTACTTGACTATATGCCTGTCTCCCCCCACTAGACTCGACGTTCTTTGAAAGCAGGTAAAATGCCCGGTTTGCTCACATCTAAGTAACCAGGACCTAGTTTTACTTACTGCAGGAAATGGAGTATTTGGGTTTCATATTAATATTTTTATAGCATCTCTAAATACATGGCAACAATTTATAATTTCCTCAATAAATGATGCTGTCGGAAGCCAAGGCACTGTAATTTACATAATTAGATATTTGATAATCTGACTCAATCCAAGCCAAAAACAAATAAGCAAATCAAATCTAAAACAAACCCTGGAATATCTAGAAGACAACTAAAAGATATAATAATGCCTTCCATGTAAACTTTTAACAGGAGTAGGATTCCAAGTTTATATTCTCTAGCAAGGCACTGGAGTATTTATGGAATAAGAAATGGCAGATTAAATTACTAAATGGTAATGTGGCCATCCTTTTGTAAAAATCCACAAGCCTCACCAAAATTCCATCCTGAATGGAGAAATATCTCACTTCAACAAAGCAGGACTAAAAGATTTCCTTCAGTGAGAAATGAATCTTTCTTAAATACATTTTAACTTTGCTGTAAGAACAATCTATTAACCAATTCTCCAAAGTTCTGCTAGAGACAATAACCTTGATCAAAGCCATTTAAAATGTGGCCCATGGACTGGTGGTGGTCTGCAGACTGCTACCAATCATAACGAGATAGGTACAGAAATTGAGACTAAGCACCAAGAAATTCATATGACAATTGGATATTGTCATGCCATCCAAGCACATGATAAAGGCATTTTACAAAAGTGTTGGTCTGTGACTATGTGAACCTTAGGTAATAACAGGAAGACACAGTCCTTCACCATGGATTGTTTGAGAAGCTTTGGTCTAGTTTGTTTAGCTTGAAAATTTTCAAGAAAGTTTTGCTATTGCTTAAAATAACCATGGAAAATTTTCATTAATGAAATTATATAAAACAAGAGGCTTACTGGAGTATCTGCTAGGGTTAATTATTTACATAATATGTCCCAAAGTAACCAAATGAATTGGCCTATTTTAGAGAATAGTATCAAACACAATAATTTTCTTTTTTTAAAAAATAAGACTCCATCTCACTCTTGTCCGCCAGACTAGAGTGCAATGGTGCGATCTTGGCTCACTGCAGCCTCTGCATTCCAGGTTCAAGCGATTCTCCTGCCTCAGCCTCCGGAGTAGCTGGGATTATAGGTGTCTACCACATGCTCGGCTAATTTTGTATTTTTAGTACAGACAGGATTTCGCCATGTTGGCTAGGCTGGTCTCCAACTACTGACCTCAGGTAATCCGTCCACCTTGGCCTCCCGAAGTACTGGGATTACAAGTGTGAGCCACATTATAATCAATAATGTTAATTCTTGATTGGCTCACCTTAAGGCATTACTGCTGACAGTGGCTGGAGAGCGTTAGGAATTGTCCGTTCAAGTCAAGTGAAACTATAAATTAGCATAATATAATACATAAAATTTATTTGTAGTTGGAAAAGGAATTATTTTTTGTTCTCACACACAAGCTGCCATCTCAAAAGGATGAGGAATATTTTGAGAAATAGAGGAAAGAATTTGGATAAACAGGTCTAAGCACAATTTTATGAATAAAATTTTGGAGCTGTATAAAGCCTCCATTTTAGTTAAATCTATACCTCTCAACTAGCAACTTACAGAGTGAAAAGAAAAGCATGGCAGTAGCTGTGAGTGTAAAGCAACACTGAATCTTGCCTCGAGGTTGACCAATGCCAAAAAACACACAAAAACAGGAAAAAGAAACTGTGGAAATGTAGCCAGTGACATCCGATTTTCCTCAGTCTCCTCTCAAAAATGTGAGTAAGGCGGGACTCGGTGGCTCACTCCTGTAATCTCAGCACTTTGGGAGGCTGAGGTGGGTGGATCTCCTGAGGTCAGGAGTTCAAGACCAGCCTGACCAACATGGTGAAACCCATCTCTACTAAAATTACAAAAATTAACCGGGCATGGTGACGCGAGGCTGTAGTCCCAGCTACTCAGGAGACTGAGGCAGGAGATTCGCTTGAACCCAGGAGGCAGAGGTTGCGGTGAGCCAAGATCGTACCACTGCACTCCAGCCTGGCAACAAAGCAAGACTCTGTCTCAAAAAATATATATACATATATGAGGAAAATGAGGCCAGATTGATGTCTTAAATATGACTTAAAACCGAGTAAAGTCAAAAATCTCAAAAATGTTATTCAATTTGTCTTGAGAGAATTTCTACTGACCTTTTTTAGAGGTTCTTGTTGATGTGTAACCGGGAGCTCATATTGGGTTCTTGGGAAATAACCAACAAAACATTCTGACCCACAAAGTGTCCACTCTAAGCCAAAGAGGGTCATAAAATATTCTTTTGTAAGTTAATAAATAGAGTAATGCAAGTCAATATTGGGGTAGGTTCGGTAGCCTAAAACTGACATCACTAACATGCAGCGTAACTAGAGGTACTCATAATTTGTCAAAGAGAAAACTCACAACATTTAGAAGAAATGCTTGAAAATTTAAATTTAGATTCAGAGAGATTTGTATCAACCTGGGATAAAATATACTCTTTCTCAGGAAAGAGACTGATGAAGGTTTTATATAGCTTTATAAATCTCCAGTAAACAGATAACTAAAGGTCCAAGTCCTTCAATTATTTAATTAATTACCAATTTTTAAATCAATTGCTCTACATGAAGCAATTGAAATGTTCCAACCAAAGATAGGCCTAATTATCTACAAAATTTTGATAATTGTTCTGTCATTATTGAGACGAAAACTTAACTGTCAGGTTAAAAATAGCCTCATTGTGGTTTGAAAGTTCAAACCCAATACCTATTGCCTAAGCTTATTGTATTTTAAGTCTGTAGAAGCAATAAGCAATACACAAAAGTTTAAGCAGGATGACATCCTGAGTAGTCACTTTCATGATTCTCTCTGATTTTGTTCCTTTTTATTTTCTCCTTTCTACACAGCTCTTGTCAACCTAGGAACTTTAAGTCCAAGACCCATATCATTTCAAACACAAAATAGATCACACTGTACCAATTATCTGTTGTTAAGAGAAGAATCCTCACTTTCACCTTCAATATAGGCAAAGCAGTTTTGAAACATTCAAAAAAAAAAAAAAACTAAACTAAAAAAACTTGAACATAATAGAATAAAAATATTCCTTACACTACACCATCTTACTCATTTCAAAATTGTCATCTCATTATTCAAAGATATAAGTAGACCCAAGAACACCTTCATCTATGTTAGATAAATCAAGATATTTAGTCTAAATCTGAAACGGTAAATAATGAGCTATAGTATCATCAGTAACTGTCTCAGGGGTTAAAATATAAATGAATTTTTTTTTCTAAGAAAAAGTGACTTCTTTCTACCAAGTTTTCCTAATCAGCTGCCATTTAATGATACAAAACTTTACTTATAAATACATTGGGAAATAAGTTTTCCAATAAAACAACACAGATCTTTGTCAAGAAATGCATCATCTTAAAACAGTTTTCCCCAGGACAGCTTCCTGTTTTCTTCTACAGGCTTCCACAAAAGTCTCTACAATTATCTCTAGCATATAATATATTTAATAAATTGAGTTTAAAAATTATCACAATTTAAATAACTAGACAGACATCACATGTCTTTGTGGAGGAAATAGATACATAAAATAAATCAGAAAAATCATAAAATAATGATAGAAGTAAACCATAAAATAAACATAGAAAACCAAATTAGAGAGAAAAAAAAGCAACTTTTGAGGGAAGTATGGGTCAGACAGATTAATAGCTTTATCTTTGCTGTTTTTCTCCATTTATATTTCAAAAGACTATGGACTTAAAACTTGGAAGTTGGAGAAAGCTATTTTTTAAAAAATTTCTAGGTTGCCTCTACGGTATTAAAATCTAAGTGAAAAACACCCTATGTGTGAAGATTGTATATTAGTTTTCTTGCCAAGGCACAATTTCGAAGGCAAATCTTTGAATTTGGAAGGCAATCTCCATAGAATCTGCCAAATATGAAAAAGCACAATCATTATCTTCACGAAGTTTCAAGGTAAATCTGTTGGTGCCAGTTGGATGACGTGATTCGCTCAAAACAAGGACTAAAGATTCTAGTAGGAATTCTGAGGAAAGAGGGTTTCCTGTCTTTCTATAGAAAGGGCCATATACACGGGTCCTGAGCTAGCTGGAAAGGAAGCCAAACAAGTATATCTCCAGCTATTCCTGGGAATAGTAGAACAGAATGTTGACTGGGAACAGCCAGAGGGTTCAATTACCTACTATTCACTCTCATACTAATTAATTGGTGTTGATCAGTTTGGTCTCAAGAAAAAAAATTGTAAACTCCTGGGAGAGTCCTAGTTTATGCTCATTTTATTTCTTTTTTTATTTAACACTCTGCTTAGCATGGTACTGTTTATAGAATTCTCCCTGTTGAACTGTGGTTAAACTGAATTGTACACGTACTAATCCCTGAGAGAAAGATGAGGTATTTTTAATTAAAAACATCAATCATGATAAAGACTATTAAATCGAGTAGATCACTTTACATAATAGGAGTTTTAAATCAAACTCCTATTTTTGGAACTTGAAAAAATATTTTTCTACAGTCCCACTTCTACAAAGACATTCTTCAGTGTACGCTGGAGACCAGTTTATGGAGTTTATACTGGAGCCTAGTCAAATTCTTCCACACTCTTCCTGCATTTCTTTGCATAATGACCCCCCCTTTCCCCAAACTCTATCTCTGTTGTTAATTTCCTGAGGATTGTATAGAATGCTGCTTAAATGAGAAACATCAGTACTGAGGATGTAGGCAATGCCTTAATTGATCAGATAAACATGGTCCATTTAGTTTTGCTTTAACTCAAACTTCAAAGTACCAAGCTGAAGGTTTGCTTCATTTTGGCAGAAGCAAAAAGCCTGAAACTCTTCAGGAGGTAAGGAAGCTATGGAAATTAGGCATCTGCCCAAAATCTAGGATAAAGGATAAACACTTAAAACTCACTTTAACGTCTACTTTGAACTGAAAAGAAAAGGGCTCATGAGAACATCTGAATAGAGGAAAAGGACAATTTTCAAGACCGTGAACTTGAACCCATTTGACAGCAGAGAATGTGATCTCAGGGCCATGCAATACTGGTCTCTCTTCATTAAAGTCCCTATCAAGATGAAACAAACTTTCTAAATTCTCCTTTACTCTTCCAACTGCCATATGTGAGCTCTAGGTATGGAGTTGCCTGGGGACGATTTACGTATGCCTTTTGAACTTCTAACAGAGTCTCTCTTTTGAGTAACCATTTAAAAGAAAATTAAATTTAATTAGACTGTATTTTTTCCTGTGACATGTGCCTTCAAAGTCCACTTTATTACATTCTTTTATCCTAGCAGCACGCTAATGCTGTCGGGTATAGGGCACCTTCAGATCCGGAAAGAAAGGAAGGAGATATTTATATACTCACTTAATCACCTGGGAGTATTTTAGGAATGGCTGACATCTGACATCCATGCCTGCCCAGCAACACTGCCTGAGCAAATGTTGCTCAGGAGTCAATTCGGACATGTGACAGTTTGGATGAGTGATCTGAGCCCTCCAAAAACCTGTACTAGCTAGGGGTTCAATGTGCACTTGGGTTGTATCATCTTTTTATGCCCTAATTATTTCTCTTTTGATGTTTTTCTTTTTCTTTTCTCTTTTTCCCCTTGAAACAGAATCTTGCACTGTCGCCTGGGCTGGAGTTCAGTGGCGCGATCTCAGCTCACTGCAACCTCTGCCTCTCAGGTTCAAGTGATTCTCCTGCTTCAGCCTCCGAGTAGCTGGGATTACAGGCACCCACCACCACGCCTGGCTAATTTTTTTGTATTTTTAGTAGAGACAGGGTTTCACTATGTTGGCCAGACTGGTCTCGAACTCCTGACCTTGTGACCCGCCTGCCTCTGCCTCCCAAAGTGCTGGGATTATAGGTATAAGCCACCGCACTCGGCTTTATGTTTTCCTTATTCTCTGAATTTATTGATAGTAACTACACTTCGGTAGGAGTTGGTATCAACCTACTTATGAAGCAGTATTTGTTTTAACCTGAACATGGGGTATGATTTACTTAAAGATTATTTCAGAGTCTAACCTGCTCTTAAAATGATATTTTTACATTCACTAGAAATATAAATCAGTGTCAATGGCATTACAGAGATTGATGGAAAGCAACCCCCTGTTCAACAATTAAGTCATGCAGAAAATCACTAGATGTAAGATTCAGTAATTTTTACTTTTATTGGTAGAATTTTGAGAGAAGGAAAAGAAATATAACATAGAGAAGCAGACATTTAAAGAAAAGGTAAAAGTCAACATTTGCAACCTGGCAGTAAAGACTCACTCGTGTTCAAGGAGAGCAGATGTAACTGCTCAGCTGCCTCACAATGCCTTTGGTGATGGCTCTCGTTGGGAAGTGTAGATGAATACAGTTTTCCCTCTTCATAATCATGTTGTTGCTTCAGCCAGGATGCTGTGGCATTTTACCAGTCTTTCCCTTCATGGTCACATTTTTTACAAAGATAAAGAATAAAGAAAACAAGCACATTGTAAGTAATTTCTTCCTCATTTGGGTGTGCTATTAAACCACACCCGTGCGTCCTGCAGCCCTGGCTGCCGGGTTGGCTGCTAACGTCCCCAGACCTCTAAGGCTTGGGCAGGCAGGGGCAGAAGATTGTTTGTGGTGTTTTTGCTTTCTGCCTTTTCATTTGCGTGACAGTGCCCAGCAGTGTAGTCTATTCTTTCCTTTTTCATTTTTTCTCTGGTGTGAAGGAGCACAGTCACTTAGCAAAAGAACAACCTGCAGCTAAAGGGAGCGAAGAAGAAAGAGAGGAGCAGGCCAGCCTGGCCTTCTCTGTGGCCTGAAACTGCCTGAAGTTAATTGCTCACATAAGAAGAATAACTGGTGGTGCTGTAATTGAATTTTTATGGAAATAAACAGGTGGCAGATTTACTATAGCTGTGGGGATAGTAGGGGGCGAAACGCTGTAGCCACATTAACCTGTTTAATTTAATAGCTTCGGTACTCATTGCGGAAAAAAAAAAGCAATGTTGCTTTTGGAGTCAGTTGGATGCCAAATGTAAATAACTACCATTACCCTAGCATGCCCATGTGGTTGAGCAAAAAAGGGCATTGTGCCAGCTTCGACTTGGTTTTCATGTTTATTAATTAAGCTCTTGGAAGTTTCAAAAACAAGTTTTAACTCACCAAGAACTCTTGGAAGAAAAAGGAAGAGGAAAGAATTTGGCAAAGGGAAAATAGAAGACAGACAGACAGACAGACAGGCAGACAGGCAGGCAGGCAGGCAGGCAGACAGGCAGGCAGGCAGACAGGCAGGCAGGCAGACAGGCAGACAGGCAGACAGACAGGCAGGCAGGCAGGCAGGCAGACAGGCAGACAGACAGGCGGACAAAGGCTCTGCTTCCATTAATGACACGGCACAAGTCCGTGATAGACATGAGGAGGACTATACTGGACACAGAAGGAAGAACTAAAGGCTAGCTTTGCACGATGCTGCCCCCCAGTGGTAAGATTTTGGAAATGCATTTTATATTAGAAAAATCGGTGACTGGTGAGATATGCAGAGCACCATTAGCTTCTTCGTGTACCTGACGTTTACTTTTAAGCCAAATAATAGGAATAAGTTTGTGTTTAAATTTTTGTCCATTTAACTACAGACAAAAACAACACACACTATTCATCTATCTATGTTAGCATTATTTTTTAACTCATGGATTGAAACAAATTTTAAAGGAAAAACGAACATTAATAAGTAAGAGCAGCACGTACTTTTGGGAAGGCACCTCACAAGCATTGCGAACACTGAGGTGTGGAACACACGGGCTTCCTCTGCCAGCTCTCCCAGGCTTGAGAGGCAGGCAGATTCCTAGATCAAGAATTTAAGATAAAATGGAGTTTGCTACGTACTAAAAAGCACACAAAAATTAGTGTGAACGTGAAATGGAGAGTATCCAAAATTCATTTTTTCGGCAAGAAACATTTTACACACTATTTGAATTACCTCATCAAATACCTAATACCCAAGATTATCAGAACCAGAGAAATCCAGCCAAACATTACAATGGAACTAAATAGTAAAAACAAACCCAAGACTAAGCTAGCAAGAAGTCAGAGAGCCTGATGGGTGCTCTTTCCTCTTTTCAGTTTTGTTTTTAGTCTCATAGTAAGTCCTTGCTGAGTGCATCACACTTTACTGACTGCACTTTAGGGTGTCAACTGAAGAGTGATTAGGTTCATAAATTTGAAAGCAGAGCCTAAAGGGTTTTTCTCAGGAAGGGTTGCAGGCTGCCAGCAACCATTCTGGCCACGAGAAGTGTAGCCTCTGGTCAGAAGCTAGAAACAGGCATGTCAAGGGTAGGATAGGAAAAAGTAAGGTGGATTTATGGCTAACAGGGTGGCTAAGTAGACATATTCAGCAGGTCATAGAAGGAGATGTGAATATTCACAAAGGGGAGGCACAGTATGCATAGCAGGCTAATATGCATGTAACATGCATCCCATGTTCACTCTGGGGTAAAGACGTAACATTTAAATGTATTACAATTAGACCCTATACATCAAAAGATGAACCAGGGGACACGAAGGACCTCTATGCACAACCTCCATAGACGAGCTAGGAGCACTTCATGTTCAATGGTCTCTTATCAGGAAGGAATGCTGGTCAGCTGCTGTGTCAAAACTGTGAAAAGGGACAGGTGTGGTGGCTCACACCTGTAATCCCAGTACTTTGGGAGGCTGAGGCAGGTGGATCACCTGAGGTCAGGAGTCGGAACCCACCCTGACCAACAGGGCAAAACCCCGTCTGTATTAAAAATACAAAATTAGCCAGGCGTGGCGGCAGATACCTGGAAAGCCCAGCTAGCTGGGAGGCTGAGGCAAGAGAATCGCTTGAACCTGGGAAGGGGAATTGCAGTGAGCCGAGATCGTGCCACTGCACTCCAGCCTGGACAATAAGAGTGAAACTCCGTCTCAAAAAATAAAAATTAAAATTAAAAAATTAAAAAAGGAAAAACTCCAGCAATCCTATTACTGGGTATCTATCCAAAGGATTATAAATCATTCTATTATAAGGACACATGCACACGAATGTTCATTGCAGCACTGTTTACAATAGCAAAGACTTGGAAACCCAAATGCCCATTGATGATAGACTAGACAGGGAAAATGTGGCACATATACACCATGGAATACTATGCAGCCATCAAAAACGATGAGTTCGTGTCCTTTGTAGGGACATGGATGAACCTGGAAATCATCATTCTCAGCAAACTGACACAAGAACAGAAAATCTAACACCGCATGTTCTCACTCATAAGCGGGTGTTGAACAATGAGAACACATGGACACAGGGAGGGGAGCATCACACACTGGGGTCTGTGGGAGGGGAACCAGGGGGAGGGACAGCGGGGGTTGGGGAGTTGGGGAGGGATAACATGGGGGAGAAATGCCAGATATAGGTGATGGGGAGGAAGGCAGCAAACCACACTGCCATGTATGTACCTGTGCAACAATCCTGCATGTTCTTCACGTGTACCCTAAAACCTAAAATGCAATAAAATATATATATTTTTAAAAAAAAAGAAAAAAGAAAAACTGAGAGGGAGGGACAACATCAAGTAGTTGCTTCATATCGGTGGCAGAAGTTTCAAAAGGGCTGGGTTCTGTTTAATCCTTAGGGAAGAAAGCCTAGTGGCGGTAAGCAAGGGAGTGGGTATGAGACACAGCTGACCTCCCATGCTGTCATGGCTGTCAACTTAGTTTTTAAGGTTTCTCTGAGGTCTCCTTGACCAAGAAGAGGTCTATTCAATTGGTTTAGGGGCTTAGGATTTTATTTTGGTGTTTCAAAGAGCTGATGTTTGTCAATGCACAGCCTCGGGCTCTTCTCTTCTCCGTCTGCATTTTCTCCACATAACTGACCTCATTTCCCATCTATGGACCAACGACTTCCATATTTATTTCATCACCAAACCAGTTCCTATGCTTTATCCTCATGTCTAATTTCTCCCTCAACATCTTCATATGAATGAGTGCCAGGCCCCTTAAATATTAGAGGTCTAAGATCACTGGCCCCAATCTTATTCAGTATACATATGATGAATATATTCCTGCCATGCAAACCAGAAATATAAGAACATTGTTTAACATTTTCTACTGCTTCACACCCAGTATTCAATCCATCACCAACAGTCAATCATGAGTACTATTAATATCCTAAATATCTCATAAATCTATCTACCTATTTCTACATCCATACAACAAACTCTCACTTCAACAGTTCAGTAACATACCTTGCCACTCTCTGTTCATGCCCATACTGCAGACAGAGAATTCTTTTACCTGTCTAATCGTGATATTATATCTTCCCTGCTTAAAGCTACATACTTAATTTCTCATTGCTATTCAGATCAGAGAAAAGCCAGCAGATTCAGGTCCCTGTCTACTTTTCAGGCTTGTCTCTGGTCACTCTGACCCTTACATTCCTAACTCCAGGTGTACTGTCTTCCATTCACTTCTCAGGCACACTCTTCTCTCCTGCTGTGGAATCATTACCCAGACTCCTTTGTGCTGTTTAACACCTACCTCTGCCTTAGAGCTCATCTGAAGTATCGCTTGCTGAAGTAAGACTTTTCCTACCTTTCCCATCTTCTCCTTCAAAACTCCCTGCACACACAGACACGCAGATACACACACGCACCAGGACAACAGAGGGTTCCCTGTAACACAAGCTTCTAGAATTATCTTCAGCTGTGGCTGCCTAGTTTGCACAATTAAATTATCAGTGCTATAAAAGCAAAGACCGTGTCAAGATTTGCTCATCATTGCCCCCTTGACACCTAGCACAAAGCGTGAATCTTGGTTGCTACTGAATAAACATTTGTTAAATGACCATCCAGGGGTACAATTTGTAAGTGCTCAGTATCTCTACATCTTCTAAGCCTGCACCTTTTCTGCACAGGACAAAATAGCGACACAAAAAGAACCATCAACACAACATCTTTCAGGCTTTTAATGATATTTTTAATTTCCATAATTCATCTAGGAATGCAATCCTGCTTTGGATATTAGTGCTTTAGTAGGTAAGGGCAATTCCAGAAGCTTGGCTTTTCTATCACAACAGCCCTACTCCATGGTGCAGAGACCTAGTTGGGGATTCTGCCAATTGCTTAAGAGACCTATTCCAGTCATATACTCTGAAACATAGCCACAAGACTGGACTACCTAGAGGCCAACTGAGATCAAAACTCAATTTATAACCTGAAGTACAATTTGTCATTCTGATCAGTAGAGACAGGGGTATTCTCAGTCTCCAGTAATCAGGATAGCTCCCAGTTGGTGTTTAACAGTATCCTGAAGCTCTGGTTATCTCCGTTTTTCAGGGCATGTTTACTGTATGTGTTTTTGCTGTGTGGAATTTTACAGCTCCTTTGCATTCTATTCACATTCCACTGCATTTGATTCACATATAAATAATATCTGGCATGAAATGTCTGTGTAGCCAGATTCTAGGAAGTATTTTATCAGCATGACCTGAAATACAAGCAATCTATTTTTGTCACAAAGTTAAAACAGTAACATTGGGTACCTGAAAATGATTATGTGAATGTTGACCCCTAAAAACATATTATCCTTAGAATGTAATATCACTATTCATGATGTTTGCTACATCGCTGGTGTAAAAGAGCAGTGGCTCTTTGGAATTTTTTTCTCCAAAAGGACAGCATTTTCTAGCCATTCTGAATAAAACCCCAAACAAAGAATAGGCAACCCAGATTAAAGGTTATTTATCTGCAATATCTGCAATAGCCAAAGATCCTTTGCTGAAGCCTGGGAAGATTTATTGCAAAAACAAGTGATATTTGTTGCTGAGTTCATCTTCAAAGAATTCTTGATTATGGAATTAACTCAGGTCTGAGAATTGGGAGAGAATGAGTAACTCCCCTTAATGAGGACCCATGTCAGACCTATACTTCCCAGGTGTAGGGTGTTTTCCATAACACAAATCAAGAAGGACTAATGTACTATCATCTATTTCAGTCAAGGGACCCATTGATTGGTGAACCGCTACCAAAGATTTCTATAATACATAACATTCTGCTGATCAACTTGCCCTACTGCCTTTTACGATAACCACAGTGATTTTTCATCCTTCCTTTGAATGCTGCTACTTGGCCTCTGCTGCCCTGGAACAGTGTCTTTCTCATTTCAATCAGGAAAACCATGTCAACTGAAGCATCTGAAATCAACATCCTCAGCTTAGGAATAACAGTAGAACAAACTCTTCTCAAAACTGCTGCTACTCTCCTCACCAACACATTTCTCAAGATCTTGGCAAAGAAACTATTTTCTAGACATCTTGGGTAACAAATCAGGATGAAGGTGATTTACGTATGACAATTCCACCCCAGAGTACTTGCTACCATTCCCTGCATTATTTAAGAGATTTCTAGGATCTCAACTTCACTATCCCAAGCCTCCATGAAACCCAGATTATAACCAAGCAAAAGAGCCAAGAATCAGACCCACCGCAGCCACTCTGGGTAACTCTTTCAACATAGAAGCTCAGAATGATACATTCATTCTTTTGAAAAATTACACGTTACCTGTCTAGAGTCAATCTACTAGTACACATAGTCCCAAGTTTTGCTGTCATAAGAGAAAAGAATGAAACAGTCTCATCCCGATTTTATAATTCATTTTACTTCTCTGGGACACGTTGGGATTTAACCACTACTTCAAGTCTGCAGATAAATGGGGATGGGGTTGGTGTTCACGATTCTAAGTGGTAAACAGATCCTCTCTTGCTAAATCAGCTTCTGAAGAAGAAAGGGAATATGGTCTCCAAGTAAGAAAAGACAACCCCATCGAAGAAGGGAGGATGCACTTCAGTGGTGCCAAGAACAGCACTGCACTGGCAAATGGAACAATCCATTCTCCGGCAAGGCGGGCAGGGACAGCCCTGATTTGTAGCATTTCAAATACTTGTACTGTAACTGACTTCAAATTGTCAATGTATCATGGACACAGAGTAGAGATGAGATGAATGCAGTTGACCTCAGGAGCTGTCAAGGGCTGGTTCCAGCACACAACTAAGATGGGGAAGAGGCTGTGAGTTCAAGGCTTTGAAATCACCCCACATTGTCTAATTGTGATGCTAAGGACCCTCCAGTCCTACAGTTTTGTGAGCATAGCTCTCTCTCTCTCACTTTCTCATACAAAGACCCCAAGACTGTAAAATCAATTGATAGTACAATTTGGTGATCATAATATCAAAGTTGGAGTTTGATTTTCAACTACCTGCAAGTTGAAAGGAGTGGAGATAATTGAGACTCTGTTAGCATTGTGAGAGTTCCAGGAACTCAGTCTCTGCCATAATCAAGAATGTAAGGAGGTTAACTATCATTTACATTTTTGTTTTTAAGCTATTCAGTGCCTTCCAAACATCCCCTGCATTTCTACAGTCATTTATCTTTTTAATAACAGTGGCAACTTGGCTGTCCCAAAACCTTGCCTGGAGTAGGCATTGCCTTCCAAGAGAGCCTTTCATTCCAGGGACCAGAGGCACTGTTTAGTTAGCTCTTTTGTCACGGCATAGGATAGGCTACCAGGGTCTTGTCTGTGAGGACAAATGGGATTTCACTCCTTTTGGCCCTAGTCTGAAAAAAATTTTCACTTACTGACTCTTCACTTTCCCTAAAACTCTATTACATTAAACTGATTCCCAAGTATGACTTTCTGTACTAATGAAGTTTTTAGTTCAAAGGAATATAAACCAAATATTTTTCAATTAAGGGAAGCAAGTAATTTGTAGCAAAGATATTAGCCCACAGAATTATATGAAATTTAGACAAGAATGCTCAGAAAGTCAGTGGGATCCAAGGGAGATTAGTCAACAGGCAACACTGCATAGGAAAAGTCTAGCTTGGGACACCACAGTCTCCATAGCTAGCACTATCACCTCTGTTCCAGTCTCTCTGCTGCTGCTACTGTAGCTCTGTGGATCGTTTTTCCTCATCCCCAGATGAGACCATCTGACTGCCAAACGAAGGCTGTGTGCCTGTGTCCTCTCGGCCTGGAGAGAGAAAGGCAAAGCATATGACCTCTTCATCCTTGGACATGAAGCCCTGCCTTTTACCAAGACTTGAAAAGTCAATGTAGAAAGAGTGTTCATATGCCCAATAGTGAAATGATCATGATTGTATTCAATAGATTAGGAATTAGATGCTTTTGAGGGACTGTGTTAAGGAAAACCGAGTCCACAAGGGGCGTGGTTTCAAAGGCAAGAACTTCCCAGCCCCATGCCTCCATCCAAGCCCCCATCCAGGAACGTAAAGTTCTCTGATTTTCCCCTGCGGGCTAGGTAGAAATTCCAGGTGTGCCTCTTTGTTCAAAAGGCCTGCGAAAAGCTCTGGGAGGAGGGGGCTCTAGTTGAGGACCTAGCAGCCAATCCAGCATCAGAGTCAAAGATCAATCACTCCAGAGGAAGTTTGAAAGAACTCCTCTCATTGGACAAGAACATGAATGAGGAGGGAATAACACAGGGGTTAAAATCCCCCCTGTCCCTTACCTATACAAATTTCCCTCTCTGAGAGACCCTCCCCAGCGGGATCCCCCTCCCACAACAGCATGGGAGCTGTCTCTCCCTCTCTCCCTGTACAGATATCCCCTCCGGTTTCCCCTCCCACAGCAGGGTGGAAACTCTCTCTTTTTCTCTCTCTGCCAATAAATCATTTTCTGCTAAACTCTTTGGGTCCGATATTTATTTGAACAGTAAGCTCACCGCACCACCAGGGCCCTTCCCCCATCCCTGAGGCAAGTGAGCCCAAGAACCTGGGCACTCCCGGTGACATCTTTGGCTAGCACAGGGAGGGCGCTGAGCCCCTGCGTCGGACAACCCGGTTACACTTGCATAGAACAGTTTCAAGGGACTGGGGGAGCAGAAAGTGAGACGGCAGTAAAGTGAGGAGTAAATTAGATGAAGAATGATTACAGGAACTAATGATGACAGAGTAATCTTTTAAGAAGTTTCATAGAAATAGAGGAGATAGTAGCTTAAAGGGCAATGCAGATTTGGAAGTAATGCTTTTTTTCTTTTCTTTATAAGAGGTAAATGCAAGTCAATCAGAGAATGCGCTTAAGAGAAAAATATTGAGTATTTCAGTAATCATGGGGATAATTGAAGAATGACTGGAAATGTGTAAAATTGAGAGCATGTGTGTGGATTAACTTTATAAAAGAAGAGTCCAGATCAGGCCTTGGATTCACCTTGGCCTTCTGAGGCTTGTCTCTTCCACAGAATCTTCCAGATGCATTTTTATAATGACACTCTATCAAGGCACTGAGATCAACTGCCAGAGCTCAATCTGCTACAGGAAACTTGCTAGAAGAAAAGAATGTTTCATCAGAGACAGTCATTCATCCTGGCCCACACCTTTCCTGCTCTGATCTGCCACTGTTAAAAGCATAACACACTGGAGGAAGATTGTGCTATATTTCATGCGTGTTCTGCGCCACCACCAAGGGACAGTCCCATCTGTTACTTGCTCTCAGCTTTGCTTACTGATAAAACAGGAAGGACAGCTTGCTGATGGGCTCTTTGAAGCAAATGGATCCTCTCTTTCCTGCAATTAATGTTTATAAATTATTTCTACAGTAGACAGCATGTATGGTACCATGATTTCAAAATTAGTTTCAATAAATTAAGGGCCTGCATTCATTACAAGAGGAGCTTGATTACAATGCAACTCGTGGACTTTACTGTGGCGCTCTACCTTTTGTGGAAACTGCTGCAGGAAATCAAACACTCTCATTAATTCTGTTGATTATCATCCCCTCGTAAGATCTTACTCTCATATGTTCAGTTATTGAAATTTCATTTTATGTGTATGATCCAGTTTTAGTTGTTCACAGAAAACAGGATTCAGGACACTTCAAAATTTCAGAGACGAGGTTAATAGTCCTCTGGCTTCAGCAAAGGGAAGTGGCTTATGAGAAGAAAGCACAAGTATAACTGAAGTGATTTGGGTTTTTTTTTTCCCCAGAATATTCTGTTGTTTCAATCATATACCATTTTTAGAGAAATAATTATATGCTTTATGACTTCTGCACTATTTCCAAAAGGATTTTAGAAGATGAGTCTGTTTTTCTGAATTGGAAAACATCCTTTTAACTCAGCTTTTCAAGTTTCCTTTTTTATTTCCTTGCCTCAGTATCTGTGGCCAAATTTGTCTATGTTTTCTTTGTAAACTAATTCTTTTCCATGTTAGGTAATGGTATGTTTTCTTTAAAAAAAAAAAAAACCTGTGACCTTGAAATTTATATTAGGCTTGCCACTTTTAAAGCTTTAGATTAGGAATTTTAATTTCCAAGCAAACCCATCAGTTCAAAGTACAGTTGTCCCTCAATATCCATGGGGCCTTGGAGCATTGATTCCAGGACCTCCTGCAGATCCCCAAATCCACAGATGCTCAAGTCTCTGATATAAAATGGTATGGTATTTGCATGCTACTCACATACTACCATACACTTTAAATTATATCTAGATTACTTATAATACCTAATACAATATAAATGCTATGTAAATAGTTGTTATACTGTGTTGTTTAGGGAATGAGAAGAAAAAGTCTGAACATGTTTTGCACAGATGCAAGTTTTTTCCCAAGTATTTTCAAACTGTTTTGTTGACTCTACAGACGTGGAACCCCCAAAGACAAAGGGCTGATTGTGCAAACAAGAAAAAAACTGAGTCACAGTTTTGAAAGTCTCCAGATAGGAGAGTAAAGCCTCTAAGCAATTGAAGAGTCATTCAAAGACTCTTAAAAGCTCAAGGAGGCCACCACATCTTTATCCTTGTATGAGGTGGCTGTGAAACAGCAGACATGCAAGGAGAGAGGATCAAGGGGAGAACAGGAGATGCCAAGATTTCTAGCTGAAAAAAATAACACTGTACTTAATTTGAAAGAGCTACTCCTTAGTACACATTAATAATAGCAAAATGAAAGAAAAGATTACTGAACCACAGAGAAAGAAAAACAGGTATAAAGAACCCTCATGCCGTTAACAAGATGTAACAATTTTATAAAAATGCAGCCCAGTGCGGTGCCTCATGCCTGTAATCCCAACGTTTGGGAGGCTGAGGTGGGTGGATTACCTGAGGTCAGGAGTTGGAGACCAGCCTGACCAACATGACGAAATCCCGTCTGTACTAAAAATACAAAATTAGCTGGGCGTGGTGGCAGGCGCCTGTAATCCCAGCTACTTGGAAGGCTGAGGCAGGGAGAATCGCTTCAACCCAGGAGGCGGAGGTTGTAGTGAGCTGAGATCATGCCAATTCACTCCAGCCTGGGCGACAGAGCGAGACTCTATCTCAAAAAAAAAAAAAAAAAAAAAAGATGAAGCCCAGTGGTGTTGCATACTCTCTGGCCATTTCATTTATTTTATAATAACCCATAGAAGACATGATCTGTATTGCTTGTGCTCATTACCCTATGAAAGTAAACTAGAAAGCATGGCAGAGATTTAGACTACAGCTAATTGTGCAATACACAGCACATTAATTGTTTTAAGACTAACTTTAGCAGAATTTGAATTACAACTTTCTTTATCAACTCCATCTTTCTATGAGGGATAAGACAAGGCCCTTTGAGATCATACCCACTAATAAAGAGTAGAAATAAAAAAATATTCAGGGAGGTTTTAGTTATAATTCAATCTATTTATTTATGTTTTAACCTTTCAAGTACCCAGGGATTCTTAGCAGATTGAAGTGGTATTCAAAACAGCACTGATTAAATGGAGAAGTGATCAGAAACTAATAGAACACAGTTACGAAGAGCTAGGTAGAGTACAATTCATTCTTTAAAATGCCTTCAGTGGGATTAATGGAAGTAATTACCAACAAAGTAATGCTATTATTAAAAAGAGAAAGAATATTACTGGCCTATGTGTGATCAATAAGACCAATGAAATGATTTTCCTATTGAATTTAGTCATTTCTCTTTGGGGAAATTTGGATAAGTCAGGGGCCATTAGAATGATTAGACATTCAGCAAAACACTGAGTCCAGCTTATATTCCTTAAGTCATTAAGGTGATAGAAATATTCACAGAGGCCTGAGGAGAAGACAGATTAAGACATAAGACATTTTAAAAAGTAAACAAACAATGTGGAAGCGAGTCCCTGTTTAATAAATGGTGTTGGGAAAACTGGCTGGTCATGTGCAGAAAGCAGAAGCTGGACCCCTTCCTGACACCTTACACTAAAATTAACTCCAGATGGATTAAAGACTTAAACATAAGACCTAACACCATAAAAACCCTAGAAGAAAATCTAGGCAAAACCAGTCAGGACATAGGTGTAGGCAAGGACTTCATGACCAAAACACCAAAAGCAGTGGCAACAAAAGCCAAAATAGACAAATGGGACCTAATCAAACTCCATAGCTTCTGCACAGCAAAAGAAACAGTCATTAGAGTGAATCGGCAACCAACAGAATGGGAAAAAATTTTTGCAGTCTACCCATCTGACAAAGGGCTGATAACCAGAATCTACAAAGAACTGAAACACATTTACAAGAAAAAAACAAACAAGCCCATTCAAAAGTGGGCGAAGGACATGAACAGACACTTTACAAAAGAAGACATACATGAAGCCAACAAACATATGAAAAAATGCTCATCATCACTGGTCATTAGAGAAATGCAAATCAAAACTACATTGAGATACCATCTCACGCCAGTTAGAATGGTGATCATTAAAAAATCTGGAGATAACAGATGCTGGAGAGGATGTGGAGAAATAGGAACACTTTTACACTGTTGGTGGGAGTGTAAATTAGTTCAACCATTGTGGAAGATGGTGTGGCGATTCCTAAGGACCTAGAAATAGAAATTCCATTTGATCCAGCAATCCCATTACTGGATATATATCCAAAAGACTATAAATCGTTCTACTATAAGGACACATGCACACGAATGTTCATTGCAGCACAGTTTACAATAGCAAAGACCTGGAACCAACCCAAATGCCCATCGATGATAGACTGGACAGGGAAAATGTGGCACATATACACCATGGAATATTATGCAGCCATCAAAAACGATGAGTTCGTGTCCTTTGTAGGGACATGGATGAACCTGGAAACCATCATTCTCAGCAAACTGACACAAGAACAGAAAATCAAACACCGCATGTTCTCACTCATAGGCGGGTGTTGAACAATGGGAACACATGGACACAGGGAGGGGGAGTATCACACACTGGGGTCTGTCAGGGGAAAAAGGGGAGGGATAGTGGGGGGTGGGGAGTTGGGGAGGGATAGCATGGGGAGAAATGCCAGATATAGGTGATGGGGAGGAAGGCAGCAAATCACACTGCCATGTGTGTACCTATGCAACAATCTTCCATGTTCTTCACATGTACCCCCAAACCTAAAATGCAATAAAAAAAAAAAAAGTAAAGAAAAAAATCTTATGCATGAGCTCAGACAATGTCTACCATGTAACTGACTTACTGGAAATGTTGACTCTCTAGTTTCAGAATTCCTAAGAACACACAATATTTCTTTGGGAGGCTGAGGTGAGTGGATCATGAGTTCAGGATTTTGAGACCAGCCTGACCAATGTGGTGAAACTCCGTCTCTACTAAAAATACAAAAAAATTAGCCAGGCATGGTGGTGGGCACTGTGATCCCAGCTACTCAGGAGGGTGAGGCAGGATAATCACTTGAACACAGGAGGCGGAGAGATTGTGCCACTGCACTCCAGCGTGGGTGACAGAGCAAGACTCTGTCTCAAAAAAAAAATTTTTTTTAATCAAAAATGTAATATGAGACGTTGAAGTTAAATCCAGGGAAACATACATAGAACCTGAAAGATACTAGCCTTTCTTTCAGTCTTTGTTAACACAGGCCCTGTCATCTGTTTCAAATATTTGCATGCCATCCTTCTTACAGGCCTGTTTATGATGGACAGTCCTATTATTACCACATGATACAGTTTAGAAAACATATTTGTGCACTAAGTAAATGGACCAAATTGTTAAGTCACTACCTTTTGCTCCAGAGTTGGCTGCTTTGATTACTCCTACACTTAACTAGTCAACTTTAAAGAAAAAAAAATTTTTTTCTGTGAAGGAAATTAAGTGCCTGTTTTCAGGGATCTAAAAGCAATCAAGACATCTACTGTGTTATTTTCCTATGCATGTCAACTCATGTTTAAGGCTGACTAGAAAGACATAATCATTAGCTGCTAATAACAAGTAGTTTTCTTCTGATAAAACAAATTAAAGGAGTTTCTAATGCTTTATTTTAGAATTCTCAGTTTTCTACTGGAGTGACATAATGAAAGTGGGTAGCATAGGGCTAGTGTTTGAGAAAAGACTAAGTTCTTAAATAAAACAGCCTGGTGTGTGACTATAAAGGAATAAAATGGTTTATGCATTAAAACTACCTGTCATTCTGATGGATATTTTTTTCAAAGGAACCTCCCCAGGAAGCTATTATTCTATTGATAGTTTTGTTCTAAGTATTTTGAAAACACCACTTTTGGAATTGGCTTTGTTTTCATTTCCAGCCATACAATAAATCAGGCAGCTTGGCTTTGCTGTACCCCATACAATAGCTCCAATTCTGCTACCTCCCCTAATATATCAAAACGTATATATAATATATACATGTATACATATATATCAAAATTTATATATATGTATACATATATGCATATATATCAAAATTTATATGTGTATACATACATATATACATATATATGTATGTATACATATATATACACGTATATCTGCTATCACCCCAATATATCAATATATGTATATATATACATATACATGTGTATATGTATATACACATCTGTGTGTACATATGTATACATGTATATATATATACACACATATATATGTGTGTATATATATACACAGTCCTAAGATTCTAACTCACTGTAGCCTTAAACTCATACATATATATATATGTATATATATACACACATATATATACACGTATATGTGTGTATATATACACACATATATACACACATGTGTACATATATATGTGTATATATACATATATACGTGTGTATATATGTGTGTATATATATATACATGTATATATGTATATATGTATATATACACACACATATATATGTGTATATCTATACATATACATGTGTGTATATATATATACATATTGATATATTAGGGGAGGTAGCAGAATTTGAGCTATTATATATACACATATATACATATATGTATGTATACATACATACTTATATATACATATATATACACATATATATATAGCCAGAATCTTACTCTGTTGCCCAGGCTGGATTTCAGTGGTGCAATTTCAGCTCACTGCAACCCCTGCCTCCCTGGTGCAAGTGATTCTCATGCCTCAGCCTCCTGAATAGCTGGAATTACAGACATGCGCCACCACAGCTGGCTAATTTTTGTATTTTTAGTAGAGACAGGGTTTCACCATGTTAGCCAGGATGGTCTCGAACTCCTGACCTCAGGTGATGTGTCTGCTTTGCCTTCTAAAAGAGTTGAGATTACAGGCTTGAGCCACTGTGCCCAGACTTAAAATTAATATCCTTAACTCAATATTTACTGCCTCCTCATTTCATTGACAGAACCATATAATTAAACTAAAGAATTTAAAAAGAAAAAAATTATGGTTAGAACTACAAATGTGCTTTTGTTGTTGTTATGAGACAGGGTCTCACTCTGTCATCCAGCCTTTAGTACAATGACACAGTCCCAGGAGCCTAACTCACTGTAGCCTTAAACTCTTGGGCTCAGGTGATCCTTCTGCTTCTACTTCCCAAAGTGTTGGAATTACAGGTGTGAGCGGCCATGTCTGGCCTAGAACTACCAATTTAAATACATATGCATGGTCTCTAAAATTTTGCAGCTTGGCCAGGTGCGGTGGCATACACCTGTAATCCCAGCACTCTCAGAGGCCAAGGTGGGAGAATCACTTGCGCCTAGGAGTTCAAGACCAACCTGAGTAACATAGTTACATCCCCCTCTCTACAAGAAATTTAAAAATTAGTCAGGTGTGGTGGCACATGCCTGTGGTCCCAGCTACTCAGGAGGCTGAGGTGGGAGGATCACTTGAGCCCAGGAAGTCAAGGCTGCAGTGAGCCATGATCATGCCACTGCACTCCAGTCTGGGTGAGAGAATAAGACTTTGTCTAAAACACAAACAAACAACAACGACAAATATGTGTATATATATATAGCATCTCACTGTGCTAAATAAATGATGTGAATAGTTACGAACCAACCCAATAATCCACTCCTATTTTATTATTGATTTGATTATATGAGGATACATAATATCACCAGATAAACGCTTAGGAAGGAAAGTTACCCACATAGTCCAGCTGAAATGCCACAAGCTAGTTAAAACATTTTGTTCCTCACTGTTACTTTAAGTCAGCTCAATACTATTGCAAATTCCACAGCCAGCTTGACACTCTTCCTTATTCCTGGCATAGTTGTTTACAATTCAAAGAATGATAATGTTCCTTCATTTAGGAAGACAAAACTTTGAAGATCAAAACTTGTTAAATTATAAACTCCAACCTAAAAATGCCTTTCATTCCTTATTATTATACGTAAAAGTTCTGTTACTTAAAAATTGTTGACCGGGCACGGTGGCTAACACCTGTAATCTCAACAGTTTGGGAAGACAAGGTGGGCAGATCACAATGTCAGGAGTTTCAGACCAGTCTGGCCAACATGGTGAAACCCCGTCACCACTAAAAATATAAAAATTAGCTGGGTGAGGTGGCAGGCACCTGTAATCCCAGCTACTCAGGAGGCTGAGGCAGGAGAATTGCTTGAACCCAGGAGGTGGAGGTTGCAGTGAGCCGAGATCGTGCCACTGCACTCCAGCCTGGGTGACAGAGCAAGACTCCGTCTCAAAAAAAAAATTTGGTTAAAATATTGGTTGATAGTGTGGCCTGGCAGTTTTTTAGAGTAAAACATAGCAAGTACCAACAATATGCAGTGAATTATAAGTACAATGTTTTTTCTTTTAAACATTTATAAAATAAAATGACAATATTTAGTATAATGATCTCCCTCCAAAGGTATCATTGCATTACCCCAACTATTGTTTTTCATAAGATCTATTACCTTGGAAGGAATAGTGGCAAATACCAATAAAACAAGTTTATAGGCTTACTGCATATATTACATATCCATTGTGATCTCTGTTTATTACATAAAAATTGTCACCATTTATAAAGAATTTACTAAGACACAGACACTCTGCTTAGAGGTTATGTAATCTTCATTTCAGGCCTCTAAAGGGGGCACCGTCAACCTTGTTTTAAAGGTAAGTAGACCCAAGTTCAGAGAGGCTAATAACTTGCTCTTGGTTTCGTCTCTAAGAAGTGGTAGAGCCAAAATTTAAACCCAAGTCTAACTTCAAAGCTTGCATTCTTACTGACTATTTTGAGAGCTTAGATTTCACTTGTCCTAGCTGTTGAATTTTTAGTAGGAAAATTCTCAGTCTTTAGAAGTTGAAACACATAAACTGTTATATACAACAATATCTATCAGCAAAAGAAACACAAGTTAAACAATGTTTAAGCTGAGATTAAACTCCACGCCCTGTTTCTCATTTCAAAAATGATTAAATCCTTTTTTTTCCTCCCTCCTGGATTATCACCAGAATGGCATATGATACGTCTGGAATCCACCATCCAGTCCCAAATGGCCAGGGGACAAAAGCTGCTTTCATGTCATTTCTAAGCAAAAGCCGAAGGGCCAAAAATCACTGGAGAAATTTTCTGGGATGAGATTTTCAGTTCAATTTTATTCTCCCTTGAGGTTCAAACAAACTTTAGATAATCATCTTGAACTTGGTGATGAACCAAGCATAGACTGTGGTTTCTCAGAGGGTCAGCCTTTCCATTTAGAAAAAGGCACAGCTTAAAGTGACGAGCCAAATGGGGTCAGATGTTCAGTACTTGGCAAAAGCCTCAGCTGTCGTATTGAAACAATGTTGACAACATGGCAGGCTTTAAAATAAATCCCCCTGGAGGCTATTGATACCATTCTCGCTTTCCCTTCTGTCTCCTATCCTCGCTGCTTTCTGAAGGACATGCCAATCATGCACAGCACTTACTAGAAACTGCAAGACTGCACAACATGATGGTATTTATTCCAGGAACATGAGCCAGTCCTGGGCACACACATAAGGGAACTTCCTTCACTCCCCAGCAGAAGAGAAAGCATGCTGACACACATCTGTCCAAGCAATGAGAAGGTGGCTAAAGCCACCACAGTCCTCAGTCCTCAACAGTTAGACCTTTTCAATTAATTTTATTGAAGAAAATGAGTGCTGCACACCATGAGTTCTCATAAACAATCCATTTTGGCAAATGCTTTAAGAATGTTGGTTAATTGCAGCTAGGCAGCATCAGCGTATTTTATTTTTTTGGAAAGCAAGAAACTGGCTTACCAACATTAAGTTAAACACCATGTAAGGGTTAGAAATATGAATCAACAAATTATTCGGGTGGTACCACCTCTATAATAATCCACTGTGGATTGATCAAGTATAGCCTAAAAGTTTAGCCCAAATCATAACTACATTTAAGCTTTAAATTTCATGACTAGGGATTAATTTTGCATGTCAACTTGACTGAGCTATGGGATGCCCAGATATCTGATTAAATATTATTTCTGGATGCATCTGTAAGGGTGTTTCTGTAAGAGATTAGCATTTGAAGGTGGGGTGTGGTAACTCACACCTGTAATGCTAGCACTTTGGGAGGCTGAGGTGGGCAGATTGCCTGAGCTCAGGAGTCTGAGACCAGCCTGGGCAACATGGCGAAACACCGTCTCTACTAAAAACACACAAAAAATTAACTGGGCATTGTGGCACACACCTGTAGTCCCAACTACCTGGGAGGCTGAGGCATGAGAATTGCCTGAGCCTAGGAGTCGGAGGTTGCAGTGAGCCGAGATGGCACCACTGCACTCCAGCCTGGGCAATAGAGTGAGATCCTTTCTCATTTAAAAAAAAAAAGAGAGAGAGAGAGATTAGCATTTGAATCTGTGGACTGAGTAAGGCAGATGGCCCTTATCAATGTGGTTGGGAATTATCTGATCCATTGAGGGCTTAAATGAAGCAAAGACTGAGGAAGGTTGAATTCAATCTCTGCCTGACTGCTGGGGCTGAGACATCAATCTTCTCCTGCTCTCAGTGCTCTTCTAGACTCAGACTGGAATGTACACTGTCAGCTCTCCAGTCCTCAGGCCTTTGAATTACACCTCTGGGTCTCCAGCTTGCAGATGGCAGATTGTGGGACTTCATGGGACTTCTCAGACTTCACATTCAAGTAAGCCAATTTCTTATAATAAATCTCATATATATATATATTTATATATATATAAATGAGATATCATAAATCTCATTTATATATATTTAAATTTACATATATAAAAATCTCGTGTGTGTGTGTGTGTAAGGTTGGTGCAAATATAATTGAGGTTCTTCCATTGAAAGTCATGTCCAAAACAATTAGTTTTGCACCAACCTAAATATTTATATGTATATACTTATATATATATATATCTCCTATTGAATCTGTTTCTCTGGAGAACCCTAACACACTAACACAATGACCTTTCAATGTGCATGTGACATAATGAAATATAGAGAATGATCTATGCTGTGAGGAAAATTAGCTTTTTGATAAATTGCTCCTCTGTTATAAAATAATTAATCTTCATGTACATGTAGTATAGGAGAATAATATAATGCCAATAAGCATTGTTTTACATTAAGTCGGGACTTTTAAAAGGCTTGCATTGTCTTTGCCTTTGAGGTTCATATAATATGTAACTGCCAACCCATGTGTCTTTCAGTTATAAGATTCTAAAGTTGGTATATAGGTATCTCAGTAAGGTTATTGGGGTTCCTAGACCACCATGATGTCCAGGGGAATAGCTTTTTTATAATCCAAAGTTGAAATACTACTGAAATGATTAAAGAAGACATTGAGAAAATGTTTTTTAGAATAATCTCATCCTTTGACTAATCACCTTTTCAGTGCTCTCAGAATACTAAAGCCATGGACAATTTTAAAAACTAGAACTTGAATGGACCATAAGATGGTTTGGTTCACTTCGTTTACTGGATTATGGTGCTTCATTCAGAGGTCATCTCAAAAGGCAGTGAGGAAAGAGGGCAGCCGGTTGCCCACACCTGCTCCAGCCAGAGCAGCTCCTACCACTGTTCTATCTACTGGCCTTTTAAGCACCGTTTACCTAAGAAAAATAAAGTGGCACATCTAAAAGAAAAATCCGAAACCACTGATCTTGTCATTTTATAGATAATCAAACTGAAACTGAGAGCAGTGAAATGATCAGGCCACTATCACAGGCCTGGTTTATGGTCAGGTCAGAACTTGTAGACTCTCCTCATTCCCTGGGGCTAGAATGAGCCACGCGGTTTCGGGAGACGAGAGTTCTACTCATGCTATTCCTTCTGTCAACAGCATCTAGCCTCCTCTTCTTTCCCGAATGTCCTGCTCATTTTCCCTACATAAATGCATGAAGCTTTTATTGGAATCCTGGGCAATTCTATCCGTTTAACCACACAGTTATGGAAAGTTCTGAAGAAAAAGCATGGGGAGGAAGCGGCTTAAGCACAAGGGAAAACATAGAGCTATGGTGAACTATTCCCTTCATTACAAGATCATCATTATGTTTACATCGTCATTATGGTCTTCATCAGCATTCCTTCTGTTCATACTGCACTCCGTGATGGTTTGCTATTACATGGGTTACCTCATTTGATTACCACTCAGTAAGCCCTACAATGTATCTTAATAAACTAAGCGCTATGAAAATCATAAATTTATTTGTACTATTTTGCATTTTAGGTATACTGCTTTCTAGTTGTCCACAAGCTTTTCAGCTTATGAATTTTTTCCCACAAGATAGATTTTAAGATTTTTGAAGTCATCTGTTGTATCTGTTACTTTTTTTATGATCCAAGTGCCTAACAAAGAAACACATTGATAGCAAAGAATCTGCAAATCACTGCTTAGCAAAACTAGAAATAAAGCCAACACCTTTAACCACAGTGTCCAATGGCAAAAGTCAAGAGCAGAAAGTGGAGATCAACTGCAGATAAGCTGCAGAAAAACAGCAGGAGTGCTGCAGCCTTAGGTGACCTCCTGGCCCCTTTTGATGCTAATGAGTATGCCCTCCTTCCTGGAGCTTTCTACTTCCTTTGTTTTATATATCACTGCTTCCTTTTTCACTCTGAAGCTTCCTTCCAAGTGTCGTTTTATGGTTTTGCTGACCCTCCACTTATGTTCATATTTCTGAGTATTTGCTCATGCCATTCATTTCTCTTTCCTCTTTGCTTGAACCACTTACCTTCCAAAATTCAGCTAAACTGCCATTTCCTTTCTAAAGGCCTTCCTGACTGCCGAGATTGGAAGTATTTATTCCCTCCTCTTTTTCTTTCTTTGTTTTAAATTCATTTTTTTCAAATAGTGAAGCCACCTTTGAAAAATTGTGACAGTGAGAGAAATCTGACATAGTTGACTCCAGCTTGCTTCTAACCTCCACCCTGTACTTGGTCATTCCTGGGCATAGGCCAAGCTAACTTTGGAAAGAATTTATTTTATAGTTTAACCTTAAAGCAAGGATGATAATGGCCCTTTCCCCAAACTAAAGTGCCTTTGTAAAACTAATGAAAGCCTGTAAGATTAGGATTATGAAGGGAGCCTAATTCTGCTAAAATATAAACAGCCATTGTTTAGGAGGTCACAAAATTTGTAATTTCCCCAATTACTCATGCAGATTACATCACTGTTGTAGAACTAAGATTGGTCTTTTGAGATGTTGCTTCAGATTTTTGCATTTCTGATTACTGGCTGACTTCACCCAGATCTGTGATTTGTGACTCAACCAGTCATGTGGCACCCACGCAGAGGCAGACTCAGTGCAAGAGAATCATTTTCCACACCCCTATGATTTCATCCCCAACCAATCAGTAGCACCCATTCCCTAGCCCCATGCCCAACAAACTGTACTTGAAACACTCTAACTCCAAGCCTTTGAAGAGATTGATTTGAGTAATAACTTCATCTTCAGCATAGCTGCTCTTGCATTAATTAAACTCTTTCTTTAGGGCAATGCTATGGTCTCAGGGAATTGATTTTGTCTGTGCAGTTGGCAGAAAAAAACCTATCAGGCAATTGCAAAAGATACTGCATTCACATAGTCCAAAATCTAAGCATACATAGAGGCAGGTAGTGAAAAATCTCCTTTGCACTCTTGTTCCATGCTGTTCAGTTCACTTCTCATTGGTTGACTTTTGTGTTTCCAAAAATATTTGTACATAAATTAGCAAAGACAAGTTTGAGATAGGGCACTATGCAGTATATTCTGCACATTGCTTTTTTCCACTAAATGATTGTGTTTTGGAGAGAGGTGTGGAATACGTTTTTATATTACAGCAGAGAGTATAGCATCATTCCCATATAGCTCTACAGTATTTTGTGTCAGGGTTATAGCATAGTATATTTAATCACTCTCTTATTTATGAAACTCAAAATGATTTTTAACTATTATTATTATAAGCAATAATGGGATTAATAGTCTTGCACATATGTCAGAAGTGCTCGAACCAGAGTGACTACATCTTGAGTGAGGGCTAGGAAAATGAGTCTGGGATTTGCTGGGCTGCATTTCCAGAAAATTGGGCATCTTAGCCTCTAGAAGTTTATGGTTAAGGAAACAGATTAATAAAGTTTACTAAACAGACTCAGACTTGGGAGTGTCCAGTTACCTCAGTATCTGGAGAACAAAGTCATTCCTAATTTTGCTTTAAAAATAAAAATATCAATTCTTGAAAAACATAGTAATTAATAAAATTAATCCTTTACCACAAACTCTTGCAGCAGAGCACATCTGCCCAAGATCTATTTTTATCATATATATATATATATATATATATATATATATATATACAATCATTGTACCTAGGATGGACATGTTCCTCCTCTTACTTTCAGGAATGTCCTACTCTGTCTATGGAGTAGCTGTTCTTTCACCACTTTACTTTCATTTTTATTTATTTATTTATTTATTTTGAGATAGAGTCTCGCTCTGCTGCCCAGGCTGGAGTGCAGTGACGTAATCTCACCTCACTGCAACCTCGGCCTCCCAGGTTCAGGCGATTCTCCTGCCTCAGCTGGGATTACAGGCACACACCACCACACCTGGCTAATTTTTGTATTTTTAGTAGAGATGGGGTTTTCCATGTTGGCCAAGCTAGTTTTGAACTCCTGACTTCAAGTGATCAGTCACCTTGGCCTCCCAAAGTGCCGGGATTACAGGTGTGAGCCACCGTGCCTGGCCCACTTTACTTTCTTAATAAACTTGCTTTTGCTTTGCACCGTGAACTCGACCTGAGCTGTTTCTTGGGCGAAATCCAAGACCCCTCTCTTGGGGTCTGGATTGGGACCTTTTTCCTATGTCATTTTGCAAAAACATACTAATATACTCACGGAATGGATTGGAGTTGTTCCATCAGAGAGTATAAAATTATGATAAATATTTTCAGTTATCCTCCACATGTGCTGTACCAATTTATACTTTCTCAAGCAATATGTGAAGTGCACGTTTCTCCCACATTCTCCATAAAACAATATTATCAAACTTATATATCTTTATCAATCTTTATAAGTAGGTGAGAGAAGTTATTTCAGTGTAATTTTATGTTTTATTTCTTTCCTTATGATTGAAGTTCAGCACCTTTTCATACTTTTAAGAGTTACGTGTATCTCTTTTTAATGAATTATCTGTTTATATAATTTTCACATTTTTCTACTAGGTAATTAGTCTTATTTATTTATGGAAGCCTTTTACCTATCAGGAAAATTAGATCTGTTTTGTTGTTATATGAGTTAAAATTTTTTCCAGTGTATGCTTTATCCTTTCTGACTCTGCTTGTAATAACCCTCTTTAGTTTCTAGTTGCTGTAGGGGAGAAAAAATAATTTTCCTTACCGTTCATATCTCTCATGTGGGACTTCCTCTAACAAAAGATACATTAATAGGAGAAAAACAAACAAATGTATTAACATGTATATTTTTATATGAGACACCTGGGAAATGAGTAATTCTCTAGAGCAGATCTCAGAGAAAAGCATTTAAACTTCAGGCTTACATACCATTGTTCTCTGAAACAAAGACAGAAGGATGTGGGGGAAAGGCTTGATTATGATGAGATGACCAGGAAAAGCACCTTGAACAAAGGTAAGTTTTGTTATGCAGATTTAAGTCAATATCTTCTCCAATTAGTCATCCCTCTCTTCAGGGGTGCAGAAAGGGAGACACCCTTACAAATAGAGATTTTCATTATAGACGTCAATTTTCTTACAAACAATACTTTTCAGAGCTGCTTTGATGCCTGCAGTTTCCCAAAATAATCAATATGCCATAGAGGCATATTTTAGGGTTGCATATTCTGGTCTCTTACAGTCATATTTTGGGATGACGTGTTGTGAGCCCCATCATTACCTGTGAACTATTTGTTTTGTAACCACTCAGCTTGTTCTTCTTGCCTGCTGCCCAGATACAACTGATATATCAAGACAGAGGAAACACAAGACAGAGTTTAATACACATAGAGCCAGCTAAACAAGAGACAAGAGTTTTATTATTACTCAAAGCAGCCTCCCCAAAATTTGGAGGCTAGGGTTTTTTAAAGCTAATTTGCGAGGGTTGAAGCTGTTCTTTTGCACTGAGTATGTTCTTGGGTGGGGCAACAATACCAGATGAGTCAGTTCACCAGTTTGTTAAGTGTGCTTCAAATGAAGGGACCACCTAAACAAGCTTTGTGTGAGCAACAAAGCTGTTTATTTACTTGGCTGCGAGCAGACTGAGTCCGAAAGAGAGTCAGCAGAGGGTGGTGAGATTGGAGCTAGTTTTACAGGTTGGGGGTAGGTAATGGAAAGTTACAGTTTGGGGAGGATTTTTGCAAGCCAGGGGCAGGGGTGTTACCAGGTCCAGTGTCACAAGGTTGACTTATCAGTTGAGGCAAGAACGATGGTGGAATATTGCAAGGTCAGTTAATCAGGCACTGCAGGAGCTACCTATTTTTCTCGTTTTGCAGTTTCTCCTGTTACCTTAGACTTCCTGGCTCTGGGAGGCCATCTGGAGGTGTATGTGTGGGTCACAGGAGTCACCATAGCTGTGGACTGTGGTGTAGTCCATGGTGCAGTCAGTTGAAAGACCCTTGCACAGTCTAGGTGGTGCCAGCTGGTCCATCAAAATGTAGGGCCTAAGAAATACCACAAACACCAATCTTAGGTTTTACAATAGTAATGTTTATAGGAGCAACTGGGGAGGTTGGTGATCTTGTGGCCGCTGGCTGCATGACTCCTGAGCCGTAATTTCTAATCTTGTGGCTAATTTATTAGTTTTACAAAGGCAGTCTGGTTCCCAGGTGAGGAGGGGTTTCTGTCGGAAAGAAACTGTTGTCATCTTTGTTTCAAAGTAAAAATATAAATGAAATTCCTCCCGAAGTTTATTTGGCCGTCTCCCAGGAATGAGCAAGGGTAGCTTAGAGGCTAAAAGCAAGATGAAGTTAGCTAGGTGAGATCTCTTTCACTGTCATAATTTCCTCACAGTTGTAATTTTTGCAAAGGCAGGTTTAATTTATTATAGAACTCACCATATTATGTGATGATTCTTTGTATATTTGCTATCAGACTTTGAGGATCTCAAGAGCAGATATCTTATTCAACTTTTCATGCCTTTCCACATTAGCATGATACCAGCAACAAAGTTTTAAAATGAATTACTAATGTTTGCTTATTTTTTCTTTTGGGCTTAAATTCATAAATTTTTAATGATTAAAGATGTGTTAGAAACATTTAACCACATCTGTAGCCCTGTTTCGTTGTGGAGCTACTTCTTTTTTGTATTCTACTGATATTGAGTTGAACAATCATGTAGGAGACCAGAATATGCCATCCCGAAATATGACTCCTTAGCATAAGGATAATTTTGAGCTGGTTATTGGAAGATACATAAGAAGCCCTAAACCTACAGAGTAGAGGTTACTCTTTTGTAAAGGGAAATTTACATTTATAAAGAAAATCTCCCTTGGCAAGGATGTCTTCCTCTCTGTACCAGGGGGGAATGGCTTTAAATTACTAGATATTCTTATCAACAGAGAAGGCACTGACTTAATCTGCATAACAAACCTTACCCTTGCTTTCCATGCTTTTCCTGGTCACCTCCACATTATTGGTCCTCCAAGTCTCGTTTTCTTTTTTTTCAGCAGAGGATGGTATTTAAGCCTGAACTGAGCCCCCATCTTTGAGATTAACTAATTTCTCTGAATATTTAGAATGTATATCTAAGCAATAAGTGTTAATAAGCTTCTGTTTGTTTTTCTCCTCTTAATCTTGTTACAGGAAGGACTAGCTAAGAACTCAGAAAAGGTAGACAAAAAAATTATTTTCTACCTTTGCAACAAACAGAAATTATTCAGCAGATTGGTTTTTATTTGGAGTACAATTTAAAAATACCAGCAAGAAAAAATGTGTGTGTGTGTGTGTCTCTGTGTGTGTGTGTGTGTATGCCTATATGTGTGTGCTCATGTGTATGGGGTGGAGGTGGACGAGGTAAGCTCACATAACCAACCGTTTAAGGGTCTAAGTTTCTTTTTAATCCGTAAGATAAATAAGTGTCAGAATAAAGCATCCTAGAACTAGAACATACTGAAGATTTCATGCCAAGATCCCTAGTCCCAGAAAGCTATTTAGAAATGATACTTTGAAGTAAATCAATGGAAAATTCCAGGAAATGAAAGACCTGCCCTTCAAAAAATCCAACATCAATCAGCACTACTGCTGGGTATTCTTTATTTTCCTCCTTACATATTGTACATACAAGTTCTAGGATATCTTTTTACAGGAAAAGGGTAAAAATTATTTAATTTCTGTAACTTGAGCCACTTACTCTCATGCTATCGCTTCTTAAATGTTTCTGTATTTGAATGAAAACACAGTAACTCCTCTGCCTGTCTTTAAAACAAAGGTTGTTATACACCTGGTCTGCAGGGGCAGAGGGAAGGTGTGGAATTTCATACTAAACATTCATCCATAATTTTCTCTTTGCTTCAGACCTTGATGAGGAGCCATGATGGCCTCTTGCTTTGCTTGGTTTTGAGGTCTTCATGCTAGCATGCAATTGTGTAAGAGCGATTTACCATGACTCACCTTCCTTTTTTTTTGCACAAAAAATAAACAGTTTTTCTATGATGCTCAATAGCACTCAAATGTGCCAGGGCAAAGATTTTCTTTTTTTTTTAAAAAAAAAAAAAAGGAAATAAAAACATATGGAAGGAAACTAAGAACTTTTGTCAAAATTATTCCACTGTGAAATTAGTTGCATTCCACAAGAAAATATAATCATGCCAAGGGTTTTTTCTTCAGTGACTCTCACATAAACTGCAGCAGAAAAAAAATCCGGTGTTCAGCTTCATAAGCTGTGAGTGCCATTGGCTACCTAAACCCATTCATATTTGATTATTTTCAGTCCACTGCAATTTCTATACAGCCCTGGTGGATATTTCCTTGGTTCATTAAATACAACATTCACATCAGTCTATGATTGTGTTGCCGCTGTCCTTGCTATAATTAACACAGCAACAGATTTTTAAAATACTACTTAAAATAACTGGTGTAGAATTCACATCTAAACAGAATACACATAAAAAAGATGATCCGACAGGGAGCTGCCAAATGTACTGTAAACTGGAAGAGTTTCAGGATCCTTTAAACACTCAGCAAGAAGCTAACTGAACCACATCTTTGCTGTCAGCAGAGCATGAAACTCTGAGATTTGTTTCAGTTTCCATTTAGTCTCTGCCAGTTAAAACTAAAGACTTCCACAGGGTAAATACATATTTCCATTTTTACTGGCATTGTCTACTTTCTCTTTGATAATTTTTATGTTTCCCTCTCAGGAATGCTTGAGCCCTTTATGAATGTGACATTTTACAAAGTCCTGTGGTCTAATAAACTTTCCCAGATTTCCTCATCGTCCTCATCTCCACAAAGCCTTTCTTATATGCACACAGTTGGGAGTTGCATTATGCAAAGAAAATCTAATAGACCCTGTTCTTTTTCCTATAAGAATATATCATGGAGAACACACACACACGCATACACTTACCCAGTACCTAAAGACAGAGAGAGCTAAATGCAAACAGTAAACTCTGCTCAAAATCCTCCATTGGATTCTTGTTCTTATCAAATCAAATATGATTTTCTCAGCTTGTCACTCAAAGACTTCTACAATATAAGCCTAGATTATCTTTCTAGGCTACAATTTACCAGTCTCCTGAGTGTATCTCCTGTTCCTAGTAAACTAGATTACTCATCGTTTCTGTGTTATATCGTGCTTTCCTATTGTCTGCTCCTGACCCCAGACAGGCAGAAAATCAAGGCCCTGGAGTGAACTAGTCTGGAATGTGGGATGTTACATGCCTGGTCAGGGGGAAAGGAGGGAGGGGAATAGACAAGAGGTGTCCCTTGTAATCTTATCAGTACGCAGCTGCTGGGGCACTAGGAAGTGATTCAAGTCAGAGCAACTCTCAAGGTTGCTGTTGAGAAAAGTCATGCAGGCTATCCAAATAAGGTGTCAATTTAATAAGTGCTACAAAAATGAGGATTCTTTCGTGAAGCCAGGCACACCAAGAGAGGACAGGACACATGCTTCAAACTGAACAGTGTGAGATGCAGAGTGAAGCTCTGTAAATAAGAGTAGAAATGAAAATTTTTCCTATTGTCACTGCTTCTTTAGGGTCTGGGGACAGAGAGTTAAGGATGTGAACAGAACCGAATGCCACCTGGGTTCTTAGAATGATACCATTCTTTCTGCATGGAACACATTTATCCTCTAGTTCAAATCATATCAATTCTTCCAGACCCGTTTCAAATACCACCTCTTCATGAAACCTTTTTCTGTCCCTCAAAAGAAGCCATGCTTCCCTCATCTGCACTCTGTCGGACATTGCTGGTACTTCGTGACAGCCTTTCTTACTAGATTGTGTATTACATTCTTACGTTGATTTGTCTTATACCTTTACTGTATTATATGTACCTTAAGTTACGGATTTACTCTTTTTCAATAACACCTGTAGCAACTACATACTGTGACACATAACTTAATAAATATTGTTAACATTACTTTAACTAACATCTGAGAAGAGAGAGAATATTTGCATGATTTATGGAAAAAGAAATGGGGTATCAGTATCCAAATATACCTTTGGATGCTCTCCCAGTTGGCCAGCATCATTGGCATTTCAATATGTTTTATGGAGATAACTAGATATATTCAGCTTACACTGAATATTTATTTATAATCCCTCATGAACCTAGTCAATCAGTCTGATAATTTATCATAATAAAACTATTTACTATAATCTCATGGCATGTGAGGGACCCAAAATAAATATTACCACAGAAATATACAAATGTCCTCTTTAATATTCTCTTCATTTGTTGCTGGTACAACCAGGAGACATCTCATAGCACCTAAAAGTTGGACACCAAAACCAAATTAGGTTATGTTTTGATTAATATTTAGTTTGCTTTCATACTTGACTTAACAATCTTCTGCCACTATTTTGTTCTTTGTTAAATATACCATGTTGGAAATATATATTTCTTATAAGCTCATAGTAAGATGTGTAAGAAAAATCTTACAGTATAAGGAATAAAATCCTTCTTAAATGTCTTCTGTATTAACATTTAGAAAAATTGATGTCAGATTTTCAACCAAGTATATTAGATATTATATAATGCATTTTTTGTTTAAATATTACTACTGGATTTACCTTATTTTTCCTACATATTTTCCTTTAATTTCTTGCTTAAAAAAAATTGGTAGCTTAATCTTATAAACTAGCCCCTTTATATATATTTAACAATGTAGGGTATAAATAATAGCGCATAAAATTAAAGTTACTTAATCTTATTTATACTTTAGTATCCTAAAGTCAAATATGTTGCATAGAAATATAGTACAATATTATTAAATGGAAAGGAAATGACCATTTTAGGTGGCTTTTCTTGAAAATAGAATGATTTCAAAACTAGCTGGGGGTTTTAGGAAAAATCTGTCTTATTTGTTCCTAACACTAAGACAAATCTCATTTGGTCCTAAAACTAAGACAAGCCATTTATTCATTTTTTCTCATTATTTAAAATTATAAATTCACAATTTATAATTGTAGAAATTTACGGTGTTCAATATGATGTTATGATTCATGAATATAATGTGGAATAATTAAACTAGTTAAATCATCCATTTCCTCAAATACTTAACATTTTTTGGTGGTGAGAGCAATTGACATTTACTCTCAGAAATTCTGAATTGTAGAATACTCCATTATCAACTATTACTATATCCCCCACACTGTGCAATAGATCTTAAAAAGAAAAACCCGTATTGATCATCATCTCCCCCATTGTCCCATCCCTCAACCTCTGTAACCACTTTCTACTCTTTACTTCTATATGTTCAATTCTTTTAAAAAACCATATATAATCGAGAACACACACTATTTGTGTTTCTGCACCTGTTTTTTTTTTTTTTTTCTTTCAGACAGTTTCCCTCTTGTTGCCCAGGCTGGAGTGCAATGGCAAGATCTCGGCTTACTGCCAATCTCTGCCTCCTGGGTTCAAGTGATTCTCCTGCCTTAGCCTCCTGAGTAGTTGGGACTACAGGCGCCTGCCACCATGCGAGGCTTATTTTTGTATTTTCAGTAGAGACGGGGTTTCACCATGTTGGCCAGGATGGTCTCCATCTCTTGACCTGGTAATCCTCCTGCCTACCAAAGTGCTGGGACTACAGGTGTGAGCCACCATGCCTGGGCAAAAATATTAATTCTTCAATCCACAAACATAGGATACCTGTCTATCTATCTGGCTCTTCTTCAACTTCTTTCATCAATGTTTTAAACTTTTCAGTATACACATCTTTTATTTCCTTGATTAAATTTATTCCTAAGTATTTTATTTTTTGTCACTAGTACAAAGGGGCTGATCTCTCACTTTCATTTTCAGATAGTTTGATGTCAGCATGCAAAAATTTGACTAGTTTTTACATGTTGATTTTTGTATCTTACCACTTTCATGTATTTGTTTATTAACTCCAACAGGTTTTTATTTTTATTTTTTGGTTGAGTCTGTAAGGTTTAAGAAACTTTTTGAAGACAAATCTGACTCAATGATTAAAAGATGATTAACAAGAAAAAAAAAAAAGATTATGTCATCAGCAAACAGTCATAATTTTACTTCTTACTTTCCTAATTATATGTATTTTATTTCCTTCTCTTGTCTAATTGCTCTGGTGAGGACTTCCAATACTATGTTGAACATAAGTGTCAAGAGTGGGCATCCCTGTCTTTTCCAGATCTTAGAGACAAGACTTTCAATTTTTCCCCATTAAGTATGATGTTAGCTGTGGGCTTCTCATGCATGGCCTTTATCGTGTTGCGGTGCATTCCTTTTATACCTAATTTGATGAGTGTTTTTATCATTAAAAAAGTTGAATTTTATCAGTGTGGATAGAGCTGGACACCATTATTCTAAACTAACACAGGACCAGAAAACCAAATACCATGTGTTCTCACTTTCTAAGTGGGAACTAAAAAATTAGAACACATGGGCACAGATAGAGAACCAGCAAACACTGGAGCCTATTTGAGGTTGGGGGGTTAGCAAGAAGAGAGGATTTTAAAAATATTTAAAAATTTAAAAATACCTATAAGGTACTATACTTATCACTCTGTGTGACTAAATTACATGTACACTGAACTGCAACACGCAGTTTACCTGTATAACAACCTGCACATGTACTCCTAAGCCTAAAAGTTAAAAAAAATATTACTTTCACTGATGTATTGTTTTACTAGTTTCCATGCTATTTATTTCTGCTCTGATCTGTATTAATCATGTTAATTTTGAGCTTTGTTTGTTCTTCTCTTTCTAGTTTCTTGAGGTATAAATTTGGTCATTTGTTTGAGATCTTTCAGTTTTATTTTGTTTTATTTTTATCTAGACCTTTATTGCTATAAACTTTTCTCTTAGAACTCCTTTTTCTGTATCTCATAAATTTGGTATGTTTTGTTTCCATTTTTGTTTCTCTCAAGATAGTTTAAATGTTTCCTTTTAATTTCTTTATTGACTCATTGATTGTTCTGGAGCATTTTGTTTAATTTTCGTGTATTTATAGTTTTTTCAAAATTCCTCTTACTGATTTTTAGCTTTAGGCTATTGTGATTGGAAATGATACTTGATATAATTTAAGTATGCTCGAATTTGTTGAGGCTGTTTTGTGCCCTCACATGTGATCTGTCGTTGTTGTTGTTGTTGTTGTTTCTTGGCTGCTTTTCCCTTTAGAAATAGTTTTGTGTAACCAACACCTGTACCACCATTGCATTTGGGAAGTCAATAACTTGTTTTCGATTTAATAGGCTCAGAAGTGGAAAGAGCTTGGCCTTGATAAAACTTTGGACTTTTGACTGAGTTAATATTGGAATAAGTAAGGCCTTGGGAGATTATTGAAAAGGGATGATTGTATTTTGCAATGTGAGAAGGACATGAGATTTGGGAAGCCAGGGTGGGTCATAATTATATGGTTTGGATGCATGTTCCCTCCAAATCTCATGTTGAAATATGATTCCCAATGTTGGAGGTGGGATCTAGTGGAAGGTGGCTAGATCATGGGGGTGGATCCCTCATGAATAGCTTAGTATCCTCCCCTTGGTAATAACTAAGTTCTCCCTCAAGATCTGGTTCTTTTTACAGAGTCTGAGACTTCCTCCTTCTCTCTCTTGCCATGTGACATGCTTGCTCCCCATTGCTTTCTGCCATGAGTGTAAGTTTCCTGAGCTTCAGCAGAAGTAAGTGCTATCACCATGCTTCATGTACAGCCTGCAGAACTATAGGCCAAAATAAAATCTCTTTTCTTTATAAATTACCTAGTCATTATAACAATGCAAAAAATGTGGCCTAACTCAGGGACATTGTGGCTTAGGGATGAAAAGAAGAACATTCCACTAAGCACCATGATACATGATGGTTGACAGTGCTGTCCACATGGTTTACCAACTCTCATCATTTACTCAGTTATTCCCAATGGGCTTCCCAGGTAGTAAAGAGGTATAGGGTAAGGGTGACCTCTTCCAGCACCCTGGATTCTGTCAAGGGACTGAGGGCCAGAAAAGCCACCCCCTCCTTCAGGTAGCATATACCAGAAGCCACAGGTTTGGCTCCTCTTAGAGAGGCCTTGATAGCCATGCCAAGTTTGCAGGATGCTGTTTTATTACCCAAAACATAATGAGCAATTGGGTATGGAGATCCACAGATTTAGGGTCTGTGAAAGTCTCTGTTTTCAAGAGATCCCTGTGGGAGCCAGGCATTGGTTGTTTTAATGACATATAGCATAAAGCCAAGAGAAGCAATATCTTGCATAACAACCTCTGGGAAACCAGTGGCAGTTACCGGTGGTCCAGGGACTCCTGGAAGGGTTACAACAGGTTTTCTTTTCTTTTTTGAGATGGATTTTTGCTCTGTTGCTCAGGCTGGAGTGCAGTGGCATGATCTCGGCTCACTGAAGCCTCTGCCTCTCAGGTTCAAGGGATTCTCCTGCCTCAGTGTCCTAATAGCTGGGATTACAGATGCATTACACCACACCTGGCTAATTTTTGTATTTTTAGTAGAGATGGGGTTTCACCATGTTGGGTGGTAGTGGTGGTGATGTTGGTGTTGGTGGTGGTGGTGGTGGTGATGGTGGTGTTGGTGTTGGTGTTGGTGGTGGTGGTGTTGGTGTTGGTGTTGGTAGTGGTGGTGTTGATGTTCGTGTTGGTGTTGGTGGTGTTGGTAGTGTTGGTGTTGGTGGTATTGGTGTTGGTGTTGGTAGTGGTGGTGGTGTTGATGTTGGTGTTGGTGGTGTTGGTGGTAGTGGTGTTGTTGGTGGTGGTGTTGGTATTGGTGTTGGAGTTGGTGGTGTTGGTGTTGGAGTTGGTGGTGTTGGTTTTGGTGTTGGTGGTGTTGCTGTTGGTGGTGGTGATAGTGGTGTTGTTGGTGGTGGTGGTGTTGGTAGTGGTGGTGGTTGTGTTGATGTTGGTGTTGGTGGTGGTGGTTGTGGTGATATTGATGTTGGTGATGGTATTGGTGCTGGTGGTGTTGGTGGTGTTGGTGTTGATGGTAGTGGTGTTGGTGTTGGTAGTGGTGTTGGTAGTGGTGGTGGTGGTGGTGTTGATGTTGATGTTTGTGTTGGTGGTAGTGGTGGTGGTGGTGGTGATGGTGGTTTACTTGTTGCCCATCCAAAGCAGTAGTCCCATTTTTGTTGTTTTCCTCTTTTCTTTTAAAGATTTTTCACCACTTGGAAATGAGGGTCTGAGTATCTGTGGCTGATAAGAGAAACAGAGGAAAAAGGAAACGGGCCCATGGCCAAGCAACCTGCTTCTTGGGAAAACCCTGTATGGCAAGATGATCTTCAGATCAGCTTGTATTTCTAGATGGCTATAAATTTTTTTTCTTGCTTGCTTGTCTCTCTTTGGATATTTACCTAACAAGCACCTGGTGGTATCAAATAGCCTTCTTTGTTATTTTTTATTTTTATTTTTTTTGAAATGGAGTCCCCCTCTGTCGCCAGGCTGGAGTTCAGTGGCACAATATTGGCTCACTGCAACCTCTGCCTCCCAGGTTCAAGTGATTCTCCTGCCTCAGCCTCCTGAGTAGCTAGGATTATAGGCATGTGCCACCACACCTGGCCAATTTTTGTATTTTTAGTAGAGATGGGGTTTCATCATATAGGTTAGGTTGGTCTCAAACTCCTGACCTTGTGATCCTCCTGCCTTAGCCTTCAAAAGTGCTGGGATTATAGGCGTGAGCCACCGTGCCTGGCCAACCTTCTGTTTTGATCTTACAGATTTTTACCAGAAAAAAAATTGGGGTTAACCTTCATGTGTACCAGCCACATAGGCAGCCACTTCCATTTCCAGGGTGTACAAACCAATCTCTGACGGGCCCAGGGAACAAGGACTGGTAGCAGCAAGGAATGCATAACAAAGGAGGCACTTGCCTTAGCAGCACTTAGTCTTACTAGGCGCCATGAGGATTCAGGTGAAGTTATCCCTGACCCACATTAGGGTTAGGCAGTTTTATCCTTTTACTCAGCTCGTCTTCACCAACTCAGTGAAGCCCAGTGTCATGTCACACTTTCCAACTATTACCAAGGGATCATTGCTGCTTCCCTGGACCCCGGTGGTCCCTGTCTATAACCTGTGAAATGGAGGTAGAGCTCCACCATCCTGGCCACTCACTCTAGCAAGACACTAGGTCTTCACCATTTATAGCCAATACAGTACTGACCACTACAGAAACCGCAGGGCACTGGAACAGTGTACCTACCTCAAGGGGCAACACACATTCAAATAGTGGCCTGCTGCATAGGGTCCCTTGAGATCCCAAGAAAAGCTGATGATGTCACAAAGGGAAACACACCTGCTTATACTGGGAGTTGCTCTCTGACAGCTTCAGAAGAACCTAATGGCTCATAGAGCTGCCTACAACCACCACAATTTCAAACAAATCCCCAAGGCAACAGCTGAGAGCAGAAATAGGCAGCAGTGCAAAATATCCTGATTGAATACTGGCAAGCAGTAGTGCCATCAGATACCAACTGGACCATCTGATATGGAAAATAAGTCACCCATTCCCAGTGGGTAGACAATGATATTGTATCCAAGCTTTCACTATAATCATACCTTCTAAACCAATGGTTTTGAACAAAACCCTTTGAGTTTCTCTATCAGCTTAGCTGATAGCTATTGTTTTCAGTAACAATTGTTACAGGGCCAGCTGTAACAATTCCAGGCAGGCAGAGCTTGTTTTGAGTTCTTTAGTTAACTGGGATGCTGCCTGCACTGTAATGTTGGATGGGGCTGCTGCTATCTGGTAAGATCATTACCAGATGTCCAGACAGAAGGGTATCACCCAGGGATTCACTTGCATGAGATGAGTCTCCTTTGGGTGGCTTCACAGTCAGGGGTCAGATTGCAGATGTGGCTTCAGTGACACAACCACCATATAATAGTTTAAGAGATTTTAGTACTTACAGACCCTGGAGGGTATCTGCATGTCAGGAAACCATATCCACATAGAAGTTAGGGGCCTCTGGCAGAGAGAAAGAGAAGGGACCCATGTGTCAATGCCTTTATTGGGTCTAGGGCAGTATCCAGTTTTCCTGTAGGAAGCTGTAACTGGTTTTAAAGCAAGCAGTCTTTATTTCCAGGAGGTCATGCTATGACTGGAAAGGAGACACTAATAATTCACAGGCAAACGTCTGAATGGTCTATTCAAAATAAGTGGCAGAAAAGCTGGGAGCCCAGACTGCTGCATGGGAGAGATGCCTCTAAGTTTTTATCTCTAGTCACTGGCTGAAACCATTTAGGTGAGTATAGTATAGAAAACTGTGCCAAGGGTGACTGGACCCTGTTTGCTGGTAACAAAAAGTTAAACTTACATTCAAAAATGGATGCCAAGCCAACAGATAGTTATAAGCACTCTCCACTCTCCACCCCACCCACACACATATTTTATGTTTTTGATGTCAAAATTTACATCATTTTATAATGTATATCTCTTGGCAATTTATCTTAGCTATAATTTTTATTAATAGTTTTATTAATTCTCATACTAGGGATAAAATTTTTACATATCATCATTACAGAACTATGGTATTTTGAATATGACTCTGCTCTACATATACCATTGAGTTTTGTGATTTACTATGCTTCATGTTATTAATTAGCAGCCTTTTGCTTCAGTTTAAAGAATTCCCTTTAGCAAATCCCATAAGGCAAGCATAGTGATGATGAACCCTCTAAGCTTGGGTGTTTGTGTAAGAAAATGTTTATTTTTGTCTCAACATTGAAACATAGTTTTACTGGATAAAGTATTTTTGGTTAGCAATTTTTTTTCCCCAATTCAACACTTCGAATATATCATTCCACTCTCTCCTGTGTGGGTATCGCTCCAGCGTAGAGGCCCCCTGAATGCGCCTCTGCCATAATGTGAGTTTGAGCCCAGAAACGTCTCCCCCCTCTCCTGGAGGCAGTTGAGCTATGGGAAAGCAGGAACTGAAGGATGAATGATTTTGTAGAAGGTTATTTTAGACTCCTTGGCACTGACACAATGGCTCAGTGAAGGCTGTGTGGTTTTACTAAGGCATTGTGTCTTATCTTGGTTCCTGTACTGGGCTAGTTTTGTGACTCTGTTTACCGATACTGCTTGAACCCTGTGATTATTCATGTGATTCTTGAAGATTGTTGTTTCTAGGATTTATGGTGGGTTTAACCTGCAAAGAATGTTACTCTGTTAAATATAAAACCCTTACACAATAGATAAAGGAAGATCAACTGTAGTTTTGTATCAATTGTGGTTACTTTATAGCCCTTAGTTATATGCTTTTTTCCTAACTAACATTTTATCTTTTGTAACTTTCTGTTCCCTTTATTGTTTAAGCTGAAATAACATAGATTGACATCAGCTATTGAAAGCTGACAGTATACATTGGGATCCTATGCACAAATAAAATTGCTGTTTGGGCATTGCTGCTTAGGCATTGCTTATTCAGACCTCCAGACCCCGGTTCTCTGTCGTCTTTGTTTTCTGCGCACTCTCTCTTCCAGGTATTGGGACCCTTTCGCTGGCCGAGAGCTCCCCAGCAGACTTGCCATCCCTGACACTCCTGATCTTCAAGATTTCTGCTGAGAAATCCACTGATCCATTGATAGTCATATTGACACTTTTATATTTGATGTGTCTCTTATATCTTGCTCCCTCAAATTTTATGTGTATTTACTTTTTGGTAGTTTATTATGTGTTTTAATGTACTCAATTTAAGACTAATTTAATTGGTGCTCTATATGCTTCCTGTACCTGGGTGTTGGCATCTATCCCCATATTAGGGAAGTCTTTATTTAAATATGGTTTGTGGCCTTTTTCTCTTTCTTCTTCTCCTTATGCAAAGAGTTTGGTCTCTTTATTGTCCCATAATTCCTGTAGACTTTCTTCATTCCTTTTCATTCTTTTGTCAGTTTGCTCTTCTAAATGAATAATTTCAAATGCTCTGTCTTCTAGCTCACTGATTTTCTTTTGCTTATTTGAATCTGCTATTGAAGTTTTCTTTTAATATTTTTTTGTTCAATCTTTGCGAATTTCTGTCTGGTTCTTTTTTAGTTTTTCTAGTTCTTTGTCAATCTTATTGCTGTTTTCATGAATTGTTTTCTAAATTTAGTTAAATCTTCTCTTCATATATTCTTGTAGTTCACTGAACTTCTTTATGAGTATTGTTCTGAATTCTTTGTCAATCATTTCATTTTGTTGCAGTCTAATATTTAATTAAATTAAGTGCTTGATTGATTTAGAGATGGAGTCTTGCTCTGTCGCTCAGGCAGCAAGCAGTGCAGTGGTGCAATCTCAAAACACTGCAACCCCTGCCTCCCAGATTCAAGTAATTATCCTGCCTCAGTCTCCAAAGTAGCTGGGACTATGGGCTCCTACCACCATATTTGCTAATGTTTGTATTTTTGGTAGAGACAGGGTTTGACCATGTTGACCTGGCTGGTCTCCATCTCACAACTTCAAGTGATCTATCTGCCTTACCCTCCCAAAGTGCAGGGATTATAGGCGTGAGCCACCGTGCCCAGCCATTATTGAAGTTCTCTTAGTTTCTTTTGAAGGTGTCACGATTACATGATTCTTGGAAATTTTTGCATTCTTGTGTTGTTGTCTGTGCATTTGAGGAGATTGCCTCCCCTTCTGGCCCTTAAAGATGTTCTTTGGCAAGAATAGACTTTCACTATTTAATCTAGTCTCTGATTCTGGAAGGGCCAGCTGTAACAATTCCAGGCAGACAGAGCTTGTTTTGAGTTCTTTAGTTAACTGGGATGCTGCCTGCACTCTAATATTGGATGGGGCTGCTGCTATCTGGTAAGATCATTACCTGGGCTCTGCTATGAGGCAAAGCTACTGTCTGGGTACTACAGTGGCTTTTGGTCAGGAAAGTTACAAGATATATTTCCTGGACAGGCAATTCAGTTATTTGGGATCTACATTTGAGTGGGTCTGTAGGTTGGGCTTCAAGGTTAGGTGACAGTGCTACTCAGGACAGGCAGGACCAGAGGCTATGTTCCTTACAAATGAGTGACTAAGGATTGCCTCTCTGTTGGGGTGGAGCCCTGGGGCAGGCTTGTGTATGAGCTGAGTAGCTGACCACTCCCAGGTCAAGCCCATCTAGCTCCTTTGCTTTTCTTAAATCTATGAAAGTGAGAGTCTCCCTGCTTGGGAAATGTCATTGTGCAGATTTTTTTCTTTCTTTCTTTTTTTTTTTTTGGCTAAGTGGAGCTCTGCTTAACTTCCTAGTTCAAGCAGAACTAGTCTCTGTGTTTCTCTAAAATACATGAAAATGGGAGTCTCCCTGCCTGTGTAAGACCATTGGGTGAAATTGCAGCAGAGTGGAATTGATGCTTGATTTGCAAGGTCAAGCCAGTCTAGCCCCTTCACTTCTCTGAAATCCACTGAGATAGGAGTCTTTTTGCCTAGGCAGAGTTCCTGGGTGGTTTTTATGGTTAGATGGAGCTGCTGCTTGACTTTCTGTATCAAGACAGTCTAGTCCCTTTGCTTCTCTAAAATGGGAGGAGGCAAGTAAGCATCTCCCTGACTGGGTGGGACCGTTGGAGTAGGCTCTGAGGCAGGCAAGGAGAATAACAGTCTTGAAACTGAAACTTGCACTGGCTTGAACTTCTCACCATGCTTCTTTGGAAGCTTTGCGACTGGACTATAAGGTTGACTGATGTCTTTGATCAGGCTCTATAGCTGGCAACAGCACAGAGGCATTACCAAGATCAGTGTGCTGCTTACTATGACTTCTGCCTCCTTTGCTTCTACCTGACCCCAGGCATTCTAGCCATGCCATTTTCCCCAGTGTACCCTGTGAGACTAGTGTGGGCTTGTAGAAAACAACTCAGAATGCTTGGAAAGCTGGATGACTACCTCTATTTCTCTTTTCCTCCTGTAAAAACTGCGAGCCCAGGGAAATCCTCTCCCTCTGGTATCGTGCTAACTTGGGGGGAGGAAAAAGGGCAGCAGTGTCAGAGTTAGACCATTCTTCTTATCCTTCTAATTTGGATTTCATTCAGTTCTATGGACCACATAGGTGTCAAAGACTTGTTTCCAAGTTTTGAGGTTTCCAAAAGGATGCTGTAATCTGTGGATAGTTGTTAGCTGAACTTACTGTGATGGGGAAGTGAAGCCTGAGACTTCACCATCTTGCTTATGTCTCCTGCCTTTTGTTCATTTTTATCTCTTACTTTCTACTCTAAATGCTAAAGTAAATAAAATTCTTACCTGTCCACATGCCTCACTTTTAAAATTCTATCATAAAGTATAAAGATGAGAAATCTTGGCTTTCAAATACCTTCTAATATTTACAGAGCTGAAAGATTGTAAAAAATTTAGAGTGGTCATATTCATTAAGAATTTCACTCTCCAAGGCTACAGGAATGCATCAAGAAAATAAACCATAAATATGATACATTGTTGATTATTCAGCACTCAAAAAACTTTCTTTGAAGACTATAAAAATATATAGTTCTTCTATTAAAATAAAATAAACAGAATTTGAAGCTGATGAACAGCAAAATCAACATCAATGTAATGAAACTTTGTCATAATATTTCTCTTCTGGTTCCACTACTCTTAGTAGTTATATATATATAATTATATGTATATATAAAATGTTTATTATATATATAAATAATGTATAATTATATATATTATATATTTTATATATTATATATATTAATACTGTATAATTATATATATTATATATTTTATATATTATATATATTTGCTTTTTTGTATATTTTATTTATATGTTGTATTTCCAATGAGATTGTCCTAAAAATTAATATTTTAACTAAAAACAAGTATTAAAAGACTTGTACCAAATGTGAAGTTTTACCAACACAAAGTCCACTTTCTTTTGTATAATGTATGTAAACAAACTCTCTATTCTGCTTTTTATGAACTCATTATTTAAATAGGTGGAAATGAGCAAATGTTATTGCTGATTCAAAAGAAGGCAAAGGCACTTGCTGTGTGGGCAGAAAATGTTGAAGCTATTTGTGAAGAAAAGAATATGTCACCTAAATTAATGTGGGAGACTCGCCTCATAAGTCATCTACACCACTCTGCTCTACCACACTGCAGGAAAGAGTAGAGGCCAATATTCTACTCATTTAGAATATACAGGGCCTATTTATCCTCTACGGGACTCATACTCTTCATGTAGTCAGGGTACAAGAAGACTCAGGTTAAAAACTTCTATAAGAAATCAATTATTCAAGATACTGTATCAGCCATTAAGCTTGAACAAATATTTCAAAATGTTGCTTGCTGTCCTCTGTTAGTGAATGCCACAACCAAATACATATAAATCTACAGACTCAAATTTTAGCACTGTTAAAGAGGCTCCTACTTCCACTCCATAAAGTGTTTCCTTCCTCATATGTTTATTTAATCCTGGTTTCTTTTCTTTTTTTTTTTTCCAAAATCCTTTTAAAAGGTACATAACATTTCTCTGATCAATTAGGTTTAATAACTAAAATTTTCTATGTAGAAGGAGTGCTATATTAAGCATGGTGGCCATGCTCACAAAAGAAAATAGTGAGGGCAGGAAGTGAAGAATATCAGACGTAAGGAGGCACTGACAGTGTCTAGCGCAAACTTCAAGTGGTCAACATTTGGTTTCTGATTCTCTTTTTGTGAAAGGTAATAAAATACCATATGTACTTATGATAATGTTTGTAGAGCTATTTCTGAAGATTTAGATTAATAATTGCTACTTATAGAAATTATGATTGGTCATAACAATTAAATGAATATTGAAAAAATGGACTCTTCCTATCCTTGTGGGCCAGTTTCCAACAGTATGCATATTCTTGGTACTGTTTTTTTCCCATAGTTGCATAGAGTTATACTTTGGTTTTCTTGTTCAGGAAATCAGCTCATTCAGTGTACCCACATGGTGCCCTAGATTCTATTGAAAATTCAATGAATTATGTTGGTGAATGACAGTGGACCACTTGATGCCCTCATTTTCTTCTAGATTATTTGGTTTGAGTTCATTTTGATTGCTGAATATTAAGTCTCTATATCTGCTTAGAATGGATGAGAATTATAGGAGCTGAGAATATGGTGAGAAGAGTCGAGAAGCTAAGTCAAAACTCACAGCTGGTGTGATGAGATTTGACCACCTGGGATGCCCATTTTCTAATGCTCCACAGAGATCTATGTACATTTGACCTTTTCTGCCTGTCTTTGTTTCAAAATCAAATTACTTCTTTAACAACTTTCTTTCAGATTATTTTTTTTAAAATACTCACCAAGCACCAATTATCTATGAAGTACTGTGATAGGTTTTTAAAATTAAAAAATATTAAAAGAATGTAATTCATGTTTTCAAGGAGTTTAGGATCCTTGGGAAAACCACCATTAAATCTGTACACCTAAATAAAAATTACTGTAACTGGTGAAATGTTATATGTGCAATAGTAAAGATAAATGTGTCTAAGGAGGTTTGGGACAGAAGGGTTAAATAGCAAGAGAAACAAGTAATACTTTCTAAAGGAAGTGACATTGGAGGAGAGCCTTAAAAATTGTGATTGTACCCTCTTCTTAGTATATATGTAAAGGAATAGATATTGGTATGCCAAAGCAATACGTGCACTCCCATTATTCGTAATAGCCAAGGTATGGAAGCAACCCAATAATCCATCAACAGATTAATGGACAAAGAAAAATATATATATATATATATATATATATATAAATACACAAAATAAAACACTATACTCCTTTTGTTTTTTTTTTTTTAAAGGAAATTCTGTCATTTACAACAACACAGATGAAATTGGAAAGCATTATGCTAAGTAAAATAAGCCAGGTACATAAAGACAAATATTACACCATCTCACTTACATTGGAGTCTAAGAAAGTCAACCTTCTAGAAACAAGGTAAAAAGGTGGTTACCATAGGTTGGGGAGGGATGAGTATAGGGGAGATGTTGATCAACAAGTACAAAGTTTTAGTTAAACTGGAGGAATAAGTTTTAGTGATCTATTGAACTCTGTGGTGATCACAGTTAATAATAATGTGTATTTCAAAATTGCTACAAGAGTAGATTTTTCATCTTTTCACCACAAACCAAAAAAATGGTGAAATGATGGATATGTTAATTAGCTTGATTTAATCTTTCTGAAATTGACATCAAAATATCACATTGTAGCTTTCAAATATACATAATTGCCATTTGTCAATTAAAATATAATTTTTAAAATTGTGATTACAAAATATAATGTGAATTTGACAGGTGAGATCTAGAGATCACTGCCTTTGCCTCACCAACTAAAGGTACAATAATAAAGGTCACAGTTTATCCTTACCTCCCATGAACTTTCAGTTGATACATGTTTCCATTCCATGTATTGCTAGCAGGTTGATTAGAGTTTTTGTCGCCATGAGTCCATCATCCTTGCTCTTCTTTCATTTCTTTGTGACAAAAAACTCATTTCCATAAACATATTTCTCATGTCTCTTTTCCTATCATTTTGTCATATTTTAGTCTCTTCCTTGACTGTAAGTTCTCTAAATTCAGTGAAATGGTGCTCTCCAAAGCAAAACGACAAAGGTATCAGACCTGGAGCAAATCAAAGTTGGTTTCCCTTTTCCTCTAAGATTTAAAAACAAAACAAAACAAAACCTTGTGGGGTGCAATGGCTCATGCCTGTAATCCAAACACTTTCAGAGGCTGAGGCAGGTGGATCACCAGTTCGAGACCAACCTGGCCAATAAAGTGAAACCCCGTCTCTACTAAAAATACAAAAATTAGCCCGGTGTGGTGGTGTGCACCTGTAAGTTCTCTAAATTCAGTGAAATGGTGCTCTCCAAAGCAAAACGACAAAGGTATCAGACCTGGAGCAAATCAAAGTTGGTTTCCCTTTTCCTCTAAGATTTAAAAACAAAATAAAACAAAACCTTGTGGGGTGCAATGGCTCATGCCTGTAATCCAAACACTTTCAGAGGCTGAGGCAGGTGGATCACCAGTTCGAGACCAACCTGGCCAATAAAGTGAAACCCCATCTCTACTAAAAATACAAAAATTAGCCCAGTGTGGTGGTGTGCACCTGTAGTCCCAGCTACTTGGGAGTCTGAGGCAGGAGAATTGCTTGAACCTGGGAGGCAGAGGCGGCAGTCTGTTGAAATCATTCCAATGCACTCCAGCCTGAGACTCCATCTCAAAACAAAACAAAATATCCATGAGATAAATCAACAAAACCTCACAAAACCACCTGAAATGACTTGCAGTGTAGTTCCTCTTTCTTCAGACTGCTGAGGGAACACCATCATGGAGGAAAGAGCAGGAACTCTGAATACTGGTTGTCTCTCCCACCATTTGTCCCTTATGTTTGCATGGTTTTTGTTTTGTTGTTTGTTTTTATTGCATTTTAGGTTTTGGGGTACATGTGAAGGACATGCAAGATTGTTGCATAGGTACTCACACAGCAGTGTGAGTTGCTGCCTTCCTCCCCCATCACCTATATCTGGCATTTCTCCCCATGCTCTCTCTCCCCAATTCCCCACCCCCTGCTGTCCCTCCCCTATTTCCCCCTGACAGATCCCAGTGGGTGATGCTCTCCTCCCTGTGTCCATGTGTTCTCATTATTCAACACCCACCTATGAGTGAGAACATGCATTGTTTGATTTTCTCTTCTTGTGTCAGTTTGCTGAGAATGATGGTTTCCAGGTTCATTCATGTCCCTACAAAGGACACGAACTCATCATTTTTGATGGCTGCATAATATTCCATGGTGTATATGTGCCACATTTTCCCTGTCCAGTCTATCATCGATGGGCATTTGGGTTGGTTCCAGGTCTTTGCTATTGTAAACAGTACTGCAATGAACATTCTTGTGCATATGTCCTTATAGTAGAACGATTTATAATCCTTTGGATATATACCCAGTAATGGGATTGCTGGCCAAACCTTTGGCATCACCTGTATTCAAGTTACATCCATGCACTTGTCAATGTCCTCCCTTCAGGTAGAATAGAGAAGGCTAATTTTGTTGTCATGTGGGAACAAAGATGTTTAGAAGTGGAGGTGTAGAATAGACAAGAAAGCGCGGGAGTTTATGGAGAGTTTTCAGCAACAGGAAGCAGAAGGAATCAAGCAGAGCACAAATGTGGCAATCTGGGAGATAATTGCCTCTATATGTTCAGCATACATTCATCACCCTCTCCCTCTCAGGTCCCTCACTCTTCAAGAACCACACCCTAGAAATTGACACTGTATCACTTTCATTAGTTATATTTTCATTTGTCGAATTCTTCTCAGGATGGTAGAATGACGACTATCCTCTGGAAAAGTATATTCCATCTTCAGTAGTTTATTGAAAAGCTGATGATAATTTATTCTTATCGACCTCTTCCGGAAAGTCATAGAAGGAACAGCCCATCACCCAGTAGAAAGGCATTTTTTTCTGTGATTTTAAATGTATGAAAAGAAAAAAATAATCTATTGCAGCATTAACTATAAGCTGCACAGACAATAAATTGTTTTAAAGATTGATTAAGCTCCCAAGTGTTGCTGTGATTATTAACCAATGACATCAAAAACCTACTACTCTACTTTACATGTCAGAAACAGAGCAATACTGAAACATCAACTGGCGCAACTACATATGGTTATAATTTGTTCAGGTAATCTTAGAAATCTCATGAAAATGGAAGACAAAGCAGGTATTAGATAGTACAGAAATCTAGGCATGCCCATTTTAATTGTTCCTGTACCAGCAGAGATGAATTTCAAATTGTAACATTTTAGGAGAGACTTTGGTTCATTGTGCGTCCAGTTTTAAAAGACAGTTTTCTTACGTGGAAACCTGCCTGATATTGCTGTAATTTTTTTTCTCTCTTCTACGTAACTTTGGAAAAAAAACCCACTTAATTTTACCCCTTTTCACATCCTTTATTCTTCTGTCTGCTAGAATAAATTTGAACTGAATATTTAATCTACCCACTTTAGCAAGCATTTTCAATCATCAAAAAGCTGATGTGACGGTAGCTGAATGTGATATGAAAAACAGAATAAATCAGTAGAATTACCTAAAATGTATGTCATTCCAAAGCAAAGAGGTCAGTTCTGATCTTTTTATACTTTTTCATATTGCCTAATTCAGTACATGGAGTATAACAGGTTTTCAGAATTTCTGGGTAAAATTGGATAAAGATGATCATTCTTGTGTTATACAGATACAGTAAATTATATTTGTCACCCACTTCTTGCAACATAGTCTCTAGGAAAGCAATGGGCCATCCAGCCTCTTAGAATTAAGGCTTGAAAAGTAGATTTGCTAAGGTAAATGTCAATAAGGTCAGTTACAGGATCAAAGCATTTTAGAGTGTGAGACCTGGCCAGCAGTTTAAGTGAAATTGTCTCTTCAAAGTGGAACAAAGCATAGCAGAAAAAACGCTAGAGTGAGTGTTGGCTAACAGAATTCTGTCTTATGTCACACAGTGTCACATAATTGTTTGTACACTGGATAAACCTCTTAAACATGCTAGATCTCAATTTACTCATCTATAAAGTAAAACAAATTGAACCCAGAAATCTTCTATGTATGTCAAGGTGAATTTATTTTTTACTAGACTATTACTTTTATTTTGTAAACCAACCTACATGAGATATATAACAGAAGTCTTTAAAATAAACATTTAATAATTAATATTATTAATTGAAACAAAATCATGGTGAAAATGGGTCATCACATTTGACTCCTTGACTAGGGCGTTGGACTTTCTTCATCATTTTTTTCCTCTGCTTTGCGTGCTGTTAGAATACGTGTGTATGTGCATGCCTGTGTGTTGTCCCTCTTTGGCTGACAGGTGTGCTTGGCTTCTTGTATTTCTTCACAAGATCCACTGTGTTTGGTTGCACCACCACTTTCATGATTTCTTAGTGATAATTTCTTCTAATCTTCCAATATTTTCTTTCCAGAGCTTGACTTCCCCAGTAAGCTCCCACATGAATCTGTAGTGTAATTTATTTCACAAATTCCAAAAATTCCCTTTCTCCATGGCTCTGTTCTCTTTACTGAAAACTGAAGGATACAATGGCATTAGGTAAAATGTTAACCAGCAATTACAGTCTCTAACTTTTTTGCATTACCTTTAGTCTCTACCTTCAATCTCTTTATTGCTATTTGACTTTGAACTTCCCTGATACACTAAATAAACACAGAATAAATGCAGGATGACTTCAGATCTATATACCTATTCTTTGCCAGGCAGAACACAAAGTCTTGACAACTGCTTCCTGCTGGAAAGAGTTCTTTGTCCATTCTACAAAGAAGAAAATAGTATTAGGGGAGACGTAGAAATGTTTCTTGGCCGATCTCATTCTAAGACCATTTCTAAAACTGTCCCTAAGGAGAGGAAAGAGGCAGAAAAAAAATGGCTATGAAGTGCAACTCCAGCAATTGTCCTTGAGATAGCTACTCGTTTTTAAATTGATCCTTTCTTTTCTAAGAAAAATTAAGATGAAATGCAGACAATAATAAAAAACTAAAAGTAAGCATGAAGGGAATATTTTGCTACTGAAAATCAGTATAAGTATGTGTAAAACACATTTAAGAATAAAACCAAATCCACATTTTGATTCAAAACAGATTTCCAATTGTTGCATGACACAGAAGACATAATCACTGCTAAATGTAAGGGATGATATGACTGTTCACTACTTTGAAAGACACTCTTTGACCTCTGTGTCCTATTGTTTTTTTAGCCCATTTCTAAATGGCAATGCCCTATCAAATGCTCAGATGCAAAATCTAGAGTTCAAATAATTGTCAGCACTCATCTGAACTCTTTTTCTTCCATCTTACATTTCTAAATCACATTTATTTCATAATGCTAAACCCAAGCCAGATGAAATCCCTTGACAAAGGAATCAAACAAGTCCAAACTGATCTCTTAAGTGGATCAATAGAAACTTAACTGAAATGGATTGGGGATTTTATCAAACTTGATGTAGTAGAACACTAAAAAGATCACTTCCAATTCACACATATAGAACTAAATTTTCAGCACAAATTGATCTGATTACTAAGGATGAATGGTCACCTTTAATAATGGATTAAGGTGGAAAAGAATTCTTTTTTTATACAAAAAAAATGCTTTTTTAAAAAAACTCTTGGAGGTTGCTTTAACTTCTTATACTGAATTTTATTTGATTCTTACATGGTTTGACTTACAGATTTGACTCCAGAAACATTTTAATTTTTGTAATTTTATCTTCTTTTTTGAGTCGGAAATATCTTCTGAAGTGTTTTCAAAAGAACGGTTTGTTAATAGCCAGAGAATCATTATAATACAATGTACTGCTCCAATAAAACATAACGTATCTAAAAGCTGTTTGTAAAATAATGCAAATAATAGTAAATCTGTCAATGTGACAGAGAATTGCCTGTTTGAAATGTTCGCTTTGTCCATTTTGTGACTATTAATTTGATAATTTAGATACATGGTTCTTGGGGAGATCTGTAACATGTTAGAAGTTATTAAAATTCCTCATAAAATTTATGTATAAAAGTTTACTGATAAATCTTTCATGGGTTTGGTTTAAAAACTTAACACCGTAATGAATAAAGGCTGAAGATTATATTTCTCTAAGAAACGGAAGTCCTAATCTACCTTCCAATCCACTTGAAATATTGAAAGTCTCCTTTATCCTAACATTCATCTCTTTATTTCAGTATGGAGTGATCAGCTTCTGCATTTGCCTCTAGTGCTGGCTACAGAATGCTCAAACAAGTTTCACTTTTCTCCACAAAGAGAGTGTTTCAATAAAATGCTTTGATCCTAGGATATCTAATTAACATTTTGCTACTGAATGCATGTGGGTACATACTTATTCTGGACCTTTCCTTCCTAAGATTATGATCTGTCTCTCTCTCTCTCTCTCTCTCTCTGTTTCTCTCTCTTGTATCTCCCTCTTGAAGTCTTTTACTCTGTGGAATCAGTCTCTCCTCACTTTCCTTCTGTTAGATCAATAGGCCCAAAAGCAAATATCTTCTCTATGCATAAGAAAATGTTGAAAATAAGCAGCCACAACTTGGAGAAAAGGCGTCTTGTTTTGCACTCTCCTTTCCTTACAAGTTGGTGTACTCTGAATTAGAAATCCTCGAATATATTTATACTTCAGTAAGGGAATAACAACATAGGACATGCAGGTAGACTTCTTTGCTTCCAGTTTCTTAGGTGTGACAAGTCCAGATTTCTGAACTCCATCTAAAATGTTCTCCATCTTATGTTTTAGGATAACTCACAAGAGTTCTGCATCAGAGTATTCCTAAAGACCTATAACTTCCTATAGTATATTTTCCCTTGTGTTACCTTTTCTATTCATTTTTACCAAGAACTGCAAAAATAGCTGATTTGTCTGGTGTAGATTTTGGATATTTGTGGATCACTAGGACCATACCACCATAAGGTCAAACTAACATCTTTCAACATGAGAACTATGGTAAATATACAAGTAAATAAGCATTATGCAGACACTCAAAGGACTTGGAATTATCCCTGTCTTCCCTGATGCCATTCTCCCTAGTTTTTCTCTTTACTCCTTACTTTTTCTTATGTTGCTTTTCAAACTAATTTGATTATATTGTTATGACTATAGAAGTAATAATGACCTCATTGTGAAATAAATATTTGGAAGATCTGAAAAACTATAAAAATAAAACGTAAAAAACTAATATACAATCCCATAAGCCAGAAACAATCATTATTTATGTTTTAGAAAGAACCTACTGTATATTCAAGTCTAAAAGTTCTGGAACTAAATAGTTAAATAGGAAATCTCTTTCTACTTCTAGACCAAAGACCAAATAACAGTTGCATGTTCTGCCTATTCAAACCAAGATAAGGCCACCTTTTCCAAAGAAAGCAGAGAAAAGATTCAAAAGATTTAACAGAATAGTTACCTCCATTTTTATTAAGAGATAACTGGTCCTATCTTTATTTCACTCACCCATCCTACCTGGCTATGTGGGAAGGAATCCAAAAGGGAGAGAGAAGGTAAATATAAATAGCCCTATCGTCTCTAAGAAGGAGCATGATCCAGGCCACAAATAGTAGCAGATCACTCTAGCTCAGCACAGAGAAAGCCCTGCCCATTTACAGGTGGATGACAATGCGTCTTTGCCTTTGAACAATACATCTCCTACAGTTTCAGTTAAGTGAAATATTTCCATCACTTCTTGAGTAAGAATTCAAGAGGTTGTGTGAGGAGACAGAATTTCAGCTCTTTTAAGGGGCTAACACTATAATATACAAGATATGACATGAGTATAGATGGTTAAAATGGAGTAGTGGTGAAAACTGTTTAATCTGAGATAGCTGAGGGAATGAGAGATGAGTGTTGTTACTTACCGTAAGGTCAAATATTATATTTCAATTCTTGTAATGTCCCTGTGAGAGTGATGTTTCCACATCCTGACACTGTTGAACTTGGAAGTAGATCCGCCACTTGTTTGGGCCTATGAAATGTTCATGAAGTAATGTGAGTTGATGAGAGGCAAAAGTTTTAAGAGCCTATGTGTAGTCTTTCATGTCTCTTTCTCTCTGCAGTGACACAGTTCCAGAGACAGAAGGCTCCATCACCCTGAGTTCTACAGGGAATGCAACAAGGAATAGAGCCAGAGCTAATAAGTGAGGACATGAGTATGAGAAAGAAAGAAATATTTATCATTGTAAATCAGTAGAGGTTTTGAGTCATTGGTTGTTGTAGTGTGACATGCCCTATTCTGATGGATATAAGCCAGCTGCCAAAGCTTTCACAAATTGATGGAGGACATAACTGATGATGCCAAGTATTGGCAGAGCACGCTACAGCTATAAGGACTGAGCCACAAAAAAGATTTGTTTTTATGAAAGGGTAAAAGGTAAACTTCTTAAAGTTGCATAAATTCAGATTTTTTTGCTGTGTGTATGCTTTTGATTTATACACTCTTTATTTTTACTTAACATAGTACTGTGAGAATTTTTCATGTTTTAAACATTTTTGGAAAGTATAATTTTTAATGTCTGTATGCTATCCTGTGTAGTTACTTATCATGTCACTGGCAGTTAGTTTGTCTCCTATTTTTCATTGTCAATGAAACTGTAAAAATTATCTTCATCCTAATATTCAAATTTTGAGTACAAAATTCTACAACCTTCATTGGCTATTCCTTTTTTAAAATCTTTTTCATATTCTCCCTTGCATTAATACGTAACTCCTTGTATGCACATATCATGTTTATTATTTCCCCTTAATATCCCTTGATATTTACTCCAGTAAATTACACAGAGCTAATACATAATAATTATTATAACTAGCCAACAAACCAAAGTGTGCTATGAACATACTTTAACTCTTATAAAGAAAACTGAAAGAATGGTGGAATGATTTCTGAACAGTATTTGCAGCACAGGTGATCTAACTGCATCAGCATTACTTTGTATTTACAGGAGGGCTAATTCTAGCATGTGAACTGAGTTTTATTGTACATTTGATACAGATGGCTAGGCTCTCATCAGAGTTTAGAAGACAATTTAAGGAAAGTGGCAAAATTCAGTATTTTAATATATCCAGATTCCTATTTTCTTCCTTATTGAAGAGTGAAAGCTATTAAATACAAGATTTTACAAAATCAAAATTGTTACTGATTTAGTTTTGAGATAGAACATTACTGAGAATAAAAGAAAAACTAGTCTTTCTAATGAGTCATCCATAGGTGATACACAATCTAGATAATTCTGAAAGAAGGTGAAGAGAGAGAACTCAGCTTCATTCAAATTATCTTGTATGCAATACAATTAGAATCTAAATTTATCAAGTATAATGTATGTACAGGATATAGTGGGGGGAGTTGAAAATGATAACCAAGTCTCCTGACTTGAACCATAATTAAAATGGTAATGCCAATCCCTCAGACAGAGAAAACCAACTTAGGTGCTGAGTCAAGAGGAAAGCCTCATGTAGACATGGACATATAAAAAAAATGTGAGGCCAGAGTGTTTAACATGTGTTTCTCCATTTGTTAGTGTGGTGGTAATTTGCTACACTTAACAGCCTCATTGGTACAGTATCTAATCCTACTCATTAGCTAGCTATATCCTGTGACATAAATTTACAAAAGAACAGAAAAGCAGTGGAGAAGAAGGAAATGTTTATCAAGACACTAAAGTAGTGAAAATAAATGCTTACAAAATAATATGCTTTAACTCATTTGGAGTAAGTGCTGGCTATTAAATATAGTCAAAACAGATACCATGCTGTGAATTATAGGGTCTTAAACATCTCCTTCACTGATAGTTGACTTGTTAGAGTATAATGGTGGGTGGAGAGAGGAGTATCACAGTAAATAATAGAAGACAAATTCTAGGCCTGTCAGCAATGATTTTGTATGTGTTATTTTCACTTAAACACTGAAGGAAATGACAAAGGCATAAATAGGATGAAAGCTAACTTAATGAAGTCATTTTTATACAGTTCAGCAACACTGAATCTAAACCAGACAAGAAAATTTCAGCATTTAAGTCAGCACCCAGGACTGATTTGGCAGTATCAAAACTGAGATGGGCTTCTGGAATTGCCCTAGAGTGAATTAAAAGGATTAATGTGTTCATGTCATCTAATTTTTGCATTTTTTCAACTTGGTGGTGCCTGCAAAATCTCTTTAGAATTATAAGGTTTACTCTGCAGTTGATGAAGATGTGCTGTAGATTAGTGACTAGTCACTGCAAAGTATTGAACATAGTAATAAATCTAAAATTAAAAACAATGAACCTCCAAAGGTTAAGAGGCCTCCAGTGCAAGCTAGTCTACCTTTTAGCTTCTAAAGATACTTGTATCTGAACTGCAATTGACCTAAATTTACATTGTCATTGCAAGATCAAAACAAGTCCAAGCTTGTGCTGTGTTAATCTTCCACACGCTGATAGTTGTCTATGAACAAAAGTTGCTTCAGAGAAAGCCAATTGGTATTGAATTAATCCATTCATTTAACCATTTTATTGAGGCTCTATTTCATGTCAGACACTATGTCATGCCCTACTGTAATTCAAATATTAAGTGTATCTTCCTTCCCTCTCTCTCTCAGGGACCTAGGTATATGGCTTGAATCATAAATTCTGAAATAGTAGAAAAGCCAAAACTTTCTTGTACAGCCTTACTTGGTGCCATCTACTTCCAGACCTAGCATAGCCTTCTCCCATTTCTTTAGGTCTCTGCTTATATCTCTCTCCTCTTCTCCCATCTTTCTCATGTCTCAAAACCAAAACAATTTTTTTCCTACTTTTATACCAAAGTTTTTCATACTTTCAGACATCTCTGTAACATTTCATTGGAATGTTCTAACTCAAAACTAAGTCCTCTTTCTAGTTCATTGTACCCAATAAAACTCCAGTCTCTAGAAAAGGATTGTTCAACAGAATTTTCTGTAATAATGCAAGCATTCTATATTCATATTGTCCATAGACTAGCCACCAACCATTTATGGCTATTCAGCATTTGAAATGTGGCTAGTATAACTGAGGACTGACTTTTTAACTTTCTAACCTTTTAATTAATTTAAATTTAAATAGCTACATGTGGCTAGTGGCTACCATTTAGGTCAGCACCACCTCATACAAAGTAATTTCTACTAGACCTTCAAGTACTTACTTAATAATCAGAGCTTATTTGCAACCATGTCACCAAGCATATTTTCATAGACCTCATTTTCTTCATATTAAATATTTCAATCTCTTAACAAAAACCACAAAGGACCGAATTATCAAACCAAACTCACATAAATCGGATATTTTCCCTAGTATCAGGTTTTCCTAATAATTTTGAGTTTGAAATAATCGATGGCACAGGCAAAGCAAAGTCCAGATCCCCTAGTTTAGCTGATCTGGTGGCTTCTCACCAGATCAGAATACTTTCTGGCCCTGATTAACTTAGGTGATCTCTAATAACATATGCAACAACACTACACACACAGAAGACATATCTTTATCATGCAATATCATGGACATACCAGGTGCATCTGCTCAAAGCATTCTATAAATAAAGACTTCACCATTACTAAATACAATTAGCATGTTTCTCAATAGATCTGTAATTTGAATGTGTGTAAGACTTAACTGCGTTGCTTTTGTTTTTTCTTGGGGGCATTTTCCAGGCAAAGAAAAAATAGATTATACTGATGCTTAACCATTTTTTTCAAGAAAGTGTGTGTTCATTTATGCTAAGTTATATATTCAATAGTTAGGTAGCTGTGGTGAGAATGTATTCCTGGTTAAGCGTCATCCAAAATGCAGCTCCATGTTTGTGTTAAGTTCATCAATTCCAGAGAAGCACTAAAATAAAATCTTAATACTGAATGCAGGTTACCTACACTATGCTCATCTAGATTTTTGATGTTGCAGAACAAGTCCCTTGGTGGCCTTGGCAACCCAGCTTTTCCTCCCTTTCTCACTTTAGAATAACTATAGAATGTGCTGGGGATATAACGTCTTGGAATAAGAAGGAATTGACTAGAATAGCTTAGACACTGTTCTCACCTGATGCTTGCAATGCTTTAGCTCAACTAGTCAAGTTACCCTTGGGTATAAAATCCAGAGTAGAGTGCCTCTCAGGGTCCCTCAGCTGTGGTATGACATAGGGCACACGCATATGAGGCTTCATCCCCACTGGACAGTGTTCCTGAGCCTTAGAAGAGTGACTCACCACGAACCCTAGGCTTCTATTGTCCCTTGCTGCCCATCTATGAGTCATAAAATTGCTTCCCTTGTGTGAGTGTTTCACTGGGATCATGCAGGCGGATTGATACCAGTACAAGGCACTAACAAAGCGTTTAGAGCCCTTCCCTATGACTGATGTCAGTACACAGCAAACCCGCTTCACCGATGTCCAGTATGGTAGCCACTGGACACATATGTCTACTAAGCACTTGAAATGTGGCTAATCCAAATTGAGATGTGCTGTAAGTAAAAAATGCACACCAGTACAACGAAAGAAATGTAAAATATTTTGTTAATAATTTCTATATAGATTACTAAGAAAACAATATTTTGCATATATTGTGTTAAATAAAATATGCTGTTAAAAATAATTTTACTTATTAATTTTAATTTTTTTGAGACTGAGTTTCTCTCTTATCGCCCAGGCTGGAGTGCAATGGCATGATTTCTACCCATTGCAACCTTCACTTCCTGGGTTCAAGGGACTCTCCAGCCTTAGCCTCCTGAGTAGCTGGGATTACAGGCACACCACCACCATGCCCAGCTAATTTTTTTTTTTTGTATTTTAAGTAGAGATGGGGTTTCACCCATTTTGGCCAGGCTGCTCTCAAACTCATGACCTCAGGGGATCTGCCTGCCTCGGCCTCCCAAAGTGGTGGGATTATAGGCATGAGCCACCACGCTCGGCCTATTTTTACTTTTTTAATTTGACATGTAGTAGTTGAAGTGCCTGTGGAAACTCAAGCCAACAGGAGATATCTAGCAGGGGTGTTGCTATTTTGACTTGAAACCTTTATGGGAATGCTGGTAGTAGTTTAAATTTGGACGAAGGGAGCCTTTAGGGAAAAGAGTTGAAACCACGTTGGATAAAAACACACAAGGAAGATTGAGAGTGAGAAGGGCAACAGAAAGCCAACATTTTAGAGAGATTTCAAAGTTGAGAAGCCTTCTACATTCATTGTCAGAAATGAAAAGTTGAGAAGAAGAGTGTCTCAGGGACCAGGAAAACAGAACAACAACAACAAAAGGTTTTTACATTGTGCTCCCCAAAGTCCCACTGGGGGTTAGTATGTTTTGTAACAGCAGAGAGGAGTGAATATATGTGGCTCCACATCTCTCACCAAAATCAGAGTAAGAGTGCTTTTCTTGATCAGTTTCCACTTTTCCATAGAATTTTATTTAAATAAGCAGTTTTGTGATTAAATGACATTTAAATTTTGAGTAGAATATTTGATGTGGAGTGAATGATGAATTCACTGGTCACTTGGCTGGGGCAAACTGTGAATGTAGCCAAAAAGATGTAGCTACTAGGCCGGGCATGGTGGCTCACGCCGGTAATCCCAGCACTTTGGGAGGCCAAGGCAAGTGGATCACTTGAGGTCAGGAGTTCAAGACCAGCCTGGCCAACATGATGATCTCCGTATCTGCCAAAAATATAAAAAATTAGCTGGGTGTGGTGGCACACACTTGCAATCTCAGCTATTCGAGAGGCTAAGGCAGGAGAACTGCTTGAACCTGGGTGGCAGAGGTAGCGGTGAGCCAAGATCATGCCACTGCACTCCAGCCTGACAGAGTGAGACTCTGAATCAAAAAAAAAAAAAAAGAAAAAAAAAAGATTTAGCTACTAATTATGTTCATGAATTCACATAATTAATCATATGCACTTTTGTTCTTATTCCATAGCCGCTATACATTGCTATATAGTGGTGCTTTTCATGTCTATTATCCTCGTCTAGATTGTGAATACAAAAAAAAATCTCTCCAGTGACTTTCATCTTTTTATTGCAAGTGTCAAAAGATGAGGAAAACTTTATTCACTAGGCCTAATCTTAAGGTGAAAACTGCCCGATTTCAGGAAGAGAGACAAATCTCAAAAGCATACTCAAACAAAATAAGACACTCACTGAACTATTTAGTAGGAGAAAAAGAGATTGTTTCTGGGAAGAGAGAAGAAAAGGAATAATGAATAAAGAATTAAGGGAGAAAATGGGTATCAAAAGAGAAGGCAGAGCTTATGATGTGATTCTGTGACTCATACATTGTCAATAATGTTTCTACACATACAAATCCTTTTTTTAAAATAACTGATAAAGCTTCTAAATTTTATATTGTGCTAATGCAGAGCAAAACACAGACAGTGTGTATAGAGCAGAGTATTTGGAGGAAGTCTCATGAAAATGGATTATCTGGGAATTTGAAGGGATCATGAAGAGGCTTTGAACTTCATAGGCCAAAGGTATTTGGAATAGGACTTTTTAGACTAGTGCTGGCCAGTAAAACTCTAATGTGAATCACTAAATGCAAGCCACATATGTAATTTTAAACGCTGCAGTTGTCACATGGAGTTGTCTACATGACTCAACATTATAGTCTTCACACCTGAATGAGTTTCTTTCTAATATGCTATGTTTCAGTGGATAAACATCGCTATTTTTTTCTTGTTTACTTTTTTATTTTTATTTTATTTTACTTTAAGTTCTGGGATACATGTGCTGAACGTGCAGGTTTGTTACACAGGTATATACGGGCCATGGTTGTTTGCTGCACCTATCAACCCATCATCTAGGTTTTAAGCCCTGCATGCATTAGGTGCTTGTTAGGTATTAGAGGGTCCCCTTACCCCCCACCCTCCAGTAGGCCCCCGTGTGTGATGTTTCCCTTCCTGCATCCATGGAACACCACTATTCTTTAAGTAAATTGAATACCTTGGAGTATTTTACTGTCTCCCTCACTCATCCCATGCCATCTTCATAAATTAATAAATTCTCCCAAATGCTTTTGTATTTAGTCCCTATTATAGACAATAATGGTCCACTAAAGATGCCCACATACAAATCCCTCAAGTGTGTGGAACTGTTTTCTTAGGTGACAAAAAAAGACTGCACATGTGATTAAACTGAAGCTCTTGATATAAGGAGATTATTCTGGATTATCTCAATGAGCCAAACCCAATATAATCACAAGGATCTTCGTAAAAGGAAGGTAGAAGGATCACAGTCAGAGAAGGAGATGTGACAACAGAGAAAGAAGCCAGAGGGACTCAAAAAAGAGGCCTTAAGCCAAGGAATGCAGGAAAACTGGGAAAAAGCAAAGAATCAGATTCCTTCCCCCAAAGAGGCAAGAAGAAACACAGCTCACAGCTCTGCTGATACCTTGATTTTAGCCCCCTGTCTACAGCCTGGGTTAGGTGCGTATCATGCTGTAACCACCCAGTATGTTCACCTTGCCCACTGCCTATGGAGAGCCAATTTATCAAGACAGTGGAATTGCAATAGAGAAAGAGTAATTCACTCAGAGCTGGCTGTACAGGAGACTGGAGTATTATTATTTTACTCAAATCAGTTTCTCTGAGCATTAGGGCATCAGAGTTTTAAGAATAATTTGGTGGATGGAGGAAGGCCAATGAGTGGAGAGTGCTGATTGGTCGGGTTGGAGATGAAATCATAGGGAATTGAAGCTGTCCTCTCGCACTGAGTCAGTTCCTGAGTGGGAGCCACAGGATCAGATGAGCCAGTTTATCAGTCTGGGTAGTGCCACCTGATCCATCAAGTGCAGGGTTTGCAAAGTAGCTCAAATGCTGTTTTTAGGAGCAGTTTGGGGAGGGTCAGAGTCTTGTAGCCTCCAGTCGCATGACTTCTAAACTGTAATTCCTAATCTTGTGGCTAACTTGTTAGTCCTGCAAAGGCAGTCTAGTCTGTAGGCAAGGAGGAGGTTTGTTTTGGGAAAGGCCTGTTATTGTCTTTGTTTTAAACTATAAACTAAGTTCCTCCCAAAGTTAGTTCGGCATACACCCAGGAATGACCAAGGACAGTTTGGATGTTAGAAGCAAGACGGAGTAGGTTAAGTCAACTCTCTTTCATTGTCTCAGTTATAATTTTGCAATGGTGGCTTCAATGTCTTGCCTGCAGCAATTGCCACAAAGTCTTTATTGTCACCCTTCTTATGTATTGATTTTCTATAATCTACTCTATTCAAATAGGGTTTTCATAGAGCTTTTGCTTGCCTGTCACCCAAAGAAATCATATACAGATTCCTCACCAAGTCCTATATGCTACCATCTGACCTGGTCTTTGCCTATGTCTGCAGCCTGTGTGCCTCCTCTCTGCCTCCAACACTGCTAAAGACCCCTGTGCACTTTGTACAATATTTTCATTCTGACTTTGCACATGTAACCAATATGTACAACAGCTGGAATACTTTTCACAATTCAAACCTCCCATATCCCTTTGCCTGATTAGCTTTTAATGCCTTGTTTATAAATCATTCCCTCTGGAATCTCATCTCCGTGCTCCCTAGGTAGGATTAGGTATTACTATCATGCCGCCACAATGCCCCATTCATGCCTCTCTCAGGCCCTTAAAGCACTGTCTTATATCTGTTTACGGGTCTCTCTTTCATCAGACTGTAAATTACTTCAGAAAAACTGCTGTATGTTTGAAGGCACAACACTCAATCTGGGAGATAGTAGTTGCTTTTTGTTGTCGAATGAGTTAAACTACTGAATTAAAGTATATGATATGACACATCTGTAAAAAAGGTCAGTTTCTAGAAAAAAGAAGGGAATTCTTTAACAGCAAATTAAAATGTTAAGAAAGTGAGAGAAACATGTCTTCAGCAAAAAAAAGTTAATGCATGTTATAAAATATCACAACTTATTATGCAACAATCTTATATGTTCTTCACATGTACCCCAAAACCTAAAATACAATAAATAAATAAATTTTAAAAAATTTCACAACTTATTTAGTTATTGAGAATCTGGAAAATCCATTTACAGTAGGAAATGTTGTATAGAGCAAATCAGGGTTTCAATGGTAAATTTCCAGTTTAAAAATACAAATTGTCATTGTGTTTGTATAATACAGATAAGAATCGTGTTTGATAAGTGAGGGAAAAGAATTTTATAGGATAAACCAATGATTTAAAATCCATTTTCTTATTGAGATTCAGTGAAAATCTCTGGAAGGATCTTTCATTGCCGCATTCATTTCATTATGTGGCTAAAAAGGTAATCGGTTCATCCCAGGGCTCCTTGTTGTAGCTTCATTTTCTAAAGCGTTAAAGGAAAATTGTGGAGAGCATCTTATTTGAAAATTACACTACCTGGACACTGCAAATTATTAGGTTATGAATTCTGCCAGAAAAGCTCAGAAGTGAGAGAATCTGTTCTGTACTTGTTTTTTCTCAAACCTAAAAAACAGTAGTAAATTCTCTGGACAGTGAAGCAGGGAATTGCAATACTCTATGGGTGAGACAGACTTTTCTTGCTAACATGGAAAACTAACCATCTTTCTATTTTTTCTTCATTTTTTCCTCTCTCGTTTAAACCTCAGATGCATACATAACCGAAGAAGCTGTGCTATTTTAAAACATGCACTGATGATTTTTCCTTGGTACATGCATTGTTATCACAGCCCCTTAGTATCATTGTAATTTGCTGATTAATAACTCCCCTTTCTTTCTAAAAGCTGATTTTAATGGAATACATTATTGCATTTAATATGTTCAAAATTTTTATTTTTGTTAGTACTAAAGTGTTTCCTTAGTTCATGATCCTTCCTCTTGCTGAACCTGTGCAGACCCTCGCCTGCTTGTGCTGCTTGGATTTTATCGTCATCATTTTCCTCTCCGTGGTCACAGCGCCATTCCACCTGCCTTCTAAATTTCCCTCTAAGAACTGCTTTAGCTAGAACCTAAAAATGCTGGCTTGCTGTTTTTTCATTATCATTTACTTCTAAGTATTTTTTAACTCCTTTTTTTTCTACCCTAAAGATTTAATAATTTTTTTTTTGAGCCAGTATCTTGCTCTGTCACCCAGCTGGAGTGCAGTGGTGAGATCTCGGGTCACTGCAACCTCCGCCTGGATTCAAGCAATTCTCCTGCCTCAGCCACCCTTGTTGCTGGGATTACAGGCATGCACTACCTAGCTGGGCAAATTTTTTTGTATTTTCAGTAGAGACAAGTTTTCACCATCTTGGCCAGGTTGGTCTTGAAATCCTGATCTTGTGATCCACTCGCCTCAGCCTCCCAGTAATTGTTGTATTCTTAGTAGAGATGGGATTTGGCCATGTTGGCCAGGCTGGTCTCGAACTCCTGACCTCAGGTGATCTACCAGCTTCTGCCTTTCAAAGTGCTGGGATTACAGGCATGAGCCACCACACCCAGCCAACAGTATATTTTCAAGATGGCAGATACGCAGGATTTTAAGCTATCCTTTTGTTGTTTATTTATAATTTTGTATATTATTGTCACAGTCTCTCAGATGTTGAATTCTTGGAACTTAATTACTTTTCACTGAGTCCCAGAAGCTTGTGAATGGTACATGGATATTCAAAAACTGCATTTGTTTATTAGGTATTAAACACCTATACTAATATATGAGATAAATATATATAAATATGTATATTAGTAAGCTTAATGTTAAATGTGTCTATACACATTAAAAACATTCTATACTTTCATGTTTTGTCAGTGATCTAAACTATTTTTGAGGATGTGTTAAAATCTCTAACTGAAATTGGAAATGCATCCATACCTCTCTATTGTTCTGCCCGCTGTTCATGCCACTCCTCACCTGACAAAACAGAAACTTCTGAAACCCAGGGGAAAGGGGAATTGTTAATTATAAGTAAGTAGTAGCTAGTAATCATTTTTACTAGCTATGATCTCGTGGCAGGATTGTTGAAATGAGGCCTATTATTTGACTTCAATTGCTTTACTATTTGCTGGATTTTTCCCTTGGTGAGAAAATCTCCCAAATTATAACTCACCCTTAACATCCCCCTACAGCTAGGTGAGGCAAATGCCAGTTTGTTCTGTGGCCAATGGATAGCTAAAGAACCAAGTAATATTCATCATCAATTCTCCCATGATGAGAGTTTCTCCTGTTTTTGTCCAATAAGCAAAAAAAAAAAATCAATATTTATGAATAGATTAACAATAAAACACTTGGTGGCCAAAGAACAGGAGTAATTTTAAGAGGCTTTTATGTAAAGGCATCTAAACTGTGCCAGACACTTACTGTGTGCCTTTGGAGAAACTGTTTAACTCCACCTTGCTTCAATGTAGTGTAGACCTCATAAAGTGGCATGAGGGTTGAATGAGTTAGTATAGTGCTTAGAATGTGCTAAAGTCATATAATATCCATTTGATAGTCATTATATATTATTAGCTGCATTTCACTTTTCATATTCTTTCCACTTCCTTGATTTATTCATGCTTTGTGTAACTGTGTATGTGGTGTGTGTGTGTGGCATGTGTGTATGTAGAGGAAACCTTTTATAGGCATTATGTCTCTTGGAATTTCCTAAAATCAGTCACCCATCTACTTGTGCAGGGACCTTAGAACAATTTTTGGACTCTATTTGGAGTGAGAACTTAGTATTTGTTACTGTGACTAAAGATTTGAGTCTTTGAGTTGTTCTGTTGATTGAGGAAGATGTATAGCCTTAGGCATTGCAGAGAGAAAGCCAGTACATGGAAGAAGAGAGGTATAATACAGTCACATAGAGACATAGAGATAAGAAATGGACACAGAATAATGCCTGGTTTCATATCATTTTCCATTTCCAGATTTTCAGCCCCTCTGAGGCCAGATGGCATTCCTGACAAAGGGTTTTTCAAGACATTGCTATATTCTTATATATATATACTCTTTTTTGCTTCAATAACTTTTTGGTTTCTGTTATTTGCATCTAAAAGAGTATCAAACAGTACAATCTAATAGATCGTAACAAGCTTGGTAAGGCTGAAAATTGTGTCCTTGACTGATTCTGGGATCCGAAGATAATACAGCGATCATTCACGTCTTTTCACTCACCACGTATCTGAAACACAAAGCTCAGGATGTCTGCCAACCATCCAACTTGAACAAATTTGAGAAATAAAAGATGACATCAATGAAGGTATTCTGAAACTACAATAAATTGTTTCATCATCTAAAATAGACATTCATCTTAGATCCAAAGATTCTTAGTAGATGCCCACTGCTCTTTTCCCTTTTAGTTCTCCTGCCTCATTTCATTTCCTACCCAGCTCATGCAAGCTTATTCCATGGGGCTATGCGCTTCCATTTTCACACTCTCACTGATGGAAAGCCATCAATTCACATCATCTTCAACTGGCAATTTCATCAAAAAGTGTATGTTGAGACTAATTTTTCCAGACATGCTACTTGAGTTAGGTTGTGGCTACAAAGTGCAATAGGCATGGTTTCTGAACCCAAAGTATCATCTCTTTGCAGAGTATGCCCAAGTGTGATAAGGTGGGGGAAGAGGAGATGGTTCTTTTGCATTGCCTGTTGCTTGTTTTCATTAAGTAGTACATTTAGGAAATACTCTTGGCCTCTTTCTAGAACGGTAGTGTCTTAATCTTATAGGTGAGTTTGGTAGAAAAAAAAACACCCTGATTTTATGTTTTCTTCTTGGAAAGCAGCCTGACCACAGAGGCATCAATTCTGCTGGGCATTACTTCACACTATAAGTTTTACAGGGTCAAGAATCCATGGGAAAAAGGTTGAATGGTACAAGGCTGCCTACGGTTGGATGGGCAAATTTTTCTAACCCTAGAGTTCAATGATAGAAAGCTCACTTGTCCATAGCTATGAGTCATATTCTCCTATTTTAGCTATATCTACATGACAGTGATATTTTGTTCTTCTATCCACCTTGTAATTTAGATGTATGTCTTGATTTATAGACCAAGAGGAAAATAATGTTATTGGTAAGTCTCCTCAAGAACATTAACAATGTGTATCCAGAATCCTGTTCTCTCACCTGAGCTTTTGCCCTGTAATCTAATAATCAGGGGATATATCCAGATGGATTTTTTTTTTTGAGATGGAATCTGGCTCTGTGGCCCAGGCTGGAGTGCAATGGCACTGTCTCGGCTTACTGCAACCTTCGTCTCCTGGGTTCAAGCAATTCTCCTGTCTCAGCCTCTTGAGTAGCTGAGATTACAGGTGCCCACCACCATGCTTGGCTAATTTTTTGTATTTTTAGTAGAGATGGGGTTTCACCATGTTGGTCAGGCTGGTGTTGAATCCCTGACCTCAAGTGATCCACCCGCCTCAGCCTCCCAAAATGCTGGGATTACAGCCATGAGCCACTGAACCCGGCCCCAGACGGAATTTTCACCACCTCAAATTCAGCACTTCACAAATGGAAATGTGTGCCAATCTCCAACCATTCCATAAATAAATAAAGGGAAATCAGAAGTGTATCACCAAGCATGCCTGTTTCAGTCACATTCTTCCCTAATCATCAACCCATTCAGCTGAAACCTCAGCGTCACCATGACTCATCCTCCTCTTATCCTGGTAAATTAGGCACAGAGTCCTGTTGGTTTTTTCTTCAGAAATGTTTTAATTCTCAGCTTTTATCACTAATCTCACTCTAGACATCTACAAGCCTGTTCATTGCAAAAGCTCGTCAGCTGTGTTTTGCTGATTCTAGATTTTTCCTTATAATCTCTCCAGCAGAGCTGACCATGTGACCTTGCTCAGTTGCCACTCTTACCACATTATTCCCCACCAAAAATACCTTCAGTGACTTCCGTCTTCAGATCAAATTCTTCTTCCTGTTTTAAAGGCTCTGCCATAAGTGAATATAATACAACCAACCTTTTTATATTCGTTATCCTCTATTCTGCTTGGACTTAACTCTTTTATAAACCAAATCATGGTCCACTTTTACTATGTCTTTACTCAAATTGTAACCCACACATATATCATCATCCAAAATCAACTTCCACCTCTCTGTCAATCACCTCCAAATATTTAAGGACTCAAGCAAAGCCCAGCATCTCTTATCCATTAACTTATTTGCAATTGTAACACACAGTTTCACAGTTAATCATACACTGTATTAAACTGTGTATTCCTGTGGTTTTATAGACTCATCTTTATCCAGGTCGAATTACTGTGAGTTTCTGGGGCTGAAGAATCATGGTATATTTCCTACATCATAAAATTAATTGTTAATTGTATAGTATATAAAAAGTAATATTTAATAATTGATTGCCTTATAAATAAAACTAAGTAATTATCTTCACCTAAGAGACGGCTTGATTCAACAGTTTGAAATTTGAGACATTTGATAATCAAAATTTCTACTCTGATCTCTGATTTCTCTGTTGCTCTAGGCAAGCCATTTTAGTTACTTTGGATTCATTTTCTTAATTCAAAAATGGAAGTAAGGCTTGCCATCTGTCTTATTCATAGACACAGGTGAGAAGTATCCTAGTCAATACAACACACATAGCTAATACAAAGTTTAATAAAAATGATAAATAACACCTGTTACCAAATTGAACCATTGTTCAATTTCTTCTGCCCTTTCAGTTCTTTGATTCAATATTCTTTCACTGAAATCTGAGAGCTTTAATTTGAAAAAGTGTTTTACTAATAATTGTAGACTTTCTACATTAGCTTTCTCTTATCATTAGGTACACCTGGATGATATCAAATTATTCTTTTAAGGAAATCAATATATACTAAAAATGCATAGAAAAACATCTGGCAATAACATTTCAGGTAAGGGAAATTTGAGTATGAGAAACTGTATCATAGAATTCCCTGTTTTCTATAGAAACTTTCTTTAAATAATTTAAAGTAATATTTTCTTTCTTTTTTAATTCCTTAAGCAAAGTTATTGTTCTCTTGCTACAAGAACCACTTTTCTTTTTATTGTAAATTATGAAGAATAGAAAAAACGAAAAAAATCACTCTCTGGGTCTCTAAAGAATCAGAAAAAGCTTTAAATAATTTTACTATACTGAAGATTTTTGTAGTAAACTATTAAAATCAAATAAATGCCTTTACTTGAGAGACAATAACTTTGTTAATAACACATCATCATGTTAAGTAGGTTTTGTTTAGTGTTTTCCTGTGGGGGAAAAAAATAGATTTTAGGCTGGCCATGGTGGCTTTTTCCTGTAATCCCAGCACTTTGGGAGGCTGAGGTCAGGCAGATCACTTGAGATCAGGAGTTTGAGACCAGCCTGACCAATATGGTGAAACCCCATCTCTACTAAAAATACAAAAATCAGCCAGGCATGGTGGCGCACACCTGTAATCCCAGCTACTTGGGAAGCTGAGGCATGAGAATCCCTTGAACCCCAGATGTGGAAGTGGCAGTGATCCAAGATTGTGACACTGCACTCTAGCCTGGGCAATAGAGTGAGACTCTGTCTCAAAAAAAAAAAAAAAAAAATATATATATATATATATATATATATATGTGTGTTTATATATAATTAATAAATAGAAGTTAAAATTAGATTAAAAAATCAAAACACCAGAAGAGTATTTCTTTTCTAAAAAATCACAAATATTAGAGCTAATAATCAGTGAGTGTCCAACAATGTAGATCAGATATAATCTAACTTGGAAGAGAGGAGGGAAACATGCTAAGGAGAGATGAAATTCCTAGAAATAAGATTTCCCACATTTCTTAATTATATAATTCTTCCATTTATTTTCTCTTTCCAAATATGTGTCTTAAGCCCATTGCAGTTTACAATGGTGATAAGAATTTTTAAAAAAGAAATACAATTCAAATCTTTTTTTTTTTTGCTATTTAAAAGAATTCTATGTAGACATGTGAGGAGAAGGAGACATTTGAAATTTTGATAAAGTTCACTGTTCATATTACCTGTGAATTTCACTTGCCTATGCTATCTCCATTATATTGGTAAAGACTGAAATCTAGAATATTGCCTAATGAGTGCTCTATACTTGCTCCTCCTGGAGTGAATTCTGTACTTTGCCCCTGTACTCCAGTTGCACTGGTCTTTCATCTATTTCCTTAAATAAGCCTTGCTTATTCTGGCTTAGGGTTGTTGTCAAATCATTCACTTTGCCTGTAACACTCCTCACCCTGCCTCCTCTTATCTGGTTAATGAGCACTGATCCTTCAATAGCAACTCATACTACATCCTCAGGAAAGCCTTTGTCAACTTCCCAGACCAGATCACATCCACCTGGCTCTACTGTCTTACAGCACCTGAGACTAATCCTAATTTGTGACTATCTATTTGAGGGATTAAGAAAAAGTATCTCTCTCCCCAACTGGATGGTAGGTTCATGAGGCAGAGGCACTACCTAAACTGTTAATCACTGCATCCCTAGCACTTACAATAATGATTGCCATAGGGGAATTGCTGAGTGAATTTTTGCTGAATTAATAAATGAAGAACTAAACTTTGACTGTAGATTATTGAATAACAAATTGGGAGAGGAACATGGCAATGCGAGAATTAAAAGTGAACTTTAAGCTGAAGGCAGCATTCAGAACATGAAATAAAATTTTATGGTGTTCTTAGATTTTAGAAAACAAAATATATGATCATAATGATATGTTATACAGTTACAATGTTAATTACCATAACAAAAGTAAAATTAGTTTATCATCTTATTTTCAATACAAAGGAAAACTAGAGGAAAATAACTTGCCCAAACATCTCTTAGAGTTATCTTCAATTACACTTACTATTTTATCATAGTTGGAGAGTATTTCAACGTTTTCAGTGTTTCGCCTGCATTAACACCTCCAAAATCCCATTTTATGCCTTTCAGAGATTAATAAATGTTAGAAGGTAAAATTTGCAAGGAATTGAATCCTAATTATATTTTTATTTCTAAATTCTTTCAAACATCAAATATGTTTTAGATCATAGTTTTAGCCACTGCCCACTGGTGACCAGGTGTTCTTAAGCTTAAGATCCTATGAAAAAAAAAAAAGGCCTGACTTTCAAAGTCAGATCTCTAGGGAGTCTGCAGATGTAATTGTTAGGGCATGTAGAGACAAAAGCAACAGTATACTTACCCACCCCACAAAGCCTGCTTGTCCCAGCATTCATAATCATCTGGAATCCTTATAAATTAGACATTGCCTAGAAATTTAAGAAAAAATGTTTAGATGTATTCTCGGTACAAAGTCTATCTGAACCTGAACCAGCATGTTTAAAAGCCTAATGACAGTTTAAAAACAAATTACTAGACATTATATACTTTCATTCAATATATGTCATATTTATTTTTAAATAAATATATCTCCCTATGTCGTGGATTGTATTTATTTTCAAAACTATATACATGAAATAGGTGCTAAAGTTATTGGTTTCTTTTCTCATTGTTCTCCCAAAACATTTTACCAGGGAAAACTGTTAAACTTCCATATCTATTTCCAAGTAAAATTTGGTCATCAAAAAGTTTAAGTTTCTTTCTGCTCTACATTTCAGACAATATTTTTTCAAGATATATGAAAAAGATACTGAACCAAGAATTTAGGGACCTAAATAACTCATAATAGGCAATTTGACAGTATTTTCTTCATCAGAAGCTACCTACCAATGGTGGTAGAGAAACAGACTGACTCAAACTTAAACTTCCCGGTCAGCCTGCTTTTGTTCTGCAGGTAGATTTTATAGAAATTCTATTCCCATAAAATCTAATGGATTGCTTAAATTTAGAAGTAACAAAACCTGCTTCTGTGCTTATCATAAAAAAGCTTACCCTGCCACCACCTAATGAATGTCATTCATTCATGCATGCACTTAATGAATTTATACATTTAATAAACATTAATTGAGCACCCACTTTGCTTCCATTGGCAAAAGAAAAAAATCAGCAAGTTCAGGCAGAAAGTGAGTCCAGTAAATCAATTACAGCAGTACACAATGAGATCCACAAAAAAGATGTGCTCCAGATGATGAGTTCAGGCGTCAGGTAGTAAAGCAACTTGGGGGAGGCTTCTGGAAGAGCTTACTTTTGAACTTAATCTTAAATGTTGGGTAGAAGTTGTATGTGGAATAAGGAGATGGGAGCTGGGGGAGGAAAGTACAGTTCCTGTAAGAGTCTTCGGTGTGTAAAAAGAAATAATGGTATCATGTTTTGTTGCTGTTGCACTACTGAGAACACATTTAATACGGCTGCCGAGAATGTGGAAAGCTGGAGAAAGAAAGGTGGCAGGTGATGGAAACCCCCGTGTGTTACATGGAGGAGTCTGAATTTTATCCATCCACAAAAAAAAAATAAATAAATGTCAAGCCATTGAAAATTTTGACCTCATTTGAGTTTCAGGAAGAACATTCTGGGGAAACACGTGAAAGAGTAAAGAGACAAGAGGCAAAATTCTTGTTAAAGGCATGAAATGAAAAGATTCTGAACTTGTACAGGCAGAAATAGAACAGGAGCTAGATATTTCAGACCAGGGGACAGACGGATATAGACCAAGAGAAAGAAGAGTGTTTATAGGAGACTGAATCTGCCACCACTTTCAGTTTTTAGTTCAGGAAACTGGTGTGAAGTCGGATGCTCCAACAAACTCATGGAAACAGTGATAAATAAATTCAATCATTAAAACTAAGGCCGTCAATTTAAATGAATATACACTGCTTTGAGAAAGCAAAAAATGAGATATATTACATAAACTATCAAATCTTTATTTAAATTTCCATTTAAAATATTTTCAAGTAAAAATATGACAAAAATGGTTATAAAAAGGTTGAAGCAACTAGAAGCATGACAGATATAATACATATAAATACAACCAAAATTCAGTTCAATGCAAAGTTGAAGGACATCGTATTGCACCAAAATTTATTCCATACAAAAGCGCATGCATCAAGAGTTTCCATAAGATGAAAGCACACTTATTTCATAGCATCTTACCACTTACACAAATAGCCTGTAAACACCATCTGGCATTGTGATTGCTGCACCAGAACTCTCCCCAGAGGGAAATCATTTAGCTATAGAAGAATCCATTTTATTTCACATATCACACGCTTATGCAGGCATCAGTGCCAAGGAACCTTAAGAAACACAACACAATCCACAGATGAAAGTCTCTCTGCACCATTTATAACTTCATAGATAAATATCTTAGTTCTCTTAATATGATTGGAACGTAGATGCAGAAATGAAATGTAGTTTTGCTTTTTAAGAATTTATCAGTCAATATAAGACATTGCATTAAATTTGTATAAAATACACACAATCCCCTTTACTAAGTTTCATAATCACAATGCCAGAGGGAAGAAACCCTGCTTGAGTTGAGGACCAGTTAGGATGCTGAGGATCACTCTTTCTCAACTGGATCTCTCTGTTCTTGTGTTTTCAATCACCAGACCAAACCCACGATGCCCCTGCAATTCTGGGAATGGTATAAGGTCGTAACTAACGCATTCCAGATCCAAGTTAGGGATTCGGCTGGTCTATCAATTACAATTTAAGCACAGATCAAACAGATGGCTGCCAGCATAACCCTCAAGGGTAACCTGAGTTCCAAGACTTTCCCACTGGGCTAAATGGATTCCACTGTTGCAAATTATAAATGCTTGTCACAGGATATGAAAGGTATTTAAATACATTCATAGATAGTACCTAATAATATGTTAATAGAAACATAACAACACACATATTATTATTCTACCCCTTGGCAACTGAAAATGAAGTTACCATTCCTAGGCCAGATTTTTACACAAAGCTTTCTAAAGCCATTTCAATAAAGTAAATTCAGATATACTTGCAATAAAAAGACATAAAAGATTCATCCTGAGATGAATTCTGAGTCAATAACTAAAAAACCATTTCCACCAGTGCATCACTACCATAGAATCCATTCTACACAAGCTGTGTAAATATTGAGTCAAATCCTGCCAGAAAATTAAGACCCAATAAGTTTGCCAAGTATTCAGTACAAAAGGCCATTTGTCTTGCCTTTTTCTGACATGTGCATACTATAAAATCACAGGTAGCCAACATTTATTATCAGTAAAAAACAGCAACGTTTGTTCACCTGTTTCGCATAGGGAGAAAACAATGTATTTCATAGTATTAAGTGATACACTCTTAACACATATGATTCTTATGTTTGCGAAGTTCCCAAATGTTGAGAAGTACTACTGAAAACTCATTATTATTGTGCAAAGATAAAAATTTGGGGTCGATCTCTGTATTCAAAATAACCAAAATATATTTTAAAGCAAAATATATCCTAATACTACTATAGATTCTAGGACCTGTCCTAAGAGATTAAATGTCATTTCCTCTCTGAACATGAATAACATCAAAGGAAGAACCCAGTTCTTAAGGCTTAAGTAAGAAATTTATAGAAATTTGATTTATAGCAGTAGTAATAACATTCATAAGGAAAAACTATTAGGTAACAATTTTCTCCAAGAAGAGGATCAGATTACTTAAAATTGTCGGACAATTCTGGTGGTTTGTGCAATAATCACAGTGATTTACATTGCTTTTTTTCTTTCAGAGCAATAAGAAAGGTCTATGGGATAGCACTTGAAATAATTCATATACACAGTTATTTAACATAGATCATTTCTAGTTGAGTATAAGCATACATTCATGGGAACAATCTGTTTCATTCTTCAAAGTATGCTTCTACTTTGGAATGAAGGAGAAATTCTCGGGAAACATTAATTCAAAAATCCTTTGAAATAAGACAGTTCACGCCTAGGACCAGGGAACCACATTGCATTGCCTCCCAGTGTGATATGACTGTGCTTCCAAGTATGCATCTAATAAAGTTAATTAGTAGGAATATTTGAAGTCTAATTTTATAATCCACATTTAAGCCAGACCACTCACAACCCAACAAATGATACAGCTTTAACCTGAAAAGGCCTAGTAAGTTTTCCCACAAGATGCTGTACAAAATACCCTGTCACACAAGGTACTCGAAATACAGTCACCACTGCGAAAGAGATACCTGGGCATTACTCTTTTTTTCCCCCTCTGGCTTTCAGCACAGCTTTTTGAGGTTTCCACAGGAGGTAATAAGGACTTAGCAAGCAGGTTTCCTAACCAATAAATTAAATCACTTGAAAGTCATACTTTAAAAAAAATCAGTAGTGTATACGTTGAGGGAAAAAAAGCATGTTCACTTTGAAACAAGTGTGGCCCTCTGTATGGCTCTCAGATGCCTGACACCCTACAGTTTTGTGAGGGAATTGTTAGCTGTAAAGCTGTAAAGGCAGTTATTGGTACTATAAATGTATGCTTGATTCAAGTACACTGAAACACACACATGTAACAGACAGTTATTAGGAGATTGTAACCATCCTCTGTACATTTTAATGTCAATAGTAACAGAGAGGAGGGAGAAAAATAACTACCAAGAAAATAAAACTAATTGGTAGATTCACACTAAGAAAATCCGGGTAATCATATAAATTCATTGTTATGAGGTTAAGGAAGGACAATTATCTCACAACATATGGAAAATTGGTGAATTTCCTGTGAGACCATGATTTATGCTTTCGTGAATCTATATCTGATCTAAAATTAGACAAAACATTTATTTTTAGACACCAACTAATTTGAAAATACAAGGGAAGAAATAATTATCTCCCAAAATTGACTATTAAAAAATCATTTTTAAGAACAGTATCAATAAACTAAGGACTCTTAGACATTATTTTAAAATCTTTTTAAAGTACTGTACTAATAAACTAAGGGGTACCTAGAGATCACACTTTTAGATGTTATATATTTTAACATAGATTTAAAATACTGTTTATGGGAAAATTAAGCTTAAATACATGTATAGGTAATAATTATTTTGCCCATATACAAGTAACGTAAACAGAAGCTATCAAGGTGACCCATTATCTACTCTAATTTATATCCACTATGGGCTTCTTCCCAGTTACACAATGCCATATTTTAATTCCTCACTTTGAATGGTTGGGAAAGCGAAATGTAACTCGGTAAACTTGATCAGCACCAATGTACTACCTATTATGGAGGGTAAAGTGAAGCAAGAATATATTCAAGTAAAATAAAATGTCTTGACTCATGGGCATTCAAATCCCACATCTCTCTATATTTCTTTCCTAAGAAAAAGAGCTATAATTAAAATCCCATTTATTATTTTTCTATAATTCAGAATCAACATATAAAATATGATGAAGGTGAAATTATCTCCCTATATATCACATCATATTATATGATGAGAAAGCCACTTGTTATATATGGATATTTCAATTAACTCATAAATTAAAAAATATATATCCTCCATGTTTATTTCTAATAGAAAAAATAACAGAAATTATTTTACTTTACTCACAGGGACAAGGCAGATTTTGTGGGGCTAGAAGTATACACAACCTTGCTGGTCTTCTTCAACAAAATTAATATAGAATTCCTGATGCAAAGTTAGGTTCAGGAACTCGAATAAAGCACGTCTAAGTGAGGGGCACTGGAGCTTAGGTTTCATTAGCTTCTTGGGACATCCACCTATGCACAACAGACAACTAATTTTTAATATTTCTCTGACTATATTGCATAACATTAAAATATTATTACCTTCAGTCACATACTATCTTTCATTTCCTGATTCTCTGGACTTCAGTTTTTTATCTTTTCATACCCTATACCTCAATTACAAAAGATCAACTTTAACAAAGGTCAGAGTTACTCCCTTTCTTAGCAGTATATTCATCTGCAAATCAAGATAAAATAATGAGTTTCCTGTAGACTGATTACAGTTCACAAGGAATCCTGTTGTGTAATTATACTCTTGTTAACCCTCTACTGATATATCCTATAGCAGGGAGAAACAATTTTACCAGACACATAAAACAAACAGGAAATCTGTTTCAACGTGAATATTTTAGTGTGAGAGAAACCACCATGCATTGCAAGTGTAACCTAATAAGCTGTCCTAATTTTGTGTCCGCAGGGCTGAGGACCTACAGTCTAAATGCATATGCATGTTTGGAACTGAAGTCAGTCATCTTCCCTAGGACAAATCTTTAGTCTTCTAAAGAAGGACAAGAATAGGATTTATTTTCAGCTAACCATTTATAATGGCTCAGTTTTTATTTGTTCAAAGGAATATAATCTAATACCTTTTAAATGGGGTCAAACAGTACCATGAGGAAAATATGTACTGCAAATATTTGTGATTGTGTAAGAAGAATCATTCTTTTTAAAATCAAATTGTGTTTTAGCTTTAGAAGTCTTTACTCGATCTTTTAAAATCACAATTAAATATTTGAGACTCCATCCCCACAAAAATAAAACATAGTATATTAGTTATTTTAAACACTATTCATTAATTTTGCTTTTCCTGTTATAATAGGTATATAAACATTTGAATATGCATGGTATAAAGTACAAGAACAGCACATGTAGTAGTAGTATGTGCATGTGAGGATGTGCATATAATAGAAAAATATGAGAAAAATTTTACTTATATAAAAACATGTATATATAAGTAAGTGTGCCGGAGAGTTTTTGAACGAGAATCTGCTTTACATACTACCATTTTGAATGAAAATTATGGATACTGATTTCCTGATTAAAGGAACTCTGCGTCTTCCCATGACGTGTCCTAAAAATAAGCCAAAATACAACTTAATCTCCATCACTTTGTTTCTTAATTACTGATTGACTTTTTTCCTGCCTAAAATGGCATTACAAAGCCAGAGAAATTTAATAATGCAAAAATCGCTTTTGAAAGTAAGAGAAAGAATAATTCTAGTTATCTTTTAAATTGGCACTTTTAAAGAGAAATTCAAATCAAAAATTAATTAATTAAATGCTGAGACCAGTTGCCACTGCGAATATTAACCTCAAGAGTAGCAAAGAACTACACCAACTTTCCATGAGACTTTCTTTTCATTTGGCAAGAAAAGCTCAGGAACGTTTCTTGTTTAAATTCTATGAACCTAGACTATGGGAAAAAAATAGAAATAAAAAAGAAATTCTTACCTCAAGCAGCATATGATAGAGACGTAGACAAATGAACAATGTTTACTGGAAATAGGAATTATAAATCAAATTTCGAAAACCCTGTGCTAAGAAAGGAAGGAGTTGTTATAAATTCACTCGGAGACCCAAACATTAGGTGTGGCTAAAGAAATGACAGTCTTGGATATATATTAAATGTTTTCAAGAGCAAAAATTGAAATTACTGAATTGGAAATGCTCCAAATTATAAGTCATCATTTCTACTTTGGACAATTGTCTATGAACCCTATGTTTGCATTTAATAATTTTAATTGGTATAATTCTTTCAAAACTCCTTATTTTCAAATGGACAAAAATTAAAGGATGAATATACTTTGGCCATGACTAACCATTTTATCTTAGATATTTATAAATTACAGTTTAAATTTCATCATTATATTGCTCTCATTTATGTTTCACAATATTTTCTTTCCTTTCTTTCTTTTTTTTTTTTTTTTTTTTAGGCAGAGTCTCCTCTGTCGCTGAGGCTGGAGTGCAGTGGTGCAATCTCAGCTCACCACAACCTCCTCTTCTTGGGTTCAAGCGATTCTCCTGCCTCAGCCTTCTGAGCAGCTGGGATTGTAGACGCCTGACACCACGCCCAGCTAATTTTGTATTTTCAGTAGAAACGGGGTTTCACTATCCTGGCCAGGCTGGTTGGTCTCAAACTCCTGACCTTGTGATCCGCTCGCCTCAACCTCCCAAAGTACTGGGATTACAGGTGTGATACACAGTGCCTGGCCCACAATGTTTTCTAATACTGGCATAAAAATGTCTTCTGAACACAAACGCTCATCCACAGTTTCTCATTCTTTCAAGTTTCTTCTTATCAATTATCCCTTTTGCAAGTTGAATAATTAAGGTGTGGAAATTACTGACAAAGCCTAAATATAGAGGTGGATATTTTCTAGAAACATCAGTTGTAAGTCCTAGTTAGCAGTAACATTTCTTTCTCAATTTTTATGTTAATATATGCCTTTTTCTAATTAATCTGGGCAGTTTCATCTGAAGAGATATTTTAACAGAATGTAAAATGTATAATGAACATGTGTAAACTGTCAAAATTCATCATGTAAAAATAGTCATAAATTTAAAAAATTGTTCAGAATTGCTAACATTGCATGTAGATATGATTACAGATGGGGACTATTGTTTTGAACATTTTCTTCATTGGTGATTTCTCTCATGTTGACAATGTAATTTGAAAATTTAAAAGTGCATATGTTTAGATATATTCATCAGGGGTAAATTATTAGTGAAACAGGTGGTTGTTCTTAAGAGGATTTAATACCAAACTGACTCTTCTCTAAGAAGTGTTATATACCTTCTTGATCAAACTGATGGGGGGAATAAAAAAGACAGATGACTATAAAACTTCCTGATAATGAAGAAAAAAAATCTGACATAATAAATTCTCAAGGATTTTTACTCAAACATAATTCCTGGATGTGTCTCATAAACAGTAGCCCCTAGAAACTCCTCTTTAATGTATTCAACATATCCCCTCTGACCTTTGTTCAAAATGCTCTGGGTATAATCCATTAAAGCAGGAAGTGTTATCTAAATTGATATCTAAAGGGAAGCAATGCAATGTCAATGTAAAATAAATTTCTTTCTTTCCTCTTGGCCATAATCATGATGTATCCTTTTTTTTTCAGAATTGAAAATACTTTTCATAGTATAGTCATCTATGGTGTATAAAACCATGTTTACAAAGCCCATATACACCGAAAAAAATCTCAGTCTTCAATGAGAACTTTCTTTGCTATGCTAAGATATATTGTAGAGAATGACCACATAGTAATTGGCTATTCCCTTAGTCTTTTCTCCTAACCCCAATAGGTAGGTATCAGAGACTCGAGAGTTGCGTGACTCTTAGAACAACTGCATATTCGTTTTCTGTAACTACATAGAGTTATAACTAAATTTCTTAGAAATTAGTTTGAATATGCTGAAATATATGAATACAAATAACTGACTCCTTTAGTTTATCACCAAAGTTAGAATTCCCTGGATTTTCAAAAGACGAAGCAAAAATCCCTATTGTGTGTCTTCTCTTGGGCAGATTGCCAAGATCTCAAGTTCATCAGTTCATAATTTATCTTCTTCTGGTACAACTTCCAGAATTATTTGCAATGATCTGGTTATTCTCTCTACAAAGAAATAAAGAGAAATTAAAAATGCATAAAAATCAGAAATGCATAAAAACAGCAAACTATGAATTATTTTGGGTTGAATACCAAAAACACACAACCACCTATTTCACAGAGCACTTTCAAGAATTATTTACTTCATTAGAATCCTATCATGCTCAATTAATTTATTTGTCACTTCTATAACTTCCCATGATGGCTTCTCAGCAAGAATAAATTAATATTTTGCATTAAAATAAGGACTTTTATTCATGTACCAGAAGGCTGAAAATATTTTGAGACAATAGGACCAATATATAAATAAATGTTTCAAAAGACACTTCACATTCAGTTTAAAATTGTTTTGTTTTTTTTTCCATCTATGAGATTACAACCAGTTCCTCAGAAGAATTGGGAGGAGAATCAGAATATAATTTTCATTCTCAAACTCATAACATATTATTGAGAATATTGTCTTATCTCCTAGGGCCTAATTTGCCTAGTCAGTACAATGAGAGTCTAAATCAATGATTGTTAAAGTGTGGTTCCCAGACCAACAAAATTAGCATCATCTAACATATTAGAAATGCATCTTTTCAAGCTCAGTCCTAGACCAACTAAATTAGAAACTGAAGATGGGGTCTAGCCACCTGTAATTCTGATACGCACGAAAATGTAGGAACTAAGGGCATCTTGAGAGAGGCTGGCTCCAGTGTGCAGATAAAGGTCAACCTTTTTTCCTTGAGTACCACTGGGCTAGACGATTACTAAGGCCATTTTATCTCAGCAGAACTCTAATACCTTGGTTTCTGGGGACATTCGTTCTTGTTTACCTGTTTTTTTTTTGTTTTTTTTTTTTTTTTGAGATGGAGTTTCGCTGTTGTTGCCCAAGCTACAGTGCAATGTCGTGATCTCAGCTCACTGAAACCTCTGCCTCCCGGATTCAGGCAATTCTTCTGCCTCAGCCTCCCAAGTAGCTGGGATTATAGGCACGTGCCCCACACCTGGCTAATTTTGTATTTTTAGTAGAGACAGGATTTCGCCATGTTGGTCCAACTGGTTTCGAACTCCTGACCTTAAGTGATTTGCCTGTCTCGGCCTCCCAAAGTGCTGGGATTACAGGTGTCAGCTACCGCACCCAGCTGGTTTGCCTCTTATCTTTGTGATTGATTCCTACACGCCTTTTTCAATGTCCTGCTAGTCCTGGAGCAGTCAGGGCCTAACCTCTTGAAGGTTTCAGACTCAGATAGTCTCTCATCTGCACATAGAATCTTTCTCCTCATTCATGGCTTGTTATCTGTAATAGCTCCTTTCAAGCCATATTTAATGACATTTAAAAAGATTTTTTTTTCAACCTTTGCTTTCTGTGTTTGTCAAAGAGGTTGTTCTCAGCACATTTATTTTACAGTCTACATCAATTGTAAAGGTCCCAGGACAGTCCTAGCAAATTATAAACGCTATGTGAATGTTTCCTAAATAAACTGGGTTTTACACAGCCCACTCTTTACATTGAGATGTAAGTACAGCATAAGGGAGCACTCAAGAGCAATTAAAGCCCATATTTTCAGAAAAGGGAAACAAAAAAATTATCCTATAAAAATAGGCATTTGTGGCCGGGCACAGTGGCTCACACTTGTAATCCCAGCACTTTGGGAGGCTGAGGCGGGTGGATCACGAAATCAGGAGTTTGAAAACCAGCCTGTCCAATATAGTGAAACCCCATTTCTCCTAAAAAATGCAAAAATGGTGCACACCTGTAGTCCCAGCTACTCAGGAGGCTGAGGCAGGAGAATCGCTTGAACCCAGGAGGAGGAAGTCGCAGTGAGCCCAGATCATGCCACTGGACTCCAGCTGAGCGACAGAGTGAGACTCCATCTCAACAACAACAACAAAAAAGCCATTTGTGGGAAAAGGAAATATTAATCAATAGTTAAAGAAAATGTAGCTTAGGCAGAGAGGGGGCTAGGGATATGTGACGGTAGGTTAAAACAAACAAACAAACAAACAAAAAACCAAGAGATCTCAGGCATCTGCAACAGCCAAATGAAACGCAGGGGTATTCAAGAGACATCATCTCCAGCCCTGCCTCCCTAAAGAGATCCTGCCCATAGCCTCTTGAACTAATCTCCATAATGACTGCCCTCCTCACCCAACATGAAGGCCTTTTTCAAAAGTGTCTCTCGATATTCAGGGACCCCCAGATGTCTGCTGTCTTAGACACCTTGCTTCCCCATGTCATCACGTGCCTCCATTCAGATAAATGAGGAAAACTTAGATCCTGCTGCTTCCCTACTGTGTCCTATCTCCTTCTTAAAAGCTTGGTTTGGATCCCTTATTCAGGAGCACATGGCCAAAGAATCACTCTTTTGGCTTTGCACACTTTCTGCTATCTTTCACCTTCCTTTGTGTTCAGTCAGCGCTGTTGACGATATCCAACATGTCTTTCTTATGAGAGCTCTCCTGGAATTTTGTGATTTGAATGATTGTCATGGTAATGAAGGCTTCCACAGAGTAATTGATTCTGACCATGAGTACGTATTGGAGTCACACCAACTTTTCCTTCTAGGTTATCTGACAGCAGTGGACCCGACAGGGGAGCTCAAGAGAGGCAAGTTTGTCTTTAAAGAAGCTTCCAGCTTGCCTGGGAAAGCTGCAGAACATGTGACATTCAGCTGCCATGTCTACATCCATGTTCGAAAACAGTCTTGTGGCGTTAAGGGTAATCATCCATGACTCTCTTTCTTTAACTAAAGGTGTGTTAATGAGTCTGCATTTGGTGTTTTCAGTAACTGTAAGGTACAGGACCAAATAACAGTTGTAGTATTTTCAGCTTTACCTTTCATGTTCAGTAGTTATTCTTGAAATAATTTGAAACAACAATTGACCCTGTAAAATTTGATCTACTCAACCATACCTGGTACCAACATGGGAACTACAGCAAAAATTGCCTATGTTTGTGATGTAGCATGAGGCCATTTTTTTCTGGAAGTCATCATAAGAATAATAGTATTTTTTTAAGGCTACAAAATATTTTCACAAGCATGATCTCATTTTATCTTTACAATGAAGATAGTTTGGGGCCCTAAGAAATGTAGGCAAGTTTAACTAATTTACATTTTGCACCACAGTCTTTGTGAAAAGTCTGTTAAATGCATTATTCAGCTTTTAGTCACTTATCATAAATGAAGTTATCTTGACCCACTGTATGCAGCATATGCTTTTAGCACTCTGGAGTTGCAAACTTGCTGTCCACAAAGATGCATTACACTCATTCTGCTGGTGTTTCCCAGTCTGATTTTTTATAATCAACGATTTTGTTTAAATAAGGCTGTCTTCTATCTCCCTGAGCAAGAGGGACCCACTTCCAGTCACCGTACTCAACCCTGTGACACGGTTTGGCTGATAAATAGAGACAGCCAAGTGCAACGGCTGCTGTGAGTCCTGGCTCGGGTCTGCCAGGTCTTGCTACCTTTGTGTGTTTACATTTGTCACTGGGGTATCTGCCTCTTTTTCCTCCCGTGAGAAGCTTGTGTTTCTATAAGTAAATAAATAATATAACTAACCCACCAGAAGAATTAACCACTCTGTCACAGATGGCAGAAAAAGCTTTCTGTGTATCTCACTATTCCCTTAAGAGCACGTTTTCTTTTCTCCCTAGAAATGCTATCAAACAAAAGTGGCTCCATACTGGCATCCTGTGGCTGGAGAGATTTATCAAATCTCTGAAAATCTCAGCTCCTCGGGTTCTGAACATTCCCTGGCTGTCAGTACTCAGCAGCCTTTCACCATTTTCCAGGTGCTATTTGGTTACCTCTCATTTTTCATGGAAACAGCCTAGGTAACATGTATTTTGATAGACTATCATTTTCACAGGGCTAATCTACTCGTGCATAATCAGGGTAAAAATAAATGATAATATAAAGGTGATGGAATTTTACCAAATAAAAGGACATGATATTAATCATTGAACAAACTGCTCCAAGCGAAGGCTGTTGGTCTCTAAGTCCACACTGAGTTTCTCTCTTACTAAAAGATCATAGAGTAGTTGGGAGAAGGGTCAGGGCGCTGCTTCAGGATTCTGTTGTTTGTGTGTATGTGTGTGAGTGTTTTCTTTTGGCCAAAGGCTAAGAAAATACTTCCTATTGCAGCAATAAATATTATGAATTTTCTTTATTTTACTACAAGAATGCTGCCTCAGAGAAAAATCAAACAAAATTACGGAGGATTGTTGGTTTTTGCTACTCACTTCCAAAGCAGCTATAAAGATAAAGAGTTACAACGCTCGCAGTTTAAAAGCAGAATTGCCATGCTCCCTGGTAAGACTTAATGGCATTTTTGAGAACCAAATAACCATTATGGGACTATTCTGTTGCTGCTAGTTTCACAAATGGCTAACACTAAATTTGGAGGCCTTGGAAATGTTCAAAACATCATTAGAGATAGAAAAATAGCAAAAAAATAATTAAAAAAACCTTCAAAATTACATGAGCACCAAAAGACATCAATGAAGGATCGAGCATGAAGACTGCTTGTTGGGATGAACTGACAAAGAGATAATGCAAAGCACACACGTGTTTGTTAGCAAGAGGAAAGGACTTCTAGAGTTGGCTGACTCCAAACAGAAGGAACAAAATGCCTGCTGAAGTGGGATAGAACAATGGCTTCGCTCTTTCATCGTGCTCCCTCTCATTCCAGTCGTACTCTAGGACCACCAGCTCTTTCTTCCTCAAGTCTCTTAATTTTCTGTGCTGCTCAGGGGTTTTAACTGTCTCGGTTAGTAGGGGACACGGACATAGACCTCACAGCGATGAGTACTAACCTGTCCTAAATGTTAGCAATGAATAAAGCAACCCTAATGCTAAATGTTGTTTATTAGGCTCCCTTTTCCCTCAGAATAGGCTCTTATTTAGTGTCTAGAACACAGAAAACTTAAAAATATTCCACAGAAAACTAGTGTGATCTGAGAAGAAATAGAAATTAAATACTCAGTTAAGGCGATCAGTGTGCCTCTGTCAGCCATAAAGCACCTCATTTGTATAGTAACATTTCTTTGGGGAAACAAAAGCCAGATATAAATAGTAGTATAAGATCTAAAAATGCAAAATTCCGATTGAAGGCTAATAAAAGCTATTAACAAAACTCTGCTTTAAAGGACTGGCTTCTAAATGAGTCTGCACAGAATACTAGAGATTCAATATGCATATCAAGCTTTTTTGTTTGTTTTTTAGAAACAATGGCATTATTTATTAATGATTTAACCAGAAATCCCCCTAAACTTTTAACTGGGATTTAAAAAATTAATTATGGTAAAGTAAGTAAATTAAAACAAAGAAGAAGTATGAAAGCAATGTTCTAAACTCCCCAAATTCACCAGCAAGAATAGATCTGCCCCTCTGGCTACATTTGTTACCTACCTACCTCTCTCCCTCTCCCTTCTACAAGAGATGCAGTCTAGAAAGAGCATGAACTTAGAAGTCAAGCAGATATGGGTTCAAATCCTAGTTCTAGGTTTAAAATAGTACACTCAAAAGTAAATTCTCCATTTTCCTGAGCCCTGGTTTTCTCATCTTTACTTGAGAATAACAGCACCTCACACATCAACCTTGTTGAGCATTGGTTGAGATGACCACGTGCATCACGTAGGGGAAAGGACTCAGAAGAACCTCTGACAGACAGATATGCTTTCAACATGGGCGATTCATAAGCACCCTTACTACCTAGTGATCAACTATGTTTTCTCCTCCCCCAATTTAACTGGTCACCAAGTCCTGTTGGTTTTTCCTTTTAGTATATTTCACTTTCTCTCAGACCCTGATGATACTGCCTGTGTTCAGAACTCCCCCTCAATTCTCATCAGGATTGCTGTAGTCACTACCAAACTCCATATTCTGTCTTCAGCCCCAGCCTATTTTAATCCACCCTCACAACCCCCAGGGTGATTCTTCTAAACTATGAAACAGCCTGTGTTTGAAGTTCAGCTATTCTACTTTATATCTGTATGACTTGGAACAAGTGACATGCATTCTCTCATGCTATAATTCAAAGCCTATTAAATGGGGATAATAATTTTTCCTGCCTCAGTAGGATATTGTAAGAATTAAATAAAGCCTTGTCCCCTCCCTGTGTCCACGTGTTGTCATTGTTCAACTCGCACTTATCAGTGAGAACAGGCGGTGTTTGGTTTTCTGTTCCTGTGTTAGTTTGCTGAGAATGATGGCTTCTAGCTTCATCTATGTCCCTGCAAAGGGGAACTCATTCTTTTTCATTCTTTTTTATGGCTGCATAGTATTCCATGGTGTGTATGTGCCACATTTTCTTTATCCAGTCTATCATTGATGGATATTTGGGTTGGTTCCAAGTTTTTGCTATTGTAAATAGTGCTGCAATAAACATATGTGTGCATGTGTCTTTAGAGTAGAATGATTTATAATCCTTTGGGTGTATACCCAGTAATGGGATTGCTGGGTCAAATGGTATTTCTGGTGCAGATCCTTGAGGAATCGCCACACTGTTTTCCACAATGGTTGAACTAATTTACACTCTCGCCATAGCACATGTATACCTACGTAATAAACCTGCATGTTTTGCACATGTATTCCAGAACTTAAAGTAAAAATTTTTTAAAAAGAATTAAAGTTATACATGTGCACACACATGTGGAAGCTGCTATTGTTCTCTTCATTGTTCTTGTTCTTATGAACCTTCATGAGTCACCCTTCCTTCCAGGTAGTGTACAGTCATAAAGTTTAAGACATTTGCAGGCCACTAACTCCCCAACAAATCTCATGTCAGTCATCAGGTTACACATTATGATACAGAATCACGAAACTGCATTCAACCCAGAAGAAAAATAATTGGGTTAGTAAGGGATTCAAAGAGAGATTAGGTCGTTTAGAGAACTACTGATAAAATGTCATCTAAAACAAAGCTATTTCTCCTAAGAGGTGATTACAGACTAATATCCTTAAAAGATTCAATGGCGATACCTTAAATGTCCTTGCTGCCAAAAAGCAGTTCCAATTAAAATGCAATAGTGTTCTCAAATCATCAATTGTGCCACTTATATTTTGAAATGTCAAGTATATTATGTATGTACACCTTTGTGGGTTTTCTACATGGTCTTGCACAAGGTCCTGAAAGTATTGAAAATTCTTACCTGACATTATTCTAAACCACCTGGGTTTCTTGTCCCATATAATAAAGAGATAATATGCAGGCACCCCGGTCAGAGTGATGACGAAGCCAATCCCTGTACTAAATGGGTCCGAATAGAGGGAAAGGGCAACCATGAAGAGGCACGTGAAGGAAAACAAAGCTGGGATGAACAGCGGGATCTGGAACACAGAACACAAAAAAAAGCCACTTCAAACATGTTCAAGCAACAGAAGCTGGGTTTGAGATGAGCGTGTCAGTCATGAGACACAGTTTAGTGACAAGCTGTAGTCATGTGACCAGGTGACAGGCACCAACGTGCCTCACCTTAGCAGCAAAATCTCTTTCATGGTGCACACATAATGTATTAAACATACTCCTTTAAATGTAACTCAACTTAATTTAAATTGTTTTTAAATCTTTGGATAGAACAAAATCTAGGGACAAGAAAGGATATTTTTATTAGAGATGTTCTGTTGGAATTCTTTTACTAGTTAAACACCATGACGATTTGTGATTCTGATTGTAAAAGATTGGCTCATTGATAACTATGATTAGCACACTTTGATGTGGAGTCAGGAGGACTGGCTGCTTGTAACATGTGAAAGTCTTTCAGTGCATAGTGACTTTCTGTTGAGATTCACAGTAAGAACTGACAGGAATAAAACAGGCCAACTCCTATTCAACCGCTAATAAAGATGCTACCAGCATTAGGCAATGAATATTATTAGAAGCAAATCCTGACAGCATGACTGACAACATTATCTATGCTGTTTCCTAAAAGCAAATAAACAGTGAGGTCAAATCAATCCATGAGCCTTCAGGTCTGAGGGGGGATGACAAGTGTCTTCTCCAGTCTCCAGAACGGAAATGCTTACTCATGGTAAATGGGTATTACGTGGTAAATTCATAATCTTCTCTTTCCCTGTATATTTTACATTCTTACTACTTTTAGAGTATATAATATAGAGACAGAGCAATGTAACAAGTCACAGCATTGACTTAAAATGCCAATTTTCCACAGCAGCGACCTCTTTGGAATTGGCATTAATGAAGTATCTCCCTTACTTCTTCTCAGCATGGCTGTCTACAACCCCAGCATGAAGACAGACAAAAGTAGCCCATACTATGACTCTATCAGGTCATTGAACACATTCATGAAAAATCGACATACCAAACATACCGTCATTTTTCAAAAATGTGACAGAGCAAGTTCAGCACATCACCTAAAAGTTTTGATGAACTATATTTTTTCCAACTTAAATCCAGTAGGAAAGCACTGCCTGCAAGAGTTAAACATTTTTATTCTGCAGGCTGCTGCCCCAGCCCAACCTCCCCATCGTCAAGTTATGACAACGGGAGGACTAGGTATTAGGAGAAAGATTTATGTAAACCCATCAAGATTGCTGAGGTTACCTTGAAAGGACGATGCATATCAGGGCGTTTGTATCGAAGATAAATCAGCCCAGCAACTGCCAGCCCAATAAAAAGCCACCTGGCAAAACTGAGGAAATTCAAAAGACTGTCGAGGTCTCCAGAGAAGAGCATTATCATTGTCAAAGGGTGCTAAGGGGGAAAGGGAGAAAAGCCAAGCTTGGTGAATTCAATGAAAACACAGATGATAAACAACAATGACCCCACTATGCATTATGATCTTTTCAAACGATTACGTATACCGATAAACTATCATTATGGTTAAAACCTGGATTTGACTAATCTATTTTCTATATTCTGCTGTCATAATCCATTTATACACTAGTAACATTAAGAGAGTGACATCATCATTATACTTTATTCAAGTGGAATTCTATATGAATGTTGGTTCCTTTTGCATTTGAGAGAAGATATGTTTTCAAAGAGTGAAAGAAAGGGTATTCAGTGACTCAAAATTGAAAGACTCAAAGACTGGGATGATTAGCAAATAATCAATAATAAACAGTAAAAGAGACCCAACTGGAAGATTTGCAGAAAGCTCTGTAAATGCTCTCTGATGAGCTCTTGGCTATCCACACACAGGAAGCACAGACACTCATAGGTGATTCTGTTGGCTCTTGATTGCAAAACTTGACCTTTTTTCCTCCACATGTACTCTCCCATGTGCTTGCCGTGTGTGACCCTCAAGACCACGGACAAGAATGAAGTGCAGAGATCAGCTTAGCAAGTCTCTGCAGCTGCACATGCCAAGGACAGCATGACTGATAGCAAAGGCTTAAAACGAAAGCCCTCTTCACGGAATAATACATTCTGTTCCCATAAGTGACGTTAACGTCCAGATTCGGCACAGAGAGTGTGCATACTTTAAAAAGAAATTTCAAGGAAACATTCTGAAACAAACTAAATTCATGAAAAAAATGTTCAGTGCATTCTATGGTGCTCCTGGCAACAGATTCCAGTTGAGAGAAATGTTACAAAATCATCAGTAAAAATGAATATAACATTGCCAATGGGTATTTGAGGACTTTTACACCTTATACAGTCTTTTGTAGCTCACATTTCACAAACACTTTTCCCTCCGTAAAGAATTTTACAACTCAAATTTACATTGTGGTGCTTTTATTTTATCATGATGCTGTGATTAAAAGAGACATTTGAGAGCAAATGATAAAAGACATTTGATCTCAAATGTCTCACTTTAAATCACAGCATCATGGCACTGTCTAGGATTTTATCCATTCTTTCAATAATTTTGTGTGCATTTCATTATAAGGTGCCTAGATCATACCTCTGGGTACTTTTTAGTCTGTAGCTTTTTGTTCTACTTTCCTTAAGTAGTTGGGACTTAATACTCTATATTATTTTCTATGTGGTGCTACGTCTATGAGAGGAGCTAAGCTAGTCATTTTCCTTACACCTTACACATTTCTGCAAAGGTGAAAGAGAGGTGATGTGATTTTTGCCCAAAGCATCAAACAGTCATCAGAAACATGGAGTAAAGGGAAGGGATGGAAGATACCCTGCCTCCCAAACTCCACCACGACATGCATTAGCAGTGAATGAGAAAGTGAAGTACTATCTAATGTCTGGCTGGAATTCCTTTTTGCTAACTTATTATTCAAGGTTATATCTATATATACTTGTTAATATGCATTACCAAAACAATAACAGCTGGCAGAGGAGTGTGCTTGCGGACATGAATCATGGAGAGGATTTCTGGAAGGTGACCCTCTCGAGACGCAACATAGAATAACCTGATGGGAGAGAAATGTGGGTGGAGTTGACTGCATGATTGATCATTTCAAAGGGAAAATCCAGAAATCCCAGAGAAAACTTGCATCTTTTTCATACCAAATGGTTCGGCATTTCTTAGGTGATGGCCTAAGTTTTGCTTTTCAAATAAGGTGGAGAAACATCACAGGAAATCTAAATTTGAATTTTACAAAATCTGCCAACATTACATTATTCTTTGAAGAGAAAAAACAGCAATATCTGACTGGGCAGAGCTCTCCCTACATATAAACAGATGTGGGGAATTTAGTTCTAGATTCAGAGTGTTATATGTGTGCCATGAATCCAATTCAACAAACACACGCATATGCACATCCACAGGTACACATGCACAGGTAGCATTCACATTTATCTGATTGGGTTTTAATCTTACATTAAAACAAAAAGACTTTTGCATCAAACCAAACAAAGGAAATACATATGGTGGGGTGGTGATTTCTGATGTCTCTTACTTTACTTTTTTCTTGGCATCTTCAGAGAATCAGAAAATTATATCACCAGAAATAAAAGGCCGTTGTTAGACTCTGTTGAAATACTATTTTTAAAAAAGCCACATGTCCGTCTTCCAAATAAGCTATTACTAGGCAAGCAGTGCCCTCTAGTGGAAAGAATAAAACGTGCTGTTGATACACCAACATTTCAATCTTGCATGTCCCTTTAAAAACAACAGGTTTGGAGGCACTATTTCTTTTCTTTTTAAAGTTACCCTTATCACATCCAATCTCAAAAACAGAAATGTGTTTCTGGAAATACATGAACTCACTCACCTGGACACAGCAAACACACCACCATTCATGGAGCCAAAGCAGGAGAGGGCAACAAAGATCGGAACTGCTAATGAGAAATTTCCCAGTAGCCGCTCAGAAAAGGTCTAGTGAAAGAAAGAATGAAGCAAATTAATGCTTTGCCAGAAAGTGGAATAAAATGAAACCATTTAGGCCAAACTTGCTCTATGACTTTCTATTAGCCTGGTGATACCTATATGTTTTATAATTTTTCTCTTTGGTTAGGGTCAGACTAACTCCGTAGACAATAATCAAAAGCAAGGACCATGGCATTGCTTGTTGCAAAATCATAGGCAAAGGTCTAAACAAGCACCTTCTCTCTACTTTCAAAAAGCAATGATTCATTTATCGAATCTTGATCAACTATGATATGTACTGTCTCTGACTCTGGCAAGTGATAAAAGCTCAAATCAGAAATTTGACTTCTGGAGATAGAAATCTTTCTGCATAATAACTTCTCTTTAGCCTGGAAAACCATATTTTCTAGTGAAGTACATGGAGAAGTATTACAGATACGTGTTTCATATGCCAATCCCATGATTAGGAGGTAAATAAGATAACTAATGACTTAATAATTGATATCATATACATGATTAGCTCTGAAAACATTTTTCCCAGAAAATCACACTAGCTAAACCTATAAAGTCACTCCCTCCCCCTTATGTATCTGTCAATTTCTTTTGTGGTTTCCTATAAAAAAGCTAGAAAAAAAAGTCCAATAAGCCACAGAAACTTAAAAGATAAACACAACTTCTAAAATGTTCTTTTATGCCATGGTATGTGCAATACTGCAAATTTCCATGAACAATGTATTTTCAAAAAAAAAAAAAATGTGTTGGATTCATTAGTTGTCCTTGAAGTAGCTGGCGCTATGTAATTAGTGGGTTGCATTATGCCCAAAGAATAAGTGCTGCCCTTTGTCTTGAAAGATGAGATGACTGACCCGACTTCAGTAAGTTTTGTATATTTGATTGTCTGGTAGGACTTGGAGCAGTGGTCAAAGTCTGTTTCAATACTGTGAACTCATACACAGGTTCAAATGAAATGAGATAATTTATTCTCTGTAGATGCTGCAGATATGAGGTAATACTAACTATTTTAAAAAGAACTGGTGTCAAGTAATGGGTCCTTAATTTTTCACCCTTCATTGTTATGAGGTCAAGAGTGAATGGTCTCTTACTAGCTAAGTTTTATGCAAAATAAAAGTATGTGTCACAGAGTAACAGTCTTATGATCTTTGGGGACAAAGATGGTCCTGGTGTCAAAGAAATTTTGGAAAATACTATAAAACTATAAAATACTCCATGTCTTAGGGAGTTAGAATGCATGCTGGTATCTTTAATATTCTGAGAAGTATTATAACAACAACATCTGTTTAACTTTGAATAATCCAGTATTTCCTAAATTTATTAATATCCCAGGACTAGTATTCAAAAGGATATACTAAGAAAACCGAATTTATATGGTCCACATCAAAATTCTTAAGTGACACTTGGGGCAAGGATTTTGAGTTTGCATTTGAAAAGTTCACAAACAGGAAAGTGTACAGAATAAATTCTAATTTGCATACAAAAATGCATTTATTTAGATTCAATAACTGTCCACCTACCGTTAAAAACATGCCGGGAGAGTAATGCCTTCTATTCAACAAGCCTCGGCAGATTTTCAAGCATGTACGTGTAAAATTGTTTAATGAGAAATTAGAAATAATGGGAAATCATATAGGAATTTAGATGTATCAGTTAAATAGAATATGCTAAGGTATGCTGTAAATTTTTTAAATATTCATTATTATTCAGGTCAAGAAAAGATTACTGAATTTCAAAACACTTTCTGCTAGAGGGAACTACTATAAAATTGCATCAACTCATTAACCTAAATTCCACTTGGCATTTTCCCAATTTGGACTTACCACTGCCACTGCATTTGAAAGCAACAGCTCCTCAGCGTTAATGGTCGTAAAGTAGGCCACATTTGTCAGCACATAGCCAATGGTGACAATGACCATGGATATACATATTGCAAGGGGAATGGTTCTGAAATGCACAGAGGAATCACTTATTCGTTATCTTTTGTTAGTCATTCTCTGATACCAAAGAAAATAACAGCCTAATTCAAATGAAGAATATAATAGCATCTCCAATAATTATAGGCTCTGTTGGGTATGTATAAACATTTCATCAGGGCAAAGAACCACATATTCCTTTGTAACTTAATAAGGTCCATGGGGGCAGATACTTCATCTGTCTATTGCTATACCCCAGAACATATGGATTTATCTCATTCAAGTACTCCATAAACGCTACAGCGGTGTTCTCAAACTTGAGATGCATCAGAATCACCTGCAGGGCTTGTTAAAACACAGACTGCTGAGCTCCACCCCACAGTTTCTGATTCAGTAGGACCTGCATTCCTCATACGTTCCCAGGTGATTCTGAGGCTGTTGATCAGACCACTTTGAGAACCACTGTATTATAAACATTTCTTATACTAAGTCACTGCCTCAACACCTTTCTAACACTAGTCCTTAAAAACATTTTTCACATTCAATGTTTTTCCCATCAGGAGCTTCCCTTACCACCAAATAAATGCACGCCTTCGGAAGCATGATAGTGGGATACATCTACCTTTCTAAATGCGGCAGTACTTTTGTATGTAACAAAAGAAAGCACGGAAGTGTTCATAATGATGACCTTGCACTGCCCTGCTGTGAGTTCAAAGGAAGCTCAAGATTGTGAGTATCTAATAATGCAAGAGCGCAGATAATCCCACGAAATTAGAGGTGACATGCTGTGAAGTACAGACGACCGGACAGTGCTGACACAATGTGGCATCAAGAAGTACCCGACACAAGCGCAATATTATGTCTTCATTTAATGTACTGGGAAAGCCGGGAAGTTACTGACCCTAATAACCTTATTCCATGTTACCAATACACATTACTTGCTTAACATAATCGCCTCTTCAGACTCTTTCCAGTTCAGGCAACTTAAACCTTCAACTGCCTGCACAAAGGCTGACCGTTTTTCAGCCATAGTGCTTATCAGCCCTCATGGAGCCTTCACCCTGCTGGGTGTCACTAATAAAGACCTCAGTAGAATTTCTTCCAAGACGAAAATGCAGCTTAGAATCGGGTTGGGGGGAGGGGAAGGCAGAGCCTGCTCCACTATCCAAGCTGGGTGTGTTAGCACACTAAGTCCCAGCACATTATTTGGAATGTTGAAAACATGCGAACCTCGCCAGTCAGCAACTGTCATTCATTATACTGCTTCGAGCCTGACACTTCCCCAGATTCCCAAAGCCTTCAGCCTTGATGGGGAAACACATTGACCTCTAAATCCTGACATCCTAATATGAAAGTAGCAGATGGTCCCCTTCCCCAGTGTGAAGAGGGTCCTGTGGAATTTTCCGTTAACACCATAACATGCATTGCTAGTTGTGATTGATAAATGCTAAATTTAAGTAAAGGAAATCACTGAGCCAATCAAATATAAAAGGATGAATGGCATAATGCAAATTAAAGATGAATTCTGTTTCTTTGTAAGAAGGGCTATTGTAAATGCAAAAGGGTAAGAAGGAGAACATGAAGGTGTATACACAGCTTTTCAACCACTCACTGTATTATTTTGACCTTGAATCCTTTCAGCTCTTATAACATCCTCATATGGGGAGTAAATATTTTCTACGGAGGAGAGAGGAAGAGAAGAAAAGAAGAGAAAAAGACTCTCTGTTTTTTGCAAGCATATGATTAAGGTATATAAAAGTTCCATTACTAAACAATGAAGTGACATAATTAATTGCAGTGATAGTACTGTCACATCACACGACGCTGCAAAATAGCAGAAAGAAAGAAGTCTGAAATTTGGGACTGTGGCTCTCCCAGCATAGAATTTATCTTCCCAGTCCAGCTCCTCCAAGTCAGCCTCTGTCTGTTCCCTGCCTAGATATTACAGTCTCTCTGAGGGCTGTTTCCTAAATTGATCTAAGCAGAAGGGATCCTGGAAAATCTAAGCTTCTAGGTTGGTTTCCCTTCATTCTGTTTGTTAATAACAAAAACAACAGGAGCAGCTGCTACCATTGGGCTGCAGTGTGCCTGACATTTTATTAGGCCCTTTACAGATGTGTCTCATTTCGTCCTCAGAAAATCCTGTGAGTTAGGAACCATTTCTGTATGAGAAAATAAAGTCTTCAAGAGCTTGAATAACTATTTAAAGATACACAACTGGTAAGTGGAAGCCCCAGAATTCAGGTGCATACACACCCTACATTGAAATTTGGGCATTCTGACCACAAAAGTGTATTCACTTTCAAGCATGTGGGTCCCTTAACTCTAGCACTTTTAAGGACAATCATAGTTGTTTAATAAAAAGTTTATTAGAGCTCTTATCAAGCTAGCATTTCTCATGTATTCCTTGACGCTACAGTTTCATCTATTATAAAGAAGGGGGACAAACTTATTTCATGATTTGTATCCCTTTTCTGTGTAACATGAACTGTAATGTTAAGCGAATGTTTTCAAATAGTTTCACTGTTTAGGAAATAGAATTTTAGAGTTATATATTATTTAAAATAAACAGAAGCTCACAATAAATTTCCCTAAAAATCATTTTTTATACAAAAGGAGGAAGGTAAGCATGCATCAGATAAGCAGAAACAGACTAATAATTTTACTATCAGCCAAATATACTATACAGATCTTAGTGGGAAAAATAACAGCTTAAAATATAAACAAAAGGGAAAGCATCTAATCTTGCTGCAATGCACAGCATATCCAGTAATTTCTCTATAATTACTCTTCTTTAAAAAAATGTTGGTCTTTTTTTCAGACGGAGTCTCACTCTGTCACCCAGGCTGGAATGCAGTGGCGCAATCTCGGCTCATTGCTACCACCGCCTTCCGGGTTCAAGCAACTCTCCTGCCTCAGCCTCCCAGTAGCTGGAATGACAGGCACCCATCACCACACCCAGCTAATAATTTTTTTATTTTTAGTAGGGACAGGGTTTTACCAAGTTGGCCAGGCTGCTCTTGAACTGCTGACCTCAAGTTATCCTCCCAACTCGGCCTCCCAAAGTGCTGGGATTACAGGCTTGAGCCACCGTGCCCTGCTGATAATTAGATGGAATTAAGCAGTGGCAAGTTGGAGTGGGTATGGAAAAACAGCCACTAGCTTCCAATCTTAGGTTCCATTTCACTTTGACAGAGGGAAGGGGGTGAGGAGGCTCTCTTGGCTATCTTGGCATAAACTGCCATTACTGATAGAGAAGAGCAGTTTACTCCTTCAGAAGGGATTGGCCCCCAGACAGTTAACTCTGGGTTTCAAGTATCAAAGTGTAAGAGCCACTGGGTGAGCTGATAAAAGCTATTAGGCCATGCCAGAGCAATCTTTCCAGAGGCTTTAGATGCAGAGAGCAGATAGCATTGCTAGTAACCCAAGATTAAGGCAAATGGCACTTGATAATGAAAGGAATTAGAGAAAGGAACAAGTAGGCCATGGATATCTCAAAGCTTCTGTGTTCTTTTGAGGTATCTACCAATCTTAAATGCAACAAAAGCATTGTTTTTAAGCTGAGTAAAAGGGCATATTCTTAATAAAATTAAGTTCTATTCTTTCTCAAATGTTAGTACATGTTTGTTATAACTAATAATAACCATTTATAAGAGTTACTTAATCCTAAGAGCTTTTGTCATATATGCTCTTTTCAATTAACAGGCATTTAAATATATGAGAATCTAATATTTTTATTAGTTGCAAATGGTCTTCAGTCAAAAAGGTCCTGGATAGTCTTCTTTTCTTACAGGCTTATTTTAAATTGGCACTTAAACCAGTCTATGTCACACATATTTGCTTTATTTGAAATTATTAAATGGAAGTCTCCAAATCATGTACTTAGAAGCACTTTTGTTCTGAATGATAGGCCTCCCCAGAAATGAAAACGGCCCTATACTTATGTTTGTATAATCTACAAAGCACTGAATGGGCAAATATATCTTATTTTATTTTTAAATATATGCATGTCATTTTAAATCATTTGTGGAATGAGAAAGAGCATGAGCAAACAAAATTTACAACAACCCATGGAAATAGGAAGTAATACCCACAATTTTAAACAAGAAAACCAAAACTCAGAGAGGTTACGTGACATAACCAAGGTCACAACGGTAGCAAGTGGGAGGGCTGGAACCTGAACCCACGTCTTCTGGCTCTAAGTTCCACACACATGGTGTATCTTGTCATGATGTCATGGCTGCTTTAACTCTAGGGACAAGGTCCCCAGAAACTTTGCATGCTGACAAACATGTATTATATTTTATATAAATGAGGCAAATATTAGAAGACCAGTTGTCAAGGTGTGACACATTTTAAGCCAAGTATATTTTTCTACATGCCAATTAGTAGAAATAGCAGAAAAAACATTCATGCCAAAAATAACTTGTAAATAATGCAGAATAAGGTGCATTTTTAAAAGTGTGCTTTGCAACTCCATCATGGAGCATCAGAAATGACTACAGTTTCCAGTGCATCATTTTTGCTAAAAGTGAAAACGAAAATGAGTAAACCTAGCTTGATTCTCCAGAGAAGTCAAGGAAACCTGAAGGCTAGAAGGATTTCTGACATTCAGACCACGAGTCGTCTAAATTACGTGAATAATTCTCTAATCACCTGAATTCAGGATATTTCAAGATTATGTTACAACACGAATAAAATCTTCTGAGATTTGTGCAAGTTCAAATAGATCATATACAATCCCCTGTGTTGGATACATACAAGGGAGACCACAGAACTCATGGATCCTGGGGCACCTGACCTTGTCTTTGTGCTGTAGGGCTGGGCATGATGCTAGGCAGTTCTGTTAAAACCTACTCTTGTGTGTTCTGGAGAGAAATGCTTGATGCTTCACATTTCTATTTAAAAATTCTTAATATTTTAACAAACGTACTTGGCATTCAGAAAAAAAAAATAAAGAGAACCAAAAATGGCAAATAATATATAAGGTGCAAAAAATAAAGGGAAAATGGGAACTATTTCTTTACATGCAATTGAAATGGAACTGTAATTTATCTCAACACAAAGTATTTATAATTATATTAAGTACTATTTGATTCAAAGTATTTATTTTCGAACCAAACTTGTTTCACATTTTCTTTATAGTGACCCTGCAAAGACCTTGAAAGCTATTCTGTAGGACTCACCCAGAAATGACTGAAACATCTCTTACTTCTCTCTTTTGGCCCACCAATTTACCTTTTTGCAGAAGTACTCTATTTATCTTATTACTGCAGCTGTTAATTTTATTCTACCCTTCAAACTTCAGTCATGTGTTGCAGACCAAAAAAAAAAGTAAATGAGTATATTTCAAAGAAAAGCTATCTGTATTTTTCATTCACATAAGTTTTTTTCCATACATTTTGACATACTTTCCCTGAATCTTGCTCGCACTAAACTCTCCAGAGACCCCTAGACATGGAACTGTCCTATCTGCCTCTCTGATTTCTGACATTTCTAGCAGGGATTGAATTACAAGTAAGTGTTCAAGAAAACAAATAGTTTTCCAGACATGAAAAAAAATTGGACTAGTCAGAAGAACGCACATTTCTTTGTGTGTTTTCAGTGATTTTACCTCATTGTCATTTTGTGTTACGGCTGTAACTTTAGTTTTCTACTGAGTGGGAACTGGGCTATTAAAAACATTATAAAAGAAATGTATTCGAAGAGACATGGCATATAGTTGCAGGGAAGGCAAAGGCGGTCACTGAAAAAAATATAGCAAGAGGAAGAAAACATTCAATAAGCCTATTTATGAGCATCTTTTAAAGGTCTATGGTTCATGTTCATCCTTAATGACGATTCTGGGCCAAGGCTGAACAAAGTGATGAGCTGAGCATATTGTTACATAAATGTACATAGTGATCCCACTGGTTTCCAGCATCAAACACCTGCCCTCTGCTTCTTACCCAACCATGGCAAGGCTATGGGTGTTTTCACTGAGACATTTTACATTTCAATACCACTGATGTCTTATCTAAATCTCACCATTCTCCATTGTCCACAGATGAAGAACTCCATAAAAGAAGAGAAGACAGAGAGACCTGTAGGGAGATGTAAGAAATGAACAGACAAAGATTAAAAGACTGCAGAGCTAAAGGAAGCTCGTGGAAAAATGTGCGGAGATGCATAAAGGAAGGAGAAAAGTGCAGCAAAGCCACATAGAAAAATGGCCAGAAGGGTCACTCTTGGCCACCACCATGTAGAAAAATGAGCTAAAATGAAAACTCACAACTCAGAAATACGAAATAATAAGCAATCAGAAACATAAATCTATGCAGTTTTATCCATTCATTACTTTTTTGTAATTCTACTATTAGAATAAATTCATGACAATAAAATTATTCAGCAAAATGTAGCTTGAGAGTAAATTTTCATTTGCTTGCATTTCATACACACAAAAAATTTGCATTGTCTGCAACTCATTTTTTTCTCATTTTTCTAAGGATTTAGTGTGTCTTCCAGATATATTACAGTTATCCATATTTATCATGGATAAACACAAACATATTTGTCGGCAAGTTCTAGTGCACAAAAACAAAATTGGTTTTAAATAAAACACTAGTAACTAAATAACTAAGAAGACAAAATATTTTAATAGTAATAAATTCTACACTGATGTTCAATTCTTATATCTCTTAGGTTGTTTTTAAATTGTTAACAAAATTAATTATTTTCCTCAGGATTTGCTCTATAGAACACTAAGATAATGCAACATTTCAGTGAACCTTTTTATAATCATGTTTCTGAGATTCATATTTACAACTCAGACAACTAACTACTCACCAAAACTTTGTTTTCTCTTTTCCAAAGTACACGTTTTTTATGAGAAGCAGCTATCAAAACAGACACCACGTTTCCCAGCCTCTCTTGTATCTAGGAGGGGGAAAGTGACTCATTCTTGCAAACAGAATGTGAGTAGATGGGTTCATTGAGACCAAGGTGGTTAAGTGGGTCACCTTGTGACATCCTTTTCCTGAGTGGGCTAGTTGCAAAGGACCTATAGCATGACAAAGTCACATGATGGAAGGAACATGGGTCACAGGATAAACGTGTGAAAGACAGCCTACCGGTAGCCAGGGACACCAACAATGGACTATTACATTATTTTTAAAAATAAACTTTTGATTGTTTAAAGCCATTGAAATTTTGTGGGTTGTCTGTTGTAACAGCTAGCATTATTCTAACTAATGAAAGAATGAAGGACCTCATTATATCAAGACTTTTTTGTAGCTTTTAATTGCAAGACTTAGAATGGGTCCTCATTAAATTTTATTTTATAGTATGTTATTTGTTTTATGAGACAAGTACATGATATCGAATTATTAAAATGATGTTCTAAATTATAATATCAAATAAAAACTGATTTTCATCTTTAAAAGCTAGGAGAGATAAGTATTAATTATTATTCACACTTCCCCAAAACAGAGCAAAGATAGACCCCAGTGTTTGCTATTGTGAAATTTTAAAATATCTTGCACTTCTGAAAATTGCCACTCGTCCAACAAAGAATGAAGTACAATTGTCCCTTGTTTTGCCCAAGGACACATAATAAGACAAGCGACGCTAAGTAAATACACTCATGCTAAGAACAAGGCAACAGAAAATAAATATATACACTTCGGCATGGTAAAAGGGAATGAGAGTCAGAATTCCCTTAGACAGTAAACACACGTCTTGGAACAGGCAACACTCACACTATACACACGTAAACCAGGTCCCATCACAATTCTGCTGCACAATCAGAAATAAAACAAGTAAACATTCAATCGTGGCAAATGGACTACTGCTTCTACCTCCCAGAAGTGCCTCCAACACTTCTGACCAACAATGGCAAGTCCAACTAAGATTGATCATTTTGATATCTGGTGGTTAGCTAAACAACTGGCTTTCGAATAGGGTGCTCTGGGAATTCGAATAGAAGATGAGCAGTGGGATTGTAGACTACCCTGTTTTCACTCATTTCAACCACCTGAGTCCTCTTTTACTAGTTTTATGTATTGACATTCTATCAAAGAAAGATGTGCTCCAGTAGTTGAGGTAGGTTTAAAATCACTGTTTGAGATGCTCCAAGTCATCTCTTTACATCACTTTGTACTCCAGTGCTGGCTTCTTAAAGTATTGTTTAAAATATATATGAATTGGGCTGGGTGTGGTGGCTCATACCTGTAATCCCAACACTTTGGGAGGCTGAAGCGAGCAGATCACCTGAGGTCAGGAGTTTCAGACCAGCCTGGCCAACATGGTGAAACCCCATCTCTACCAAAAATACAAAAATTAGCCAGGCGTGGTGGTGGCACCTGTAGTCCCAGCTACTTGGGAGGCTAAAGCAAGAGAATCGCTTAAACCTGGGAGGCAGAGGTTGCAGTGAGCCGAGACTGGGCCATTGCACTCCAGCCTGGGCAACAAGAGTGAGACTGTGTCTCCAAAAAATAAAATTAATAAAATTAAGTATATATGAATTGGTTTTATAAAATGCCTATATATGAATGGTTATGTAGGTATGTATGTACATATTTGACTCTAAAATGGAAAATAAATTTTCACTGCAAATCTCTATTCATACTTTTAGAATAATTAAGGGGAAAATAATTTTGGCGAATGAAGCGAATGTTAGTAGGGAAAGTATAAAGTTGATAAGGAAGGCAATAGCAATGGCCTGGCTTTAGTCAAAGTGGTAAATCCACATGCCAAGGCCACAGAGGACATGACACAGCAGCTTAATGGAGCAGAGGGAAAGGTGGGAAAGAGAAAAAATCAGTTGATGGGCTAAGCACCCTGCCAATTCAGAGAGATAATATGTCATTGTCAAGAAAGTGGTGATGAAGACTCCTGGTTGGAACAGTTGACAGCTTCCTGAAAAGGTCACAGAGGCTCTCAGAATGGCAGAACCTCCTGTGGCTGCCCTCCCTCTCCTCTCCTCAGGCTGTCCATTTATAAAGATTCATATTCCCTGCAGAAATGGAAATGTTGTGATCTTTTATCTTTTAGCTCAAAAGTTAAAACTTTTGAAAAATAAGCTTTTGTGCATTCATTTGATATTTACAAATGCCTTTTCTTAGACTACAAAGATTCATGTCCCTCTCTCTAGGGACATTTTTCTCAAGTCAAGTACCACTATCTAATCGTTCAGGGACTCTCTGTCCAAGGGAAACAAAAGCAGTTCATACGATCGTCCATCTCTTAATTTCCCCTTTCTTCCATCATTTCCCTCAGCTTTATGCTCTAAATTCCTACAACCAAGAAAAATGTCTATATATACCATTCCAGATGTAAACTGTCTTTTGGCAATATCTTTTCTCTGGAGTTCTGTCTCTGATATTTGTTTTCACTTGATTTCATAGAATTACGGAAAAGCGTCTGGGTTCCAACCCGAAGGCTGGGTCTAGTCATGCCCCCATCGCTAGCAGAAACACAGATCACCAAATCTCTCTGGACTTACACTTCCCCATCAGTTGAAAAGGATGTTGAATTAATGAAATCTAAAGTTCATTTTTTTCTGAAAGTTCATTATTTAATAATTTTAGCACATAAAGCTAACCCCCTAAAGTCTGTTTAACAGAATTCTTTGAAAACTCAGTTAAACTCACTTGCTCATGTAACAGAGCGTCTTAAGGAAGTTTCTGTGTTTGCTTTGCTCTGTCATTCACAGGAGAGAATAGAATGCCAACTTTACAATCTCTTCTCCTGTCTTCTGAAGACGTGATTCTGTCCTCAAGCAGCAGTACAGCACATCAAAGTACCTTCCATCATTATAACTTCAAAGTGTCAGCCTGGCTGAAAAATAATGATCATTACAGAAGATCATTTAAAGGATAAGTGATCTGTTCACTCTTCTGCATTCTAAAAAGGCTGTCTGTGGGATCAGGTCAGACATCTGGAAGGTCACATACATTGACTGTGTTATCTCACGTAATGTCTTCATAAGTCACTATATTTTATAACGTTAGCTTTTACCAAAACCTTATTGCAAGAAATGTTTTCAAAACCATTTAAATTTCAGGAGGACATTTCCCATTGCATTTATTAACATTCTTTGTATCAAGTTCATTCATTTAATCAATGTTTGTTAAATATCTTCTATATGCTAGACATTATAATAAGCAAAGGGATAAAGACATCAGCTACACACAAGCATTCATCCTCTCATGAAATCTAAAATTCAAACAGGACAAGATATGGAGGACCCTCTCCCTGGCATGTGTAGCTGACGGCATGTTCCCTAGATCTTCACATGATTGCCCCATTTTTCTCAGATCAAAGTCTCCCTCCTCGGAGAAACCTTACCTCCCTCTTCTAAGTAGCTCTCCCACCCTGGGACTCTCCATTACCTATTGTTTTTAACATGAAGATAAACAAAACATCTTCCGACTCCTTATAGTCTCTTCAAGTATGTTTATTTATGTATTTATACTCACCAATTCCACAAAAATATTAAGACCAGTCAATGAACATTATATTAAGGGCCCTTGAAGTATTTCCTCTAAATCTCTAGTGCAAACATTTTGAGAAGGGTTGTCAGGACGGCTTGTCATCCTCAAGGATAACTCTGCTTTTTCTGTGGCTTGTAACCACATGCAGAAAGGATTTCTGGCCTCTTTGGCCTCTTTCATTGTTGTTGTTCTATTATTATTATTATTATTATTATTATTATTTCTTTTTAGCAACCTTTTCTTTCCAAGATATGTCCTAAAAAGAACTGGCTCATTAAAACAGAGAGAGACAATAACAACTTTGAAAACTATAACTTGGGATTTAAAAAATGTAACCACTAAAATAAAAGCATGCTTCCAATAGCGATGGGAAGACACAAAACTTATCAAGTTTAAATTACTTCAACCAAACTAAGCTATCATTTTGATTCTTCATTTTAAGTTATTTTCACAGCCATGAGATAAATCTGAACAAATGTCCCAAAAGGAGACTTAAAAAAAAAAATGGAAGCAGTGAAAAGAAGGGGGAAAAAGGAGGAAAGTTAAGAGGCAGCTTAACAGAGAAAGGAAATGTTTATTCCACCAAATCCTCATGTGAAATCTAAATTATTAAATCTCAGAGAATACCTGATTTAGGAACAGGATAACACTGTCCCTCACCAAAATTATTTTTAATAAAAAGCAGGGAACCTCCTGAAGTTCATCTCAGATTTAATATCAAACACAGCAGCCACACATGAACATTTCTCCATAAAACATGAAAACAGCATGGTGTGATCAGCTGGCAGCCAGCAGTGGGAAGTCGGGTACAAACAAACAGGGTGTGAGTGCCATGGAAAGGATCAGGCCTCACTAATCTAGAGAAACCAGCCAATGAAAAATAGCCACAGACTGAAATAATGTCAACACTCGGAAGGGAAAGAAGCACAAGGAAGACTCACTTCTAAATACATAACGACCAACTCACATTCCTTGGCAAAATACTGAGCTCCCTCAGTGACTACTGAAGTTGAAAGAGAAACACAACTGTGTTTTGTGGATGCATATTTAGAATATACCAACTGAGGCTGAACCACCATGGGGGGGAAAAAGACTTGGAATGAAATAGGCTTACACTGATATTGCCATTTTGTAAGAAAAGTAGCAAACATCTAATAAGAGTTTCATTATCTTGCATTGGAACGGAATCATATTCTGAGTAAAGAAGAAAGAAAAAAAAAGAATTTCATTAAAATTTGATTCAAATATTTTTCTACAGATACTTGGTTCAAAGAGAAGAAAGACGTCAGGAAGGAAAAGCTATCTTACTTCTAGTGTAGACTTCTTACGTAATGTGTTGATTACCATTTTTAAAACATATGTAGTGAAGGATTCTTTCTCAAGATTATGTATTCAACTATTTGAATATATATGTAATAATCAAATTTATTCATGTTGAATCTAGGGCAATTTCAATAATTATGAGGATCATAAAGAAATTTTTTTGCATGTTTCCATTGACACTTCCTTTAATATTTTGGCATTTGTTTTGTTGTTAAGAACTACTTTGGAAGTTACTTTAATTAGTTAACATTTTTTTAATCTAAAAGAAGAAAAATAAGTCAGTAAATAATAAACCGTAGTACACAGAAAAAGAAATTTTGGGACTTTAAAAGACTCAGCCATATACATGGACTGTATCTTTATACAGAACAAATTTTATATGAGTGATAACACTACCAACATAATTTAAAACACCATGAGCTTTAAATTTAAAAGCACTATACAGATTCTCTTCATCCACATGAACAGTTAGGAGTTAAAAGTACCTCCATGCAAATATAAGCTACACTCAATGTTGACTTATTCAGAGAAAAATAATAATAATTGAGGCTACCTTTCCCTTCAGATTAAAAAAGAGTATTATAAACTTTTAATAACAAAATTATATAGTAATTTGTTGATATATCTATAGAAAGGCAAGTGGAATAGATTATCTTGAAATACAACTTAGTATATAACATAAAATATATTAATATAATGACAGGTATCAAGATTTATAATGTAAATATCATAAACTAAGGAGTAATATAACTATTTGTTAATACTGGAATATTGAGAAATTTTGGGGAAAGTCAAGAGCCTACATTATATCAGGCTTAAAAATAAATCCATTCCAGATAAGGTAAAGAGTGGGCTATAAAAAAGAAACCAGGAAAAACAAACAAACAGAAAATATGGATGAGATGAAAATGAGCTAGGGATGTAAAAATTTTAGAATAAAAGCAATACAGAAATTTAAAACTGGTTATTATTTCTAACTACAAATTCTACAAACAAAACTACAAGTTTTGTAAGCTGGACTCAAAAAGAAAATTGAGTAATGTGAAAAACTGTGATAAACGTTTTACAAATAGTACAATAGATAAAGAATTAATGCCCATAATATACAAATAATTCTGATGAATCACAAATATTCATGCTCCAAAATGGTAACCACATGTAGCTACTAAAAATGCTGGAAGCATTGAGCCTCACTGGTGATCAAATGAATGCAGTTTCAAACCATGACGTGTAATTTTTGTCTTTCAATTAACCAGAATTTTTAAAAATAATGACACCCAACACTGTAAGTATTCTTAGCTACTGCTATTGGGAGAGGAAATTAATATACCCACTTTGGAAAGCAACTAGTTAATAGACAAACTTTTTTAAAGTTTGTGGCTTTGACATAGCAATTCTCTTCTAGTAATCTATTCTAAGAGAATAATTGGATATGTAAAGATTTATATATGAAATATATAATCCAGCATTATTATTTTTACACCCATTTAATACATCAAGAAATATTAGGAATGTTTCCGATTTCCAACAAGAAAATGAGCACAAGAATATTGGCACATCCCCCTAAAGAAATATTATATGACCATTAAAAATGTTCTTTACTAAGATCTTAGTGATATAGGAAAATATAATAAAATGTCATGAAATGAAGACAGTGAGACAGATCTATAGTACATAAATACAAAGAGCTGGAGTTCAGCTTGAGATGCAGCAAATCTAAATGGTAAGGCACACTCGGTGGTACCTTCCAGCTGTTGGGGATACAGCAGTAGTGATACAGACAAGACACTGGCCTCGGGGAACCACACAATAAACAAACAAGTAAATACATTATATAACACCGAAGTTAGGAAGAAAAATGCATATGTACATTTACCTCAAGCAATGTAGTGCAATACATAGATGCCACACAGACAGTGGGGGAAAACAAAATATCAAAATAATAACAGTGAGTACTTTTATTTGATGTGATTAGATATTACAGGTGATTTAAGATTTCATCATGATTTTTTGGCATTTTAAATTTATCTATTATTATTAAGGAGAAAATGCTATATATTATTACTGAAAATATCACAATCATAAAGTTTTACTTTGACTTCCAATAAGGTACAGAATGCATATAAATTTTCCTTTCTTCATTTGATTAAATAGATCATCGACCACAACTACTAGGTAGAGATTTGTGTTTTCGTCTTTTAAAAATAGAATAAATAATATGTGTCCATCATGAGAAATACTGGAACACAATAATCAGGATAGCCTGTGTTTCTAAGTGCCGATAGATCAGAGGCAGGGAGTGGAGGAGGCAGGGTTAAGCAGCGAGGGAGTTCCACCCAGGTATTGCTATAGAAATGGCAACAACAGAGCAGAAGGAGCATTATCTTTTAGAGAACAGGAAATACTGGTTTTGCCTAGCATCGTAAACTCAATGGTTTGAAAAGCACCTACGTATGCAAACTGAAGCTTTCTCCCCTGCTGCAGTTCAGAGTTCACGTTAAGACGAACAATTCCGTAGCTCAGAGAAAGACATCACTGAGTTCAATTTCTAATGGTTTCTCCCAAGATTTGCCACTCGATCACTTCTCCTTGGCAAGAGGACACTGCACTATGAGGATTAAATAGCTAAACACTTACATACGTTTAAAACACATTTAACCTTTTTCCACAAGACCCAGAGCAGCTACAGAAGGTATCTTAAAATTATGACCTCCACTTGCTGTCTATCTCACTCATTTCTTTTGTCAGTTTCTGGCTGAAAACAAAAGTTAATCTTGTTTTCTATATCAATTTCTCGTTTTCTTGCCTCAGGCCAGAATAAAGAAAGTGAGACTTTGACAATATCAATAACAGAAAAACTAAATACTACCCCCCCCAATGATATCTATTTTGAGAGACAGTGTATCTGTAAAGATGATTAAGACAATAAAAAGCAGCTATTTCCTTATAATATCATAACATTTCAGTGTTTCCCAATCGTAAAGTTTCTATTTTAATCTTGTAACCAAATGACCTTCAGTAAACGACCTGAAATGGATTACTGACTTCAACTAGCCTAGCACCCTCTGTCATTATCTATTTGAGTAACAGCTTTAGAAAGTCAAACGCAGGCAGATTTTAATGCTCTCACACATTTTTAAAAGCAGTTTTGTTCTATTCTCATATGACATAGAGGTCACTTCTAATGATTACATTTTCCCAGCTAATCTCAAGGCTGAAATGTTGCCATAGCCATCTTTCTTAGATTTGTATTCAACAACACTGAGCATTTGGAAAGAGTACTAGAAAAGGATTAGGATTTTAACTTATAAACACAGACAAATTAACCCATCTTTGTGCCTTCTATTTCATTATCATCACAATAAAAGGGTTGTGGGTTTTAATGGTTCCTCACCTTCTATCACCAACATCACAGGCTTTGGTAATTTATTTTCTCAAGGTCCAATTAACTGTGGCTTTAATTATGACGATGAGTCTAATACACTAAGCCAAGTCAATGTGGGAATAGAAGAAGGTAACCAAGTAGAGGACTATTTGTATACACAGGTAATATGATCATTGAAACCATTTTGAAATTTAGAGACATTACTGTAATAAATGCTTTGCTATGTGTCCCTTAGAGAATGACCATAACAGTAGAATATCAGGGAGGAAGAAGCAATAGCATCATGAAAAGCCAATAGAAGAGATGCTTTGGAGGAGGTGAGACTTGGAATTCCATGAAAAGCACCGTGTGAGGGGCAGTCTCCCAGGACCCAGAAATGACTTTGCTCATGAAATCATGCATTCTATTCTTTAATATCTCATTTTATATTATACGGTTATATATTATAAGTTTTAGTTTTTACATAGTATGGCCTATTAGTGCTATAGTACTATGCCATAAACTTGATATCATAAACTACTTTTCACGTAATAGTGTACAGCTTGATATATAAAACAGTGGTCTTTGTACTTAATCACTGCATTATCAATAATATTTACCAGTATGAGTTATTGTTTAAGCTTTTGTCACAGAAAGGTGTATCTCTTCCACTTCTATAATTTTAAGAGAAAGCATATAAGAAAGGGAAAGAGAGATAATATGGTACAGCACTAAATAGCCAGGAAAACCATGTGATTTAAAAAACTATGAGCCTGTCTCCTGAGAAAACCAATTATAAAAGTATTATATGTTCTTGAAAAGCAGCCTCTGGCCTTGGAGATTAGAAATGCTCCAACTCTGAGACTGAGATAATTGTCATTTCCTATGGCCAGGTGTTTCCAGTAGGGGTGTCTTTTCACTGTGAGAATGGTTGTCAAAGCCAATGCTCAAGCAGTACAGAAGAAAAGAAACAGCTTACCCATGTTCACAAATCCTGATCTGATAATCCCTATGGGTGACAAATGAACGAATGACATGATGTTTAAATAAGCACCTACTTTGGGCAAAGCATTGCCAGACACAGCCATAAATTATATCTAATTTTCACAAAACTCCTAAGCATTAGAATACCCTCTTAGCTGGGAAAAGGAGTAAATGAATGCACACTTTTGAAAGTCATTATAAGGATTGCTCTCTCTCTTTGTTTATGTAGGCAGCATATTACAAATATATAAATGCAATCTTAACTGGATTATGGGGAATGTCTAATACTGAAATGTAGCAGACCCATCAGAAAAGATTCCTCTCATATAATTGCCACTATGGATACTTGTGAGCAATCCCCTATGTCTATGATCTTGAGAAAAATAATGAATCACATAATAAGAGACTACTATAAACCTTCTGGACCACACAGACTACAGACCATTTTATAGCTCCTGTGGGCATATATAGTAAAAGTAGTAAATAGGATTAGGGATTCATCATCCTACCACATTAATGGTGCCCTTAACAAGCATTTTTAAAATCTATATTTCTCCTGGTACACTTCATATATCACAAGACACTCTACTTGAGGTGATCTCACTGAATTCAATTCTATAGGTTGGATATGATCCTAGATCTTCAGATCTAATAACTAAACTCCCCCCACTTTGAAAGGGTGCCAATTTGGACTTATTTCCTCCATTTACCCATTCAAACGTCTTAACATTTTCTGAGACAACTGAGGAAACTTTGGTCATGCCTAATCTCCTAATTATCATGAGATCTGGAAAATGGCAGAGAATCCCATTCTCTTTATGCATGTTCATGACATTTTTTCTTAAGTGTCTCTAAGACAGATATTCTGTTTGCATTTCCACCCTTTGGCCATACTCCCATAGTGATGTACTCTCTTTGTCAAACCAGGTACTCGTGTCATCTACAAGAATCATAGAACATGCTAGAGTTGAAAGGAGACTCAGAATTTGCTACTCTACCATTTCTTTCCTGCAGCTGATAATCCCGAGGCTCAGAGAGGACAAAAGATGTGGCTAAGGCCATAAAATCAAATATTTACAAAACAAGAGCTTAAACTTCAGCCACTTGACTCCAAGTTCACAGCAACCTTCCCAACACCAGCGTGACTCTTCCTGTGCCTGGCAGTCCCCAGGCTGACTCATATTCAGCAATGGCATTGCTATTTCCTCTCTTCCTTATACCTGCCCTTCACTTAGAATACTAAATGAGTAAAATCAAATTTTTAATACATCTTATTCAAAATATTTAGAAACTCTGACCTAAGATGTCTTTTTTTTTTTTCTTTTTGAGACAGAGTTTCACTTTTGTTGCCCAGGTTGGAGTGCAATGGCATGATCTCCCCTCACTGCAACCTCTGCCTCCCGGGTTTAAGCGATTCTCCTGCCTGTCTCCCAAGTAACTGTGATTACAGGCATGCGCCACCATGCCTGACTAATTTTTGTAGTTTTAGTAGATATGGGTTTCTCCATGTTGGTCAGGCTGGTCTCAAACTCCCGACCTCAGGTGATCGCCCGCCTCTGCCTCCCAAAGTGCTGGGATTACAGGTGTGAGCCACCACACCTGGCCTGACCTAAGATTTCTATTTGATCTTACTGTACTCATAAGAAAAAGGAAAATCTAAGGATTTTCTTTACCTTACAAGTACATGTCACCTTCTTCCCCTCCCCACCCAAATAAAATAGGCCAGTAGGGTAAGGTGTGCTTCCCCACATTGGTTCCTATATTCAGTAATCTAAAGAGATAACTATAATATTTTAGAGCTAGAAACAAATTTAGGCAATAGTCTATCATTTTTTCAACCTGAATGTCCCCCAAATTGTGGCTAAACAATAATCTCTATTTTGAGAATTCCAATGCCTAACCTAATTCTCATTTCAATGCTTGTGGAATATAAATTTAATTGTAAAATGAACTATATTCTCATTTAATAAAATTCCAATTGTTCTTCCATTGGCAGGGAAAATAAATGGTAGTATCTTTTTCATTAAAAGAAGATAGATCTATATCTTTACATATATGTAAACACTATGTTGATGCATCCTTCTCTAAGCAGTTTAATCTGTATCTCTGGGCTTGGATAGTGTGGAGATTGTGGTGCTATTTGCCATAATTTCTGCTACATGACTTATCACATTTTCTGACTTTAGCAATGATGTAGGTGTATGAGGCAATTAACAGAGTTACTTGCTTTTATTAAAAATAAACATGGACACTGGGCAGGATGGCTCACACCTGTAATCCCAGCACTTTGGGAGGCTGAGGCAGGCGGATCACGAGGTCAAGAGATTGAGACCATCCTGGCCAACACAGTGAAACCCCGCCTCTACTAAAAATACAAAAAATAGCTGGGCATGGCAGAGTGCACTTGTAGTCTCAGCTATTCAGGAGGCTGAGGCAGGAGAATAGCTTGAACCCAGGAGGCAGAGGTTGCAGTAAGCCCAGATCATGCAACTGCACTCCAGCCTGGCAACAGAGCAAGACTCCATCTCAAACTAAATAAATTAATTAAATAAACATGCAAAATAAAACTAAAACATATCTTCATGGACTATAGCTTTTTAAAAACTGCCTATGTGTCACAAGAAGAAAATCCACTACAATTGTGATAAAAATAATAGTCTCCAAGCGCTGTTTCCCATATATCCACAACTTGTAACAGTTTCCTCATCCCCCATCCCACCATTGGCTACTGGATAAGATCCAAAATTCTTATAATAGAGGCTAAGAGTTGCTGTATCCCCTCATCCACATCCTACTACTATCTTGATTTTGACTTCTCTTCACAATCCTTTCCTTTAGCCAAAACAGTCTACATATTATTCCCTAAAACCAAGAATTCTTCTATGGCTATATGTATGCTCAACCCCTGCCTGAGACATCTCCACTGCTTTGTTCTACTCTTCTAGGTTCTCCTCTTCCTCCAACTTTCTCTTCCATAGAAAAATACTTCTTAGCCATTTAACCACCTTGTACCCTCACGGATCAGTATTGTTTTATTTCCCAAGACCAGCTGTCATGTTAGAAAAGTATGAGCTCCAGAACCAGGCAGACGTGGATTGCAGTTCTGGTCTTTTCATTGGCTAACTACATGGACACAGGAAAGTACTTCACGACTCTGAACTTCAGCTCTGTCCACTGCAGAATGAAGGTAATATACATCATGTTGTTAAAAGTAATCAGAGGTGCTACTTCTATGCTGCATTCAATCTATTTGTCAGAAAACAGATACTGTTTGTAATTTTAATAATGGGCTTTTATTTTTAAATTAAGCAAAAATTCATAAAAATCATCTGACAGTGAACTTGTATTTGTATATTTTTCTGTTTTATATCAACCCAATAACTCCTTTTCTAGAAAAAGTAAAAATAAAATATTAAAATACATGATGCCAGCCACTCAGATCAAGACCTTGTTTGTCAGATTTCATAAAAGAGTTTCTTGGTAAGATAGTAAACCTAAAAATAGGTGACTTCAGTAGAAACACAAACAGTCCATCCATTATATCAGCACAACCAGCCAACAGTGACAATGACAATATGGGTGTGAGCATACAAATATTTGGTTGAGAAGGAAAAAAAAAAATCTGCCAGGAAGTCATTCTGATTACGATGTGTGAGCATATTACCACCTGAGGGAGGTTATCAGACCATGAAATAAACAGCGATTCTCATCATCTTCTGAACCTTTTAACTACTAATAATTGGGCACTTTGCTGATGATGCAGAACAACTTTTCAAGCTGATTAATAGGTCATGTATGTAAAAAGGCACTCCCCGCTCATAAAACAATTATGCTAATCCTCTAATTTTTTTCAAAGATTATGAAATATTCTAATCTTTGAAGAACATAGGTTTTGGTTGCAGATGGTGTTTGTATATTACTTGTAGAGCTCATTAACATTTTTGAATTTCACATATTTTACCCTCACAATCCCATGAGAACTATAATATAGGGATTATCATCTTCCATTTAAAACTGGTAAACAAAGATTCAGAAGCAATTCAGAGGTTTGTCCAAGGTCAAACAGCTAGTTAAAAAGAGACAGGATTAGAATTTTGATTTCCTTAATCAGTGTTATTTTCAAAGACTCGGCAAGTAGATGTTTTTACAGTTCATAGAAGTAAAGAAAATATTTTTTTCACTGCAAAGTCTCAACTTCGTTTGGTTCATTTTAGATGTTTACACTGGTAATACAGTTTTAGCTTGTGCTTGTACAAATTCAAAAGTTGCTCATTTTCCTGAGTAGATCAATAATCTAAGTCAATGTTTGAACGTGACTAGAATAAAGGTATCAAAAATGACTTCAGTGCATGGTGTGTGTAAATATAATAACCTGAATGCATCTTGTCTCTACCCTTAGTGAACTACACGTGATGTTATTATATTTCAGTGAGAATCTCAAACAACATTGCATCTGCATGAATGCCCAAACAGCAGCAGGTCTTGGACTAGATTTCAGTTGTCTAAGAAGTTTTTCAGCAAGTATGACACAGAATGTAAACTTTACTTGTGAACCTCATTTAGGGCACAATCACCTACCTTTAAATCCAGACATAAAGAAGAGAACAAAGGTACCTTATGCACATAAATAAGAATACGGATGAGGGGAGCTATGTAAGTGTGGACTCAAAAGCTAGAGACAATCTAATGGCTGACTTAATGCTTCTGATTATGAAAGGTATTTCTTTTCAGATAACAGGATTCTAACCATGGAATTTCTGGTGTATGTTATTTAACTCTCATTTAGGTCCTATCTATTGCAGTCAAAATATTTGACTCATCCTTTATGCCAGTTTGGAATAGTCATAGCAATTAGCAGGTTGCTAACCAACATAAGAAAGTAAAAATGCTGATATCCCAGTTCAAGGAAGTTATATTAATTGTTAGTTTCTCAATTTATCATACATGAATTATTGCTGTGTAAAGATATTATAGAGATCTCTGTATCTGGTAAAAAAGGATTAGATGGTCTTCAAAGTGCCCTCTACTTTTGAAATTCTGTGATTCTATCATTCTACTCATCACACCACTTATATTCTGTCTCTGTCTCTCTCTCTCCCCCCCCCTCCCTCTCTCTCAGCTAGTTAAAGGGGACAGAAACACAGGATAAAATTAGACTAGCCACTGTTCTTACTCCTAAAATAAGAGTTTATTGTTCTAGCCTCAAAATATAAATTTCAGTAAGATTAGAATTAGAATTTTGAAACAACTATTATGAAAGAAAGTAGAGCATTGTCCTTCAAATTTTGCCTCATAGTAGAACTGGAATCTTTACAATTAAAAAAAAAAAAAAAAGAAAGCAAGCTAAATGGCTTCCACAAAGCACTTGAAGCATTAATATCTGTCTTCCTTGATTACCCCATGATAAAACATTATAATATAATCCTATAATTTCTGCACCACTTATTTGACACTTCAGCCTTATATGAACAAACTGTCTTTGGGCCAAATGTATTTTTTATGCATATGTGAAGCTGAGAAATGCAAGAATTTTGATCCCAGGGTACATCAACCACATGTTCTATTAGCGAGAAATTTTTAGACTGAACAAAAGCAAGGAAGAGCAATTTTGTGACCTTGTTCTTTGAACACAGAATCATCTCCTCTCTGTGACATCTGGCCAAATACTAACCTTTTGTCTGCCTCAGTGGCTCAACTAGCACAATTCTATTTCTACTGTGAAACATATTTAAAAATAGATTCACCAAACTTTATGTATATTTTCAAAAGAAAAACAAAATACAGAAGGATTCTAATGTAGGTATCAATTATTTCAACAATTGAAGAAAAGCAGTGTCACACTGTAAGATAATTCTAATGATATCATATTGTCATTAGTAAAGAGATGCCTCATTTTGCCAAAGGGAAGATCTTTATAAACTTGGAAATAAATTCAATTTCACAATTTAACTCTATTCAGAGACTTCATTTTTAAGAGATGCATTTGGCAGATACTTTTATAAATTACATCTGTTTTATAATCCAGATTTTCCTATATACATTTATTAATAGTGAGGTAACTTTCTATGAAAATCTGTTTATATATCTCAAAAACATATAACTTGAGTATTCGTAATAGGAACCTTGGAAATATTCTTTAAAATAATATTTAATGTTGTCTAAGAATGTAGACAACATTGCCTTGTAATAAAAAGATTACAAAATATAATATTTCTGTAATCTGCACATATATAGTTAAGATATTATATGTTATTTTCTAGCAACTATTAAGTTAGAAAGCTAAAAAGCATATAAAGAGGAAGATTTGTCTCTCATGGAAAGATGCATTCCTGGCTGAGTATGGTGGCTCATGCCTAATCCCAGCACTTAGGGAGTCTGAGGCAGGTGGATGACTTGAGGTCAGGAGTTCGAGACCAGCCTGGTCAACAGGGTAAACCCCATTACTACCAAAAATTCAAAATTAGCTGGGCATAGTGGTGCATGCCTATAATTCCGGCTACTCAGGAGGCTGAGGCAAGAGAATCGCTTGAACCCTGGAGGCAGAGTTTGCGGTGAGACGGTATCACACCACTGTACTCCAGCCTGGGCAGCAGAGTGAGTGAGACTCCATCTCAAAATATAAAAAGAAAAAGAAAGCTGCTTTCTTAAGTTGTTAAAATGCAAGATAAAAGATTTCAATTAACCTTTAGTCTTTAGTCGTGTAACTTTGCTACAAGACATTTGGGCAAGATACTTTGTCTATTTTGTTTGCTTATGTTTTTTACTCAGGTTAACAGTTATAAAAGTATCCTACAAGCAATAGGTCTTATAAAACAGTATCGTAATGAATTACACAATCAATAAGGAATTAAAACACATATACTAAGAATTTCAGATTGCAACATCTGAACTGAATATAAATAACATGACTGTGGGCCATTTGTAGACCAATCTGGTTGATTACACTGCCTTAAAGGTCTTTGGGCATTTTTCTCAAACCAAGTTTCACTTCTTCGAAGTTATCATTGGTATAAGGTGTGATGACTTTGAGGCATCAATTAATATAAATTGGAAGTAGACAAAGTATTGATTAAACATGACACTCTGATTATTTAAACCTTCTATTAAAGTTGATTATTCAGAGTGTATTGATAGCCTGTTTCTCAAAAATGACTGATGAAATCAAGCTTTACTGACTTCCTCTAAGTCTACTATTTCCAGCTCTTCAAAACAGAGGGAATAAATGAAGTGAGAAGAACACTGGAACAAGGCTAATAGACAAACTGACTAATCTCAGACCCCCAAGGTCAAAGCAAGGCAATTCATTTCTTGGCTTTCATCAACACAAGACATGACTGATCAATCTAAGAGCAGGATTACAAACATTATATATCTCAATGATATGTTCTTTGCACTGTGTAACTTTTTGAACAATGATAGATTGCATTGTCAACACAAAAGTCACGTCATAAGGCAAAATTCATTACACTTGCACAAGCACTATGATTTTTTTAAACAAATGTATACATTAGCAATTATTATTACTATGTATGCCATTTTGGGGAGGTAAGTCTTTTAAAAAATTAGATAATCCCTGGGATTCTATCATCTTCATGGTCCAAACTTTGGACATTCATGTCCCTCAAAATACAATTCTTACTCTAACACATTAATTTGTGGAGTACGCCATCATGTTATAGATAATTAGCAAAGGCAATATTCTTATGTTCTTATAAAAGCTCAATAGCAATTGTTGTATTTGAAAGATTGCTACTTCCATAAATTCAGAGCTGTTCTTGGAGAAGAAAACACTGTAAGAAAGATCATGGGAAAATTTCTTAACATTATAAACATAATCACACAAACAGGAATTTTGCCCAAGTTTGTCTCTCATTTGATACAACACTTAAGGAACTATTCTATAAAACATACTTATAATAGCAGCTCAGAAGTTATTTCACGGAGTAATGGTAGATAATTTGAAAGATTTCTCAAAATGAAATTACATGTAACGTGTAGTCAATTGAGATCATGGAAACTTACTCTGCATTCTATATATTTTAACACACATTGGTATTTTTACTAATCTAAATTAATTATCATCTTTCTATTAGGTCACAAATTTAGGAAAATTTTATTGTCTAGGTGGAGGAAGACCGTAAAAGGTGTTGTATCTGCAGTGGATGATTCATTTCACCAGCTGCCAGAAAGTTGCATGTTGCAGCACACCTGGACACATGCAACCATGACTAATTGGGAAACACATTTATCTTGGCACATCACAAGGAAGACAGAATTATAATTATTCTCCCTTGTAACTAAAGGTATTTTGGAGCTGTATCTACCAAAAAAATAATGCAAATTACACATCTGGACTAGGTCCACATAATTTTACCATCTGTGGTTGATATTCACCCATAAATATTTCTGGAAGCATCCTCTGTGTTTAAAACAACTTCAGTAAAGCTTTAGGATTCTAAAATCAATGTACAACAATCAGTAGCATTTCTATACACCCATCACATTCAAGCTGAGGGCCAAATCAAGAATACAATTCCATTTACAATTGCCACACAAACAACAACAAAAAATACCTGGAAGTACATCTAACCAAGGTGAAAGATCTCTGCAAGGAGAACTATAAAACATGGTTGAAAGAAAATATAGATGACACAAACAAATGAAAAACTATATCATGCTCATGGCTTAAAAGACTAAATCTCATTAAAGTGGCAGTATGGCCCAAAGCAATATACAGATTCAATGCAATTCATATCAAACTACCAACATCATTTTTCACATAATTAGATAAAACTATTCTAAAATTCATATGAAACCAAAAAAAGAGCCTAAATGGACAAAGCAACCCCAAACAAACAAACAAAAAAACAAAGCCAGAGCCATCCCATTACCTGACTTCAAATTACACTATAGGGCTACAGTAACCCAAACCGAATGATACAGGTACAAAAACAGACAAATAGACTAATGGAACAGGTTAGAGGACCCAGAAATAAAGTCATACACCTAGGGCCATCTGATTTTCAATAGAGTCAACAACAATAAGCAATGGGGAAAGGACTCCCTATTCAAAAATTAGTGCTTGAATAACCAGCCAGCCTTATGCAGAAGGATGAAACTGGACCCCTATCTTTTATCATATATAAAACTTAACTCAAGATGAATTCAAGATTTCAACATAAGACCTCAAACTCTAAAAACCAAGAAGGAAACCTAGGAAATAACATTCTGGACCTTGGCCTTGGGAAAGAATTTATGACTAAGTCCTGAGAAGCAATTGCAACAAAAACAAAAATTGACAAGTGAGACCTAATTAAACTAAAGAGCTCTGCACAGGAAAAGAAACTATCAACAGAGTAAACAGACAACCTACAGGATGGAAGAAATTACTTACAAACTATGCATCTGAAAAAAGTTTTATATCCAAAATCTATAAGGAATTTAAACAATTTCAACAAGCAAAAACCAAATAATCCCATTAAAAAGTAGACAAAAAACATGAACAAGCATTTCTCAAAAGAAGATGAACAAGTGGTCAACAAACATAAGAAAAAATATTCAACATCTCTAATCATCAGAAAAATGCAAAACAAAACCACCATAAGATACATCACATCAGCCAGAAGGGCTTTTATAAAAAAGTCAAAAAATAACAGATGTTGGCAAGGTTGTGGACAAAGGGAATGCTTATACACTGTTGGTGGGAATGTAAATTAGTTCAGCCTTTGTGGAAAGAAGTTGGGGAGATTTTTCAAAGAATTGTTGGCAGAACTACCATTTGACTCAGCAATCCTTTTATTAGGTATATATCCAAAGGAAAATAAGTAATTCTATGAAAAAGACGAATGCACTCATATGTTCTTTGCAGCACTATTCATGATAGCAAAGACATGGAATCAACCTAAGTGCCCATCAAAAATGGATTGGATAAAGAAAATGTGGTAATATACATGATGAAATACTATGCAGCCATAAAAAAGAATGAAATTATGTCCTTTACAGCAACATGAATGCAGCTGGAGGCCACTATCCTATGCAAATTAACAGAGGAACAGAAAACCAAATACTGCATGTTCCCACTTATAAGTAGGAGCTAAACATTGGGTACTCATAAACATAAAGATGGGAACAATAAACACTGGGGACTACTAGAGTAGGGAGGGCAAGGGGGCAGCAAAAACTGAAAAACTACCTACTTGGTACTATGCCCACTACCCAATAGTAACAGGATAATTCATACCGCAAACCTCAGCGTCATGCAATATATCCACGTAACAAATAAAACAACTTTTATTTTAAATTCAGGGGCTACACCTATAACCCCTGAATCTAAAATTTACTGTTGGTGGGTATGTAAATTAGTACAAACACTATGGAGAACAATATGGAGGCTCTCAAATCACTTAAACATAGAACTCCCATATGATCTAGCAATCCCACTGCTGGGTATATATCCAGTAGAAAGGAAATCAGTATAGCAAACAGTATCTGTACTCTCATGTTTATTTCAATACTATTCACAACAGCCAAAACATGGAATCAATCTACCCGTCCATCCATGGATAAACTGATACAGAAAGTGTGATATATATATATGTGTGTGTGCATGTGTGTGTGTGTGTGTTTATGTATGAATACTATTCAGCCAATAAAAGAATGAAATCTTTCCTCAGTTATTTGAAGCAGCATAGATTAACCTGAAGGACATTATATGAAGTGAAGTAGGCCATGCACAGAAAGACAATTATTGTATGTTTTCACTCATGTGTGAGCTAAAGAAACGCTGATCTTGTGGAGGTAGAGACTGAAATGATAGTGAGGCTAGAAAGAATAAGGAGAAATTAATGGAGATAAGTTGGTTATTGAAAACAAAAATAGAGTTAGATAGAATATGTTCTTGTGTTCAGTTGTGCAGTAAAGTGACTGTAGTTATCAAAAACATTGTATATTTTAGATTAGCTAAAAGAGAACATTTGGAATATTCTCAAGACACACACACAAATGATAAATGTTTGAGGTGATGGGTATCCCAGTTATCCTGATCTGATCATTACACATTGTATGCATGCATCAAGATAGCATAGATATCCCATAAAGGTATTTTATGGATCAAGAATGCATAATAGAGACCAAAACTGCATATTCAGCTTTGACACTGAAAGTCTAGACAGTAAGCTTCAAACTGCTATAACTTTTCACCTTTCTTTCAAAAGTTCTGAAGAAAAATAATTGCTTGGAATATTGAATTCTAGAAAACACTATTATGTGAATAACATTTTACTTTGCTCTAATAAAGTATATAATAACAGTAGTAAAGACAACCAAACAATTATGTAGAAATTAAAAAGTGACAGTCACTAATCTAAGCACTTTATGCATATTAATTCATCAATACAACCCAGTGAAGTATGTGCTATTATTATTTCCATTTTTGAGATAAGGGAATTTCTTTGCAACAGAAAAAAAAAAAAAGCACTAAATTAATACACTACCATAACCTCTTCCTTAGTATTTGTGTGCACTAAATCATGGACATTATCGGTGGTATGAAACTAAGGCCTTTCAATTAAAGAGAGAAGGAGAGAATCCTTAACTGGAACACTAGTCTAGTGGAGTATGTCAGAAATTTGGGTTGAAGTAATAATGGCATAAGTAGCTTAAAGATACACTTAATATACACAATAATATTACTGTATATGTGGCAAACAAAAATCATGCTTAAACTGTTAAATAATATTTAAGAGAATATGAACTATATCTACACCACTGATGTATCATATAATAAATGTAACATTATAGGTCTTGTCTGCAACCCTACAATTTGCCATTTACTTACAAGAAATATTCTCTTATGTTAAATTCTAGTAACTGATGTCTTTAAAATATCTGCAGACCGAACAGACACAGTTACAAACCATAGTAATTTATTTCCCATAATAGAAATTCAATAAATATTTTATATTACATCCAGTAAGAACTGTCTTTTCTCTATGCTGCCACTTATATACAAATAATTCTCTAAAACTAAAAAGACAGACCAATGAATTTATCTCTGTAATCAGAGGGTTTACAGTCATAAGGTAGCTTATCATTTCCAAGTAATGCTTAGAAAGAACTAGCTCTTGGTAAACATGTGTTCTCTACCTACAATTCCAGTTATAAATATGACAATACTGGCATAATCTGGTCATATTTCTTAATAAAATAGGCTTTCACATGTTTAAATTACATATTGATTTGCATAGCAGTTGAATCAGATACCAATTGCTGGCTTATGTGTTCTAAACTCTGACATTCCTGGTACTTGGCCAGATCTAACCAGTTTATCATCTCCCAAGACGCTAGGTGCCAGAATTTCTTAGTCTATCTTAGTGTGGATTGTCAATCCATAGGCATATCCTTTGATGACCAGGCTATTTCATACTAATGCACTTTTGTGCTTGTTCTTTTTCCTAGAAATCAGTGTGTGTGTGTTTCTCCTCTCTGTCTGTCTCTTTCTTTTCCCACACTTCTCTTCTTTCTCACTTACATTTACCTAAGGAACACCTACTCATCATTTGAGACTCATTATAAACATCTCCCTAGATACACTTAAGTATTTCCTCCTTTTCTTTTTGCCAAACTGGGAAAACAATCTATTTTTGTATCAATCACAGTGTTACATTTATTTGTTCAAACATGTAACTCATTGACTAGTCAGTAAAATACTTCAAGACAAGTCTTATATATCGTGAAAGCTGTTCCCAGCACAGTGATTGGAACATAGCAGATGTTCAATAAAGTAAAATGAATCAAATAACTTTATGATTTAGTCTACATTTTATACTATACTCTAGTTCCTAAATTTTCCCTCTTTGCCCATGAATTTTTTCTGTAAAATATCCAATGTTTATGAACAAATCGTAAGAATAATTCATTTTTCTCTGTTAGTTCATTTTGAAAATATTATATAAATCATCATCAAATCATCTACTTATCAAGTTGTTACCTAGAAAGAGTAGCAATTATCCAGCTTCCCAAATTTATAAGTTCCTCTAACATTCTGCAGGTACTTCTAGGCTTTCATAACTAATTGTCCATTAATTACATTACTCACTTTAATTCAATAGTTATGAAAAAAGAGTACATGAATTGTTACAAATAATTAACTTTTTCAGTTCAAGCTACCCTGTGGATAGTTGAGAGTCCATATTAAGTTATATGTATGTGTTTATATGGGATAGGCTACCTAAAATATAACTTTATTCTTTCATGTTTTTAGGTTAAAAGACAACTTAGTATTGAATGTAGAATATACAATTAAGCTATCTGTATATAATTATGTATATAATTTATGATAAAGTCAAATAAATCTTATCTGCCTAAGAGAATTATAGTTGTTAAGGATGACTAGCCCCCACTGAATTTCTTCATCAGGTCTACTTTTTAAACTATGTAATTTAAATTTTATTCTTCAGGAACATTTCAGGGTTCATCTGGCTACTTACTTTTCAGGGTTTTCTACTTCTTCAGTTACAAAATTGAGGTAAAACCTAAAAATAGATAAATAAATCACAAACTATTAATGTATTTTGCCACTATCCAAAGTCTCAAATTTAAATTATTTGAAATTGAACTTAGAATTATGAAAACTATAACAATACTTATAGTAAGATGAAAATAGCTAAGAACCAAATACTCCCACAAATCATTTTTCTATTAAGCCATATTTACGGAGTGCTTCTCATGTGTCAGAGACATGCAAGTGGTAAGCCCATAGTCTCAAGGAGCTCATAGTTCAGAGAATGCCCCACAGAATAGTATGATACAGTGCAGAACCAATGCTGGAGCAAGTACATGGGAACCAGAGGGCAGGTCTAGCCCAACCTGGTAGGTCAAAGGAGGTTTTCTAGAAGAGGCATCGCCCAACTTGAACCTTTAAAAATTGCTTTATCTTTAGCCCCGGTGAGGTGGTGTGAGGCCATTCCAGACTGAGAATAGCACATGAGCACAAAAGTGTGGCAGAGGGGTTAGGCACAGGGAAATGAGTATTCACTTAGTATTCTGCAGTACAAGTGTGGCAGAGGGATTACTATAGAAAAGAACCAAACATAGGAAGGCAAAGATTCTTCTACCTTTTCCTTTTATATGCTCAGAAAATTTTTGCGAAATTAAAAAAAAAAATCATGTTTTCAATATAATCTATTATCTTCTTATTATTTAAAATAACCTTTTACATAGGTATGCAGGAGCACAGGTTCATAGGTACAAATTCTCTAAAATCTAAAATCAAGTGGCTGGAATATTAGCCCATCAGCTCTTAGCGTACTTTAAGCATCTCACCAGTTAAAACAAAGATGAAGAAATCTGTCTTGCTCCATCTTTATCGAACCATCTAAATTCACAAGTAGTCAGTCGATGTTGAAGGTTAAAGTGTCCACAATTTTAAGGACTGTTTTAAGTTGAAACAATTGAAAAGCTAACAGAACAGTAGCAATAATGGTGATCTAAAAAGTCAGGAGCCAAAGATTGTTTTAATGACTAGAAAATAAGTTTCTAAAAATAGAGATTGTAGTTACACTATGAAAGCCAGCAACAATCAGTCCTTATATCTGCAATATGCACTCCAGGAGGGGTTTGATGTGTTTGCTATAAGCCTGAGGCAATGGAAAGTAGGGGAAGAAAAAGAAAGAAACACACTCACGCCAAAAAACAAAGACCACCACCAGTGAAAAATCACACACACCAAGAAATATTTCTTGGCTTCTCATGTCAAAAATAGCCAGTTCCTTCCTAACAGTTGTTTTAGAAAGTCTTTTCCAACAATGTTAAAGCACTAAATAAAATATTTATGAAAAAAGAACACAATTTCAAAATTTGCCGTAGCTCCAGGGAGTAGACAAGAAGAAAGGGCTTGGAGCAGGGTGGTGGGTAGGAAGGAGAAAGCTTCTGGTTTTAGTCTAAACATTCACACATCCTGTGGGAAATCCACCCTTATATTTTAGTTTCCAGAAATGAGTCCATAGTATTCTCTTTGGTTTACAACACTTCAAGTCCTCTAGAGAATGCTCATATGATCTACTGTTCCAGCTTTTCCATGATTGTGCATAAAAGGTACTGCAATGCTGGCAATGTATTCCAAAACCCAACTATGTGAATTATTTTTAAAATAAGCTTATTCTTTAGATTAGATTTGACACAATAGTACAAAATAATCCCATCAAGTGCTTTTTAGAAAGACTAAATCCACGGAGAATAGGATTTAAAAGGAAGAGAAAAAGACACTGAAAACTATTTTCTATGGCACAATTTAAAAAAAAAAGAAAGAAAGAAAATCCAAAAAAAATAAGAAAATCCTACCAAGCAATGTTTAGCTTTGGATCAGGATATGGGACTGAGTTCCCCATGGCCACAGGAGGACTGGCAGATGTATTTCTCTGAATGCAGACATTGGCAATGTTATTAACGTTGCTCTGACCCAACTGTGTGACCTGGCTGGGTTAATGATTTCTTTTCCCCTAACCAGGCTTCTGTGAAGTAGCTTTATCATTCTAGAAAGGTTCTGCATTCTTCAGACAAAAGCCTCCTCTATTCATATTCCCCCCTGGGTTTGGTGGTATCTTTTTTCTTGCTAGTAGAGCAAGGTCTCCAGGACAACAATGGTCTTGATGCTTTTACTTACAGGCTAACAGGCTGGGCAGTAAGCTCTAATGACAATAGCTGTTTTGCTTCTGACTTACTCATTTTCAATGCCCCCACCTTTTTTTAGGGGGCTGTCAAAAACATTGTCATAGCAGCAACATAGGAAGTGGAGAATCCTTGACAGTGGAGAATTCTACAACACAGGCTTGTAATTATATCTTGAAAGCCAAAGAAAGGTCAGAAAGGCAGGGATCACATTTGGCAAGTGAATAAATGCCCCTCTCTTTGAGAATTCTTTTAGCCTCCATCTTGTTTCATTTACATCCAGTAATAACTTTTCCTCTGGAACTCCACACCAACAGACTATATTTTTTCTAAACACAGCTTCCTTTTTCTAAGACTGATGACCATAGATTAACAGCCAGATTATTTCTGCGTCTTCACAAAGCGGCATTCAGGTAGCACAACAACCTGTTACAGAAACACAGTTACTTATCTGGCCCCTACATAAGTCACTTGTATCAGATAGCATTCCATTTTAAATCCTGGACTTATTTTCCAATTGAACCCTCAAGGATATAAAGAAATCAATGGTTTCTTGGTCTTTCAAATCGGGAGTAGATATGAGGATTATATGGGTAAAAGTATTAAATAAGGTTCATGTAAACCCCTTTTACCTTGTAATCAGAGTAATATTTTGGGGTCAGCATCAATAAAGCTAAATATTAATAAGATAAATCAAAATGAAAAGGATCTTCATCCATCGAGAAATTCATCAGCCCTGAAAAGCCTACATAAGTGGGGAAATTTTGCTCTACATAAAGCAGGTGACCTGAATTTTTAGTTCTGGGTATTGGAAAAGTGAGGGGGGGGGGTAAAAGGATATTTTAAGATTGCATGGGAACAGATCTATGGTATTCACAAGCAAAAGAAATTTCATTCAACAGAATTAATCAAATCTCCCTTGTGACTATCCTCACATTCCACACTCCTGTAGCTGAAAGCTTTCTCTACCTCCCCGCTTTGCTCTGGTGTCTCCCGGTGACCCTCCCAGTTGCTTGGCTGCAGCCTCAGGGCACAGAGCCCCGATCCAGACTGAACAGCCATAGAACAGCTGATTCTGCTTTAACCCTGCGATCACGCTCAGTTCTTTTGTCTGTCTAGCACCACATTGTGCTTCGGACAAAAGCAAAAAGACTTCAAAAATACTGAGTGATTCAACACTGATGCTTACATATAATGGTTATAAAAATATTCTGGGAATACACAAATATTTTACACTGATCTCCTTAGAGCTACAATCTTCTAACACTCTTCAAACATATTTTGCCTCAAAGGCCACGTTAAGATTTTAAGTTCCTGTAACTCCGTAATTATCCTCTAATACTGTATTTTCATAATTCAATGAGATTATTAGGGTGAATACTCCATTCGATTTGAAATATATCTATATTCTATGCATTAGCTAGAAGGTAAGATCTTAAAATCTAAAGAAACAAAAGGAATTATATTTGTGTTGGAAATGCATTCATATAATTTTTGAGCTAGTATAGTTTCCTAATATTACTTTCAGGCTCACAGATCATTCTCACAGCTAAAGCTCTATAACAATGAGTTTTAAAAATAATTTAAAAATAAATATTGCCTTGATTTACCCCATAACAATGAAATTTAATCTTACTATAATGATTTTGATATTTAAATAATACCTCATAGGCTTTCTTGCAACGATCATCTCAACTAAATCTTATTAGTTCAATAAAATTTACTGAGGAAAAAGTCCCACTCTTATCCATAATTACTGTTTTTCAAGTATCTGAACAAAACAAGGTACAAATTCAAAGTTTTAATGCCTTAACCAGAATGGTAGGTATCACAGATGGACATGTGTCAAAGGAAATATACCTGTGGCATCATGATTTTAATCATCTTTGCTTTTTTAAATTTTCAGATATGGGGGAAATTTTAAGGAACATGTAAGGTCCTTTTAAATGTAACAGATTGTCTAGTAGAGTTGACTGCATTACCTTGGTTTCTCTCTCTCTGCCTTTAGAGTACCATTAACTCCTGGGAACGTCTTACTGATTTCTACATCTGAGTTATTTCTCTATCTCATGAGAAGCTGGAAAAAAATCAATTAGTCACTATTTGTAAATACCCTTGGAGCTTTAGCTGAAAGGCCTTTCGACAAGTGAAGTATTATTCTTTAGTACCTTATGGCACTGTTATGTCCTTACTGATACATACTTATAAGTAATTCTTATTGGATCTTAAGACTCAGCATTTGTTTGTTTTTTTATGACATCAGGCTAAATCTAGCAGTCACCTTGACTGGAAACCTGTTACGTTTGCGTTGTCATGTGCAAAAGAATTGGCCTGGTGGAGGGGACAATACTTTATTTCTCATTTCAAGTAAAGCCTATCACACTAGATTATGGCTATTCACATGTGTCTGGCATGTTGCTTGGCACTTAATTTGAGTACATAATGGGATTAATGAACTACACAAACTGCCAGATCTGGAGCTTTCAACTTACCAGCCAGCGTATGCATACATTCCGTAGTAAAAAGCCAGGGGCAACCGCATAATACTTGAATCTCTTCCTGAAAATGCGTCTTTAAAGTTCTGTGTTTGACCTGTAATTAGAATAGACTGATTTTAGGATTTTTCAGAGAATTGGTATTCACTCTTAACCAGAAACATGGGGGTGTGGAGAACCATACTGTTTTAGGTCTAGGTTTCTTACTCTGTTGATTACCATCTTTATCTATTTCTTGTGCCCATTCTACAGAAGAGGTCCCAAAAGAGATCAAAAATTGTTAGTGATCAAAAATTGATCACTATTTTACATTTCTCTTTTAATAAATTTATAACAAAGATGAAAATGGCATTGAAAAATAATCCTTTGAGTACGCCTCTATTGCGACCATAAAAGAAGACTAAAGGGTTTTCTGTAAATTATAATCTTGATGAATATGGTAGAATTTTTAAAAGAAAAGACAATGCATTGCTTGGCAAAAAAATGTGGAGAGGTATCTAAGGGTCTACCCTTAATGATGAGACGAAAATAAATCTCAGGACCCCTTTCTTATATCATTTACCTTTCTGTTTTCTGTTTATCCCGTGTAGTTCATTAAATGCCTACCTTCTAGAACAGAAGCTGGAAAACCCTAAGGACCATATCTGCCAACCTAAACTGCAAGTCTTTCTTATAGAGTTTTCTTTATCTATAAGATAAAGACGCCCATTTATGAAGTATTGCCTATGGCTGATTGCAGCCTATAATACCAGAGTTGAGACTATATAGCTTGAAAAATTGAAAATATTTATCATCTTGTCCTTTACAGAGAAAGTCCACTCACCCTGTGACCCTGTCCTAGAGAATGGTATGGTTTTTTCTATAAATATTGAAAAGATATTATAACGAACTCTAAAATAAATAGGTTTCAACAAATTTTGCAGCAACATGTGAATTGAACACTTTTATTCATCATATTTTTCTCTATTTTGTGAATCACAATGGAACTTGTTCCTATATACCTTTTGAATAGTTTTAAAAGTTAGAAATTCAGATTTACTTTAGTCAGTGAATATTCAAGCTTAAGAATAAACAATGTTTATATTGCCCAAAGAAAATAGCAAATGATATTAGCCAAATGGGAAGTGAGAGTTTGTTTTAAAATCAAACTTCATGTAAATAAACAGAAGGGGGATGGGGGTGGATGATCTGTACGAGGCACTCTCTCTCCCAAGTCAAATCTCAGTTGTTTCCTGCAATGTCCAGGCACAACATATATATAAATATAATATGTGTGAATATGAAGACCAAAAATGGAGAGCTGAGTTATATACGACAATTTTTTCCTCAAAGTAAATGATTCCTAAACAGAGCTCACTGTTTACGTGATACAATAAATTTAGAAATGCCCATTTTACTACAACATCTCTGTGTCCTTCAAGAAGAAAAATATAAATAGTGGAATTCAGATAAAAACATCTGTTGAATATTCTTTTATCATGATCTGTGGTCTCTTTGGCATAAAGGCACACTATTTCTAAGAGTGCAGCACCAAATAATCAATAAGAAAACCAAATTCTGTAAAGACTGGCTCACAAGCACAGAGCTGCAAAAGTGCCATTTTGAGAATATTACAAAGGAGAGGCAATCTCGTTTCTAAACCTCAGGAATATTTGGCTACATAACAGAGGTCTCAGGAAGATTAAAGTCATAACATTCAAAGAAAAGTTCAACAAATCCTCACAAATGAATATATAACATACAACTACTTTCAGGATATAATTAGAATAAAAATAAAAGCACAATCTGTATTAACAAAGTCTCTTACTAGAGTTTCAGATTATTGTGTAAAATGTGTGATCATGTTTGAGATGAAGAAAATCACAATTTTATAGTAACAGAGCAAATATACCCGCTAACAATGACCTCTAAAATGTCAAAATTTACATTAAATGTGGTAATATTCTCAGGGAATTTCTCTGTTGAGTGAGATCTCTGAAGAAGCCTGTCACGTGCAGCAATGATATCATAATTATCAATTAAAGTGTCTCTGTGCTGTAGCCACCAAAAAAAAAATCTCAAGATAAATCATGACCTCTGCTCTCAAAGAATTGGTAATACAGTGACATTTGGGCAACCAAACCCTTCCTCATACACATATATAAATAAGTGGTAAAAATTGAACACAGTCTATAATGCTACCTATAATGTCTTAAATTACACCAAAAAAAGAAAATAAATCTTAGTTTCAAAGGATAGCATATAATCTTTTGGAATCTAAACTGGTATCAAAGAACAGCCAATGACCCAGAGATTCTGCATTTTCAAGTACTGAAGAAACTCTTTACAGAAGACTGAAGAGTTAACTCAGAAAAGCAAAGCACTAACAAAACAGATTATTGTGCCTACATTCCTAATGAGTAAGATAGAATATGAGCAGGCTAGCTCTGTGGAGGCCAAGGTATATTAGAAGTGCAAGCTCCTGTCTTCTCTTCAGTGCAAGCTCTAATGGTCAAAATCTTCACTGTGTTTATTCTGCGTTGGCTGCAGTTGCCGGATCTGATAAAAGCATTTCCGCCAGCAGGGCTCTAAAATCTCCCGCTAGGCTTATTAAATGGGCAACAGCAGCTCCCCTTCCCAGCTACAGAGTAGCTGATCTTTCAGTGTTTGTTACTGTTGAATGCTTCTACCAACAGTGATGATTTTACCAAACTTTGGCACTTCCTTTTGCCTTGTGTAATTCTTTTCCTGCAATGTCATTAAATTTCTCTATAAATTCCCTTTCTTGGAACAGACAATATCAATGTAAACATTAAATACTTAACATGCCCAAGTTATGTCATTCCTTTACAATTTCTTCTCACTTTCTTATTTATTTCCTGCTATGTTCCTGTTGCTAATTACATAACTCATGTGGATCTCTGTTCTCCAACAATTTCCACCGAGTCCAAGCAACTGCATGTGGCTTCTTTCCTAAAACAACTAAAACTCTAAATGATATCACCTCACAACTTTTTTCATATTAAATGTTAAACTCTATAAAGCAAATAATCCCAGAAAATGTTGCATTTCAGCAGAAATTCAAATTTTACATGAAAAATAATGTAGCAATAAAAATTAAGTTTTTACAACGACTTTATTGTGATATAATTTTGGTGTTTAGGAATGCTGTTCCCATATTGACTCCTCTTTTGAGGATACCACTCTCAATTTAAAAGGAATAATAACCGGAAAGTAAAAGAATTATTGATCATATTTCATTATTTTCCAGATACCTTTTTCTCTGTACTTTTTATTACCATTATTGGACAATTTTAAGGTTAAAAAATATTTATCTGTAATTAAAACTAACTGGCAGATCTTTTTTTTTCCACTTCGAGTTTTCACTCCAAACCATTACACCTAGAAAATTCACTGATGCCTTATTTTGTTGCTTGGCCCAGTCTTAATCCTCTCGCTGTCATTCAACTGTAAAAACCAACTCACTTACAACGTAGCAGCCTTTCAAATCAATTAGATGACAATATAGAGTTTAAGTTCCACAAGCAGAGACTAATTAAGGATTCTGCTAGTACAAGCAAAAGTTAGTGTTAAAAAAGACCAAAAGCAGATAAGTATTTTAAAAAGCATTTACTTTTCCGTCCATACCTTTAATTAGCTGCATAATTCCAGGGACTATAATTATCAGAATTGCTGTGAGCTTGCAAAAGGTTAAGACAATCTGGATCCGGGCACTCCAGCTGACACTCATGCTATTTAGGACCATCACCACAGCTGCAAACAAACAGATGCAGTTACAAAAGGTGAATCCTCACCGGGACGAAGACCTTTTAGGTCCTTGTTGCTCCAAGGGCAATCTACGAGGCAGCAGTGCTGACGTTACCTAGAAGCGTTTTAGAAATGCAGAATCTCAGGCCCTGCCCCAGACCTACTGAATACATTCTACAGGTTCTCCAGCTGATTTCTATGCACATTAAAGCTTGGGAAACATGGATAAAACCTCGGGATAATGAGAATTCTTTGTATGTAAGAGTGGACATATATTGTAGTACTCTAACAATCATATAAAAATGTCTTCTAACCAAACCCTGCTGCCATCACTGCATCCAATCAGATGGCTGAATTTGACACTACAGCTTGATGTGGCAACTCTCTTCTATCTTGATGGTGGTATGCCTGCCAACGTAGATCACACTCAAGAAGGGACAAGAAGTTTAGAAGTTGGCTAAGGTCTTACTTTTCACTCTCAGGACTAGCGTCAGGCAGTGCTTTTCTTTTGGTTTTCTTCTTTCTACTTAGCATATCAGGGGATGACTTTCAACATACTGTACAAACATAGTTTGTACACAGTCTTTCAAGTTATGTTTTAGGGCTTGAGTACAACATTCTAAATGATGAATGCAAAAAAATAACCAGGCTAGGATGCACATTGGATTCAAAGCCAGCAGGATTTCTCATTCTTTCTGATGCCATCTATAATTTCCCAAGCAGCAATAACTATCCACCTTCTACACCTTGTGGACTATGAAAACCTCAAGGATAGTGAATGGGTTATTCATCACTGTATTGCTAGTGTCCAGCTCCATGCCTGGCCCAGGTAGCTTAACACATTTTTGTTGAATGAATGCATGAACTGGGTCCTCAGTTACAACATCTAAGGAACAAGAAAAATAGTGATGTTCTAAGACTTTTCTCTATGACTCTGTTGGACGACGGAGGTTATTCTAGACAGTGCATTTCAACTTGATGCTCTTTCCACAACCTTATGCTTAGTGTTAAAAACCCAAAACACTACTTTATTCCTGACATTTACAATTATTAACTATAACCTTTATTTTTATAAAGGTATACGCTCCCTAAACAAATTTAAAAAGTATATATTTCTCAAAAAATGAAACAAAACTACAGAATTCTTATTATTCAAGTTGCAATTGGAAGCTTTCCCTATGTATAGTAGTGAGTCTGCCTCATGGTTCTCATTGCCTGATAGAGTTACCAGCTCACTTCAGAATTTAACAATGCAAATGTCGTCAACACATAATATTTAAAGGCCAAAAAAATGAAATAGCTTAAACCTCCTAAAGGAAGACTAATTAACAAATATCATTTTAATAGTTTATATGCAGCCACTTAAAATTATGAGGCAGTTAAATATTTATTACAAGAAAGGATATTCATGATATATTACTGACCAATACAGCAAGTTAGAGGGATGGATGGAAAGGAGGAAGGAAGGAAGGAAGGAAGGAAGGAAGGGAGGGAGGGAGGGAGGGAGGGAGGGAGGAAATATACAGAGAGAAATAAAAATATCTGGAAATGTATTTACCGAAACATCAACAGCAGGTGTTTACAGGTGATAGAATACTGAATGATTTTCAGTTTTTTAAATTTATTTTTCGGAATAGTTAAATAAATTTTATAATGAACATATAGCATTTTGGTGACTATAGTTTCAAATACTCAGTTGTATCCTTGAAATATACTTAAATGTTTTCACCACAACACAAAACAAAAAAAGAGGGGGTAACCAAATGAAGTAGTAGATGTGTTAACTAACTTGACTGTGATAATCATTTCTCTACAGATATAAAATCATTACATTGCCCACCTTAAAATTACAATTTTGTCAAATATACATCAATAAAGCTGTAAAAAAATTAAAAAGTAAATGAAGCAATAAAACACATTTTGTTTTTGGAAAAAATTCTAAGATGAGAAAAATAAGGGATCAGAAGATCTCATACAAAGTGAAATAGGGGGTTACTAACGAAGAAATATTTCAAAGGAGTAATTATGAGAATGATCAAAAGGCCAAACCCCTGAATAAGCTACAGGGGCACCTAAGAGGGGATATTTTCTGTGTTGGAAGCTGAAAACATGAAGAGATAGACAGGTCTGTTGTCAATGACAAAGTACATTGTTTTATCTGAGGAATCACAAAAATAAAATTCTCTCTCCCCAATCTAAGGCACTTACATATGGAAATAAGTTAGTGCAACTCTGCTCCCTGCTCCATCATCCAGTGGTTCTTTTTCCTTTTCTATGCAAATGACTGTGTGATGCATCATTACATGATAATTATTGTTTTAATTAAGGAAGTTCAACATTGGCATAAAGTGAAAAAAACTGTCTCATGTGGCCACCAGCAACAAAACGGCAGTGTTTTCTTTTAAATAGGGCTCCTGAAACCCAAAGCACACTCTATTTATGAAAGTTCTTTCCACAATAGAAAAGAGCTGTTATATAAAGAAAAAGGAAAAAAAAGAGATAGGAAAGGAGAAAGATGAAAAGGAAAAGAGGCAGGCAAGGAGGAAGGAAAGAGAGAGAGAGGCATTCTTATTTCTGTAACAACCATGTTACTTCCATAAAGAGTGTAAGTACCTAATGCCTATTGAAACAGAAAAAAAAAAAAAAAACACCTGGGTATTTGGGATTTAAAAAAAAATACTTTGTAAAGTTTGCTTAGGCAAATGGAAGACAAAATCAAACAGATATTACGAACTGATCAACTCACCTTGCTTTCCTCTCAGCTTTACAAATATTCCCATTAAGATGCAAGTACACTGCTAGTAGAAATGTAAATTAGTATAGACACTACAGAAAACAGCATGGCAGTGCCTCAAAAAACTAAAAATAACTCTATCATACGATCCAGCAATCCCATTGCTGGGCACTTGATTGTGGTGATAGTTTCAGAAGTGAATTCATACATCACACTTTATCAAACTGTACATTTAAAGCATGCATGATTTATTGTATGACAATTACACCTCAACAAAACTTTTAAAGAAGAAAAAAGAAATTGTTTTCAAAGGTTTCTCAAAACCCTGCTTTATCTGAGCATCCAGACATTGTACTCATTATCTGGTACACCAAATTCCAGCTGAGATGCACCTGTATTACCCTGAAGGCATGGCTTAGCAAGTAACCACGCAGCCAGTGAGAGGTACAGTGAAGGTTCTGCAGTGGCTATAATTGCTGTTTCATCATGTGTCTATACAGCGAAATTTATGTCTATGTATGTTGCTTATCCAACAATATTGAAAAAGGATTTGGGATTCACTAAATGCAAGAGCTTTCTGAGTTTCTGAAACAAATAATATATACTTAAAAAAAATACTACCTACCCACATTGCAATAATCAAAGAAATCTAAGCCAGCTCTCTGGTCCTACTTTTACTTCCTTTGAATAACAATTGCTAATTTCACACATTAGAAAATAATTATATCAATTTTGGCATTTTTTGTGTGTGCTCGCCTTAAATTTTACCAAAATAAAAATACAGGGACATACAGTTTTTATTTACTTATTTATGATGCAGTTTCCTAAGAACTGAAATGCGGCAACGGAAGCTATATCTATAAATCCTGGAGATAAGAAATACATATTTGAAGGAAGCTATATTTGAAGAGGATGTTTAAAGGAAAGTTAAGGACTGAAGCTGTGATTTAAGGACTGGTAAGTATCTTCTGCACTCTGTGTAATTCAAGTCTGTCTTTGGGTTTTGAAGAGTGAGATTACAGAGTCTAGATATATTGAGTTTTCTCCCAGGTTCAAGTTCTTCTTGGCTTCTGAATTCTGAGTACTTCGTGCTAAACTGATAAAAACATATGGATGCTGTGTATATGTGTTTCATGTTGAGATAAAGTGGGTTGTTTCACTGCTGTTTGTAATGGCTGCCTGAATTCCTTTTATCTTTTTATTAGCATTTGTTTCCTGGATGCATTAATTTTAGAGAAGATATGTAGCAACAAACACTTTTAAAAGCAGGGTGACAATCTATATCTAGGATTTCACTATTGGGAATAAAAATGTTAAGTGATACATAAATACATACTGTTATGGCAGACATTTTACAAAGACTTTACATGAATAATGTTATTTAATCCTCATAGCTCTATGACATAGTTATTTTATTGGCCTTATTTTTCAGATGAGCAGCTGAGACTGGAGATATTATTTAACTTGCCTATGCTTACACAGGTAGTAAGTGTGAAGACTGGAGCCCAGGTAATATAACTCTGGAGCCCACACTTTCACCATTAGTTCCCAGGTAGCAATGAGGAAGTAGTTCAAAAGACATACATGATCCCATTAGTGTACCTAGTTCTTTTAAATTCGTGATGGCTCTTTCCCTCTCCAAAAGTTCATATTTATTAGCTGGGATTTCAGGAACCTTTGATTCCACATTTTACTTGCCATCCTCCTAAAGTATATGATAGTTGCTCTGCAGTACTTGTATATTTTAATACTATGCATATTTACCTAAGAATTGATTATGTTGGTAATTTATGTTATGGTATGTTATGTTAAGTTGTGGTAGAAAAGAAGTAGAGACAGCCAAACATCACAAGATTCAAACAGAGCCCCTTCATATGCTATATTTGAAGTGTTAACACAGAAATAGTCCTAGATTTTCTTTTATGTAATTTAATGGTGCCGGGAAAATACAAATGTCGAACAGAATATAAAATGATACCTTTGTAGAACTGGATAATTTTTTTTTTTACAATGAAATCATAAATGTTATTTTGCTTGTTCCTCCCAATTACTCTCACAGGTTTGAGAAGTAGGATGGAGCCCTTAACTCATCTATATAAAATAAATTAGCAAGGAAATTGACATCCAACAATTGATGGTCTTAGGGATGGATCTAGGACTGGATCTCATATCTTAAAGAGAATGTTTTTACTATGTTCTGACATTCAAGTATGTGTGTGTATATATATATATATTCAAGTGTGTATACATGTATACACACTTGAATGTCAGAACATAAAATAATTATTCAAGTGTACATATATATGTAAAATATATAATAATCCTATATAATTATACACTTGAATGTCAGAATATAATTATTCTCTTAAGGAGAATATTTTTGTTATATTCTGACATTCAAGTGTATAATTATATAGGATTCAATTTCAGGAAAACAGAGCAACAGATAAATATTTTAAATATTGAGCATACTTCAATGCTTGTTGAATCTATAAGAGCAGTGAAAATTCACGAACCTCTATAGAAGGTGAAGAAAGTAATTACAATATTGGGCTATAAAAGAACAGCCAAATGTGAATCTATAAGATTTTTCATCTAAACTTCCATGTACCTGACATGTTTACTGGAATGGATGAAATCTGTATAAACAAAAGCTTTTTTGTCTTCATGAAATTTGACAGAAATGAAATACAGTACCTAAAAAAATGGGAGTGAATTAGCATTCAGTTAACTCCCACCCTTATCCCATTATCATCTCTCAAATGGTTGGCTAACATTTCACAAAATTTGAAATTCTTTTTTTCTGTGATGTAGCAAGACCCTTCAGGTTTGCTCTGTTTCTATGCTTAACTAGAGATTTCAAATGACCACAAACTGTTTCCTTCCCCAAGGATCACAGGGAAGCAATTCATGAAATTAAACTCTATTTTCTACATCTTGGTAAGCTTCCACCCCTAACAGAAAATCACCTAGACTCTCTTTGAAGAAGGCAGGATGTGAGAGATTTGCCCTTAGATAAATTTCTCCTTCTCTATTTCCATCTCCACCCCCTGTTGCTCCATTAAAGCTAAATTTTTCTTAAAGACAGTTTGACTTTCCCAATTAGGGCACTGATTTACATTACCTACCACTGAGTAATAAGGATATCCAGTTTTCTTTTTAACTGTTGCTGATTATGGGAACACATTTCTTTCTCAGAATTTCAAGCTTGCAGAAGGAATATCAAAATTTAAAAATGAATGGTGTAACTCATGGTAACAATAGAAGGAAATGTCTGGGTTCGTCTGAGATTTATTCAGGCTCCTTGTTAACTATTCCATCACCAATGTCTACTACAGAGGTTTTATAAATCTCAACATAGTTATCCTTTTCTATAACTGTTTTAAAGTTTAGTTTGACCAGTTTCCATTTAATTCTCTGAAATACAAATTTTTCCTTTAAAATATTTGATTGAATTGGGATAAACAAGGAGAGAGTTATATAGACTTACAAAAACATAAATATAGCATTATTATTCATGTAATTTTAACTCCAAAGTGATCAAAATTTGTAGATTTACAAATGTTTATATACAGTCTACTTAAAGTCTTCTGATTATAGTTTTTAATTAATAACTATTATTGTTAATTTACAGAGCTCTCAAAAATGCCATCCCTGCTCTTCTCTTTTTTAAATATAATAATTGTGATATGATTCTGCTTCAGTCATTCAAGGGACAAGAAAATGGTGAATATAACAATGGCTGATAGTCCAATCGCTTAGTGGAACAGTGGACTTATCAAGAACTTTCTATAGGCAAGGCACTCTGATAAAGGTCTTAAAAATCCGACTTTGATCATGTCTTTTGCGGGAACATGGATGGAGCTAGAGGCCATTATCCTTAGCAAACTAACCCAGGAAGAGAAAAACAAATTACACATGTTTTCACTTATAAGTGGGAGCTAAATGATAACAACTCATGAACACAAAGGAGAACAACAGACCCTGGGGTCTACTTGAGGGTGGAGTTTGGAAGGAAGGAGAGAATCAGAAAAAAATAACTTGGGTACTAGGCTTAGTACATGGGTGATGAGACAATCTGTACCAAACCTCCATGACATGAGTTTATCTAGGTAACAAATACGTAAACTCCTGAACTCAAAATAAAAGCTGAGAAAAGAAAAAATTAAAAAGAATATGACCTTAACAAAAAACTGACTTAATCTTCCTTCAGCCATTCAAGATATTAATAGACTATCTTTTCACAGCCATTTTCCCAATAAATAAAACTGAGGCTTAAATGGATTTAAAAACTAGCACAAGATCACATAGTGAGAATTGTAACACCAAGTTTCAGTTTCAGGTTGTTTGCCTCCAAAGCCTAAGCTGTAACCACTATGCTAAAATTTTTCATCGCGCAAAACCTTAGGCTGCTAGACCTGAACATCATATGAAACAAACTCTATTTCATTTTTGTCATTTTCCCACTGCCTGAAAATACTGAAGATATCTAATCCTCCAAGTTAACAAGTAAACAGACTATAAACTTTTCTGCTCGACAAAAAGTTCTTAGACTTCTCAGAAAGTCAGTCAACATATACTTACTGAGCACCAACAATATGCTAGGAGCTGTGTGAGGAGCTGGAAATATAGCAATGAATAGGTCTCTGGTCTCATGGAACTTCAAATGATGTTTCTCCAAAAGTATGAATAGCTACCATTTTGATTGTGTTCACAATAAATTGAATAAAATCATGTCTTTGGTGCATGCAACATGGATGCAACTGGAAGTCGTTATTTAAGTGGAATAACAGAAAAAGAAAGTCAAATACCATATGTTCTCACTTACAACTGGAATTAAATAATGTATACACATCGACATAGAGTGTGAAACAGTGGACATCAGAGACTCAGAAAGGTGAGAGGGTAGGAGGAGGATGAGGGATGAGAAATTACCTAATGATTACAATGTACACTATTTGAGTGATGGTTACACTAAAAGCTCAGACTTCACCACTACACAATATATTCATGTAACACAACTGCATTGTGCCCCCTAAATCTACTTTTTAATTTTAATTAAAAATAAATAAGTAAATAACAGGCAATATCCTAGGCATTATCCTGTTGAAACACAGCCATACAAACCAAAATTCTTCTATGATCATGCAATTCAGTTATTCCTGTGTAGCTTTCTATGTATAAGTAGTTAAAACTTGGTTATATGTGATCATATTGATTCTTAAGACAGTGATTCGAACAGCACCGAGAATTAAGTTATCCTTTCCCGTATTTAAGGATTTGGTATCTGGCATCTTTTGGGGAGTTAAAGTCATATATGGCTTCATATCACTCATGTAATTTTGTACATGTTCTTCTTTTCCTTTCCTTTTTAAATCAAAAAATATTTGTGCTCATTGATAAAAGATGAATAACTTCTCAATTTGGAGACCATAAAGAAATCTAGTTGAGAAATGCTACTAATAATCAATCTTGAAAGAAAACTCTTTTCATGAGCAACAACAGGCAGCTAACATGAAAACACTGGGAGTGACAGCTGCTAACACTATAAATATATGAACACAACTTACACACCCAGCATATAAATGTAACTCCATGATTACACACGAGATATAATTCAATATATAGCTAATTTCCAATTCAAATAATCTATAAAATAATTGGTGTTCATCTTTAAAAGTCTCATCCACGTATAACTGACTTAATATTTTACTAATATGGTAATTTTTACGATTTAAAAAGATTAGCCATTGTATCTATTGACCAAATACAAAACCGGCATGGAATACAATATTGGATGCCACTCCAAACCCAGATTCTTTATTTTCCAGCACAGATTTGGAAATGTAAGCAAAAAGGACATGATGTGAGAAGCAATCCCATAATGCAAAATGTCTAGAGAAACTTTATCTTCAATCACTTTTGTGTTGTTCTTTCCTTTTTTACCTTTATAGCCGTAATACTCACTTATGCCCACAGCTGTAATGAGCTTGATCGCAAGTGCAGGGATTTCACATTGAATAAAAAATGGTTCCAGAATGTAGCGTCCAAATGCCAGGGATATCACAGCAGTAGCTGCAGGGCTAACAAAAACAATGTATATATTTAGGTTAACCACAGGGGAAAAATAGCATTTTCATTAATTTTTTTTCTACCTTGAGTGTATTTAGCATATGGAACATAGTTAAATATGAAAGTCTGTAATTTTCAGAACTCGCACTTGATTAGGTTGCCACAGACCTTCCAAATGAAATGTTTCCTATAACATTGGTGACTAGGTTTTAAACTTCACATATTCTTGGGAACAAGGGTAAGTACTCTCAACTTTCCCCTGCTCTCCCATATTTGACTTTTCCTTAAAAATCCAGTTTATTACATGAGATCTAGACAGAGGTAGGCCTTACAAGAAGCAGTCTTCTTTCTCAAAAAGTCAGTGAGTAAACTTCAGCCATATTATGAATTTGTTAATGCTGTACAGCTCTAATGTGTCAGGGTATAGTCAAGAGAATGAACACAAAACTCAACCTAAAAAATTCGTATTCAGTGTTCCCTGCAAATACATGCCTAAATACTTGACATTGTTTTATTCTTATTTTTTTCTGTACAGACAAAATCTCAAAGCCAAGTGATTATTCTTAATCCTATAGTAACATTCAGATGCAAAGTATAAATTTTAAAATAATAGATTTATTATGATCTTATACAATTAAGAAAATATAAATGAGACAAGAATACGAAATAAATTCAGGTATATAGAAATATAGGTAATAAATCATTCTATTTCAATTCTTCAAATATTTTTATGAGAAAATTGCACAAACCTTTTCATTTTAGATGTAAGTATATATGAATGTGTACTTTTTCGATACACATGCAAGTCTGTGCAATTATCTAATTTCTTATGCCAAACTCCCTTCTTAGATTCTCTTTCTTCTTGTGGTTACCCAACACTCATGCCTGATCCATAGATTATCAGAAAACCAACCACCAATACATGTTCCCAACTTTGGCTGGCTGATACTGGAGAGCAGCATAAGGTTTTCGATTATCTTCTTTTCCCAGACACCCTCCCATCTTCCCCCAAACAAAATGCTTTATCCTATTCTCCATCATTTATACAATTTTTGCTGTATAATTTAAAATCTGATCATGTCATTTTAGCACTTTCAAAATATGGTCAGGATATGCAAAAATCCTTCACATTGCATTCAAGGCTCCATGTGGGCTAAGCTCTCCTTCTCTACCTCTTCAGTTAGCTTCCTCCCACTAGAATGATATGAATCTTCTCTGCCTGCAGCCTCTGAACTGATTGACTATGTTTTATACTTCAGATCTGGATTCAATTTTCCTTTGCCAGGGGAAGCCTCTCCAACCTCTGACTGGGCCAGATCTCTTGGACTATATTCTTATCGAAGCCCTTGGCCTGTCTTCCACAGTGCTTATCACAGTAGCAATTTTATATTTACCTATGTAATTTCCCGATTGATAATGATTTCCTCCCACGTAACTCTGAGCTCTAGGGGTACAAAATTGTATCTATCTTAATCACAATTTTATCTCCAGTGTCTATCCTATAGCAGAAACCCAATATATATTGAATATACAGTGAATACAGAAATTTGGTTTAATGACTCCTGCTATGTACTGAGAGGTGATATTTGTCTCCTTGAAATCTGTGTTTTACTGATAATTTCTGGCAATACTGATTTAACCTACAGGTATAATTTTAACGGGAAGAACTTAGGAACTATGGGTATTAGTAAAAGAAGAGACGTTTAAATACTTAGCTATCTCGTCCCTCTTCACGTCATTGGTTATTCTGCCTATTTAAAAGGCCAACTCAGCAATATGAGTACGTTATGACAAAGAGATATATGAACATATTTTATTTTTTTTTCTTTTTATTTTAGAGCTACTGGAAATCAACATATGAACATATTTTAAAAGCTTCTAGAATACATAGGTACTTTCCTCTTTCAACGCACACACACACACACACACACACACACACAGAAGTAGTTTTAATATTTGATTATCAGCTACCTGGGAGCAGAAATCATGGCTGATTTCACTTTAGATCTCTTTTTCTTGCCATTTACCATTCAGTAGCAGTTTGTGGAATAAATAAATTAATATATGAATATTTTGTCTTTGCTACTGCAAGATACAAGCTGTGAGTCAAGTCCAACTCTATCAAGCTCCAAAGCCAACCAGCCTGACAGGCCAGCAGTCTAAGTAAGTGCGACATGCATTTGAATGTTGAGTATGTCATACTCAATATATGCTAATGCTAAACTTTCAATTACTCATTCAAAAATAATTTAATATCTAACAAAAATTGAGCACTGAGTTAAGGAGTATAAGGGTTACAAAAAGATCTTCTCTATATGTGCTTGAAATGTTGGCAGTTTTAACAGGGAAACAAGATGTAGACACCTAAAATATTAAGGAAGGATAGAAAATATCATGTTCAATGTCAAACGAGAAGCAGAGACTGCATTTTCCAGAAGAATTCAGAGATGAAAGAAATAACATAAATTAGAATAAACAGGAAATTAATTGTAGGAAAGGTAGGATTTAAGATGACCTTTGAAGAGCAGGTAAAATTGAGATAATCAAAAAGGAACAGAAAGTGCATTCCGCATATAGGGATTTTAGGAAAGGAAAAAAAAATACTTCTTTATTATTATTTGATTACAACAATCTTAAATAATGCAGAATTGTTTAAAATGAAAACAGACTTCACCAAGTATATTGATACGATACATGATACTACTTTGAAGGTCTCTTTTATGTTAAAAAAAAAAAGGCGTCTAACACCTTAAAACTCATAATTAGTGTTAAGTCAATACTTATTAGCACCATATTTGCCACTTAGCCATAAAAGCCCACATGAGCTCTCAATGACGTATGTTTGATAAGGGCAGGTTTCCCCAGTAACAGCCATCAAATTCTGCCATCAGAGTGTGCATGTCACATTTTATTCAAGTAGTTACCCTTAAGGAACTGTGATACTCTGAAATGCTCATATGACATCATAAGCTTCCCACAAAGTGGAAGGAAACTTGCTATTCAGAGTGACTTAGCACTATTCAGTTTGATTTTAAACCAAGACAATCAGGAATGTGAACACATTCTTACAACAACAAAATCAAAAAAGACCTTTGCCACTATAGTTCCTGATTTGTTTAATGTGAGGAAATGAGTCACTTCACTCTGTCATGCAAACTGTTTTTTATGAAGTATAAGACTTACTAAGTTGTTAGGCACAGAAGTGTCTTCATCACAATGACTAAAGTTAAATGACTTAATGGTGTAATTTACAATAAGAAAAAACTCCAGTTCCTAGTATAATATTTAATTGTCTAGTCAGTCAAAAGGTATCCAGGTGAATTTTCATGTTCATATCCTTTCAAGTAAGCATCTTTCTCCTAGAAATGTCAAAGAGAATAGCTGAGGGTTAAAGAAAGGTACATACTTTTAGAAGTTTGGCATTGCTGACGAACTGCTTGCTTGCCAGTGACAAAATTGCATTAAAAATATCTTAATGCAGAAAGGTATTTTATCACAGGCTTTATATCCTGAGGTAAATATGCTTATCACACAGTCACACGACATGCATATTTCTAACCAGTTAAAAATAATCAAGGTGATTCATAAGAATGAATTGGTTTATTTTTTCTTAATTCTTTCTACTATGCTCTTACCGTATTACGAGCAGTTCCACCCAGACTCGTACAAAAGCTGGTAATGGACCAAAGACTTCCAAAATATATGTGTAATGACCTCCGGATTTCTTTATACTTGTTCCCAATTCAGCATAAGACAAGGCTCCTGCAAAATATTTATCACAAAATGGTACCAATTTAATACATTTTTAAGACCCCTAGCATTAGAATTGATACAATAATGTTTATGTTGCCTGAGATATAACTACCTCCTTTGGTCTGAATGGCATCCTTATTCAAGACAAATAACCGTCATCTAATTGCTAAGACCCACCTATTTTATTCTATTTGAACACTGTAATTTTACTTGAAATGATAAAGACTCATGCCTACAATATCATGTGTTCTAGAATTTTGAGCTGAAAACCTAGAAACAGGGCAAAAAGGGAAGAGAGATGCCAATACTATTGACCTATGTTTAGAAGAACATACCTCACACCAAGACAAGGCATTAGTCTAAATGTTTGAGTTAGCTTTTAATTTTTTGCGTTTTTTTTTTTTGAGAACCCTTTTAATAAGTATGTTCTGTGGCAAATAAAAATAAACAAACTGTATTTACTCTTTTGTGTGTGTGTGACAGAATCTTACTCTGTCACCAGGCTGGAGTGTAGTGGTGCAATCTTGGCTTACTGCAACCTCTGCCTCATGGGTTCAAGCTACCTCCTCAGCCTCCCAATGTATCCACTCTTTAGAAAAGTATGGACTCTATGTCTTGTAAGATTTCATTTAATTTGTAGGATATATTTTGTCAACATAATGAATTCTGACTTAGTCTGTTTCTATAAAAGGCTATCTTGGATGTTTTTTGAAGCGTACATTCTGAATGGTTGGAATAATACACTTTTTTTTTTTGAGACAGAGTTTCTCATCACTCAGGCTGCAGTGCCATGGCAATCTCGGCTCACTGCCACCTCTGCCTCCTAGGTTCAAGCGATTCTCCTGCCTCAGCCTCCCGACTAGCTGGGATTACAGGTGTCTGCCACCACACCCGGATAATTTTTATATTTTTAGTAGAGATGGGGTTTCACCATGTTGGCTAGGCTGGTCTCAAACTCCTGACCTCAGATGATCTGCCAGCCTTGGACTCCCAAAGTGCTGGGATTACAGGCATAAGCCACTGCTCCTGGCCAGAATATACTTTTTAAAATGAGATGCTATAATTTATATTTGTGTACATTGGATCAAATTAACTATAAGCTAAATTTTTAACACATAACAATACAACTCACATAAAATTAGACAAATATGCAACCCCCCAAAACCTCAGTTTCACTCTCTGTAAAATGGAGATCTCAATTTCTACCTCGTAAGGGAGTTGCATGTATAAATGTGGCAGTGGGTACCAAGGACAGGACATGGGCTGACACATGGGAAGCACCACATGACATACAGCTATACTTATTAATTTGAGTAATTAACAAGAAAACAAAAAGTATATCTTGTCATCATGTGAAAAGTTCTATCTGTATTGCCAAGTGCTCAAATGTAAGAACACAATTTTTGCCCAAGCTACTTCTATAAATAGAAGTGTAGAAAAGTGTTACTGATTAGTAATCCTTCAGACAGAACAGTCCAATATAAATATAATTTGGATATTCAGTGAAATCTTAGTGTCACCTATTTTATATCTGATTTCTAAACTTCTCATGACATCCAAGTCACCCCAGGAATAATTTTTTTTTACTTTTTTAGATAGGGTATTGTTCTGACACCTAGGCTGGAATGCAGTGGTACAATCTCACCTCACAGCAACCTTCACCTCCTGAACTCAAGCAATCCTTCCACCTCAGCCTCCCAAGTAGCTGGGACCACAGGCACATGCTCAGCTAAATTTTTTTGTATTTTTTGTAGAGACAGGGTTTCACCATGTTGCCCAGGCTGGTCTAGAACTCCTGGGCTCAAGGGTTCTGTCTGCCTTAGCCTCCCAAAATGCTGAGATAATAGGCATGAGCCACCGGGCCTGGTCTGGGAATAATTTTTAATTCAAAAACACTCAAATGAAAAACAGACTGTAATCAAGAGAGTATAAATTTTCTACAAGAGAAATTCAAGAATCTCTATCATTTTAAAATGTGCACAAATTAATTCTAAAGTAACTAGTCTGCAGACTGATATTTAGGGAACACTGATATATTTCATCTATCTATAACTACTTGCAATTAGTTGCAACTCACTCTCCATAGGGAAACATTCGCCATGTTGGTAGGCTGTCCAGAAAAGGATCCAATATAAAATGTTATTGGAAGGAGTCTTAAGTACCTCAGAATTTATTGTCAGAGAATCAATACCTAGACCTCTGTATGCTTTGCTGAAACTCCAGGATGGTTCCCCTAGTTTTAAACTGAGTTCTAGGGGAGAGATTTTCATTTAAAGGTCTCAAGCTTCATAACCATTTTGCCCAGATGAAAAATGTTCAAAACAAGATGTAAAAATCCATGTATTGACCCTTCACTTAAAAATACATACATATACATATATATATATTAAAAACCAAATATACAGATTCTTTACACTTGTTCCCAGAGTTCTAGAGTCTTTTCAAAAAGAAGTATTATATTTTCTTTACATTTTGCTTTGCTCGCTGTTAGGGAGGCACTCCTGTCCAAAACCTTCTGGTAACTTAAGTGACAAATGCAGTGTAAATATAGATAAGTAGATTAATACAATAGCACACTCCGTGCAATTACTCATCAAAAATTACCAACTTAAGTGTAATCTTAGCTAGTCTCCTTAGCTGTTTCCTCTTTTTTATGTTCTTTTGAGCTTTTCTTAAGATGATAAACAATCTGCATATGCATATTTTCATAGCGCAAGTCACCATCACTTTAGTTCAATACTCATAGTAATGTATTTTATTACATCTGAGTAATCTTTTATTACGTGTAAAAACTGAATCACATAGTGGAAGCTGCATGTACATAAGTATGCAAAGTCCAGTAAACTGGTTGTGATTCTTCTGATTAGGTGTTGATTTATTCTGAATATATAAAGTTCTCTAGGAAGATTTAAAGGCTAAGGGTGCACAAAGTCATTTAAGATGATCAACAATTAGGTTTTTCCTTATCTATAAATGCATACACCAGAGCTATTTTAATATTAATAGTGGCTAAGGGTACTATTATAGTTTTTCATAACCATATTATTCCAAATTATTTTATAAGAATGGGAAGTAATACTGAGAAATAATGACATACAATTGTTACTTAATATTTAATAAAACACAAGTTAGTCATATACCTATGACTAACAAACTCTTTCTTAAAAACCCCGAATAATTCCTCTATAAATCTTTCTATACTATGACCTTCTTTTAACAAGTTTTTATTTAAAATAACTTCTTCTTAAAAATGGAATTTGAGGGCCAGGCACAGTGGCTAATGCCTGTAATCCCAGCACTTTGGGAGGCAAAGGCGGGTGGATCACGAGGTCAGGCGATCGAGACCGTCCTGGCCAACATAGTGAAATCCTGTCTCTTCTAAAATTAAAAAAGCCCAGTGTGGTGGTGCATGCCTGTAGCCCCAGCTACAGAGGAGGCTGAGGTAGGAGAATCGCTTGAACCCAGAAGGCAGAGGTTGCAGTGAGCTGAGATTGTGCCACTGCACTCCAGCCTGGGCGACAGAGCAAGACTCCATCTCAGAAAAAAAAAAATGGAATTTGAGTTCTTTAGATGAGTGTCAAACCAATGATTTAAAACATCACAGGGCCTGAGTAGAAAGAATAAATGGATTGGTACGCATGGGATCAAGAGTTAGTACGTGTTAGTCCTAGTTAGCGTTAGTACTTGTTAGTTAGACTTAGTCCCAGAGTTAAAACAAAGAGCAACTTTTAAGTGTAGAATCTTTCCCGAGAAGAGTAAATACATTCTTATAGCATAAATCAAATTTAATATTTTTTGACAATTCGCCAGTTTTTATCATCTTTACAACAAACTCAGGTAGCTCCCTAGTAATTTGTCTACCTCATAAGGGCCATTTATTTACCTCTTTACTATTTATTCTCAAATCAATAGATGAGACATAAATTTTGAAGAAAAATTCATAATTATACTGCTACCAATTCCCTTCAGATTAATTCACTGAACAGGTGGACAAATTATCTGTGTCTCTGGAGAGCAAGTGAAATATAGATGAAAAAAACAGATGTGGGCAAGCACAGAAAACGAACACTCAGCTGAAGTTTTAAAACTTGTATTGCAAAAGTGTATGGGTGGTGAGAAGTGAGGAAAGGTTGAAAAATAATTTGAAGTATGCTCAGGCCATTGCAATATACTCCTTTATGACAGGGATTGAGTTACACGCCATCATACATCTCTCCCTGTCAAGGACTTTTGAAAGAATATTAAGAGCTGACAAGCACATGAACTTACAAAACATTCTTAAGAAGACTGTCATCCATTTGTTTTGCTATTAAAAAGTCAGTAAGACTTCTGCTGAACACTCTGTTCTGTGCCTAAGTAGACCATGCCAGGTTCCACTCCACAGGTGTCTCACTCAGCATGCCAGCTGCCAGAATGCCCCAAACTAAGCACAACTGCCCTGCACAGAAACTGCGTGTTTTTTACTAGGTCATAAAAGTTAGCCTTTGCTCGCATCACCACAGGGAAAAGTCAGAAAATGGACTGTCTTAGGTAAGGAAAGTACAGCCTGTAGGAAGCAATTTGAGGGAGTCCCAGATCACACCAACAGTGGATGTTGCGTCTGGGTAGTTCACATACCTGAACAAAAATTTTAAAAATGTGGTGTGGCCTTTGCCATCCATTCACTCCTCCAGAATGACCATTTGCTTTCCCAGAAAGCAAGCTTCCCAGCCCCACAGCCACGCCCCCCCCCACCCCCCCAGAGAAAAAGTTGCACTCACCAAACAGTGACAGGACCCCACACACCGTCCAGATGGTCAGAGACATGCCCACGCTGCCTGTGTTCTCGAGCACGCCCTTAGGAGAGATGAAGATTCCTGCTCCAATGATGGTGCCAATGATAATGGAGATTCCCCCTCAGTAAAGTGACTTTCCTCTTCAGCTGCACTTTCTCCTTCCCAGGTGGCTCCTTGTTGCCCAGGGAAGGCAGCCTCCTGTTAACATTTCCCTGCAGGTAACCTCCTTTGGAGATGGTGGACACAACAGGCTTTCTGACCATAGTAGGGACACACAGGGTTGAAATAAACCAGAGGGAAAGAAAACAAAACTTTCAACTTTGGTGTCTCTTGGTGTTACTGATCGATGTCTTCCTCTGCTTTCAGACTGTCTCTCTCAGAGCTACTTTGTTCACAGGTAAAAACTCAAAGGTGTGCTTTGTCCTTCACAGCGATCTAATTACTACTCAGAAACACCTGTGTATGCATCGTGCTCTCAGTTCTCCACCTCCTCGTTCTACCACTGCTGCTGCGGCTGCTGCTGCTGCTGCTGCCGCCCTATCATTACAAACCAGCTCAGCTTCCTCATGGGCTTGTATTTAAGCGCCTGCCTGTCACACCAACTTACTACAGCTAAATGATGATGCAAATTCTCCAGGTTTGCATCAGCCACACGAGAAGGCTCCAGCATTACTCAGCCTTTTTTCTAAAAAAAAAAAAAAAAAAACAAACAAACAGGAGTAGCTTGTTGCTCAACTGACCTAAGCTTTTTAGAGAACAAAGCACACACTTTAAAGTGATTTTAGCCAATCCAGAAGTAGTAAATTCGGAACAGATCTTCCCAGAGATTTAAAGCAACTCCTAGTGAGCAACGAAAGCTCTTCAAACGAAAAGAAAATGAAAACTGAAACAGGAAATAGTTACTTCATTTTAAGGGTTTTTTTCTTTAATGTATGTATAAAAAACATTTTACACGCAACTGTTTTGTGAGTAGAATGTATCCTAAAGCTGCACTGTTTATAACAACACAGTTTGAATTTCATAATTTGTGTAATGCTTATTTTTATTTTGAGTTTCTTATAAGGCAATACAGTCAACTCTAATATTTACAAAACTAAAAAGATTCTACACTTTATAGCTGCAGTCACATACATACAACTGTAAGCCTTTCTCAACATTAAAAGAAAAAATTACTTCTTACAATTCATAACAAACCAGCATTTAAAATCACCATCTGAGTGTGACAAACATAAAATTCACCATGACTCAGGAAAATCGTCATTTTCTGATTCTTATCAGCACTAGTTGATTTTTTGAAGTAAGTGAAAGGTACACATTCTTCATTGTCATGTTGTTCCTTTGAATTACCAACAAAAATTCGAAGTTCAAAATTACTCAATGACAATTACATTAAAATATGCACATAGCAAACGCCTGTAAAGGAAAACATAGAATAGTAGCTATAGAAAGTAATGATATTATGTATGACTGTTTTCTACATTACATAAACTATTGTTATATGATGATGATACATTTAAAATGCATTAAAAATGTAAGCTAAGATTAAGATATTTACTTTGCAATAGTCAAAAAGACAAAACATTTTTAAATCCTTCTAACTTTCTCAACCAAGTGCCAAGAAAAAACAAATACTAAGAGAAAAGAAATCCTAGTATCATTTTTGGCTATAGTTATACGTGTTTTGGATTCAGAGAGAAGAACTGAATGTTATCATTACCCCGCAGCTACCTTTATACACACCATTAAATATGCTTCTGAACCTTTGAACAAAAACAAACAAAAAGCCTGTGTGTGAAAGGCTGGCACGGAGAGGGGTCTGAAGGGAAGAAGGGAGTCAAGTACGGTCAGGATGATCAAAGAGAGAAATAAGAAATAGCCATTAGGAAAGTAGCATGGAAAAGGTCAGAACATTTCTTCTCTCATGTTGGCACCTGAGAAAATTACACCACCTCACTGCTTTTCTGGCCAAATAACTGAGGCCACATTTTATTCCTTTTTCAATTACCTATCTAAATTCCATATAATTGGCTTCAGATATACCAAGCTAAAATTTTTATAAAGCCAAAACAAATGCTTTTTCTCAGCTGTTATGTCTTTCAGAAAACAAAAATAGGTCATTTTCCTCATGCAATCTTGCTAAAACTCCTAAAGAAGGAAGCTAAAGAGATATTCTTTTCTTTCCAATTCTCTTCCTCCTCCTCCATCTCCTTTCACTCACACAATTCTCCTGATTAATGTACCTAAGGGGGAGAGGCTTTTGTTTCCCAATAAGGGAAACATATTAGCTCTGAAGAAATGTGAGATAAAAGTAGGACACTTGGAATTGCAGAGAACAGCAACTTTCTCTCTCTAATTAACACAGTGTCACCCTTTAATTTTAAATTTTGTTATAAATAACTAATAAGTTGAGCCAAACACCCCACTCAGATAGGAAGCTGAATGAATTCTAAAGGAGGATTATTCTTTCAATATTAAATAACATTCTCCTCCTCACAGTATTTTTTTTAAATTGCCAAGAAAAATGGCTGATGTTAGACTAAAAACCAAAAGGATTGTACCTTCATGAAAGATAGAGGCTACTGCTCAGAATTTTTGCAAAGCTGCATCTTGCTACTAAGGACACCAGTGCACCTCTTCTAAGCACCCCAAAATCTGTAGAAAATGCAGTTTATAAAGAAAATGTTAAATTCCTCTAATGTTAATGAATTCTAAAATCACTAGTTCTAAACTCGTAAACTAAGAGTTTGTATGGTCCTCAAATACTTGTGTATCATAAAAATGCGTTCAAAGCAAGTGAATACATATTCTTTGTCCTGTGCTAGGCCTTACTTTAAGCGTAAGTGTCAAATTATGGGACCATCCTTGTGCCATTCACAAATACTTATTTACTGCTTACTGTGCATGAGAAATAGTCCTAGCTTCCTCACAGCATCTCATAGTAGAAATAGACATAATGTATAATGGCAGCTACCATTTTTCTGGTAACAGTTTCTGTGCCACAGTTATAAATATAGGCATATAATCTAGGCCCAGCCAAAAATAATCCATCGCTCTGGCTGCAGAGTATGGGAATATTACCTGAGCTGGGATATTTCTAAACAGAATTAGAATTAGCTTTTCTCCTCTGTTGTTGGAGATTGTAAAGCTGTGACCTGAGAAAAACAGGTGGCCATGTTCCTTGCCGTGTTGCAGATATCCTCATGGAATAAGGCAGAATATGCAGAAATGAGAGATATTCATAAAGTCGTAGTCCTATCAAGCCCTATCTTAGTTCCTAAGGGACCCAGATTGGCTCGGGATCCTGAAGATCTTCCTTTGCTTCTTGAAGCTACCTAGTTTCCTTGCTAAGTATGCTACCTAATGACACACACAAAAGCCAATTGCACATGGATGCTGAAGCTAAATGTGAATGGAGCAGCATGCACCCTTCTAGAAATGGGTCACCCAATATGATAGTAATTAGTCACATGTGGTTATCAGCTCTTGAAATCTGACTAAAAGTTGAAGTCTTAAAGAAAAAGAACAAAAAAGTTACTAATCATTTTTATTATTCATATTAGTTTTACCTATTTTATTTTTTATTATGGCTACCAAAAATTAAAATCGTATCTGTGGTTCAAAGTTGTCACGTACATTATAATTCTAATGGGTAATGCTGATTTAGAGAAAAATGCAGAATATATTTCTAAACTTTGTGTAAGCAAGGATTTCTTAAAAGGGACACACAAAGCCCTAATTTTAAAAAGAGAAAAATACAGTGTAATATATTAAAATTAAGAATTTTAGTCTATTGAAATATATTATTTGATTATAAAAGTGCATCTTAAAATGGGAAAAAATATTTGCAATTTGCAAAGATCTCATATCCAGAATAAATAATAAATTTGTATAAATCAATAGGAAAATGATAGAAAACCCAATAGAAAATGGCCAAGAAATTTGAGCAGATGCGCAATAAAATGGCCAATTCATTTGTGAAAACCCGCTCAACAGTATTAGTTATTGGGGCAATTAAAACTGAAGCCATGACAAGACATCAATTCCCACTGAGAGTGGGTCGCATGAGAAAGACTGACAGTACCAGGAGTACTGACGGCATGCAGCAACCAGAACTCTTACACTGCTGGTGGTGGGACACAAATCGGTGCATCCATTATGGAAAGCTGTTGTGTGCTATCTTTTAAAGTCAAACAGACACATACCTTTGGCCAGAAAACCCTATTTCTGGGAATATGCCCAGTAAAAATGCAGGGCATCTATATGCCAAAAAGCATGGATGGGAACATTCCTAGTACTTTTATTCATTTACAAATAACCCGAATGTCCATAAACGGTACAATGGATGTATGTAGCATTGCATTTATTCAGTGAAATACTGCGATGCAATAAAAAATAGGATGAACAAGAGTGATACAAAAAACAATATGGGTGACTCATATAATGTTAGAAGATAGAAGCAAAAAGCATATACTGCATGGTTCAATTTACATAAAGTTTAAAAACAAGTGAAATGATTCTATAGTCTGAGAACTCTTCGGGTTATCTTTGGAGATAAACGTTTCTAGTGATTGAGGGGGCAACAAAAACAATTCTAGAGACCTAGTATTGTACTATTTTATAACCTGGGTAGTAATGACCTGAATGTTTTAACTTTCTGACAATTCACTGAGCTTTACATTTATTTTATTTTATTTTATTTTTTGAAACAGAGTCTTACTCACCCTATTGCCCAGGCTGGAGTGCAGTGGTGCAATCTCAGCTCACTGCAACCTCTGCCTCCCAGGTTCAAGCGATTCTCCTGCCTCAGGCTCCCGAGTAGCTGGGATTAAAGGGGTGTGCCAACATGCCCAGCTACTTTTTGTATTTTTAGTAGAAATGAGGTTTTGCCATGTTGGCCAGGATGGTCTTGAACTCTTGACATCAAGTGATCCACTCGCCATGGCCTCCCAAAGTGCTGGAATTAAAGGCATGAGCCACTGCACCCAGCCTCCATTTATATTGTTATATCTTTATGTATTTGTGTCATAACTCAACGATGAAAAAATAAGAATAACAGCTGAATATTTGTGATATTCTTTCAAAAACAGATTGCTCAAGCAGACGAATAAGCAAAACTGTAAACAATTTGGAGAGCATAATTAATAAGCTCAAGACCATTATAGAGAATTTCCCATCCACCAAATACAAAATAAAGATTATTTTCAAGCACATATGAAACATTAACAAAACTATCCATATTAAAGACAAAATAAGTTTCAAAGAGTTAACATTATGTAAACCACACTGTCTTACTATAAACATGCAAAAAAATTAGAAGTTAATAGTTGTAAAACTAATAAAATAAATCTTGTATGTCTGGAAATTAAAAATCATATTACCAGCTGGGCGTGGTGGCTCATGCCTGTAATCCCAGATAAGTCTGAGAGGCAGGAGAATGCAGGAGAATCGCTTGAGGCTGGGAGGCAGATGTTGTAGTGAGCTGAGATAGCGCCACTGCACTCCAAGCTGGGTGACACTGGAAGACTCTGTCTTAAAAAAAAAAAAAAAAAAAATCATACTACAAACTTATCTTTAAATTAGAAAATAGGCCCTGAGAAAAAAATTCACAAAATACTTAAAACTGAATAACAATGAAAACCTATGTTCAACTTTGCTGAACTGAAGAAAACTTAAAGGAAAACCTAAAGCTTCAAGATATATTTATTAGAAGATAAAAGAGGAAATAAACTCAATATCCAACAGAAAAATTTAAGGAAAAAGAATATAATCAAAGAAGAAAAAAAAGATAATTCCAGAAATCAAAAAATTAAGAACAAAAAGGGAATAGAAAACATCCCCAACTGCAAAATCTAACTAGTTAGAAAGAATAATAATTGAGGTAAAGATCTGGCAAATGTGAGCAATAAAAAATTAGGAAATACATTAAATGTGTGGTTAAAAAGAGAAAATATTTTAGAGAGCTAGAGAGACTTTTTAAATAATAATGAAGCACAGTGATCTACTCTACTGAAAATAATATGAAAACTTAGAACAAAATGGAACATTTCTGGAAAATGAATAGATTCTATTATGTCACTAGAAAAAAACAGAAAAACTGAATGGAAGGACAACTGGTCATGGTGCTAATCAGGATATCCTTAGCTCAAAAAACAAAACAAAAAACTAGATTTTATCTGTTTTACAGGTAAGACCTACCAAATTTTTATGAAATAGTTTCCTCCTTAGAGAAATTATTTCAGAAAGTGAAAAAAAAAAAGGAAAAACTGAGGAACTCATTTTTGTGAGTTTAGTACAGATATTGGCAAACTTCTTGTAAAAGGCAAAGTAGTAAATATTTCAGGCTTTAAGGATACACATTGTCTCTGTCCATGTTCTGTGTATCTGTGTGTGTATGTGTGTGTGCGTGTGTGTGCATGTGTGTGTTATAGCCCCTTAAAAACATAAATATTTTTCTTAGCTTCTGTGTGGTTTGCCAACTCTTAGTTTAGCAATATCTTAACTGTAAATAGGATAAGGCATTATGAGGTCAGTGCAATGGGCTAATGAAAGGAAGATTTATAAATAAAGTTTTATTAGAACATAGCCATGCCCACTTACTTATATATTGCCTATGGCTGCTTTCATACTATAACAGTAGAGTTGAGTAACTGCATAAGAGGCTGAATGGCCTGCCAAATAAAAAATGTTTACAATTTGCCTCTTTACAGAAAAAGTTTGCTGACTTTGACTTAAGAGAACATACAAGAATTGACCATTTATTTCCACTTTGATGTTGTCTCTTACTAGCAACTCTCCTTGCATATTCAGTGCTTGCTATTCCTACACAATAGGCATGCTCCAATCTTGAGGCATTTGAAATTGCTGTTCCTACTGCCTGAAATTCTACTCCTTTAACATCCACATGTGACATTCTCTTACCTACTATACTAACTTCTATTACAATACAAATTACATTGAAGATTTAGTTTCTGTTAATTTTCTCTGTCCATCATTAGAGTATGAGCACCCTGATCTTGGATGGCATTTTTATTTTTACATGTCAAAATGCCTAGCCCATTATCTGGTAAAAAATAGTAAGTACTGATTACATGTTATAATGAATAACCGCCCCCCCCCCAAATATAAACTGTAGGAGATCTGTCAAAATGGTGGGAGAAATCATAGAAAATGCAAACCTTCTTGGCAGGCTGGAAGGTTTTGTGAAAACCTTGGGAAAGAGGTTATGGCTGAAGGTGGGCTAATCCTCTTACGCTGAGCTAATAGCTAGGAGTAGATACAAAGGAATGTAGATGAGTTTATCTAAATAACTGTTTACTCATGTGGTCCTAAGACCACTTGATCATCCGTGGGCACATGACTGCTCTCTACCCAAGGGTTATCAATGTTAACTACCCTCTAATGGTGTTTACTTGAGACCTTTGTCATTTAATCAGTACTAAATAAATGCGAACATCGACAGCTTATGCGGGCTGCTGACTACAGCAGAGGTCCCCTGACCATGCTAACTGACAAGGCTATGTCAATGTATGTTTTTCATAAATCGCTCAATCAAGTCTGCTAATCGGACTCAATAATAAACATTATTATATAATTCTATTGCAAAAGTGAAAGAAGTAAATTGGGGGCAGGGAGGAGTAGTAAGAGAGCTAAGTAATCATCTTTCATAGTAGAAAGTTGATACATAACTTACAAAAACAGAACTCTAAAATAACAATATAGGCATAGTATTTAAAACTATAAAGCCAAAACACAGTAGAATGATGTTAAGAGAGAGAGTTTGCTTCTGGGAGTTAAAAAAAAAAAAAAAAAGGGATCCTGAAGGAGTAGAGAGTAATATTAAAAAATAAGGACACCTGTTCATGTTACAAGCTTTGTAGGATAACTTGAATTTTCAAACTATGTTTTTGTTCTTTAATAAAATAAAACTAAAGATAAAGATGAAAGAAAGTATAGCTAAATTTTAGATACAGTAACAAAAATTAAAAAGTAATTAAAGTAAGACTTTAAAGGTCCCTGCATTTGGAGATAGCAGGGTAGAGGCAAAAGTTCATTTAGACTATGTAAAGCTATTTATTCATGTTAGTAACTTAAGAGTAATCATAAAAAGGGAAGGAAGGGAGAGAGGCAGGACAGAAGAGAGAGAAAATGAAAGGGAGCGATAAAGTATAGGGAGGGAAAAGGAAAGAATGAAAAGAAAAGAAACAAGCCAGAAAAAAAGAAAATGAAAACCTCAATCATTCCAAATTGTAATCAAGAAAAGAGAAAAAAGGACGAAGTAAAGGCAAGTAAAATAAAAATATGTAAAATAAAATAAACCATATCTATACATATATATCAAAAATACCAATAAATTTAAATGGATTAAAAACTGTTAAAAGACTTAGATTTCTATTACTTATTTTAAAAACCTACATGCATTCTATTTACAAAAAGTACATGGAGTTAAAACAAAAAAACTTTAAGGTAAAAACTATTATGTATGAAGAGAGTCATTGTACAGATAAAACATCATGCATCTAGGAATACAGCATGAAATACATGAAGCAAATACACTAAAATGACAGGGAAATTTTGATAAGCAGTTGTTGGAAATTCAGCACACTTCTCTCAATATTAAGTCAATAAGAAAAATACTACCAACTGTAGGTGATAGTTGACATAATATAGAGATTTTCTTATGTAACTTTTCTTACTTCTGGCTATTTGTTCCTTAGCTTATGTTTTTGCTTAAAAAGGCATACCTGGCTAAGCCAGTGGCTCACGCCTGTAATCCCAGCATTTTGGGATGCCAAGGTGGGTGGATCACGAGGTCAGGAGATCGAGACCAGCCTGACCAACATGATGAAATCCTGTCTCTACTAAAAATACAAAAATTAGCTGGGTGTGGTGGTGTGTACCTGTAATCCCAGCTACTCAGAAGGCTGAGGCAGGAGAATCCCTTGAACCCATAAGGTAGAGGATGCAGTGAGCCGAGATCATGCCACTGCACTCCAACCTGGCAACAGGGCAAGACTAAGTCTCAAAAAAAAAAAAAAAAAAAAAAAAAAGAAAGGCATACCTTGACTCTCCTCAGAGGACTGTGCATAGATTAACGGAGTCAGTTTTCCCATGGGGCAGAGAGTAGGAATGCCGGGGAGTTTACATCCCTTATGGAGTGTTAAGGGATGTTAACCAATCACTCCTTGATTTGAGAATATGACAGTCCAACATTCTTACCTTGAGTGAGACAAACTCTGAAGTATATTTTGCCCTCCAGAGTTGTTTTTCCAATCTTCAGGATCAGGCTAGGAGTTTACCTGAAATTTTACCTTTCTTTGTCTTTCCCCCTCCGTGTTCTGCTTCCTGCACTCCCTCAACAGTATTCATAGAAGCATTTCCTTATTTCAAGGTCTTTTTCTAGGGAACTTGAATTAAGACAGTTGAAATTGAAAGTAGTCTAGAGTGCAGACTCAAAAAATCTGTAGTTTACTCACTCACCTGCCAAATGGCAGTAACGAGCCCAGCTCTAGTGAGGAGCAGAGTGTAGGTCAGCTCTTGTCAGGCTGCTGTATTGGTTACTAAGACTTTACAGTTGAATAGGGATGAACTGCTTTGTGCAACCTCTAGTGTTTGGGGAAGATTACAGTATTCGTTCTTCTTAATGTTAGAGATAAGACAAAGGAATATGTTGTCGCCCCTATCATTTAACATTATACACTAACTAGCTGCTGAAATTAGACAAGAAAAAGCATGAAAAATGAAAAGGGGAACACAAAAACTCATTATTTTATGATTAATTACCTGGAAAATATAAAACATTAAATGACAACAATAAAAATCTCCCCCGCAATGAATTAAACTATTTTAAGGTAATGGTTACAAATAAGTAAATTTCCAAACCAGTAAACTTTACATATACAAACAAGTTACCTGAAATAATGAGAGACATCATACTATTTACAATAACAACTAAGAATTTAAAAGCTAAGAATAAAATTAACAAGACATTTGTAAATTGTATATTTTTTAAAAATAGCTTGACCAGATAGAAAGATATGTCATGCTTTTAGATAGTAATACTTGTAAGTTGTCAAATTTTTAAGTTAATTTATAAATGGAAGATAATACAAATAAAAATGCCAAGAACATTTTAATTAGGAAAAGTAATTCTATAGTTACATGAAAATATTAAATTTTTATGACTAAAAAACAAATACTGAGAAAATACAAGGTCATCAAAATATACTATGATTCTTAAATAATTAAAATCTGGTTGTGTAGGTACATTAAAAGCAGAATCTAAAGCCCAGAAATTTGACTAAATAAATTCAGAATTTTATCAAATGCTGAAAGTATCATCTCAAGCCAGGGGGAAAAATACGAACTACTTAAAAATGATGAGGGGGTTGGTTATCACCATGGGCTACTATGCAGCTATATAAAAAAGAACAAAATCATGTCCTTTGTAGAAGCATGGATGCAGCCGGAGGCCACTATCCTAAGTGAATTAATGCAGGAACCGAAAAGCAAATACCACATGTTCTCATTTATAAGTGGAAACCAACCACTGAGTACACACAGACATAAAGATGGGGACCACAGATACTGGGGACTACTTTAGCAGAGAGGAACGGAGGAAGTGGAGACTGAAAACTACCTATTGGATACTATGGGTGACAGTTACTACCTGGGTGACAAGATAATTAATTCCCCCAAACTCCAGCATCACAATATACCTATAATTTACCCATGTAACAAACCTGCACATGTACCCGCTGAATCTAAAATAAAAGCTAAAATTATTTTTTAATAAATGAAGTGAGAAACCTGGTTAAACTGTTAGAAAAACATAAAGTTGAATTAACTGTTCATACCATACAACAGAAATAAAATCTTAATAGATTAAAGGCATAAGTGTAAAAACAAAGTCACAAAAGTGCTATAATAAAACATGGTAGAATTCCTTTAGAATCCAGAGTGCAAAAGGTTTATCCAATTGACACAAACTCTAGAAGCCATGGAAAAACGGATCACTTTCAAAAGATAAATTTTTGAAATCTTTGTGGCAAAAAAAAATCATAAAGTCCAAACATAAAGTCACAATGTCACAAAAATGTGATACATTTAATATCACAGCCAAAGTCCTAGTCTTTTTAAATTTAACAGAGTTCATACAAATCAATAACAAAAAGATGAGCAACCTAACTGAAAAATGAGCAAAGAATATTAATAAATTATTCACAGTAAAAGAAATACATATGGCTTTTATACATATGTGAAAATGCTCAATCTTAATCATATTGAGAGAAATTCAATTTCAAAAATCAAGAATATTCTTAATAATAAACAGAGTTGGTCAAAAGGAGAAGCTTTCCTGAGGCAGCATATACTGACCAAACTTAGAATAATCTGAGCACCAAGACAGATAATGATTGCAATGAATTATAATACATTTTTAAAAAATTGATGAGTGTAGTTTTATTAGGAGATAGAAGAGAGAAAGGAAAGAAGAAAAGGGATGTTCTTTAAGGAATCACAGCTAATGAATGTAAAAGGAATGAAATAATTAGAAAATCAATGATTTTGCAATTCTATGCAATAATTGATTCAGACAAGGATCATAATGAGTGTGGAAACCACTCAGTGAAATCTTATTGAAATAGAAAATGTTCACATACTTTTGAATTATTCATGCAAAGATCACTTATAAACCTCAGAGGAAAATGTACCTTTATAAAAGAGAGATCTGTTTGTCCCTGCCTTAATTAAATGACTAAAGCAAACATCACCAGCAATACCAGTTAACATAACCAATATTGATAACACAATATACCTTATGTAAAATTCTTGCCAAAAATGCTTACCCTGAATCCAGTGATAAGAAAACAAAACAATCAGAAAAAAATCCAGAATATGATCAAATCTATGCAACAATTGGCCTGGAATTTTCTTTCTTTCTTTCTTTTTTTTTTTTTTTGAGATAGAGTATCACTCTGTTGCCCAGGCTGGAGTGCAGTGGCATGATCTCAGCTCATTGCAACCTCTGCCTCCTGAGTAGCTGGGATCACAGGAGCCAGCCACCATGGCCGGCTAATTTTTGTATTTTTAGTAGAGATGGAGTTTTGCCATGTTGGTCAGTCTGGCCTCAAACTCCTGACCTGAGGTGATCTGCCTGCCTTGACTTCCCAAAGTGCTGGGATTACAGGTGTGAGCCACTGTGCCCAGCCTGGCCTGGAATTTTCAAGAACTCGATGTAATAAAAAATAAAAAGGGTGGGAGAGAGTGTTCTAGATTTAAAAAAACTAAAGGGACACAACCTAATGCAGTTTGTCAAACTTGATTGAACCTCAGATTTCTAAATATATGTGATATATTTGGGAAAGAGATTGAAAAAATATGAATGAGAATTGGATTTTAAATTATATATGGAATTATTGTTAATTTTCTTAGATGTGAAAATAAATTGTGATTGCACAGCGTATCATCTTTCGGAGATGCATGTGAAATATACATGGGTAAGGTGTCGTATGTAATTTGTTGCCAAATGATTCAGCAAAAAAAAGTGTAAAGAGAAGTCAGATGCAGTAAACTGTTACCGTTGCATCAGAGTTTACGATAGCAAAAGTTTGGAAAAAATATCAATATCCATCAAAAGGGAATAGTTAATCATTATCCAAATATACGATGAAATACTAACCAGCTTTAAAAAATTTTTTAAATCTCTTAATGTTGTGGTATAGGTAAATTTCTAAAATATGACATAGGTGATATTAAGTAACGAAAGAAGGGTAATAATTGTGTGTGTGCAGAAAGATAACTGCATAAAATCTCTGCTTAGAAATTGAGCAGATGGGGCTAAAAGTAGGAGAGATCTTTTTAGTTCATACTTCTTTATAATGCTATTTAACCTTTGTGAATGAATACTGATTTTAATAACAACCCCAAAAATGTAACAAACAACGAGGCAAGTGCAAAGAATGTAGAGAAAAGGTAGATAATGTGATAACAGAAATAGATTTAAATATAAAGATGAGAAACAACGAAAGCAACAACTATTTTTCTAAAACGCTAATAAATTTAAGCATGCTTTCGGCAAGATGGCTGAAGATAAAGAGAGACAGGCATAAGTAAATCTTAAGAGAAAAATACAGGCAATAATTAGTAACAAAATACAGGTTGAAGAAACCACAATAAAAGGCCCAAATTTAGGACAATTTATTTCAAAAGCCAGATTAAACGGGCAATTTTCTAGAAAAAGCAATACTACCAAAATGGTTCAAAACTAAATAGTAAATTGGAATAAATTTTTAAATAGAAATTAATCAACAGTTAAAAACTACATTTAACAAATAACCAACAAAATGTAGACAGGTATTTTATAGGAGACATCCACAAACATTTAAAGGACACATAATTTCTAACTTTTGCAAACTATTGCCAAAGTAGTAAAAGTAGAAAACTCTTTTTTATTAAGCTATTATAATTTTGATATCAAATAATAGAAAAAGATAGTAAAAACATGGAAAATGAAAGTCCAGCCTTACTTAAAGTATAGATAAATGCATGCTAAAGTATTAACAAAAATACTTAAAATATTGGCAAATCATATTTAATAATGTATTTAACAATTCATAATAATCTAATCTGATATTTGAGAATAGAAAGATAATTGAACAATAGAAAATAAGCACAGTCCTTTAATGGTGTATTATTTATATTCAATTTGCTTGTGTGTGTGTGTGTGTGTGTGTGTGTGTGTGTATATATATGAATTTACAATTTGTATACTGGAATGTACATAATACGGAATTTACAATTTTTTAGAATCCTTTAATTGTGTAATTTTGTGACTAAAAGATGCTAAAATGATAAATTAATATATTTTAATATAGTCTATTATTTTTATATATGCATATATAAGATGTATATATACATATGATATTAAACATTTTATTAAGAATTTATTAGAAATTGGCCAGGCATGGTGGCTCATGCCTGTAATCTCGCCACTTTGGGAGGCTGAGGTGGGCAAACCACCTTAGATCAGGAGTTCGAGACCAGCCTGGCCAACATGGCAAAACCCTGTCTCTACTGAAAATGCAAAAAGGAGCCGGGCATGGTGGCAGGCACCTGTAATCCCAGCTACTAGGGAGGCTGAGGCAGGAGAATCGCTTGAACCCAGGAGGTAGAGGTTGCAGAGAGCCTAGATCCCACCACTGCACTCCAGCCTGGGTGACAGAGCAAGACTGTGTCTCAAAAAGAAACAACAACAAAAATGAAATTTTAACCAACAAAAAAAGACAAGAAAGAAAATAAATAAAATGGCTAAGAATTGTAAAAAAAAAAAAAGTATATAAACAATTTTTGTCATTCACAGATAGATGTCTAAATAGGAAATTGAAGAGAATCTATCAACAAATATACTTAAAATAATGAGTATGCCCTGTAAGGTTGCTGAATTTCAGATCATTATATCAAAAAAAAACATATTTCCAAAACCAAAAAGGTATAAAATATTTTTTAAAAAGTATTAAAAGTTGAAAAATGTAGATTACCTAGAAAAAAATGAAAACTTTAGAAAATATTACAGTCTTCACTGAAGGATTTATAAGTGGACTTAAATTCATAGAGATACATGCCTTTTCCTGGATGACAAAACTCAATAGCTTGAAGATGGCAATCCTCATTAAATGAATTGACACATGAAAATAAAAATATTATAAAATTTTTTTATAAAACTATGTAAGTTCATACTCAAATATATATTTTAAGATAAAGATCCAAGAATAACCGGCACAAAACAGAAAATAAAAACTAGTAAGAAGAGGAAGAGTAAACTGGAAATCAAGACATATTGCATAAACACAGTAATTAAACTAGTGATACTGGTACAGAAACAAATAAGTAGACCAATAGAACAGAATAGAAAGCTTAGTTTAAAAGGCTCAATTATATATAAAGCCAAAGGTGTACGACAGGCAGCATTATAAAACAGTGGAGACAGAGTGGCCTATGTAATCCATGGTATTAAAATAGTTGCTTTTCCGCATAGAAAAAGTTCAGATTAGATTTTTACCTCATAGTATATACAAAAATATTTTAAACAGATTAAACCTGAATATGAAAAGCTAATTTTTAAACTATTATGCAAGAATGTATAGGAGTAAATTTTACGTCATCAGAACAGTGAAAAACTTTTAAACAAGACAAATATCTACATGGGTTGCTCCCTCTCTCGCCTATCAAGTTCTCTGCTCTAATCAAAAAGTCTTGCTTTAGGCCATCAGATATAAATTATAAGCCTCCACACTTAATGCTTACCATTCACTGTATCATTACCCTGTTTTACTTTCCTTTATATCAGTTATTATCAGTGCTGAGAAGGGAATAGTCACTTTGTCTATTGTGTTTGCTGCTGTATACCCAGATCTAATACCCGGCACATAGTATTCTCTGAATAGAATATTTAAAGAATTGTGAAAATGAAAAAAGAAAGTGAAACTATAAAGGAAAGCATTTGTAAGTGTATGACATTAAACTTAAAATTTTCTGTACATTAAAACTACTATAAACATAGAAACAGTCCATATCCAAGAGACCAAATTTGTTTTACATATAAGAGAAAGTTGTAAAGTTCAGAATGTGTGTGTGTGTGTGTGTGTGTGTGTGTGTGTGTGTGTGTGTGTAAATGTATAAGAAAAGCAAACAAGTCAAGATAAAAAGGACAAAGGATTTATTCAGATTATTCAAAGAAAAACTTAATTGGCAGAAAACAGGAAAAAGCTACCTTAGATATGATAGCAACAGGAGATAGACAAATCCCTAGGCAGACAAAGAGGTTCCCCCAGTTAAATCTGACCTTCAAACCAAGAACAGCCTGAAGCCTGAAAACCTGAGCTTCCAGTTCTGGGTAGATCCCACAACAACTGGAGTGAAAACTTTCCCCATGCCTTTTAGCCAAGTGAATGCTGCTTTTTCCAGACCTGCCCATAGATCAATCAGCATGCAATTCCCCATTCTGAGCCCATAAAAATCTTGGACTTATGCTCACAGAAGGCTACCCATTTTTGGGCCCCCCTCTCACACAGAGGGCTACCCACTTTGGGTCCCGTCTTTTGAGAGCTTTTCTGTCACTCAATAAAATTCTTCTCTGCCTTAGTCACCCTCTGGTGTCCACTGTACATCATTCCTCTTGGTCATGAGATAAGAACCCAGAACCCATGGAACAGCAAGTGCAAAAAGAGCTGTTACACACACTCCTGCTTGCCAAGCGACAGAGTGAAAAAACCGTTGAGCGCCACACATTCCCATCCTTCAAGCTGCACGTGGTAGGACCAAACGAGATTTGACACACCCCTATTCACTTAGCTGCAGACAGCAGGAATGAAAGAGAGCTGCAACACTTCCTTGGGGCTCAGACTTCCGGACTCCCCCAGCAAAAGCTGTAACACCCCTTGGGGACTCCACAGTTGCTAGCATCTCTGAGTTTTGAGGTGCACTGCCTCCCTCTCGTCCAGATGCTAGTGCCCAGAGGCCCCAGTGAAGTCTGAGCAGAGGCACCACTGGCCATGGAGAATTCCAGCTGGTGAAGCAGCAATGAAAGAATCCCGTGTCAGGTACACAACCACTTTGTTGACATTTGTCAATAATAAACATTGACTGGGACTGCTTGTGAAAATCAAGTAGTGTTTACTTACCTAAAGCACAAAGAGAAGAAAGCAAATGCAGTCAAGGTACACCACAGAGATCTCAGCTACGGCTACATTCTTCAGCACAGATGGTGTTTCACCTTCATCTCTTGCAGACCATAACCTATAAGAAAGACGAGTGAAATGGCCCAGACTTTCTGTTACCATGACATTCTCTTTCTAGATCTGAAAGCAATCTACATGTAGCAAGCAAATCTGGTATATGTCAGTATCTCATCTGAGTCAGGTTTACCTCATCAATCTCAAAAGTACAATCCACAATTCAATTACAAGTTATACTGCATCATATCTAGATATTAACATAGCTCCTCATCTGTTCTCTTCCCACTTTCCCGGGCTAATATACTCTAATCAAAGAAAACACTGGTAGAAAAAACACATTCCTCTCAAACGCATATGGAAGAATTACCATAGCTGACTACATATTACGACATTTAAGAAATCTCAACACATCTTAGATAAGGCATGTTCTCTGACCACAGTCCAATTAAGTTAGAAGTTAGAAACAGGAAAATTAAAATCCCCATTAAAACTCATTGGTCAAAAAAAAAAAAAAATGGTAAGAAATGTTACAATTCTTAGAGGTGAATAACAATAACAATAGTATATCTAAATGTGTGAGCAATATCTTAGGCCATACCGAGAGGTGGATTTACAGCCTTACCTGTTCACATTAGAAAAGAAAGACAAAAAATTAAAGAGTAAGTGTCCAACATAAAAAATTAGCAGCAAACAATAAGTCCAAGAAAAGTTAAGAAAATGAGATAATTAAGATAAAAAAGATGAAGATAAAATAGAAAAATTCATCAAGTTCTAGCTATTTTAAGAGTAGAAGAATAAAGCAAACTTCTGTAACAATGATGAATAAAAAAGAGACAGAAAATGCAAATATATTGTGAATCGCAAAGGACACAGTACTAGCGATACAACTGAAATTATAAAGACAACAAGTGAATATCAATAATTTTGTTCAAATTAGATTGAAAACCTAGGCGAAATGAACATATTTTTGTTAAAAGTTAACCTAAGAAAACTAACTTGTGAGAACATAGAACACCTATAATTACTTCACTCATCTAAGTCTAATTTCCAACATGAAAGAGGAAAGAAATTTTGGGAAGAGTACTCAGACTTCTGTAATATAAATTTTTATCAATTATCAGAGAATGCTGAAAGTGCTCTTTTGTAACTAATTGTTGAGGTTATATTAAACCTAGATAAACTAAAATCATTCATAAATTATCCATTTCAAGAACCTTAGAGTTAGTTGAAATCTTTAATTTTTTGTAGTATGTTTCCTTTAAAGAAATGTGTAAACTTCAAAGAAAATATGTAGAAGCAACATAAGAAAATTATAAATACACATATAAGTGTAGATCATATGAATATCTGAAATATCATCACTATGGTGCTGCTTCCATTTCAAAAATTTGAGCTATCAAAAAATTGTTGTCTTTGATTTTAATCATGATAATGAGTCATCAGAATATAACCACAAACAAGTCTCAACTTGGATTTCCACTCCTTGTTCTTTTAAGAAGCAGGAAATTATAATCTGTGAAAGGACACACCCTTCATCACTAATGACAGCCTATCTACAATGTAATTTACATCAACTTTCACTTGAATAATTTTTTAGAGGCGAGGCCGTATACTTTACACTTTGCAATGGGGAAAGTGATTATTAAAGGAATTTGCCAGAGGAAATAGTTACAAATAAAACAAAAACGTTACTGAAGTCGGTGGACAGCGGGGGCGGGGCGGTGGCAAGAATCTTAGTTCATAAATAAATCCATACATTTCATGTTAAAACAAGTGATAAGCAATGAGTTCGAATCCAGTTAAATTCAATCATGAGTTATATGAAAATCTCAACATAAAATTCAGGGCCAGAATTCACTAAAACAATGTCTATTAAAATGACGAACTCACCATAAATTGTAACTCTAAATAAATTCTAAAGTTTTAAAAATGTAAAATAATTTTGTTAAAATTAGATTTTTTAAAATTCATTTATGTTAATAAATATTTGAATTAATTTTACTAAGAAAATTCTCTTTATACTTGAACATCCTTAGGAGGCATATAAACGATATATAATCCATACATTTTAGCTATTTTGTCAATCATATATACCTGATTGACAATTAGCCCTTAGGTAAGAATGTTTACTTTGGACAAGCTGGGTCAGTTCCTTGACCTCTTCAGTCTATGTGTCTCCCCCTGTGCATCTGTCAATTTCTTCCTTCTTTAGGCAAACATTTAATGCCTATTTACCATGTTCCAGGCACTATACTGGGTGGGAATATATAGCGGTTAATAATAATACTAAGAATGTGTAAGTGCCTACAACTGTATAAGCAATTTACAGTCCCTGACATCATGAACTTTACAATGTATAGAGAAGAAGCAACTAATAAATTGATTCCAATTACAATAAGAGCTAACAAGGAAACCTATAGGAGTCTAAATAACAGGGAAATAGTCTGAAAGGCAGGGTTGGTATCCTTGAGAAAGGACAAGAACACTACCAGTTTCCACCAATTGCTTATTACTTTGCCCCAGTTGCCCCATACTACTTTTTTCTGAAAACCAATGCTGTATTTCTAAAGACTTTATGAAACCCTTTCCTCATTCTTACCCACTTTTCTCCCATGTCTGACAAGCTCTTCACTAAGAAACCCACACTTGGCCTCCATATTTCAGTAAATATACTTCATCCCACTGAAGATTCAGAGAGTCGTATGAGCAATCATTCATAATTAGTTTCGTGCATGATGTTAGTAAAACCAAAGAGAGTGCAGGTGTTGCTGATTAAAAGCTGCCTTTCACCAAAATTGTTATATATCATTTCTACTGCAATCTGTTCTCTTTCATTGCCAGGAAGACAGTGAGAGCAGGAGGGCAGAAAAGAAGGGAGAAATAAAAGAAGGTATATTAGTCTGTTTTCACACTGCTATATAGGACTACCTGAGACTGGGTAAATGATGCAGAAAAGAGGCTTCATTGACTTACAGTTCTGCAGTCCTAACAGAAAGCATAACTGGGAGACTTCAGGAAACTTATAACCATGGCAGAAGGGGAAGGGGAAGCAAGGACCTTCTTCACATGGTGGCAGAAGACAGACAGACTAAAGGGGGAATGTGCCACACACTTTCAGACCATCAAGTCTCATGAGAACTCCCTCACTCTTGTGAGAACAGCATGGGAAAATCCATCCCCATGATCCAATCACCTCTCATGAGGCCCCTCCTCCAATTCAACGTGATATTTGGGTGGGAACAGAAATCCAAACCATATTAGAAGGGAAAAAGAAAAGAAAGATAAGAAGAGAGGATAAGAAGGAAGGGAGGAGGAGAGAGGGCAGTAGCAGAAAGTTCATGCTCTCCACATGAAGAGAACGTTGGTACATCTTTTTCCTCTCTTTTTCTTCTTCGTCTTCTCTTCTTACCGCCCTCCTCCTGTTTCTTCTTATCTCCTTTGGTTAACAATACACATAAATATACAATTTAAAACTGATATCATGGGATATCCTCGGAGCTCTTTCTAAATGCAGCTTATTTTGTAATGCAAAAATCAGCCCCTGGATGCAATAAGCGCTCCACAATATTGAAGTCATTTTATTTATTTATTTATTTTATTTTATTTTTATTTTTACTTTATATATATATATATATGATTGCATTTTAGGTTCTGGGGTACATGTGAAGAACATGCAGGATTGTTGCATAGGTACATACATGGCAATGTGGTTTGCTGCCTCCATCTCCATCACCTATATCTGTCATTTCTCCCCGTTATCCCTCCTCAACTCCCTACACCCTGCTGTCCCTCCCCTTGTCCCCCCCGCCAACAGACTCCAGTGTGTGATGCTCCTCTCCGTGTCCAAGTGTTCTCCTTGTTCAACACCTGCCTATGAGTGAGAACATGCGGTGTTTGATTTTCTGTTCTTGTGTCAGTTTGCAGAGAATGATGGTTTCCAGGTTCATCCATGTCCCTACAAAGGACACGAACTCATCATGTTTTATGGCTGCATAGTATTCCATGGTGTATATGTGCCACATTTTCCCTGTCCAGTCTATCATCGATGGGCATTTGGGTTGGTTCTAAGTCTTTGCTATTGTAAACTGTGCTGCAATGAGCATTCGTGCGCATGTGTCCTTAGAATGATTTATAATCCCTTGGATATATACCCAGTAATGGGATTGCTGGGTCAAATGGAATTTCTATTTCTAGGTCCTTGAGGAATCACCACACCATCTTCCACAATGGTTGAACTAATTTACACTCCCACCAGTAGTGTAAAAGTGTTCCTATTTCTCCACATCCTCTCCGGCATCTGTTGTCTCCAGATTTTTTAATGATCACCATTCTAACTGGCGTGAGATGGTATCTCAGTGTAGTTTTGATTTGCATTTCTCTAATGACCAGTGATGATGAGCATTTTTTCATATGTTTCTTGGCCTCACATATGTCTTCTTTTGAAAAGTGTCTGTTGATATCCTTTGCCCACTTTTGAATGGGTTTGTTTGTTTTTTTCTTATACATCTGTTTTAGTTCTTTGTAGATTCTGGATGCAAGTCCTTTGTCAGATGGGTAGATTGCAAAAGTTTTTTCCCATTCTGTTGGTTGCCAGTTCACTCTAATGATTGATTCTTTTGCTGTGCAGAAGCTGTGAAGTTTAATTAGATCCCATTTGTCTATTTTGGCTTTTGTTGCCAATGCTTTCGGTGTTTTAGTCATGAAGTCCTTGCCTATGCCTATGTCCTGAATGGTTTTGCCTATGTTTTCTTCTAAGGTTTTTATGGTGTTATGTCTTATGTTTAAGTCTTTAATCCATTTGGAGTTAATTTTAGTGTAAGGTGTCAGGAAGGGGTCCAGTTTCTGCTTTCTGCACATGGCTAGCCAGTTTTCCCAACATCATTTATTAAACAGGGAATCCTTTCCCCATTGCTTGTTTTTGTCAGGTTTGTCAAAGATCAGATGGTTGTAGATGTGTGGCGTTGCCTCCAAGGCCTCTGTTCTGTTCCATTGGTCTACGTCTCTGTTTTGGTACCAGTACCATGCTGTCATTTTAAATAAAGCTAACAAACCTCACTTCTCATATTTGCTACAGATTTAGAGTGAGAAGTGGTGGCACTTAAATTTCTGCCAGCCACCGTTGGCACTGAGATGTTACGTTTGCTGAAGTTTATATCACTATCCTGCCTTTGCTTCTTGCTTATGCCTTTGATTTTCTTCACCTCTTCATCCACTGTACACTACCTCCAATCATTTCACACCCCCAAATAGCAAACACTCAGAGTTGTATATTTATCTATGACTAGCAGACTAGTGTGAAGTTTTGGTGCAAAGGGAATTGGAGAACGAGAGTTTCCATATTATACTAACATAGGGAACAACTTGGAATTAAAAATTAGTTACATCTGATTTTAAAGTCTCTTAGCCATTTCTGACATTGGAGACTTCACCTTTAATATAGAATGTCAACCATTGTCTAAGTTTCTGGATGTCTGTCTTTCCCATCTACTTTCATCTTCTTCTTGTTCTCAGGCTGCCTAGAGAAGCTCAAAATGCTTCTCACATGTCCATTCACAGACATATGTTTCCCTTTGCCTCACTTCTCACCCAGTATCCCTATGCTGAGAGACAGTCATTGTTCAACCAACCGGATGGTCTACCACAGTGCTGGTCTCAAGAAACACATTCATTTCACCTAAGAGGAATTATTTTTCAGTTCTTAAATTATCAGGTTATTTTTTCTTCCTTCTTACAATTTGAAAGCAGAGTTGCAAAAGAAAAGTAAACATTTAAAAATAATGCACAAGCAAACAGAACAAAGTTTACAAGGAATAATTTTGAAAGGTAAAATATACTAGGATAAATGCTTTAAAAGTCCTAACTAGTGCCTTCCAATAACACTGCTTTGTTAAAACCATCGTAATGGAATTCTCTCCAGCAAATAGCACAACTTTTATTCGGTTTGTATGTACATATATGTGTGTGTATCCATCAGTTTCCAGAATTGTAGTAAAAATCTAAATATATGGTATAATGCAATGTGAGGACGAAGAAAAAAGAACAATAAGATTTTAGCTAACTGACAAAATCCATTAGCAGAAACCAAAAATGCAGGCATAATTATGACCCCTGAAAGTCAAATCAATTGTGCACGTCCGCATGGGAAGTCGGGGTGAGGATGAGTGGGGCTGAGTAGAAACAATGGGGATAATGAATAAGATTGATGAAGATGAAAACCTCTAAAGCAGCCACTCATATGACAAAATACATCAATATGTACATTTGTTCTGCCTTTTACTAAAACTTTGAACTGATCATTCTGCCAAATAAATGAACAAACAAACTTAGCAGTCTGTCCTATCCAGCCCTACAATGATTAAATGCATAACAGCTTGTGAAAGAACCAAAAAGGAAAGCCAGACTGGAGCTAGCCAACAACATGTATCATGTGGAGGGAAACTGTCAATGAATATGGAACTAACATTTTTTTTTAAATAAGTGAAAAGAAAAGAGACTTGACGGTTGTTCATGAGAAGGTTGAGAAGGAGGGGGAAAATGCTAAGTAAAGCTGACTCAGAAAGCACATGGGTACAGTTTCGAAGTACAGCAGGTAGTTATGCTATGCTTGGTGATTACATACTCAAATACAGCATGACAGACAATAACTTCATTTTGAAACCTCTATGTTAAAAGCGAGTCTCGAATTTGGCAATGAGGACTTTTTCTTCCACTAGTGTCAAGTCAGAGTGCAGCCATTTCAGTTGAATGCCCAGCTGCAACATTCAGTGCATTTGTCATAGCTAGTTATTTAACCACATATTTGTGACTTACTTTTCTTGATAAGAATAGTTGTAAATTGGACCAGTTTTTGCTTTGAAGTCTTCATATTCAACATGCCAATGGAATAAGATTCACCCTGTACCTATTAATATCACATATCTTTTCCTAGCAAACTGAGACAACACTGGTTTGCATTTTTTTAAACTGGTATAAATTTAAGGGGTACAAATACAGTTTTGTTACATGAATGTATTATACAGTGGGTAAGTCTGGGCTTTTAGCATAACTGCCATGTGAACAGTGTACATTGTACCCATAGAGTAATTTCTTATCTCACCCCCCTCTCCCTTCCCCCACTCTTCCAAGTCTCCAGTGTCTATTCCACACTCTATGTCCATGTGTACACATTATTTAGCCCCCCACTTATATACAAGAACATGCAATATTTGACTTTCTGTTTCTGAGTTGTTTCACATAAGATAAAGGCCTCCAGTTAAGAAAAGGAAAGAAGGAAGGTGTGTTAGTCTGTTCCCACACTGCTATAAAGAACTGCCACAGATGGGGTAATTTATAATGAAAAGAGATTTGACTGACTCACAGTTCCACATGACTGGGGAGGCCTCAGGAAACTTACATTCATGGCAGAAGGCACCTCTTCACAGGGCGGCAGGAGAGAGAAGAAGCAGACAAGAGAGGATCTACCAAATACTCATAAACAGCATGGGGGAAACCACCCCATGATCTGATCTCCCCCGGACCTGGACTCCCCCTTCAAAACCTGGGGATTACAATTCAAAATGACATTTGGGTGAGGACATAAAACCTAACTAGATCAGAAGGTAAGGAGGGAGAGAAGGAAAGAAGGGAGAAAATAAGATATATAGGTTGGGAAGGAGCAACAAAAAGGAGCCATTAAAAAAAATAGATGTGCATAGCTAAGTGTTTTATAGTCATTTTAACTGAGAGTATGTTATGGTCTGAAGTGTATGTCCTCTTAAAATTCATATGTTGAAAGACTTATCACTATGTGATGGTATTAAGAGGTGGGCCTTACAGAGGTGAATAAATCACAAGGGCAGAGCCCTCATGAATGGGATTCCTGTTCTTATAAAAGAGGCCCCAGAGAGCTGCCTTGCCCTTTCCACCACGTGAGGACACAGCAAGAAGGTGCCATGTATAAAGGAAGAAATGTGCTCTCACCAGATACCAAAAATGCCTGCACCTTGATCTTGGACTTCTCAGCCTCCAGAACTATGAAAAATAAATTTCTGCTGTTTATAAGCTACTCAGTCTATGATATTTTGTTATAGCAGCCTGAATGGACTAAGATAGAGTGCCATGAGAAAAACATCCAATTACGATAACTCATGTTTCTATGACACATTTTTAAATATGAGAAAGAAATTGGAGCCAACCATTTTATGGATTTGACAGAACCAAAACATTTTTGCTGTTTTAAAAGATAATGTACAAGCAATCTGTGTCATGCAAAGTCTTCCAAAGAGAAAATTTTCAATGGCACACTTAAAATGGAAAATTAGGAAAAATTTGTTGTTAGTATCCTCTGATCATCCTTCCCCCCTCCCTTTTTAGCTGAATATTTTTGTTATATCTTGTCTATTCCACTTCCCCAATTGTATCCAATTTTCACTAAAGTGTCCCATGACACAAAATAATTCCTTCTCCCTGAAAATTTATTTTTCTTTACTTATAACAATAAAGAAAAGCAATTTTTTTCTTGAATATTTTCAACAAATTTTTCAAGCAAATTTTGTTTGAATGCAAAGTGTGAAGGATTGCTATAAGCCTTAACCTCAAAGAGCTATTTTCTAATTAAAATCAACTGGAGATATATGTAGGAAGGTTTTTTGTTTGTTAATTGTTTGTGTTGGAATGGAAGCCTTCAAAGTATACCTAGCTTACTCAGAGTAGCCTTTTTTTCATGTGTTTTTAGAATAATTACATAACTATTAGTATACTTTCTAATAAGTTGGGGACCTTTGCTGAAAACTGACAACATATCCTTTTGTTTGTAGCCTTGTGGCATCTTCTTGACTCCTCCCCCTATTTCTAGATTCACTATCATCAGAGGGTTTATTTCTCTCAAGTCCTAAACCAGGGTGATGATGAGAGAAGGTAGTGAATAGCCCCATTCAGTGAGGAGCTACGATTAGAAAGCCTTGCCACCATTTCCCCAATGGTCAGGACCTGAGATACTCTTGCTCACCCACATGCCTAGCCTGTTACTGCTGTTCCAAGCCCACCACATGCTAGCCTAGTCCATGTTAATAATTTCTGCCTCAGTTTCTCCATACATTCTTTTCTCCTGGGACTAAAGCCCTACCATGACTACATCTGTCTTGTGAGACCTGGACCCTTCATCACCTTCAGGAGCCAGGATCTCATAAACATTCTACTCTACCACCTCGAGTTACTCACACACACTCACTCAGCCCAGGTCTTCTTAACTACAATGTGGAGTTAACACATCTTCGTAAGGCTCTGAGAAATACATAACATAAAGAACATAAATTACTCAGTCCAGTACCTAACTGGAAAAGCTGAGTAAAATAGCTTTGACTATTTTTGCAAGAAGAGACAACAGAAGCGTGGATCTCCTATTTCTCTCCCTCTCTGATCTTCTGCCTCTCTTCGAAGGACCCTTGTGATTACATTGAGCCCACCCAGATAATCCAGGATAATCTCTCCATCTCAATACTTTTAATTTGACCACATCTGCAAAGTTGTTTTTCCAATATAAGGTAATGAAACCAAAAGAGATAAGAAGGACATTGTATAATGGTAGAGGGATCAATGTAGTGGGAAGAGCTAACGATCCTAAGTCTATGTGTAACCAGTACAGGAGCACCCAGATACATAGGGCAACTTCTTGGTGACTTACAAAGAGACTTGGACTCCCACACAATAATAGTGGGAGACTTTAACACTACATTGTCAATACTGGACAGATCAATGAGACAGAAGGTTAACAAGGATACCTGGGACTTGAACTTAGACCTTGAACAAGTAAACTTAATAAACATTTACAGAACTCTCTACTCTAAATCCACAAAACATACATTTTCTTCAGTAACACGTCACATCTATTCTAAAAGTGACCACATGGTTGGAAGTAAATCACTCCCCCAGCAATTGCATAGCATTTCATAGGTTTAAATGAAATATTGGTTGGCTGTTTGTTTGTTATTTTCCTCCCTTATTCCCTCCTGTCTCCATTGTATAACACAATCATTAGTATAAAAGAGCTTTTCAATATCCATTTTTAGACTGCATTCTAGCCTGGGCAATAGAGCAAGATTCTCATTCTCTCTCCCTCTTTTTCTTCTTTGTCCCTTTCTTTCATTCTCTTTTTTCTTCTCTCTTACTCTCTTTTCTTTTCTTTCTTTATCTTCCTTTCAAAAAAAAAAAAAGAAGAAAGAAAAGGTAACATGCAAACAGGTTTCAGGGATTAGGATATGGATATCTTTAGGGTGACATTATTGGGCCTATAATAAGCTAAGATGAGCCTCTCTACGTGAAATGTGAAGTGAGATCTGTTTTCTACTTCCCTAAAGTTGTGATTTGTTATTATGTGCATATCTCCACTAAAAATTTGAACTAGTCTTTTAGGGCTCTTGAAGAATGTTTAATTTTGAAAACAATCACTGCACTTTGAACTTTAACCATGACAGTGGAACCCGAGCAGAAGACATTTCAAAGAGAGTTTAGATTTAAAGCAAATATCTATTCACGCTAATTTACGTAAAAATCTGCTGTTTTCCTGGAGAGACTTAATCAGGATTCCAAACCATGAATCAAAATGAAAAAAAGGAATACAGTGCGCATTGAAAAATCATATTTACCATTCATTTGTACCAACTAAACACTGTAAAAATATACAGAGCATACATTTATGAATCAGTGTTTTAAATACTCTCCCATAGCTGATAATCCATTTGCTAATTTAAGTAATATTTGATATGATTTACAGAAAACTGTTTGTTGACGTTTAGTTCCTGCTGCAAAATACAATATGTGGATCTGTGAAGATATTTTCATTCACTTGTAATCATTAATACAAAAGGCAATGAATTTTATTAAACACTAATAATTAAGCTGCACAGTGAAAACAACTGAATTTTTAAAAATCTATATACACACATGGGTATAAAATATTTAGATCTCATCTAATGTCCTGTGGGGGAAAACATATTAGAATCTGAACTCCAGAACCAGATCTTCTCAATGTGACTCACTAGCTCTGTGATCTTAGAAAAGTTCTTTAACTCTGTAAATCTTTTTTCCTACCTATAAGACAAGGATAATATATGTACTATATCTCATATTATTGGAGGAATTAAATGAGATTGTATAATGTTAAATCTATACAAGATAGATTTATACTTGGTATATAGTAAAACTTTGAATAAATATATGTTACTATTCTTACCATTTATTCTACCACTTCACATGTTAAGATGTTAAACAAACTATCTTCCTAATCTCCTTTACAGATCACTGAGAACTTGCAACACAGAAGCCAGAGTGAATGTGGCTCTAAAGTAAGTCTTCCTAGGTCTCTCTTCCGGCTTACCAACTCAAGCTAAGTGAAAGCAGAAGTCCTTACAATGGCCTGCAAGGTCATGCAGTTCTTTGAGAGCAGCTGTTCTTCCCCCACTCCTCAGTCCACCCCCCCATAGTACCTTTCATGCTGTTCTTGGGGGATATCATCTTTCTGCCTGCCTAAATGCATTTACCCTTGCTCTTCCCTCTGTTTGGAACATTCTAGATATCTGCTGGCTCCCTACCTCTTTGAAATCATGAATAATGAAGCCTGCTCATCAGGGATAGAATAGCCCTTTGCTCCTCACGACATTCCCAATTACTTTCTGGTTGATTTTTCTCTAGAACACTTATTCCCTTTCTATCATATGTTATAAATTACCTGCTTTTAAAAATCTATTACCTGAGTTTTTTTTTTTTAATCTATTGTCTGTTTTTCGCACCCATTTATAAATTCTAGAAATCAGGAAATTTTGTCTCTTTTGTACATACTGTATCACCCTTGCCTAGAATGATGCCACGCAGATATAAGATATTCTGGTGCCTTTGTTTAAATTGATGCTTTCATTTTCTTTCAAATCAGGGAGAGCCAGACCAGGGCCCCTCATTCACCGTAAACCTCTTCTCCCATCCTTTGAACAGCATGCTCCCCCTCTACTGTTCTCCATTGTCAGGACCAGGTCATTGATGGGGCTTCTTTTCTAATAATTTTTCCACATACCTGGCTCACTTACATAAATGTATGACTGGAATATATGATATAATGGGAAGAGCTCCAAACTCCTTATTCCCATTTGATAAAATTTCCCCCTTCTTTATAATAGTCATCTTCCACTGTTGATGTTTTCCTCTGCTAATCACACACGATTCCACTTAATGTTCATGGTAATCCTGTGTTGTATACACTACAATCCCTATTTTACAAATGAGGGAACAGAGTCTCAAGGAGTTTAAGGAAATCTGAAGATGGCTAGTAAGTCCCATGAGAAGTGACTTGGACTTAAAGACGTCTCTCTCCGAACTCTATGTTCTCAGCATTTTGTTACATTACCTCTTCAACTGTGGAAAATCTCACACCATTTTTAAAGTCTTGAAACCTAAAACTGCATTACTTTCTGGGATCCCAGAGAAAAATTAGTAGCTGAAATATATATAAATGCATTTCTACTCTGTACAAATTCCAATAAATTCTTTCTTTTTATGTTTCTTATAATATGTGTGAATTCTAAATGTAACTTTGCAACAAAACATCCTCTGTGTTGTTGTAGAAGGCAGTCATCACTTCTGCCGATAAAGGATGGTATAAGAATAATCAGGATATTCATATGAGATTTAAGTCAGACCAGAGAAGAATCTGATTTATAAAGCTGACTAAGTAATAGAGCAGAGAGCCATTCTCAAAAGAAATAAACATTAAAAACAAAAGGAGAAAGGAGGAAAAAAACTAGTCAATACAAATTCTCTGTAGTAAGAAATAAATTAAAAATAAAAATGGAGAAAACATCCTAAGTATGAAAGAAGTCTTCTGGATGAATAATATCAGATCGCATATGTGCTCTCAGAATTAGAGCTGAATTGCCATCAGCAGATTCTAGAGGGGCTCGTTTTCCTGACATCTCAACGTGCATATTGCATCTTCCTAAACAAAAAATGCTCACACAGAGAGGACATTACCTGGAGCTCAGCCAAGGAGGTTTACCAGTTTGCAGGAACACAGTCTATATTTTTATTCCTGCATTTTATTGCAATCATTATTTTAGTCTCACAAATATTTTTCAAATTTTATTTCCATCTTTTTATTTTTTGCATATCTGAAAAGCATCAGAGCTCAGCTCCCCCACTTTTACGATGTGCTCTTCAGTTTAGCATATTGTCTTTCACAATTAGGTCTAAAAATTGCAACATAATCATAATAGACAAAATACCACCAGGTTGCGGTGAATGTATTGCCTAAATAATTCCCAATGATATTCAAGAATATTCTGTAGTTGAGGACTTGCGTTATTCTATTCTTTCTAAAAAATACATATATTGAAAATATATCTTTAATGTTTGCCCAATCATAGGTTCTTGAGAATAGTGATCATGTGCCTGCTTGACATATGACTTCATCATATACTTCGTATTGCTTTGGTGATTAAAAATTATTTTAAATGACAATTAAAATATACAAATAAAATATTTGAAAACTAGGAAAAGCTAAAACTTTTAAGGTTGCGTTATGTTCAAATCAAAACTCACAAAATCTAATAAAAAACACAGTTCTGTTTCATCATTACCTAGGGTGAATAATCAGGAGCTGCCTTTTGCTCTTTTCTTTAGTTGCAATTGATACAGGCACCAGTTTTGCAAGTTACAGCATCAATACACCAATCTTATTCAACTCTAATTGCTCTAAGTCACAGACCAGGGAGGGAGACCTGAAGGCAAGTTTCAGCTTTAGCTAAAATCATAAACTTCTAGTCTCTTGGAAGCAGTGCCTGCTCCAACATGTTGAAGAAACTTGGGCCCAACTATTTCTACAAAGCTCTGTTAAGAAGGCTGAAATTTTTGGTAACCCTTGGCACGTGAGAAAGACATTCAAAACTGCTGGAGACAAGAGGTAGAAATTTAACTAAGTTCAACTGGAATCTGAAATTTTGCTACACTCAATGGATTTTGTTATATTGCATTTCTTTTAAACAGGAACAGGCAGCCAAAACCAAAAATGTGTTCATTAAAACCTCATTCTCAAGGCATATCTATGTGCAGTGAAAATAGGCACCTCCTCAAAGACAATGAACAAATAAACATAGTTGACCTGCACATGTGAAGCATCAGAAAATTTACAAAATGATTTATTCTGATCTCCAGATACTAAAATAGAGCTTGAATTAACAAATAACTTCAGCTGTAATGGTTCATTTACTCTCTTGACATTGGTGATATCACTACCAGCAATGGTATAACTAGATCTTGATTAAACTTAGTTTATTTTTATTTGAAGAGCATTTCATTACGATCTTCCTAATTACTAACTTTTGGAGTTCTCTTAAGCTCTTGGCATTTATTTGTCCATTTAATCCTGATAATAAAAGCATTAAAACTTACTCCAATGAGTTATCCTGATGTCTAATGAATTTATATATGTAGTGCTTGGTTCCTGGCACAAAATATGGATTTAATAAGTGCTAAACATTTGGCAAGTAGAATTATTTTCCACATTTTACAGTTAGAACCTTAAAATTATACAGCTGAGCTTCGAGGGTCATGCTCTTTTCTACAATTCTGTGTTTCATACAGTATGAACAGTATGCAATTAGAAGTCATGTGCATACATATCTCTTTAGTGTCTAATTCTCTTCCTATACAGCTCTACTCCCTCAATCTCATTTCTCACTAACCTCTGCTTTATACCCTCTCTAGCAATATGCTTTCCTTGCCTCAAAGTGATCTTTAAATCCCAGTGCTACTTCTGGAACAATTTCCAGGAAAGCGTATTGTATCTTATGTCTAAATGTTTGTTTCAGGTCTATCTATTTTCTGAAGCTTTTTCAGATTGACTCCATCTCTTTTCAACTTCTAACTTATCTTTATACAACCTGACCTCTTAATATTCTTCACTTCTTTTCTTTGTATAGAGAAGGATGCTTTGGAATACATCTGTTATTCTCTCTTTTGGATTCTTAGGAAGTAGCAACTTTATCTGAAGTCTCTGTTGTTGTTCCATACAAAGTCCCAATGTATTATAAATTGTAAGCTTCTAAGGACGTCTACATCAAGAAGACTGCACCTTTGCCAACATGTCCCAAAGAATGATAATACATCATCAACGATCAAACAAAACTATAAGAAAAATTTGATTACGAAACTCAAACTTTTTAGCATACAAAATATTGCACTATTGTGATATATATTCCAAATATTCAAACTACTTCTTTTCCGCCATTTAACAGATCTGAAGTTCAAAAGCAAAACATAGCTTCTATCCATTGATAAAGCATATGCTATATGTCTAAGAACTGAAGTAGAGTATACAATTACAAAAAGAACCCACAATGTTCAAATAATAAATCACCTTGGTATTTAGAAAGTATTGCGCCATGAATCAAAACCCTTATTAGAATCCTAAGATATTGTATTTATGTTACATCAGAGTAACTATGAAATATTACACAGTTTTTCTCAGTATGAAGTTAGGTAAAATTTTTCTGATATGAGGTTTACACATGTACCTATTAATATGACAGCCCTGTATTCTAAAAGCATTCTTACACTTGGGAATGAGTCTGATAAATTAAGAATAGTCCTCCATGTTTATTCTGTACCAGGTATTAATGGGACAATAAACAACTGATTTATCTATGTCTCAATTTTCTCATCTGCAAAATAGATGGATTGACACAATTCTGACTTGTTTCTAAATTCTACCAAAAACGTCTAAATATTTCGTACAATTTTTTTAATGATTAGAAATTATTATTCATAAAAATAATTTTATTTAGTCATTATATTCTATATTAAATATCTATGGCATTCATACTTCACTATTGAAAATCCATGCTATGGTGCTATACTGCTGATGGAATTATATTATAAGCGGTGCTACTCTGAGCAGTTTTATAATTTATTCTACTTAGAATGTTTCTATAATAAATATTGTCTTGGTCATTATAAGAAAATAATTTCTCTATTAAGAAAGCTTTCAGAGAAAAGCTGATAAAATACTAATGTTGCACATACATTTTCAATTGGGTACTTTTAAAAAGTTAACTAGTTCAGGGCCGGGCATGGTGGCTCACACCTGTAATCCCAGCCCTTTGGGAGACCGAGTCGGGTGGATCCAGAGGTCAGGAGATTGAGACCATCCTGGCCAACATGGTGATACTCCGTCTCTACCAAAATGCAAAAAATTAGCGGGGCACGGTGGTGTGTGCCTGCAGTTCCAGCTACTCGGGAGGCTGAGGCAGGGGAATTACTTGAATCCAGGAGGCAGAGGTTGCAGTGAGCCAAAATTGCACCACTGCACTCCAGCGTGGAGACAGAGTGAGATTCTGTCTAAAAAAAAAAAAAAAAAATTAGTTCATTAAAGTAATTATAAAAATTAAATATGTTTTCAGAAAGGGAGAGGTAAGGATGGTGGTATTTTAGGATAATTTGTTCCATTATTAGGATGTAAATATTCTTGCCAATTTCTCCCTGTCTTCTTTGCTTCCAAACCTCTTTCTACTCTCAACTTACAAATGCTACATGAACGAGGAGACGTATCAAAAAGCAAACACAAACATATCATCTTAGTAAATCACACCCATTTTCCAAGCATGAACATTGGCACTGTTTTTATAAAGACTGTATTTCTTTATAGTGATCTCTGTCCACATCAGCTCTGATTATCAATAGTTATAGAAAATATATTCAGACAGGAGAGACATTCAGCACTGAAGACCAGGACACCAGAGGCAAATAATGACTTATTAGAAATAATTCATTTTAGATAACACCAGAGATATCTTCAAGTAGTTGCTTCTGGGTTGTCATGTCTGACAGCTACGTGAGGTGCAGAAATGGTAGCTACTTTCTGCAGTGGCTGTCAAAAATAAGAGCTTTTAAACATTTTTTTTTTTTTCAAATGGCTTTTTATAATGGAAGGGAAAATATCAGAGAGAATGGAAATCAGATTACTTTTTGCTCCTCCCTTCCAACAACTTTGAAATAGATTCAGAGGTTGTCTTGCTAAGGAATTTGCTAGCAACATACAAATAAATCCATTTTCAAAGTAAAATGAACAAAGATGGTATGACTATAAATACATTGGCTACCTTTCTGAATTTGTCCTTATTTATCTTATCACTCAGTTCTTTGCTTCACAAAAGCTTGATTATTCCTGTTAGAATATATTAAGGAAAACATCATTATTTGAAAGGAAAAGGCAGTGCAAAGATCCAAGTAGTAGAGTATAAGAAGAAAATCTCCATTTGACTTTACTGTTTTATTTTTTAATGATAGAGACCTTTATTATTTACTTACAGACTTTTAAAGCTAGTAAGGAAATTACACAATTATCTAGCTCATCTCCCTGTTTTAAAGTAAACAAATTTTTGTTTCATTAATGAAATGCAAAAATCTGCTGCATTATAATACAATATTTTCTAATATGAAAATACTTTGATTCTGTCTCTAGTATGCTATTTATTCCAAAGAACACCCTTTTCAGCAGAATAACTCTTAAAATAGCACAGCAATTAAACTTATTTAATTAAAAATTTTATTTTCAAATATATTTGCAAGTAACTGTGTCCAATTTTGAAGCCCTAGACTTAGAAACATATGTGTAATTTTTTTTTTTTAAGTTACCTGGTAACCTTAGGATAGGTTGCACCTCATCAAACTGGTTCTATTATGTGCAGTTCAATGTCAGGCCTGCTGAATCAATTAGAAGAGACGTAAACTGAAATATGAGCGATGTCTTGCTAGAATGAAAAATCAGATGCTGTGTCTGTTTTTTAGTTTGATATGTACCCTTGATCTTCAACTGTCAGATCAACTTTGGATGTTATGCTTTTTTATGGTTTACAAAGTATTCACAGGTGTGAGACCTCAATTTTTTTCAACAAAGGGATTATTTCTTCACAATTCAAATAATCTTATATACAAAATACCTTGTCTATAAACTACATCTTACTGTTACCACTGAGATATCACATCATGAAATAGTAAAATAGAAATGTAGTCTTTCATGGTTCTATGTTTTTAAAATGTACATATACACACACATATATATTTAATTATTATATACTTATATACATATACACCAACACTTTAATGTATATAAATTATAAGTCACACAACTAAAAATCATACATTATGTGTAATTTTTTTATTTTGATTCAAAATCACTGAACACAAAGTTTGACAATGTATGGGGTTACAAACCACAAACAGGCATAAACATGACCAGAAATTATGGTTTTCTCCATTTTATTCTGAAATTAATTCTGTGAAATTTATTCACAATATCAAGGTGAGGTTTGGAGAGATAAGTAATTGGAAACTACAAACATTTGTGACCATTTCTCTATTACATGGGGAAAAAGTTTTAATATAAATTTATGGAAAAATAACATTGTCAATATTATAACAATTAGGAAGGAAAGAATAGGGAGAAGAAAGATAAAAGCCAAGCTAATTCTGTGTTTAAGTAGATTTTTTATCTTGCACTTTATTCCACTATATTTATATAAGGCTGCCAAAGAATATGTCTCTATTTATCTTTGTAATAGTTTTTCTCATAAGTCTTTAAACATATTATTCACTAAAATCTGCACTGCTCCAAAGAAAATTGTTTTTAGAAAACTGTATTCTGTCCAACGGGCATAATTAAAACCATAAGCCTTCCAAGAACTTTTTAAAAAGTCCCCTTAAATCTTTGCAAATTTTTAAAATAAGAATTCTTGCCACGCACAGATTATTAGGTCAATATTTATATTTAAATAGAGAGAAACAGAATTGTAAAACATGAAATAATTATGTTTGGCTATAGTAGTTTACATTCTCCAAAGTGTTTTAATATAGTCAACCTTATTTAGTTGAAACAACTCTACATCATAGGTACTTAGTTATTATTACAAGGCCTAAGCATCATCGGCATATCAATTTATCTTCCTAATTTCATCTTACCATTGTCTTTTGTACCCTTCCCATGGCAACAACAATAACAAAAAAACCATCTGAGCTTAACCCAATAGGTAGGTCATAAAGAACCCATGTCATATGCATCTGTATTTCAAATCCCAGTTGAAGTATTAACAATCTGACATTAATCCCTATTTAAAATATCTGAACACCAGTATATCCAGTTATAGGGAAAGGCCATTCACTGTTGGTAGAGACATGATACTGTCTTTGTCTTCGTTTGCATTTGTTAAAATGCCTCAAAAAATAGGAATACTTTATATGCATTTTATATATATAGCACACCTCTGTGTATATCTGTACATGTAATAACTATTTAAATTACAATTTCCAAAGTGTAAAATAAGCAGCAGCAGAAATCAATGTGATGAAGAATATTTTATTCCTGGACTCAGAAAAATGTCTTTGTGACTTTGGTATTCTACCCATCATTTGACAGAGTGAAGAAATACAGATTTTTATCTGAGGCCTTCAGATCGTTGGCTTCATTTAAAATTACAAGCATCAGCTCATTTAAGTGTCTTGACAATAAAATTGTCAGTAGTCCAAAAGTGATTTCAATATTTAATTCTTCATCACATGATTTAAAATGAAATTCATATTAACGTGTGAATGCATAGTTTTCTTAACAATATCGGCCAATATTATTTTAAAGGACATCTCTGAAGGTTTTCACATAAGAAAAGAAACTGCCCCAGAAATCCTGGTCCCAGTATATCCCAGTTATACTCTGATTCATCAAGTATTTAAATTTCCCCCACCAACAGAAGCCTGGGACTCAAATATTTGTAGTAAATCAGTGACTCGGGGAAACAGCAAAACCCTGAGAAACAATCAAGAAGGAATTGCTTATAATCATGTGCTCGGTTACACAAAAGATACTCATTTCTTTCTACCACCACCCACTAAAGACCCTGGAGGATCCAGAGGCTACAGTAATAGAATTGGTTACCAAAGGAAATACAAGATGACCCATTAAATTTGAATTTCAGATACACAAAAAATTTTAAGTATGTTACGGGCACTATTTGGAATGTATTTATACTAAAAAAAAAAAAAATGCTGTTTATATGAAATTCGTATTTAACTGGGAAATTTTTATTTTTGTTTTTGTTGTTGTCGTTGTTATTTTGATAAATCAAAGAGCATCTCTACCTCCACAAACAATTCGAGGCTCATCAGTGAGGGGAGGATAAGAGTTTTAGACACGAGGCCAGGCATGGTCACTCATGCCTAGTCCCAGCCCTTTGGGAGGCTGAGGCAGGAAAATTGCTTAAGACCAGGAGTCTGAGACCAGCATGGGGAATATAGCAAGATCCCATCTCTACAAAAAACAAATTAGCTGGTTATGGTGGCATATGCCTGTAGTTCCAGCTACTTGGGAGGCTGAAGCAGAAAGATTTCTTGAGCCCAGGAGGTTGAGGCTGCAGTGAGCCATGATTGCACCACTGCACTCCAGCCTGGATGACAGAGCAAGACCTCATCTAAAAAAAAAGAAACAAAAAAAAGCTTTAGATAAAAAAAAAAAAGAAGAAGAAACCGAAATGCTAAACTAACGTAGGCCAGACTGGACTTTTTTCAATACAAAAGTGACAGGAAAGTTTTAAGTCTGCCATAAATCTCATTAAAGGGTGACAAGGAGAAAAAAAGTAAAACAGTTTCGTGTTTTTATGCCCCTCTAATTTCAGATTTTCTCAATAAGACAATTAAATATCCAGAGCTTGATAATTGAATTCAACTCTGCATTGTTATTAATCCTATCTATGTCCATACAGAGTCATCATTCCCATTCCTAGAAACAGACGCAAAGAGCATTTTAGAATAATAGTGGTGACATTCTTTGAGGACAAATGCAAAAGTTTTGATGTGGATTCTCAGACATTAGTGCAGGTTTGTGAAATAGAAACAGCTGAGATGGTACTGAAAGTGAGAACTTTCCAGCCTCTTCTTTAAAGCCCCTGTGCAGACATAAAAGTGCTTGGCTGGATGTTTAAAGTGGGAATCTCATGAATGCATACTTGATAAAGCTTGCTGAAGATGGTGATTCCTCTGCAGTTTCCAGGGAGCTCTTGTGAAAGAGGGATGTCTAGAAAGCGACATTTAAATACAAAGTCAGACACTGATTTTTCTTTAAAAAATTGAGCCTCTTCCTATAGAAATAAGATAAAAAAAACTGCAGAAGAGTGGTCAAAGTCTTACATTCTGACATCCCTCCCTTAAAGTGTTTGGGGATGCCATAAAAGAAGCAGACTCATCTAACAGAATGGGCAGAACAATGTATGCTATCCAACTACTTGGGGAAACTCAGAAGGCATAAAAATACAATGAATTCTGGACCTGTCCCAGGGAGACACTTTTCAGCCTTGATTAGAGTAGGTCATTGAGATGCTTAGAAGACAGATAGCTGATATATATGAAAAAGAAAGTATCTTTTCCTCTATGTCCTAGGGACTGTCATGTGCCAAAAATGCCTCTACATGAAAAGATATAAGAAATTTCATGAGAGAGCTGTAGGAATAAAGCATTTAAAGATACATCAGAAGGAAAGGAAAATAAATTCTCCATGTATATGTCATGGTTATAAACTTTGCTCCAAAAGGATATCAAAAGTGATTAAGGACAGCAGAAATGATAACCAGGTTCAACTGACAAAAGTCATTGTTGTGGCCATAGTTGTTATCTTGGAAGGCAGGCACAAGCTGCTAGAATAACAAAGGAAGCCTACTGTTATAGACTGAATGTCTGTGCTATAGTTTGAATATATCTTTCAAAAGTGTGTTGGAAACTTAATCCCCAATGCAACAGTGAGGTGAGGCCTACTGAGAGGTAATTAGGCCATGAGGGCTCTGTCCTCATGAATGAATTAATATTGTTATTGCAAGAGTGGATTTGTTGTAAAGATGGGAGTTCGGTCTTCTCGCTCTCTCCTCCTCTCTCTCTTGTTCTCTCTCATCCTCTCTTACATTCTCACCATCCACTGTGGGATGATACAGCAAGAAGGCCTTTTCCGCCTTTGGAACTGTGAGCCAATACTTTTCTGTTCATTATAAATTACCCAGTCTGTGTTATTCTGTTATAGCAGCACAAAATGGACTAATATTGTTTGTGTCTCCCCCAAACTTCATATGTTGAAGTCTTAATGCCCAATGTAATGGTATTAGAAGATGAGGCTTTTGAGAGGTAATCAGAATTAGATGAGGTCACGAGGATGAAGCCCTGTGATATTAGTAACCTCATAAGAAGAGAAAGAGACAGCAAATTTCCTGTTTTTATTGCATGAGGACATAGTCAGAAGGCAGCCACCTGCAAGCCATGAAGAGGGCCCTGACCAAGAACCAAATCTGCCAACACCTTTATGTTGGACTTTCAAGCCTACAGAACTATGAGAAATAAATGCCTGTTGTTTAAGCCACCCAGTCTATGGTATGTTGTTATGGAAGCAAAAGCTGACTAAGACATCTACTATTTTTCTAAAGCTAATGAAGTTAATTTTGGAAAAGAAGGATAGAGAGGTCAAAGGCACTGAAGAGAGAAAGGGAGAAAAGACCAAACTATGAACAATCATGACGATCCCTGCCAGGGCTTTAAGGGAACAGACGATGACTTCCTGGAACATTGTTCATGTGATGACTTCAGAGGCTTGAGAGCAAATCAGACAGACTGACCCTGTTTCCTTGAATGAGTGCTTAAGTATTCTATACCAACTTGGTAGGTCTTCTGCTCATGAACTGATAGGGTTCTACCAGAAAGCTAAAAATAATACAGAAAGTCTAACTTGTGGCAGGCAAAGAGATAAACTGGTCTGCTTAAGATGCTTAGAGAAGTCCTCTCTGAGAATGCAGCATTTAAGATGAGAAGGAGCCAGCCTTGAACAGCAGAAGGCAGAAGAGAAGAGCAGTCCAGACTGATGGGATGGTGCACGCAATCATTTCTAGGTGAAAAAGATCTTGGAATGTCTGAGGTACTGAACAGAAGTCTGTTGAACTAGAGCATAGGGAGAGAGCAAGTCACTCAAAAGAATGTAAAAAGGTAAGTTGTAAGCTGAACAAGACAATAAATGAGTGAATAAGTTAATGATTACTATGAGGAATGATTGCATTCCACTTAACAGATTTGTGAAGGAAGGATCCTCTAGGTACACAGTGAGTCATGGCAAATTTTTATAGAGGAAAGAAAGCAAAACGAATTTCTAAGACCTACAGAAAGAGCAGCATTTGAAATCTTGGGGGAAAACAACATGTATGTCAGTGGACATGGAGCTCTGTGGTCCAAAGGCCCAGGAAGTAACACATGGTAAGAGAGGCACACTTCTCCTGATGTGCCAAGAGAACTGATGGAGCAGAGATTCCTCACCCATGACCCCATGTTTGAAAAGTGCCAATGCAAAGAAAAGCCCCAGTGCAAAGCTTGTTGCTTTCCATGAAATTGCAAGAAGACAGGTGTTAAGTAATATCCTGTGTACTTACATTTTCTTACTTAGCAAAGAATAGCTCACAAGAACAAGAACTTTTTTAAGAAAATCATGGTTATTCTCATTAATAATTATTAAATACGATATAGTCAAGAGTGAGAAGAATTATCTAGATAACTGTGATTATAACTGTCAATTTCTTGATACTAAGTAGAATTTGGTCTTCAAAAAAATGGATTTTTAAATTATAAAAGTTTGGAGCTAGAAAATGACGCAAATGTCATTATTCTCTCTATTTTGCAAATTAGGAAAGTGAAAATAAGATACATTAATTTAAGAATAGCAATAACGCATTCAGGTTCTACTAGTTTAGTGGACACTTCCCTTTGTTCTTTCTTTGTCCCCAAAGTTAGCATAAACAAGATTGCTAAGAACTCTGGAGAGTGTAAATGGTATCCAAGCACAATACTTTCATTAGTAAATTAAATAAACAGAAGGGAATGAGGTTTTTATCTATTTATTTCTTGTAAGAGAGTATTTGGGGGACTTGACATTTCCTTCTTTGAGAGTACACAGTCATTTTTAGAAGTGTTGACCTCTAAATCATGCTTGTATTGTTGCCTAAGTAGCCATGCCTTAGCTAGCTCAATAATCTTGCTGCAAAAGTAACCAGTGATCAGATGAGAAGACAAGCAATACTCTGGTCTCAGAGACATGAGTCTGTAACATTTTTTTGTCACTAAAATGTACTTCAGCAAAAGTATCTATTAATTTTGACTTAAATCACTCTTTTAATTAAATGACAAACATACCTACTTTTAAAGTATAAACAGTAAAAGAAATTGATCTATTTTTACAATATAAATTATTTTAAAAGGTACAGTAATCCAGGAATAATGAGTAAAATGAAAAATTCCAGAATTTGGGACTATGTGAATTTTAAAGAAATTTTTTAAAAATCCTGTATCTCAAAGTAGATCTCCACATTTTTCCTCCTTGAAGGTGAAATTAAAAACAATAATATATAACATGATGATTGAGGGACTGATTTTTCTTAAAGATTATTATCTCTGATTCTTCCTAATCTATTTCATTCTTATGCAACAAAACGATATGGTAGACAGAGTAATGATTCCTAACAGTTTCGGCAGCCTAATCCTTAGAACCTGTGAATATGTTAGATTACTTGGCATAGGGCAATTAGGTATACAGATGGAATTAAGGTTGCCAATCAGATAGATAATTAGCTGACTTTAAAATATGGAGATTTTTCTGGATTACCTAGATAGGCCCAATTAACCACAAGCGTCCTTAAATGTGGAAAATGAAGGCAAAACTCAGTGTCAGAATAATACATTGTGAAATGGACTTGAATGGCCATTGCTGGCTTTGAAGATGGAAAGAAGCCAAGAGCCAAGGAATATGGGCAGCCTTTAGAATCTGGAAAAGGAAAGAAAATGCATTCTCTCCTAGAGTCTCCAGAAAAGAATATAGCCCTGCCAACACCTTGACTTTATCCCAGAGAGACTGTTTTGGGCTTCTGACCTCTAGAACTGTATAATGATCAAATAATGTTGTGTTAACTTACCACGTGTGAGACTTTGTTACAGAAGCCATAGATAACTAACACACCAGACATGGGAATATAAAATCATCCAACCTTGCAAACAATATTAAATAAATTGGAATTGAGAAAAATAATTGAATTTGGGAACTAACTTCTCAGAAATTTCGTGCCACACATTCCAAAAGCAAATCAACAAATTCAGCTTCTAAAAGAGTATGAAAGAAGTGATACTGTATCCACAGAACATGCAACTTGTTTAATGTTGTTTTACCCTTACCACATCCTCTATTCTTTGGAGCAATTATTTTTTTATGCCTCTATTCAGGTATTACACATTTAAGAAGAAAACTGATCTGTGCCATTTTAGTTAAGTATCCTAATTATTCACTCAATACTTCTTGGGTTCTCTCTGCCCAACTGTTCTCATCGTACTTGCAGTATAAGTTCAGAGACTAATATTTTTTTTTTTTTTTTTTTTTTTTTTTTGAGACAGAGTCTCACTCAGTCACCAGGCGCCAGGCTGGAGTGCAGTGGCGCGACCTTGGCTCACTGCAACCTCCGCTGCCCGGGTTCAAGCATTCTCCTGCCTCAGCCTCCCGAGTAGCTGGGACTACAGGCGCGCGCCACCACGCCCAGCTAATTTTTTTGTATTTTTAGTAGAGACGGGGTTTCACCATGTTGACCAGGACGGTCTCGATCTCTTGACCTCGTGATCCGCCCGCCTCGGCCTCCCAAAGTGCTGGGATTACAGGCGTGAGCCACCGCGCCCGGCCCCAATATTTTATTTTTAAACATAAAAGAGTGGTACAATATAAATAAAAGTTGTACAATCAAATCAGATGGAGTCATTTGAGAGGATTCTAATAAATTTTCATGGAAAGGTTAATAAAATGATGTTTTCACTCAAGACTCTAAGGAACACGATTAAGATTAGTCTGATATATTTGCAAGCCTTCAAAATCCAGAAATAAAATGATAATTATTTTTGAAACATGATAAAAAATAAGTGCTTGTTTTTTGGAAAAATAATTTGAATTATATTACATAATAATGTCAACCATAATTAATGAGCAAATATGGCTGACAATTTGAATAATCTTACCCTTATAAAAGAAAGCTACCATTACGAAATCTTTAAATAATAGGAAATTTTTGCTGTCCCATTTGTTGTGTTTATTTTTGCTATGCTTTATTAGAACTTTCTTTCAAATTACAAAAGCAATACATGCTTATTTTAACATAGAATGACTTAAGTATGGTAAAGAAAAAAATAACAAATCTTATCTTATCCTAGCCTTCCTTTCTCCCCCTTTAAGATACCGAATATTTATAGCTTGGCACGTGTTCTTCCTTTTTCCTCTATTAATACAAACAGAAAAAAAATAAATTTCTGAGAATTAGAATGTTGTTGTTTTCACAAAAGTGTGGGTTTTTTTTTGTTTTTTTTTGTTTTTTTTTTTTTTGGCTATACAAATCAGTCTCAGTCTTGTTTTTATTTTCCTGTAACTAATGTCTTGTGCATGTCAATGTGATTACCAGCTGCATGATATTCTTTATATCGGATAGTAACTATAATTTCTTTAACATTTCTCACTTAATAAATGTTTTAGTTTATTTAGTTTTGTCACAGAATACAATGCTGATTCACATATCATTTTCTATATATTCTCATATATTTATGGTTTACTTGTAAGACTTTTCTTCTATATAGAATATAATACAATTTTATACTAACCTGAGTTTTTCACATGTTAAATTGCTGATATTATCATTGCCTGCTAATTTACTTGGCTCTTAGACTAGTATTCTATCTGTGTATTAATCATTTGTTTGCAGACAAACAATACATGGATACACATACATTTATTTACTCATCAATTTATCTGTGTATCTTAAGACTCAAACTATTTCTACTAATCTTAATAGCTAACATACAACACTCAATTATAAATAAATACATGAAGTGATACGCTAAACTGAATAAAAACAAAATAAGCAATAAATAGTAGAAACAGATCCTCAGAGAATCCATGTAAGAAAAAAAAAAATTCAAAAGCAATATGCTGCCTAAGCTCAAAAAAAATAAAAGACAGGATTAAGAAATTTGTCAGAAAACTAAACACTATAAAAAAAATTTAGGAACTCTAAAAGGTACACTATTCAAAAAACAAAATTTAATGGATAGATTTTCAACAGCAAATTAGACATGGCTAAAGAAAGAATTAGTAAACTAGAAGATAAGAGAGAAGAAAATAAGCAACCTAAAGCATGGAGAGACAAACAAATAGAACATATAGAAAAGAGTGTAGAAAACATGCAGGATACAGTAAAGAGGTAAAAGCATCTATTATATGTGCAATTGGAGAAAGAGAGATAATAGGGCAGAAGTAATACTTGAAAAGAAAATGGACTAGAATTTTCACTGATTGTTCTAGTCATACATTGGATTACTATAAAACAGTGAAAATGAATGGCCTCTGGGTACATCAGAACAACATGGGTTAATCTCCTACAGGTAATATTGAGGCAAGGAAGCCAAACACAAAGAGTACTATATGATTATGTTAACATACAATTTAAACATAGACAAAATTACATTACAATCTGAGAAGTCAGAACAGTGGTTATCTCTTGGACAAAGGGAGAGAATATTGATTTGATGACTCATGAGGCAGTCTTCTGAGTGTTGATAATGTTCTATTTCTTGACCTCAGTGCAGATACCCAGGCATATTTACTTCATAATAATGCACATATTTTTTGTTTACTTTAGTCTATATATATTTTACATAAAAGTTTTTTAAAAAAGGAAAATAATCATTATACTGTGTTAGTGGGAGAAAAATTATTAATTCAAGAAACAAAAAAATTTTTTATTCTTAAATCAAGAATTACATTTTAAGATTCATATTTTAAAAAATTATTGACCAGGCATGGCAGCTCACGCCTGTAATCCCAGTACTTTGGGAGGCCAAGGCGGGTGGATCACCTAAGATCAGGAGTTTAAAACTAGCCTGGCAAACATGGTGAACTCCATCTCTACTAAAAATTATAAAATTAGCCAGGTGTGATGTCGCATGCCTGTAATCCCAGCTACTTGAGAGGCTGAGGCAGGAGAATCTCTTGAACCTGGAAAGTGCAGGTTGCAGTGAACCAAGATCGCACCATTGCACTCCAGCCTGGGCAACAAGAGTGAAACTCCATCCCAAAAAACAAAATAAAATAAATAATTATTAATAAGACTGAATTTTTCCAATTTTCTATTCTTTTTATAAGTTCCATAATTTAGGACTTTGATTATTTTATAAAATAGTCTAAAACACCTTCCTTTAGAAAAAAGAAACTATCATGGTGCCTATACAATTTTTCTTCTACAACCCATTTTTTCTGATTTCCAAAATAAATAGAATATTTGAATAATAAAAGCTACATGTGAATTTCTTCACTTTTTAGAATCATGACTGTCTTTTAAATGGTAACATGTGCAGGAAAAAACTTCTAATCACAGTATTTACTCTAGTTTGGATATAAGTAAGTAGCAAGAAGTATTCAGGTTAAATTATCTGATTAAGTTGAATCCTGATTGCTTGCTGGACATAGTACAAGTGTTGTATAATAATCTTTGTGATGATATCTGTGACCTTAAATCATATTTTAATGAGGCTTGAAGAAAGTATATGCAGTCACAAAGAATTGAAACTATTTAGTATTTTTCACAAGAAAACATCAGCATGCCAAATATAAGTAAATGTATAACATCTTCACATTATTGGGTGTGAATGCTAAAATGAAGGGGTCATTTCACTGTTTAACAAACTCTTGGGAACAGGACACTTCATCATTTATAATTGAAACTGTAAATAACTGTTGATTATCTAAGACATGAATTACTCTGACACTTGCTGAGAGAGGTCTGAAAAGGCATTTCTTCAATCGAGTGTATGAAAAACAATACCTACGATCCTCAATAATAAATGAATCTTGAAAATGCCAAGAGAAAGTTATAAGAATTAATCTATATATCTCTGTGTTCTTTAAAAATTTAATTTTAGAAGCAAATCGATCCTCAAAAGAATTTGGAGAAACAAATTCCACTTTATAAATCATTTATAGGTAGGACACTACCCATAATAATAAGAAACTTCTATCCTTTGTTTAAAACAAGAGTTTATCCATGTGCTATTGTTTGTCTACACCTTTTACTGGGAGATTTAGAGGGACATTTTCTGTTCTCTCTACCCTTTCTCTGATTATGCATGTACCAAATTATTTTTGAAAAATCAAATTTACTTGTGATTGGTTGCACAGAATAAGAGTGGCTTTTTACATTTCTTTTCATGCTTGATAGCTAAATTATCGTATTTGTTTTAACAATTTGAAAATACCTGTTTTAACATAATGATGGATAAATATACCAAAAATGTACCTTTTATGTAGTTTTATTCTTTTAAAGAAGGATAACTTGCAAGAAAATAAAATTCAAATGTACATGACTCTTAAGTTTTTTTCAAACAAATAAATCAATTAATGAGCAAGCACTTAGCCAGTTGAACCTCTGTCAATGGGTTTATCACATCATCCCAAAATTGTTTATCTCTTTATTCTTCTAGTGCATATAAGCGCTCCATACATAGGAGCAATATCTTTTTATTTTATTGCATTTTAGGTTTGGAGGTACATGTGAAGAACATGTAAAATTGTTGCATAGGTACACACATGGCAGTGTGATTTTCTGCCTTCCTCCCCAATGCCTATATCTGGCATTTCTCCACCATGTTATCTCTCCCCCAACTCCCCACCCCCTGCTGTCCCTCCCCTATTTCCCCCTGACAGACCCCAGTGTGTGATGTTCCCTCCCTGTGTCCATATGTTCTCATTGTTCAACACCCACCTATGAGTGAGAACATGCGGTGTTTGATTTTCTGTTCTTGTGTCAGTTTGCTGAGAATGATGGTTTCCAGGTTCATCCATGTCCCTACAAAGGACACGAACTCATTGTTTTTTATGGCTGTATAATATTCCATGGTGTATATGTGCCACATTTTCCCTGTCCAGTCAATCATCGATGGGCATTTGGGTCGGTTCCAGGACTTTGCTATTGTAAACTGTGCTGCAATGATCATTCGTGTGCATGTGTCCTTATAGCAGAACAATTTATAATCCTTTGGATATATACCCAGTAATGGGATTGCTGGGTCAAGTGGAATTTCTATTTCTAGGTCCTTGAGGAATCAACACACTGTCTTCCACAATGGTTGAACTAATTTACACTCCCACCAACAGTGTAAAAGTGTTCCTATTTCTCCACATCCTCTCCAGCATCTGTTGTCTCCAGATTTTTTAATGATCACCATTCTAACTGGTGTGAGATAGTATCTCAATGTAGTTTTGATTTGCATTTCTCTAATGACCAGTGATGATGAGCATTTTTTCATATGTTTGTTGGCCTCATGTATGTCTTCTTTTGTAAAGTGTCTGTTCATATCCTTTGCCCACTTTTGAATGGGGTTGTTTTTTTCTTGTAAATCTGTTTTAGTTCTTTGTAGATTCTGGATATCAGCCCTTTGTCAGATGGGTAGATTGCAAAAACTTTTTCCCATTCTGTTGGTTGCTGGTTCACTCTAATGATTGTTTCTTTTGCTGTACAGAAGCTGTGGAGTTTGATTAGGTCCCATTTGTCTATTTTGGCTTTTGTTGCCAATGCTTTTGGTGTTTTGGTCATGAAGTCCTTGCCTACGCCTATGTCCTGAATGGTTTTGCCTAGATTTTCTTCTAAGGTTTTTATGGTGTTAGGTCTTATTTTTAAGTCTTGAATCCATCTGGAGTTAATTTTAGTGTAAGGTGTCAGGAAGGGGTCCAGTTTCTGCTTTCTGCACATCGCTAGCCAGTTTTCCCAACACCATTTATTAAACAGGGAATCCTTTCCCCATTGCTTGTTTTTGTAAGGTTTGTCAAAGATTGGATGGTTGTAGATGTGTTGTGCTGCCTCTGAGGCCTCTGTTCTGTTCCATTGGTCTATATGTCTGTTTTGGTACCAGTACCATGCTGTTTTGATTACTGTAGCCTTGTAGTATAGTTTGAAGTCCGGGAGTGTGATGCCTCCTGCTTTGTTCTTTTTGCTTAGAATTGACTTGGCTATGCGGGCTCTCTTTTGCTTCCATATGAAGTTTAAGGTGGTTTTTTCCAGTTAGGTGAAGAAGGTCATTGGAGCAATATCTTATTTAAATCCCCAGGTCCTTATACAATATGGTGTTCAGTAACAATTGTTGAATGAAACTGAGCCTAAAACAGTAGTCTTATTCCTAGAATGTCTCCAAAATTAAATTGTAACAAGGTACTGTAATACTGGCTTCCCACTCGTGACATATAAAATGAAAAACAGTGAATTAAGGAAGGCCTACAACAAGACTTTTATTTATCTCTCAAAAACCATTCTCTCCTTATTCCTCATCATCAGAACTCCAATTTTTAACTGTGCACTTGCCACCCACTAAAAGAACTATATTTCCTTTCCTCCCTTGAAGCTTACTATGGTCACATTAACATGCCTATTTTGTCAATGAGCTCCTTCAAAATGAGGAGGGAAATGAACCAATGGCTTCTGTCCTCCTTTGCTACCTTTTCTTCTTATTGTGGAATGTGGGCATAATGGCTGGAGCTGTAGTATCTCATGGTAGAAACCACCTGCTAAGTTTGTGGAACCCAAAATTGAAGCCCAAGCCCCTGACGATATCATGAAGCCACTATACAAGCCCTGGAACAAATACCTCTAGAATATGATCATGAGAGATAATTAAATATCCATATTGTTTAGGCTACTGTTGTTTTGTTTTGTTTCTGTTGTATTAGTTGACACTAATCCCAACTACATAGAGCATACTATACAGAAGAAAGCAACATATTATGCCAAAAATAACATACACTGCTGGACATACTCCTTCATGGAGCCACTGTTACTATTATATTCAGCAAAAGGAACAAATGTTTGCTTACCTTGTTTAAATTGAGTGTGCTAAAATAATAGTAAATCATTCTTACTGCATACACCTACTATATATAATCAATCACCATGCTATACATACAACTAGAAATTTCTCCCTCATAAACAATATATAATTGCCTGAAGTTATATTAGCATTTCTTAACAGAATATTTCTACAACATAGGCCCATGATTTAGGGAACCCAGTCTGTTTTGCTGAGATTATTGGGAAGTAATTAAAAGATAGCACCAATTGGGTATAAGTGGGTCCATCAGATCCCACAGCCTTGTTTCTATTTTCTATCTCATTTTTCCCAGTCACAAAGTTTTTTTTTTCCCTTTCTTTTTCTTTACTTTATTCTATAATTAAGCCCCTTGCCTTGTAATCTCATTACACCAAGCTAAAAAAACAAGACCAAGGTTGAGTCATTATCTGCTGGATGTGCTTTTACTTAAAATGAAGATTCAAGAGATATAGAATGGCAATAGATAAGGCTATTGGGACATGTACAGAAACAAATCTTTACTACATTCAGGCATAGGCTGTTACAAGACAGGTTAAACATTATGTAGTTTTTATGAAAAACTATTTTATATTTTAAGAAAATATAAAAACTAAAGTGGAATCGAAAAGGAGGATCTGTCTGTAGTGTTAAGTACGTGTGGGTATTGACTAAACAGGAAAGAGACCACGATATGAAGCAGCAGAGGAACAGGACTTCAAGGTATGGGTAAGGAGTCTGTCTACAGAAGTATGAGCCAGAGAGGAAAAAATGACTGAATAATCATGAGTTTAGAGTGAAATGTCATCAGAATTCATAAGAGTAGTAAACCAAGGGAAAATTTCCTTAGTCAAGGTATAATCTAGGAAAGGCATGTTGCGTTACTACTGCTGAGTGATGGTTATGACACCTTAGGAGATGCTCCTAGACCTTAAAAGAATTCCCTTTTAGATATTCCATTGAGAGCTCAGTGGCTTAATTCTGCCCTAAACCCTTTCATCCTTACCTTCTCCATCTGTAGTTGTCCTAACATCCATAGATCTCTGCTATTTTACTTTCAAGTATTGGTGTCCTGGTTTTCCACCTGAAGTTGGACTCACATAAGGATATCTTTGCTTAGGACCAATTTCCAAGTATGTGGATCGAGCATTTGACCTATCCTGCATGTCTAGGTAGACTGTAATTTAACCTGTTCCTCTGCTTACAATCCCTGGTTAAAGCTCTGAGTGAAGCTTTGACTGCATGATACTAAAAGAGTGCATTGAGCCTAAAAGCACCATTGTCAAGTAAGACTGGAAATTTTCATTCTCCACATGTCCAATAATCTCTTTTGCGTAATTTCTTCCAAAGCCACGTTTTTTTCTTCATCAGCTCTGTGCCAATCCTACTTATAACATGCGTAGACCTGACTGCATTTATTGTACATTTTGTCTTGATTTTAAAAATTAGTGGTGTTCTGTTTGCTTCAGGTAGATCCTTATTATTTTACTCTTATATGAACAAATGTCACTACATTTTAATAAATCAAATATCAAAAAACTTTCATACACACCCATAGTCATTGATAAAATATACTTTGTGGAATGCTTCATCCTTTAAGACATAATTTCTCATACCATTAATATTCTACCTGCGTCTGTGAAAATAATCAAATTTTTCAGACTATTAAACTGTGAAACAAAATGTACTTATTTGATGTTCAGCTCTATTTTCTTAAAAACCTATCATAGTAAGAGAAATATTAAGGCAAGCAAGAGCAAGAATAAGCCAAGATTTAATATATATTATCACCTAATTTTAAAGTATTTACTGATTACTTGTTATGTATTTAGCATGATGCTAGGCATTACGGAGGCATGTGTATATTTGAATCCTTCTAATGTGTACAGTTACAGACGTTTGGTAGAGTAGATTATAATTTTATAGAAATAACTATAGTAAAGATATAAGAGGACAGTAGAGATAAGAGGACAGTTACTCGTTAAAACACAAAGACTTCCTTTTTTGTTTTTAGCATTTATTTTTAAACAGTTACAAACACATAGAGTCTATTTAAAAATAAAAGCTAAAAATAAACAAACTTTTATTTAAAAGCTCATGCTTGTAATTCCAGCACTTTGGAAGGCCAAGGCAAGAGGATACCTTAGGCCCAGAGTTCAAGACCAACCTGAGCAACAAAGGGAGACCTTGTCTCTACAACACAATTTTTTAAAAATTATCTAGCTGTAGTGGTACATGTATTCCTGGCTACTCAGAAGGCTGAGGAGCGAAGATCCCCTGAGCCCAGAAGATAGACAGCAATGAGCTCTGTTTGTGCCACTGCACTCCAGCCTGGGCAACAGAGCAAAACCCTGCCTCAAATAAATAAATAAGTAAAAATAAGGCAGTTGGTTAATAATAAAAATATTTAACCCTAATTGCAATCAACCAAATGGAAAATACGTTTAAATATATTATTTTTTTTTAATTGGCAAAAAAATTTTAAATATGTTGTCCAGTGGTATGATAAAAAGCTATGCTGCAGAGCTATGCTGATAAATGCTCAAGGATTTTCTCTCTGGAGGGAAGTAAAACAACACTACTTATTTGTAGCATTTGCTGGTTTCTGTTGTGTAAATACTCTCACCATGGCTGATTGCAAGCTACCAAATACTTGTCACCAAACACTGAATTGTGAAGTCATCCTTATGATGGGCTTTCCTGAACCAAAATCTAAGTAAACGCCAGCACATCTCTGATGTGTGTACTCCTTGAAGAAACATGAATTAGGTAAATCTTTTTGTGACATCAATTTGGCAAGATGTTTCACTTGCCTTGAAATCATTTATGCCATTATAACTCAGTAATTTTATATCCAGAATTTATCCTAAATAACTTCAAATAATTTTATAACTCTACACAAATAGTTGTTTGTTGTCATAATAATTATGATAGGGTTAATAATCAAATAGTATAACACATATAATAGTAAGTATAACACATCTACATCTACAGTGTAATAGTCATCATTAAAAGCATGTTTATAAAAAGTATGAAATGCTAGGGACGATGCTTTCTTTATACAATATAATTGAAAAGGTAAGAAAAAATGATCATTTGTGGTCTTTTTACTTTTTAAAAGTGTGGTCACGTTTACTTTTTAAAACCTGTACAGGCCGGATGCAGTGGCTCACACCTGTAATCCCAGCACTTTGGGAGGCCAAGCTAAGCAGATCACGAGGTCAAGAGATTAAGACCAGCTAGGCCAACTCTATTAAAATTACAAATAAATAAATAAAGCAATGGCAACAAAAGCCAAAATAGACAAATGGGATCTAATTAACCTAAAGAGCTTCTGCACAGCAAAAGAAACTATCATCAGAGTGAACAGGCAACCTAAAGAATGGGAGGAAAATTTTTGCAGTCCAGCCATCTGACAAAGGGCTAATATCCAGAATCTAAAAAGAACTTAAATAAATTTACAGGAAAAAAACAATCTCATCAAAAAGTGGACAAAGGATATGAACAGACACTTCTCAATAGGATACATTTATGCAGCCAACAAACATATGAAAAAAAGCTCATCATCACTGGTCATTAGAGAAATGACCACATTGAGATATCATCTCACTCCAGTTAGAATGGCAATCATTAAAAAATCACTAGACAACAAATGCCGGAGAGGATGTGGAGAAATAGGAACAATTTTACACTGCTGGTGGGAGTGTAAATTAGTTCAACCATTGTGGAAGGCAGTGTGGTGATTCCTCAAGGATCTAGAACTAGAAATACCATTTGACTCAGCAATCCCATTACTGGGTATATACCCAAAGAATTATAAATCCTTCTATTATAAAGACACATGTACACATATGTTTATTATGGCACTGTTCACAATAGCAAAGACTTGGAACCAGCCCAGATACCCATCAATGATAGACTGGATAAAGAAAATGTGGCACATATACACCATGGAGTACTATGCAGCCATAAAAAAAGGATGAGTCATGTCCTTTGCAGGGACATGGACAAAGCTGGACACGATAATTATCAGCAAACTAACACAAGAACAGAAAACCAAACACTGCATGTTCTCACTCATAAGTGGGAGTTGAACAATGAGAACATTTGGGCACAGGGAGGGGAACATCACACACCTGGACCTGTTGAGGGTTGGGGGTTAGGGGAAGGATAGCAGGGGATGGGGGGTGTTGGGGGAGAGATAGCATTAGGAGAAATACCTAATGTAGATGACAGGGTGATGGATGCAGCAAACCACTATGGCACATGTATACCTATGTAATAAACCTGCATGTTCTGCACATGTACCCCAGACCTTAAAGTACAATTTAAAAAAAAATTTAGCTGGGCATGGTGGCATGTGCCTGTAGTCCCAGCTACTTGGAAAGCTGAAGAAGCAGAATCACTGGAATCCAGGAGGTGGAGGTTGCAGTGAGCCAAGATCGCACCACTGCATTCCAGCCTGGCGACAGCAAGACTCTATCTGAAAAAAACAAAAACAAAAAAAAAAACCCAACAAGAATAAACTTGTACATTGAAAAAATAAGTGCTAATATATTGATAATGGGTTTGGGTGCAACTTTTTTGTTCCTTCATAGCCCAGCACCTAGGAAATATTTGAAAAATATTTATCAATCTTGAATATTTTCTGCTACTTTTCTACATTTCCCAGATTTGTTCTAATATGATCTACTTAGATAAGCATTAAAAAGAATTTTCATTGTGCTAGGTATGAGAGACATATAAAACCAGGGTTGCTGATTTGAGAGGATTCTGGGAAAATGACACCTGAAACAATTAGGGAATAACAGGTGGTGGAAGAAGAGAAAGAGCACAAAGGAAAGAAGATATGCAAGATGATGCTTACATTATAATAGCATTTCCTTAACCACAAAACTATTTTTAAGATTGAAAGACCATATATAAGGACAGAAAAGAACAGAAAGAACTAGTTCATGGAGAAAGACAAAGTTCAAAGCAAGAGCCCCCATGATTTGTCAAGAGATTAAATCACATTAAGAGGTCTAGAGGTTGGCAAACTTTGGCCAATGGAGCAAATTTATCCCATTGACTGTTTTTGTGAATAAAGCATTTTGGAACACAACAATATCCACAAATTTGTATACTGAGCGGTTGGGACAGAGAATGTTTGACCCACGAAGGCTGTGATATGTACTATCTGACCCCCTACAGAAAAAGTTTGGCAACACTTGATCTAGAAAAGAAAGTTCAAAATTTAAATATTGTATGTTTTTAAATAAAATTCTGGAAATTAGATCTATCTGATCACTAAAAAATGGCTTCTTGAGGGAATGTAATTAACTTCTCTTCCTGGGTCCACAAGGGGCCTGGTTTCAAAGGCAAGAACTTCCTAGTGACATGCCCAACCTGTCTTCTTTCATGTCTCCATCCGGGAGCTTAGCGGTCTTTGCTTAACTTTCCCGTGCATGGGAAGATAGACGGCACAGAAATCAAAGGTCAATCACTCCAGTGGAAGTTTAAAGGAACTCCTTTCATAGGACAAAAAACTTAAATAGGGCAGGAATAACTCCCAGGTTAAAAGTCCTCCTGTCTCTCATCTGTGCAGACTCCATCTCTGGATCCCCTCTCATGACAGCATGAGAGCTCTCTCTGTCTCTCTCTCTCCCCTCTCTCCCTTTTCTCTCTCTCTCTCTAAATAAATCACTTTCTACAAAACTCTCTGGGGTCCAATATTTACTTGCATGAACTCATCATGCCTGGCTGGGTCCTCTCCCCGATTCTTGGGTGAGTGAGGGACCAAGGTCCTGGAAAAACACATCTTATCTGGGAGCAACCTGAGCCCATCATCTGCAATTCAGTCACATTCTGAAAAGCCAATGTGTCTGACTTTACTTCTCTAATTTTCCCAGTCCTGTGTGTGAGAGGGGTGTGTGTGTGTGTGTGTGTGTGTGTGTGTGTGTGTGTGTGTGTATGTGTGTGTACATGTGCTTAGTGGTAAATCCACTTAAAAGGTCAAGGCCACATACTGTTACATTAGACTTGGACAATAGATATAAAATGCTCTAAATAAAATAGAGATTAATTACAAATTCAAATGCATTAACATTATATGAATGGGCAATTAAATAACTAATTATGTGAAAAATTAATTGCCTGCTTAAGTGACAACCACACCCCACCACATATCTTCTCTCAGCCCACACAGGTGTTCCATGTTGCCTAGACTTCTCAAATGATTTGGCATTCATATGCCATGGCTAAAATAGGCAGACACATATTTTTAATATTCAATTATCTATTCATTCCGTAACATAATAAATGACAATTTTGTTTTGGGGAACTATATTAGTATTTAGGAGTATAGCAAAGAAAGATGGTCCTTGACTGCAAAAAGCTTGTCTCTCTCCCACTCCCCACCCCCCCACCCCCCCCACCAATTGGTTACATGATATACAACTTATTATAAAAAGTACACATTCCTAGGGCAATTAGTTTATGTCTCCATAATGAAATGGACAAAGAAATAAAATGGCTACTGTTACAATAGATACTGAGAAAATGTTGTATGGTTTGTAAAAATATTCATCAGAGCCTATTGCTTGTACCCAGAATTGCTCCCAGGATGCTGTGGAAAACAAGGTTGAAATTAAAAGCAGCAAATTTATTCTGCATAAGTATATTTAACTTTTGATTTTACCTGGTGACTGGGGAAGTTATTTCTAAAATTTGGAAAATGGAGATGGAGGTTGAATTTGGTCAGTGACAGGATGGACTCTAGCAGTATTTTGGGAGTCTGGGACCAAAAAAATACATCATGAGTGAGTAATTTCTATATGCAGTCTGACCTAAGTGAGGAATTTCAAAGTAACTTGATACCCAAGTGTAGCTGGTGTCTGTACTATAACGAATCTTCATTGTCTCTAACGCCTGCTACCCAGCACAATAGCCTCATATCCATGCTTCTTTTGGAAATGGAGACATGCGCACACTTGGGATAAAGCCCTGAGAACCAGGAAGAGACAGGCAGGAGTGGTGATAAGTGATCCAGAACTGAGTCTGGAGTGAAAAATGCACTTGCTAGGGGATGGTAAGCACCACCAGGCAGGAGTCATCATAAACACCAGAAATGGCACTGGACTCCTCAGGATGTGTGCAATGGAGCCTTGAGTTATTTTAATGGACATAAAAGAAGACTTGGAGACTTGAAAACTTTCAGCTTTTTGTTATAAACCTGATTTCTACTTACTGTTATACTTATTTATATCACATTGACCTCCTTCAGTGGGATGCAAGCACATACCATACTTACCTTTATATTCTTCCTGTACCAAGCTTAGTGCCTTATAGAGTAGGGGTTGATTAAATTAAGCAGAAAAAGAATTTGAAAGTCAGAAACAAGAAATGATCTTAGCTTCACCATAAGAAGAAATATAGAATTGACCAAGAGCTAAATAAACTACTTTTGTCTAGTTGGGTGCCCCCAATTAAACCAGTGTCTCTAGAGTTAGTACTGGAAAAGTGTGGGAAGTGTGAATGTTGGAGAGGAAAAGTTAGAGAGAACTTTTTCTGTAGCAAAACCTCAACCTGGGAAAACAAATGTTTTTAAGAAGGAGAATATATTAACCTGTTAGGTAAAGAGAAAATAGGTGTCCCTAATGTAAATTTGATTTATTCTGTGGATCATACACAATATGGGCCAGAAATTTCTAAACATAGCAATACAATAAAAAATCACTAAAAACAGATTTTTTAGGTTTACTAAAAGCATATGCTCATGTTCAACCTTATGGCATTCTGATATCCTTGGTCTGGCTGAAAGACTAAAATCTATACTTTTATTATATTTCCCACAACCCATTAAAATTCTAGAGGAAATTTCCCACTCCTATTGGTTTTCTTCACTTGAGGTCTGGCATGCTTACTGAATTAATTAATAATGTGTTCACCATGCAAAATCACTCTCTTGCCTTCATAAATTAGAAATTTGTCAATAAAAATATTTTAATGCAACCTACTCCTCACTTTGTTTGGCTTTCAATGAATTATAATACCAGTATTATATATGCTAAATGCACTCCTCATTCTGCTCGGTAAGTAGAAGACCTAAAAATAAGGCTCTTGGCTAGGAAAAAGACAGAGTGAAAAAAAGAAAAGGAAAAAAGAGTACTGAATAAACACGTTTTTATTATCAATGGCCAAGGTGATATCGAAAGTACATGTAATAGAAAATACTATTTTCATGATTCAGATTTCCAATCTGTAGTCGTGTTCTTGCACTTACTTTGAATACCATGACAGGTGGATGGATAGATAGCTAAATAGATATAGATAGACACATAGATTCATAGATGAGAGATAGATAACAGTTTAATAATAGGTAGATGTATAAACAGACAGCTAAAGGTAGAGATACACATTTTTTAAAAGTAATAAATCTTAGAATTTAAGAAATGCCACAAAAGAAATCAATTACAAAAGAGAAAAGGAAATAAAGACTTCTTTCAGTGTAAATATTTTATTTGCTGTTTTACCTTAAAAATCGTAACGTCAATTTCTATCACACTGTCATGTGATGAAATAATGATGTTGGTTTCAGTACTGTCCTTCATCTGTTCTAATTTCAGGTATCAGATGTATTAAGCAGTCCAAACTGAGAGTGTAACAATACCTTTTTAAAATTGTATTATAGATTCGGGGGTACATGTGCAGATTTGTTACATGGGTAGGGTTTGGGCTTTTACTGAGCCTGTCACCCAGATAGTGAACTTAGTATCCAATAGGTAGGTTTTTAATCATCATCCCCCTCCTTCAATTCCTTCCCCCCTTCGGAGTTCCCATTGACTATTATTTTCATCTTTATGACCACATGTACCCATTGTTGAGCTCCCACTTAGTGAGAACATGTGGCATTTGATTTTCTGAGTTATTTCACTTAGGATAATGGCTTCCAGCGCCACCCATGTTGCTGCAAAGGCCATGACTTCATTGTTTTTTAAGTATTCTGTGGTGTATATTTGCCACATTTTCTTCATCCAGTCCACCATTGACAGGGGCTTAGGTTGACTCCATAACTTTGCTATTGTCAATAGGGCTGTGATAAACATATGAGTGTAAGTGTCTTTTTGATTTAAAAAGAAATTATTTTCCTTTAGGTAGTTGCCCAGCAGTGGGATTGCTGGGTCAAATGGTAGTTCTGTTTTTAGTTCTTTGAGAAATCACCGAACTGTTTTCCAAAGGGGTTGAACTATTTTACATTCCCACCAACAGTGTATAAGCATTCCCTTTTCTCCTCATTGTTGCCAACGTCTGTTATTTTTTTTGACTTTTTAATAATGGCCATTCTGACTGGTATGAAATGGTATTTTACTGTGGTTTTAACTTGCATTTCCATGATGATTAGTGATACTGAGCAGTTTTTCATGTCTGTTGGCAACCTATATGCCTTCTTTTGAGAAGTGTCTGTTCATGTCCTTTGTCCACTTTTTAACAGTTATTTGTTTTTTTTCTTGTTGATTGGTAACAGTACACTTTCAAAGACAGTTAAGATGACATAAAAATTATTGCAAAGCTACTTATAGGAGGCACCATAGAAATTTGGAGTACACTCACTACCTACAAATATTGTGACACAGGGTGCTGATGATTTGAAACTATTAGGAGGGAGAAAAACCTATCCCTCCCCCTTCTCTCATTGAAAAAGCACAATCCTAGGATAGGTGTGCTCTCACTACCCGCAAGACGTTCATAATTATTCATATATCATCACCTTGTTTCTTTGTTACAAGTTGTACACTCTTAATTTACACACACACACACACACACACCTCTCTCTCTCTCTCTCTTCCGGTTCTGGAAAAAGAATGTATTTTATAATTGATGAGTGTATTCACTGTAGTTTCCTTTCCATGAAAACTACTATTAAGTTGAAGGTATATTTTGCAACTGATGGCATATTAAAATTGAGAACATACTGCGTTTATGCCCCTAAATTTTAGTTTATGCTGTAAGCCTAGCTCTACAAAGAAAGGAAGTTCCGTGGATGTCAAGAAAAGAAGTTGGGGAAGGAGTGAGATCGGGATTATGTCTACTGTGCACTTACATCAGATGCCATTAATTTAGCAAGTTATTAGACAATATGAAGGTCACAGCTGTTCCATTACTTCTTGCAGTTCCCTTACAGTCAAAAGGATATTGCCCTGTCCTTGCTAGATTAATGAAAACTGACTAATATCAGAAAAGCACTAAGTTTAAAGAAGATAATTCAGACAGTTCTAAAAGTTACAAAAGTAGGCCCTGTATTCCCATTTTCCCAGAGAAAGAGGATAAGTACTTTCTAGGGGTGCTAGAGCCTGCTCTTGTGGACTCACTAGAGCTGATTAATAAATGGTCAGTTAATTTTGTGAACCAGGTGTTACACTGTTGGTCATTTGTAATTGGCCATAGTGCGAGTATGCACCAAACAAATCAGGCCTCTTGCTCCCCCCTGAGGGCCCATTTATTTACCCAGTACATACAAAAATATATTATAGTAGAATGTTTACATTTTAAAAAGATGTAAAAATAACTATTTTATTGAAAATAGTTACTTTGAAGCAACTGTTTCTCTTTTTCAAAACTCATAAACCTATGTCTTTATTTTTAGAAATGATCTAAAAAAACACAAGCAACTCTATTAATAGGAAAGTATTAATTATCTTTAAAGTAACGTTTTGGATTAAAAAATAAATTGACCTAATTTTAACCTAGCCCAATCAACCCAATGTCATTTGAAAATATTTGCTTTTCAGTATTTCCAGGGACACACAGAGTGTTGTTTCCCCAAACAAACCATCGACCTAAATTTAAAATTAAATTACACACACACACACACACACACACACACACACGAGTGTGCATGCAGGCACTAAAGAAGGCTACATTGTTCCAATCCAAATACAGTGATTATCATCCACAAAGAAGACACCCCTTGGGGTGTCTGAAATTTACAGGGAAGACAGCTGAGCTCCCAGCAGGCATAACCCATCCGAAGATGTCTTCCTACAAATACCACAGGTGCAAAACAATATTGTCTCACTGTTGAAATCTGACTGCCTGCTGCAATGAAAACACAGGCCTCTGTGAACACTGAATTGAGGATAAAGGCCAAAATGTTTAAGTTTCTTATACTTTATATACGTGGATGCTTTGAGACAAAATTATAAAGAAAGATTTTTTTAAACACAAATGTTTTAAAGCATTGAATTGAGTCCAAATATAGAAATAAACAGGTCATGAACATCACAGTTTACTTTTGTAATTTTTATAAATATTAAAGAATACATATCTTGGGAACATAATTTATATACAATCATTTCTCATATTAATAATTAACTTGATCTCAGTTAATCTGGTATGGCAAGTCAATCTATGCACTGTATCAGGAGAAGAAGACTATAGCCAACAATATAACATAAATGTAATATACACTTATTGTATGTTCTATAGTGAGGAAAAGCCTTTATAAAGCTTAAGACTCTTGAATCAAATATTAGTAGCAACTTTAAGCAAAACTTTTTGCTAAGCAAAAGCAATAAGAATGTCTGCTCACCAGAAACTCAAATATATTTCAATACACTTATTTTGTTAAGAAAGAGGTATATTTATAGAAATAAATGATGGCACTGAAGATAAAAGTAACTGTGGATAATATATCTCTATTTCAGTTTTCCTTTTAACTATGAATTACTTTTAAACAATGAACATAGTCAAAGATGACTGCCCCCAAAAAAAATAAAAATAAAAAAAAATAAAAAAATTAACAATGAACATATTTAACTCAATTTTAGTTTGGTCATGAATACTAAATATCCGTATCTGAAAGTCTACTTTAATATATATTCATTTCTTTGCTGTTCCTTAAATATTTGGATTATTCTCCCACCTCAGGGCACTTGCATTTGCTATTTTCTCTGTCTGGAATGCTCTTCTCTCAGACATCAGGATGGTTCATTCCCTCACTTCCTCTAGGCCTTTTCTTAAGAATCAAGCTGTCAGTGAGTCCTTCCAATGTGGAAGAGCAAATTACACTTGCTTCCTCCATCTCCATTTCATACCTCTCTTATCATTTCTCCAAAGCATTTACTACCAACATATATACACGTACACACATATACTTTGAAAATTTTATACATATGGACATATGTATACATATATATATTTTTATACATACAGACATATATATATGTACATATATACACACACACACACGGACATATATATATATATATTTTTTTTTTTTTTTAAATATCATTGTCATTAAAGCAGGAGTATTAACTGTTTTATTTGCCACTAAATCTTGAGCACCTAAATCAATGCCCACATGTAGTGATAGCTCAATTAATGAATCTTAATAGGGTCAGAAGGAACTCGAATGTTCTCTGATAGCTTCGGCATTACTTAATGGCAAAATTACAACCACAACCAGAATTAGTGCCAAAAAAATTCTTGTGTTTAAACACAGTAAGCATGATTTCTACACAATCCTGTTACTGAATCTATATAATTGCATCATTCTATAAAAAGGAAAAAGAGCTGTTATATTACCAAAAGAAAGCCATTTACAATTTTAGTTACCCTACAGTGCAAACTATAAGAGAACGAAAAGTTCCATGACCAAAACTTTACAAAGGTGAAGAAGAAAATAGGTAAATCAATGGAATGTTATAAATATAAAATTTATTTTTACATTAGCAAAAAAAATGATTTTACAAGTGAAATTTAGGCACCAATTTATAGTTTGAGATCCCATAATTTAAAGGCAGATCACCTCAATTATACATGTAGCCCACAGTGATCACTGAGAATTTTTGTTTCTCACAGACTTGAACTTCTGAATTGGGTAATAAGCATCTCTATGAAATAAGAATAATCATTATTACTGGAGCATTCTCTATGTTCCAGGAGCTGTGCTTGCACTGGCCACTGTCCCAAAACAATTCTACAAAATAGATATTACTTTCCCATTTTTATAGATTAAAAAATAATAAACAGAGCTACTAGAATTTTTGTGTTGAATTAATATTGAAGTTGTCAGAGAGCATTTGAGTTTCTTCTGACCTTGTTGTTAAATTAATTCATTTAAGATTTATTAATTGAGAGACCATTGCTTAGGAACTTAGCAGTGATTAAAGCAGATAATAATCCTGACACAAGTAATTGAATAAATAAATGGGTGGAGAAGTGACAAATATCCTTTATAGAAAAATTCTGAATGATCTATGTAAATATTCCCTATTAAGGATTTGAATCTTAACCCTTATTCATTGATTGTAGACTAAGTGTATTGGCTTATTGATTTGCTTCTAAGGTGTAGAGTATGGAAAGTTAAGAGAGGAGGAAGAGTAACTTTACAGCGGAGAAACCTGGCAACACTAACTCAAGGTCAACATTATTAGTGATGTCATGCCGATAACATGTGCACTTGACATAGTGAGATGAGCATGGCACCCCACCTTTGTGATCTTCCTCCTCAGAACACATAACCCTAGTCTAATTATGAGAAAAGCTTCAGCTAAATCCAAATTGAAGGACAGTGTACAAAATACCTGTCCAGTATTCAACACTGTCAAGGTCATCAAAAACAGGGAAAGTCAGAAAAACTGTCACACAGGAAACAAAGGAGATATGACAGCTAAATGTAATGTGGTATGCCAGATGGGATCCTTGAACAGAAAAATTGCATTGGGGAATAACTAGGAAAATCTAAATCAAGTATAGAGTTGAGTTAATAATAATGTACGTTAGTTATAACAAATGCACCATAGTAACGTAAAATATTAACAATAGGAGAAGCTTGGAAAGGAATAGACAGGAACTCTCTGTACTGTCTAGCAACTTTTCTGTGAATCTAAAACTATTTTAAAATTAAAAGCTTTCTAAAAATATATACTTACACACACACACACACACACACACTCCCCCCACCCTCAGCTTCTTAAACTGAAATGCAAGGAGGACATACTCCCATTTCTGACCAAGCACATTTACTACTCTCCTAACAAAAAAAAAAAAAAAAAATGATGCAAAATAGACTCCAAGATATTCACACTGGAACCACCATGGAAGATAGTGGTTTCCCTTGGATGAGTGAGGATGGCTTTACTGGCTAAGCATAAGAGAGAGACTGTAGAGTATAATTACTTGGATGAATGATTTTGGTTTTTCTCATTTCAGGGATGGATGGGAGCTTCAAAATCTCAGCTTAACATTGGAACAGCAGGGAATGAGAAAAGGCTCATTAAGAATTTCTGTTACTTGAGGTGAAAATCAGAAGGGGTTACTTTGGAGATATTGAGAGTAGTCTACAAAATAGGCAAACTATGGGAGCAGTAAACCACAGGAAAATAATTGCCAGAGATGCCTATAGGGTCCAAGGGAAGAAAAGCTTATCTTCTCAATGGAATGTGATTGAGTAATCTGAGGAATTGATTCCTGACGGGGGGGACCACGGCACCAACGGCTCTGGTCTCCAAAGTGCCATATGAGCACTGTTGGTCTCAGGTTTAAGGGGTTTTGTTGTTGTCAATTAAATATCAAAAAAGTATGAAGAATGTTTGCTAGTTAGAGTATGTTTTTCCCTTTGTGGGACAAGCCAGTGAACTTTTATCACCTCATAATATAAATTTGCAATCTATGCTTTTGAAATCTTGAATGTAAAGATTCATATATAATTCTCAATTTGAAAGAAGCCCAAACATGGAAATGGGCTATATAAACCAGTATTATAAAGAGCAAATTCAATTTTTGCTTTATTTTGTGTCTCTTGCCATATCTACACGGATCAAAAGAAGAAGTGGAATTTTTTTTTTTGCTTTTTGCTTTCAAAATGAAGTCTGTCCTTCTGAAAAAGAGACACACTCTTCAGGCCAAATAAAAATACATACCTTTCTTTTGAGTGCTGGCCATCTACTGTGCTTATGTATGATTGCCTTTCTCAGGTGTAATAATTTATTGCCTATTAGTTCACTATTTTGCAGGATCACTTTTCTCCCTTTGGTTGCATGGGTAACTCCATTAGTGGTAATGAACTCTGTCGTGGGTAATCACACCATTAAGACCCATCTACCTTAAACCCCAAAGCTTGAAACCCTCTTAGCTCTTAGTCTGGCAAGAGAAAAAGAGCAATGACCTGCAAAAGCAGAGACCCGAGAACCTCTGGAGATATTAAGTTTAAGCTTAATAGTGAGTCATTAATAAATAAGATGCAGTGTAATTATCAATGTGAAGCACATTTAATAATTAATACCTTGCAAACAAAAAAGAAATGAAATACCAAGTGGAATTAGACAGAGGTTATATTCAGTTCCCCTTGACAATCCTGACTTGAAGGGGAATTCACAAACTGTTTAAAATTATGCAACAGCCATTTCCCCAAAGCTCAGGAAGTGAAGCCACTTAGAAAATAGGATTCTTAACACTCATCTATCTGCACTCTTACAAACCTTACCCATACTGGATTCTAAAAGTACAGCTCCTCCCACTTAATTACAACTTTCCATCTTTCAGTTAAATATGAAAGGGTTTGGGTGTATGTGTGTGATTAATAAAAACAAGTGGCAAATGTATCTGAAATGCAGCCTCTTTCTTCTGTCATTTTTATGACCTGGGATTCTTAGAATGAATTTGTTGGCAGTAACTCCCAGTTTCCACTCACAATCCCAACTTTCGATAACCTATATTTCGTTAAGTAAGGGAAGAGAATGAATATTTATTGAGCATTCACCAAAACAGATGAATTTTGCATTGGTTATCCCATGCAATTATCTAAATAAGCCTACGTAATTAAGCTTATTAACCTCAATTTATAGACCAGAAATTTGACACTAAGAGGCAAAACCACTTTCCCCAAGATTAAAAGTATTAGATTGACAATTTCATTACTGACGTTTCTGATCCTTAAGTTTGTAGTTTTTCAATCCTGTTTCTAAATATATCTTTAAATAGGCTATGAAAGTCTTCTTATTGCTTTGCAAATGATCATATCAAACAATGTTGTGTTTATTTACGTAACACTTCAATCACCCGTATTATTTAGCAGTTTGTCAACAGGTGGGAAACCAAGGGATAATAGCATTTCTGAAGTCACTGATTTGAAAGAATATCCAGCCCTTGCCTTGCAGTAGTGGCCAGTCAAATCTGAGATGAAATGAAAGAATCAGGCTTTCACAATCATCCGCTTATAAATTGGCCACATCACCAGCCTTCCCCACTGCACTAACCACTCAGCTCTCCTGAGAGGTTGAAGGAGTTATAATTTCTTTCCATCACTTGCAGCCTAGCATGAGCAATTCTAGCCTTCATCATGAAATACATTCACTTTAAGCTAAATAAAACCAGAGAGGTAACTCAGGGTATGTTTTAGAGTTCTCAACTGCAATGTGTCTTTTTATTTATTATTATTTTTAATTTTCTTCTACTAGAAGACCAACTGCTTACCAGGATATGAGATTTTCTTAGGAAGGGAATGTTTGTTTAGTCATGATAAAGCCAAACTTTTACCATCTATGCTCCCAGTGACCCCAATCTTACTTTCTCTACCAAGTGTTTTCAGCATGCTGTGAACAGTCAGTTGTTTCATACTATTAAAATTGAACGCCTGAGTTTATGTTTGTATTTCAGATTCTGTTCAAAATAATCCTCAATTCCACTGATGTTATTTAAATTTTATAACCAAATTTTACTAAAAACATACCCTTAAGGTAATAATGATAATAATTATAATAAAAATAGAGCAACTGCTGTCATAGTTTATTAATAAATTTTACTAAGAAAATGACAAAATGCTTACTACCATCAATGATTTCTTTCTCACTGAATTTAACAATATAAGGAAGCCTTAGATTTCAGAATTCCCTTCTCTCGCAGGTCAGACAGGCAGTTAGCATCATTTACTATGACCTAAAGGAACATGAAAAAGAAACAAAATTGCCATGGGAAATATGAACTTGGCATAAACTTGTCAAAAGAATTCATCTATCCAAACAGAATTAAATTAGGATCCCCTATATCCGTAGTCTCTCATAAGAGTAGCTGCAAAATATCACATTCAGCTAATTTCAGAATATGCCCTCCCTACTCTTCAGTACCTATCTGAATTCTAGTCATCTTTTGAAGCTTGTATCATTGCATTTTCCTCCTGGTTCTTATTCTGTTCCTTTCTCCATTTTAAGTTCTGTTAAACATAGGGTTGTACCATGGGAAACAAACATGTAACACAAGCTTATTTCACATTGTCAGGTAGATAATTTCATGTGTCATTCTCATCTCTTGCACAAGACGCTGAGCCTCTAGAATGCAGAAATATCTTCTTCCTATATTTCCTCACTGAAGCTAGCAATGAGCTAGGCACATGCATTATACTCAATAAATGCCCATAAACTGACTACTGGGTGAATATTAAATGATCTCTGATTTTATTGTATGTTCCACTTTGAGCATGTTTCATCATTTGTTATTCTCTTAGAGTGTTTTATTTCCTTTAATTTATTTTCTGATTTGTATTTCTGAACCTGATATGTAAATACTCTTTCTTTTTGATCAATACAAATGCAACATTTCATTAAAACCCATCCTTAAATCCAGCCTCTTGCAGGGGAGTCTCTCTGATACACCTGTGTGCAGGGCTTTCTCCTGCCACAGTTGTGATTTCAATGATGCTAGCATGTTCTTTTTTTTTTTTTTTTTTTGAGATGGAGTCTCACTCAGTCACCAGGCTGGAGTGCAGTGGTGCAATCTTGGCTTACTGCAACCTCTGCCTCCCGGGCTCAAGCGATTCTCTGGCCTCAGCATTCAGAGCAGCCTGGATTACAGGCGCCTGCCACCACACTTGGCTAATTTTGTCTTTTTATTAGAGACAAGTTTTCACCATGTTGGCCAGGCTAGTCTCAAACTCCTGACCTCATGTGATTTGCCTGCCTCAGCCTCCCAAATTACTGGGATTACAGGCATGAGCCGCTGTGCCCAATCATCTGTCACACATTTTATTTCTCCAAAATAATGTATCTCCAAGAGATATATTATTACAGAAAATATGTTTTTATTGTTGAATTAACAGCGTGCATATGGAGAAAAGCATAAACTATTTTGAACTACTTAAAATTATTAAAATTGAGATAACTAAAGGTTTTGTTTTGTCTTAAAGAGGTCTCTAAAAGTACATTAGTCAAAAATATGTAATATTTACTTTTTTTTTTTTTTTTTTTTTTTTTTTATACTGTGCAACCCCCTTCAGTGCTCACAGCCCACAGGTAAAGGGCTGGGCAATGGTTCGAGGCTGCCATTTACTCTGGCACGGGTACACTATGAGAGGCCCACAGAGAAGGACCCACCATAAATCCATTACCATGCTCTGTAATATTTACTTTTAAAGCAAAGCAAGAAAAAATAGAGTGTTTATAAATGTTAGTGGATATGAATTTTATTGGGACATATTTTACAGTTTCACCATCATCTGGCATAGAAATGTCACTATCTGATACTTTAAGATTTTCAATAAGAAATTTTGCATGAGGTATATGTGGCGGAAGGGAGTATGTGTAATTGTCAGGTACTTAATGTGCACTACTGAACTTTTAATTTGTTAAATGAAGAACTGATTATAAACAAACAGTTATTTTAATTACTTTATTGGTTTTAAAAATGAGTTCTCTTACTGTCCATGTCAGTGATTTGTAGATTTATGAGCTTCTCTCCATTGCAAGGTACTTGCTTTGTAAATAATATAAGCTTTTGTCAAAGCCACTGTAACTCTAAAAGAAAAAATTGTAAAGTTAGCTTTAAAAACTTGGAGAAGAAACCAAGAATTTTGAAGAGTAGATAAAATGAAAAAGAAACAAATTTTCTTTTGAATAAATATTGAAAAACAAATATGTATTTTATATTTATTGTATGTATATATGTATTTTATATTTGTATACATATAAAATATATGTATTTTATATGTATACAAATATGTATTTTATATTTATTAAAAAACAAATATGTATTTTATAAATATTGAAAACAAATATGTATTTTATAATTATTGCGTAAAATATCATTCAAAGGCTTCTTTGGGTTTGTTTATTTATTTATTTTCTTTTTCTTAGAGACAAGATCTCACACTGTCACCTAAGCTGGAGTATAGTGTCAAGATCATAGGTCACTACGGCTTGACCCTCTTTGTCTCAAGTGATCCTCTCACTCCAGCCTGCTGAGAGGCTGGGAGGCTGGGACTTAGTGACTGGTGGGAGTCGGGGTGTGGGAGGGTAGAGAGAGAGAGAGAGACTGTGTCGTGGCAGGCATGCTTTTCAGTTGCTAGCCCAGTCCTTGTTCCTTTGTAAGAATCTCCTCTACCCTTCAGCATCAGCTCTCTTAAGGCCCCCCTCAACTCTTTATCTCTTAGTTTCTCAATTTGCAATTAATTTGATGAGAATAATAAATTATTTCCTGACCAGCAAAGCAACTGAATGAGGCAAACATCATTAGAGCTTAATTTAACAAATTAGTGTTCAACTGTTTTGACCCTAAGCAGTGAAGAGTCCCGGGCATAATAACATCCTGTCTGAATTCTGATGGTGTCTCTCTGTGACTCACAGTCAGCATTGCTTCTTGGTGCCCTATTCCAATCTAATCTTTACTGCCACCCCTTCCGATGACTCATAAGCCTATGGTGCTTTATGTTTTCCGCAACACTGAAGTAAGTTGGAAAAGTCAGTGACATTTCCACAAAGCTGTATGAATAATCAAAAGGAGTGTCACTTCCATGTCTCTTAATTTTATACATGTTGTTTTTTATGCCCAATAATCCTGTCCCTTCTCGTTCCTTTGCTTCCTCTAATTTCCTTGTTAAGACTCTCATGAGACACCTTCTTTTGTAGAAAGCCTTTGCTGACCTCCCCAGGTTAGCCTTGCTCTTCTGTCTCTGTGCCTCTGTGTCCTATGCATCCATTGTGTACTCGCTACTTCAGTAATTGCCTGTTTGTCTATCTTTCAAAGCATTCTGTCACCCACACTGACAGTTCTCTCCAAGTGTGTACTTAGACGGGTCTTTGACATCTGTGTCTCTGCTAGAAAGCATCAGGGTGACTGATAATATAAATTTGAATGAATGAATGAATGAAAATTTGAAGGAAAACATGAATGAATGGCTGTATTCATGAACAGCTATATCCCTTTGTCTCACAGTCTAGGCTCCTTAGCCTGGTCCCCAGATTTGCTCCCTTCTTCCTTTTCATCTTTATCTCTTGTAACTTTACTCAAGTTGTCTGGTTATTCAAGTAGTTCAGTCATCCAGGACTTATCCTTTCTTACTTAAGGCTTGTAGTCTTACACCACAAGTCTCTCCCCGGTCGTTCTAGTTAAAATGTTTTCTGTTTTGTATATGGTGAAAATCAAGGTTAGGTTTAAATGTTGCTACCTCTATGTTCTCTGAGCATTTTGATCATAATACTAATTTAGCACAGATTACACTGTATCCTGGCTGGTGGTCTATCTATCTTTCCCTCCACACTGAACCCTTTCTTTAATGACCAAGAGCCATTTGGTTTATCTTTGTACCGTCAAAGAGATTAAATGATTTGCTTAAGATCATAAAACTGGCAAAAAACAAACCAAAACAAAAAACAAAACCTGCAGGCAAATCCAGGAATTTTGCCTCCAGATTCAGTACTCTAAAAATATTTCTTCTGAACATCTCTTTCTCTTTCCCACTTGCTCAAGAATTTAAATAGTTTTATTAATATACAAATACACATACACACACATATATTTTTCTTTGTGTCTTCTTTTAAAATATATATCTCATAAACCTCTGAAAACAAATAAATGTAGTTGGTGCATGCAGAGACCCTTATCAGGGAAAATTCTGAATGGAAAACCAGGTACCAGCATATATTCCAAACTTCTGTAGTGGTATCTACCATTATTGCACAGCTTCTTTTGCTGATACTTCCTACTCCTAAACAGCTTAAGTTCTGATGAATGGGATAAAGACTAATGAAGCCTGAATAAATTGCTTTAATATTCCTACATTAAAAAAAACTTTTGAATATTCCTATATGAAAACCAGTTTTGGAGGAGAAACTGCCTGTCAAGCTATAACGAAGCCCAACTGCAGCTAGCCAATGTCTGGTCTATTTTCTAGGGTGTCTCCAGACCTCTTTCACATTTGCTGACAGCAGTTCAAATACTCAACACAGGGCTCCAGGGGCAGGAGTGAGGGAGGGAGGACTTATTTTAAGTAGGCCAAATCAGCTTGAAATAAGTGCAGTCTGAGCATAGGTCTTCGAATTTGAGGCTTTCTGAACTGTAATCCTAGCTCAGACACTGATCCCTCCTGCGACCTAGGATAAATTACTCAACCTTTTTGCCTTGGTTTCCAGATCCTCTAAATAGGGATAACAATCCTGACCTCAGAAGGCTGGCGTATGAATTAAACATCTGCAAGGCCTGATCTTGACGAAAGGCGAATGAAGCATTTTGTTCTTGCAAATATAATAACTCTTTCAACTCAATTTAACAAGAACTATTTCTGCTAAAGACGCACAGGGTGGCTGATTCTGGTATCTAACCAGCCTGAAATTGTTGATGCAGCCTCAGAAGGAAATCAGACTCATAAATGAAAAAAACATGAGGCTGAAAACAAAATTTTAACAAAATGTTGATTTTACCCCAAACCATCATGCCTTGTTGGTTCTTTTGCTGTAACAAGCCAGCGTTTGAGTTTGGCCTTTCTGAGCACTGGGACGGTAGTTAGCTTTCCTGAGCACTGCTCCCACAAGGTAAGCCTTCTCAGTATTTTCTATTGTTTATTTCAATAGTTTGAAGACATATTTGTTTGGAGAAAGATTCAAATTGTGATCACCGACAGTTCAAGGACAAGACTTTTTGATACCTGGAAGTTCTATCAAAAGTGATATTTTATACAAAAATTACCTGGGCATGGTGGTGTGTGCCTGTATTTCCCAGTACCTCGAAAAGCCTAGGTGGGCAGATAACTTGAGCCCAGGAATTCAAGACCAGCTAGGAAACAAAATGAGACTCCATCTCTAAAAAAGAAAAAATTAGCCAGGCGTGGTGACATGCACCTGTAGTCCCAGCTACTCAGGAGGCTGAAGTGGGAGGATTGCTTAAGCCTGGGAAATTGAGGTCACAGTGAGCCATGATCGCACCATTGCACTCCAGCCTGGATTGACAGACCAAGACTCTGTCTAAAAAAATAAAAAATAAAATAAAATAAAAAGTGATATTTTAGATTATACAGAAAAGTAAGAATCTGTTATTTTAGGAATACAATTAAATATGTATAGAATAAGTTAGTTTTACAGTAAGTGAGGAATGTGTTCTGCAACATCACATGTAATTCCAAATTCATGCAGATTAAGATTAATATTTCCAAAGGAAAAAATGTGAAAGAGGGAAAATGCATTCTTGGAAAGGTTGACTCCAAAACTATCAGAATGTATCCTTATATTCCTACTGCTTTTTCTTTTCTTAGCATTATCTCTCATAAAACAGAGTCTGTCCTAAATTAACAATAAAATAGAACATGGTGAGTATTTGTCTCTGAATTAGTATTTATTGCTGTGTAACAAACTACCCCAGAACTTAGTGGCTTAAAACAGTAACAGTTGCTATCTCACAATATCTGTTGGTCAGGAATCTGGGCATGGCGTAGCTGGGTCTTTTGGTCCAGGGTCTTGCACAGTCATGGTACAACCAAGGAGTTAAAGAGGTTGCAATCATCTCAAGCCTCCACTGGGAGTCAGCTTCCCAGCTCACTCGCAACTTGGTTGCTGGCAGGATACAGTTCTCCATAGGCTGTTGGACTGAAGGCCTCAGTTCCTCACCAGCTACTGGCCTGAAGTCACTCTCAGCTCATTGGCCACATGGGTCTTTCCATAGGGCAGCTCATAATATGGCAACTTGTCTTATCAAAACACATAAGCAAAATGCGCTAGAGAGAGAAAGAGATGGAATATGCCAAAAAGGCTGAAGTCAGTCTTTTGTAGCAGTGTCAGACTTGACATCCCATCTCTTTTGCCATAGTCTATTGATCAAAGTGAGTTGCTAGCTGCAGCTCATGCTCAAAGGAAGGAGATTACACAAGGCTACAAATATAAGAAGGAGGACGCCATCACTGGAGGCCATCTTAAAAGGCTACCTATGGGCCAGGAGCAGTGGCTCATGCCTGTAATCCCAGCATTTTGGGAGGCCGAGGTGGGTGGATCTCTTGAGGTCAGGAGTTCGAGACCAGCCTGGCCAACATGGTGAAACCCCATCTCTACTAAAAATACAAAATAGCCAGGTGTGGTGGTGCATACCTGCAATCCCAGCTACTGGGGAGGCTGAGGCAGGAGAATCACTTAAACCCAGGAGGTGGAAGTTGCAGTGAGCCAAGATCGCACCACTGTACTCCAGCCTGGGTAACAGAACAAGACTCTCTCTCAAAAAAAAAAAAAAAAAAAAAAAAAAAGGCTGCTTATGGCAGACGTCTGCATACTCTATGCTACACCTAACTTCTTTTCCAATATTCCTGAGAGTCAAGAGTGTTTTCTAGCATAAGCTTTACTTCCCAGTAAATACTTGTAGGACATTGCTATAAGATATTTAAAAACTCTTAAAGATCACAGTATAGGTTTAAAAAAAAAAGCAGCACAAGAGTTACACAAATCATTCAGGGATGTGTCACTAACAATCTAGGGGGGTCTGTGTAAAGGATAAGGCAACGCTACCCTGTGACAAGAGCAACAACTTATTTTATAATTTCTTCAGGCCGATTCAATGGCTCTCACATAATGCAATGCTTAAAAATATAGGGGGAAAAAAGCTTAGATTTCTTTTAAAGCATTAGTTCATACCCATAAAGTGAGATTTTTACTAAAATGCTAGGTCATATTATTTCCAGTTTGTGTAAAATATGACCACATTCTATGTCTCTCTGACTATGTAAATAGTGACTATGTGAATGCTTGTAAAAATGAGGCCTATATTCCATATACATCTCTGTGTGAAATGTTTTTGAAATTTGATCCATTAGCTGGTTTGGACCATGGTGTTAATTCAAAGTCGTATGCTAGATATTCATGTAAGTTTTCTAGTTTTGCAACAGAAAAGTTTTCTGGTGTTGCAAAACTAGATAAAGTCTTATCTTCCTCTAGGTTGGAGATATACATGTGTGTGTGTGTGTGTGTGTGTGTGTGTGTGTGTGTGTATGCATGTATGCATATATATGCATGTATATAACACAAACATGCACATATTTGTATAACATATATACATTTGTGAGTATATAAAGGATGTGGATAGAGGGGGAGAATTTATCACCACCCTTATGAAAACAACTCAAGTTACATTACCACCAAAAAGAGGGTCAACATTATGATTTATATATTCCTCCTCAACAGTCATCATTTGTTTGCAAAGATAATGGTTACCTGAGAACACCCATTCTACTTTCATTCTGCTATTGGTGAATATGTAGTTGACTAGAAATGCTACTTTTAATATGTTTGCTAAAAGTCCTGTTATAGTTGTGAAAAATACTTTTACTCGCCAGCAAATTCTTCTTTTTTTAAAAAAATTTTCCTTCACTCTGAAATGTTTTATACTTGTTATTTCCAAATTTATGGCTATGTAGATTGCCTTCAGTTTAGTGATCTGAGATAAAATGTATTACAAAAACTTCCATTTCTGCGTCGTCAAAGAGAGAAAATGGAGAAAAATAGGAAGTTCTCTTTTTCTCCGAATTTTGTGTCTATGATTAATGAGCTGCTTACTTTGTGGAGAAAGATTTCCCTCTCCACAAGGGTTTCAAAGCATTGTTTGTGAATCCAAAAAGCAGAAGCTCACTCTCAATTCAAAGTTTCAGCTGTTTGAACTCAATGCAACTTATAATGTGTTAATTGAGGAACAGTAACTAGAAAAAGAGAGAAATTAAGCCAACCATTTCTCTCTTCTTTTCATTTGTCAGACTACATCTGTTTAGTCTTGACATCAAATTTCAAATGGGGTATCGATATATTTAAATGCCTGTGATCAAAATCCAAAGAGAAACAAAGCGTTGTAAAAGATAGTTGAAGAATCTGTGGATGTATTTGTTTGCGAGGGCTGCCATAACTAAGATCCATCACAAACCGGCTCGTTTAAACAACAGAAATGTTTTGTCTCACAGTTGTGGAGGCTGGCTATCTGAAATCAAGATATTGACAAGACTGGTTCCTTTGGAAGAATGTGAGGGAAGGGTCTGTTCCAGGCCTGTATCCTAGGCTTGTAGATGATGTCCTCCCTGAATTTTTACACCACCTTCGTCTATGCATGTTTCCATGTCCAAATTCCCTGTTTTAGAAGGAAATTTATCATGCTGGATTAAGTTCTACCTTATAACTTACTTGAGCTTGATTACCTCTGTAAACACCCTATCACCAAGTAAGGTCACATTCTGAGATACTCAGGGGTGAAGTCTTCAACACACAAATTTTTAGGGGAAGCCATTCAGTCTATAACATTGTCTTCTTCTATTCAGTCTGCTATAACAAAATACCACAGACTGGGTGTTTTATTTCTCATACTCCTGGAGTATGAAAAATAAAGACCAAGATCAAAGTGCCACTAGATATGGTGTCTGGTCAGGGTCCTCTTCATAGATGGCTGTCTTTTCACTGTGTCCTCACATGGAGGAAGGAACAAGAGGCTTCTCTGGGGCTTCTTTTATAAAGGCACTAATTCCATTCATGTAAAAATGTTTTAGAGAGTATATGGTAACTATTTTCAAATTTCTGAAAGACTGTGCTGAAAAACAGGGATGAGATTTTTCTGGGCTGCTCTAAAAGACAAAACTAAAATGAATATATAAAATTAGAAAAGTAAAAATTGCCATTAAATATAAAAAATACATTCTTTAAAAACTTGTATATCCCATAAGAAAGGCTTTGGATTTCGCAGTCATTGAGACAATAATATAAAATTACGTCACCGATGACTGGTAGCAGATGTGGACCTGTGTTTTTACCTTCTCTCTGTCTTGGCTAATCCCTTTCAGTAAAATGGGGGTAAGAACACCTATTTCATATGGTTGCTATAAGAGCTATATGAAATTATGTATATTTGACATCTAGCACTGTGCTCAGGCCAGATTACAACCTTAGAGATATTTATAATAGTATTTGGAGTTTTCTAATTATTCGAATGTAAAGAGATTGTTTTGAAGAATTAAAATACTGGTGAGAGGGCCACTTTTCACAGATATTACAGCAATTTTTATACTGTTTTGAAGTCAAATAAAGGATTTTTAAAGTGATTTAGACATTAATATTTTATGTTTCTAGAAGTAGATGAGAAGCTGAAAGTAGATTGAGTAGCCTAGGTTTTATATCTTCCCCCAACCCTCACTCCCCCAGACAAAAACTAGAGTTTCTATTGCTTACTTTGGTTAAATCAGTCCTCAACTACTTAATTTCATAACTTGTAGCAATACTTTCCACTGTCATTGTTTGATTAATGTTCAAAAATGCCTGTACAAACACCAACATCAATTTTAATGTAATTTTCAATGTCAAATATTATCACAAAAAGCAGCACTGAATATTCTACTGATGCAGCTCCTTGAAACGGAATGAATGCCCCTAAATAAAAGTCTGTTGTGGGTTTATTGAAATAAGTACAAATTAATGTCTTCTTCATAAAAGGAAACACAGAGAATCCATCATCCGTCCCTTTGTTAATTCTGTCATCAAGGTATGTCCTGTTGTGTGTCCTGAGACTGCTAGGCATTGGGAATACAAATGCCTAGAAATTTCAGGACACATAACAGGGTATACATCAGGGGCAGGCTCCATCTTGCAGGAGCTTTCAGTTTGTGGGAAAACGTCCAGGTAGACATTTATTTATCAAAGTGTTACTGCAGGTGATATGGTTTGGCTGTGTCCCCACCCAAATCTCATCTCAAACTGTAATCCCCACGTGTTGGAGGAAGGGTCTGGTAGGAGATGATTGCATCATGAAGGCAGACTCTTCCCCCTTGTTTTTCTCATGATAGTGAGTGAGTTCTCATGAGATCTGGTTGTTTGAAAGTGTGTGGCACTTCCCGCTTTGCACTCTCACGCTCTCTCTCTCTTCTGCCGTGGTAAGATGGACTTACTTCCTCTTTGCCTTCTGCTATGATTTTAGTTTCCTAAGGCCTCTTAACCACGCTTCCTGTTAAGCCTGTGGAACTGTGAGTCGATTAAGCCTCTTTTCTTCATAAATTACCCCGTCTCAGGTAGTCCTGTATAGCAGTGTAAAAACGTACTAGTACAGCAGGTTACTAAAATGGGCACTTAGCCACAGCTTTGATGGTCAGGAAGGGTTTGGCAGAAGAAGTGTTTCTAAGCTTAGCCCATAATGGTTAGTAGGAGTTCACAGGTAAAAAGGAGGAGGAAAGAGTGTTCTGGAGAATATAAAAGTGTATGTGAATGTTCAAGAAAGAATATACACCAAAGAAGGAATTAACCTGGGGTGAGAAGGAACACAATGTGCTAGAAAACTCCATGAGCCCAGAGTCAGAAGACCTTCTGCAGCCATAAGTAGTGATGCCCCTAACTCCCATCCATGAATGCAGGATACACTGTGTAACGTTAAAAACGCTAGCCAGCTTTAGTGTTTACGTATTATTTAAGATCTTTCATGCAAATGTTCTAAAAGATCACACTCTTATAATGAGATATGAAAAACAGATTGTAGATGACAAGATGTTGAGCTGCTAAAAGCCAAATTTCTACTTTTCTCATCTTCTCAATAACTCAAAGTGCCTAGCATGGTGAAATTATGTAAAATTGAACCAAGAGATGCTTCTCTATGAAGAAGGAATTTAACACGGAGTCACTCCACAAGTACTGGTTTTTCCAATGGGGAAATGAATAGGAATGGGCTTGTTCTGTTAAGAGGAAAGATCAATCTCCTGTGGTGCAAGAAGCTCTCTGTGGTGCTCTGCAGAGTATTAAAAACAGAAGCCAGATCATGGAGGCCTGGGATACCTGCAGCAGTGGCTCTTAAACTAGTTTGCCACAAAATAAACTTGGTGATTTGTTTAGAGTACAAGTTCCCTTGTTTTAGCTTCCTGCAATCTAATTGTGTTGCCTGAGGCAGAAGCCCATGAGTCAGATGTACACTCAAGTTTCCCAGAACCAAGTCCCTGCCCCTTACATTGGCTCTTTCCTGTGTTTTCAACTTTTTGTCTCACTTTAAACCCTACTTCAATCCTTGCTTCAACCATGTGGAAGTGGCTCAAACATACCAGTTTATTCATGTCTCCATGCGATTGTCATCAGCCCTCCCTCTATCTTAAAATGCCTTTGCTCTTAAACTGCAGTATTCTGTTTCCCAGGTAACTGCCCACACATACTTCAAGACTCATCTTTTTTAAATTTCTCCTCTGCCTTTCTTGTTTAGACTTGACCACTCACCTCCTAGTGTCTTGTCTTTAACCCTGACCTGTGATGTAATCTACAAAACATTTCTAAACTTATTTTTTTATACATTTCTTTCATCTCTATTACAGTATTTGATACAATAAGCACTTAATAAATGTTTGCTAAATGGATAAATGCATGAATGTATGAATGAATGAGATACACTATAAAACAGTGTATCTGTAGTTAGACTGCCTGGTTTCAAATTCTTTCTCTATCACTTACCAAGTGTGTGAATTTGGGAAAGTTACTTAAAGCCTGTCTCAGTTTCTCAATTATAAATGGGAATAATAATTATAGTATCTGCCTCATGTAGCTGTTAAGAGGTTTTAAATAAACTAATATTTGTAAAGCACTTAACTGGATATAGGGGAGACAAAGCATAAGGCACTTGACTGGATATTGGGACCCAGGAAGTGGAGTGAAGGCATTTGATTGATATAGGGGAGACAAAGCATAAGGCACTTGACTGGATATTGGGACCCAGGAAGTGGAGTGAAGGCATTTGATTGATATAGGGGGAGACAAAGCATAAGGCACTTGACTGGATATTGGGACCCAGGAAGTGGAGTGAAGGCATTTGATTGATATAGGGGAGACAAAGCATAAGGCAGTTATTACTGTTAGGTGGGCGGGATCTTTGGTGAGTGGGCTGTCTTGGGGAAGAATGACCTAAATGGGACAAAGAGTTATTGGGCAGGGTTTGGTGTGGCTTTTTTGAAATTTTTGGGTGGGGGTTTTTCAGCGGGGGCTAGGTGTCGGGTGCAGAGTGGTGACGTAATTCCCTGTTGCCGGGAAGGATGGGCGTGTCCGAGCTCCCGGCGAGGCAACCGGCCTTACAGTAACTGAGTAACAGATGTGCAGTAGCTATAGTGAGGTTATCTGTCACTGATCATGATGTGCATCTGCTATTTACATAGTGATTTCTGAACTGAAGTGCTATCAGTGAGGTTAGAACTTCACGCAATTGCTGTTAATATGCCATAATTAATGAAACATCACATTATTGAGAGACTGGTATTATTTAACTAAACCATGGTAACTAAAATTTATACATATGAATTAGCAAATCGAGAGCTGCCAGTATCTTTAATTGCATCCTTTAACAGTTCTTAATTTTTCTTTAATCAGTGAGACTCACGTTTGTACGCTCACCATTGTGATGAGGATCCCCAGATTTTATTTGAGTAAGAGGTTCAGAATTAGGCTCAATTCTTAACCCACTTTCTGCGTGATCCTCCTTCCCATACCATTCCAAACATATCAGTGAGGCACACACCCAGGCCGAGAACCACTGCTCTAAAGCCCTCCCCATAATTGAAAGTTTAGTCAGTCTAGCTTTGAATTTTTCTACTTAAAAAATTATTAAGAACGCTATTAATTTAGAACTTTTCTGTCTTTGCTTTTAGTGACTTCTTATTTTGCTTTTGCTTATTTCATTTCCATTTGCTCATTTCATTGTCAAGAAATGGCTCTGAGAGAAATTTAAATTACCTTTGACTTTTCAGGGTGTGCTCCTGGATCTCACTTCACCCCTTTCCCTCTTTCCATCTCAAGGCACAAAATTAAGGATAAATGTAAGGGGAGATAGTGTGAGTGAGAAAGAACAGAAATCTAGCTCCACGTAAATTAAACTGTTAAAAACGAAAAAATCTATCACATATTTTAAATGAATTTTTTCCCATTAAACATGGGAATTAAATAAGAATATGTCAAGGAACTAGATTTGGGGGAGACAAAAGCTTTCATGAAAATGTTTATTTTAGGTTTATTTCTTTTCTTTTCTTTGTTTCTTTTTTTTTGAGACAGAGTCTTGCTCTGTGGGCCAGGTTGGAGTGCAGTGGCACAATCTCGGCTGACTGCAACCTCCATCTCCCAGGCTCAAACAATTCTCCTGCCTCAGCCTCCTGAGTAGCTGGGATTACAGGCGTGTGCTAGCATGCCTGGCTAATTTTTTTTCTTTTGTATTTTTAGTAGAGATGGGGTTGCACCATACTGGCCAGGCTGGTCTCAAACTCCTGATCTCAGGTAATTCGCCCACCTCAGCCTCCCAAAGTGCGGGGATTACAGGCATGAGCCACCGAACTGAGCAGATTTATTTTTTAATATCAAGTATTGTGAATATTCTAAATACTAAATAATGGGGAAATAGCAGAAAAAAATAAAATAACTAGGTGGAGTATTGTACAAATTTAATGAATGCAAATGTTAGTTTTAAATACATTGTAGCAAGAAGAAAAAATGCAAAAGATACAATATGAAATGAAAAAAGTAGGAAACAGAATCCTTTCCCTGTAAGACAACCGCACAGGGAGTTGATGTTTCTACCCCTTTCCTCACAGCAGGAATGCCACTGCTTTCTCTCCCCCAACCCCCCGCACAAGGAACAAGGTGGTGCTCTGCTAATTCCTTAGTTATTGCACAGAAGAAACACTTCAAGGAGAAGTAGTAACTGGCTTGGCAAGGTCCTATTATCTTCAGGTTCCTGGCATTAATAGAATCAAAATAGTAAACAAAACCCATCCTGATTCTTAACATAAGTTTAATAGTATACGCCACTCTGAATTTCTAAGCCTACTCCAACCACATCCCCAGTGGTGTACCAGTGCGGTCCACTATCAAAAACAATATAGTAATATTCCTAATAGAGGATCATAGTTATACCCAGAGGAATAGAAGGTCGATCTACCTGGAATTCCTTCTCCACTGGTTTTGAAGCAGGTTCACTGTGCACTGGTCACCAACTTGTCTGAGTCCAGTGAGAGAAAACACTCATGCATACGACAAGCTGCATGAAGAGATCTTTTACTACTTACAGACAGGCAGCAAGGGACAACAGAAGCCTATGACCATATTGTGAGCCAGTCTCTAAGGCTCAAGGAATCTGCCCAGGATAGATGGAGTGTCATCCATGCATACCTGACTTGTATCAGCTGAGGGACCCCAGAAAGCCTCTCACCCTGGGTTTTATGCCCTGGGGCAATGAGATTTGTTCGGCTAAAACATTGAAGGTTATCTTATCAGAAAGGCAGGGCACCAGAACAGAGGGTGCTGTTCCAATCAGCCCTCCTTATCTCAGAATGTTGCATTCCCAACACATTCTCCAGCTATTCTTGAGAACCAGAAATGAGAAAAGGGAGGACAATAGGGCTGGTCCAAGGCCACCCAGAGAACCATCCTGCATTTTTCCTCCCCCTCTCCCTTTCCTCCCCCTTTCTCCTCCTCCTCCTTCTCCCCTTCTTCTTCTTTTCCCCTTTGATATGCATGGGTCCTCTTAAAGGATCCCAGTCACATCCTGGCAGTGTCCCAGCTAGCTTGAGATCAAGGAGGTTGTCTTTTCTGACAACTTTGCATCCTGCAATGGTGAAAATGAATGCATCAATAACTGATCTTATGGTCTTTTGAAGGAATCTGCTCCCCCAATGCGTTTCTAATTCTCTAGAATAGAATGTTTACAGGAAGACAAATAAACTCCCCTCTTGATGATATTAATCTTCTTTTATAACATATCTGGACATGTGTTACTTTTCTATTCTCCTCTTACCATGAGAAGAGAGAAGAATAAAAGGGATACCAGACTACATGGACTGTGAAATACTGAAAACTGGGGATTGGAAACTCACAGAAACTATTTCTCTGGATACTGTTTTTCTTTCTTTTCCCTCTCTCTCTCTTTTCTTTCCTTTCTTTCTTTCCCTCCCTCCCTCCCTTTCTTCCTTCCCTCCCTCCCACCCTCCTTTTCTTTCTTTCTCTTTCTTTCTTTCCTTTCCTTTCTTTCTTTTCTTCTTTTTCTTCCTTTCTTCATTCTTTCTGATGGAGTCTCGCACTGTCACCTGGGCTGAAGTGCAGTGGCACGATCTCAGCTCACTGCAACCTCCACCTTCCCACTTCAAGCGTTTCTCTGGCCTCAGCTCTCCCGAGTAGCTGGGATTACAGGTGCATGCCACCACACCTGGCTAATTTTTGTTTGTATTTTTAGTAGAGACAGGATTTCACTATGTTTTCCAGGCTGGTCTTGAATGCCTGACCTCATGATCCACCCGCCTTGGCCTCCCAAAGTGCTGAGATTACAGGCATGAGCCACCACACCCGGCCTGGATACTGTTTTTTTACAGCACAACCACATGACTGAAGACAGAGCTCATCTGGGTCAGTGTTTCAGAAAATGTCATGAAGGTTCTTCTTCAAATGCAGATTCCTGGACCTCTGTGCAAACTTCTATGTTAGAAGTGAGAGTTGGTATGAGATGGAGGAGAGGTGATATTGAAAATCTGCATTTTTATAAACTTTTAGTTTCAGGGGTACATGTGAAGGTTTGTCATATAGGTAAACTCATGTCACAGGGGTTTGTTGTACAGATAATTTCATCACCCACATATTAAGCCTAGTACCCAATAGTTCCTTTTGATGTTCCTCTCCCTCCTCCTACCCTCCATGCTCAAGCAGACCCCAGTGTCTGCTGTTCCCTTCTTTATGTTCATGAGTTCTCCTCATTTATCTCCCACTTATAAGTAAGAATGTGTAGTATTTGGTTTTCTGTTCCTCTGTTAGTTTGCTAAGGCAAATAGCCTCCAGCTCCATCCATATTCCCAAAAAAGACATAATCTCATTCTTTTTAATGGCTGCATCACAGTCCATGGTGTATATCCAGCACATTTTCTTTATTCAATCTGTCATTGATGAGCATTTAGGTTGATTCTATGTCTTTGTTACTGAGAATTGTGCCAAAATAAAAATTTGTGTGTATGTGTCTTTACGGTAGAATGATTTTAGCTCTGTGAGGAATCATCACACTGCTTTCCACAGTGGTTAAACTAACTTACATTCCCACCAACAGTGTACAAGTGTTTTTTTTTTTTTTCTCTGTAACCTTGTGAGCAACAGTTACTTTTTGACTTTTTATTAATAGCTATTCTGATTTGTGTGAGGTGGTTTTCATTTGCATTTCTCTAATGATCAATGATACTAAGCCTTTTTTCAATGCTTGTTGACCACATGTATGTCTTTTTTTAAAAAGTGTCTGTTCATGTTTTTTGCCCACTTTTTAATGGGGTTGTTTATTTTTCTCTTGTAAATTTGTCTTAGTTCCTTATAGATGCTGGATATTAGACCTTTGTCAGATGCATAGTTTGCAAGTATTTTCTTCCCATTCTGTAGGCTGTCTGTTAACAGTTTCTCTTGCTGTGCAGAAGCTCTTAAATTTAATTAGATATGATTTTTCAATTTTCACTTTGGTTGGGATTGCTTTTGGTGCCTTTGTTATGAAATCTTTGCCCATGCCTGTGTCCTGAATGGTATTGCCTAGATAAGAAAATCTGGAAGAAACTAAAAGAAACACCTAGAAGAAACTAGGGTTTTTATAGTTTTGCATTTTACATTTAAGTCTTTAATCCATCTTGAGTTAATTTTTGGTGTAAGGTGTAAGGAAGGGGTCCAGTTTCAATTTTCTGCATATGGCTAGCCAGTTATGCCAGCAACATTTATTAAATATGGAGTATTCTCTCCATAGCTTGTTTTTGTCAGTTTTATCAAAGATCAGATGGCTGTAGATCTGTGGCCTTGTTTCTGGGCTCTCTGTTCTATTCCATTGGTCTATGCCCCTGTTTTTGTACCAATATCATGCTGTTCTGGTTACTGTAGCCCTGTAGCACAGTTTGAAGTCAAACAGTATGATGCATCCAGCTTTGTTCTTCTTGTTTAGGATTGCATTGGCTATTTGAGTTCTTTTTTGGTTCCATATGAATTAAATTTTTTTTTTCCTAGTTCTGTGAAGAATGTTGTTGGTAGTTTGATAAGAATAGCATTGAATCTGTAAATTGCTTTGGGCAGTATGGCCATTTTAAGGATATTGATTCTTCCTATCCATGAGCATGGGATGTTTTTCCATTTGTTTGTGTCTTTGATTCATTTGACAGTGTTTTGTAATTCTCATTGTAGAGATCTTTTACCTCCATGGTTATCTGTAGTCTTGGGTATTTTATTCTTTTTAGTGGCAGTTGTCAGTTGTGAATGGGATTGCCTTCTTGATTTAGTTCTCAGCTTGGCTGTTGTTGGCATATAGGAATGCTAGTGATTTTAGTATATTGATTTTGTGTCATGAAACTTTGGTGAAGTTGTTTATCAGCTGAAGACTATGGGCTTTTCTTAATATAGCATCATGTCATTTACTAACAGGGATAGTTTGACTTCCTCTCTTCTTATTTGGATTCCCTTTATTTCTTTCTCTTGCCTAATTGCTCTAGCTAGAAATTCCAATATGATGTTGAATAGAAGTGGTGAGAGAGGGCATCCTTGTCTTGTGTCGGAGAACCTGCTGATTTTTTTTTCAGTGTTTTAAAAATGCTTTTTATTGTAAAATCCAACAGATATAGGAAACTATATCAAACAAACCGAATACCCTTGTAACCACAGCTAGGTTAAGAAAATAGAATTCTTCCATCCACCCTGATCACAGTCCCTTCCCTCTTTTCAAAAGTCATCACAGTCCTGACCTTTGTGGTAATCACTTCTTTATTTTATTTTTTTGTAATTTTATCACCCAAATGTTCATGCCTAAGCACTAGTTTAGTTATGCTTCATATTCTTTTTTTCTAGAATAGGAGTATTTTGTTTTTTAATTCCTTCTTTTCAATGGGTTTTTGGAAACACATGGTATTTGGTTACATGACTAAGTTCTTTAGTGATGATTTCTGAGATTACTGTACACCCATCACCTGAGCAGTGTACACTGTACCCAATGTGTAGTCTTTTATCCCTCGTCCCCTCCCACCTGCGAGTCCCCAGAGTCCACGGTATCATTCTTATGCCTTTGCTTCCTCATAGCTTAGCTACCACTTTTGAATGAGAACATATGATGTTTGGTTTTCCATTCCTGAGTTACTTCACTTAGAATAACGGTTTTCAATTCTATCCAGGCTGCTTCAAATGCCATTATTTCATTCTTTTTTATGGCTGAGTAGTATCCCATGGTGGGTGTGTATGTGTGTATAGATATGATATAGATAAAGATATATCTCACAACTTCTTATCCACTCTTTGAATGATTGGCATTTGGGCTGAGAGAACCTACATTTTTAACAGCTTCTTTAGGTGATCCTCAGAAACTCTAAACCTTAGGAATCACTGTTAACTTATCTTCTTATACACCTAAGAAGCAAGATCTACAGCCTCCAATGTATCACATTTTATTTCATAAGCCTTCAAAACAGATCAAGGGTGATAAGGATGGCATTATTTATCTAAATTATGTATTTTCATTCTCCTCCCTAAAGAAGGTTATGTGCCTCTATCTTTTGCCATGTGACTTGAAATGTTTCTCTTTGAAAAGGCATACTCAGTGGTCTGAAGAGGTCATTTATATCACACTTGGCCATGTAACTTACTATGGCCAATGCAATGTGAGTAAAAGTGGTATCTGCAGCCTCTGGGTAGATGCTTTAAGAGCCATCCCACAGCTCTGTCACTGTTCTTTCCCTTTGCTACAAGACTAAGATAAGACTCCTTTCTTTAGTCTCGACCACCAAATAAAGAAGATATGTAAGGGCAGAGCTACAGCTCTCCTAGTTGACAGAGTAGGAAATAAAATATTGTTGTTTTAAAGCACTGAGATCTTGGACTTGTTTTTATTATTTAATGGAGTATAACATAAAGAAAGATCTCCAATCCATTGAGATAAAATAATTTTTAAAACTTTCTTTCCTAGAACAAAAATATTATGACCACATAAAAGCAAAAAGTAACTTGTGCTGCCTCTAAGGCGGTGCAGTAAATGCACCTATGAATACCCAATGAAAGGACAGTCCCAATGTGTAAACTAGCTACATGCTAGTTTCATCCTGCCTTAGCACCCCCATCCTGCACTGTCTCAAGGACAGCAATGAGAGCTTTAACCTGTCTTCAAAACAATGGAAGGATGAATTATTTGCCCTGCGCTCCTCTTACGCATATGCACAGTTTAGGCAAAAGGAATACCACCAGGCAAATTGTCTTCAAACCTAATTTCTTCAAGAAATTAGATCTGTTTGTTTTTCTAAAATCACTTTCTCTTCTTCCATGGCAACAGAACGAGACAAAATGGTTCTGTTTTAATATTCAAGAGCTGTTGCTCCCAGACAATGTAGTGCTGTTCAGCAGAAAAGCCCTATTCAGCAAATTAAAAAATCCCATTAACTCTTCCCTTCTCATCACTTGTGAAATACAGATTCCCTGGTCAATACCCTTGTCAGACACCTGATTTCATCTTTCTGACATCACAGGTTTTAAACACGTATCAGAATAAAAAACAAAGTGTATGGCTGTGTATATCTACCCATGTCTTACTATAAATAAACAAAATGGCAGGGTTTCTGAAGTTGACATATAACATTATCCAAATACTATTTGGATCTGGAGACTTACACATGGAAAGGAATTTCCAGAAGCTACCTTCCTTTAGCTTCCAGTAATCTAAATAAATAAAAACATTCTTCAATTAAAAAAATGAAAAAATACTGGAAGCAAGTTTAATATGCTGAAAATATACATGCAAGTCTACACATGGGTGACATGTAAGTCACATGGAATTATATTAAAGCAATTATTACATGTCATTTGTGCTTCTTGATTAGTCCAGAGTCCCCATATAGTACAAAAGCAAATGTCTTTGTTTGACGATAAAAAGCCAATAATTCCTCCAGGTATAACTGGAACCATGTTGTTTGACACAACATGCTTTAAAATGGTATGTGGCTTCCTTCAACACCCAAAGATTTAGCAAATATAATTTTGCAAGTGTGCTTACAGGAGCTACATAAACCAAATATAGCTATGCAAGTGTGCTTTAAAAAGCTAATATAAACCTTAGTTTTCAATATTTTGTTTCAAATGTAAGGTAAAGATGCTTCCATATGGAATAGAGCCATTTAGGAGCCACAATCAATCACTGAAGATAATCAAATGTCCCTGACCTTCATGACGCAGACCAACTGAGTTAGAGGTAATAAGATTTGAATTTCCTCTTGTTGCCTGAACTGAAGCCCATGACGCTGCTAAGATATTTATATTTAAGTCTTAACAGGATTCCAGTGTGGTCGACAAGCTTCTGAGGCTGTTAAGGTTGGAAAAATAAGGGTGCTCTAAACTCCACTAGGACTACCTCCAAGGGGACAATTCTCAGGCCAAGACGACTAGCGGAAACCTGGCAAATTATTTAGAGTCTTTCCCTTCCTTTCCTAACTACAAGAATCCAAGACATTCCAAGAGGTTTAAGAGCAGTTTACTTGGTCCCACACTTCCTGGAATATCTCAGAAGACCCCAGGAGTGTTTTATAACCCCAGGGAACATCCACATTTCTATAACCAATATGAACAAATACATGCACATTGATTAATGGCTAACTTGTGTGCCTATCAGACATATACAACAAACACTTGGATACATCCAGAATCCTTAAAGTTTTGGGGTATAAAATGTGAGGCTTCATTCATCAACTGGCATTCACTACCACAGGCATTGGCATCCCACCACATTTATTATCACTTTGCTGGGGGACATGTATGCCCTCCATCTCTCGGGTATTCTTTTCCTTCTGTTACACCTTCTTCTTAAATCAATTTCTTCCCCATCACACTTCCAAAATATATGACCATAATAAGAATGCCATCTAGACTGGTTAGGGCATTTGTTCATTAAAAAGCCAACTCTCAGCTAAATGAAGAGCCAAAGATCATTAGAGGTGACAGAGCATGGAATTTTTGAAATGAGTACCTCCCATAAGGCCTCAAATATCACCTTGGCCGTTTATGACTCTCTTGGTGTGTATTTTATACACCATTTATTTAAAACAGCTTTGAGAGAAGGTCATTCACGTATTTGGATGTGGGTTAACATCTAAAATGAACCATGGTTTATTATTATTCTTATCGTTCACTTACTAAGGACAGTATAGTAGATGGTTGAAGTCTATGGCCTCATTTGAGAAAATGCAAAAACAGCACTTTTCCCCTGTTCATATTAGAATGAATATGTTGATATTTAAGGCTCTAACCCTTTAGAAGTAAGCAGTAATTTTGTGCATATAGTATACCTGCACTTCATCCTTCTAACTCTTAGGCATAATATTCTAACTCGGGCAGAGAAGAGCTGCGGCAAAAGGATGTAAGTGTCTGCAGTGGTGTTCTCTTTAAATGAATTGGATCTATAAGACAATCTTATCAAGCTTGTTCTAGCATAAGTGGCAGCTTTATGTTTAAGAACAAGAGGAGGTAGTGAAGGATACCGTGACGCATCATAAACCTGCAGGATTTTTACAAGCCAAGATAGATGTTGAGATAATGAGAACAGATTCACTTGTCAGAGGCTCTGATGTCAAAACTGGAGTTTTCCATTATTTTCAAAAAGAATACTTTTTAATGCATTCACAAGACAAAAGCACGCAACAGCAACGGATGATTCACAGAAATCTATGTGATTAATATCAAAAATAAGCATCTAGCTCCAACTGTCCAGAGTGCCTGTGGGTGATACTTTCATTATTTTAAACACTGTATATTTTTGAATGTTAATTTTTGCAAGTCCATCTTGTTTGCTCTCATTAGTCTGGAACTACTTGAAGGGCCATGCTACAAAAGGCAATTCATTTCAGACTATGAGCAGGATTTTTATGAAACTTCTACACAAGTGAGAACTGAGAAGATTTAGTCACCGTAGGGCAAAAGATGAAGCTCCATCATAAAAATATCTTTGAGAGGAGCTGAGAAGACTCAAATGGGTAAGGCTCAGAATGTAAAGAGGTTAATACTAGGATGCCCCCAGAGTACACTGTGAAACTGTTAATATCCAATGAATTTATTAACCTAGAAAAAGAATGGGTTGTGAATCTGAAAGTGTGCTAATGTTACAGAAGTGTTAAGAGAATTCAGGAACGAGAGGATTGTGAGAGCTACCAGGGGCCATCTGATTTCTTTCTGTGATGCCCTCTGGGTGAAGCATAGCAAAAAGGCATGATGTAGAATATTTCTGCTTTAAGAGACCAGTACTGAATATCCTAAACGAGGACCAAAGAAAGTATCTTGGATTCTGAAAAGGGAGTGGTGGGGTGGGGACAGGGCACTCTAGTCAGAACTCCACTAGAAAAAGAAATGATTTAACTATTTGTTGCTTACTGTTAAACACAATCATTGGACACTTAGGAAAGAAGTTATTCAGTATCAGGAATCCAAAAGAATTTGGAAGGTTCAAATGGGCTTAAGAAATGAAAATAGAGGAAGATGTATGACTAGCTTGTGCCAGTATATAAACCAGTGATGTACGCATATAGTGAACACCAATTTTTTAGTTTGATGAGAAAACTTAGTAGAATTTTATTTAAAAATGTAAAGGATTTCAAGTACTAGGTCCTGTTATTTCCCTCAAGACCAGCACCCCCAGCTGCTTCAAATGGAGCAGCAAAGTGAAATTAACCATTTCCCTTGAAAGGCTGTAGTGGTTCAGCTTCAGGGGGCTTGTTAATTTTCCTTCTCCGGGGGTTCCAAGAGAGGTCTGAGAGCAGAGCAGGGAGGCAAAGTGAAAAGAGGACTTAATAAGCTTTCTACAGTATTGCTACCCCTACTTCTTTCAAGGGAATTAGTTAATTTTTTACTTTGTAACTCCATTCAGATCAGCTTAAGTTTGAGAAAAGCTCCAATTAAATGGAGAGGGAAGACAAAGGCAATTGGTAGGAAAGAGAGGGAATGGACAGAATTTAAATCAGTGACCTCAATCCAAAGCATTGCCCCAAATACTCGAAGTACCTTACAAATAAATATTACAAATATTTATGAAAGATCTGGCCAGGATATAAAACGTTTTCATTTTTATTAATTTTATTCTTCCTTTGAATCTTGGTAAAACTTCTGAAATACAAATATTTTCTACTTCATCTGAATCACAGGATTCACAGCAGTATCTTCATGCCTGATCCATACAACTCACTTTCTTCACATCTGGATGGCATGAATGTTTCTACCCATTTCCAGAGTGAAATATCAAGTGTTTTAAAATTGAAAACAAGAAATAAGCATATAGCGGGGCCTTCTCTTAAGCACTGCCTTGAATTACAAAAAGGGGGAAAAAGAAAAAATGAAAGAAACTAATAGAAAAAATAAAGAGATGATAAGTGGAAGAGGCTAAAGGGGATATACATGAAAATAGTAAGCACATATAAATTACCTATGGACATTAAGTATCATATTTTAAAGGTATTATAAAAGGCTTAAGTCAATATATGCATTTAATTTATAATATATATATAGATAGATAGATAATGGACAAATTGTCACTAAGAAACCCTCAAACACATAAAAATCACTGAAATAAATAATGGAATACAGCCCTTAGCCTAGTATACATAAGTGTTCAATAAAGTTCTAGTATTTTAAAATTACTTTTACCTTATCTGTAGATCACTTCTATTTATGCTTCTCTAGAATATTTAAGACCCTTTCTTACAAAATAATCTTTTACCTTTGACAAACTGGACTGGCATGAACCAATAATATTAGGATATGCAGGCCAGTCTTTTGATAGGGAACATGATGAAATTGAGCACAGTTTTGGTGCCAGATCACAAGTAAAATTTATGTTTATCATTTTCTAGGCAGACTCCATAAGTTGCCTTGAGTAAATTCCTGGGCTATCCTAAGAAAAAACTATCAACCTTCTTTCAGAAAATGAGGATAATAAGATCTGCTGTGTAAAACTAGAGGACTTGAGGATGTGTATGTAAGGCACCCAAGATGGTCCATATGCAGTACCCAACAAATGATAGCTATTATTAACATTACTAAAAGTTAAATATGGGTAAGACTAGGGCTGAAAAGCACTTTAAGAGCTCATCTCATCAGTGGACTCCCAAACCAGTTTTGCATCAATATAACCTGTATAAAGCTTTATAAAAATAGAGATTTCAAGGCCCCACTTCAAATGTGTTAGATCAGAACTTCCGTGAATGCTGTCCAGAAATCTAGATCCAATTCACCATACTATTTTTATTAATGATACTGAGATGGGTTAGGTCATTTGCCAATATCTCACAGTGTCCATACAAAAACTAGAACCCCAGACTTCCTTTGTCTCCATTTGAACTTGCCTATTATATCACTGTATCTCTACAATCAACTACAGTCTTGTACTCATAGTGTCCTTAGAAGTCTAATTATTATTATTAACCATTTTGTGGTCCGATTTTGTATACTTGGTAAATCTCACTATGTTTTTTCCCCCAAACTTCAGATTCCTCTTGGCAGACAATAACCAAGCATTATATTTTGCCCACTTTCTATGGATTCTTCCTGTTACTTTGCCACTGTTTGGTTTACAAACACAGAGCTGAATCAAGAATTCTGATATACTAGCTTCACTGAAAGCACATAAAAACAATATTTATCCTAAATATAAACTTGTGCTTCTAAACAAGATAGAGTAGCAGCGACCAGATTTACCTTCCTATCTGAAACAACTGAAAATCTGGACCAAATATAGAAAACAATAGTGCTTAAGATATTGGACATCAGGCAACAAACGGCAGGGATTGCTAAAATGTGGGAAACAATGCCTCCCATGCTCCCCGCTCACTTCCTAAAGTGAATTTCCAGGCCATAGTATAGGAAGAGAAAAGGTTTCTATACTATGGCCTTTTCCATAACTAAAAAAGGTTCAAATCATACAACATATTGTCTCCGGCCACAATAAAATTAAATTCAAAATCAACAACAAAAAGATCCCTAGAAAATCCTCAAATATTTGGAAACTGAATAACCCTCCACTAAATAACCTATGGGTCAAAGAAGAAATCAAAGTCAAATTAGAAAGTATTTTGTAACAAATGAAAATGAAAATACACATATCAAAAATTGCCTAACATGGCCAAAGTAATACATGAGGGAAACTTATAGCATGAATATACCTATGTTAGAAAAAAAGAAAGGTCTTAGATTTCACCTTAAAAAAAAGAAAATTAAATCTGAAGTATAGAAAAGAAAATAACAAAGATCAGAGTAAAATCTAATAAAATAGGAAACAATGAAGAACATAAATTATGAAAATCAAAATCTGGTTATGGATCAATAAAATCAATAAAATACTAACCATACTGATCAGAAAAAAAAGAAAAACACATAAATTACTAATATCTGAAATGAAAGATATCATTATAGATTATACAAATATTAATTATAAAGGGATATTATTAATAACTTTATGGTAATAAATTTGATGACAGACAAAATGGCCAACTTCCCTGAAAAACAAACAACACTTACTGAAGAAGAAATAGCTTGCATAGCCTCATATATACTAAAAAAATGAAAACTGGAATTTAAAAAACCTTCCTACAGAGAGAAGTGCTATGTGTTTGGGGGTGGGGACGAGATTACAAACAGGCATGAGAATATTTTTGGAAATTGATGACTATGTTTATTATTGTGATGGTTTCAAAGATGAATGCCTATGTCAAGACTTATCAAATTGTACATTTCAACACACGCTGCTAATTGCATTTCAATAATGCTGATTAAAAATGTGATAAAAATACTTATTGCATTTAAAAACATGTGATAGTTGGTAGTTTGTATTCACTCAAGAGGACTCCAAAAATTAATCAGAAACATACAATCCCAATCTTAAAAAATGATCACAAAAAGAACCTTAAACATAAAAATCCCTCAAGTTTCATGACATTGTAGGTCTTCTAGAAGGGTTCTTTTCCTTTCTTGAATGAAAGGTGATTATTTGAATTTCTAATTAAAAATCTAACCTTTTCAAAGATAGCGTGTTTACTAATGGCAAGGAGAAAATACCTATAATCACTATCACCGAAATCAGAGAGAAATAATATCTCCATGTCAAACTGTGGGCAAGTCTGTCCACACCTCTTTCAGCTATTCATTATCAGTATCTGTGCGCTTCATAGGCCTCTCATGAGACTAAAATAAAATAATGTCTAAAAGAAACTTTTTGTATAAAATGTTTAGTGTTTCTAATACTTTGAATGAACAAGACTCATAATGAGGAATGGAAAATAATTTTATTCATTTATCAAATCTACCTTTACATATCAATTCACAGGTGATTATTCCACCCTTCACCACCTCCTGCTTCCCCAGTTTTTATGGAATCTAGGGAAGGTCCCATGATTTTTCTGGTCACACTATAAAAATTAAGAAGTCTTTACTCTCCCAAGCAGTTCTGGTACATTGAGTATGTTCTGCGCAATGTAATGCCAGCTCTGGATATAATTCACCGTTAAAGACTGGCTCCTAATTCACATTGACCATCTACAGTGGGGGAAGAGAGAAGGAATGATTGCCTTCTTCCCTTTATCCTCTTTGTGCTTCAGTATCTCTTCCTTCAGTTGCTACGGGGAATTTGTTACCTCTCCGGGATCCAAACAGAGGAGGTAAAGCAGATACAAGGGCAGGAGAAATTTTACTTAGGCCCTGATATGGTTGTGTTAAGGTTTTAAGCAGACCCTTCCTCTTATGATCACGGGTTCTTGGGAAACCCTCATCACAAAAAATTATGAAAATCTTTTAATTTTTTTTATTTTATTATGCTTCTGGGGAAATCATGAAAATCTTTAACCAGCAGCCCTCAATGGAAGCACTCCTTAGAGCACTACTCAGAACTGTTCTCTTCTTGGGTATCTAGCTGTATACTTTCAATATCTTTTTGTTGAGTTTTCGTTGCACCACCAAGTCATGAGATCTAAAATGACCCTCGAGCACGCTTTCTTTCTCTCATGACTCACAATCTGACCAAGGAAAACTGGCTACACTCACTTGGAGCCTAACCACATTCTGTATTACTTTCCTAGGGCTGCTATAACAAACTAGCACAAACTAGGTGGCTTCAAACAACAGAAAGTTATTTATTGTCTCGTGGTTCTGGAGTTGGTAATCCAAAATCAAGAGGATGTCAGAGCCATGCTCCCTCTGAAACCTACAGGGGAGACTCTTTGCCTCCTCTAGCTTCTGGTGCTTGCCAGCATTCCTTGCCCTGCAGGTGCATCATGCCAACCTCTGCCTCTGCCATCACGTGTCATTGTCTTCCTATGTGTCTCTTTCTTTTATCTTGAATCTCACAATTTCACTCATCACATATGCCGACCAACCCAATAATTAAAGCTAATGCATACCAACCACATCCATAATCAGGAGTTTTATTCTCAAGGGTTAAAATAAAAAGCATACATTGCCCAGAGAAGTTTCTATCTTCTCTGTCGTTTTCTTAATGAGGGGAAGCCAGATGAGCTTTATTACAAAGTCATGTGCTAATATTGGCTCATTAATACACAGTGTGATCATGAGTAATAAACCCAAAAGTGTAATAACTAAAATCAATAAATCATTCAGAAAACTAAAATTAGCCTGCAGTATAAATAGCCATCTCTCTAAATGATTTTTGGAGATAAATAATAAAAATGGTTAATTTGATGTCTTTCACCAAATTAGTTTGCAGGTGAAATTCAGATGAGAATAAAATGGCCAAAAGCAAGCATAAAATAGCAAACATGGAAGGCTAAAAACTTAAAGGTTAGGGGTAATCAAAAAATGCAATAATTGTGTTAAGAAATATTGAATACATTTAAAATAATAAAAGGAAAAAGCAGTTTTATTGCACATGACTCATGCAGACAACTTTCTTAGCAACCATTTCTTATAGGAAAATAATTAGCTGTACACATAAAAGCTAAGATTAAATGAGAGAAATCTGCAATCATTCTTGAGATGTGGAATGTTCGTGATCACATCCCTATAACAGGCACTACAACCCACTGCATAGCTCACGGCCCCGTTGATCACAATTTCCATCCATTACGTGCCAAGAGCTATATGAACCTTTATGAAGAGAGAGGAATAATAGCTACTTTATCCTTTTTAAATTTCATCACATAACACCTTTTCTTTTTCCTGCCAATATACTAATATAACTTTATTTGAGCTTATGTAATTGCATGTGTCCAAACTAGACCATTGAGTCAAAAAGGTATTTTGTACTATTAAAAATATTTTACATACATGTACAATAGCACTCCTCCTCAATCTCAACCTCTCCAGTTATATGCTAGACTTAAACTGATTCCCTAATGTATGCTTTATTCAACCATATCAGCTCATATTATTCCCTACTTAGTACTTGTGTGCAGTTCAGAGCAGTGCCAGTGACTTCCTGTGATACCTATGTGGTTAGAATTACAAAGGGTTTGGGGGAAAACTCAGCTGTGACATTCTCCTCTTTATTTCACCCAGTCAAACCTCTGGCTCTTGGAGACCTTCCATTTCTCGCATAGAATCTGTTACCAACAGGTTTTGTTTAGTTCCCATTTGATGAATAAAAATTATCAAACTTTGATCTCAGCTCCAGCTTCATTATCCCAAACTTTCTGTGACTTTTAATGAAATTTCAAAACACATACAGTGCTTGAGGAAGAAACACTCCCAGCAATCAGAGTTCAGGTGCCTGGGACTGAATGAACAACCTTAGGACATTTGGGAAGTGAATAGAGTTTTCACTCCTGTCTGTCCACAGTTGCTTTTCTTTTCTTTTTTTTTTTTTATTGCATTTTAGGTTTGGGGGTACATGTGAAGAACATGGAAGATTGTTGCATAGGTACACACATGGCAGTGTGATTTGCTGCCTTCCTCCCCATCACCTATATCTGGCATTTCTCCCCATGCTATCCCTCCCCCAACTCCCCACCCCCCCACTATCCCTCCCCTTTTTCCCCCACAGTTGTTTTTCTAATCCTTATTTTCTCCCTCTTCTTGTCTGTTCTTCCCTGCTAGCAAGATGCTTTATATTCTTCAGCTCTCTGCAACTGCCATGATAATTCATTTACAAAAAAAAAAAAGTTATATGTCTAATAAGTTACATCTCAGGAATATTTAAATTTCTAAGTAATACCATACAAAGGGAAGAAACTCTTTAAAAGGGGGACCAGTACAAAAATCACTGAGTTATGAAACTAGAGGGGACACAAATTCTTCTTCCTCAGAACTTCATTGTGTGTGGCTTATTCATCCAATTGCTCAATGAATATTTTTTCAGAGTCAATATATACCTTCATGGTGCTTGAATTCTTTTATCTTATTTCAATTTGTTCTGTACCAATGTTAGCTGGACATTTGCCTAGCTTCCCTCTCACTTCTGGACTAGTTTCAGGAACAAATCGAGGTAATTAAATGGTACCATAGTACCTTGTATACAGTACTCACTCAATAAATGAGGAATTTAATTCATTCTCATCTAGTTCCCCATTGGAAAAGATATGCATTGCAGTTTTAAAGGACTTTTCCAATGTTATACATCTGATGAGTGAAAAACAACAAATAATTCAGTAGCATTGTAGGTGCCAGTGTAGAAACTATTTCACCTAAACAGAAGAATGGCCTTATCTTTAAGATGCATCTGATTCCAATTTGAATCTTTAGCACCAATTTATTTGAAAATCATACTTTTAACATGTACTTTCTCATAACTATTAAGCTAACTATTCCTGGTCCTGATGCGTTATAGAGTTTTATGGTCACTATGCAGTGTGGCCTGACAGGATTTGTGGCAGGAACGGCCTCACTGTGCTCAGAGTACATTTGTAAGAAAAGCCTCAGTTTTAAGGGGAATGATACAAACTCAAATGACAGAGGAAGAGGGTGACCAGGCTGGTATAGGATGAAGATACAGTTAAATGAAAAATGGCTAAGGAATCAGAAGATTTTGGACCTTGACTATAAAGAATTTCAGGGAGCCCATTAATGCTATTTTCAAATCTTTGAAGGTGTTGAATATAGTAAATAAATAAATGATTTATGTGTGTCTTCAGAGACAGGTCTAAAACCAAAGCTGAAGCAAAAGAAAATCAATTGCTATCAGTTTAACCAATTGATTGAATCAGCTGGACTCAGTAGGATACAAAAAGGAAGAGCAAGAGAGTGAGTGAATGAGAGAGAAAGAAAGAAAAAAGGAAGAAAGAAAAGAGAAAGAGGAAGGCAGGAAGGAAGGAAAGAAGGCAGGCAGGGAAGGAGAAAAAGAAAGGAAGAAAGGAAGGAAAACGGAAGGAAGAAGGAAAAGAAAGAGAAAGAAAGAAAAAGGAAGAAAGAGAAAAAGGGAGGGGGAGGGGGAGAGAAGGAAGGAAAGGGAAGGGGAGGGGAGGGAGGGGAGGGGAACGGAGGGGAGGGGGACGGAGGGGGAAGGGAAGGGAGGGGAAGGGAAGAGAGAGGAAGCAAGGTTTTGCTCTCTAACCTTTCATACACACCCTAGCGTGTTCCTCTTTCCCCCATCACTCATTGGCATGTGGGACAAGCCTCTCTGTCCCCCATTTAGTCACAAGAACAGTTTCATTTCAGTACTTTTCAAAGTCACACCCAATAATGCAAAAAGGTCTGAATCCTATCCTATTTGAAGCTTCTCCCTTCCCCTGTATCTGGCTGGAAATCTGAAGTGCAGGAGTGACTGGTCACCTCTCTCTTTCCAGCTCCACTTTTTCCCCTCGCTCCCTGGCTACTCTTTGATCGCTCCCGGGTCAGACCCAGGTAGTGAGAGAAGATTAGGCTAAAATGGCTCACTTGTATGTGGTTGGTAGAGTTACTATCAGGGCTTTTTTGCTGACAGTGTCTCTCAATGGTATTTCTGCAGATTCCTAGAAATTCTTCTATTGAGGATCTCCTCCACTGCCAGTCAACCTGAACAAGGCTGCTCCTCCAGCCGGCTGCTTAGTACTAATCTGGGCTTCTTCTGGGTCCCTCTGCTCTGCTCTCCTTGTCCCTTCAAGCAGTCCTTTGGGTGGAATCCTTCGCAAGCTGACCCACAGTCAGCTTAAATTCCTTTTGGTGGGATTCGAATCTAAATACTAGTAAGGATATACATTTGCCTACAGTTGGAGCAAGTGCAGCTCACTCTCAAAGTCATTTTTCATCCTTTGTCACCAGCAAGGCAAGGCTCCAGCCACAGCCTCTCCCATTAGACCAAGAGTGACTCACGTATCACATCTGCATACATCAAGAGCTTGACCAAAACATTATTTCAGGATGTTAGCCTGATGCTTCCTTGAAGGTTTCTCACTTAGAGTGGGGTAGAAAATACTTACTTCTCCCCCATCCCAGTGACACAGAAAACAGTCCCCAAAGAAATGTCTTTCTGGAAGGCTTTCAACCCTGGCCTTTTATAGATGCCTGTGAATGACTGATAACTGGTACAGGCAGGCCTAATTTAGGATCACCCCCTTTGCAAGTCTAGCTCCATGATTTAGAATGTCTTGTTCTTCGAATCTGAGCCTCTGGAGACAACAGAAGATACTTGTATTAAACATCCTTTGGCTTACCTAAAATGTTTCAATAATTCAGAGGTTCAGAACATTTATCTGTCAGCCTTGCAAAGCCCTGAAGGATTCAAGTTGGAGCTACATCTCTACTCTAGACCATGAGAGAACAGGTAAGTCTCCAGCGTAGACTGAGAAGGTGATCATCTCTAAGGTCCTTTAAGCTCTTAGGATTTACTGATCCACAGGCTGCCTCTGTATCAGATGAGCCAAGAGATCCCCTAGTCTTTCAAAACAAACAAAAGGAAGAAGATCAACAAAAAAGCAGAATGTGAGGCAACTTAACAAGCATCTCCACACATCCTACTTGGCTATGATGTATTTGATCTCTTCTCATTTGTTTGAGTTGGCAAATCATGATAGCACCAAGCTTGTTATTTCAACTCTAAAATCAGATCTCTAGAGGGATAAAGGAGAGTTCTGAGTTCAGATGCATCAAGTATTAAGAGGCTTAGAAAAGAAAATAGTAACAACATTGGAACAATTAAGCAATGTGGAAATATTCAACTCTACTTAAAAATAATTACAGTTATGATAATTTAAATAATTTTATTATCTCTTTCCTTTCCTTCAGGGTCTTTCATTTTAATTGCACTTAGGCATTTTCTTTCTCAGGTAAAACACTATTAAACACAGTATCCTCTCTCCCTCCCACAAAACTTGCTTTGGTTTGATTTCTTTTCAGAACTGAAAAAATGTTGTTTAACTCTAGGTTAGCTTTTTCTTCATCTTCTTGATTCTGAGGTGATCAGCAAATGGACTTTTTACTCTCTCTGAGAAAACTTAGGTGCAGAACCTGTTACTTCTCTGAGTGGTCCTATGGAATACACACACACATACACACACAAAGTGTAAAACGTAGATCTGTCACTGGAAAGAGGTCCTGATCCAGACCCCAAGACAGAGTTCTTGGATCTTGTGCAAGAAAGAATTTGGGGTGAGTCCATAAAGTGAAAGCAAGTTTATTAAGAAAGTAAAGGAATAAAATAATGGCTACTCCAGAGGCAGAGCAGCCACGAGGGCTGCTGGTCGCTGATTTTTATGGTTATTTCTTGATTATATGCTAAACAAGGGGTGGATTATTCATGCCTCTCTTTTAGACCATCTGTGAAATGTCCTGACATTGCCATGGCATTTCTAAACTGTCATGTTGCTGGTCAGAGTGTAACAGCAAGGACGACCAGAGGTTATGCTCATCACCACCTTGGTTTTGGTAGGTTTTGGCAGGTTTTGGCCAGCTTCTTACTGCAACCTGTTTTTTATCAGCGAGACCTGTATCTTGTGCTGATCTCCTATCTTATTCTGTGACTAAGAATGCCTTATCTATCTGGGAATGCAGCCCAGTGGGTCTTAGCCTTATTTTACCTAGCCCCTATTCAAGATGGATTTGCTCTGGTTTAAATGCTTCTGACAGATTTTCTAACATTTGCATAAGGAAGATGGAGAAGAAGGTTAACATTTTGCAACCTACATCAAATAATGTAAAATTTCTCAGATATTCTTGCCTTTAAAACCCCTCTTCAGCTAAACCTCCATGGAAGATTTTTTTTTTTCTTTTGACTTTTTACTTTCTTACTGCAATATCTTGACTTTGGATCTTTTTCTCCTCTTTCTAGATTTTTTCTCAGAAATTTCTCATGGTTTCCTTTAATGAGGAGTCAATTCACTACCTCAGCTCCTATTGCACGTTTTTCATATTTGAACACATTCCGGTCATGTTCAGCAAACAAAAAGAGCCTCAAATAGCTCCTACCTTCCTGAGAATACAATTTAGCCAAGAACTTTGGCTACTAAAACACACTCACCATAGCTTATCCTCCTCATCCCTAAGGTTTATACAGGTAGTCTTCTGAATGAGATGTTCTCCTTCCATATTAGTCAGTTTTCATGCTGCTGATAAGACATACCCAAGACTGGGAAGAAAAAAGAGGTTTAAGGGACTCACAGTTCCACAGGGATGGGGAAGCCTCACAATCATGGCAGAAGGTGAAAGGCATGTCTCACATGGCAGCAGACAAGAGAGAGAGAGCTTGTGCAGAAAAACTCCCCTTTGTAAAACCATCAGATCCTGTGAGACTTATTTACTATCAGAAGAAGAGCACGGGAAACACCTGCCCGCATGATTCAATTACCTCCCACATGGTTCCTCCCGCAACACATGGGAATTCAAGATAAGATTTGGATGTGGACACAGTCAAACCATATCATTCTGTCCCTGGCACCACCCAAATATCATGTACTCACATTTCAAAACCAATCATGCCTTCTCAACAGTTCCCCAAAGTCTTAACTCATTTCAACATTAACTTAAAAGTCCACAGTCCAAAGTCTCATGTAAGACAATGAAAGTCCCTTCCACCTATGAGCCTGTAAAATCAAAAGTAAGTTAGTTACTTCCTAGTTACAATGGGGGCACAGGCATTGGTTAAATACAACCATTCCAAAGGGAGAAATTGTCCAAAATGAGGGGTTACAGACCTCATGAAAGTCCGAAATCCAGTGGGGCAGTCATATCTTAAAGCTCCAAAATGATCTTTGACTCCATGTCTCACATGCAGGTCATGCTGTTGCAAGAGGTGGGCTTCCATGGCCTTGGGCAGTGCTGCCTCTGGGACTTTGCAGGGTATAGCCCCCCTGGCTTCTTTCACAGGCTGGCATTGAGAGTCTGCACCTTTTCCAAGCACACAGTGCAGGCTAGCAGTGGATCTACCATTCTGGGTCTGGAGGATAGTGGCACTCTTCTCGCAACTCCAGTAGGCAGTGCCCCAGTAGGGACTCTGTATGGGGGCTCTGAACCCACATTTCCCTTCTGTGCTGTCCTAGAAGAGCTTCTCCATGAGGGCCTGCCCCTGCAAAAAACTTCTGCCTGGGCATCCAGGCATTTTCATACAGCCTCTGAAATCTAGGCTGAGGTTCCCAAACCTTTATTCTTGACTTCTGTGAACCCACAGTCTCAATGCCACATAGAAGCTGCCAAGGCTTGGGGCTTCCACCTTCTGAAACAACAGCTTGAGCTGTACCTTGGTGCCTCTTAGTCGTGGGTTGAACAACTGGGATGCAGGGCACCAAGGGATGTACACAGCAGGAGGGTCCTGGGCCCAGCCCATGAAACCATTTTTTCCTCCTAGGCCTTCAGGTCTGTGATGGGAGGGGGATGCCTCAAAGTTCTCTGACATGCCCTGTAGACATTTTCTGCATTGTCTTGGTGATTAACCTTTGGATCCTCATTACTTTTGTAAATTTCTGTAGCTGGCTTGAATTTCTCCTCAGAAAATGGCTTTTTCTTTTCTATCACATAATCAGGCTGCAAATTTTCCAAACTTTTATGTTCTATTTCCCTTTTAAAGCTGAATGCTTTTAAGAGCATCCAAGTAATATCTTGAATGCTTTGCTGCTTAGAAATTTCTTCTTCCAGATACCCTAAAACATCTCCCTTAAGTTCAAAGTTCCACAAATCTGTAGCTCATGGATAAAATGCCACCAGCCTCTTTGCTAAAACACAGCAAGAATCAGCTTTGCTCCAGTTCCCAACAAGTTCCTCATCTCCATTTGAGACCACCTCAGCCTAGATTTCATTGTCAATATCATCAGCAGCATTTTGGTCAAAGCCATTCAACAAGTCTCTAAGGAGTTCCAAACTTTCCCACATTTTCCTGTTTTCTTCTGAACCCTCCACACTGTTCCAACCTCTGCCTGTTACCCAGTCCCAAAGTTGCTTCCACATTTTCAGGTATCTTTTCAGCAGTGCCCCACTCTACTGATACCAATTTACTGTGTTAGTCAGTTTTCATGCTGCTGATAAAGACATACCTGAGACTGAGAAGAAAAGAGGTTTTAATGGACTGTCAGTTCCACATGGCTAGGAGGTCTCTCAGTCATGGCGGAGGGTGAAAGGCATGTCTCACATGGCGGCAAACAAGAGATGAGAGCTTGTGTAGGGAAACTCCACTTTTTAAAACCATTAGATCTTATGAGACTTATTCACTATCACAAGAACAGCGTAGTAAAGACCTGCCCTCATTATTCAATTACCTCCCACTAGGTCCCTCCCACAACAGGTGGGGACATAGCCAAACCATATCACCTTCCATTGATAAAGGTAATCTCAATAAAATAACACAAATTTTCTTTATGCTTTGTTTCTCTGTTCTGCCAACTGAAGCTGAGTGGATAATTTGGGGTATTATTTTCCTTGGTAGTCACAGTAATCACAATCAACCAGATGACACAAATACATGAGGAAGCAGTTGTGTAAAGTGAAGAGGATTCTTGGATCTCACACAGCTTTCCTGTGCTCTGTGTTCTGAAATTTCTGAGTCAGCAAGCCCTGGAGACATTGCCCATAGGACACTATTTCTTCCCAGGATCTGCCCACATTTCTCATGGCTGCAAGAACTACATTCCACAAGATTATTTTTATGTCCAACCATATATCTAGAAACTTGTTTAGATGAAAATAATGACGACAATGACTCAGATGATTATCCTTTGAATTTATAGGGCACTTTTCTGAGAACTCCAAATTCTTCTAAGTCTAGAAGGCTCCCTGTCACTTTTCCTCCCCAAATACCATAATTCAATAAGTAATGATTATACCTATAAATGAAGACTTATTTCAAGAATTTAAATACATTTTAAAGAGTTAATCATAAATACAGAGTCCTGGTATGTTCCACCAGTACCTGACTCCAGGGATGATGAAACAGGAAGCTGGCAGTGAGCTATGGTGCCTATACTGGTTGTAAAGTAGTTTACTTTCTGCCTGAGTAAAGCACTAAGACATGCATCAGGTATCATTAGAGTAGTTGTTCAGCAACTGTCAGCCCCCAAATAATTACGGACCACAGTTTCTTCTAAGATGTGCTCCCCACTTTCCACATGGTGGTAACTGCCTTACACCACCTGTCTCCACCAGCATTGCATGCCGAGAATGTGAGGGACAGGCCTGCTGCTCACCTGAGGTTAATGATTACCCTGTGGGTTTTCTCTAGAGTTTACACATTCTAATGTTTTCCTGCTGTGTATGATCACCTGGAAACTTTTACAGGGAAAGAAAAAAGTGCACTGCAGGTCACGATTACCCATTGACTTCCTCACCGACTCTGAGTGTGTGTAGGTGTGGGTGTGGAAGTGTGTGTGCTGTGTGTGTGTGTGTAATCAACGTTCCTATAGTACCTTTCACATTGGAAAAGGAGGAACCAAAGGCAAGGAAACAACTTGAATCTAAATCATCTCTCCAAGTGTATTATTGATCCATAAAAGGAATGTTCTTGGGGCTGCAAAATGATGTTCATGAGGGCTACGTGCATACTGCATAAGACAGATATTACTGCTCTATATATTTAAATTGATGTTTTGCAAAATAAACACACACAAGCACACAGCAAGAACCTTCATCAACATTCCTTAAATACTGCCTTTACTAAGGAAAGCATGGGTCTTCATGTGGTTAAGTGATCATAATTTTGGCCTACCAAAGGTAGTCTTTATGTTGAGAAATGAAAACCCCTTGAAGATTAATAGTTCTGCATGTATGTCTTCATTCATTTTACAAGGGCACAACCATGCTGATTCCTGCACTGTAGCAATTTAAGGAGAGCAAGCATCAGCCTCACCTGAGAGATATGAATCATGATACAATCTTCCCCAGATTGCCCCCATTCATCCAGCCTCCCACAATTTCCCAGTTCACTATGTTAATACACATCTCCTCCAGACACTTCTGAGAGTTGAGGCTGGACATCTCAGTAAATATGAAAGAGCCCCTTGCCCAATAAGTTAGCTAATTTAGGTAAGTACATTAAAATTCCCTGAAATGGTATTTGGAGTCTCTTGGAACATTTTATTCCTTAGGCAAATGTGACCCAAAATAAAATTGCATTTCCCCAAATGCATCTGTTCCAAGGTTCAGGCCCATCCACAGAAAAACAGCTGCCTCTCTGTGGCTTACCCTGCCTGGATCCCTAATAAGGCTCTGCTAATCTCCAATTCCTATAAGCGGCTCATTTCTTACTGCATCTTGGGCTTACAGCTGTGTGGCTTTTGGGATGAGATTCTTTTTTAAAAGCTATGTTGAAAGGCAATCCATTTGATCAGAGAGTAATATCCTGACTTCATCTTTTATCAGTTCCCAGTGATACCTTGGCTGCAGGTGGAATCCTGCAGTTACCTTGTTTAACGTTAAACATAATTTCATTTTCCTCCCAGAATCTGATCTTACTGATCATGTTGCTGCTTAGAAGCCTGGATAATCATGACTTTTACCTAACTTTTAGTAGTGAGAGATGGCAGACAATCCTAATTAAGAAAGAAACACACATGGAGAGAAAGACTGCAATGCAGAACAAGAATAACAAGTCTACTGTAGCAGTGATTTCCATAATCCAAAAGAGAAAGGGAAATTGTCAAGGCAGCAGGAATTGCTTTCAAGAGCAGTCTCCACTCCAAGAATAAAGCAGAGATGCAGCTGACCTTACTCAGATCCCCTACTTCTTTCTTCAGTACGATTGAGGATTTCAGTTTAATCCAGTGCTGCAAAACCAACAGTTCAGTAGAAAACACCCCTGATTCTGAAAGGAAAATCAGTTTACTATTGCATTAACTATATTTAAATTCAGAAAGTCTGAAGACATTTTCCCCAAGGCATTACTTCTTTCCTTTACTTCAAATCATTAGTTAGATCTTCTTTTTGATGATTTAAAATTGATATAGGAAATGTCAGTGCCTGTAGTCCTGTGACTTGCTGTAATTGATAGTCAGTCTGTTGACTTGGATGTCTAATACTGTTGTCTAATGATTGAATGCTTATTAATTACAGCCCTGTGCAATGGCAATGGCCATTATCCCAGGGTAGCATAACATGAATGCTAAATCTGAATACAGCCCAGAGAAATACAAGATTCTCAATAAATCAAAACCCATTTGTATATATGGCTCTCATAACAGACAATAGATCTATGTACAAGCAATAGAGAACAAGAAGTAAATCTCTCATCTCCAGAATTAGATAGAGAAGTCATGGCTTCAGGGTGAGCTAAACCTAACTCCATGTAAACGCATGAAGAGTCTATGTTGCCTTCTGGATAACACATATATTCACAACTTGGTGGTTTATAACAGATACAACCAACTCAATAATTCACAAGTGGAGAAAAATTGTGGACATTGATCAAAGAAACATTAAACACCAAGTATTTCTCATTTAACACTGGAAATGTACAAAAATGGTCTTTAAAATTCAGAATCTAAAGGACTGTAAATGAGTCTAAAGGACTTACCCAGATCAATGTCAAAGGTCCTGCAGCTAAATGTAGAGAGAAATTTGGGTTCTGTTTTGGCTAAGAAAGAGACAGGGAAACAATTTCAATTGAGTGACTATTGCATATCACACATTGTATATATAGCTCATTTACTCCTCATGGCAGTGCAGATAATATTGTCTCCATTTTAAAGAAAAATAAATTGGGACTAAGATAATAGTAATAACATTTACAAGGATTGTTTTTATGACTATTAGAATTAACCTTTGGAGGAACGATATGTCAGTTACTATACTAAGTCCTTTAATTATATTATCTTACAGGAACCTTTCCAGAAACAGTTGATATTTTCATCCTCAATTTATAGATGAAGAAATTGAGGCTTGTAGAGTTGGAATAATTTGCCCAAGATTACACAGCAAAAATGATAAGGCCAAGATTAATACCACAGTCAAGAGTTACAGCTCTTTTAGAATTTATCTAGCAGGATTTCTAGTATTTACCAGAAAACCTCCCACAAAAATTAAACCAAACAAGAACACCAAAAACCCAGTCACTTCTACTAGGCCACAACCACCAACTGGGACCGGTAATGATATGCTTTACTCACTATAAATCTGAGAATTTTTCAAGTTCTGGTTATGTGAAATGTAATGGTCCTCTGTAAATTACCAGTAGCAAGTGCAATAATTGAAAGTGCAAGGTATTCACTAGGAAAATAAAGGCAATATTTAAAGTATAAAACCTAGACCAGGCCCAGTGGCTCACACCTATAATTGCAACCCTTTGGGAGTTGAGGGCTTAAGGCCAGGAGTTAGAGACCAGCCTGGCCAACATAGTGAGATCCTGTCACTACAAAAAAACAAAAACTTAGTTGGGCATGGTGGGAGGCTGAGGTGGGGGAGGGGAGATGGTTTGAGTCCAAGAGTTTGAGTTTGTAGTGAGCTATGATTGTGCCACTGCACTCCAGCTGGGCAACAAGAGTGAGATGAAGAGAAAGAAGGACGGAAGGAAGGAAGGAAGGAAGGAAGGAAGGAAGGAAGGAAGGAGGGGAAGGAAGGAGAGAGAGAGGAAGGAGGAGAGAGAGAGGAGAAGGAAGGAAAAGAAAGGAAGGAGAAAGGAAGGAAGGAAAGAAAAGGAAGGAAGGGAGGGAGAGGAAGACAGAGAGAAAGAGAGAGAGAGGGAGAAAGAGTATTACAGTTGTTAGTCCCTGCATTAGTATAGCAAATAAACAACTTCCCTGAATTTCTTACCATAAAATTTCATGGTGAAACCAACATTGCTTTGAGCACCAATAAATATGTTCTTAGCTCATTTGTCCTCATCAGTTAACTTCTATCTTATAAAAGCACAATTAACTATTGACTTCATTAGTAAAGGCTGTTCTCAATTTCAAGAGTGGGGACGCTTGAATATTTTGCCAACTAATGTTACATTTCTTTCTTGATTATTGTTGTCTCAGCAAAATTATGAAATGCTGACTGAGTGCGGTGGCTCATGCCTGCAATTCCAGCACTTTGAGAGGCTGAGATGGGTGGATCACCTGAGGTCAGGAGTTTGAGACCAGCCTGGCCAACATAGTGAAACCACGTCTCTACTAAAAACACAAAAATTAGCCAGGCTAGGTGATGGGTGTCTGTAATCCCAGCTACTCAGGAGGCTGAGGCAGGAAAATCACTTGAACCCAGGAGGTGGAGGTTGCAGTGAGCTCAGATGGTACTATTGCACTCCAGCCTAGGCCATTCCATTGCACTCCAGCCTAGGCAACAAGAGGAAAACTTCATCTCAAAAAAAAAAAAGGAAAGAAAATTATGAAATACCTTAAGATCTACACATTAATAAACAAAAAGTTCCATAAAGAACTTTGGAAATATTATTGAATTGTCATAAAGCACCTAGAGGATTTCAAAGTAATTTGCCAGACATGTTTTCTAACGTAGGTTTTATAGTCTCTAGGGCTTCTCTACTTCCTGACTGCCTGAGGGGCCTAAGAACTATTACAGAGTGCATATAACAGTGTGTGTCTCTCTCCTTCCCATGCTCCCTTGCAGTCGAGTTGGCCATGTGACTGACAGCAAGCCCTGGAATGCAGCCAGAAGTGAGAGAAGCCTCTTTCACATCATGCTCCTAAAATATTCCAAAAAATGTTCCAAACCCACTGTCTTTAGTCTGTGCATCTGGAAGTGAAAGTTTTAGAAAGGGTAAAGTCACTTAATGGAAGGGGCCCAGATCTAGCCCCCTGGAGTCAAGCTGTCCAGCTAGAAATTCTGCATTAGTATTTGTGGGTTAGTATTAACCTTTGTTGAGCTAAGCCACAGAAAATTGTTTTAATTGCAGTCAGCCTGATTTTATAGTGACCTTGGATCCAGAATATTATTTAGATATTACTTCTATCTACTTCATAAAGGCTCTGTGAGAATAGAATAAGATAATGAACTCAAATGTAAAGTAACTCCTTCTTTATATGAGTTTGAATGTGCAGTAATGAACTATAAGTTATGTGCTTTATGATATATGTCTCTATAAATACTCATGCAATTATATATACACACACACAAACATATATGTATATATGCGCTTATAAACACACACCTTAGTCTATACATTCCACCACTGTGAATGTATAGAAAGTGAGCCGTCTTTAGGATGGCCATTTGGTGGTTACCAGACATAGAAAAAGAAGGCAATGAAATATGAATTTTAGGACAGTCTTTTGGTGATTATGCCAGATTCCTACCAGCATCTTTCCTCGTCTGATCAATGGAACGGAAGATTCAATCATGCAGACTCATAGAATGGCAAGCCCACAGAGTGAATGAACTCAATATAGCTCTTTATATCGAAAGCCCAGAGCTATGGAATTCAGGTTTCTATTCCAATGTGATAGCCTGTGCACATTATTATAAAGCAAAGTGAGATTTTCCCAGAGAGAAAACTATTGTGACTGACCTCTGAGACTTTTAGAAGCCCCTCTATATGCAACCAAATTAGATAGCCAAAGAACTCTTCCTAACAGTGGTTATTTCTTCATCAGGTAGTAGAAAATGAGAATCACAATTTTAGAAAAAATCCCAATACCTTCTCACTAGAAGTTAGAGGAATCAGAATGACTAGCATGGGTGAAATCAGTTATACCTATAGATTTTCAGAAGTAAAAATATGTCTTTTGGATTTGCTTTTTTGTGAGCGGGGTTAAATAAACATGTATCCCAGAACTTAAAATAAAATAAAAAATAAAAAAGAAAGATGGACAAAGTACACTAGGCAGTTAATTAGCACAAATAAAATACACAGTGCCAATATAGAGAAGAAATATTTAACCAAAAAAAATGTCTAAAATGTAGCTTATCTTGAGGCAATCTGGGGAGCTTGGATATTGGGTATATACAAATACCAGGGCAATTTAGGTAATCCTGTCACAGAAACCCTACATTTTTTCACTTTTCTCCACCTCTGTTAAAACAGAGAAGAAAAAAATATTTTTGCTCAGTACAACATTCACCTAATGCCACTAATGACACTGTTTACATGTGCAATAGACACTAGGTAATTGTGTTGAATATGGAAATGTATACTATGAATTATGTAGTTCTGTCCAAAAGTCAGGAGGTCCAAGACCCAGGAAGAGTTGATGTTCTTTGTAACATATGACATTAGATCACAAAAAATACAAAAATAGTTTTATTACATAATTTTCTTGAGTACTAAAATTCTATAAAATTATTCTATTTTTAACATATGTTATCTTAGGCCAGGCGTGGTGGCTCATGCCTGTAATTCCAGCACTTTGGGAGACTGAGGCAGGCAGATCACAAGATCAGGAGTTCAAGACCAGCCTGGCCAACATGGTGACACCTCATCTGTACTAAAAAATACAAAACAGCCAGGCATGGTGGCACACGCCTCTAATCCCAGCTATTCAGGAGGCTGAGGCAGGAGAATAGTTTGAACCCAGGAGGCGGAGGTTGCAGTGAGCTGAGATCATGCCACTGCAATCCAGCCTGGGTGACAGAGTGAGACTCCATCTCAAAATAAAAAAAAGAAATGTTATCTTAATATAATACTTTGAAAAACTACTTGAATGTATCGGATATATTTCCATGTATATAGTTTTCTAGGAATACCATAACAAAATACCAAAACGGGGTGGCTTACACAGCAGAAATGTATTTTCCCACAGATCTGGAGGCTGGAGGGCTACAGCCAGGCAGCAGCAGAGTGGCTTCTGTGGCCTCTCTCCTTGGTCACCCCTTGCAGTGTTTTCTCATGGCTTTTTCCTGTCCACATGTATCCCTGGCATCTCACTGTGCATCCAGATGTCCTTTTTTTGTAAGTATACCAGTTAGATTGGATTTAGGGTCTACCCTAATAGCCCCATTTTAACTTAATCATCTTTGTAAAGACTCTCTCTACAAATACAGTCAGTCTGAGTTACTGGAAGTTAGCGTTTTAACATATGAATTTTGAGAGTACAAAACTTAACTCCTAACATTATGTCATGAATTAAATAATATAGGAGAATATAACAGAATAATCATGGACCTTGGAGAAATTGTATTACAAGATTCATGGTTGATCCAGAAGTACATGCACCAGTGGTGGTTTCTAATCCAGTCGGGGTCTTTGCCACTGGCTAAGTCATTGAAGAATATATTGAGTGTCTTCTTCAGGCCAGAATACTGTGGCAGGTGCTGTACATATCTGCAACAGTCCCTGTCTTTAAGAAGCCCAGAACCCAGTGAACACCCAGGAAAAGACACGAACAATAAAACTTTAATGTAATAATAAATAAGCACAACCATAGAAGAATAGACAGGACATTAGAAGAGCAAAGAGAACTATCCCATTCTTCCTGGAAATAAGGAAATTTCCACAGTATAAAGGACACTTCAGTAAATAAGAAGTTGAACAAGAAGCAGAAAAACGAAAAAGAGCATTTCAGAGGGAGGAAGTAATCAGGGTGAAGTTTAAAAAGTGGCAAATTTTTCTGTAGCATAGATTAGGGTATAAGCAAGAGAATAACGATGATTTGGTCAGAAGAAGAAAGGGCCTGGTGACCTCTCTAATGCACTTAGATATATCTAGTGCAATACTGCCAAATAGAACATTCTGCAACCAGGGAAATCTATGTCTGAGGTGGGTTAGATAAGGTGGTCATAGCCTCCCTTAAAGGGGAACAAACCACCCACCAGTGCACAAACCACATCCTGGGCTCATGGTTAGAAAATCCTGCTGCAAACAAGTAAAAGAGAAGGGGGAGAAAATCCCCAAATTTGTGCAAGCACAGAAGCCCATGATCCGTGTCCTTGGGCTGACCTATGCTCATTTTAATGTTAAAAACACACTCCTGTGTGGTGAATCAAATGCTAAGGGGACATGTGATATAGGTACCAGCATGGCAGCGGTCGTGCATATGTGTCCAGAAGACCACCTACAACATGTGTAACAACAATGCCCATTCCCACCCCTTCATGAACATCATGTAAGACTCCCAGAAAGGCAGTTTTCCCAGCATCGGTCGGTGCTGTCTCACTTTTGAGCAGCCTGCTCTGATCAGCTGTCAGAGTATACTTTTACAGTACATTCCTTTGTAAACTCCTTTGCACTATTACAGTACACTCCTTTGTCTACTTTTATTTGGACCCACTCTCAAATTCTTCTGTGTGGTGAAGTCAAGAACCTGAACCGGCCCACTGAAAACATGTCTGTGCTGTGCCATATGGTAGCCCGCTAGCCACATGCGGCTATTGAGTACTTGAAATGTGTCTTGTGCCACAGTGACTCTATTTTTTAAATTTTATCTAAATTGCTTTAAATTTAAATTTATATAGTCAACATGACTCATGACAACTGTATTTGACAGTGTCGATTTAGAAAGGGTCTTTTATCTTTTTCTTCCTCTACACTGTCCACATGCACAATACACTCTAATCAGATACATTTTTCATTACATTACATGTGAGATGTGTAGCAGGATGTTTACATGGAAATTTGTCTGTGAATAGATGGCAACAAGTATTAGAAACCAAAATGAGTTGCAAAATAAATCACCAGTGTATTAGTCAGGGTTCTCCAGAAAAACAGAACCAACAGGATGGGTGTGTGGACAGAGACGGAGCCAGCAAGCTGGAGATGCAGGAGAGCTGAAGGTGGAGCCCCCTGTCCAAGAGTCGGCACACTCAAGATCCAAGAAGAGCTAACGTTTCAGTTTGAGTCTAAAGGGAAGAAAAAGCTGATGTCCAGTTTCTAAGGAAGCAAGGCAGGAGGAATTCTGTCTTACACAGGGAAGGGTCAGTGTTTTTGTTCTATTCAGACCTTCCACTGAGTGGATGAACCCATCTGTGTTAGGGAGGGCAATCTGCTTTACTCTATCATTTTCAGTGCTAATTTCATCCCAAAATACCTGCACAGAAACACCTAGAATGTTCGGCCAAATATCTGGACACCTGTAGCCCAGACAAGTTAACTCATAAAATTAACCGTCACATCAAGTAAAAACTAAAAAGAGAACTTATTAGACTCAAACTTCTCACGTATGTGAACAATGTAACAGTTTAGACAGCAGTTGTGGAGAGAATTTGTGGGGGACTTTAGAGAGAGCTACTCATGGGTGAGTCTGCTGTGATAAACACCAGTTCCAAGGGAAAGGTGAACACACCTCTCACCTCAACCCTAATGAGAGAGCTTCAACCAAGAGCTTGGTAGGTGTCCTTGCTATTGGAGTGATAGAGTGGATTGAAATTTTATTTCCACAGGGAAAATTCAAAACACTGTTCCAGGCAGGAGGAAGGAAGGCGGGGCAGCATATTTCAGTTGCCTGACTCCCAACTTTGGTTGACACAAAGCATTTAAGAGTGTTTGCCATAACTAGATTTGGGATACATGTGAACTCCTTTATTACAGGGACACCCACAGGGGCAAACAGGCCTCAGACCAGTGATGCTTAAAATATTATAGCATTCCTAAAGTCAGAGAAAAGTATATCACCTGCATCAAGGGAAATGTAGATTAGTGCTCGCCAGTGTTGAGAGTTCTAAAGAGAACCACAACCACAAGCACTCAAGAAGAAGGCTTTTAATTTTAGCCACGTCCTGAGAGTATGAAATCAACTTTTGAATGTACCAGTCAAGTAGGATATTTCTAGCCCACATATCACTTCCTCCACTACAGTTAAAAGAATTAGAAACCACACTTTTCAAGTTGAGAGAAGAGCTGGTCCAAAATGAAAAGGCTGACCACATCCACTTCTCCAGCTGCAAGCTTTCCACCAGTTGGTCTTAGTTAGGAAAAGGAGAATAGCTGTAATCTGAGTGCAGCTGGACATTTTACCTGTAACATGAAACTAGGCAAATCTAAGAGATGTCTAAGAGGCATAACTGCAGTCTTTTGATGACCATATTTTATGTAGGTGGTGAGGAAGACAGGGTTTTGAATATCATGCTTGGGTTTCTGCTTATGTAATTCTCCCCCAGCTATATTTGATGATCCTATGACTTTGTATTACCTAAGATTAATTACAAAGGTCAATGGTCTGGTGGAGTTTTCATGAAAAGCAGACAAAAAAACTAGCCCCATAAAACAAAGCATTAAGGGACCTTTGTGATCTCATGTTTTGTCAAGCTGCTGCCTCTGTGCCTCACCTGATGGACACAACCAAATCTAACTTCTTCCTGGGCTGGGGCTTCCCTTCTTTCCATGAGTGGCCATAGTGGTAGAAATAAACTGGGCACAGGTCAAACAAGAGTCACAAAGGTTTCCACCAGTATAAACAAGTTTCCTGTGAAAGGAACCGCCTGAACATGGGTCAGACACTTGAGGATTATACCATCCACCATGATAAAGCAGTACCCACTCAAAGGTACACTGGATTGTGCATTAAACATTCTTGAACAAGTCTTCAGGAGCCCCACCAGGGCAGGGCTAGAATTTATATTTATAGCCATTCTTGAGATGGAGCGAAAAAAAAATCTCTCTGTATCTTACAGTTGTGCTTATTTGTGTACCAAATACTTATACAATGGTATTCAAATGGCTGATCAGTGAGGGGAAAGGGGTATGATCTCTAAAGAAGCATCTTAGAAACTTGGGCTAGGTGAGTAAAAATTTACATTTGAGTAGCTCAAAACGCCTTTTTAAAAATATTGTGATTCTCTCAAGATGAGAATTTCTCCTATCAACGATGGGGAGCCATTAAGTGATTATTAAAGGAGAATGATATAAACAGCCTTGTGTTTAGAAAGCCCCCCCCCCCTGATATTTTTGTGGAAAATAGAGATGGACTAACTTCAGACTTTAAACACAAGCACTGCTAGGAGGTAAATGCAATTGTTCTGGTGAAAGTTGATGAGAACCTGAGCTAAGAAGAAAAAGTAAGAAATGTAACTAAGGGAAGAATTTCGGGAGATATTTAAGAGGGAAAATTAACAGATCTTGATGACAAAATCAGATGTAGATGATGGGAAACGGAGGCTTTGAGGATATTGTCCAGGTTTCTGACTTGGGTAATTCTCTCTAGCTATATTATAGTAGAAACTCCAGAGACATGAGCTGCAGCTTGGATCAAGGTGCTCCTTATACTTATCAAGTTAGAGCCAGTGCTGACTTGACTAGGTGGGCACTCTGCTATATCACATCACTGTACCATGTTACCTTCCTGTGATAGGCAGAAAAAGGGTCCCCAAAAATGTCTATGCTCTAAGGAAACTGAATATGTTAGGGTACCTATCAAAGGGAATTAAGGTTGCATGTGGGGATTAGGTTGCTGACCAGCTAACCTTAAAATAGGGGTGGTATCCTGGATTTATCCAGGTGGGCCCAATGTAATAAAAAAGTCCTTAAATTTGAAAAAGGGAGGCAGAAGAGTCAGTGTTTTGGTGATACAAAGTGAGACTTGAGCAGCCTTTGCTGACTTTGAAAATGGAAGGGAGCCAGAAATGGAAGAACATATGCAGCCTTCAAAGCTGGAAAAAAAAAAAATTACATCTTTCCCTAGAACCTCCAGAAAGGAATGGAGTTCAGCCAATACCTTGATTTTGTCCCAGTGAGACCCATTTTCAGACTTCTGAACTCCAGAACTGTAAGATGATAAATCTGTGTTGAGTCCACTGAGTTTGTGGGAATTTGTTACTGCAGCCCTGAGAAACAAATATGCTTATCACTGATTCTTTCTCAGCAAATTCCTGCTCTCAGATTCATCTACATTTCTCATTTGTTTACCTCTAACTAAGGCTTTATTTATAGTTTTCTTGACTTGTTATTTGCAACTTATTTAAACAGTATTATAAGCTAGTCATCGTGTGCCTACTGCTTTATAACTATCACTGGAGTAAGTTAAACTACCAGGTGTATTCCCTATGAACAGTTAGCCCCATCAAATTATCTCGGTGTAAACATGAACAATAAAAACATCTTGTGTTGCAGTCTCTTTTTTTCTGCTTATCTGATCGCCACACAATTATAACATTTCCCAAGTAATAAATAATTTAGTTATAAAACTTAGCTTTCTGTCACAAGATATAATATTTATTTTGCTGTTGAGTTAATTAATGTTTGGGAATGCCATGTAAATGTTAGCTCTTATCCTCTTCTTATTTATAGTAAGTGTATAACCTGAAACTTAACTCCATGCAATAGAAAATGCTGTGGACTATAAGTGGTAATGATGGATTAACATTATTTGTCCTTATGACTTTATCTGTAACCTGCATATAAAATTCAGAACTTGAAATGATGAAGATAATATCTCTCCATCCTAGCTTGGCTCAACTCTCGTGAAACACAGATGTGAATGATTTTGACTGGCAGATTTAAAAATGAATATGCAGCCACCACAACTTTCATATAACTTTAAAAATTCTGGAAAAAAGAGGGAAGAGGAATGCAAGACTCTGTCCAATTTGTGTGTTTGGGGAAATGAGAATATTATATGTATTTATCTACAGTCCCAAATTTATTTCCAAATACAGGTAAAACAAAGACTATTTTGATTCTGTTTTAAGGTCGCAAATAGTCTATCACAGGATTTAGATTGTGAGTCTCCCTGCTAGAAGATGGATCACAATTGGAAGAGTGCTTTATATTCCCCGTGCCACTGCCAAATGATCCTAGAGGTTAACAGAAAACAGCAATGGGGCTTACAAAGACAAGGACTGAATTATGTACTTGGTAAGATTAGAAATGATGAGAACATTGTATTCTTCAAACAAAGTAACAGCCAATCAGACAGGCAAAAGAACAAAGAATCTGGCCTCCAAGTAATCCTTACTTATAACCCTGCAACCTAAAAGGACAAGAATATCAAGCGGGTCAAGAAGAAATGCATGCATTATATAAGTAAAGAAAACTGAAACATATCTCCAGGCACAAAACAAGCTAGCTATAATTTACTACTATAAAATCCAAGAATTTTTCACCCTAGCTTATGCCATTAATTCATAAAGATACCAAAGCCTTCAATATAAAATGATACTAGAAGCTGTAATTTAATTAAGGCTGAGGTACTACAGTTATTAATTGCATGTGAAATAAATATTTAAAATATTTGAAAATTGCTTATATTTCTTAAAATTGAGTAATATGCTATAAGTCTCAAAGTGCAGGGTAATTGCAGTCTCTGTGGCAAGTCTGTTTGTAGAGCAAAACCTGTGTGGAATCTCTGGAGCACTAAGGTATAATCTGCCACAGCTGTGTAATTGAGGAAGCTCGGACACATACGAGAAGCTATTTCCAACTAGCAGAGCTTAGGATATTTTTCTTTCAGAATCAAAGCGCAGAGTTCTGGATTATAATTGTATTTCTACCACACTAAAAGAGCTCACAAACGCTTTTCCTGTGTTAGAAGCAGGTCTTGGAATGGATAGTCCAAATGTATGAAATTTCGTCTCTTTTTGACAATGTAATTTTTTTATTAACTTTCAAACACTATAAGCAAAATGCATCTGAACCTATAAACTTAGTGTATTCTGGGTGGGGAATGTTGATTTAAATGCGTGTTTGCAATAAGTAAACATCCTGAAACACATCATCTTCCTGTTCACATTATCTGCCCCTATCAAATATTTAAACCAAAGTATTTTGTGGCATGTTCAGAAGAATATTGTTTTATGCCTATGTATGCAGGGTTGTTCCAATCATCTTATAGACTCTGGTGCAATATGAGATACTTGGAAACTCCCATAGCCTATGCTGTATGGAAGCTTTGTAGTTTCTTCTCCACTTCTTAATCTGAGAGTAGTTGGTTTATCGATGAGTTTTCCTGGGTGAATTGACTTTCCACCAAGTATCATCAAGAGAGTTTGATTTCTGGTTCTTGCCTCAATGAATAAGAGTTGTAATTCCAAGTAGTTAGCTGTGGACCACACCTTAGGTACACCTCTGAAGTAACCTTAGCATAAGTTCAGTTAGTAGATACAACCTAGATCCTCTCTACCCTGTGAGAATCTAGCTAAAGAAAAGGCCACAGTACCACCAAGGGCTACTGGGAGTTTCCAGCTTTTCGTTGGTCAATTAAAAAACGTCAAATCATTTGTGGGACTTGGAACAATGAGGACTGTGTTCTTCATCAATGGACCTTGAGATTGTTTTAGAGGCAAGAGCAGGGAATTCAGCTCATTACAAAGCCTTCATTCAAGGTCAGGATGTGGCTAGAAGGGCAGCCTCTCTAAGAACATGGTTTAAATCTTGTGAGGAAGTAAGAGACAAGGACTCACAAGCCAGCCACATGCGTATCAGTGCAAGTTAGTCAGCAAGATGGCAGATGTCACAGGGAGGTAGAGTGCCCTTGGTGTCTTTTGGAACCCACTATTTTTATTTTTACCCCTTATTGTTATAAAATAATATCTCTATCCTTGCATGTGGCACAATTGCTTTAATAAGGACAGTTATGATGAGTAGATAAAGAATATGTAGTATATATACACCATGGAACACTACTCAGCCATTCAAAGGAACAGCATAATGTCTTTTGCAGCAACTTGGATGGAGCTGGAGACCATTATTCTAAATGAAGTAACATGGGAGTGGAAAACCAAAAATCGTATATTCTCACTTATAAGTGGGAGCTAAGCTACGAGTACATAAAGGCATACAAAGTAACATAATGACCTTGAGAGGCACAGAAGGACAGGGTGGGAGGAGGGCTAGGGATAAAAAAATCTACACATTAAGTACAATGTACATTACTTTGGTGACAGGTGCACTAACATCTCAGAATTCATCACTATCTAATTCATCCATGTTACAAAAATCACAGGAACCCCAAAAGCTATTGAAATAAAAAATAAGAAAGACATTATTATGAAGATACTAGAATTAGTTCATACAAAACTAGCGTGTGAGCTTCTTTGGTAGATGATGACCTCTGTGAGGGAGGGGTATATTCATTTTTACATGTCCAGAATTTAGCATGATATTTGGCAGACAGTGGGTGCCAGATAGGTGTTTATTAATTTGGATTTTTTAATGTCCCTTAATTGTTTAACGTCTGTTTTCCTTAGCATAGGTATTTCCTAATCCCTAGAAACTGTGAATAATGAGGTATAAAGCACATATTTATGGTAACATCATACACGGCGTCACAAGATTGATCATAACATAGCTTCATTTTTATGCACCTGCTATTTCACTTATTACATAGATGTGAGTGAACATCCCAAGGAAAGACAGGTGTTAGGGCTTTAGACATATTTAGGAATGCGGGCTGGGCATGGTGGCTCACGTCTGTAATCCCAGCACTTTGGGAGGCCAAGGTGGGAGGATCACAAAGTCAAGAGATCGAGGCCATCCTGGCCAAAATGGTGAAACCCCATCACTACTACAAATACAAAAATTAGCTGGGTGTGCTGGCGTGCACCTGTAGTCCTAGCTACTGGGGAGGCCGAGGCAAGAATCTCTTGAACCCAGGAGGCGGATGTTGCAGTGAGCACCACTGGGTGACAGAGCAAGATTCTGTCTCAAAAACAAAAAAACAAAACAAAACAATACAAAAAGAACATGAACATACTTTTAGCCTAAGACAGTTTCCCATAGTTTGGGAGCAACATAAACACTAGAAAACTTCATTAGTGTCCTTCAAGGGTGTGTTCACAGTAGGTACTCAATAGATGTCATTAAGTGACTGACTGGTAAAGGAATAATGGGGGCTTTGGGCACTTGGCAAAAATAAAAGCTCAATTAATGATGAAAATAAATTTCTGACCAACATGGGAAAGTACCGGTACTGTTAAATCCTGGATAGCCATAATTGTGTCCAGGATCCCATTTCTTCCATTCCCCTGGCAGATTCAAAAACAGAGCAAATGTGCAAAAGATTCTGTGATACGATTTTCGAAGCACAGTTTTCCTCTGGTTCTTTTCTTTCAGGCCCAGTAAAATAAAAGTCCCACAAAGATGTAAGATCTCACTTTGCCTGCATAAATAATTCCCTGTCCTTTGCCCGGTTTCTCTTCTCTTGGGAGGCAGAGGCAGCTTCTGATTTTGATCACTTCATGTCCAAGTAAGCACATGAGAGGTGGTCACTGAAGAGAAGAGGAGCTACCAGCTTCCAGCTTCACTCAGGCCACAGACTTCAAAGGCTCAATAGTCCACAGGAAAACAATCTTGTCTGAAGCTTGACGACCCCTATTTGCAGAACATTTACTGGCATTAAACAGCAAATTTGCTTTTCTTTAAAACCTTTCTCCCTAGAAACATCACATTCAGGGCAGCTCGCCTCTGTCATGGTAATGGCACCTCCTCTAGTTAAGGTGAAAATTAGAAAGATGAAAAAACTGGCCTATTCTTAACCTGAACTTCCATGAAGCCTTGGGAGCTTCAGTAAGGCACTCCAAAACCTGAGTGAAGGATGAGTGGAGAGACAAGATCGAAATGTGTTTATTCTTATACCTTGGAAAACTCAGAGCTGTTGGTGCTTGATTTGTTTGCAGATTTCCATGATGTCAGAAAACAAGGAGAGCTTGTAGGATTAACATTTTCTCTATTTTGAATACACGCCCATACACATAAAGCACAATTACTCAACGACTAAAGAGAAAACTTCCAAACAACCCCTTATACAGGAGAGTCCTGCCAAGATTTTCAGGTCTTGATGTTCAATTCCATTAGCATAGCAGGTCAATATCCATTAAAAGTAGACAGTCTCTCAGACAGTAAGAACCACTGTGGGTTAGTGGTTCAGAGCAGGGCTTTCGACATACACTGCTGGGCTTGGAATCCTAGCTCTCCTATTCAATATTATGTGACTCTATGTACATTATTTAACCCCTTGGTGTCTCATTCTTATCTATGAAGTGGAGAGGAGATGATAATGTACCTCTCTCAAAAGTATTTAATGAAAGTGATGAACTTGAAAAAGTATATGTCACATAGTGAGTGCTTTACAAGCATTAGTTATACCTAAATTGGCATTTGAATATTACATTAGAAACAAAGTTGGAGAAAATAGTGAGTAGGCTCTGTGGTCTCAGATAGGATGAGAAAGTACTGTTTAAATGATTTTTTAAAAGAAGAAGAAAAGAAAAAACCCTTGGAAACATAAAAAGGAATAAGGCCCAAGGCTGTTGTGATAACATATTATGCAAGAAGAAGAAAGGTCCTTGAACAATGGCAATAAGGTTAAATGTGTTTTTCATGAACATTTAAAAATTTCTGTGATTGAATCAGCCAACCATTAAATTTTAAATTAAGAAAAGCCTTATAGAAAAGATAGACAACCATCGAGGCAACAAAAATGAAGATTAAAAGAAGTATTAATTTGATTTTTACATAATCTCTTTATAAGATTAATGTAAACGTCTGAAAAGTAGACTAGTGTAGGTATACCAAAAGTTCTGCACAAAAAAATTAAGCTTAAAGTATTCCTAACAAATCAAGCAAGTCACCCATATAAAATATATTTTTGCTTTTATACATAAACACATCTAAATACCTATTACAAAAGAGAAAGGAAGAAAAATGCTTTCTTTTTAAATGCACCCCAAGGTAGCAATAATGTTATTAGTTCCACTTGGGATTTATCCACATATTCATTATATGAATGATGTATAGATATATACATATGTAGAGAGAGACTAGTTTCCTCACCACTATATTAATACTTGCATAAAGTATTATGACATTTTAGAGGCATTTAAAATCATTGACCACCATCCCCAATTTTCAATATTTAAAATTAAGGGCCACAAAGAAGAACTAATTTCTCTGTATTATATATAAGTTAATTCACAGTCTGATGATAGTTTCTTTTGCTATGCAGAAGTTCTTTAGTTCAATTAGATCCCATTTGTCTATTTTGGCTTTTGTTGCAATTACTTTTGGTGTTTTAGTCATGAAGTCTTTGCCCATGCCTATGTCCTGAATGGTATTGCCTAGGTTTTCTTCTAAGGTTTTTATTGTTTTAGGTTTTACATTTAAGTCTTTAATCCATCTTGAGTTAATTTTTGTATAAAGTGTAAGGAAGGTGTCCAGTTTCAGTTTTCTACATACAGCTAGCCAGTTTTCCCAGAACGATTTATTAAATAGGGAATCCTTTACTCATTACTTGTTTTCCTCAGGTTTGTCAAAGATCAGATAGTTGTAGATTGTGGTGTTATTTGGAGGCCTCTGTTCTGTTCCATTGGTCTATATATCTGTTTCAATACCAGTACCATGCTATTTTGGTTACCGTAGCCTTGTAGTATAGTTTGAAGTCAGGTATCATGATGCCTCCAGCTTTGTTGTTTTTGCTAAGCATTGTCTTGGCTATATGGACTCTTTTTGGTTCCATATAAAATTTAAAGTTGTTTTTTTTTCTAATTGTGTGAAGCAAGTCAATGGTAGCTTGATGGGAACAGCACTGAATCTATAAATTACTCTGGGCAGTATGGCCATTTTCACAAATATTGATTCTTCCTAACCATGAACATGGAATGTTTTTCCACTTGTTTGTGTCCTCTCTTATTTCCTTGGGCAGTGGTTTGCAGTTCTACTTGAAGAGGTCCTTCACATTCCTTGTAAGTTGTGTTCTGAAGTATTTTATTATCTGTGTAGCCATTGTGAAAAATATCATCAGTGAACAGGCAACCTAGAAAATGGGAATAAATTTTTGCAATCTATTCATCTGACAAAGGTCTAGTATCCAGAATCTACAAGGAACTTAAACAAATTTATAAGAAAAAAACAAACAACCTCATCAAAAAGTGGGCAAGGGATATGAACAGATACTTCTCAAAAGAAGACATCTATGAGGCCAACAAACATATGAAAAAACACTCATCATCACTGGTCATTAGAGAAATGCAAATCAAAACCACAATCAGATACCATCTCATGCCAGTTAGAATGGCAATTATTAAAAAGTCAGAAAACAACAGATGCTGGTGAGGCTGTGGAGAAACAGGAACACTTTTACACTGTTGGTGGGGAGTGTAGATTATTTCAACCATTGTTGAAGACAGTGTGGCAATTCCTCAAGGGTCTAGAACCAGAAATACCATTTGATCAGCATACCATTACTGACTGTATATACCCAAAGGATTATAAATCACTCTACTATAAAGACACATGCACATGTACGTTTATTGAAGCACTATTTACAATAGAAAACACTTGGAACCATCTAAATGTTCATCAATGATAGACTGGATAAAGAAAATATGGCACATATACACCATGGAATACTATGTATCCATAAAAAAAGAATGACTTCGCATTCTTTGCAGGGACATGGATGAAGCTGAAAACCATCATTCTCAGCAAACTAACACAGGAACAGAAAACCAAACACTGCATGTTCTCACTTATAAGTGGGAGTTGAACAATGAGAACACATGGACAGAGGGGAGGGAAACATCACACATTCACTATGGGGCCTGTCAGGGGGTGGGGGCCAAAGAAGGGAGAGCACTAGGACAAATACCTAATGCATGTGGGGCTTAAAACATACATGATGGGTTGATGGATGCAGCAAACCGTCATAGCACATGTGTACCTATCCAACAAACCCACACTTTCTGCACATGTATCCCAGAACTTAAAGTAAAATAAAATAAATGAAAAATAAATGGCTGGGTGCGGTGGCTCATGCCTGTAATCCCAGCACTCTGGGAGGCACAGACAGGTGGATCACAAGATCAGGAAATTGAGACCATCCTGGCCAACATGGTGAAACCCCGTTTCTACTAAAAATACAAAAATTAACCAAGCGTGGTGGCATGCGCCTGTAGTCCCATCTACTCAGGAGGCTGAGGCAGGAGGATCACTTGAACCTGGGAGGTAGAGGTTGCAGTGAGCTGAGATTGTGCCACTGTACTCCAGCCTGGGTGACAGAGTGAGACTACATCTCAAAAATAATAAATAAATAAATAAATTTTAAAAATAATTCACGGGTTTGTCTTACACAAAGAGGGTGTGTGCTCACTCACGGAAGACAAAACAGCATTACATGGCTCATGTATTTGTTTCATAGGACTGCAGTAAGACATTACTACAAATTGAGTGGCTTAAAACAAGAGAAATTTATTTCTCTCGGTTCTGTAGGCCAGAATCAATGTGTGGGCAGGGCTGCACTCCCTCTAGAGGCTCTAGGGGCTCATGAATTTCTTGCCTCTTCAGCTTCCGGTAACTGTAGGGAATCCTCGGTGTGTTGTTTCGTCTCTCCACTCTGTCTTCACAGCACCTTCTCTCTCAGCCTAACTCCAAACTTCCTCATGTATAACCCACATATAATAATCTATGGTAAACCATCCTCTCAAGACCTTTAACTTGCTTGAGTACAGTGGCTCATGCCTGTAATCCCAGCACTTTGGGAAACCAAGTCAGGCAGATCACTTGAGGTCAGGAGTTCAAGTCCAGCCTGGACAACAAAATGAAACACCATCTCCACTAAAAATATACAAAATTAGACTGGCTAAGTGGTGGGTGCCTGTAATCCTAGATGCTTAGGAGGCTGAGGCAGGATAATCACTTGAACCCTGGAGGCAGAGGTTGCAGTGAGCCAAGATCACACTGCTGTACTCCAGTCTGGGCAACAGAGCAAGACTCCGTTTCAAAACAAAACAAAACAAAAAAAACAAAACCTTTAAAGTAATCACACATTTTGCCATATAGTTCTGGATATTAGGATGTGAACATATGGGTCTTGGGGGGAGGGCTTTTGAAGAGAAACATTCATTCCACTACAGCCAGGCTATGTTAATGAGCCTGTGGGTACCTGCAAAATAGACATTCTATTTCTTAAGGGCTTCAGATGGTAAAAGCTTCTGAAATCATTGTCCTTTACCTTTGCCCTGCAACTTAGTCCTCTTAATTAACTGAGATGTGACTGTAGAATATAGAATTCTATTAACTCAGCAAATCATTTTTATCTAGATCTCAGGGTTCTGGTGAACACTTGGCAGGTGAATTATGGTTAAACATGGCATTGGACAGATCCAATTATCTCTGCTCATTCCTGAAGTTCCACTAAGAAGGCCATTAAGTAATAAAACAGGTAAAGACATACATGTTCAAACATTAAGGCAGAAGATACAAAAGGAGAAAATAAATATCAGTCATATTTTGGAAGACAGACAGCAGATGGACAAGTGGTGTCGGATTCAACAGGGCAGAAAAAGACAACCCTAATCTTGCAAAGGGAGAAGCCAATAAGATGCACATGGATTCATACCAGAAAATTCCAGAAAAGCTGGAGAATTGGAGGCATTATTAACCTTTGAAGGACAGAGGGAGATTCAATCATTCCTTTTCCGCAGCTCCTGAATACAAAATTTCTGAAAACCCCAAAATTTTTTAAAACTTTTATTTGGCAGCAAAATTTTGCAGTATCCAACCAATTTGCTGTCAAGATGTGAATGAAAATGTATAAAGATAATTATAGTCTTGATTCACCCCCTCTTAGCATAAATATTAATGTTCCACTGCAGAAAATTCAATGTGTGTTTGATTAAGGAAGCTACCGCAGGTCCACTACATAATACAGTTGACCCGTGAACAATACGGGTTTGAACTGTACAGGTCTAATTATATGTAGATTTTTTTCAATAAATATATTAAAAATTTTGGGGGGGAATTGTGACAATCTGAAAAGACTCACAGATGAACCCCCATAACCTAGAAATATCAAAAATTAATAAAAAGTACTGTATCTCATGAATTCATAAAATATATGTAGATAGGAGTCTACTTTGTCATTTACTACCATAAAGTACACACAAATCTATTATAAAAAGTTAAAATGTATCAAAACTTACACACATGCTTACAGATTGTACAGGGTTCCATTTGCAATCAAGAGAAATGTAAACATACATAAAGTTGCAGTATTAAAACACACTGAATAAAATTAACTGTAGTAATGCTCTATTACTGTAATAATTTCTAGTCACCTCCTGTTGCTGTTGCAGTGAGCTCAAGCGTTGCAAGTATCTGCTTAAAACACCATGTGATGCTAATCATCTCTGCATGAGCAGTTCATCTCTCCAGTAAATTGCTTATCACAGTAAAAAGTAATCTCTCTTGGTTCTTGAGTATTTTTCATTGTGTTTAGTGCAATACCATAAACGAATTACACCATGAGACCCATTCAAAGTGCAACTAGTGATTCTGGAGGCACTCCCAAGAAGCAAAGAAAGGGATGACATTACAAGAAAAAGTTGAATCGCTTGATATGTACCATGGATTGAGGTTTTTAGCTTCAGTTGCCACACCGCCCCCCATTTCAGACAGATGATTCATCTTCTAAACAGGCAAGGTAAACTTATAGCCTTGATAAATAGAGTAAAGTACTATAAATATATTTTTTCTTCCTTATGATTGTCTTAACATTTTCTTTTCTCTAGCTTACTTTCTTATAAGACTACCAAAACAACATACAAAATATGCATTAATTGACTATTTATGTTATCAGGAAGGCTTCTGGTCAACAATAGGGTTTGGGGGATCAGAGTTATATCGTGGATTTTCTAGTGTTTGAGGTTCAGCACCCTTAACTCATGTATTGTTCAAAGACCAACTTTATATCAGTTATGCACCATATTATTTTCTAAAATCTAAAAAAATCTGAATCTTCAAACATGTCTGGCTCAAAGAGTGTCAGATAAGAGATTATGGAACTATGCAACAGGCAATTTCTAGTCCAAGATTTCTCCTCTACTGTTTGCCATCCCAACAGGCGGTGAGGCTTATTTTTTGGTGGAATTGAATCTGAGAGGTCATAATCTCTGTGAGACCTTGCACAACAACAGCTAATACAATATATGAGACACCATTCTAAAACAGGAGAATTAAGTGAAAGTTTACAAAGTGAAGAGTGAAGAACCCTGTCAATCCAAGTTCCTCTATTTGGTTCATAGAAAAGAGCAGCTTGATTTATGCTCCCTGGGCAGAATATTGGAGATTAGAAGAATTTTCCCTGAGTTGGCCTAAAATAAAAGACCTATACAGTTGACATATGAGGGTTGCTGTGCAAAATACTGGGAATGCTGTCTATTAACCATATAGGAGATGTCTAAGCCAAGCATAAATCAGAATGGCTCAACCTTAAATCACACTGAATAGAAGTCAAGGATCATTAGACCTTCGAGGACATGAAAGACTAAATAAATAAATGAGAAGACCTCTGAGTAAAGACTTCCCCAAAGCTGTAATTAATATTCTCAGAAAGGAACAATTATATTCATGAAATGAGAACAGAAGTTAATTTTTAAAAATCTTCAGAAAATAAGAGGATTAAGAGTATATAATACTTGCATTCATTTGAAGTATTGGTAATTAAAACTGGTGGGAACAACTGTCAGAAAAACAGAACAAAAATGTAACTACATGAAAAATAAGGAAGAAGTGCTATATTAGTCTGTTCTCACACTTCCGTACAGAAATTCCTGAGACTGAATAACTTATTTAAAAAAAAGAGGTTTAATTGGCTCATGGTTCTGCAGGCTGTAAAGGAAGCATGGCATATCTGCTTCTTGGGGAGGCCTCAGGAAACTTACAATCATGGCAGAAGGTAAAGCGGAAACAGGCACGTCTTACATGGCTGGGACAGGAGCAAGAGAGGGCAGGGGAGGTGCTACACACTTTTAAACAAACCAAATCGCACGATAACTTACTCACTCACTACCAGGAGAACAGAATTAAAGGGATGGTGCTAAACCTTTCATGAAGGATCCACCCAGATGATATGATTGCCTCCCAACAGGCCTCACCTCCAACATTGGGAATTGCAATTGAACATGAGATGTGGTGGGAACACAGACCCAAACCATATCAAGTACCCACACCAAGGCACACATAGTGAGGTTTCGGAGCATCATGGATTGTTTTTAAATCTCAAAACTTCCAAGGATAACAAATATCCTACATAGAAAAGATCAGAAATCAAAAAGGCATGCCACTAGGCACTGGAAGATAACTGGAAAGCTTCAAAATTCTCAGGAAAAAATAATTTCAAACTACACTTCTATATCCATCTAATATATTAATTTGAACAATAGTATACAGACATATAATCTTTTAAGACTATTACCTTCCAAATACCAGAGTAAGTTCCTTGCAGAACATACTTCAAGAAAACCAGAGAGTAAAGAGGAAAATGTGAAATCAAAGAAACAAAAGTGTCCATTTCTTTAAAAGGCAGTTAGAATTTCAGACAATATGTCTTATAGTAATGTATTATCCTGAGAACAATCTTAGAAAATATTTGCTCCAATTTGGTGCATTAGACGTCATAGTGTGCTTAACCACATTGAAAGGGCTATAGAAAACTAAGTAAACAAAAAACAATTATTACCTTCAACGACAATGAAAAGTTGTATAAAAAAGAAACTGTGATAATCATAGTAGATGATACGGCTTAGCTATTGGTCTAGCCATTATCTATAATAAATTTGTAAACACCAAATACTGATTAGCAATAATGATTATTATACCTACACTAGTCAAATGTGGAAAAGGAATTATGGGAGTGAGTATAAGGAATTATGAGTTAGTGTGAGAAAGTGAAATGCTCATTTTTCAGAGTAGATTCAAAAAATAGTACCTAAAATTTCAAAAACAAGAACTAGTTATATATGTTTGAAACTTAAAAATAAGGAGGTAAATATTAGAATAAATGGTTAAAAGAGCTGAAAGCTGCTGTCTCTAATATGGAGACACTTATGGGTTGTTCTGCTTGAACAGGAGACTGGTATTTTTCATTATAAATCACTGATTTTTATAAGGTGTTAATTTGATATAAACAAAAATCAAATTTTTAATAAAAAGGGCCTATTTATTTTAGCAAACAAATAAGATTACTGTAATTATAATTTCTCACTTGTACAAGTTTAATATTCTCCTTCCTCTCCCTTTCCATGTAAACTGCTTTTGTTTTGCCAGATTAATCTTTCCACAGAACAGCTTAAATCATGTTGTTTTGCTTAAAAACTTTAAGTGGCTAAACTCATTCATTTGGCACTGGAGATCTTCACAACCTATTTCCCATCTATTTTTCCTTCCATTAATCAACCTATATTTGTGAAGCAATTGCTGCCTGTTGTGTTGGAAGCAAAGAGGATATAATGATGAACAAGGCAGACATAATTCAGGCCTTCAAGGCACTTCAATTCAACATACTTCTGCTAACACCCTCTTTTCCTAGGGCTTTGCTCTAATACTTTTGGCTTGTCAGTCTTCTTCGTCTTCAAGTATGCATGTACAAGCTCTGGTTATACTTCAAGGTAGAATAGAAATACTACCTCTTCACAAAGTCCCCAAGTGGAAGTTCATTTTCTCATCCAAATGTCCTTTGAGCTTTACACTCATGGCTTTTATGCCTTTTCTCACTATTATAGCAACTCACAGATGTGTTATCGTCTCAACTAGAACTTGGGTTCCTTGAGAAGAGGGTCCCTGAACGATTCATTTTTATATACCCTACAGTACCCCTGCACATGGTAGATTCTTAATAAAGTATTACCTGGATCATGCATTTGGCATTTGGATATTTTCACCTACCACAGTGGAGCACCATTTTAATAGCGGCTTATATACTAAGACGCTTACCTTCTGTTTTGTTCTTTGTTAAATGTTTTATTTTAGAATAGTTTTAGATTTACAGAAAAATTGCAAATGAGTACAAAAAGCTCCCATGTACCTCACACACTGCTTTCCTTATTATTAGCACGGTACATTTGGCACAATTAATGAATAAATATTGAGACATTATTATTAATTAGTATCCACAATCTATATAGATTTCCTTAATTTTTACTTAATGTTCTTTTTTCTGTTCCCAGATCTCAACCAAGATATCACATACATTTAGTTGTCAAGTCTCCTTAGCCTTCTCTTGGCTATGACAGTTTCTCAGACTTTTCTTGTTTTTGATGACAGTATTAGTTTTCTTTTGCGGCAGTAAAATATTACCACAAACTTAGTGGCTTAAAATCATCTAAATTTATTATCTCCCAGTTCTGTAGGGTGTAAGTTCAATACAGGTCTAACTGGGCTAAAATCAATGTGTCAGAAGGGCTTGGTCCTTTCTGGAGGCTCTAGGGGAGAATCTATTTCCTTACCTTTTCCAGCTTCTAGGAGTCACTCACATTCCTACCACAATGACCCTTGATAGTTTAGAGTTGTATTATTCAGGTATTTTATTGAATGTCCCTCAATGGGGGATGTGCTTAGTATTAATATTTTTCTCATGATTAGATTTGGATATGGTTGGGTGGGGGTGGGGGGAACATCACAGAAGTAATGTACCACTCTCATCACCAATCAAGTATACATGATTCATCAGCATCACTTACTTCTGCTGCTGTGAGCCCTGAGCACCTGGCTGAGGCAATGCTAGCCAGATGTAGTAGACAGAATACTAGCCCCCCGCCAAATGTCTCTATGCCCTAATTCCTGGAACCTGTAAATATGTCAGGTTACATGACAAAAGGAAATTAAGATTATTAATGGAATTACGCTTTCTAATCAATGGACCTTCCAATAGGAAACTTATCCCAAATTACCTGGGTAGGCCCAATGCAATCAAAAGAAGAAGAGAGAGTCAGAGGAAGAGGAGAAAGCAGATGTGATGTGAGAACTGGACCTGTTGCTTTATGGCTTTCGAGGTAGAGAAAGGGGACCATGAGCCAAGGAATTTGGGCAGCCTCTAGAAGCTAAAGAAGGCAAGGAAACTGATTCTCCCCTGGAGCCCCACAAAAGGAATGCAGCCCTATCCACATCCCTGCTAAGACCTTGATGTTAGTCCAGTGTTAAGACTTCTAACCCCAAAACTGTAAGGTAATAAAGTTTTATTGTTTTACATCATTAAGTTTGTGATCACTTGCTACAGCACCAAGTAGAAAACGAATACACTGGGCTTTTCCACTGAAAAGTTACTCTCTTCAACCCCTTTCCATACTCTACTCTTTGGAAAGAGGCTACTGTGTGCACAATCCATACTTAAGGAGTAGGAGTTAGCCTCCACTTCCTTGGGGGAATTTCTTTGAAATTCCTCTGCAGAAGAAACTTGTTTATCTTCCCCCATTTATTTATTCAGTCATTTGTATATTATGGGTTCATGGATATTTACAAATACTTAGGATTATAGCCCAATATTGACTCATTTGTTCTGTTGTCCAATTTTTTTCCCCATTTTAGCCATTGACAGCTTTTTCAGTTGGTTTCTGTGTCTCTTTGACATACCTCTACCATTGTAGGGTTTTTTGAGCATTTCCTTATTTTCTGGCACATTGATATGGTCCATACTTGGAAAGTCTGAGAGTGGAATATGCAGGTTAGTTCAGTAGCTCCATGGTATCATTAGAACATGGCTCTTTTTGCTCTGTTATCCACAAAGTACCAATAATGTATCCTTTTATGATCACATATTGTCTGCAAAACTTCAAGTATTACAAGATTATTCTAAAATCTTCCCAAGCAGCAAGAGGGCAAGAGCAAAAGAGCTGCCTTCTTTTATGCCTCTCTCTTATAGGGATACATCTCTTATAGAGATTCTAAATCCTTGTGAAAAGCCTCCATTAGATTTCCATTTACCCTTAGCCAAGACTGGGTCACATGACCATTCCTGGTCCAGTTACTAACAAAAAGATCCCATGCCTGGTTTTGACTGATCACGTCCACTGGGGCTGGATACACTATCTAACTCCTGCCACCAAAAATAAACAAATTAGAATTTGCTTGCCAAAAAGAGGGAGGGAATGCAGTTTGTTCTTCAGTGGACAAAAACTCTGCATTTGACTAACAGATAATCTGTTTCATCTTGCTTTATTTTTAATATGAAATGAATTTGAAAGACATAGCAGAAACTGCACTGACATTAATCATCACATTTAAAAATACATTTCTTATGGTCTTGACAAGTATTGACAGCTGAAAAGACAAAAGCGTACTTTCGCATTGAAACAACAAAAAAAAATTGTTTTAAGTTAGAAGCCTTAAAGGGAAAGTTATATATTTCAGGGCTTTGCAATACATATCCCAATTAAGATTCTCAAAAATCACATTTACAAGGTGATTTACCTGTTTTTGTTTTGTTTTTGATGTGTCAACTTACCTAGGCTACAGTGTCCAGTTATTCAGACACCATCCTAGGTGTTGCTTTGAAGGAACCTTGCATCTGTAATTAAAGCTCCTAACCAGTTGACTTTGAGTATGGTAGGTTATGTAGGGTAATCTAAACGGGCATGATTAAATGGGCTAGAAAACCTTAAAAGCAAGACTGATGTTGCACTGAGAGAGAAGAAATTCTGCCTGTGGAAAGCAGCTTCCACTCATACCTACATATTGGAGCTTACCCACAAGCTTCCTTTCCTTATCGCCTGCCCAGTGGATTTCAGACTTACTCAACCAGCTGTCACAGTCCAGTAAGCCAATTCCTTGTAATAAATCTCTCTTCCTCCTTCTCTTACTCCCTCCCTTTCTTTTCCTCCACCCCATCTAGCTTTCTAGCTATCTTCTACCTATCATCTATCTATCTATCTACTTATCTATCTATCTATCCATCCATCCATCCATTCTAGTAGTTCTGCTTCTCAGGCTGAACACTGAAACACTTAGAGACAAACTACTTCAGACAAGATCATCTTCTGGTTCAGCATTCTAGTAACATTCCTTCTTCACCCCAGTATTTCTAAAATGCTTTTTCTCTTAAGATTGCAGTAACTTATATAGATAGTTTTACTGTGATCCATTCAGTGTTCAGCGCACTCTACCTGAGACACATTCTCCAGAAGAAAATTTCTTCCAAGCTTGGCTAAATTAGAAGGGAGGATTTGAGGAAGGGTTGAAAAACTAGGGCAGAGTGCAGAAGGTGAGGACACATTCACAGGATGAAAAACAATACATGTTGACTTTTCGACAAAATAAATATGTCAAAAACATCTGCTGGTCTTTGGTGTTTTGAGTACTCCACAGGCTTGTTGACACAATGCTAGAAGTAAACAGGAATCCAAAGCTGATTCATTCCAACTCTGGCCTTTCAACAGGGGCCAAATAGCAGTGCTTGCTTTTATTTATTTGAAAACAACTCCTCTGGTTTCCTTAGTTGTGATGATACTCCAATCCTTCTTCTTTCCATGACAGTTGTTCAGATTTATTGCTTATCTTAAGAACAATTTATGAACCACATAAATTATTCTTTCCTATGAATCAATCTCAGGCAGTATCTTCAGATGAAAATCTCTTGTTCTTGATATCTTACTATAATCAGAGTACTACAGGAATTGAAGAGAAAATACCTAGATTTGAGGCCAGTCAGATCTTGAATCAGAACACTCTCTAAAGCCCTTTCCTCTTTATTTTTCACCACAATACTCACTACCTTCTTACATTCAATATATCTCCTCATCTCATTGGTTGTCTAGCTACTCGAATACAAACTCCAGGAGGGCTAGGATTTTTTCCATGAAATCACTGCCATATCCCAGTATGCAGTGCAGTTCCTAAATACAGTAGATGCTAACTGCTGAACCAGCAAACCTCACTCTGTTACTCTATCTGTAATGTGGACATAAAAATAGAATCTAATTTACCATATTATTATGAGTGAAAAATGTTAATGCACGTGACACTCTGGAATATCTCACTCAGCCTGAACTCAAACTTTCTATAAGGATTTCAATATCTGATTCTTTCCAAACAGAGTATATGGAAGATAGAAAAATAGAGAACAGAAATAAAGCATTAGTTAATTTTAGCCTTTCTCAGAATTTACTATTCTGCTATCTATTGTTTTTTTAATTCTTTATCTATAATATTGCTATGGGCTGTAATTCATTGAGAAGTTTGTCTGTTTGATTTAACCTGTCCCCACACTAATTAGGGATTTAGGAAGAGCCTCTGGCGCTTGTCATTTGGTCAGTCAGTCAGCCAGTCAACAAATAGGATAATTGCTCCCTGGCTCAATGATGGAAGTGCTCAAGTATTAAAGATCAATAACATATTTGTTCCACACTTTTACACTGTTGGTGGGAGTGTAAATTAGTTCAACCATTGTGGAAGACAGTGTGGCAATTCCTCAAGGATCTAGAACTAAAAATACCATTTGACCCAGCCATCCCATTACCGGGTACATACCCAAAGGATTATAAATCATTCTACTATAAAGACACAGGCACACGTATGTTTATTGTGGCACTGTTCACAATAGCAAAGACTTGGAACCAACCCAAATGCCCATCAATGATAGACTGGATAAAGAAAATGTGACACATATACACCATGGAATTCTATGCAGCCATAAAAAAGGATGGGTTCATGTCCTTTGCAGGAACATGGATGAAGCTGGAAACCCTCATTCTCAGCAAACTGAAACAAGAACAGAAAACCAAATACCACATGTTCTCACTCAAAATTGGGAGTTGAACAATGAGAACACATGGACACAGAGAGGGGAATGTCACACACCAGGGCCTGTAGGGGAGTGGGGGAGCTAGGGGAGGGATAGCATTTGGAGAAATACCTAATGTTGATGACAGGTTGGTGGGTGCGGCAAACCACCATGGCACATGTAAACCTATGTAACAATCCTGCGCATTCTGCACATGTACCCCAGAACTTAAAGAATAATTTTACAAAATAACATATTTGCTCCAGTAACTAATAATATCAAGCAAATTTTCTTCAGACATAACCCAAATACCTATGTTGCACTTGGCAGTTTATACCTCTTATTCTTTCTTTAGTGAAAATAAGAAAAAAAAAAAGATATTCCCCCTGCAATAAATAGTGAACAGGGCTTGCAAATAAATTCATTATAATATTCAGTTTTTAATCCTGAGACCAAAAAACAGAAATTTGCAAGGCTTCATTCTCTTAACACTCCATAATTGAGAATGCATGATCCAATGTTAAATAAAATATATTCATGTATTAAGTCCATAGGAACATAAACAAGAATGTTAACAGTGTTTCTCTCTGGGTCACGGGCGATGTTTGTTGTTGTTGATATCTTTTTTTCCTGCAGTGAGCATGCATTATTCATATGCTTATAATAAAAAGAAAAAAAAGAGTATCTTTTCTTTAAAATGGCATTTTAGATCTTGGGGTAATAGAAATTTTGCAACTGTCTGCAAAGTCTCATTACCATTAACTAAGTAGAATGAGGGTGAAAGGTAAGAAAAGCAAACAGGAGTTTGAAACCCGAAAATAGGTAACCACAGGTCATATAAGAAATGTGCAGTCAAAAGTCCAATAAACAAGCTGTTTTGGCAGCACAGGTAACTCAAGCCATTTATAAGCAACTTCTCTTAGCCCTTCTGATATCTTCCCATAAACACTAGGATATCACTGTATTTAGGGACTGCCAGGCTATCAGCAGGGGACAAAACACAGAGCCCATTTTTTACTAATACTATTTTATTTTAAAATGTAATTGATCTTAAGGCAACTCCACAATTGCAAATTGAGGGCTTTTCAAGTAATTTATAGGGAAAAGCTGTGAAGTTTATCTTTGAAATGAAATGAAATAATACCTGCACTTCCTACTTTGGGGAAATTTTATGTTAAATCATGCCGACAGGCAGACATGACAAAACATTGAGAAATATTTAAAGATTTCATTTCTCTTCCTGATAACGACAAGGTTCATTTTGTGCTCTCAGAGGGGAAATCAAATCTGATTTACCGTCAACTACCTCAGTGCCATGATCCACATTTCGTATTCTTTAAGCAGCCTCAGCATAGCAGCGATATTACTGTCCTTTCACAATGGGGCTGATCAACCGCCAAAAGCCTGACAAATCATCAAATGCTTTCATTTAAATCTACCTGTTTCTTTATCATGATAAAGCACAATGCACAGCATGTGCCAAACTATCATAATTTTATTGGCAAAAGGAAGCTTGATTTACACTATCTTTCTTTGAAAGGGAAAACGGTAGCAATGAAAGGGACAGACTACAACTAGATGTATTCTTCCACTTGGCTCACTTTCCCTCCTTTCTTTGTTTCACCTTAACAGCAAAATATCTCATTCCCTTCCTTGGCCCTGTCTGAGAAAAGCTCAAGTAAGATACCCAGAAAAACATCTGAAAAGTAACATTGATCAGCCTTACTCTTATAATCCTTAAATTACAATTCTGATCTTGAACCCCAAGCAGGCCAGCAGTAAGCTAAAAGGAAATGTTAGTAAACAGGCAATGAATTTAAACATCCAGCAGGAAAGGAATTAAAATGTCTAATCACCCTATCAAACTCATAAGATGTAGCAAAGCAAATGCTACCTGCCTAGATTGAATTACTGCTTGGAGCAAAGATTGTTTGCAGCTCTTTAAAGATATGTGGGGGTTATATTTTATTGTTTCTCATTTTCTATTGGAGCTAGGTCCAACTTAGTCAAAATTGTGGTGCTTGATAAAATTCCGAGGGGCACATCTACATTCCTGAATCTGCCCAAAGTCATCATTATGGCCCATTTGGGTTTTTCTCTTTCCTCTGTGACAGGTGCCATAAATTTCCAATGATAAGATTAGAAGTGGAATGAGGAATGTAAGAGACAATTCTCTGTGTTCTTGAAGAGATATCAAGATAAAGAATATACTTTATCCATCATGTTTTCCTCTTGGATAACTGAGGGCAGAAAATAAGAAAAATGTTTGGAAAGCCAGGTTTGTGGCACAAGAAAACTTCACAAAAGCAAAACAAAACAGCATGGTAAATACTAACTTTAACACAAAGCATAACTAATTGCCCATTTTTCCTTTTCCAAAACCTACATTTGAAAGAGTTGTATCAAATTTGCCTTGCCTTTGTACTCAAAATCACTACCTCTTTTTATAACCATATATTCCCCACCAAGGCATGGCCTCTTGCCATTCATAGAAGACCAATATAGTTTTCTATTTAGTAATTCAGTCTTGCTATTGGACGACATTTTAATTTCAAACACTTAAAGTTCAACTACGTCCCTTTATCTCAGGATTACTAGGAAACACAGAACTAAAATTATTCATATTACCAACCCTTTCTATGCAGAGAAAAAAATAAAAATGTAAAAATAATATTGCATGAAGGAAAAATGCTTTCCCAGATAAACAAAAGCTGAGAGATTTCATCAACACCAGACCTGTCCTATAAGAAATGCTAAAGGAAATACTTCAGTCTGAAAGAAAAGAATGTTAGTGAGCAATAAAAAAAATCATCTGAGGGTACAAAACTCACTGGTAATAGTAAGGACACAACATAACCCAAAATACTATAATACTGTAATTGTGTCATAGAAACTACTCATATCTTGAGTAGACAGACTAAAAGACGAACCAATCAGAAATAATTACTTCAACTTTTTAAGACATACATAGACAATACAATAAGATATAAATACAAACAACAAAACATTAAAAAGTGGGAGGATGAAGTTAAAATGTAGAGCCTTAATTAATTTTCCTGGCTTGCTTGTTTGTGCAATCAGTGTCAAATTGCCATCCATTTAAAGTAAGGGGGGTATGCAATCCTCATGGTAACTTTAAATCAGAAAACATGCACAGATACACAAAATATAAGAAGCAAGTAATTAAAACGTGCCAGCAGTTAAAATGTTATCTTCATGAAAAGGAAGACAAGAAGGAAGGGAAAAAGAAAGATAAGACCACAAAACAACCAGAAAATAAATAACAAAATGCGAAGAGTAAGTCCTTACTTATCAATAATAACATTGAATGTAAATGAACTATTTTCCAATCAAAAGATATGGACTGGCTGAATAAATTAAAAAAAAAAAAAAGACCCAGTGTCAGTCACCTATAAGAAACACACTTCATTCTATAAAGACACATATAGACTAATAAAAGAGATGGAAAAGAGATTCCATGAAAATGGAAACCAAATAAATGCAGGAGTAGCTATACTTAGACAAAATAAACTTCAAGACAAAAACTGTAAAAAAGGTCACTACATAACGATAAAGGGGTCAATTCAGCCAGAGGATATAATACTTGTAAATACATATGCAGACAACACTGGAGCACCTAAATATATAAAACAAATATTATTAGAGCTGAAAAGAGAGATAGGCACCAATAAAATAACAGCTAGAGATGTCAACACTCACTCCACTTTCAGCATTGGACAGATCATCCAGACGAAAAAATTAACAAGAAACATCAGACTTAATCTGCACCACAGACCAAATGGACCTAACATATACCATGCAACGGCTACAGAATACACATTCTTCTCCTCAGCACATGGATCATTCTCAAAAATAGACCATATGTTAGATCACAAAACAACTCTTGAAACATTCAAAAAAAATAGAGATTATATAAAGTATCTTCTCTCACTACAGTGGAATAAAACTAGAAATCAATAACAAGAGGAATTCTGGAAACTGACCAGTGAGTCAATTAAGAAACTGAGAAGGAAATTGAAACATTTTTTGAAACAAATGACAATGGAAACATAACATACCAAAACCTATTGGATACAGGAAAAGCAGTACTCAGAGGGAAGTTTACACCTATAAACACTGTATTAGTCTGTTTTCACACTGTTGATAAAGACATACTTGAGACTGGGTAACTTATAAAGAAAAAGAGGTTGAATGGACTCAGTTCCACGTGGCTGGAGAGGCCTCACAATCATGGCGGAAGGCATGTCTTACATGGCAGCAAGCAAGAGAGAATGAGAGTCAAATGAAAAGGGAAGTGACTTATAAAACCGTCAGATTTAGTGAGACTTAGTTCACTACCACAAGAACAATATGGGGGAAACTGTGCCCATGATTCAATTAGCTTCCACTGGGTCCCTCTCACAATGCATGGGAACCATGGGAACTACAATTCAAGATGAGATTTGGCTGGGGACACAGGCAAACCGTATCATTCTACCCTTGGCCCCTCCCAACCCCATGTCCTCACATTTCAAAACTAATCATGCCTTCCCAAAAGCTTCCCAAAGGCTTAATTCATTTCAGCATTAACTCAAAAGTCCACAGTCTAAAGTCTCATCTGAGACAAGTCAAGTCCCTTCCATCTATGAGTCAGTAAAATCAAAAGCAAGTTACTTACTTTCTAGATAAAATGGGAGTACAGGCATTGGATAAATGCAACCATTTCAAATGGGAGAAATTAGCCAAAACAAAGGGGCTACAGGCCCCATGCAAGTCCAAAATCCAGTGGGGCAGTCAAATCTTAAAGCTTTGAAATGATCTCCTTTGACTCTATGTCTCATATCCAGGTCACACTGACGTAAGAGGTAGGTTACCGTGGTCTTAGGCAAATCTACCCCTGTGGCTTTGCCTCACTCCCAGCTGCTTCACAGGCTGGCATTGAGTGTCTGCAGCTTTTCCAGGTGCATAGTGCAAGCTCTCAGTGGATCTACCATTCTAGGGTCTGGAGGACAGTGCCCAGTGGGGACTCTGTGTGGGAGCTCTGATCCCCCACATTTCCCCTCTGTACTGCCCTCATTCTCCATGAGTTCCCCACCCCTGCAGCAAACTTCTGCATGGACATCCAGGTGTTTTCACACAACCTCTGAAATCTAGGCAGAGGTTCTCAAGCCTCAATTCTTGACTTCTGTGCACCTGGAGGCTCAATACCACATGAAAGCTTACAATACTTAGGGCTTGCACCCTCTGAAGCTATGGCCTGAGCTGTACCTTGGAACATTTCAGTCATGGCTGGAGTAGCTGACCACAGGGCACCAAGTCCCTAGACTGCACACAGCAAAGGCGTCCTTGGCCCAGTCCACAAAACTATTTTTTTCTCATAGGTGTCTCATCACAGAGTGATGAGAGAGGCTGCTGCAAAGGTCTCTGATGTGTCGTGGAGACATTTTCCCTATTGTCTTGGTGATTAACATTTGGTTCCTCATTACTTATGCAAATTTCTGCAGCTGGTTCCAGTCTCTCCTCAGAAAATGGGTCTTTCTTTTTATTGCAATGTCAGGCTGCAAGTTTTCTGAACTTTTATGCTGTTTCCCTTTTAAAACTAAATGGCTTTAATAGCATCCAAATCACCTTTTGAATGTTTTGCTGCTTGGAAATTTCTTCTGCCAGATACCCTAAATCATCTCTTTTAAGTTCAAACTTCCACAAATCTCTACAGCAGGGGCAAAATTCTGCTAGTCTCTTTGCTAAAATATAACAAGAGTCACCTTTACTCCAGTTCCCAACAAGTTTCTCATCTTCATCTGAGACCAACTCAGCCTGGATTTCATTGTCCCTTTTATTATCAGCATTTTGGTCAAAGCCATTCAACAAATCTCTAGGGAGTTTCAAACTTTCCCGTATTTTCCTGTCTTCTTCTGAGTCCTCCAAACTGTTCCAACCTCTGAATGTTACCTAGTTCCAAAGTCACTTCCACATTTTTGGATATCTTTTCAGCAGTACCCCACTCCCGATACCAATTTACTGTATTAGTCTGTTCTCGTGCTGCTGATAAAGACACACCTGAGAGTGGGTAATTTATACAGAGAAAGAGGTTTAATGAACTCAAAGTTCCACGTGGCTGGGGAGGCCTCACAATCATGGTTGAAGGCACATATTACATGGCAGCAGACAAGAGAAAATGAGAGCCAAGTGAAAAGGGAAATGCCTTATGAAACCATCAGATCTTGTGAGACATATTCACTACCATGAGAACAGTATGGGTGAAACTGCACCCATGATTCAATTATTTTCTACTGGGTCACTCCTGCAACATGTGGGAATCATGGGAGCTACAATACAAGATGAGATTTGGATCTCATCTTGAAACCATATCAAGTACCTACATTAAAAAGTATAAAAACTTCAAATAAACAAATTAATGATGACTCTTAAAGAATCAGAAAAGAGCAAATCAAATCTAAAATTAAGAAAAGAAATAAGATCAGAGCAGAAAGAGTTGAATGAAGAAAACAATACAAAAGATCAACAAAATAAAAAGTTATTTTTTGAAAAGATAAAATTGACAAACCTTTAGCCAAAGAAAAAAAGAGAGAAGACCCAAATAAATAAAATCAGAGATGAAAACGGAGATATTACAACCAATACCACAGAAATTCAAAGGATCACTGGAGACTACTCTGAGCAATTATATGCCAATAAATTGGAAAATCTAGCAGAAAAATGGATAAACTCCTAGACACATACAGCCCACCAAGATTGAACCATGAAGAAATTCAAAACCTGAACAGACCAAAAACAAGTAATAAAATCAAAGTTGTAATAAAAGTTTCACGGCAAAGAAAAGCCCAGGACCTGATGACTTTACTGCTAAGTTTTACCAAATGTTTAAAGAAGAACTAATACCAATCCCACTCCAACTACTCCAAAAAACAGAGGAGAATGGAATGCTTCAAACTTGTTCTATGAAGCCAGTGTTACCCTGATACTAAAACCAGACAAAGACACATCAAAAAAATAAAACTACAGGCCAATATCACTGATGAACATTGATGCAAAAATCCTCAACAAAAATATTAGCAAACAGAATTCAACAACACATTAAAAAGATTATTCATCATGACCAAGTGGGATTTATTCCAAGGATGAAAGGATGGTTCAACATACTCAAATCAATAAATGTGATACACCATATCAACAGAATGAAGGGCAAAAATCATATGGTCATTTTAATTGATTGTGAAAAAGGCTTTGATGAAATTTAACATTCCCCCATGATAAAAACCCTGGATAAACTGGGTATAGAAGGAACATATCTCAACACAATAAAAGAAATACATGACAGACCGAAAGCTAGTATCATACTAAATGGTGAGAACTAAAGTCTTTCCTCTAAGATCTGGAATGTGACAAGGATGCCCACTTTCACCACTGTTATTCAACAGAGTACTGGAATTCCAGCTAGAGCACTCAGACAGAAAAAGAAAAAAAAAGAAAAAAAGAAATGAAGAGCATTCAAATTAGAATGGAAGAGATCAAATTACCTTTATTTGCAAATAATATAATCTTATATTTGAAAAAAACCTAAAGACTTCACCAAAACACTATGAGAACTGATAAACAATTTCAGTAAAACTCCAGGATACAAAATCAATATACAAAAATTAGTAGCATTTCTATATGCCAACAGCAAACAGTCTGAAAAAAAATCAAGAATCTCATTTACAATACCTACAAATAAAATACCTAGAACTTAACAAGCAAAGTGAAAGATCTCTACAATAAAAACTATAAAACATTGATGAAAGAAATTGAAAAGGATACAAAAAAATGGAAAGATATTACATGTACATGGATTGGAAGAATCACTATTGTTAAAATGCTCACACTACCTGAAACAATCTAGAGATTCAATGCAATCCCTATTAAAATATCAATGACATTATTCACAGGAACAGAAAAAACAATATTAACATTTAAATGAGTGCATAAAAGACCAAGAATAGACAACACTATCCTGAACAAAAGCAGAGGAATCACTTTAACTGACTTCAAATAATACTACAAAACTATAATAACCGAAACAGCATCGTACTGGCATAAAAACAGATACATAGACCAGTGGAACGGGAAACCCAGAAACAAATCTATACAAATGAGTGAACTCACTTTTAACAAAGTTACCAAGAGTGTACATTGGGAAAAGACAATCTTTTCAATAAATGATGCTGGATAAACTAGATATCCATATGCAGAAGATGAAACTATCACTCACCATAGAAGAATCCCTATCACTCACCATACATGAAAATCAAATAAAAATGGATAAAAGACTTAAATCTAAGACCTCAAAGTGTGAAAGTACCAGAATAAAACATTGGGGAAACTCTCTAGGATATTGGTCTAGGCAAAGATTTTTTGAGTAATTGTTCTACAAGCACAGGCAATGAAAGCAAAAATAGATGGATGCCATCACATCAAGTTTAAAAGCTGCAGCATAGCAAAGGAAACTATCAGCAAAGTGAAAAAACAACCCACAGAATGGCAGAAGGTATTTGCAGACTATCCATCTGACAAGGGATTAATAACTAGAATATATAGGGAGCTCAAACAACTCCATATGAAAAAAATATAATAATTGATTTTAAAATAGGCAAAAGATCTGAATAGACATTTCTCAAAAGAAGACACACAAATGGAAAGCAGATGTATAAAAAGGTGCTCAACATCACTGATCATCAGAAAAACACAAATCAAAACTGCAATGAAATAACATCTCACCCCAGTTAAAATGGTTTTTATCCTAAAGACAGGCAATAACAAATGCTGACAAGGATATAAAGAAAAAGGGAGCCCTCGTACATTGTTGATGGGAAGGTAAATTAGTACAATGAGGAACAGTTTGAAGGGTCCTCAAAAAACTAAAAATTGAGCTACTACCATATGATCCAGCAATCCCACTCCTAGGTATATACCCAAAAGGAAATCAGTATGTTGAAGAGATATCTGCACTTCTATGTTTATTGCAGCACTATTCCCAATAGCCAAGATTTGGAAGCAACTTAAGTTGAATGATCAGCAGATGAATGAATAAAGAAAATGCGATACATATACACAATGGAGTGCTATTCAGCCATAAAAAACGAATGAGATCCTGTCATTTGCAACAACATGGATGGACCTGGAGGACATTATGTTAACTGAAATAAGCCACTCACATGAAGACAAACTTGGCATGTTCCCACTTACTTGAGGGAGCTAAAAATTAAAACAATTGAACTCATGGAGATAGAGAGTAGCATGATGACTACCAGAGGATAGGAAGGGTTGTTGGGTGAGGGTACAGAGGGAATGGTTAATGGGTACAAAAATACACCCATTTTAAAGAATGAATAAGATCTCATGTTTCATACTACAACAGCATGACTACAGTCAACAATATATTATTGTACATTTTAAAATAACTAAAAGATTTAATTGGATTGTTTATAATGTAAAGGATAAATGCTTGAGATGATAGATATCCCATTTACCCCGATGGGATTATCATGTACTGTAGGAGTGTATCAAAATAGCTCATGAACCCCATAAATACATGCACCTATTATTTACACGCAAAAAAATTCCTGTAACCCATAAATATACATCCTACTAGGTACCCACAAACATGTTAAAACATTAAATTTAATTAAATTTTAAAAAATTCAGAATGTTGCCATGTTTAGACAAAAGACATTCATGGCAAAATTTGGGGCACAAATTCAGGCCTGTCAACTTTTCTATTTTCTGAAAGTATATATAGCAGATTTTTTTAAGTAAAATTTAGTCATTTGTAGGTGTTTTTTTTTTTTTTTTTTTTGAGATGGAGTCTTACTCTGTCACCAAGGCTGGAGTGGCACCATCTCGGCTCACTGCAGCCTCAGCCTCCCAGGTTCAAGTTATTCTCCTGCCTTAGCCTCCCAAGTAGCTGGGATTACAGGCACCTGCCACCACACCCGGCTAATTTTTATATTGTTAGTAGAGATGGGGTTTCACCATGTTGGCCAGGCTGGTCTCGAACTCGTGACCTCAGGTGATCTACCCACCTCGGCCTCCCAAAGTGCTGGGATCATAGGCATGAGCCACCACGCCTAGCCTCATTTGTATTTTTTAATATGCAAATGACCTCTCAACAGATTTGATAAATCGATCATTACACTCTTCGTAAACCTCTGTTTCTTTGTTTAGGAAACCTCTAGTCTTTTGGATTTCCTCTTCCCTTTCAAGTTGCTAGACAATACCTCCTTTAGTATCTCTCTCTGCAGCAGTATATTTTTCAATGTTGAGATTCCATTCATAGGTTACATTATTCTGGATATGTTATTAACCTGTTTATTTTGCAGGAAAGCATTTGTTTACTCTTTAGAGTCTTCCCTCTCCTTCCAACCTGCACCATTCTTTGGCAGGTAGCTTCTCAACTGCATTTTTGTTTTGGTGAGAAGGTGAGTGGTGACCCTACTGATGACAGGAAATAAGGGAAAGCTAAACTTACAGAAATAAAGATTCCTTGTGGAAGATGGCGATGGGACAGTGGTAAGGGTGAAGTTAAGGACTGTAGAAAAGAGGGTAAGAGATGAAGTGGCTGCTGTTGAGAAAGAGCCCTCGGGAAAGAGCTAAAATATTTCGAGGGAACTAAATGGGAAGCTTTGCTATATTGTGAACATCCTTTCTTGTCTCAGAAAACCTTGCTAATAAATGCATGTTATTCATCAATATTTCTTAAACTGAATTAGCGTGGGGGGTACTTTTTATTTTCTGTCTGTTTGATTTTGGTGTGCAAAGGTATGTTGAAATTGGTCTTAACTGGAGAAAAATAGAAACAAAAGTAGTTTAAGTTCTGTGTCCAATTAAGTGCTGCTGTCTCAGCTAGCCATTGACTATCCAACAGCATTCCTCCGAGCCCCACTTTAGGAAACTCAAGACCCAACCTGGCCTAAATTAAACTCAAGAACCTGCTTCTTTTCTACCATTTCCCATTCAGTAAATGACAGTACCATTCATCAAGTTGTTTCTAACCTAAATCTTGAAGGACAGCTCTTCTCTCTTCTCCTCTGCTTTACAGCAATCACCATGTTCTACCTCCTTGATCCATCTCAAATCCATCCCCTTCTCTCCGGACCAGAGTACCTTCATCTCTCTCCGGAAGTATTGTGAAAATTTCCTAACTGATCTCTTGCTTCCAGCCTTTTTCATTTACAAAAATCAGAGTAATCTTTAAAATGGATCATATCATTAGAGTAGCGCTTCCCACTCTCTTAAAATAAAATTCAAACTCCTTATGTTCACCAACAACACTTTTCATGATGTGGCCTTTACTCACTTTTTCATCCAACCTTCCATAGCCTCCTTTTTTTCTCATTATGTTCAAGGCAAGCTGATTACTTTTTCATTACACTGAAGAGCTAAGTAACTTCTTGCCACCAAACAAGTTGTTTCCTTGGCTTGAAAGTCCCATCTCCACTCAATCTCTGCTCTTCACCTAAGTCACTTCTTTCTTCTACTCAACACCTCCTGTCTCTTTGAGTGTCACTTCTTCAGAGAAGCTTCCTTAGCCCTGCTCCTCCCCTAACTCCCTTGTCCCTGCCAGACTGATCAAGTCTCTGTGGTATACTCATTTTGTTCAAAGCATTTATTTCATCTATAATTAAATGACCTTTGCTATAATTACTAATGTCTGCCTCTACTGCAGACTCTCAATTATATGATTTGTGATGTTGATGGTGGTGGTATTATGTTGGTGAACTGCTAATTATTTAATGTTGTATAGACAGACATTCCTGGACTACTATTTCTGTGATAGATTCTTTTAAGGCTAAGACATTAAAAATTAAAAGTTCTATAGATAAATCATATTTATGTTTGCTATCTGTCTTTCTCTCATTACTTTAAAGGAAAGAGAACACCTAAAATGTTCAATAAGTATAGGAAATTAAGTTCGAGATGAGGATAAAACTAAAACAAAAATTGGGGGAATTTCAGAGGAAAGGCATTCTTTCTTCAAAAAACACATCGATCACAGGCAAGGACAGGATTTCACATCTACAAGTGCAATTTTTGCACCTTTAGAAATAAAGAATCAGTGTTCATTTCAATTCAAATATTACCCTCATTGCCTAGGGAGCTCACAAAAGTAGTTCATTAGTGCCACCTTGGGTGACAGGTTTATGGTTCTGTCATTATAACTGCTAATAAATGAACTGATGATATGAATCACATTCACTAAAATCTCTTTCATCCTGAATACATTGTAAAAAAATCAAAGTCAAGATTATGTGTTCCATGGTATTTCAGATGTAATAAAGCCCAAAGCTCTAACTGCAAAATGAGAATTATGTGCAGTGAGCTATCTTATTTAACACAAAATGTTTTGGGGGCTAATAGCCCATGGCATACTACTCATCAAAATGGACCAAGAGAAAAGACATGTGTTAAATCAGGGCTGACTCTATTGCCACTCATGACTATTTCCAACTCTAAGAGAATCAGTATAAGCACATCTACTCACAGGTATCTTACATGTCTTTCCCTGGGAAGCCACTTTGGTCCATTTCTCCATTTAACATCTACTACTTACAATTTTTTTATTTCCTCATTTGATGGGAATTTAATGTGTATTCATTACATGTTCATGGTATGCACTGCTTTAGGGCCTATGGAAATTGTAACATAAAATGAAATATAGAGTCATGGATTTTAAAATAGCAAAGTGGTATTTGTAACTTTTACATAAAAATGTAAACAAAGCTAGTGGACAGCTATTTTTAAAAGTGGATATTATTTTGACATAGATCACATGGTGGGTTTTAAGTTAATTTCAAAATAAAAAGAAAGGTCATTGTGGGATAAGTTAAGTCTAAGAAATATTCTTGGAGGGACACAAAAGAGTATAAGATTTTACACATACTTGTACCTATAGCTTGGGGATTAGGTTGAAGGGAGTCAAAGAGAACAAACTGGCTGATATTTGGAAGCAGTAAGAGAAAATATTGATAAGGAGGGGCCACATTAAAAAAGATTTTAAATACTGGGCTGAGAAAATCTGAACACATTAAAAGGGCTAAGTGTTATATTCTTAATGAGATTGACATAAAAGTGTATATAAGGAAATTACAGATTAAGGACTATATATGCAAAGGTTAGAAAGACATGTTAAGAAGTTGTGGTAATACAGGTCTCAAGTAATCAGGGCCTTGATTAGACTTTATAGATGAGAACAAATAACATAATAATTAAGAGTGACACTGAGAAATAACCTGTAGGCTTAGGTGACTAGTGAGTTATGAGAGATTTTAGGAGAAATATGAAAAAGATGAACATTTTGATACTTGGAATTGGGAAGAATGGTATTTTAATCAAGAAACTTGGAAAATTAGGAGAGGATATCCACTTGAGACTTACTTGAGTTTTGTGTTTTGGATTTTGCAGTAAAGACAGATGCTAATGGAACTGCCAAAATGTTAGAGTTGAGAAGTCCATATGGGGTTCAAGTCCTATGGGGTTCAAGTCCTCAGCAGGATTCAGGAATCCCTTCTATAACATTCCTAACAGAGGTATGAATACTTTCTGTGTTTAGGAACATTACTAGGAACGCCTTCCTTAAGTTGAATTCAAATGCACTCTCCTGTAACTTACACCTAAATTTTTCATTTCTACCTTCTGGCTCAAAATTGAACAAGACTATGTCCTCTTCCATGTTATAATTTTCAACTATATTATGGTCATTGCATCCCCCTTTAGTTCCAGCTTTTCAAGAATCGCCTAGTTCCTTCAGGTGCAACTCATTAAGATAACTTAGAAACTCTTTATTAACGGAGATGAATAAGGCATCACAAATATCTACCAACTATGAAAACTACTGATGCTGTTTTCATCTTATAATTGAATTTTATAATAGTCTGTTACACAAAAAAAGGCAGGCAATTTTCTTTTCCCTAAAAGCAAAAACTACATTCAAAATTAAAACATCTTAAGTCTAATGAAAAGCCAAGACCAGCAAGTCTGAGAAACTTATGATTGGACTTCTAACTTGAATGAACAAATAAATTAAAAAGAATCAAATTCAATTTTCCAAAGGATTACGATTTTCTGCTTTTTGCATGCAACAAATTTGGCAGGCCATAAAGATTTTAGAAAAATTATTGTTATTATCATCTGATCTTTCTAACAATGCATTTGCTTCTAAACTTTCAAGTGCATTCATGAAATAGAAAAATCCATATAAGTATCTATTATCACGGAATGGAGATTTGATTTGATGAAATCTCCATACAACTAACAAATGTGTGCATCCCCAAATGACTTTTGCTCTGGCTTATGCTTCAGAAAATAAATTATTATTATTTATGATCATAATAATGCATATCTACATAGTAAGTTTCTCAGAGGAGTTAAAACCCATTTTTGCTTCTTCTACAGCACTTTTCATTTGTAAGTCAGAAAACTGCAGCTTTGTTGCTGCAAGTGAAAAAATGTGTTAGGGAGGCACAGGCCCCTCAAAGTCAAAGTCAGTACTCAGTGTGTCAGCAGTCAGAGGACATCTGTGAATCAACATACCTGTGATATTTAATCTTTCCATTTAGTATCAGCAATTCTTATAAAATACAAAATTTTAGAAACTTAAAAAACATATATCAAGGACTATAAGCACTTACTGTGTGATCAATGTTATATAATATGGAAGAAGTGGCCCAGCCCCAAATCTAATTGCGAAGACAGGATTTCAAAGTAAGAAATAAGTTGAGGGACTTGTGAAAGAGAATATGATGACTTGTTATGGGAAAGCAGTAGTTAAATTACAGGGTAAGAAGTAAAAAGATCTCTGTTTCATTCCCTACTCCAAAAACAATGTGAAGCTAGTTATTTATCCCACCTGTAAAACACAATAAAACTGCACACTACAATCTTATCCCAGAAGGGTAGGTGAGGATTAAATGTGGGTGTCTGGAGTTTCACAAATGGTGCTTTGATCTACAAATTGCAGTACCTTCACTTTGCTTTTATAACACATTCATGGTCCTTACCCACCAGAGTCTACCTTTGCCTGTCTAGATATTATATCAACATACATCCAATATCCCTCCTCAGAATCTCCTGAGGATGAGCTGAAGATCAAGCTAAAAATATGATTCAGTGATTGCATATTAAATCATACAAGGTTGAGACATATAAGGTCTCCATTTACTTTTGTAATACAAAATTAACCTTGTAGGTGCAAAATCACAGTATTATTTTATAATTATAGATATATCCTCTAGATTTATTAGACTTTACAAAATACCTGACCTTCCTAATGTAGGTTGCTAATTATTTTGTATCTAGCAAGAGCAGATTCATTAAACCTGCATCTCAGTATAAGTGTGACTAACACTTTTTCATCTTACCAGTTTCTATTACCATTGTTCATGACGCATTAATTAAATTTCATATTCAAGTATGAATTTAAAATTTAAAAATTTCACTGAGTGCACCCCAGTGACAGTTAGTTGTTTATAGTATCAAATTGTTAGTGAATAATGGTCATAGATAACTTTATATTTACTTATCTGTGTATTTTTAATTCTCTCTACTATACTATAAGCTGTTCTGAGGCAGGAAAATTAATTTTTTAAAATTCATGTTTGTAGCTGTACCTCCTAGAAAGACACTTTGTACATAGTACACAAATAATACATATTCGTTGCAAGCTTGAAAAACAGTTGGACTGAAAGGAAAGACATGCCTTTTTCAGTACGTTGTGTTGTTATGTGAGCAGAATGTTGCCCCTTCACATTGGTCAGCTTTAATTCTTTGATCATATTCTCATTTATATGAGCTTAAACAACTGCAAATGTAAAGCCCAAGACATCATCGAATTTTCTTTTTATGGTAATTTCTTAAAATGCATATTTTAAGAATATAAAATAAAAAGCCACAATGCAAGCATATAATGTATCACATTGAGAAATTCAGTCTTCTCAAAATGGGTAGAATCCAGGTATGGATTCATTTTAATTACTGCAGATTGTAAAAGATATAGAAATCGTCCTTTCTTATTCTTTAATTCAAATATTCATTTTGAAAAGAAACATATCAATATTCAAATGTGCATAAAAACATTCAAGTAAATAAAAATTGAAGCTTGAGAGTTATTTTGTAAGTCTAAAATGAAGACAATTTTGGTATGTATATTCCCACAACCATCATATTTTCTTTTTTAGAATTTTCTCATCCTGCAACTTTATGTTTCTTTTTCTGTAAAAAAATGCAAGAAGCATTTACCTGCTACTTCCTTCCTCTGAATGGAACTCATAAGCAACCTGTATTTTTAATATAAATGTTTGAGTTTTAAAATAACTAAGAATAAATTTTCAATGTCTCCCCATAAAAACGATGGGTGAATGAGATGATGGACATTTTAATTATATTGATTTAATCAACCACATTGTGTATGTATATGAAAAGTCACATTGTACCCCAAAAATGTATACAATTATTTGTCACTTAAAAATAATAAAAGGAATTCTGATATATATTATAGAAACCCTTTACATAAAATAAGAAACATGAAAGTGCATGTCTTAAGACAAAGCTTTGGAATTAGGTGAGATGTTCTCTTTTCACCATATATGTTCTATATGCCTTTGTAACATTGGTGTGCTACCAATTTGACTTTACTTGAGTGAGCTACAATATTAATTATTTTCAAATAATTTATTTAGTTTTCACTAAGAGTAGAAAATATTAGGTGCTGGTAGAAATGCAAATGAAATAAAGACACAGGATCTTAAAAAGCTTAATATAAATTTGTAGGGACAAAATATAGACCCCAGAAATGAGGAAGAATAATGATAAATAAGAAGTCAATAGGTGCAAATCATATTTTCTACCTAGTGAATACGCTGAGTCCTTTAAAAAAACAGACAGACAAAAAATGTCTACCAGTGGAGGTGGTTTCACTGGTTAGCAATGCCTACAGTGGGCTTCACAGGTTTCAGCAGATGAGGATCAGCTTCATTTCACATTCACTTGAAGTAATCTCACTGGCTACAATGTTCATATTGAAACAGTGGATTAATAAAGCCAGAAAGATGACCAATAACTAAGTTGTAAAAGTTGTCCCATGACACATCAGCTTCGATCCTGGAGCACTTCTGTATTCAATCCCTCTTGCTTTCCTCTCTGTTTTACATTATATTGATCACTTTGTTTCTAAGTAAATACAAAGTAAAATTATATTAAATGTCAATTAGTAAAGAAATATTAACCCTCACTGAAAGTTCAGAAATTAGTACAATTTATTTTTCATCTACTTTTCATGCCACTAGATAAAAATACTCCTTTTTTATTATTATTCAGTTACAGTGAATATCAGCCTGGGTTTGCTCACTAATACTGTGATCAGAGAATTTAATGAAACTGTAAAACCAAAAAGCAACAGATTTGTTTTCCTTATGGAAATTAAATTACATGTGGAGAAACAGTGGCATTTTTCTACTCTCTAACTCTGAAGTTCAGTTTTAACTTATTGATTCTATTGTACAGCATTTCAATACTCAATGAAGCATCTCTCAAGTTTTGGACCTGGAAAACAACAATATCCAAAACCTCAACTTGAAACCACTGGTAAATATAAAAGTAAGGAAATCCAAAAGAGTGCAAGCTTTAGCAAAAGCACCAAGCAGACAAAATCTGGCAATTGCTGCAATATCTAAAATACAATAGTGGACTCATTTCTTCTAAAAAAAAAAAATACTTAAAGTGAAAACTCTCTGTATTTCAATTATAAAATTATGCTGTTTTTCTTAACGGTGTGTATTTGGGACTGTTGAACCAATATAACCAGTAACAAAGAAAACTTGCAGCCATATTTGTCTTTAATCAATTTCATCAGAAGTCAATAAAAGCCAATGTGGTGGTTCCCAACCCCTAGCTACAGCTAAGCTTCAGAATCACATGGAGAGCTGCTCAAGCAGACTGCTGAATCTGCCCACCTTAGGGGTTTTAGGGTAGGCTTAGGGATAGGGCACTGGCTGTCCAGATTTTATTTTCCAACAAGTTCCCAGGTGATGCTAATGCTGCTATTGGAATATAAACACTAGGCTAAAAGACTTGGGACAAAGGAGATTGTCAATAACTGAAATATCTCAGCATTTGGGTTCCTTGGAATCTAGCTGAACAGAGAATTTCAATCCAGGATTTTAACTGCTGATAAATGTACTATGTAGAGGTAGCAAATATTTTTAAGTTGTTCTAGAAATAACCTAATAAATACTTACCAGATGTAACGTCTAAAATTAATCTCATGTACCTAAGAATCAACGTTGACGACAAAGAATGACAGGTACGAGTGCAATGCTGGAAAGCTGATTTGTCTTACATTCCCACCCCCTCCACTCCTTTTCTCATTGTATGCCTCTTGAACAAATGTGTGCATATGTATACACACAAAACACACCCTCTGCCAGCCCACCATGAAAACCGTAGGGCAGGGAAAAGCACACAAACGGAAGCCCACATAGCACATGTCTAAATAGTTGAAAGGCATAAATCCAGCTAAAAACTACTAAATAAGATATGCTGTATCCACTTACCTTGATAAATACATTTTCATAACAACCTGACAGGGTGGATTCTAATTCAGAATACGCAGACTCAGTGCTTTGTGCCTAAATATTGAAGCTCTAGGAAAACCAGTTCCCTGCTTGCAAGACATTCTCCTTCTCTTTGGAACTTCAGCTTCAGCTTTTACTCTGAGGGGCTGGGAATTTGTGTGCACTCCACAAAAAATCACTATCCCTTAGCCACCCTTTGTGTCCACTGCATGGATGCCGTGGCATGGTCTGCCCTCATGGGGTGGTCCCAGGGAAGATACTTGCCCGTGTCTGAGGAACAGGGTCAGGGCCCTTTAGCAGGGAACTCTGGGCTCTCTAGTAATTGACATACAGTCTAAAAGGGGAATGTGGGCTCTAGGTGGGAAAGTTCTATTGGCCCCTGCACAAGTCTCACCCCACAGGGATTGTGGCCAGAGAAAGTAAAAGTAGGACCTCTAAAAAACAGAGTCCAGGGAAGTACTATGTTCCTCTTCAGTGACCTAGGACCTAGGATCCTCAGTTATTACATATTTTTCCATCAAAACTTTCTTTTTTTTTTTTTTTGAGACAGAGTCCTCTGTAGCCCAGACCGGAACACAGTAGCCCAATTTCGGCTCACTGCAAACCTCTGCCTCTCAGGCTCAAGCAATTATCCTGCCTCAGCCTCCCGGGTAGCTGGGATTACAGGTACGCACCACTGCCACCTGGCTAATATATATATATATATATATATATATATATATATATATATATTTGTATTTTTAGTAGAGACAGGGTTTCACCATGTTGGCCAGGCTGATCTTGAACTCCTGACCTCAATTGATCCACTCACCTCAGCCTTCCAAAGTGCTGGGATTACAGGTATGAGCCACTGCGCCTGGCCATCAAAACTTTAAATACTTAATTCATTTTAAATTGCAACCAACTGATAACAGAATAAAGTGTTTTTCCTCCTAAAGACATTTTTACTTGTATTGAAGCTTCCAATACAAACACTCTGATGGCTGAGTTTCAGTCTTGGTGTAATAGGAGGGCAGGAGAAGTGAGTCAATGGGAAACAGGCACTGCTTCTTATTTTATATTTTGTTTTATTTATTTTATTTTATGAGTTCCCGGGTATATGTGCAGGATTTGCAGGTTTATTACATAAGTAAACATGTGCCATGGTGGTTTGCTGTACCTATCAACCCATCACCCAGTGTGCTGGGTCACAATGTCAATGTCAATCTAGATGTCAGCCAGAAAGCCAGGACTGAGTTATCAAAAAACTGGACTGGGACTGGAGGATTCACCATTGCTGGTTTTGAAGCTGGAGGAAGGGGCCAGGGATGCCAGTGGTCTCTAAAAGCTGGAAAAGGCGAGAAAATAAAATCTCCCCTAGGTTCTGCAGGAAGGAAGCAGCCTTCAGATGCTTTGATTTTAGCTGAGAGACTCATGTTGAACTTCTGATCTGTGAAGCTGTACACACACATAAATTTCGGCTCTTTGAAAACATTAAGTGTGTGGCTATTTGTTAAAGCAGCAATCAGAAATGATGCAATCACTGCAGTAATTTGATTTTTAATACTTTAATATATTAAAATCTTGAATTAGTTCATTATTCCACATAAACAGAGAATATTATCTAATGGAATTTGCAATCTCTGTGTCATTAGCATTGCATTTTATTACTTTATGTTAACACTCAGGGTTTGCCTTGAGACCAAGCTGACAAAACTCAAAATCTCCTGAGTCAGAAAATGTATTGTGGTGAAATTATTTTGAAGGACACATTTCATCTCTCAGGAGACTACACTGAATTTCATTTTTAACAACAATTCTTGTGGGAACTGTTAGAAGAGATGAGACTTAGAAATTGCAAGGACAGGTTCAAATGGGATAGAAGGTTGAAAATGCCCACTTGAAAATAAATTTGATTGTTTAAAAAATTGTGTATAAAAATATTTCAAAGTATTTTATGCCACATTGGATTTAAATCAGGGTAGAAAAGAAGATATTAACTTACCCAGTAAAATGTACTTAATATGTCTTATCATTTGAAATGTGTTTTCATTTGAATACCTAATAGCAATGTTCTATAAAGTTTAGGGGAGACTATAAAGAAGCTTAGGACCTAATCTCTAATCTTGGAACATGGACAACCTAAATGAGAATACAAGACAAAATATTAAACATTAAACTACGATTAAAATTGACATCAGAAGAGATGACAAACTATCAGGTGATTAATTTCTAAATAAATGATTGAGAAAATAAATTATATAGTACTTCAAATGAAGGAAATGTAATCAAGAAGACAAGGAAAAACACCATCATGTAGATGGTATTTTTTCTGGATCTTTAAAAAGACAAGAAATTATACAGTATGAGGTGGAAAAAAATGCTAAGCAGCTATGTTAGAGGTAGGAATATACTTCTATCATTATACAAATAACCCTGTATTATAGTTATTGGTTACCTGTTTAGAAATTGCTTGAGGACAATACCATGTTTCACATTTGTACACCAGAATTCATACAAGTCCCAAGCACAAATTACAAACTCAATACATATTTTTATTGTATATATTTCAGGTACAGAACATGATGTTTTCATATACATAGTGAAATGATTACAACAAGTAAGCACATTATACATCACCTTCCATAGTTAATTTGTGTGTGTGTATGTGTGTGCACGCATGTGTCAAGAGCACCCAAAATATATTCTATTAACAAATTTTCAAAACAATATTATTATTGTACTTTAGGTTCTGAGGTACATGTGCAGATCATGCAGGATTGTTGCATAGGTACATACATGGTAAGGTGGTTTGCTGCCTTTATCCCCCCCCCCCATCACCTATATCTGGTATTTCTCCCCCTCGTTATCCCTCCCCACCCTCCCGACCCCCGCACTGACCCCCCAGCCCCCACCAAGTGACCACACTATGTGATGCTCCCCCTCCCTGTGCCCACGTGTTCTCATTGTTCAACACCCGCCTATGAGTAAGAACATACGGTGTTTGGTTTTCTGTTCTTGTGTCAGTTGGCTGAGAATGATGGTTTCCAGATTCATCCATGTCCCTATGAAGGACACGAACTCATCGCTTTTTATGGCTGCATAGTATTCCATGGTGTATATGTGCCACATTTTCTTTATCAAGTCTATTGTTGATGGACATTTGGGTTGGTTCCAGGCCTTCGCTATTGTAAACAGTGCCGCAATGAACATACATGTGCATGTGTCTTTATAATAGAACAATTTATACTTCTTTGGGTATATACCTAATAATGGAATTGCTGGGTCAAATGGAATTTCTATTTCTAGGTCCTTGAGGAATCGCCACACTGTCTTCCACAATGGTTGAACTAATTTGCATTCCCACCAACTGTGTAAAAGTATTCCTATTTCTCCACATCCTCTCCAGCATCTGTTGTCTCCAGATTTTTTAATGATCACCATTCTAACTGGTGTGAGATGGTATCTCAATGTGGTTTTGATTTGCATTTCTCTAATGACCAGTGATGATGAGCATTTTTTCTTATGTTTGTTGGCCTCATAGATGTCTTCTTTGTAAAGTGTCTGTTCATATCCTTTGCCCACTATTAAATGGGTTTGTTTGTTTTTTTCTTGTAAATCTGTTTTAGTTCTTTGTAGATTCTGGATATTCGGCCTTTGTCAGATGGGTAGACTGCAAAAATTTTTTCTCATTCTGTTGGTTGCCAGTTTGCTCTAATGATTGTTTCCTTTGCTGTGCAGAGCTCTGGAGTTTAATTAGATCCCATTTGTCTGTTTTGGCTTTTGTTGCCATTGCTTTTGGTGTTTTAGCCATGAAGTCCTTGCCTATGCCTACGTCCTGAATGGTTTTGCCTAGCTTTTCTTCTAGGGTTTTTATGGTATTAGGTCTTATGTTTAGATCTTTAATCCATCTGGAGTTAATTTTAGTGTAAGGTGCCAGGAAGGGGTCCAGTTTCTGCTTTCTGCACATGGCTAGCCAGTTTTTCCAAAACCTTTTATTAAACAGGGAGTCCTTTCCTCATTGCTTTTCTCAGGTCTGTCAAAGATCAGATGATTGTAGATGTGTGGTGTTGCTTCTGAGGCCTCTTCTCTTCCATTGGTCTATGCCTCTGTTTTGGTACCAGTACCATGCTTTTTTGATTACTGTAGACTTGTAGTATAGTTTGAAGTCAGGCAGCATGATGCCTCCAGCTTCATTCTCTTTGCTTAGGATTGTTTTGGCTATGCAGGCTCTCTTTTGGTTCCATATGAAGTTTGAAGTGGTTTTTTCCAATTCTGTGAGGAAGGTCATTGGCAGCTTGATGGGGGATAACATTGAATCTATAAATTACTTTGGGCAGTATGGCCATTTTCATGATGTTGATTCTTCCCAACCATGAGCACGGAATGCTTATCTGTCTGTGTTCTCTCTTATTTCATTGAGCAGTGGTTTGTAGTTCTTGAAGAGGTCCTTTACATCCTTTGTTAGTTGTATTCCTAGATATTTTATTCTCTTTGTAGCAATTGTGAATGGGAGTTCACTTTTGATTTGGTTGTTTGTCTGTTATTGGTGTATAGAAATGCTTGTGATTTCTGCACATTGATTTTGTATCCTGAGACTTTGCTGAAGTTGATTACCAGTTTCAGGAGATTTTGGGATGAAATGATGGGGTCTTCTAAATATACAATCATGCCATCTGCAAATAGAGACAATTTGGCTTCCACTTTTCCTAATTGAATACGCTTTCTTTCTTTTTCTTACCTGATAGCTCTGGCTAGAACTTCCAATACTATATTGAATAGGAGTGGTGAGAGAGGGTATCCTTGTCTTGTGCCAGATTTCAAAGGGAATGCTTCCAGTTTTTCCCTGTTCGTGTGATATTGGCTGTGGGTTTGTCATAAACAGCTTTTATTATTTTGTGATACGTTACATCGATACCTAGTTTATTGAGGGTTTTTAGCATAAAGGGCTGTTGAATTTTGTCGAAGGCTTTCTCTGCATCTATTGAGATAATTATGTGGTTTTTGTCTTTGGTTCTTTTTGTGTGATGCATTATGTTTACAGACTTGCGTATGTTGAACCAGCCTTTCATCCCCGAGATGAAGCCTACTTGATCATGATGAATAAGCTTTTTGATTTGCTGTTGCATTCTGTTTGCCAGTATTTTATTGAAGATTTTTACGGTGATGTTCATCATGGATATTGGCCTGAAGTTTTCTTTTTTTGTTGCGTCTCTGCCCGGTTTTGGTACCAGGATGATGTTGGTCTCATAAAATGAGTTGGGGAGGATTCCCTCTTTTTGGATTGTTAGGAATAGTTCCAGAAGGAATGTTACCAGCTCCTCTTTGTATGTCTGGTAAAATTCAGCTGTAAACCCCTCTGGACCTGGGCTTTATTTGGTTGGCAGGCTATTCATTGCTGCCTCAACTTCAGCCCTTGTTATTGGTCTATTCAGGGTTTCAACTTCTTCCTGGTTTAGTCTTGGGAGAGTGCAGTGTCCAGGAATTTATCAATTTCTTCCAGATTTACTGGTTTGTGTGGATAGAGTTGTTTGTAATAATCTCTGATGGTAGTTTGTATTTCTGTGGAATTGGTGGTCATGTCCCCTTTATCGTTTTTTATTGCATCTATTTGATTCTTCTCTATTTTCTTTTTTATTAGTCTGGCTAGTGGTCTATTTTGTTGATCTTTTCAAAAAACCAGCTCCTTGATTCGTTGATTTTTTGAATGGTTTTTTGTGTCTCTATCTCCTTCAGTTCTGCTCTGATCTTAGTTATTTCTTGTCTTCTGCTAGCTTTTGCATTTTTTTAATCTTGCCCCTCTAGCTCTTTCAATTTTGATGATAAGGTGTCAATTTTAGACCTTTCCTTGCTCTTCATATGGGCATTTATTGCTATGAATTTCCCTCTAGACACTGCTTTAAATGTATCCCAGAGATTCTGGTATGTTGTGTCTTCATTCTCATTGGTTTCAAAGAACATCTTTATTTCTGCCTTCATTTCATTGTTTATCCAGTCGACATTCAGGAGCCAGTTGTTTATTTTCTGTGAAGTTGTGTTGTTTTGAGTTAGTTTCTTAATCCTGAGTTCTAATTCGATTGCACTGTGGTCTGAGAGACTGTTTGTTATGATTTCCATTCTTTTGCATTTGCTGAGAATTAATTTACTTCCAATTATGTGGTTGATTTTAGAGTAAGCATGATGTGGTGCTGAGAAGAATGTATATTCTGTGGATTTGGGGTTGAGAGTTCTGTAAATGTCTATTATGTTCACTTGGTCCAGATATATGTTCAAGTCCTGGATTTCCTTGTTGATTTTCTGTCTCATTGATCTGATATTGACAGTGGAGTGTTAAAAAGTCTCCCACTATTATTGTGCAGAAGTCTAAGTCTCTTTGTAGTTCATTAAGGACTTGCTTTATGTATCTGGGTGCTCCTGTGTTGGGCGCATATATTTTTAGAATAGTTAGCTCTTCTTGTTGTATTGATCCTTTTACCATTATGTAATGACCTTCTTTGTCTCTTTTGACTTTTATTGGTTTAAAGTCCATTTTATCAGTGACTAGGATTGCCACCCCTGCTTTTTTTTTTTTTTGCTCTCCATTTGCTTGGTAAATCTCCTTCCATCCCTTTGAGTCTATGTGTGTCTTTGTGTGTGAGATGGGTCTCCTGAATACAGCACACCAATGGTTCTTGACTTTTTATCCAATTTGCCAGTCTATGTCTTTTGATTGGGGCATTTAGTCCATTTACATTTAATGTTAATATTGTTATGTGTGAATTTGATCCTGCCATTTTATTACTGGTTGGTTGTTTTGCCCTTTGGTTGGCATAATTTCTTCATTGTGTCATTGGTCTTTACCATTTGGTTCTCTTCTGCAGTGGCTGGTACTGGTTTTTCCTTTCTGTGTTTAGTGCTTCCTTCAGGAGCTCTTGTAGGGCAGGTCTGTTAGTGACAAAATCTCTCAGCAATTGCTTGTCTGTAAAGGATTTTATTTCTCCATTACTTATGAAGCTTAGTTTGGCTGGATATGAAATTCTGGGTTGAAAGTTCTTTTCTTTAAGGATGTTGAATATTGGACCCCACTCTCTTCTGGCTTGTAGGGTTTCTGCCAAGAGATCTGCTGTGAGTCTGATGTGCTTCCCTTTGTGGGTGATCCAACCTTTCTCTCTGGCTGCCCTTAGTATTTTTTCCTTCATTTCAACCCTGGTGAATCTGACGATTATGTGCCTTGGGGTTGCTCTTCTAGAGGAGTATCATCACAGTATTTTTTCCTTCATTTCAACCCTGGTGAATCTGACGATTATGTGCCTTGGGGTTGCTCTTCTAGAGGAGTATCATTGTGATGTTCTCTGTATTTCCTCTATTTGAATGTTGGCCTGCCTTGCTAGGTTGGGGAAGTTCTTCTGGATAATATCCTGAAGAGTGTTTTCCAGCTTGGATTCATTCTCCCTGTCATCTTCCAGTACGCCGATCAAGTGTAGATTAGGTCTTTTCACATAATCCCGTATTTCTTGAAGGCTTTGTTCATTTCTTTTCACTCGTTGTTCTCTTTTCTTGCCTTCTCATTTTATTGCATTAAGTTTATCTTCAATCTATGATATCCTTTCTTCTGCTTTATCTATTCGGCTATTGAAACTTGTGTATGCCTCTTGAAGTTCTTGTGTTTTTCCGCTCCATCAAGTCATTTATGTTCTTCTCTAAGCTGGTTATTCTAGTTAGCATTTCTTCTAACTTTTTTTCAAGGTTTTTAGTTTCTTTGCATTGGGATAGAACATGTTCCTTAACTCAAAGAAATTTGTTACTACCCACCTTCTGAAGCCTGCTTCTGTCAATTCATCAAATTTATTCTCCATCAAGCTTTGTTCCCTTGCCAGTGAGGAGTTGTGATCTCGTGGTGGGGGGAGAGGCGTTCTGGTTTTTGATGATTTCATTCTTCTTGAAATGGGTTCTTCCCACCTCCTTGTATTTAAATTGTTTTAATCTCAGGTAGCTGCTTGAGGAGGTGGCTTTTCCTTTCTCTGCCTGCAGAGGCGCTGCTGGGCTGCCATGGATCCAGTGGAGCTGCTGCATCTTTTATTTACCCCGGAAAATTAGGCCAGCTTCTGCAATGGTGGCTGCCCTTCCCCCCGCCAAGCTCGATCATTCCTGGTCACTCTCTAACTGATTTTCTGGGTGCAAAACTCTGGAGTGAGATTTTTTTAGCCTGCTGGGCTTTGTGCAGGGGGAGACCTGTCCTGCCATATGGGCTGTTTCCCTGTTTTCAGTTCCCCTTCTTTCTGGGTGGTGGGTGGCTCCGTCCAGGTGGCCTTCTGGCTTTCTCGGTGTCAGCCAGTGTTTCTACCTAGATCTATGCTGACAACCCTGGCACCTGCCGAAGTTGCTGTTCTGCCCCGTTCAGGCAGCTCACTGAGGCTTTTCAGCCTTGTGAAGATCTCCTGTTCTGTGGGTTGTAGAGTGCTTGGGTGGAGTACTGTATCTGAACTGAAGTCCCAGAGGGAGAGATCCCCAGTCCTCTGGTCAGTTGCATGCACCTCCTGGGTGGGGCAGTGCCCTGCCTTGCCTCAACTTGCCCTATTTGGTTTATACCCACTGTCCAACCAGACCCACAAAATGAACCTGGTACCTCATTTGGAATTGTGGAGACCACTCGGCTTCTGCATCTCTCTCACTGCGAGCTGCTTTCCAGAGCTGCCTCTTATTCGGCCATCTTGGGATCCCCCCACAATATTATTAACTATAGTCCTCCTGCAGCACGTTAGCACTCTAAACTTATTCATCCTACATTACAACAAGTTATATCCTTTAAACTACAGCTCCCTGTTTTCTTTGCTTCCCTGCTCCTGGTAAACACTATTCTGTTGTTTCTATGTATTTGGTTTTTTTTTAAAGAGTCCACATATAAGTGAGATCATGCCATATTTGTCTTTCTGTGTCTGGTTTACTTCACTCAGCATAATGTTCTCCAGGTTTATCATTGGTGTATGTCCTTTTCTAAGGTTGAAAAATATCCTTCTGTATGTGTGTATCACAGCATTTTTATCCATTCTTCAGCAACAGACACTTAGGTTGTTTCCATACCTTGGCTATTGTAAATGATGCTGCTGTTAACATGGGGGCACAGATATCTCTATGAGTTATTGATTTCATTTTCTTTAGGTACATATCCAACAAAGGGATTGCTTGGTCATATGTAGTTCTACTCAATACATATTTAGTGAGTGAAGAAGATGACTGTTAAAACAGTGAAGTGATAGTGAAAAAAATTATTGTCACAAAAATAAATCTGAATGTATTTTATGAGGTGAAGTCCAAAAAGAGATGTAAAGAGTTGTATTAACTTTCTGAGAAGAAGACAATAAAAACATGAACTGAGAATTGACAATGAGAAAGGAAAGGATCTAAGAGGATCTAAGATACATCACTAGGAAGGAAATGACATAATTTGATGACTCCTTAGATCTTTAAGCAAAAGGAGAGTCAAGACAAAGTTCGAGATTTGGATCATATCTGATCATACTAATAATGCTACAGTTAACAAGAATAAGGAAATGAGAAGAAGAAGACAATTCTAAGGAACTTCAAAATGGTGACTGAAGTATGATACACACAAAACACACAAGCACCCTGGGAATGTGCTCCAGTAATTTAGGAGGGAGGATATAAACTTGAGAGGTATTTCACATAAATCATAATTGGAACCATTTGAGAGGTTGAGATTACCAGTGAACACCAAGAAAGAAAAGAGTAAAAGTACAATTTAGGAAGTTCCTGCATTTAAAGAAACAAAAGGAAAAGAAGAGAAGCTAGCAAAGGAAAAAGAGAAAAAGCAGAGATGCCCACAGGAGGCATGGGACAGATAGAACAAGTCAGCAGTCAGAGTCAACTGCTTCAAAGTGAGAAAAGGAGTCTTCCCATTTAGGAAGTGGTTTTGGATTCGTGTTAAGTGGCAGCTTGTGATCATTGAGCAAGTACTTTCAGAATAATGACTAAAAGAGCAATTAAAATCATGTATCTCAAAAATCTTTTTGATTCTGAAATTAAACCAAAATTTGACATCTGTAAACTAAAATAATGGCACTCTCCAATAAGAAGTACCCAATATCCCATCATGCCTTCTCTTCCGTGATTTCTCTTGGGTGTATATTCAAAGTAGCCCAAGTAATTACAGGTTAGTGGAGAGCTAATGGCCAACATGCCCATCTGTGTAAGCTCAGATGTATGTGTACTGGAGGGTTAGGGTTTCCCATAGCTTGAATCCACTGAGGCTGAGAACAGAAAGGACCCAGGAAATTCAATTTTATCCTGGTAGAAACAGAGGTCTATAATCTAGGTGATCCCAATACAGAGGTCTATAATCTAGGTGATCCCAATACAGAGATCTATAATCTAGGTGATCCCAATACAGAGATCTATAATCTAGGTGATCCCAATACAGAGATCTATAATCTAGGTGATCTAGGTGATGTTCTTCTACTAGTGCATTCAAGTTATTGTGAGCATTTCTTTATTCTTTGCAAGGGGCGGCTAATGTCTGAACCACAGAAGAAAGACAGTAACCCCTCTACCAACCAAATGACTGATGCAATAATATTTTCCCATGATATACACCATGATATAGAATAGAAGCAGTTTCTTTTAAGACAAGGACCACCTTTACCAAATTTACAGTAAGAATATACAGTGTGCTTGTAAGATGAAAACACGTTAAATTAGCAAAACTTTGGGTTCAAAAAGGTGTATCTTACACGCCAGTAGATGAAGTACACTGCCTCCGCTCATGCTGACATTTTTGTCAATGCGCTTTGCTGATTATTCAGGATAACATGTTTCATAATTGGCAAGGCCATGCCCCCTGCGTGGACTTTCTCAGTGAATGTTGAAAATTGTTAAATACAATTCACGTAATTTATTTTTGTCAGTGACCTTATTAGTACTTCCACTGCCGAACCGTGTTTGTGGGTGGGTATGTGTACGAAAACGCAGTGTTGACTTTTTCAAAAAAGAAGTTACATAACTTTACGCTTCATAAATTTAACAAGCAAAATGTTATCTGTAAAAAGTGTTTCAGAGAAGCACTGTTTTACCACTGACTGGTTTGATGGGAGTTGATTAGATAATGGTTTTTCATCTATGTGTTGTTACTGATATTGGCCACATTCCAGTTGGCTGCTAAGGTGTCTAAATGCTCCCAAACAAAAATTACCCAATAAAACCTGTGACAGGGTTCTCTGAGATCATGGATACAGATCAGTGCACATCTGGATGGGTTGTTTTGGCTGAGTTTATAATGTCACATTCCTTGTAAATATGACACACCTATCTCTCTTTAACAGCTACTTTTTGAAGCTAAAGCATTTGTTTTCTCCCAGAACTCAGCAATGCCACGTTGTTTACCAATATTGAACCTGGGAGTCATTAAAACATTCCAGGATTCCAATTATTTCATCTTCAGCTACAAGAACCCTTTACTTAAGTAAATTAGCAGGAAAAAAATCTGCTTCATTTTGTCATAAAAGGGGAAGTAAAGGGGAGACAATGAGAGGATCAAACAGTTAATGGTTTCCATTACCTTTTAGAGATTAAAGACAGAGATTTGTAACTATTTTCATTTTTTACATGTTAAAAGTTATGTTTGCTGTTAGTGTTACAAAGAATCAATCACAAAAACCTTCTGTGAGCATCAAACATATACAAGGCACTCACTGCACAACAGACTTACAAAGCTACAAAGAAGTGTATCCCTGTTGTCATACTGCTCCAGAGGGGCTTACAACCCATTTAGGAGGATAGGATTGACACACATGAAAAGATACTAAACTGGACAGTAAATAGGTGTCAATCATGTGCAAGGTGGGAATAAAGCAGCTGATGAATGGCAGGTGCCTGTGTCCACAGGAAACAAGGATGAAAGCTGCCCTTTGATTTAAGACCTGATCTGCTGCCTGCCGAGTCAATCACTGGTTGCTACTGTGCCCCTCATCTTAAAATCACTGACTTCAAATGAGCTACTTTATTAGCGTAGGCTTCAGGATTTATTTGCAGCCAGGGCCACAAAATGTGTATCAGATTTTCAGCTCCTCATCCCCAGCATGCTGCTGCTAAGCCTCAACTACAAACCCCCATTCCCAAGGTGCATACACATATTCACACTCATCTCTATACTTACTGGATATATCAGTCAAATTAATGACATTAGGAGGAAACACTGGTGCCAATACTTACATACTGCTAGGGCATTTGCAGATGGGGGTTCGATAATTTTTAGAACAAAACCCTTGAGGGTATATCTTCATAATTATGACGTATATAAAGTGGTATAAGATAGCAGCATGGACGATGAACAGTTTCTGAAGAAGAAAACACACTCATGGATTTTCTTTGTGACTATAGGACTTAACTGTTACAATTCAATATTGGTGGATTAAAAATTGATCTTAGCTCTTAGACCTGCTCATAATTTATTACTCCATTCCAAATACGTTTATCTAATACCTACTGTATGCCAGGTTCTGTTCATGATAGGCACTGGGAAGACAAAGATGAACCAGTCTCTGCACCCAAGGAGTACGCGGTTTGGTTGGGGGAGAGACAAGAAAATAAGCTACAGAGAAGTATGCATGTGATTCCACAGGAACACAGAAGAAGAAAGGAGGAAAACCAAGAGGGAACGATGCCTGAGATGAATGTTTAAAAGATAAAAAGAAAGGAAAAGACACACCAGGAAAAGACAACACATGTAGGCTTCTGGGAACTCAAACATAACACCCCTTTTCTCAAAATAAGAATCAATTGAGATATAATCCAAACAAGACAGCAGAGAGGAACTGTTACAAAGTGAATATTTCCCCCTCAAAATTCATACATTGAAATCCTAACCCCCAGTGGAATGGTATTAGGAGGTGGGGCCCTTGTGGGAGGTGATTAGGTCATAAGAGCAGAGGCATGGTAAATTGGATGCCTTTATAAAAGGGACCCTGAGAATTTCTTCATCCCTTTCCTCCATGTAATGGTACAGAAAGCAGGTGGCAACCTGGAAGAGGCCCCTCATAAAAACATGACCGTGCTGGCACCCTGCTCTCCAGCTTCCAGTCTCCAGAACTGTGAGAAACAAACTTATTTTGTTTATAGTCCACCCAGTCTACGGTAGTTTGTTACAACACCCCTAACTGATTAAGACAGGAGCCACAAAGAAAACCTTTGGAGGCTCAGGTGGAGGATACAGGTGACATCTGTGGGCAAGCAGACTCTAATAGTGATTTGGTCAGACTTAGCCTGTTGCAGGCAACGCTGGACCAGGAGAACATGAGGAGCCACAGAGACTGGGCCAGCTCCCGAGAAAAAGAAAGAGAAGGAGCTGGCATACTCATGATCACTTTCTCTTCCAAAACCTTCCAATTAGAGAAGTCACAGTCTACCTGCTCTGGAGTGAAGAGTATGAGAATATTGGGCCATCTCACAAAGCACTCTGTTGTAGGCTGAATGCTGGTGTCTCCTCAAAAGTCATATGTTGAAACCTCATCTCCCAATGTAATGGTATTAGAAGGTAGGGTCCTTGGGAAGTAATGAGGATTACATGAGGTTGTGAGATTAGAGCCTTCATGAATGTGATTAGTATCCCTATAGAGTCCCCAGAGAGCTTGCTTACTCTCCACCATGTAAGAATACAGTGAAAAGTCAGCAGTTTGCAATCCAGAAGAGAGCCCTCACCAGAACCTGACCATGCTAACACCCTGATCTCAAACTTCCAGCTTCTGGGACTGGGAGAAATAAATACCTGTTATTTTAAAAGCCTAGTCTATAGTACTTTATTATAGCATCCCGAACTAAGACATACTGAAAACAAGAAGCCAGAAATTCTGTGTATTTTAGACATTATGACTCCAGTATGAAGAAGCTTTTCCTTACACCAAACCTAATCAGAGTTTTAATACTCTGAGGCCTGTGATCAAATGCTGGTGATGCTTTCAATCTGTAGGGAATGTACAAGTAACTGAGAGTCAGCAGGCGAATAATGGCTAAATATGGAAATAGTATGAATAATACTAACTAGAAGAAACAAACCATCCCTTCTGTCTGTCTATTCATTTTAGTGTCTTCTAAACCATAGTGTTATTGTAAACGTTTTGAAGTGGTGTACAGTAATAGAAATTTTATTTTCTACATCTTCAATCATTCTTAAGAATCTGAGTGGACATAGTTTTAAAGTTATTAATTGTTAACTATCTTATAAAAGATAAATTCTGCCAAAACGTTTCCTCTCAACTTCCAGCAAAATTAAGATTTTGTTTTAGCCAACAGAAACAACTTCTGAGGGGACATTAAAATAACTGTAGTTGTATTAACTCCATTGTTAAGATGAGTACCCTAAAATATTCTGTCTGGTTTTATCTATAAATGATAATATGGAAGATGTTAAGTAAAAATATGTAACGTGTGTGTGCACGCACAGGTATGTGTGTATATAAGAGACTGAAACATGAGATACTTCAAATTCTTTTCAGAAAAATAAGAATGTTTACATGTTTAAAACTAAGAAGTTTAAACATACATACATACATATAAACACCAAATACAAAGCAAAAACATTCTAACAGCGGTCCTCTGTTGCTTCTCTATCCATTAAATAAAAATCGCATCAGCCCGAAATTTTCTCCTCTAATGGTACTCAAAGGTCCTGAACAGAAAACAAAGTCTGGGTGCCTTTATTTGCATAGTGTCACCTCACCTAAAGAAAATCCCTCCTCTGCTCCTCTCCACTCTACTGGGCTAGGGAAGTCCTTTGATTCCCACAGCTGAAGTTCCTGTTTGCTCTCTGGATTGTTTGATCACTCAGGGCACAACAGAACAGCGTGTAGCTGTTGCCTTTTTGGCACAGGATTGATATTCAGCAGTAGGTGGTTTCTCACCAGTTTGGCTCTTGCTTCAGGACAATGAGTGACAAGATGTTAGTTCACACAGCACGACTTATGTAACTTACAAAAGAAAAAGATCAGGCTGGAAGTTTGTTCAGCAAATCAGCAAGATTTCTGAAACAAAAGTAAAAGTCCTTTCCCTACATCTCAAAATGAGGATGACTTGGCCAAACTGAAAAAGCCCAACTCAGCGAAGAAAATGAATCAGTATGTTGGGTTAATGCCATTCAAAATAGACTGGATTCCCTAAAGAAGACGTCTTTTGGGTGGAAGGGGGTTGAAAACAGAAAATATTGCTTATCAAGGTGTTTATGTATTTACACAGTGGCCATGTTACTGTAAGGAATGTAATCCTGGAGGAACAAAAGTTCTGCCCAGAGCTTCAAGAAACCAACATTACATGGGATAATTTTGCTTGATTCTAATAATCTCATGTAAATGTGTCTCTTGCTTAGAGTATTTTTAGCTCCACAAAGATCGATTGTTAGGAAGTCAAACATCCCTTCACACGAAAGCTCTGTAATAGCCATTTTCTAATTTGGGAACTAGTGTTTTTGAGGTGTCAGTTGTGATTTGTTTCCACAGCTACAGGAAAATTTCCCGAGAAGTTGTATAATAATTGTTAAAACACAGCATCTGGATTTGTCAATGAATCATGAATGTTTACATTTGACTCTTCCTCTTTGCTTCCTAGAAATAATAGTCACATAGCAAGCAAAATTTCCAAGATTGTTCGATGTTTAATCACCATGTTTTTCATGAATTTTTTTCTGAAAAGTAGAGTATATGCATTCCTCTGGAGTCTGTAATTTTGATCTCAATATTTTTTCCTATAATTATGTCTTAAGAGGACAACGTTCCCCCAAATTTAAAAAGGCAGGTTGGCTTTGACAGGCAATTTAATGTCCATGCCCACTACCCACTAGCTACATATATATTCCTTTTTAAGATTGCCACTCAAAATAATGATAGATTTGTAGGATTTTTCCTTTTACATCTCTAAGAAATTAACATTTTCCACACATCTTTGAAAATAAAGTAAAAGCAAAATAATTTCCACAACAACTTTACAATCTGATTTTTAAAATATAACTAGAAGTCAAATACATTGAAAAGCTACCCAAACATGGTTTCAGGAAGCTAAAAGCAAATGCACATCTTATATATAGCAAGGTTTTATTTTTTCTAAGTCTAAAAAATATTAGAGGGTTATTAGCAGTAAATAAAGCACAAAGGTAGGGTCATAGCACAGAACAGTCATTGTGCTAGTAACAAAAGAAATGGACTCATGCAAGCTCACCACTAACCACTTGATCTCTCTGACTTGACCTTTCTGAGATGCCGGACAATAGCTGCTCTATTCGCCCGCTACACTAGGTGGTTGTGAAGTTCAACTCACATCATGCATGTAATGGTGCTTCACAAATTGTAATACACTTAGAGAAAGGTTAGGAGTTATTGTGTAAATGTGAGGTGTTATGATTTTGTTAAGGTAAGGTGAAAGCTGCTATTCTTATTCTTCTAGTACCACTTTAATTCTTTCTAAAAGAGAATGACTTTAAAAAATCAATTCATGATTACAAAGTCTCCAGGAATCAAAGTAGCAACATTTTCAACTTATTTCTTAAGTTCTCACTTCTATCCTGTAACCTAGTTATGTCACATAACCCTATACTTTTAGATATGGAAAGAACATTAGTCATTTTATAATCCTATATCATAATGTTATAGACAAGGAGACAGAGGTTCAGATATAAAATGGCATGACTAAGGTTGTGCCTAAAAGGACCTCACTATAAGCATAAGAAGTCAGTAGGCAGTGAAGAGGCAGGATTCCTTCTCAGTGTTTTGGCTACCAGACGATAGTTTTAGGAAACAGTACTGGAGTCATTGATGGCCAATGGGTATCTGCAAGAGCACAAATATCGTTTCTATGAAAGTTACAAACAACAATCAATCAAATTTGGTCACCTGTTTTATTTGTGTTTGAAAAGCGTCCATGCTGATTGAACAAACACATTCAGGCACGGCACATCTGCGCTGGGTAGTGTTGCATCGCTTTCACCACCCTAAGGCTGTTCTTTGAGAGAGACCGGCTTCACGCTGAACTCAGCATGAGGACAACGGGGCAGGACACCAATTAGTAGAGGCATTTGCACCAACTTGACAGAACCACTGTGCAGGGAAGTTCACGGGAGCCCAAGCAATAGAGGAAGCATGTCCTTTGGTTGTGAATAATTAAACTGGAAATAAAAACTTTATGATTCATAATGGAGGCTTGATTTACATTTAAGAAAATCTGCAGCCTTCAGAAAATCTGATCAGTTACCAATCCCACGTGATCTTGATGAAGCCACGAGACATTGCACTGTTCTCCTGTACTGCACTTTCTGTATAATCTAAATTCACCTTTTTGACCTTCAGCAGAATAGGCATGGAAGCAGAGGTCATGACTGTGAGTTAGCATAGTATCAAATAGAGGCTGTCAGGACCCCAAATCCCAAGTCCCTGAAAATAAACACCATTTGCTTCTCTGGCTAGTTAATGCCATATTTTTCTAGTCCACAAGTTTCATTTAACTATAATATTTAAGTATTATATTTTCTAAGTTTTTACAACATGAATTGTTTTTAGAGAAAAAAGGAATGAGGTAAGTAGCCATGTATTGGCTGTGCTTTTTGTAGTACATGTTTTGCTTTTAATCCTAATTTCCAGATCTAATTCCCTCTTGGCCTATTTCCATTCAGAGTGCTTTGCTAGAAAATACTAAGAAAGGATCACAAACCAAATATCTTATGATAATATCCTCAAAAAATTTTAAACAGCTCTAAGAGATTTGGCCTCAGACCCAAACATTTACATGATCGCTCAATTTTAATGAGGTCAAACAAGCTGCTTGGCATCTGGCCTGTGCGCAAGGTCTTGGCCTGAGTGGGGAGGGCCATCCTGTTCTTACAGAGAACGTAAGACGTAGTGACAGGTGGTAATGCAAGGCATGAGGCTGGCTGCCCTTGGCCATTTCATCTTTTCACCCCTCTGGATTCCCAGAGGCAACGTTTTGGTTAGATGTAAAGTTTTACCAGTAACTAAGGATCTGAAGAAGAACCACATTTTGCAAGGAAGAATTTTGAAGGATTTAAATAACCCCTAACATTTGTCACAATGAGTTCATCAACCTGAAAAAAACAAGAAAGAAAACACATCTCTGGAAGTGCTAAGCAGAGTGATGAAGGCTACTAAGGAGCCAAATTAACGCAGCCACATTTTCATCTTGACTTTAAACAGCCAACTCTTGAATATTAAAGTCACATCAAAGATATATTTCCCTTATAACTCCTCCCTCTTAAATATTATCTTTGAAAAAATGAAGTTATTATTGAGTAGGCTGTTTTTTCTTTAAGTAACAGCAATATATTTAAGTGTACTTATTTAAATCATTTACTAATTCTATACGTTTGTTCATTAGAGGCCAAGATTTAATAATAAAACAAAATATTTAAGGAGAGCAATCTCAGATGTAACTCACTTGATGAACAGTTGCTTATGTTTTTTATTCCAATTATCAATATGAAATTTTCATCTTAATATCTTGATTAGTATAGAGCCTGCCATGATACCAGTGAGGGACCATGTCACCAAATGTGATAAGGAGAAAAGCACCTATAAACAATCTTAACAGTTACTTTTACAATAAAACATTGAGATTAATACATATATACAGTGTATTAGTCTGTTCTCACGCTGTCATAAAGATACTACCTGACTCTGTAATTTATAAAGAAAAGAGGTTTAATTGACTCACAGTTCTGCATGGCGGGGGGAAGCCTCAGGAAACTTGCAATCATAGTGGAAGGTAAAAGAGAAGCAAGAACCTTCTTCAAAAGGTGGCAGGAGAGAAAAAGAGAGACAGACAGAAAGGGAGAAAGAGAAAGGGAGAGGGGAGAGGGAGAGTGAGCAGGGGAAACTGCTAGACATTTATCAAACAACCAGATCTCATGAGAACTTCCTCACTATCATGAGAGCAGCATGGGGGAAACCATTCCCATGATCCAATCACCTCCCACCAGGTCCCTCCCTCAACACCCGGTGATTACAATTTACATGAGATTTGGGTGGGGACACAGAACCAAACCATATCAGACAGGAACCCAAAAGCAAAAACAGTAATAATATCATGTTACCTTCGAATCCACAAAATCCCACTTTTTGATACATTTAAAGGGTTATGAAGAAAGTAGAGTTTTAAATCACAGAAATGAATACTAAAACTTGGTTCAATTGACTTATAAATAACAGCAAGCTACTTTATTATGGAAGTTGTGAATATTCTCTAATAGAATTTGAGGCTGGGCATAGTGGCTCACCCCTGTAATCTCAGCACTTTGGGAGGCTGAGGTGGGCAGATCACTTGAGGTCAAGAGTTCAAAACCAGCCTGGCCAAAATGGTGAAACCTCGTCTCTACTAAAAATATAAAAACTAGCCAGGAATGGTGGTGCAGACCTGTAATCCCAGCTACTCGAGAGGCTGAGGCAGGAGATTCGCTTGAACCTTAGAGGTGGAGGCTGCAATGAGCTGAGATCGTGTTGCTGCAGTGAACCGAGATTGCGCCACTGCACTACAGCCTGGGCAACAAAGCAAGACTCTGCCATACACACAACACACACACACACACACACACACACACACACACACACACACACAAGAATTTTAGAAAGTACTCATCATAAAATGATGTTGAAAATATAACGCAAACAAAGGGAAAAACTCAATGGCTTTCCTAATTCCTAATAAGATAATTACCATATGGATAAGCAGTCAAGTGGGAAAAGATGACTTTTCTGAGACCAGAGAGAAGCTCTCTAAGTCTCTCTTGTGTTATGTCTGTCCTACTGTTGAGAATATGTGTATGAGGGTATGGGATAGAAATTATTTCCCCATCTCTAGTATTCTTTTTTTTTTTTTGGAGATGGAGTCTCACTCTGTTGCCCAGGCTGGAGTGCAGTGGCATGATCTTGGCTCACTGCAACCTCCACCTCCTGGGTTCAAGCGATTCTTCTGCCTCAGCCTCCTGAGTAGCTGGGACTACAGGCATAAACCACCATGCCTGGCTATTTTTTGTATTTTTAGTAGAGACAGGGTTTCGCCATACTGGCCAGGCTGGTCTTGAACTCCTGACCTCATGATCCAACCTCCTCAGCCTCCCAAAGTGCTGGGATTACAGGTGTGAACCACCATGCCCAGCCTCTAATATTCTTTTACCATGCACTCAACAACCTAAGGATATGGTCTTAGGTTGTAGCGATCTTTGAAAGGTACTTTTCTGTGTCACCACAAGCATGCAGGCAGAAGACTAGGGTTGTTCTACACCAGCAGCACCCTCTGTCAGAACTTTCTGCAGTGTTAGAAATGTGCCATAATGTGCTGTCCAATATGGTGGCCATTACCCGCATGTAATAAAATGTAGCTACCATGAGTGAAGAACCAATTTTTTTATTTTATTTTTATTTTAACTATTTTAAACTTAAATAGCCACATGGGTCTAGTGGCTCTCTCATTGAATAGAACAGTTGCAAGAGTAAACATAAAGTCTGTGGGATGGTAATCAACCAGATCTACTAAAAACGTGCATCGGTCTACACCGTAAAGAATAAACTATTCCTCTTTGAAACATCTATGTCAGTTCCATCACCGCCATTATTTTGGTTTTGAAGTATCATCTGTTACGGATTTCTAAAAATTGGGAAAGTAAAAGCCAGAGTAGAAAATCTTATCAATTAAATCATCTCATTCCAGGTGACAGAAAATAATGAGAACCTGTTCACTTATCCACATATCCAAGGTGTAAAGCTTACATCATGGAGTGCATTGTGCAGGCCTCTTCATACGCGTGGCATTTTTTAGCTTAAAGAAAGAAATATAAAGTTGACTCAATAAGAGTACTCTGACCAATGGAGGCGCTCTTTAAGAATCAACTGTTTCTACCTCCCAGACACAGTCCGAGAAGAAACAGACTTAGTTACATCAAGGAAAATAAAGATCAGATGCAAAGAGCTTCTTTCCAACTTCAATATTAGGCAATGAAATGAGTTTCCAATGGGTGACTGCAGAATCTCTGACACAGGACATTGTCATACACGCCATCTGGCTTAGCTTACCAGTGTCATCCACTATATTCTATTTCTAGAATCGGGGGGTTTTATTTTAGCTGAATATGTTGAGTTGAGTATCTTACATAAAGGTCTTGCTATATTTTTTCCAGACTTTCGACTCCCACATAGTCTAGTGTGTATGCATAATTGTTTCCTTAAAAGTATAAGTTCAGAGTTAAGGTTAATAAGATCTCATATATTTTGGTTCTAAGGTTGTTATTTAGCTGTAGAGGATGGCGATGTGATTGGCACTATAGTGAGGTACAAAAGACACAGTTCTTAACCTAAGGGCATAATCCAAAATTTAGCCAAGTGAAAGATAAACACATGATAATGATTTTATGTTCAAAACTTCTGTTGGTGGAAAAACTCTAGGAAAAAAAGTTTTTAGAAGCATTATTGAGCAGTATGAAATAATATTCATTTCAACTTTTAAACATTAGGGGTAAGAGAAAAGAAGTAAGAAGGAAACAAATGGACATATTGGGCAAGAATTTAGACAGAGTAATAAGCTTGGTATGTGTTTATTAGCAGTAGACAATAAGCATAGAGGATTAATTAATAACTGTGATTCAGAGAATAAAATCCTGCTATGGGCTGTATTTATTAAGTGCAGTTTTGACAAGCAATAATTATGTAAGCACAACATTCCTTTTCAGAATTTGTTGTTTTTTTTAAGCTTTCACCATTCACAATTTGCCCCCAAAATGTTAACCATGATACAATACCACAGACGCAAAACATTCAGGAGCTCTTCGTACACACTTTCAGACTTCTGCAAACACACTCTGCCCTCAGGAATCAGTGAATCTTTGAGAAGAGCTCTCCCCTATACCATTGCCCACCTGCACACCAGGCCACAAGCAAAATGGAAGATACAAAACGAGGTGATACAGGATGGTAAGAAAGGGAGCTTTGGGTAGTGACCAAAGAGAAAGTAGATCTGAGAGACCGCAGGTGATGAAAGAATTAAAAACCCGAGACAAAGAAAGAGCTAGGAGGGTCAAAACTTCAGGAGCCCTGCTTTCCTGTCTCCAGTCCTTGATCTGGCTGAAACTGTGCAGAAGTGAAAGCGAGGGCCTGTGACAGGTGACTCTCTCACAGTACTTTCTGCAAGGGATTATCTGACTCCTGCCACCAGTGTGACAAAGACCACATGGAGGTCTGGGCTGAAAATCAGATCACCAGCCTCTAGCAGGTAAGGCTGCTGCTATTAGATTTGCCCTAAGACTGCTGGATATTTTTTATGACAGGTACCATTGGGTAACTCATTGGTTAGCAATGTAGGTTCTAGAGTCAGACTGCCTGAGTTCAAGCTTTAACCCACTACCTGGCTGTGTGACCCTAGGTAAGTTAATTACACTGCCCAGGACTCAGTTCCCCCAACTATGAATAGGACACGGTAACACTGACCTTGTGAGTACTAAAGGAAATTGTGCTCAGGAAAATGTTAGAGCAGTGGCTAGTTTGCTATAAACACTCAAGAAATATATTACTCGTTGTTATTGTTTGTAGCTTTCTGACTCTTTTGGAATAGTTTAACTGTATTTTCCATAATAAACAAAATTACTGATATTTAATGGCTGATTAACTGATAGACATGATGGTGTTAGTGGTTGGTGAATCTCATTAAACAGGTTTCTAACAGCCAACTGGCATTTAATGAGCATATTAATGGTCTTATTGCCTTTAAATTAACTTATTTCAACCATTTAATTTCCATCTATAACATACTCTGTCCTGTTAAAAGAAGCATATAAAGCTTCTCTTGAAAAGAATAATGATGTCCATTGACTTTTTTCTTCCCTGTTTTATTGACTGCCTAACTTATAAGTAGCATTTGGGCAGAGACTTCATGCTGTTCAATCCTATTGGGTCATATGTTGTTGTGAAATTATTTTCTACCTAACCTAGCATAATGCAATATGCTGGTATAACTTTCTTTTTTACATTTCAACAGTTTTTGATTGTCAGACAATCTTAAACATGTTATCTTTTCATTTGGCAGTGCAATTTTATCTATACGCTCTTTTTTCTTATTTTCCTTTTTGTCTTTGCCCCTTGTAGATGACTTCAATCCCATCATTACTGTTCCTGTCTAGTTGTGATATCAATATTATTTATTATTGTGTTGATCTGTGCTTTCTTCTATTCCATACATCCTATCAGTATAAACTCTTTCATTACATTGATTAACCAACTCAGTTTAAGGTACTGTTTCTTTATCTGTCATCGATTATCACACATTCATCAGACACTGGATAAAATTCATGGGAAGTGCCACAAAGAGAGACGGGGGATCATTTGCTACTAGAGGAAGACACGTTTACTGATCATACTGCAAAGAGCAAGCTGACCTCTGCTTGAGATCTTACAGAGAATTACAGAAAATTCACAAAAAAACCCACAAAAGAGTCTGCTGGGACTATCTGTCAAGTTGTCAGCTGTAAACACCTGCCAAAATGCTAGATCGCCTCACAGGGAGCTGTGAAGTAACATCTTTGCTGCCTTTCTTACTTCTTCTTCCTTCCTGGCCCCAGTCTTTGAAGAGCCAGAAAACACTGCCAGTGAATTGGAGAAGGAGTGAGAAGGAGTATTAGATTAGGTAATAAATCTCTTCCACGCCTGCTTCAACTTCAGGCTTCCCACTCACAGCAGACTCAAGCTGCCAGAAAGGAAAAAAACCTCAACTTTAACACAAGATCAAAGTTTTTACAAATACATGCTACTGACAGTTAAATTACCAAACCGAGGCAGTTTCCTGTGACCTGAAGTGACAAGAAAACTGTATTACTCAAGGGTGACCAGAAACATGGAGTTTGCCTAACTTTCCACAAACAAACAAAAAGGCTAAACTCACAAACCACATTTAAAAGGATAGAAGGAGAGAACACGTAAGCTACTTTTTGACTGTATTCCATAAGTCATCTCTGTTCAATGTATCAGCTGTTTCTTGGAAAAGAAAATGGTGATATTGTTCTGCCCTGGAGACTTGGTGCTTGTTAAGTCTCTCCCCTCAGACTCTCCCTCTTGAAGCCCATCTTGGGAAGGATCATTTTTAGTTACTCTGTCTACCCCAACGACAGTTAAGGTGGTGGGAACTGACTCATGGATTCATCACACTCGGCTGAAGCCTTGGACGCCTCCTGAAGAAGATCATAGACCCTTCACTCCACAGCCTGAAGTTCCAGGAGACGACCCTTCGTACACCTGCTAGCCTTTACAGGGTCTACGTTTGCTCTTCCGATGAGATCCCCCAGGAAAGTAACTACTCATGAGTCTAACTCACATCCTGGCATTAACAGGACTATCACTCTTAACTTTCTTATCTGCGACCTGACTCTATGCTGTTGCCCCTACTTGGCCTAATAGCTCTCCTCTCCTCCTTCCTAGTGCCCTGCCCCCACCATGACAATTTACACTGACTTCCAGGTGCAGAGTCTTCTCTTGCTAAGGCCACGCCATACTTGAACCCCAATTATTCCTTTCACGATGGGGGTGTGGATAATAGGAAGACTTGGTACTGGCATTGGAAGAAGTTACTACAGTTTTACTATGAGCTATCTCAGGAGTTAAATGATAACACAGAAAAGGTTGCTAATTCTCTCTGCAGAAGCAGCTTAACTCTTTAGCTGCCATAGCTCTTCAGAATAGAAGGGCCCTGGATTTGCTAACAGCAGAGAGAGAGAAGGAACCTGTCCCTTTTTTAGGAGAAAAATGCTGCTACTTTGTAAACCAATCAGGTATTATCTTCGATGAAGTTAAAGAACTCAGGGATCAATCAAACGCAGGGCCAAAGGCCTTCAAGAAGCAGGATCGAGGAGCTTGTTTAACAACTGGCTGTCCCGGCTCTGCCCTCTTCTAGGCCTGCTTTTATAACCATTCTATTATTGTTGGCCTTCGAGCCTCTCATCTTTAACCTTCTTGTCAAATTCGTTTCTTCCAGAATTAAAGCCATAAGGCCAAAAATGGTCCTGCAAATGGAACCCCGGATGTCCTTGGCTCATGAGTTCTATCATGGACCTCTGGATCAACCTGCACCCCTGGAAGACTCCCCTCTGGAGGAAACGTCAACTGCAGGGCCCCTTCTACGCCCCAATTCAGCAGGAAGTAGTTAAAGAGCGATCAACACCCGTGTCCCAACAGCAGTTCGACTTTCCTGTTCAGAGTGGGGACTGAGGGACTGTGTTAAGGAACAAAACTTTTCTTCCTGAGTCCACGAGGGGCGTGGTTTCAAAGGCAGAAATTTCCCAGCGGCATACCTCCATCCACACCCCCCAACCAGGAACCTAAAGTTCTTTGTCTGACTTCCCCCGCCTTCGAGATAGGTAGAAATTCCAGGTGAGCCTTTTTGTTCAATGTAAAAGCCCCTGAAAGCTCTGTGAGGTGGGGGCTCTGTAACCAATCCAGTATCAGAGTCGAACATCAGTCATTCCAGAGGACGTTTGAAAGAACTCCTCTCATTGGACGAGATCATGCATGGGGCAGGAATAACTTCAGGGTTAAACCCCACTGCTCCTTACCTATACAGATATCCCGTCCGGACTCCACTCCCACGGCAGCATCAGAGCTCTCTCTCTCTTTCTCTCTCTCTCTCTGCCTAATAAATCGCTTCTTTACTAAACTCTTTGGGTCCATGATATTTATTCAAACGGTAAGCTCACCGTGCCTCTGGAGCCCCTTCCCCCATTCTTGGGGTAAAGAGGTCAAGGACCTGGGCACATCACATCCGGGGAACTGAAAGCATCTTCCAGACGCCTCTGCTCCCTCCCCCAGTTACAGTATCAGGGTACAGGATGGCTTCCTCAAGCATGAAGTTGTCATGCCCAGGCCAAACTCAGTGACAGCCCTTGAATTCATAGAAATCCTGGGCAGAATACACGTGTTTGTCATCATTGTCAAGGATTACTGATTACACCATAGCGTTTCATCTGTACCTAGGGACATAGGAAGGCATCAAACTACAATTCTCTTCATGCCCCTAAGCTGCTAAAAGTGAATCATCTAAAATGCCTCCTCCTGGCCTCCCAGGAAGGTGTTATAGAGATTCTCATGAAGAATTATTATAATTATCTATTTTAAATAATAGCTAGGCATTAACAGAAAATTTCCTCTGTAGTATTGCCATCACTTAAAGACAGAACTTATAGTGGCACAAACTACTCAGACAAAAGGTGGTTCTAAATCAATGCAAAATAACAAAAAGATAAAAATGCGAACACATGGACACAGGGAGGGGGAGTATCACACACTGGGGTCTGTTAGGGGGAAACAGGGGAGGGATAGTGGGGGGGTGGGGGAGTTGGGGAGGGATAGCATGGGGAGAAATGCCAGATATAGGTGATGGGGGAGGAAGGCAGCAAATCACACTGCCATGTGTGTACCTATGCAACAATCTTCCATGTTCTTCACATGTACCCCCAAACCTAAAATGCAATAAAAAAAATTTAAAAAAAAAAAAAGCATGTCCCCAGAGACACAGCAGGAGATGTGTATGTGTTGCATTTATTAAAATTTCAGGAATAAGCATAAGGCAAAAAACGACAATTAAACAAAGAGTTTAAATTATGTAGAATAATTTATAAAATTATAACTTTGCTTTCCTTTGGGGAAACTAAGGATGAAAATTACAATTTTGTGAGACTGTTCACTGTTGATTTGAAAGGCATCTGCTTAATCTTTAGCCTTTATTTTTTAATGAATGAATGAAAATAAAAAGGATGAAATATTCAAGAAAAAGATTGGTGCTCTGAAAGTTTTAAAATAATATTGCAACTCCAAAATCACATGTAAATCCCTCAAAATAGCCCAAGTAGTCACCTTCTCCCAATCTAATGTCTGTTTAACCATTGAAACAGGTGATCTACTGTTTGTTTTTGTTTGTTTGTTTGTTTGTTTTTGAAACAGAGTCTTGCTCTGTCACCCAGGCTGGAGTGCAGTGGTGCGATCTTGGCTCACTGCAACCTCCACCTCCTGGGCTCAAACAATTCTCCTGCCTCATCGTCCTGAGTAGCTGGGACTACAAGCGCCTGCCACCACACCAGCTATTTATTTATTTATTTATTTATTTATTTTGTATTTTTAGTAGAGATGGGTTTCACTATGTTGGCCAGAATGTTCTCAAACTCCTCACCTCAGGTGATCCACCCGCCCTAGCCTCCCAAAGTGCTGGGATTACAGGGGTGAGCTACGGTGCCTGGCCGTGATCTCCTTTTTAATATTGCCTATGTATTGGCAAGAAATATGAGTATTTGCTCTGTTTTGTTTTAAATAGAAACTTCTAATTGCATTTTTTTTTTCTTTGGGAATCACACCTCCAAGGCGGTACACTGTAGGAAACAGAACAATCCTAGGGACCGTGGGCCTTTGTGAGAGGTATAAGTCTTGCTCCATCCCATTTCAGATGTGCAAGATGTTTACCCGGATACAGCTTATATATCTTTAAGAAGCTCAACTAATACTAATTCAATGCCATTCCCAACTTATCAAGAGGATCCAACAAGACGGTGAGCATAAAATTCTATAAAGACAAAGTAATCTAAAATAGTGACTATTTTATTCTTTTTGCTATAGATGAATTATATCTCAGAAAGAACAAGGAAAGTAATAGAAAAAAGAAAGTATAATGCTATAAACAAGGACCACATATTTCTCCATGCCCTGTTTAATATGCAAATATAGAGGGCTACAAAGAACAAATAACAATTCAAATAAATAAAAGGGCTATTTAATATTGAATTACAAAGGCCTCTGACAAACCCCAAATCCACCCTCCTGAGGCAAATCACCACTTTCCAAGCCATGGGATAATCTATTGAGTTTCTCTAGCTCTTCAAAGTTCTTTCTTCTATTGCCTTGCTGTGACCACTTTTCCGAAAGAGGGACTGAAAATTTACTTTCGAGTAACTTTGAACGTCCACATTTGATTCTCCAGATTCCTTGTGACTTGCTCCACCAAGGGAGATTTTATTTCCCCCATTGCTATTCTACATCAAAATAAAACCATGGTGTTTGGTCACTTCCATGTTTGAAGCATTTGCCTTGATCATTTGGGTAAGCGTAAATTTTTCACCTGCAATTTCATCATTTTTATTTCCTTAGCAGTAATTTACAGTTTTGGAAGTCCTAGCAGAAAACCAAAATTGTTCTGAAAAAAAAAGAATGCCTTCTTAACTTTATCTTCCAGATTTTAAAATAGAGACACACTGTGGAATATGTTAAAAAGTGTAATTTTTAAAAAGCAGAAAAATAATTTTGGTTTTTTTTTTGTCACTGGTTTATTCTTGTTTTTTAATATAGTCAAATTCGTATTGCATATACATTTGATATCCTACTTTTTACTATAATTCACATTTTTCATGTCAAAAATTATTTGTAACAAAATTTAATGCTAGTTATAGCTGATTTTTCAGATATAATGCCTAATTTTACAATAATAAAATCTCAATTACTTTGTATTTGTTTATAATAAATGCTAGCTAGTTTGCTGTGGAGGCATGGATCTACTCATAACTTGTTTTTTTAAACATCAGAAATAGTTTTGAATTCAAGCAGACATCCTTGTAGCACTGAGATAGTCATCTATTTTTCTCTGTTACCTGTTAAAACGTGAGTTGTTACCTTCATTTTCCTCCTTTCCTTTTTTGTTTTAAAGTGCTGCATTTGGGAAATGTGGTCAGAAACATGTTTTATTTTTTAGAATGATCTGAGATTGTCCTTGGGAGTATCTTGTTTATAAATACACACGTTCAGTGGTATTTTGAGTTTTGACAATGGAGAAAAAAGCTTAAGGTTATTTTTTTTAAACTTATAAGGACACTTGCAAATTTGTTTTCTCTTTGTTTACCTACAGAATAAAAGCTATAACTATAGCCAAGAAGTGAATCGGTTCAAGGTAAGAGGCCAGATGGCATGCCATTGTTTTCGCCCTCATTTCCTAAGGAACACTTTTAAGAAACTGTGGACAGTGACCGACCATCCCAATCTGTACTAGACTGAAGAGTTTCCTAGGATGGAGGGCTTTAGGTGCTAACACTAGGACAGTTCCAGGCAGACTAGGATGTTTGGTGGCCCCTGAACAATTTTCCAGAGTGAAATTTACTCAACGTCAAACTCTCAGAACTTAAATCCAACTAACTGAACCAGTTCCTGCTGAAGATTTATAATCCCTTTGCTGTGACAGGGAGTCTTCACAACTGAATCAACTGAATAATCAGAACAATCTTGGATGATGGACATTGGGCTTACTCATCTTAGCAATGATGTTTTAAAAACATTTGTGAAGGCTGCATGTACCAGTTATAATATGCCATAACCAGATGACCTGGCCACCAACCCCTCTCATTCTCTATCCCCTCCACTGCCCCTGGCTTCTTGCCCACTATGCTCCAGTCCCTCCGACTTCCTGCAGCTCAAGTGTTTCTGCTTGCAGTTCCCTCTGCCTCTGTCCTTATTCTTCTGCCAAATATCACGTAGTTTGCTCCCTCATTCAAGTCTTGGCACAAATCTCACCTCATCAGGGAGGACCTCCCTGACAACCCATTATAAAATAACATTCTCTCTTTTACTCCCTGTACCTTTACCATTTTATTTTATTTTATTTTTTATTTTATTTTTTGAGACAGAATCTCACTCTGTCGCCCAGGCTGGAGTGTAGTGGCATAATCTCAGCTCACTGCAACCTCCGCCTCCCGGGTTCAAGCAATTCTCCTGCCTCAGCCCCCCAAACAGCTGAGATTACAGGCATGTGCCACCATGCCCATCTAATTTTTTTGTATTTTAGTAGAGACGGGGTTTCACTATGTTGCCCAGGCTGGTCTCAAACTCACGAGCTCAGGCAATCCATCAAGCCTTGGCCCCCCAAAATGCTAGGATTACAGGCGTGAGCCGCTGCGCCTGGCCAACAATCATTTTGAATGCCATATTATTTCAAAGTACTTTTCATTTTTGCAACATTTTTCACTTCGTGATTGTTTCTCTGGTTTCAGGCATGCTGCTAATCCAACACTTCCGAGTTGAGTAGTAAATGACTCTTTAAGCTCATTTGACAGGTTTCCCAAGATAGCCTGGTCTCCAGTTTTACTGAGCACATTTGCATTGTGAGCAACATTTGTATTGGGAATTGTTCCTCTAATTTCTAAGGCATTTACACAAACCAGGATCATTTTCTGGGCCATAAAACACACTAAATTTGGTTTAGTAGGAGGCATCAGTGGAAGCCTTTGTCGTGAACTATGCCAGCAGCATGTTCCTCCAACATGTCACCTAAATGTGTCTGAAATTTTAGAGTTCAGCAGATGGTTGAGCTCTCTGATATTGTCCATAATGGCCCCACAAAGCTTTGATTTCATTTGTAAAATTTTAATCTTCGAACAATAAATCATGGATGGCGGGATTAAGGTGTACTTTTTAAAATTATTCAAGAATAGCATCCTATGTGCCTATAAGGAGTTAGATACAGGTTCCTCTTTACAATCTTGAAATCCATTGGCCTGAAGATATTTGGGAAGAGAGAAGGGAAGCATGTAGATTTGAAATTTGGGAATTTTGAATTTTGTCACTGTATTAGTTCATTCTTGCATTGGTATAAAGAAACACCTGAGACTGGGTAATTTATAAAGAAAAGAGGTGTAATTGGCTCATGGTTCTGCAGGCTTTCCAGGAAGCATGGCAATGGCATCTGCTTGGCTTCCGCTAAAACCTCAGGGAGTGTTCAATCGTGGCAGAAGGTGAAGGGGGAACGGGCTCATCACATGTCAAAAGCAGGAACAAGCTAGAGAGAGTGGTGGGGCGGTGCCACACACTTTTAAACAACCAGATCTCATGTGAACTCACAGCAAAAGCTGGCTTACCATCAAGGGGATGGCCCAAACCATTCATGAGGAATCCACCCCCATGACCCAAACACCTCCCACCAGGCCCTACCTCCAACATTGGAAATTACAACTCAACATGAGATGTGATGGGGACATATATTCAAACTGTATCAGTTACTCACTGAAGGAAGAAATAATAAGAACGAGTTCACCAACCGAAAGCTAGGCAACTACCATACCTCAGTGTTCCCACATCAATTGCATGGCTCGCTTTGATATGAGGGCAAATCATAACTGCTCCCTCTCTAAGAGCTACTTTGTGGCCTACAGGGGAGGAAAGGCCTCGTGACACTCAAATGGCCCTGGTACTCACAAGTTAACAAACTTCAAAATGCTATTTGAAAGAGAAACTAATAACATTAAAAAGAGGTCACGGTACTGTTTGAAAATCTACAAAGGAGTCATGATCTTTGTTCAAGGAAGTAAAATATTAAGGAAATTTGTGTTAGTTGAGTTCTTGACTGAACATGTGCTGTGAAGTTCTGATTGTGGAAGCTGCTTCCTATTCAAAAATAAAATAAAACTCTCTTGATATGCAAATGATAAGAATATGCTTTGGTATCAAATAATATCTAAAAGCAAACTCTCTGCAAAGTATCGCAGAATGGTTTACTTCAGAACATACTGGTTGAACTTCAAAGAAGAGCCTACTGGCAAAGAGATACCAATACCTGCTCCCACATCTAGGGTTTCTGATTTAAATATTCTGGGGCAGGCCCAGCCATACATAAATTATTCTCTCTCCAAATTCCCCAGGTGATCCTAAACAGCAGTCAAGGATAATATCCCTGCTATCAGGTTTCTGAAAAGAGATTTTCATCAATTTCCATTACCTAGCTTTATTTCATTGATTTCTATCATTCAGCCTCATTTTTTATTATTATCAGAGCATTACCACAAGAAAGCACTACAGTCAAGAGACAACAAATAATAATGATGATAATAACAGTAAATCCAAAAACTTTTATCGGTTAATAACTCTATAACTAACTACAATAAACTACCTTTAATATACAAATAGGCCTGATGCGGTGGCTTATGCCCGTAATCCCAGCACTTTGGGAGGCCGACGCAGGCAGATTATTTGAGGTCAGGAGTTCGAGACCAGCCTGGCCAACATTTTGGTTTGGAACCCCATCTCTACTAAGAATATGATAATTAGCCAGGCATACCTATAATCCCAGCTACTCGAGAGGCTGAGGCGTGAGAATCGTTTGAACCCAGGAGGCAGAGGTTGCAGTGAGCCTTAATCATGCCACTGCACTCCAGCCTGGATGACAGAGCAAGACTCTGTCTCAAAACAATAAAAAATTAAAACAAACCTATAACTTGTGCTTACCAATGCCTCATCAAGCAGGACAGCATAACTGACCCAGTAAAAATTACTCCCTGGCTCAGCAGAGAGAGCGAAAGTAGCTGGAAATTCATAATAAAACCTTCTGCAACTAGATCAAGGGGGTTCCTAGGTTCTATCACTTGATTTTACAATTGTGGCCACCATCTTCCTGACTTGTATCCTCAATTTCCTCTGTTGTTCCCTCAAGTAGCTCTCTGTACATACGACTGTACTCCAGTGACAGCTATTGCTTCTTTTGGTGGCTCTGTCAGCTCTACTGAAACCAGGAACTCGGGCCTGCAAAGATATGTTCTGTGCCAAGGACACAGTGGCTCTCTGATTCATCTGAGTTCCCGTGATTGAGCTCAGTTACTAGGCAACACCACCATGAGCCCACAGATTCTGGTTGCACATGTACATGCCTTCTCTGGCTTGCCTTCTGCATTAGCCTCCTTTCCCTGGGATTCGGAGAAAAGTCTTTGGAGAGGGGGCCAGAAGACAAACAGAGTGATTAACAAAGCTTTTCTAAAATTACCAATGATCCTTCATAACCATGCTGCCATCCCACATCCCAATCTCTGTCAGAGGAAAACCCTAATTCCAAATAATTTATTTAAAATTGGCAAAGTTCTATCATGGCAAAAAAGAAAGACAGGAGATGGCGACCTGAAAGCCTGGTGTCCCTAGCTTTTTTGTCAAGATGCAAGCCTGAGGCAGAGCCTGAAAGTCCATTATCAACTCTCCTCTACCTGAGGCTCTGAGGGGGAGTATGACACTCACTCTACTGAACACTGCAGGGCTTATGGTGTCAATTTCTGAAAATAAAAGAATCGGAACCCTGCTAGAAAATAAAAATGGATTACCTTTGATGGCTCAAATAATAAAACTAATTTGGAATAGACTTTGTATCTCATTTACCCTCACCTTGTACCCATTGTGTTAAATTTCCTTAGATATCTGTGAATCAAGGCACTACAAATTCATTAATTACTGATAAGATGTGTCCAATTTCTTGAAGAATAACAATGTATCTTCAAATACTCAAATTTAAAATACAATAGTCCTGTTTTCTCCCTATTTTTCTCATTTATCTTACCACATTTTAGATGGCATAAAGCGTCCCATGTAGCCATTCGTAATTATAAAACAGGTACACACAGAATTGGAAAGCACATATTTCATGCTTGATTATTGTTTTTCTATCTTTGTCCACTAGTGTAATCTATTCTCTCAATTTGGTAAACTGGGTATCATAATAGCTATGGCAGGGTTAGTGTGCCAGGCAGCCTCTTTGGGAATAGGGAGTTTGGAAGCCAAATAGGATTGAAATATGAACCAACAGGGTTGGTTGGTTCTACGTATCTGAAAGTATGTAGATAGCAGCATAACTTTTATTCTGGGTGACGTAGTTATTACAATTATCAGATCATCAGTGATATCAAATGTGCAGTGAGTCAAATTTGATATGAGTCAACTTTCTAATGATATGATGCTTCAAACTTTCATTTGAACTGTAGCTCACCATAAACTCTACTGGTTTCAGGTTGATTAGATTCTTGATAGCTAAAGTCATTTCTTCAGAGAATGCTGCTAGAATCTTAAACACACTCCAATATTTAAATTATAAATTGTAGAGATACTTTAAGACTATTCAAAAGATCCCAAATAATAGATAGGTAAATTTCCACTTATCAGCTGCCAGAAGAAGAGACACATCAATGAGGGATTCTCCTAAGATTCTGGTACATTTATGAGATTAAAACCAGCCATACATTGCCAAGTGCAATGTCCATCCCAGATGATATCCAATCAATATTTATCAAGCTTCTCCTGAATGAGACAGAGAAAGCTGAGAGCTAAGAGATCTGTACAACCTCTGCCACTAATGAACTATGTGGCTTTGGGAATGTCAGTTAGTGTTTCCTGGCCTTGGTTTCTTCTGCTGCAAACTGGGAAAGATAATCTGTGGTCCCATCCAAAGAATTTCCTTGCTCAGTTAACAAGGTCATGGTCATCTTGGAGTCCACGGGAGGCCAGAACATAAAACTTCATAATTTCAAGCACTTTTCTATTTTAAGCGTCATTATGTTTCAGGGAAAATAGTCCCAAATGTTTTTAAACTAATTCTTCTTAGCAACTTTCTAACAGTACCCAAATTTATTCAAATTAAGTAGCAAATTGAGACATCCTAGAGCAGATATACTTTTAGTTTTAAATTGCTGCCTTTATATTTTACATATCATTGAATTTTCAAATAATACAATTAGCAAAAATGCAAAAATATAAGTGAATTGAATTTAAACTGTGAAGCTAGAGGGATGGAAGTTTTTAATCACTAGATGTTCCATAGCATAACTGAATCAAGTTGTTTATGGTAATTTTATTACCTCCGCCTTCTTTTTAACAGAGTTATTACATTTTCTCATGATGTATGATATCACACTTTTGAAGCCCTTTCAGTAATTGGAGCTCCATGAAACTGGCTCTAAGCCTCATTAATGTGAACAATTATCTTAAAAGTTAGGTAAATGTAGTTGTTTCATTTTGGTTTGGTACTGCCAGCTATGAAAGATATTTTCTATATCTCTGACAGTATTTCTGATTAAAGATCCCTCTTTTTTGTCAACATTGTATCTTCATGAAGTTCATTTACATTAAACCTATTTGTAACAGGATAGATTTAATTTTTCAAACTATAAATGTGAAAGTGTTCATTTTATCCAAATTGTAAAATTTGTTTCAGAAACCTGATGGCAGGGACAGTATCCTTGACTGCTGTTTAGAATCACCTGGGGAATTTGGAGAGAGAATAATTTATGTATGGCTGGGCCTGCCCCAGAATATTTAAATCAGAAACCCTAGATGTGGGAGCAGGTATTGGTATATTTTAAATGCTCCCACAGGGATGTGGAGTCAGGACTGAACTGCTGGCCTAGAGTAACTCCTTATCTCATTGGCACAACAGTCTCTGTTGCATTTTACCATTGGCATTCCCATCTCGATGCCTGCTCCACCGCAATGCCCTCTATTTCTTCTAGCAGTTTTTCCAAATGCTTCTGAAATAGCAGTTTACTTTCTTTTCTGTTCTTTTATAACAGTTCTGTAGAGTTGGCAGTACATGTATTATCCCATCTGAAAGCCTTGATTTGCCCAAGGGAGCACTAATAATCAGTGATAAGGCAAAAACAAGGATTCAGGCATTCCTATATCAAGTCTAGTGGACTTCCCGCTGTACCGCACCACTTGCCATGCTTGGAACCCAGTGCTGACTTTAATCACTCCTGCTCTGCACACAAAACTATAGCTTGACATTATCCAAAGAAAATGCAAAGAGGAAAGAAAGGCAACTCATCTTATATGTAGTTGAGGCCTACTGACTACCTGTGTTCACCCCATGACAATTCCTTCAAGGGCCTTGGAAAGACCTTCAATGTTTAATTATAGACATTTTATCTTACTAAAGATAGTCATTTTAATAAACAATTAATTCACTAGCTTTAGTCAATTACCAATTAGTTGGAGAGTAGCAGCTAAAATTATGCTCTAGTCTGCTTTTCTCCGTTACTTTGGCCCCTTGTTTCCAAACTCCTTTTCCCTAATTAAAAAAATTCCTAACTCTGACAGCCCTGGTCACCACATCTAGAAAGAAAAACAAGAACCCATACATCCTGACAACATATTTTAAATGTATATAATTAAAGCATTAAAATGAAAGAAAAAACCTATAAGAAATGTTTTCAGAGGAAAGTAATTTGACTTCAAGATCTGCTAATACAGAATTACATTAATTGTTCAGTGACTTTGATTTTCACAAATCAATCCAACATCTCAACATTTTCCTCAACAATAGATCTATATTATTTTGCTTGAATAATCCAAATAATTATTTAAACTATTTCTGTTTATGTCTGTATAAAAGCCGTTCATAACAATATCTCAATAGTGTAACTAACTCAAGAGATTTCTACAGATTAAAAAACAAATATTTTAGTTTGAAAAAAAAAAGTGATCCAAGATGGCCGATTAGGAGCAGCTGAGGATTGCAGCTCCCAGTGAAAGCACGGAGGGTGAGTGGACGCCGCATTGCCAGACGGATTTTTATTGCCCACAGACCAGGAGATTCCCAGGGGGAGGAGCCCCACGGGTCGCCAGCCTGGCTGGTTTGGCCCGCGCAGCTGTTTTTGCCGGCGCGACTGTTTTTGCCGGCGCTGCTGTTTGGGCAGTATCCCGGCGCAGCGGTTCCCCATACAAAATACGTGGGTCCGGGTGCCGTTTTAGCTGGCAATTGGAGCTCCGGGAAGGCAGAGCCGCCCATTCATCTGATTAAAAAAGGGGACTGAAACAGGCAGCCAGGCCAGGAGACTTCCCGGGCAAAAAAACGCGGCGCCCGCCGTTTCAGCCGGCGCAGTGGGTCACCGCACGGGAAATCACACAGATCCCGGCGCCTTTTAGCAGGCGGCTGGAACACCTGGGAGACTCTGAGGCAGGGAGCCAGGTGATCAGGCTCGGCTGGTCCCACCCCCCACAAAAAACAGCCATCAGAAACTCTCTGGATCCAGAGTTTCACAGCAAGCACAGCTGAGCCCGGGACGGCCCAGCTCTGTGGGGGAGGGGCGTCCGCCATTACTGAGGCAGTCTGCCGCTACAGAGGGAGTTTGCCATTGCCGAGGCAGTTCTCACTACACCGGTATAAACAGGACTGCAGGGAAGTTCATACGGCAGCTGGGTGGAGCCCACAGCAGCTCAGCAAAGTCTCTATAGACAGACAGTGACTAGGCTGCCTCATCGCTGGGCAAGGCAACCCTGAGAAAAAGGCAGCAGCACCAGGGGAAACTCATAAATAAAGCCCTAACTCCCCCGGGACAGAGCACCTAGGGAAAAAAGGGGTTTATGAGTTCTGCTGCAGCAGACTTAGACGTACCTGCCCAGCAACTCTGAATGAACAACGGAGCTCACAGCTCAGCACTTGAGCTCCTATAAAGGACACTCTGTCTCCTCAAGCAGCTCCCTGACCCCCGTATATCCAACGAGTCACCTCACAAAGGAGTGCTCAGACGGACATCTGGCAGGTATTCTTCTGGGACAAAGATAGCAGAAGAAGAGACTGGCAGCAACCCTTACTGTTCTGCAGCTGCTGCAGGTGATCCCCCCTGGCAAGCAGGGCCGGGAGTGGACCTCAGCAGTCCTACAGCAGAGGGGCCAGACTGTTAGAAGGAAAACTAAGAAACAGAAATAAATAACTTCATCATCAACAAACTGGACTTCCACTGAGAGACCCCATCTGAAAATCACCAACCACAAAGACCACACATAGATAAATCCACAAAGATGGGAAGAAACCAGTGCAAAAAGGAGGAAAACACCTGAAACCAGAATGCCTCTCCTCCTACAAGGGATCACAACTCCTCACCAGCAAGGGAACAAGGCTGGATGGACAATGAGTGTGATGAAATGACTGAATCAGGCTTCAGAAGGTGGGTAATAAGAAACTTCTGTGAGCTAAAAGAACATGTTCTAACCCAATGCAAACAAACTAAAAACCTTGAAAAAAGATTTGACGAAATGCTAACGAGAATAACCAACTTAGAGAGGAATGTAAGTGAATTGATGGAGCTGAAAAACACAACACAAGAACTTTGCGAAGCATGCACAAGTTTCAACAGCCAAATCGACCAAGCAGAAGAAAGGATATCAGAGGTCGAAGATCAACTCAATGAAATAAAACGAGAAGGAAAGAGTAGAGAAAAAAGGGTAAAAGGAATGAACAAAGTCTCCAAGAAATATGGGACTATGTGAAAAGACCTAATCTACGTTTGATAGGTGTACCTGAATGTGACGGAGAGAATGAATCCAAGCTGGAAAATACTCTTCAGGATATTATCCAGGAGAACTTCCCCCAACATAGGAAGGCAGGCCAATATTCAAGTCCAGGAAATACAGAGAACACCACAAAGATATTCCTCAAGAAGAGCAACCCCAAGGCACATAATCGTCAGATTCCCCAGGGTTGAAATGAAGGAGAAAATGCTAAGGGCAGCCAGAGAGAAAGGTTGGGTTACCCACAAAGGGAAGCCCATCAGACTCACAGCAGATCTCTCAGCAGAAACCCTACAAGCCAGAAGAGAGTGGGGGCCAATATCAACATCCTTAAAGAAAAGAACTTTCAACCCAGAATTTCATATCCAGCCAAACTGAGCTTCATAAGTGAAGGAAAAATAAAATCCTTTGCGAACAAGCAAGTACTCAGAGATTTCATCACCACCAGGCCTGCTTTACAAGAGCTCCTAAAAGAGGCACTAAACATAGAAAGGAACAACCAGTACCAGCCACTCCAAAAACATACCAAACAGTAAAGACCATCAACACAATGAAGAAACTGCATCAACTAACAGGCAAAACAGCCACCTAGCATCAAAATGGCAGGATCAAATTCACACATAACAATATTAACCCTAAATGTAAATGGACTAAATGCCCCAATTAAAAGACATAGACTGGCAAACTGGATAAAAAGCCAAAACCCGTCAGTGTGCTGTATCCAGGAAACCCATCTCACATGCAGAGATACACAAAGGCTCAAAATAAAGGGATGGAGGAAGATTTAGCAAGCAAATGGAGAGCAAAAAAAAGCAGGAGTTGCAATTCTCATCTCTGATAAAATAGACTTTAAACCAACAAAGATCAAAAGAGACAAAGAAGGACATTACATAATGGTAAAAGGATCAATGCAACAAGAAGAGCTAACGATCCTAAATATATACGCACCCAATACAGGAGCACCCAGATACATAAGGCAAGTTCTTAATGACTTACAAAGAGACTTAGACTCCCACACAATAACAGTGGGAGACTTGAACACCCTGTTGTCAATGTTAGACAGATCAACAAGACAGAAAATTAACAAGGATATCCAGGACTTGAACTCAGACTTGGATCAAGCAAACCTAATAGACATCTATAGAACTCTCCACCCCAAAGCAACAGATTATACATTCTTCAAAACAAAAGCCACCTTAGCTTTTTTCCAGTCTAGATCTTAAATTTTTTCCTCCTCTTTCCCAAAAATAGCATAAATATGGATCCAGCTTGTCCACAAAGCCTGCCTTGCTCCAAAGCATCTGACTATAAAGACTCTTCACTTACACCTGTGATTTGTGGGCCTGAAGAAAACTATCCATCCTTGCAAATGTCTTCTGCTGAGATGCCTCACACAGAGACTGTCTCTCCTCTTCCTTACTCCATGGATCTGCTTATTCAGGATAGCCCTGATTCTTCCACCAGTCCCAAAGGCAAACAACCCACTTCTGCAGAGAAAAGTGCCACAAAAAAGGAAGACAAGGTCCCAATCAAGAAACAGAAGACCAGAACTGTGTTCTCTTCCACCCAGCTGTGTGTACTCAATGATAGATTTCAGAGACAGAAATACTTCAGCCTCCAGAAGATGCAAGAGCTTTCCAACATCTTGAACCTCAGCTACACACAGGTTAAGACCTGGTTCCAGAACCAGAGAATGAAATCTAAGAAGTTGCAGAAAACAACTGGCCAAATAATAGCAGTGGTGTGACTCAGGCCTCAGTACCTACCTGCCCCAGCCTCTACTCTTCCTACCACCAGGAATGCCTGGTAAACATGACTGGGAATCTTTCAATGTGGAGCAACCAGACCTGGAGCAATTCAACCTGGAGCAACCAAACCTGGAACATCCAGTCCTGCAGCAACCACTCCTGGAATGCTGAGACCTGGTGCACCCCAGTCCTGAAACAATCAGGCCTGGAACAGTCCCTTCTATAACTGTGGAGAGGAATCTCTGCAGTCCTGCATGCAGTTCCAGCCAAATTCTCCTGCCAGTGACTTGGAGGTTGACTTGGAAAGTGCTGGGGAAAGCCATATGTAACATAGCAGACCACTAGGTATTTGAGTACACCAGAAACCATGGATTTATTCCTAAACTACTCCACAAACATGCAACCTGAAGATGTGTGAAGATGAGTGAAACTGACATTACTCAATTTCATTCTGGGCACTGGCTGAATCCTTCCTCTCCCTCCTCCCCCTCTCTCATATGATTTCTCTTGTTTGGAAACCACATGTCCTGGTTTCCATTATGCCTGTGCAGTCAATTTGATGGAGGGTGAGGTATGGTTGGAGCTTCATCAGAGAGATTTCTTTCTTTTTTCCTATTGGAGCTTCCTGGAGAAAAGACATTTTAATAACCTTGGCTGCTAAGAACAATATGATAGAAGCTGTCTCTGGCTATAGATAAGTAGATCTAACACTAGTTTGGATATGTTTAGGGTTTAGAATCTAACCTCAAAAATAAATCAAAGTACAAATTCATATGATGAAGGTATATTCCTATTGTTTGGGATTGGGAGGTTTTACTTACTTTTTAAAAGACTATTGAGGCTGGGTGGGGCAGCTCACACCTATAACCCCAGCACTTCTTTGGGGGGGCCAAGGCAGGAAGATCACCTCAGGTTAGCAGTTTGAGACCAGTCTGGCCAACATGGTGAAACCCCATCTCTACTGAAATCCAAAAATTAGCCAGGCATGGTGGCAGGCACCTGTAATCCCAGCTACTCAGGAGGCTGAGCCAGGAGACTAGCTTGACCCCAGAAAGTGGAGGTTCTAGTGAGCTGAGATTGCACCACAGCAATCCAGCCTCACTTCGATTGCTTGGTGACAGAGCCAGACTCCATCTCAAAATCAAATAAAATAAAATAAGACAAAATAAAAACTCTATTGAGGTGAAGGGTTAAGGGTTAAGCTGTGACATACTTCATTGATTTCCTCAGCATTTTGGGGCTCTTTTTTACACTAGCCCCTATTTTGTTGGTTATGCTAGTATTTCTGGAAGAGGTCTTGTATTTGCTGCATTACAATGACATCAGTACTACTTTGGCTAGTTCAAGTACAAATGAATAAAACAACCACTTTTCCTTTTTTTAAAAAGAATACATTCTTCTCAGCACTATATTGCACTTATTCTAAAATTAACCACATTAAATAAAATACCTAGGAATACAACTTACAAGGGATGTGGAGGACCTCCTTAAGGAGAACTACAAACCACTTCTCAAGGAAATAAGAGAGGACACAAACAAATGAAAAAAACATTCCATGCTCACGGATAGGAAGAATCAATATCATGAAAATGGCCATACTGCCCAAAGTAATTCATAGATTCAGTGCTATTCCCATGAAGCTGCCATTGACTTTCTTCAAAGAATTAGGAAAAACTACTTTAAATTTCATATGGAACCAAAATATAGCCCATAGAGCCAAGACGATCCTAGGCAAAAAGAACAAAGGTGGAGGCATCACATTACCTGCCTTCAAACTATATTACAAGGCTACAGTAACCAAAACAGCATGGTACTGGTACCAAAACAGACACATAGAACAAGGGAAAAGAACAGAGCCCTCAGAAATAATGCCACAAATCTACAACCATCTGATCTTTGACAAACCTGACAAACACAACCAATGGGGAAAGGATTCCCCTGTTTAATAAATGGTATTAATAAAACTGGCTAGCCATAAACAGAAAACTAAAACTGGACCCCTTCCTTACACCTTATACAAAAATTAACTCAAGATTGATTAAAGACTTAAATGTAAGACCATAAAACCATAAAAAAACCCTAGAAGAAAACCTAGGTAATACCATTCAGGACATAGGAATGGGCAAAGACTTTACGACTAAAACACCAAAAGCAATGGCAACAAAAGCCAAAATTGACAAATGGGATCTAATTAAACTAACGAGCTTCTGCACAACAAAAGAAACTATCATCAAAGTGAACAGGCAACCAACAGAATGGGAGAAAATTTTTGCAGTCTATCCATGTGACAAAAGGCTAATATCCAGAATCTACAAATTTGTACGAAAAAAACAAATAACCCCATCAAGAAGTGGGTGAAGGATATGAACAGACACTTTTCAAAAGAAGACATTTGTGCAGCCAACAAACATATGATAAAAAGCTCATCATCACTGGTCATTAGAGAAATGCAAATGAAAACCACATTGAGAGACCATCTCACTCCAGTTAGAATGTGATCATTCAAAAGTCATGAAACAACAGATGCTGGAGAGGATGTGAAGAAATAGGAATGCTTTTACACTGTTGGTGGGAGTGTAAATTAGTTCAATCATTGTATAAGACAGTGCGGCAATTCCTCAAGGATCTGGAACCAGAAATACTATTTGACCCAGCAATCCCATTGCTGGGTATATTCGCAAAGGATTATAAATCATTCTACTCTAAAGACAAATGCATATGTATGTTTACTGCAGCACTATTAGCACTCTTTACGATAGCAAAGACTTGGAACCAACCCAAATGCCCATCAATGATAGACTAGATAAAGAAAATGTGACACATATACACCATGGAATACTATGCAACCATAAAAAAGGATGAATTCATATCCTTTGCAGGGACGTGGATGAAGCTGGAAACCATCATTAACAGCAAACTGACACAAGAACAGAAAAGCAAACACCGCATATTCTCACTCAAAGTGGGAGTTGAGCAATGAGAACACATGGACACAGGAAGGGGAGCATTACACACTGGGGCCTATTGGGGGTTGGGGCACTAGGGAAGGAATAGCAGTAGGAGAAATACCTAATGTAGATGACGGGTTGATGGGTACAGCAAATCACCATGGCATGTGTATACCTATATAACAAACCTGCATGTTCTGCACATGTATCCCAGAACTTAAAACATAATTTTTTTAAAAAAGAAGTCTTACAGATTGATTCTCATTTATTGGCTAGCGATAAGCTAAAAAATGAATATCCCTGGCTGTCCAAAGATAGCAGAAAGGGGGCAAAAAGTTCCCTATAAGCACTACATAAATTAGTGCGTCAATATCAATGAAGAGTGGAAATTATGTGCCTAGTTCCGATGTTTCTCTATGTTGTCTTAGTTTCCTCATCTATAATATAGGGATAATAAAGTTTTTGCCACACAGAGTTGTTGTGAAAATTAAATAAGTAATATATATAAATCCTTATAATTGCCTGGCACACTGAACAAGGGCTACCTACCTAAGTGTAGGTAGGATTCATATTATCAGATTGTAGGCATTTGCTATTTTTAATTCTTCCTTCCTGATTCTTGCTCTCTCCGAGATTGCTTCACGGCCAGAATATTTGTTTTCAAATTCTGACTTCATTAGAAGCACATGAACTTACATTGAAGAGTGACTATACCAGGTTCATACAGCCAATATGTAAGAGTCCCAAAAGTGGATGATGATGTAAATTAAAGAAACCTCATTTATTGGAATGACTGGATTCGTTGGACAGATGTGCAGAGCATTGATCCACTGAAGATAAGGTGATTCCTAACATGTTCCCAATGATTTTAGAACTCTTTACCATAAGCACACAGGTATATACTCATACTCTACCCCATGCCACACCACACACACCAGAAAACACACATGCACACATACATACACACCTCATACACCAGGCAACACGTGCACACATACACACACCACCACTACCACATACACACACTGCCAAAAACTTTTGTAGCAATGAGAAGGGAATAAGCTGAAACTGGAACGTATAGGCTTGTGGCAAAATTTTAACATCTCCACTGCTTTAGATTTATATTACTCCAGCCAATACTAAACACTCTACAAGACACATTCTTTCATTTGATACTGACTTCAATCTGACTTCCCTCTTAAGAATTCCAGAACTCTTTGACCCTACAATAAAGCCTTCTGACCTCCAGCCTTCTGGACAGACACATAAAAGACTTGTGAAAGACTTGATGGTAATGAATGCTATCCGAAATGTTCCACAAACATGATTGAATTTAATCTTCACAATTAACCTTTTGAGGACTGTTTAGTGAATGAAGTGGATTTTCAATTCAGCCTGACTTAGACTGTATAAGCCCATATTTCCACTCCTGCCTCAGCCTCCCAAGTAGCTTTGACTACAGGCGTGCGTACTACCATGGCCCAGCTAATTTTTGTAGTTTTTGCAGAGACAAGGTTTCCTCATGTTGTCCAGGATGGTCTTGAACTCCTGGGCTCAACCGTCCTCTCGTCTCAGCCTCCCAAAGTGCTGGGATTACGAGCATGAACCACCACGCCTGGCTTAAAACAACTGATCTCTTAAACATGACTTGAGTTATTCAAAATTAACCAACTAAATAGTGGGAATAGAATTTCCTGCTTTAGGACAGAAAACAACTTGATACTTTGTACCCAAACACATAACTCATTCAAATCCTATAATATCCATTTCTTCCAAGCAGAATGAAATTCTATCAGTCGTAGCTCATACCCCCTTTTATTACATGAGATGAATAAAAGAGATTTGTGCATTTTTAGGGATTTAAAGCCTAGCAATAGAATTATAGTCTTTATACCTTTTGACAATGACCCTGATACTGCATAAATGTCACCAGTGAATGTAAACTAATTACAGTTCTTCCAGGCTAAAAAGCAGCAGCTGAATACCACTAATTATGCAATGAAGCTAACAGTACCACTAAAAACACTGGCAATAAATATATTCACAGGGAAGACAAATAAAGAATAAATGCAGCAAATCAGCCATTGTAGAAAAAAATGGCAAATGCTGAATTCTTCCCCCCATTACACAAAAACTTTAAATAAGCATTTAAAGTATTCATTTTATTATTATATGATGATTACCTCTATCTCAGCACAACAGTAATTTTCATAGCCGATACATACCCCCAAATGCCCAAATGCATCTTTAACACATATTGATGGTTGTCGAGCTCAGAATTAATGGAGATATGCCTAGGCTCAGATGGCAAACAGCTAGAATTGACATTCAATTATGTCAATAATCATAGACCAGTTTGTAAGATCACAGTTATCCAAATGACCGAGAAGGAAAGAAAAAATGAGGTTTTGTTTGGATTTGGGAGAAATCATTGCAATTCAACTTTGTTAACCTGGCCAAGTTATTCTTCCACACAGACTTCTATTCTAGTCAAATTAGATGCTACATAAAACCCTAAGGATTCAATTGGGACCATATGCCAATTTTATCCATAATATGGTCAGATTAAGGAGAGACTAAGTGGAGAAAAAGAAATGTTGTTAATTTGAATATAAACCTATCATAGCTGGGTATCTATTCGGAAGAGTGCCACAGGCACCATTGCTGTTGTCAGGGAGCATTTGCCCCAGAGTCAGTGTGGGATGAGAAATGTGAATCTGCTTTCACCTTAGCTCAGTTTTCCTGTGTCTCTTGAGCACAGGAACTATTTAAGGGACTTTCAAGGGTAATTTGGTAAATTTAACTTTATGTGATTTTTGCCTTGCATGCCCTCTTTAGAATCTAATTGTTGTAAGGAGATCATTAAAACTGAAGGTGAGTTTCTCTATGATAATGTATATTTTATGTAAAGGGGCTGAGGATTTTAATATACTCTTAATAGTTTGAGCTGGGGTAAGTACTAAGCTCTACAGAAAGAAACTGGCATGTGTTTGTAATATTTCATTGGAGGGATAGAAATGGTGAAACTAATATTAGAATAAGAGACAGCAAACTAATATTAGAATAAGTTAAGATACCTAGGCCTAACTCTGAAATTAATTATATGTGACCTTGAAAAGTCACTTGTAGTTTATTTACCTTACAAAATAAGGAAGTGGGAAAGAAAGAAACAAAAGAAAAAGTGAGGATCGAAGAATCCAACACCTTTTTTATGTCACTAGGAGTAAACAGTTTCTTCTTATACCAAGACCTGAATAATAAATAGCTACCTCCAAACACAGCACAGGGTTAATGCAGATCCTCAATGGACAAGCATAAAACAGACCTGACTCCACAAAACGGGACAATCAAAATCTCCTGGGCTTCATGCAGAGGGAAGTGGGGCTTAGAAAGAGCATAAAATTATGAAAACAACTAGCTACAAAAATGAGTATGTATTTTGAATGAGTAAAGCTATTAAAATAAGTTGCAAATTTTAGAAGCTCTTGAAGAACAAACTAAAGATCAACTTTGAAAATAAAATGACAGTTATTTTTCTTCCAAAGCAAAGGACAGCCTAATAAATCAAGAAACAAATTCCGCGGGACTCTCAGAGCTAAACAGCAAAGGAATAAGTATCTTTATATTGAGGGGATTCCTAGACAACAAGTTCTGATCACTTAAGGACAGGATGGCAAAGTCTTTAGAACTGATCATTGTTCCCTCCATTGCAAGAAACCCAGTACACTTTCAAAGAGGCCAGGCATCTCTGTTAGGCACAGGGTCACATGGGAGGTACTTCCACACACACTTAGACTTAGGAGTTGGTAAAACTTTCCTGTAACAATACAAATAGCCTTAGTTGTCTTTCATGTGACGATTATTTTGAAACATAAATTCTAAAATCAATATTTTCTCAATTTTATTTTATAATTAAAATCAATGATATGGATCAGTTGCACAATAATAAGAATAGACAACATTACTGGACTGTACACTTAAAGATAGTTAAGATCATCAATTTTGTGTTATGAAATTTTTACCACAATTAAATTTTTTTAATTTTAATTAAAAAAAAATTTTTTTAGAAAATTTAATAAAAAACAATACTTTAGAAAAGTTTCTTTCAGCTTCACTATTCATTATTGGTAATGTACATTTTTAGGATTGTTGTGAAATTGGGTCAAACTATATAAGTGAAGCTCTTTTGAGATTGGCTGTGCAAAGTGAAGCTCTTTTGAGTTTGGCTGTGCAAAAACACACAATAATAATAATAATCTTAAATACTCTAGATTGTTGACTCTTTTTAACTAGTTTGAAGTTGATGGTCTTACTGTAGCTGTACGTAAGTTTTATTTTATCTCCAGCTATGTCAATATTTATGTCAAAATGCCAAGAAATCTAAATCTTTTTCCAATATTTTCACGTTTCATTGCTCTTCATTAATTGGATAATCAAAAATATAAAGTCTTATTTATTATTTCTTCCCAAAATGTATCTCTTCCCCTAATTACCATCAATTACTGCTTTGGATGTGATTATTTAAATATTATACTATTTTTTTTTTTTTTTTTTGAGACAGAGTCTCACTCTGTAGCCCGAGCTGGAGTGCAGTAGTGTGATCTCGGCTCACTGCAGCCTCCACCTCCCAGGCTAAAGTGATTCTCGTGCCTCAGCCTCTGGAGTAGCTGGGAGTACAGGTGTGTACCACCACACCTGGTTAATTTCTTTTTTTTTTTTTTTTAATAGAGATAAGCTTTCACCATGTTGCCCAGGGTGGTCTCAAACTCCTAAGCTCAGGCAATCCGCCCACCTTGGCCTCCCAAAGTGTTGGGATTACAGATGTGAGCCACTGTGCCTGGCCAATTTTTAAAAAATATTCTATCTTTCTGTGAATATCCTCTTAGCTCCCTAAAATTTAAATTTAAAGATGATGAAAGAAGGATTTATTGAATCATTACAAAACATTTTTCCAAAATGCAGTTCAAATAGAGTATTTGACCTTTATAAATTATTTTGAACAAAGGTTTTTAAAAATTGATGTAGTGTTTTGGTTTCTCTTTCAAGTGTCCTTAAGTCATTAAGCCCAAGTTGCAAGGCATGAACGACTTTCAAGTTCAAATCATACCATTACCCACTGTCTCCAAAGACAATCCAAGTTTCCCCTAACCAAGCAAAGAACAAGAAATGAAAAAAAAGGACACAACTCTCTACTGAGGTAGTCCACAGCCTCTAAAACTGTGGAGGTGGCAGTGCAGTGGGAAGAGAGGAGAGCCAGATGCCAGCACCTCCCACTGAGCAGAGTTAGCACCAAGATTTGGGAGACAGGAACAGAGGTGATCTTTGCTGCATAGCATCCAGGGAAAATGACTTTCAGGCAGATATGGCCTTTCAAAGGGAGGTTCCTGAGAAAGGGAAAGACAGTTAGCTATAGTTTTTTAGTAATAAAAGAGTTCACCTCACGGTGGTTCACTCCTGTAATCCCAGCACTTTGGGAGGGTAAGGCAGGTGGATCATGAGGTCAGGAGTTCAAGACCAGCCTGGACAACATGATGAAATCTCATCTCTACTAAAAATGCAAAAATTACCCGGGCATGGTGACGCACACCTGTCATCTCAGCTACTCGGGAGGCTGAGGCAGGAGAATTGCGTGAACCCCGGAGGCGGAGGTTGGAGTGAGCCGAGATCACACCATTGCACTCCAACCTGGGTGACAGAGTGAGACTCCATTTCAAAAAGAAAAAAAAAAAAATCACCTTAACCTCCCAGTTTCCTGCCTTTCGAGGGTAAGAGCCACCCTGGGATCAGAGCAGTCTCCAAGGCCTTACCAGACCCTTCTCAGCAGATTTCCATGCTGTCTATAATTGAACCATTTATGGAAGTACCTACAGACCAAGTAACTATATCCTGCTAAACCCAAACAATTGTATCCCAACTCAACTCCCCCTTAGCTAAATGCAAAAATGTGCATAACCATTTAAACACCACCCAACAGGAAGAGAACTTTCAGAGTAGTCAGAATGAGATGTCAAAAGTTCTTAACCAAATGCGAGAATATTGGCTCACTTTTGCAAAATAGTTTTAAATCTATGACCATATGAACCCATTCCTAGGGCCTCCTTTGGATCCCTGAATGGGACCAAGACAAGCAAGTGGCCCTGGAACTCAACCTTTGTATTCACAGTAGGCTCTCCTGCTTCAGACTCCAAGCTTCCGGAGAACAAGAACTACCTCTTTCTATTTCATATACCCAACTCCTCACACAATGCATGGTGCAAGTGGGAGTCTACATGAAATATTCAATGGATAAATGGAGTAGCAGTGATGCAAATGAGACCCAGTGTTAACAAGAGGAGGCAATCGACTCCAAGATCACTGCCAAGATGAAAACCGGGACCAAGGAAAGCTTCCGAGATAAAATGATTTTTAAGATTAATGTAGTAGATATTTCCAATTTTTTTTTCTACCATTCGTCTGACCTCTCCTTCCTAAATTTGAGAGTAAGCCATCAGCTGAGTCTTGTGAGAGGTTGTGCTCTGCCACTAATTACAGAAACAAAAAAGGCCAGCTACCTGCTTTCCCTGACTCTAGGAGGCAAAGTTACAGGAACATGAACTAACCTCTGTCATTAAAATATAATCACCAGGGACTTGCATCTGGAGTTAGTGATCGAATCCACTCTAGGAGTGGAAAGAACATCTAGTGTCCAATGGCAGAGGGCCAGCCATGGTGTGCTGTGTCAGAGGCAAGATGTGGTGTGGTACCTGGGCCAGAATTTATTGTCTAGCAGCCTCTCTCAAGATGAAGGGGCTATACAGAAACATATTCAGCCTCTCTTCATTTGTCTCCATAACAACACACTTGACTGTTTCTTCCTCATCTCCTTTGAAGGCCTAACAGCCTGTTGTCCCCCTGTCTCTCTGATCATTTGTCTGTCACTCTTGAAGGCTTTTTCTGATCTCCCTGGCCTTTAAGTGTTAGATCTTCAAGGGTCATCATTAGGCCCTCTCTTTGCTCATTCTATAATTGCCCACTGTCAATCTCTTCCACCCCTCTCTGCTTCAGTTCCAGCCATTATCACCTCTAGGCAAGACTACCAGAGTAATATCCTTCCTATCACCCCATATTATCAACTTTCACCCAACTCCTAAAATCCAGTGACTACATTGAAACCAGAATAAGCTTGCCTAATGACAATCAGATAACCCTCTGTGTAAATCCCTCACTGGATTCCCAGTGCCCTGGGATAAACACCAAAATTCTTACCACTTGTAATGGTTAATATTGAGTGCCAAGTTGATTGGATTGAAGGATGCAAAGTATCGTTGCTGGTTGTGTCTGTGAGGGTGTTTGAATCAGTGGACTGGGAGAGGCAGAATCACCCTCAATCTGGGTGGGCGCCATCTAAATCAGCTGCCAGTGCAGCTAGGATAAAAGCAGGCAGAGGAACGTGAAGGACTGTGGCTGAATCTTTCTGTCTTCATCTTTCTCCCATCCTGGATGCTTCCTGCCCTTGAACATCAGACTCCAAGTTCTTCTGTTGGACTCTTGGACCTATAACAATGGTGCAGCCACAGACAGAAGGCTGCACTGTCGACTGCCGTACTTTTGAGGTTTTGGGACTTGGACTGGCTTTCTTGCTTCTTTCTTGCAGATGATCTATTGTGGGACTTCCCCTTGTGCTTGCATGAGTCAACACTCCTTAATAAACTCCCTTCATATATATATATCTATTCTATTAGTCCTGGTTCTCTAGAGAACCCTAACAGACCATGGTCTCTAAAATTCTACATAGTCTTGCTTCTGCCTACCCCTCCAAACTCATAATATGATGTTTGTATATGATGAACCAACCTAGCTCCTCTACCCCTGACACTCCTTTCATCCAACTATGTCTTTTCATAACTCAAATCTCAGTTCAAGTATGATATCCTGAGGAAGTTAATAATGCCCAACTGTCCCGGTCTTCCCATGCTCAAAACCTGGAAGCTGTCATTGACTCGTTTCCTTAATTCCTTATTTCATCATCTGGTCTCATGATTCTTCCTTGGCAATTTTCACCTGCATCTTCGCTTTATATTCATACTGTCAACATGCTAGTGCAAACATCATGCTTTCAGAAATAAATTTCTATAATTGCTTTCTTCATGCTTGAGGCTCTCCATCTCACCGTGCATCCCACATGCTGCTGCAAAATTTAGAATAGATCCAAAAGATAAAGTAAAATATTCATAATATTGTACGCTTATAGTGATAAGGGAAGCTATCAGAGTTCTTGAGTATATTAAAAGTCAGCTTCTCAACCTAATCATCTTAGTTCATCATTCTGCAGCCAATGTACCTAAATAACTGCATTGCCCAAATGTTTCTGATATAAATTACAACTTTTTCTAGAAAAGTGTAATTATTTTCTGGTTAGCGTAACCTGTGACTCTCTCCTCCTTTTACAAATTGCTCTCACCTTTTAGAATGTCCTCATCTTTTGACTGTAAAAATGCAATCCATCTACATGTGAAGCCTCGCTCAGCCCAAGTTGTTCATAACTTTCAAACAAGAGAAAAATTGTAAATGAAAGTGATTCCATTTCTTACTAGCTATCACCAAGGGGCAGGATGGCAGAGGTAAGATCAAGAGATATTCAATGCATTGGAACACATTATAAAATCTGCTCTATTTCTGCTACTTTCCATAATACTCTCTCCTTTACTCCCAATTTTTAACACAAAACATTTTCTAAATGTAGCCCATAACTCTTAACTACTCCCCCCATTGTCTCTATGTAAAATGTGTCTGCCTTTCCCCTGATAGAGATACCTAATAGGTCATTCTTTTTGTTATAAATCTCTTTTATAATTCTGCTTAACTGAATCAGTATACTCTTATGTGGATAATTTTTATCCCTGTTACAAAGTACTCAGTTTAAGAATGAGTTTTACTAAAAAAATAAAAAAAATAAAAAAAGAATGAGTTTTACAAATTATTTCTTCCATAAGAACATCTCTGAAGGGTTCATCAGATACATCATATACTTACATAATTAGTTTTTTATCACAAAATGTTTACCCTTAAATATATACTCAAAGGTCACATTTTAGACTGGCAAAATTTTTGGAAACCATATAGTTTAATTCCTTCTTTTCTGCAGATGAGAAAATAAAAGTTGTTGCTATTGAACCATGTTACAGATAAATATTTTATTGCTCCCAGTAAATTAAGGCATGTAGACAGTGGAGTTCAGTTTTCTACTGCTTTCTTATCTTCCTCAGCTCAACGCAGAGCATTAGGTATAAAATAAGTAAATATCTATTTAATATCTGAATCAAATAAATAAGAGATACAATGTCAAAAAAGTGAAAAAGAGATAAATTTAAACACATTACTTTAAAATACTGTATGTAAACACAATACTATTAAGAAAGAGGGACTAATAAATGCCAATTCAAAAAAATAGTGTTATCTGCGGGGGGAAAGGAAGGTAAAAGAGGGAAAAGGAGCAGAAAGGGCATCAAAGACAATGAAACTCTTTTACAATGACTGATGGGTCCATGTGAGTATGTTGTACTGGTGTTCTTGAAGCCCCTCCACCTATTTTTGTAATGAACATTCAACTATAACATTCACGTAAAAAGTGCAAAAATGATGTGTTCATCCTGATGAGTTATCACTAAGTGAACATATCTATGTAATCAGCACCCTAATCAGGATACAGAAATTTACAAGAACTCAAAGCTGCCTGTGTCCCCTTCCAGTTATTACTCTCCAACCGCCACCTCCTGGTTCAAGCTATACTTGCGCCTCAGCCTCCTTAGTAGCTGAGATTACAGGCTCCCACCACCACACCTGGCTACTTTTTGTATTTTTAGTAGAGACTAGGTTTTATCATGTTGGCCGGGCCAGTCTTCAACTCCTGGCCTCAAATGATCTCTCAACCTTGGCCTCCTAAGTGCTGGGATTACAGGCATGAGCCACTGCACCCAGCCACAACATAGGATTCATTTTATCTTTTGTTGAACTCCATCTGAATGGATTCCCATATTATGTACTCCATGGTGCCTGGTTTCTTTTACATGGCATTATATCTGTGAGATTCAACTGTATCTCTCATGTCTGAATAATCAGTCATAAGAATACTACAATTTATATATTTATCCCCTTAATTGATAAACATATGCATTATTCCCAGTGTTGGGCTCTTATGAATAGTTCTGCTATGGATATTCTTGTCCACACATAAGTAGGTATTTCTGACAGGAATAAACTCTAGCATGGAATTGCTGCTTCGTAGGGTAAAGATGTGTTCAGCTTCAGTAGATCCTAGGACATACTTTTCCAAAGAGCTGTACCAACTTGTGCTCCTATTGCCAGTGCATGACAGCTCTAAGTGCTTTATATTCTCACTATACTTGATATTATCAGTCTTTTCATTTAACCATTCTTGTGGACAGCCTACAGATATACACGAAAAAAACAAACAACCCCATTCAAAAGTGGGCAAAGGATATGAACAGACACTTTTCAAAAGAGGACATATATGAGGCCAACAAACGTATGAAAAAATGCTCATCATCACTGGTCATTAGAGAAATGCAAATCAAAACCACACTGAGATATCATCTCACGCCAGTTACAATGGTGATCATTAAAAAATCTGGAGACAACAGATGCTGGAGAGGATGTGGAGAAATAGGAACACTCTTACACAGTTGGTGGGAGTGTAAATTAGTTCAACCATTGTGGAAGACAGTGTGGCGATTTCTCAAGGATCTAGAAATAGAAATTCCATTTGACCCAGCAATCCCACTATTGGGTATATACCCAAACAACTATAAATCGTTCTACTATAAAGACACATGCACACGTATGTTCATTGAAGCCCTGTGTACAATAGCAAAGACCTGGAACCAACCCAAATGCCCATCAATGATAGACTGGACAAAGAAAATGTGGTACATATACACCATGGAATACTACGCAGCCATAAAAAATGATGAGTTCGCGTCCTTTTTAGGGACTTGGTTAAATCTGTAAACCATCATTCTCAGCAAACTGATCCAAGAACAGAAAGCCAAGCACCATATGTTCTCACTCATAGGTGGGTGTTGAACAACAAGAACGCATGGACTCAGGGAGAGGAGCATCACACACAGGGGACAGTTGTGGGGGGTAGGTGAGAGACAATGGGGGTGGGGGAGGGAGGGGAGGGTGGGGAGGGGATAACATGGGGAGAAATGCCAGATACGGTATGCACCTAATGTAAAATAAATAAATAATTTTTTTAAGTTATATCCAGATTAAATATAGATGCAAAGTTCTAAGAGAGCAAAAAACATGTCTGTTTATCCCCCCATTGTATTCCCAGTGTCTAGCACAGTGATTGGAGCCCAGGAAGCACTCGATATGCATATTTTATGAGTAAATGATTATTTGGTAGATAATCTAATATTTCTCCTCTAGTTCTTTCTTTATCTAGAATAATGGTGCCTGTTTCTCAGGGTTCCTCTGAAGTTTGAGATAATATATGTAAAAGTATCTCACACAATATGAGATACATAGTACACACCAAGTATCCTTTTGAACTACTACTTTTTATAGCTGTAAGTATTATTATAAAATGTAACTTGCTTTTCCCTTTTCTTTTCTTTTCTGTAATTTATGAAATCTCATGCAGTCTCACAGCTGGAGTCCTCACCACTAAACCTAATGTCTTTCATGAGTTCTGGTTCTATAGCCCCAAAGGACTGCCACACAGATACATTTGATTATAAAACTCACCATGTTTCCAAATTCAACATATCTAAAACCAAATGCTCCTACTTCATTCCTAATGGAACCTATAATGGAACTACCATGTACCCAAGCAGTTACCAAACTTTTCTTATTTCTTTTTCTTCCTATAGACCTTCGTAAAATTCAGAGAACTCACCCTACATGATGTATTTATATTTTACTTCCCATTCCTCCTTTATTTTTAATGCCAGTGCCCTAATCCAGATCACTGCTTACCTATGAATCGTACTATTGAAATGGCATCCCAACAAAGTTCCTTGTCTCCAGTCTCTCCCTGCCCTTAGTCCATACACTTTTCCATGGTTAATCTGTCTAAAGTATTGCTATACTCATTTTACTCAGCCCTCAAAAATTTCACATGACTACTCTTTGACTGCTGAGTAAATTCAGATTAGGCCCCACTAACTAAATAATCTCATTTTTCTCTTACCCAAGTATTACTTATACTATGGCACATATCCATTCCTATGTTATAAAACAGATTTTTTATGCCACTCATCAAATTGTGAGTTTGTTCAGCACAGTGAACCTGTATATAAGAAAATGCTTTACAATCAGGCAGACAGAGGTTCACATCTTGGCCGAATTATTCACAATTAAGTGGTCTTATGCAAGGTAGTTAATTAGCCTCAGGCATATTATCTGTAAAAGCAGAGATTCATTCACCTTATTTGTTATTGTAAAGATTAATTCTGCACATAAAGTGTCTGTCACACAGCTGACATTCAAATGGAAGCGAATATTTTTTCAAGCTTCATATATGCCAGAAATTTCACAAATTAAACTAATTTAGTGCTTACAATAATGCTGTAAAATAGGTTCAATGTCGTTTTGCATTTGAAAAAGCTGAGGATCAGTCATATATGTAGTAAATAAGAGAGACCATCATTCATGTTTGTTTCTCATGTTTGTTTCCCATGCCATATACATAACAGTTTTCTAATTAACAAAAGATACTCAGTGAATGATTCAAACTGTTCAGAAGAGAAAAAAAAAAGAAAATACTGAATTCTGACCAAAATCAAATTAAGAAAATAGCTATCCCAATAAGTCAAATATAGTTAATGTTTTAAGTTACATTTCTTTATGATATGCAAAAAGGCAATACTTAAAAGTATTATAACATATACTTAAAAGTAATTATAAATTTGGGAGTGGTCACGAGAAAGAGGAAGGAAGTAAGAAAATAATGTTCTGCTACAGACAAAGCAAACAATATATCTTAGGTAAAATAATCCAAAACACCTAGAAGGCAGTAATGACAAAAAAGACCTGGAGAAAAGAAAGATAACTGATGATATATGGGCTTGCACTACAATACAGAAACAGAACAATGAAGAAAGAAAAAAAACTAATGAAATTTTGCTATAAGCTCAGAGGATTCCTGATACTGAACAGAATTTCACCTACAAAACTCTGGTCAGTTCTGGATATCACGGTGTGTAATAATTGTAAAACACTGGAGGCATTTTCAAGGAAAGCAATAAAAGTCAGCCCAAGAATAGTTGGGTATGGGTTGAATCTACACATTGCTTCTGTGCGCAAGTGGGCTGTAAAATTCAGTCCCAACCATTTATATCCATTAACACAGCAGCAAAGAACAGATTGACTTGAAGAAGCAAACAGTTTTGCAATCATCTACATTTGTGCGTGCAAACTTACTACCTCTCCAAAAAGTCAGTATGTAGTCTCTTTCAGAATTGAAAACCTAAAGGAGACAGGCCACTTTCCAGGTTTCTCTAGATCTAAGACAGTTAAACTCAGATAGATTTTTGTTTCTAATGAATGTTTATCCTGCTACAAGAAGTGGGCCAACCAGGCAAAATTAACACGAACAAGGAGGGAATGAGCACATTGCTAAAAAAGAGGCACAGGACCTAATGGTTTAAAAGAAGCAGTTTTCTAGTTACATGCTTGGGTTCAATCCTAGCTCCACTAGATATTAAGCTATATTAACCCTGGGCATATTACTCCACCTCGCTGGACCTCAGTTCACTGAAATGAGACTGATGTCAGCATTTACCATCAAGGGAGGTAATGAGGATTGAACAAACTAATATAGCTAGTGCACTTAGAACAGTAGCCAATATACAATTAGCATTTACTAAGTGTTAGTTACTAAATATTTTTCAATGAGTAGGCTTAAAATCAAATGATAAAGAGCAGTGATGATTAGAGGAAATCATTCAAAATTTATAGTCAGAAATTCTGGGTTCAAGTAGGAGTTGTAAGATTTACTTTGTGTGTGACCTATAAAATGACACCTTACTCTTGTTCGTTGTGCCTCAGTTTCCTCAGATGTGACAATATTTCTTTCCTTATATCAAATTATTGTTATGATGATCAAATTATATAAAATAAGGATGTTTATAAAAGGCTCTACAAGTTATTATATTATGATGATCATCACCTCGGAGTACACTGTGCTTAATAGCTTTTCAGTCTATGTTGAAGTTCGATGAATCTCATGACAAACCAATTGTTTTCAGGTAATTATTTGTGGAACTTTCTTGAGGTAAATATTTTTAAAATAGAAAGAGAAGACTTCACATAGTGAACATAAAGTAATGTTTATGGGGATTTGATTTATGATTGATTTGTTTTAATTTTCCAGATTATCTCTAATTTCCACTTTTGCATATATAATAGAGTGCTTGTATATAAAATACATGAAGTTAAGGTATTTTTCTCATTAAGAAAAGCAAAGCAGGAGAGGGGAAAACATGGCTAAATAGAAACAGCTCCAATCTGCAGCTCCCAGCGAGACCAACACAGGTGGGTGATTTCTGCATTTCCAACTGAGGTACCCAGTTCATCTCATTGGGACTCGTTAGGCAGTTGGTGCAACCCACAGACAGCAAGCAGAAGCAGGGTGGGGCATCGCTTCACCTGGGAAGTGCACAGAGCTGGAGGACCTCCCTCCCACAGCCAAGGGAAGTGGTGAGGGACTGTGCTACTTGCACAGGGTACTACGCTTTTTGCATGGATTTTTGCAATCTGCGGATCAGGAGATTATCTCATGAGTGTATACCACCAGGGCCCTGGGTTTCAAGCACAGAACTGGGTAGCCGTTTGGGCAGGCACTGAGCTGCAGGAGTTTTTTCATACTCCAGTGGCACCTGGAACTCCAGTGAGACCGGAGAACCAACCACTCCCATAGAAAGGGGGCTGAAGCCAGGGAGCCAAGCAGTCTCGCTCAGTAGGTCCCACTCTCACCAAGCCCAGCAAGCTAAGAAACATTGGCTTGAAATTCTCACTGCCAGCGCAGCAGTCTAGAATATGCCTGGGATGATGAGTTTGATGGGGGCAGGGACGACCACCATTGCTGTGGCCTTAGTAGGAGGTTATCCCCTGACAGTGCTAAGGAGACTGGGAGGTTTGGACTGGGTAGAATTCTCCACAGCTCAGCAAAGCAGCTGTGGCCAGACTGCTCCTCTAGATTCCCCTTCTCTGGCAAGGGCATCTCTGCAGGAAATCCAGCAACTCCAGTCAAGGGCTTACAGACAAAACTCTCATCTCCCTGGACAGAGAACCTGTGGGGAGAGGTGTCTATGGTCACAACTTCAGTGGGTTTAATTGTTCCTGCCTGCTGGCTCTGAAGAGAGTGGCTTATCCTAACAAGGCAGATTCTCCCAGTACAGCACGCTAGCTCTGTTAAGGGACAGACTGCCTCCTCAAGTGGGTCTCTGACCCTGTGCCTCTGACTAGGAGAGACTTCCCAACAGGGGTCAACAGATACCTTAGAGAGAAGAGCTCCGGCTGAAACCAGGCTGATGCTACTCTGGGACGAAGCTTCCAAAGGAGCAGGCAGCTGTTCTTGCTGTTCTACAGTCTCCACTGGTGATACCCAGGCAAATGGTTTACAGTGGACCTTCAGCAAACTGCAGCAGACCTGCAGAAGAGGGGCCTCATTGTTAGAGGAAAAACTAACAAACAGAAAGCAACATCAACAAAAAAGACTCCCCACAAAAACTCTATCCAAAGGTCAACAGTCTCAAAACCAAAGGTAGATAAATCCGCGAAGATGAGGAAAAACACTGAAAATTCCAAAATCCAGAATGCCTTTTCTCCTCCAAATGATCGCAATGTCTCTCCAGCAAAGACGCACAACTGGACAGAGGATGAGATGGACGAATTGACAGAAGTACGCTTGAGAAGATTAGTAATAACAAACTCCACTGAGCTAAAGGAGCATGTTCAAAACCAATGCAAGGAAGCTAAGAACCTGGATAAAGGTTACAGGAGCTGCTAACTAGAATAACCAGTTTAGAGAGGAACATAAATGATCTGATGGAGCTGAAAAACACAGCAGAAGAACTTCGGGAAGCACACACAAATATCAATAGCTGAATTGACCAAGGGGAAAAAGGATATCAGAGTTTAAAGACCACCTTGCTGAAATAAGGCCTGAAGACAATATTAGAGAAAAAAGAATGAAAAGGAACAAACAAAGCCTCTAAGAAATGTAAAACTACATAAAAAGACTGAACTTACGATTGATTGGAGTACCTGAAGGAGACAGGGGGAATGAAACCAAGTTGGAAAACACACTTCAGGATATTATGCAGAACTTCTCCAACCTAGCCTCACAGGTCAATATGCGAATTCAGGAAATACAGGGAACAACAAGATACTCCACAAGAAGATCAACCCCAAGACACATAATCATCAGATTCTCCAAGGTCAAAATGAAGAAAAAAATGTTAAGGTAGCCAGAAAATTCTGTTCAACTTCAAAGGGAAGCCCATCAGACCAACAGCATATTTTTCAGCAGAAACACTACAAGCCAGAAGACAGTGGGGGCCCATATTCAACATTCTTAAGGAAAAGAATTTTCAACCCAGAATATCATATCCAGCCAAACTAAGCTTCATAAGCAAAGGAGAAATAAAATGCTTTCTGGACAAGAAATGCCAAGCAATTTCATCACCACCAGCCTGCCTTGCAAGAGCTCCTGAAGGAAGCACTAAATATGGAAAAGAAAAACTGATACCAGCCACTGCAAAAACATACCAAAATATAAAGACCAATGACACTATGAAGAAACTGCATCAACTGGTGTGCAAAATTACCAGCTAGCATCGTGATGACAGGATCAAATCCACACATAACAAAATAACCTTAAATGCAAATAGGCTAAATGCCCAATTAAAAGACACAGACTGGCAGATTGGATAAAGAGTCAAAACACATCAACGTGCTGTATTCAGGAGACCCAGCTCACATGCAAAGACACACATAGGCTCAAAATAAAGGGATGGAGGGAGATTTACCAAGCAAATGGAAAAAAAAAAAAGTAGGGGTTGCAATCCTAGTCTCCAGTAAAACAGACTTTAAACCAACAAAGATCAAAAAAGACAAAGAAGGGCATTACATGATGGTGAAGAGATCAACAAAACAAGAAGAACTAACTATCTTAAATATATATGCACCCAATACGGGAGCACTAAGATTGATAAAGCAAGTTCTTGGAGACCTACAAAGAGAATTAGACTCCCATACAATAATAGTGGGAGACTTTAGCACCCCACATCAATATTAGACAAATCAACAAGACAGAAAATTAACAAGGATATTCAGGACTTGAATTCAACTCTGGATCAAGTGGACCTAATAGACATCCACAGAACTCTCCACCCCAAATGAACAGAATATACATTTCTCTCAGTGCCACATGGCACTTACTCTAAAATGGACCACATAATCGGAAGTAAAACCTCCTCAGCAATTGCAAAAGAATGGAAGTCATAGCAAACAACCACAGTGCAATCAAATTAGAACTCAGGATTAAGAAACTCACTCAAAACCACACAACTACATGGAAAGTGAACAACTTGCTCCTGAATGACTCCAGGTAATTAATGAAATTAAGGCAGAAATCAAGAAATTCTTTGAAATCAATGAGAACAAAGAGACAATGTGCCAGAATATCTGAGTCATAGCTAAAGCAGTGTTAAGAGGGATATTTATAGCACTAAATGCCCGCATCAGAAAACTGGAAAGATCTCAAATCAACACCCTAACATCACAATAAAAGAACTAGAGAAGCAAGAGGAAAAAAATCTAAAAGCCAGCAGAACACAAGAAATAATGAAGATCATAACAGAACTGAAGAAGACAGAGACACACAAAACCTTTCAAAAAATCAATAAATCCAGGAGCTGGTTTTCTGAAAAAATTAACAAAATAGACCACTAAATACACAAAGAAGAAAAGAAAGAAGAATCAAAAAGGCACAATAAAAAATGATAAAGGAGATTATCACCACTGACCCCACAGAAATACAAACTATTCTCATCAAGCTATTATTGACTTTCTTCGCAGAATTACAAAAAAACTACTTTAAATTTCATATGAAACCAAAAAAGAACCCATATAGCCAAGACAATCCTAAGCAAAACGAACAAAGCTGGAAGCATCACACTACCTGACTTCAAACTATACTACAAGGCTATGGTAACCAAAACAGCATAGTACTGGTACCAAAACAAACATACAGACCAATGAAACAGAACAGAGACCTCAGAAAGAACACCACACATCTACAACCATCTGATCTTCAACAAACCTGACAAAAAACAAAGTAATGAGGAAAGGATTCCCTACTTAATAAATGGTGCTGAGAAAACTTGCTAGTACTAAGCACTGAAACTTGACCCCTTCCTCAGACATTATACAAAAATTAACTCAAGATGGATTAAAGAATTAAATATGAAACCCAAAACCATAAAAACCCTAGAAGAAAATATAGGCAATACCATTTAGGACATAGGCATGGGCAAAGACTTCATGATGAAAACACCAAAAGCAATTGTAACAAAAGCCAAAATTGACAAATAAGATATAATTAAACTAAAGAGCTCCTGTACAGCAAAAGAAACTATCATCAGAGTGAACAGGCAACCTACAGAATGGGAGAATATTTTTGCAGTCTACCCATCTGACAAAGGTCTAATATCCAGAATCTATAAGGAACGTAAACAAATTTACAAGAAAAAACATACAACCCCATCAAAAAGTGGGCAAAGTATATGAACAGACACTTCTCAAAAGAAGACATTTATGTGGTCAAGAAACATATGAAAAAAAGTTCATCATCACTGGTCATTAGAGAAATGCAAATCCAAACCACAATGAGATACCATCTCACGCCAGTTAGAATGGCAATCATTAAAAAGTCAAGAAACAATAGAGGCTGGTGAGGCTGTGGAGAAATAGGAACACTGTTACACTGTTGGTGGGAGTGTAAATTAGTTCAACCATTGTGGAAGACAGTGTGGTGATTCCTCAAGGATCTAGAACCACAAATAACATTTGACCCAGCAATCCCATTCCTGGGTATATACCCAAAGGACTATAAATTATTCTACTATAAAGACACATGCAAATGTATGTTTATTGCTGCACTGTTTACAATAGCAAAAACATGGAATCAACCCACATGTCCATCAATGATAGACTGGATAAAGAAAATGTGGCACATATACACCATGGAATACTATGTATCCATAAAAAGGAATGAGTTTATGTCTTTGCAGGGGACATGGATGAAACTGGAAGCCATCATCCTTAGCAAACTAACACAGGAACAGAAAACCGCTCCATGTTCTCCCTCATAAGTGGGAGTTGAACAATGAGAACACATGGACACAGGTAGGGGAACGACACAGAGCAGGGCATGTCAGGGGCTGGGGGGCAAGGGGAGGGAGAGCATTAGGACAAATACCTAATGCATGAGGGTTGAAAACCTAGATGATGGGTTAATAGGTATAGCAACTGCCATGGCACATAAATATCTATGTAACAAAAAATAAAAGCAAGGTAAAACAATATGTAAAGTTAATAAATTTAAATAATATTTCATATATAATATGTCAAGCTACAGATCATGCATTTCAGCTATTTCAGAAGTGAGAGATCAATGGATAACATCCAAAGTGTATTCAAGTCAACAGATTCAATTTATTTCTCCACAGACTTCTTCTCGAACTGATTGCAAGGAGTAAAATGGACTAATTTTAGAATAAGCAACTCTATGTGGAACATCTGAAGAAAAGAGCACTTTTTTAAATTACAGCAAAATATTTTTTGAGAAAATTTGTGTCTGGCTTCCACAGAACACAATAAACACATATATTGCTCCAAGAACAGACTGGAAATGTGGACAAATGAAATGACTCATATACATCCATGAGGCACATGTTTTTAAGGCAGCTGTCAAAGGAGAAAGAGGAGAAGTAGGCGGAGGGAGGGCTTCCTGATCACGAAATTACATGTATGTTTCTGCATATCTCATTTCATGGGATATGCAGACTACCTCTACTTCCAAATGATCATTTCTTCCCAAAATTTCAATCTGTATATATCACTTCTGTTTGTAATGAAACGCATGTTACTTTTCTAACTTTTGGCCTAAATACTAAGACATAAAAATTACTTAATTATCCATTAGACCCACTTATTTCTGATTAGTGGCACCAAGGAGATATTTTACAGAACACACAGTTCTGTTTCTTATGCCGTTAAACACAAGAGGTTATCAATTATTAACAACAATAATAATAATACTGAGAACATTTGTTGAGTGCATACTATATGCCAGACAAATGTGGTATAGCTTTTTAGAGTTACATGGGATTTTTATATTTATTAGTGCATTTGATCCTTATAACAATTTTACAAAGTAAAACAGATGTCATTATCCCGATTTTAAATTTGAAAAATCGCCACAGGCAACACCATACTTAATAGTAAAACTGTAACAGCATTCCCATTACAGTCAAGAATAAGAGAAAAAGGTTGCTTTTGTCATCCTTATGTAGCAGTGTTCTGAAATTTCTAGCTAATGAAGTATAAACATTGCAAAAGAAAACAGAAAAATTATTTTCTTTGCATGCAGCATTATTGCTCAATACATATAATCCAGTAAAATTACCTTAAAGACCTGAATAGAAGAAAGAAAAAACGCTGTAGCTGTTAGGTTTGTGTATGGTTGCATGTGATAAGGCAACCGCAATAGGCAGCAGCTTACACATGCAAAGATTATGCTCTCAATTAAAGAGTGTGGAGGTGGATGACAAGACCACAAATTCCTTAGGGAGCTGGCTTCTTCCAGTTTTCTCCTCTGCCATTCCTAGGGAGCCTGGTTAGGTTGGCTCCTGGATCTCACAATCACTGCATTCCAGACAGCATAGCTTAAGATTCGCTGTCCAAAAGTGACATAGGGCATTTCTGTTCATGTCCATTGGCCAAAATTTAATCACATGGCCACATTGAATGTCAAAGCAGGGTAAGAAATGTCTTTACTCAAAATGGCCATGTGTCCAGTTAAAAAAAATCAAGACTTCTGTTAGGAAGAGGGGGAGAATGCATTCTAGACATCAACTAATAGTCATACTCCCAGTATAGCTGAAAATATCCACAGAAAAAGGAATTATGAAGGAATGAAGTTAATTAAAAATGCACTAGAAACTATAAAACCTTTTGGAACTTTTTTTAATGTTTTAAATAAATGAAAGATTATGTTCCTGGATTGGAAGATTCAGTAATATAAATCTCTAAATTCTCCTCCAGAGATCAACTAACTAGTAGTGTGCAATTAGAATAAAATTCCAAAGAAATTATTTGGAATTGAACAAAATGATACTGAAGTGCTGCAAAATAGTGAATGACAGTAGGTGAGAAAACTTAGGGAAAAAAAGAAGGCTAGCAGTTGACTCACTCTATCAGATTTTATACCATACAGTAAAGTTACAATCATTATGGAAGTATGAAATGGCATAAGAATAGACACCAATAACAATAAGCATAATATTAAATCTAGAGAGATAGGTAATTATTTATAAACATTTGGCAAATGATAAAACATTGGTGGTACAGGTGTATGATGATGAAGTAGCAATATGATTTTTCAAAAGATAATCAAACCCCCAGACATCTAATTATATGCCTAACTATTTATTTCACCTACCAAAGGTGAAACGGTTCTCACCTCTTTCCTCTCCAGCAATAGTTTAGCTAAATGTGTTATGAGAATTATAAATCCCAGTGGGATTTACAATGCTGCCTCTATATGTTGGCTGCATAACACTGAGGAACACCCTTCTGTTTTCTAGATCTCCATGGATTAAAGAATTGAGATTGCCTTAAAAAAGTGTAATCCTTGCCCAGCTCCTAGGAGTTAATCTCTGAGACTTTCTGCCTATTAAGAGTGTCTTTGCTTACCCAGAGGTCTTGGTCCATGTCTCAGGGTGATTTATGGTGGTGAACTTGGGTTATGTGCTATCAGCTTGAACTCTGAGAGGGCTAGAACTAAGGTCACCCATGTGGGCAGTCAGCTATATCTATATGATGGCCCTCCAATAAAAACACTGGATGCCAAGGCTCAAGTGAACATCTCTGGTTGGCAATGCACCATGCATATTACCACACATCATTGCTAGGAAAAATAAACACTGTCCACATGACTCCACTGCAAAAGGAGAGCTGAAAGCTTGAACCTGGTGCCTTCTGGATTCTGCCCTATGTGTCCCTTTCCTTGGCCAATTTTAACCTCTATCTTTTTGCTGGAACAAACTATCAACATGAGGATAATAGCTTTTAAAATGCCAGTTGGCTTTTCTAGCATATCATTCAACATGAAGGTGATCTTGGAGACCCTGAGCTGCAGCCTCTCTTCATATCTATAACAGGGGTAATAATAACAATACAACCTCATGGGTTTTTCTGAAGATAAATGAGACAATGTCTGTACAGTACTTGCACAAAGCCTGCCACACAATAATTACTCTGTAAATATTAGCTTTTATTACTTTAAGTCAGTTGAGGGGAAATGGATTGATTATTCAATGAGTCATATTGAGACAGCTGTTTGACAATTTATGACAAAAAGTTAAACAATACCTTACATTTTATCTTCAAATGAACCTAGGGTAATTTTAATATTTATTCAGAAAAAACAAAGCCATGAAAGCATTTAAGAAAAATACATATGAATATATATCTGTAGTCAGTAAGGGAGTCCCTTGTCTCCCTTTGGAGATATCCCCAATTGGAGATAACTCTCTGAAAGGAAATGATCAATGATCTTAAAATATACAAAAATTTAAGATATTCACATGCCCAAAAATGCACCTTGAACCAACTTAAAACAGAAAAACAAAGTGTGACAATATTTGAAACATAGATAACAGAGTTTATATCTTTAATACACATTTTAAATAGCACATGTAAATCAATAAGAAAAATCTGAACACTCCACAGAATAATGAGTAAAGGGCTTGAACGACAATTGAAAGAAATTAGCATATTTATGTGATAAATAAACTCATAAAAATGTTTACTTTTACTAGTAATCAAAGAAATATGGTATTTTTTAAATGCAGCATTTTTTTCTCATTCAAGTGGAAAGTTTAATTATATTTGTAAATGATAATACCCAATGTTAGCAAGGGTGTCACAGACATTCATGTATTGCTAATTGGAATATTAATTGGCATAATCCTTCTGTCTGGGATAATGGGAGAAGTATTGGCATAACCATTCTCCACCGTCATCAAAACTCCGACAATCATTCTTCCAAACTTCCCTTCCAATAAGTATCTGACTTTGCCTTCTATTTCACAGAGAAAATAGAAATTAAGGCAGAATTTCTTGCCAACAAATCTACAATTCTATCATACTTGTACTGATTCTTCTTCTCTTCTGGCAATTAGAGTTCTGTCTTTCCTCCTGGCTAGAACCAATCCTCCTTTCCTTGTTCCAGACACTAATTCCCACTCCCCATGTTCAAGAAATTTATACCACAATTTATATTTTCTCTCATTTAGAGATCTTCTCTAGTATCTACCATTTTTAATTTGCCTCTTAATTGACTTCTTGTCAGCCTTTTTTGCTAGTTCCTTATGTTTTATCCAACTTTGAATTGCCATGTACAAACGATTCATTATTTCTAGTGATCTCATCTAATCCCACAGATTTAATATTATCTCCATGCTAATGACTCCCCAAATTATGTTCCCATACATATCTCTTTCTTGAAACCAATATTCACACATCCAGCTGCCTGCTTGATATCTCCACTTGCATATCCAACAGCAATCTCAAGGTTAATAAATCCCAAACAGATTTCTTAATTTACAACACCCCGTATACATGTTCTTCTGGCTTCCTTATCCTGGTCTAGGCAAAAATCTAGATGTTTTCTCAGATTTCTATTTCTCGCATTCCCCCACCCATTCTACCATCCATCAACTCCTGTCAGCTCTACTCCATAATGATATCTCTTCTCACCATCCTGTAGGATCAATATGAAATGAAAAGAGCTCTTGGATATCCAACAGAGTCATAAGAAAGAGCTTCCACAACTGTGCTAAGGTATTGAACTAAACATCTGGCCTATAGGATCTCTATCTGAAATGGTAGAGCAAAAATATTTTTTTCTGGATCTTTCTATACAAATGTATATCATTACAAAAATATAGAAAGAGAAACATGCCATCATATTAAATAAATAGTGGTTACTTTGGCAGACTGATTGAAAAGCAATGTTTATTCTTTGCATTTTCTGTAGTTTTATATTTTTAGCTGTGTGTGTTTACAATTTTCATGTGAAACTATTGAAAACTAGAAAGATGTATGTAATAAAATAGCCTCAAAATATAAAAATGATAGAACTACTCAAAGAAATTGATAATTCCACTATTATGACAGGAGACTTCAATAATCATCTCAAAATAATGAGAATCCAAGCAGACAAAAAAGTCAATACAAATAAAAAGGATTTTAATAACAGAAGGAACAAGATTGATCTAATTGGGTAGAGATACATCTCCCAATCTAACAATTACAGAACATGTATTTTTTTACATACTATGATTAATATTTGTTAGTTTCTTTCATGCTTGAAAAAAATGTATATACTGTAACAAGCAAGTCTCAATATTTTTTTAAAAAAAAAGGTACAATATAGATCATGCTTACTGACCAAAGTGCAATTAAGTTAGAAATCAATAACCAATAAACATGTGAACAAACAAAATATCCATGTATATTGGGAAATTAAATACTTCTAAATACCTTAGGAACAAATAAGAAATCTTAAAAAAAAATGTTAAAAGTATATTTCAACTTTCAAAAATTCCAAAAATTCACCTTGTTGATGAAACTGTTGGGAAACAGACTCTGATGATATTTAAAAAAAGTAATTCCCCTATAGAGGGCAATTTTGGTAATACTAATCAAAAGAGATATAAATCTACCTTTTGACCCAATAATTCCATTTCTAGGAATTTTTCTTATGACTGTGCTCATCTACAAAATGGCATATGTATAAGATGATTCATTACAGTACTAGTTACCATAGCAAAAGATCAAAAGTAGCACAGGTCTCTCAATAGAAAACTTGCAAAACAAGTTTTCACCCTTCCTCACAATAGAATATTTTGCAGCCATCATAAGGATTAGGAACTTTGTATAAAACTTTCTATAGATAAGGTAATTTTCTAGAACAAAAGCAGGAAGTTTACAGTATATTTTCCCTTGGGTGTAAGAAAGACAAAAATTAAGAATAGGTATTCATATTGTCTTGATTTACATAAAGAAATAGTGGAAGAACACATGAAAAATTAATAAAAGTCATCTCCCATAGAATATCAGGGAATAGGGTGGGTAAGGAAAGACAGGCATACAATTCCTCAGTCTACAGTTATTCTATAATTTTGATTGTTAGGTTATGTGCATATATTAGCTTTTCAAAAAGAAAATAATAAAAATTTTAAAACAGAAAGACAACATGGAATTTGTGGAAATAATGAAAGTAACACCTACATGTAAATTTAACACCTAAAGTTCATATTTAGAATAGACAGAGGTCAAAACTTAATAACCTACATATCTAACTTAAAAGAGAGATAACTGGAAAATTCACTACCACCAACAGGATCCAACATGGCCAAATAGGAATAGCTCTGGCGTGTAGTTCCCAGCTAGAGCAACGCAGAGGGTGAGTGATCACATTTCCAACGAGGTACCAGGTGCATGTCAATAGAACTGTTTGCACAGTGGGTGTAGCCCAAGAAGGGCGAGCCAAGGCAGGGTAGGGCACTGTCTCACCCGGGAAGTGCAATCCCTGGACGACCCCCCTCCCTATGAACAGAGGCCATTGGGGGCTTTTCCATCCACTCCAGCACTCTGGTTCAGATACTGCACTTCTCTCACAGTTTTTACCGCCCACAGACAAGGAGATTCCCGGGCCAAAAAGCGCCACAAGTTTCCAGCACGGCTGTTTCAGCCAGCTCCATGGGTTTCCTCACAAAAACTCACACAAATCTGGGCAGCTGTTTCAACTGGCACCTGGAATGCCTGGGAGACAGAGCAGCCCATTCAACTGAAAGAAAGGGGGCTGAAACAGGGAGCCAGGTGATCTGGCTTGGTAGGTCCCACCCCAACAAAGACCAGTAACCTAAAATACTCTGGATTGAGAGTATCACAGCAAGTTCAGCCAGACTCAAGATGGTCCAGCTCTGTGGGGGAGAGGGCACCCATAATTACTGAGGCAGTCCACCACTACCAAGGCAATCTGCCATTACCAAGGCAGTCGGCCATTACTAGACAGTCTGCCATTACTGAGGCAGACCACCATTAACGAGGCAGTTCTAACTGTACCTCTGTAAACAAAACTGCAAGGAAGTTTACATAGCAGCTGGGCAGTGCCCGTGGCAGCTCAGCAATGCCTCTGTTGGCAGACCGTGGCTAGGCTACCTCCTTGCTGGGCAGGACATCTCTGAAAAAGGCAGCAGCATGTCAGGAACTTATAAATAAAGCCCCACCTTCCCAGGAGAGAGCACCTGGGAAAAGAGGCAGTTGTGAGTTCCGCTGAGGCAGACTTAAAAATACCTGCCCAGAAGCTCAGAACGAAACAATGGAGCTACCAGCACAGCACTTGAGCTCTGATAAGGGACAGACTTTCTCCTCAACTGGCTCCCTGACCCCCATATATCCAAAGGTATCTACCTCATAAAGGAGTGCTCTGGCTGACATCTGGCAGGTACCCTTCTGCGACAAAGATGACAGAAGAAGAAACTGGCAGCAACCCTTACTGTTCTGCAGCCCCCGCAGGTGATTCCCAGTCAATCAGGGTCTGGAGTGGACCTCCATCAGTCCTGCAGCAGAGGGACCAGACTGTTAGAAGAAAAATGAAAATACAGAAATAGCTTCAACATCCAAAAAAAGGACTTGCACGCAGAGACCCCATCCGAAAGTCACCAGCTGCAAAGACCACAAGTAGATAAATCCATGAAGATGGGAAGAAACCAGCGCAAAGTGGATAAAAACACCAAAACCAGAATACCTGTCCTCCTCCAAGGGATCACAACTCCAAACCAGCAAGGGAACAAAGCTGGATGGAGAATGAGTCTGATTAATTGACAGAAGGCTTCAGAAGGTGGTTAATAACAAACTTCTCTGAGCTAAAAGAGCATGTTCTAACCTAATGCAAAAACTAAGAACCTTGAAAAAAGGTTAAACAAAATGCTAACTAGAAAAACCAACTTAGAGAAGAACATAACTGACCTGATGGAGCTGAAAAATACAGCACGAGGAGAACTTCACAAAGCATATACAAGTTTCGATAGCCAAATCAACCAAGTAGAAGAAAGGATATCAGAGATTGATAATCAGCTCAATGAAATAAAATGAGAAGTCAAGATTAGAGAAAAAGAGTGAAAAGAAATGAACAAAGCCTCCAAGAAATAAGGGATTAGGTGAAAAGACCTAATCTACATTTGAGAAGTGTACGTGAATGTGACAAGAGAAGAAATTCAAGCTAGAAAACACTCTTCAGGATATTATCCAGGAGAACTTCCCAACCTAGCAAGGAAGGCCAACATTCAAATACAGGAAATACACAGAACACCACAAAGATATTCGTCAAGAGAGCAACCCCAAGGCACATAATCGTCAGATTCACCAGGGTTGAAATGAAGGAAAAAATGCTAAAGGCATTTTTTCAGGTTACCCACAAAGGGAAGCCCATCAGACTCAGAGTGGATCACTCGGCAGAAACCCTGCAAGCCAGAAGACAGTGGGGGCCAATATTCAACATCCTTAAAGAAAAGAACTTTCAACCTAGAATTTCACATCCAGCCAAACCAAACTTCATAAGTGAAGGAGAAATAAATCCTTTACAGACAAGCAACTGGTGAGAGATTTCATCACCACCAGACCTGCTTTACAAGAGCTCCTGAAAGAAGCACTAAACAAAGAAAGGAACAGCCAGTATCAGCAACTGCAAAAACATACCAAATGGTAAAGAGCTAGACACAATGAAGAAACTGCATCAACTAATGGGCAAAACAACCAAATAGCATCAAAATGACAGGATCAAATTCACACATAACAATATTAACCTTAAATATATATGGGCTAAATACCCCAATCAAAAGACACACACTGGCAAATTGGATAAAAAGTCAAGACCCATCGGTGTGCTGTATCCAGGAAACCCATCTCACATGCAAGGATACACAAAGGCTCAAAATAAAGGGATGGAGGAAGATATACCAAGCAAATGGAGAGCAAAAAAAAAAAAAAAAAAAAGCAGGAGTTCCAATCCTAGTCTCTGATAAAATAGACTTGAAACCAACAAAGATCAAAAGAGACAAAGAAGGGCATTAAATAATGGTAAAAGGATCAATGCACCAAGAAGAGATAATGATTCTAAATATATACACACTCAATACAGGAGCACCCAGGTACATAAAGCAAGTTCTTAATGACCTACAAAGAGATTACACTCCCATACAGTAATAGTGGGAGACTTTAACACTCCACTGTCAATATTAGACAGATCAACAAGAAAGAAAATAAACAAGGATATCTAGGACTTGAACTCAGATGGACCAAGCAGACCTAACAGACATCTACAAACTCTCCACCCAAATCCACAAAATACACATTCTTCTCAGCACCACATCACACCTACTCTAAAATTGACCACATAATGGGAAGTAAATCACTCCTCAGCAAATGCAAAAGAACGGAAATCATAACAAACAGGCTCTCAGACTACAGGGCTATCAAACTAGAACTCAGAATTCAGAAAACTAACTCAAAACCACACAACTTCATGGAAACTGAACAACTGGCTCCAGAATGTCGACTGGATAAACAATGAAATGAAGGCAGAAATAAAGATGTTCTTCAAAACCAATGAGAATAATGACACAACGTATCAGAATCTCTGGGACACATCTAAAGCAGTGTCTAGAGGAAAATTTATAGTTATAAATGCCCACATGAGAAGCAAAAAATGATCTAAAATTGACACCCCCATTATCAAAATTGAAAGAGCTAGAGGAGCAAGATCAAAAAAACTCAAAAGCTAACAGAAGACAAGAAATAACTAAGATCAGAGCAGAACTGAAGGAGATAGAGACACAAACATCTCTTCAAAATATCAATAAATCGAGGAGCTGGTTTTTTTAAAAGATCGACAAAATAGACAGACTGCTAGCCAGATTAATAAAAAAAGAAAATAGAGAAGAATCAAATAGATGCAATGAAAAACAATAAAGGGGATATTACCACCGATTCCACAGAAATACAAACTACCATCAGAGATTACTAGAAACATCTCTATGCACACCAACCAGTAAATCTGGAAGAAGGGATAAATTCCTGGACACATGCACCCTCCAAAGCCTAAACCAGGAAGAAGTCGAAACCCTGAATAGACCAATAACAAGGGCTGAAGTTGAGGCAGCAATGAATAGCCTGCCAACCAAAAAATATCCAGGTCCAGATGGATTCACAGCCAAATTCTACCAGACATACAAAGAGGAGCTTGTACCATTCCTTCTGAAACTATTCCAAACAATCCAAAAAGAGGGAATCCTTCCCAAATCATTTTATGAGACCAACATCATCCTGATACCAAAACCCAGCAGAGACTCAACAAAAAAAGAAAACTTCAGGCCAATATCCATGATGAACATAGATGCAAAAATCTTCAGTAAAATACTGGCAAACCAAATGCAACAGCACATCAAAAAGCTATCAATCACAATCAAGTAGGCTTCATCCTGGGGGATGCAAGGCTGGTTCAACATACGCAAGTCTATAAATGTAATTCACCACATAAACAGAACCAAAGAAAAAAAACCACATGATTATCCCAATAGATGCAGAAAAGGCCTTCAACAAAATTAAACAGAGCTTTATGCTAAAAACTCTCAATAAACTAGGTATCGATGGAACCTATCGCAAAATAATAAAGCTATTTACGACAAAGCCACAACCAATATCATACTGAATGGGCAAAAACTGGAAGCATTCCCTTTGAAATCTGGCACTAGACAAGGATGCCCTCTCTCACCACTCCTATTCAATATAGTATTGGAAGTTCTAGCCAGAGCTATCAGGCAAGAAAAAGAAATAAAGGGTATTCCATTAGGAAAGAAGATCCTTTCTATTTGCAGATCACATGATTGTATATTTAGAAGACCCCATCATCTCAGGCCAAAATCTCCTTAAACTGATAAGCAACTTCAGCAAAGTCTCAGGATACAAAATCAATGTGCAGAAATCACAAGCATTTCTATACACCAATAACAGACAAACAGAGCCAAATCAAAAGTGAACTCCCATTCACAATTGCTACAAAGAGAATAAAATATCTAGGAATACAACTAACAAAGGATGTAAAGGACCTCTTCAAGGAGAACTACAAATCACTGCTCAATGAAATAAGAGAGAACACAAACAGATAGAGAAACATTCCATGCTCATGGTTGGGAAGAATCAACATCATGAAAATGGCCATACTGCCCAAAGTAATTTATAGATTCAATGCTATCCCCATCAAGCTACCAATGACCTTCTTCACAGAACTGGAGAAAACCACCTTAAACTTCGTATGGAACCAAAAAGAGAGCCCACATAATCAAGACAATCCTAAACAAAAAGAACGAAGCTGGAGGCATCATGCTACCTGACTTCAAACTATTCTACAAGGCTACAATAATCAAAACAACATGGTACTGGTACCAAAACAGAGATATAGACCAATGGAACAGAACAGAGACCTTGGAGGCAATGCCACCCATTTGATCTTTAACAAACCTGATAAAAACAAGCAATGGGGGAAATGATTCCCTATTTAATACCCTATTTAATAAATGGTGTTGGGAAAACTGGCTAGCCATGTGCAGAAAGCAGATACAGGATGCCTTCCTGACTCCTTACACTAAAATTAACTCCAGATGGATTAAAGACTTAAACATAAGATTTAACACCATAAAAACCCTAGAAAGAAAATATAGGCAAAGCCATTCAAAACACAGGCATAGGCAAGGACTTCATGGCTGAAACACCAAACGCAATGGCAACAAAAGCCAAAATAGACAAATGGGATCTAATTAAACTCCAGAGCTTCTGTACAGCAAAAGAAACAATCATTAGAGTGAACCAGCAACCAAGAGAATGGGAAAAAATTTTTGCAATCTACCCATGTGACAAAGGTCTCATATCCAGAATCTACAAAGAACTAAAAGAGATTTACAAGAAAAAAACAAACAATCCCATTCAAAAGTGGGCGAAGGATATGAACAGACACTTTTAAAAAGAATACATCTATGAGGCCAACAAACATATGAAAAAATGCTCATCATCACTGGTCATTAGAGAAATGCAAATCAAAACCACTTTGAGATACCATCTCACACCAGTTAGAATGATGATCATTAAAAAATCTGGAGACAACAGATGCTGGAGAGGATGTGGAGAAATAGGAACACTTTTACACAGTTGGTGGGAATGCAAATCAGTTCAACCATTGTGGAAGACGGTGTGGCGATTCCTCAAGGACCTAGAAATAGAAATTCCATTTGACCCAGCAATCCCACTACTGGGTATATATCCAAAGGATTATAAATCGTTCTATTATAAAGACACATGCACACGTATGTTCATTGCGGCACTGTTTACAATAGCAAAGCCCTGGAACCAACCCAAATGCCCATTGATGATAGACCGGACAAGGAAAATGTGGCACATATACACCATGGAATACTATGCAGCCATAAAAAACAATGAGTTCATGTCCTTTGTAGGGACATGGATGAATCTGGAAACCATCATTGTCAGCAAACTGACACAAGAACAGAAAATCAAACACCCCATGTTCCCACTCATAGGCTGGTGTTGAAAAATGAGAACACATGGACACAGGGAGGGGAGCATCACACACTGGGGTCTGTTGAGGGGAGGTAGAGGAGGGACAGTGGGGTGTGGGGAGGTTGGAAAACTGAGAAAGTATAAGGACAGAGATAAAAATAAGTATAGAAACAATGATTTTGAAAATCTCAAAATAAAACAAGAGGATCAATAAGGACAGAAGTTGTAACCTCTAGACAAAATGATCAATGGTACATAAAGAAAACACAGAGAGGCAGAGACAACAAATATTAGAAATAACGGTAAAAAATAAATAGATCAGAAGAAACTGAAGCTCAAAGTGTAAGGGTATTCAAGGAACCGCCTAAGATTACATATGCGATAATGTTTAGAGCTAGGCCTCAAATTCAAGACTTGTGACTCAAAACCAGTGTTTCACGTATTTATATCTATGTCCCTGAGACATGTCTTCCCATAATCAATTCAATCAATAATCATTGGCCTGGATAAGAGAAGGGAAAGCTAGCAAGCACTTGATTTTTCTTTTCTCAAGCTGCCTTTCATTCTTTATATGTACTTTTTCCTACTTGTTCCTGGCAAGGAATATCACACAAAGATGTGACTGCCATACAAATTAGGATTCCAGCAGTTGTCTGTTTCTTCTTCTGGAATTAAAAGTTTTCAAGGCCAAACCTGAAATCTGAAAAAAAAAAATCTTTAATATTTAACAGAATTTTAAAGACCTTGAACTCTATCCACCTGACTCCTCTTCCTGTTTCAGCAATGTGTATGCTGCAGACACTCACTCTAAGAACTCACCGAGTCACATAACCTGCATCACCTTCCAAGGACCTTCAAACATCTGGACACGCCATGTCATTCACAAAATCTAAGGTATTGGCCTGGGCACTCTGTAAATTTCCTTCCTCTCTGGCATTCTGCGATTCTATGCTTTCAGGAATGTGAGAAATCACTGAAGGGTGTGTTTGAGAGATCCAGACTGGTTTACCACCGATTAGGTTTACCATAGAGCAAATGGGGGATGAGACTCTTAGAAGCTAATAGAAATTGCTAATGCTGAATATTTACCGTTATCCAGATATTCCTATTCTCTAGTCTTCTTGATCTACAAGTTTAAAGATAAAACACCAAGGGAAATGCCATCAAAATAATGATCAATAGATCCATATATTGTCAGGATTTCAAGTTTCATGTGTAAATTCCAGCCCAATTTTGGAGGATAAGTGTTACCTACAGTTTACAGAAAAAAAAAAAATGTTTAACTTTTAATACAGATTAATACCTAGATCTATTGCAACTTTTTTTTAAATGGCTATTCCTAACTGCATTATCTTTCTAAGAGGAAGCAAGACATCTAAAGAACTTAATCAGAAAACTGAATTACTATTCTCAATTCCTTCATCCCCTGAAGTAAATAGTACACATCACACCTACAACGTAGCAGGTAAGGTATACTTCACTGTCCCTTGGTTTGGAGTTGGCCATGTGACTTACTTTCCCCAACAGGATGTTAGCAAATGCATGGTGATGCAAGTGATCTTGCATTTTTGTACCCTGCCTTTGTCCATGAGAAGAAGATGCCTCTGGAAGCTGCTGGCCCAAAAAGAGGAGGAATACACACAAGCCCTTACCCTTAATCCAAGTCCAGCTGAGTCTACCATAAATCACCTTTACCCCAGCTGATTTCATGGGCGAGAACTTATAGGATTTCGTTTGTGCCACTGAGATTTTTATGATTGTTTGTTACACAGCATTATTATGGCAATATTTGACTAATACACTTACCTCCTCGACCCACGAAGATAACCTTAACTATGAAATACATTTCCAAAATAAAACATGCTTTCCAAGTTTAGAGTACTAACAAAAAAAAGGAAACAGAACCTTTAAAAAGTAGATCATAGGAGGAAGGAGTGGGAGCAACAACACTGTGACAATGTGTTACAATAACAAAGCCCTTTTTAGTAAGTGTTCTTATTACATCTGTTTTGTAGATCATAAAACAGAGGCTCAGCAATTAACCAGAAATGGTAAAAACAGCATTTCTGCTTAGGTTTTCCTAGTTCCAAATCCTGTTTACCTCTAGTAAGTAAAGCTCTTTTTAAATAGTCTTTAAAAAAATGATAAATAAAGACATCATCTCGCTATGTTGCCCAGGCTGGTATCAAACACCTGAGCTCAAGAAATCCTCCTGCTTTGGCCTCCCAAAGTCCTGGGATTACAGGCGTGAGCCACCACATCCAGCCTCAAATATTCTAATGAGTAGAAAGTATACAAAGAAGTCTCTACACTTTTGGAAAAGCTGTGTGTCATTCAGAAATTAAATAAGAATGTATTCTAAAGCAGGTGCCTCCGGGTTCATTTCAAATCACTAAACCATTGATGGCTAAAGTTTGTTTCTTAATGGAAACAACCAGCAATGGAGTGAAAGACATTTATGCACTATTTTCTAAGAAAAGCCTTAGAGACTAGATGAAATAGAAGTTCCTTAGAGAGGGAGGGTGAAATCTCCACTTCAAAACACCCACCTCTAAGACATGAATTTATTGTCTTTCCAAAATAGAAATTAGAGTTTTCTCATGTATACTCAAGACATATAGTCTGCAGCTGATTCAGGAATGCTCATCTATCTTGCCATTGGGTTTATATCATTATGTAAAATTCTTATGATCTCTACATCCCTGGAGCCATATAGAGTTTTCTCTTTCATTCTTGTACCTCGAGAGGAAAATACAGAGATGTTACATGAATTACTCTTTCTCTAGTGTGAACATTTGGCAGGGATGATATCATTTCCAGATGCTTTCTTATTTTTTATCTGTTTAATGACCTTACTCATCAGAGAGTTAGAGGGTTTCTAAGTTTGGCTCTATCTGGGTATTATGGGGAAGAAGTTTAAAGCATTCTTGCCAGCAATGTCTCAATTAAGACTGTCAAAGTTTCCAGTATATAAAATGAATCATGTCCCCTTCCTGTTCTGTTATGGAAATATATACATACATACAATTATTCACATCTATTTTCAAGGCCAAAAAGAAAGAGTTAAATGTAAGCAACATGTTGTGATTCTGCTATTGAAGTAGCAATTGATAGTTTCATGGACATCAATAATTGTCTCAGGGCCAGGATGGCTAGAGACTTCAGATTTATAAGTTATTAAAAATACATAGATGAGCACACAATGATGAAAATGTTGGACATAGACTAGAAACCATGTGCTTGGAATAACTTTTAGCAGGACTGATCTCCTGAAATTCTCCAAGTAATTATGATCTCAAATTCTGTTGAGAATTCTGTGTATATACCATTTAGATATCTTATTATTACATTATGGGTTAAATTTATTTCTAATAAAGTAATGAAAAATATCTAGATAAATTTAATTAACATGAAGAACTGCAGAAACAATTTACCTATGCAGAATTCAGCTATGCCACTGTCTTATTCCACCAGAAAGAATACCTAACAAAACTAAAATTAGGCAGAAAAGACCCAGTTTCAGGGGAAGTAAAGGAGGTTTCACAAAATGGATCCTCCTCTCAGACCACATTTATTCTTATTTTTAAACATTTGTAATAATTCAGATTTTCCATCCTCTGTATACAGAGTTGATCATTTAAAATGACGTAGAATTCAATAGAATGTCATCCTTTATTTATTTTTATTGTTTTAATTTTTTGAGACAGGGTCTCGCTGAGTCACCCAGGCTGGAGTGCAGTGGGTAATATCGGCTCACTGCAACCTCGGCTCCCCAAGGTTCGGCAACCCTCCCACCTCAGCCTGTGGAGCAGGTGAGGTGCGCACCACCACTCTGGGCTATTTTTTTGGTACTTTTAATAGAGATGGGGTCCTTGTCATATTGCCCAGGATGGTCTTGAACTCCTAAGCTCAAGTGATCAGCCTGCCTCAGCCTCCCAAAGCACTGGGATTACAGACACGAGCCACTATGCCTGGCCAGAATGTCTTATCTTTTTAAAAAATATTTTTTAATTAGGTGTTGTATTTTCTTTGAATGTGTAAGATTGCATTAATGAGAGAGTATGCTTTCTCATTCAGAAGACTTTGGAAACCTTCATTCCAAGAACAATATGCCTACAAACTAATTTATAAAAGTAAAATATGCCACTATTGTTTTTCTTGCCTAGAGAAAGAATGATCTCAGCAGTCCCATACCTGTATAGTACCATGAGAGCCAGGGCTGTATACCTCACTCTGTATTCACCTAGCACTCCATAGAATTTACCTAGGCATTTATATTTTTTGATGCTGTGGTGCTAATGACAATGAAGAAATATGGGATGAATATTTCACCCATCCTAAACTTTTACAAATTTCCTACGACTTTCCATGGAACCACCATGACTTGGGAAAAAAATCATATCAAATTGTTATTTCTTTGTGTCATCATTTTAAACTTGCTATTACCCTGATTAGGCCAATGCATTTGCATTTGTCTTTCAGGTTTTTAAGAAGTATACACAACTTTCTCTGTTTTTTTTTTTTTTTTGAGATAAAGTCTTACTCTGTCGCCCAGGCTGGAGTATAGTGTAACAATCACAACTCACTGCAGCCTTGACCTCAGCAGGTCAAGTGATCCTCCCACATCAGTCTCCCAAATAGTTTGAACTACAGGCACACACCACTATGTCTAGATATTAAAAAAAAAAAAAAAAAATGGGAGGCCAGGTGTGATAGCTCATGCCTGTAATCCCAGCACTTTGGGAGGCTGAGGCAGGCAGATCACAAGGTCAGGAGACTGAGACCATCCTGGCTAACATGGTGAAACCCCGTCTCTACTAAAAATACAAAAAATTAGCCAGGCATGGTGGCACGCACCTGTAGTCACAGCTACTCAGGAGGCCGAGGCAGCAGAATCACTTGAACCTGGGAGGCAGAGGTTGCAAGGAGCTGAGATCATGCCACTGCACTCCAGCCTGGGCGACAAAGCAAGACTCTATTCTCAAAAACAAAAACAAAAAATTTGTAGAGGCCATGCCCCACTATGTTGCCCAGGCTGATCTTGAACTCCTGGGCTCAAGCAATCCTCCTGCCTCAGCCTCCTAAAATGCTGGGAATGCAGGTGTGAGCCATCGTCCCTGGCCCTTAAGTTACATGTTATATGATAACCATGTCTTTACTGGGAGCCTAAGAACAAGGTAGTAACAAGTATAACATATGTAATGTCTTCGACATAAGGCTCTGCATGTATGGGTAGAATCTAGGAGGGCGGATAGGCAGTCTTGTTCCCTTGGCATCCTTTTTCCTACTGCCTTGTCCCTCTGCCAAGCAAACTAAATATGGCCTGAGAAAGATTTCATATTTCCATATTTGAGTCCTTGTGGACGAAATGTAACCAAGCTTAATAATCAGACAAGATTGAAAACCTAATTTAGGAGTTTGCACCTGTCACAATAACTAAGTCTTGGCCAATCCCAGTGGCCATACTTCAATTATTCTCAGATTGCAAAGTGTTCAAACTGTGTTTAAATTAAGGCAAATGCAACCTATAACCAATCCAGCTGTTTCTCTACCTTACTGCCGATTTCTGTACTTCACTTTTCGTTCTTTGTTTATAAATTTGTTCTAACTCAGGCATCCCTGGAGTCTCTGAGTCTGCTATGATTCTGGGGGCTGCCTGATTCAGGAATCATTCATTGCTCAATTAAACGTATTTAAATTAATTTGACTAAAGTTTTCTTTTTAACATCCTGAATCTAGCCTTTTATCTTTTCCTACTTTCAACCCAAGAAAAGAACAACAGATCTTTTTTCGTCAGAGACCAACATTTATCAAAAAAAAAAAAAAAGTTTATCTCCATGTTGATGGCATTTATACACTAAAAGATTCCTCCTCGTCAAGACTGAAAGGATTAAATAAAGAAAGAAATGAAGAGATAGACAATCATTTTCTGTTCATACGCATGTTCATCAAAAATCACAAAGTATGAAAAGAACAATGATCAAATAAGAGCCAGGCCTTTTTGCATTCAATAAGGCATAGCATGAACCTGGCAGAACTTTTATCAATAGCATCTGTTGTTATTTCTCATTACAGTACACAAGCCAGAACCTCAAGTCTACACCATCAAATAGCCATGGAGGTGACAAATCTTCCCTTTGTGATATAATGTATTTCCAAATGTGGAGATTTCCTCCATATTTTCAGAGCATATATATAACAACACATATAATTATCTCCTCAGACAACAACCAATGTCTGTCTAAAATTTAGTTGCTCTTGTTTGGGAGGTGTAATTTTTTTCCTTAAAACACACATAAAAATAAGTTTTTAAAAAGCTTTACTTTCTCTGTGAAAATCTCCGATCTAAAAAAAATGAGAGTTAACGTTAAAAATGACGTCTAATAGATGCTTATGTTAAGTATCCATTCTTTTACTATATATATATATATATATATATATTTTTTTTTTTTTTTAGTGGTTTTTTTTATAGAGGCGGGTCTTACTATGTTGTCCAGCTTGTCTTGAACCCTGGCCAGAGTGACCCACCTGCCTCAGCCTCCCAAACTATTGGGATTATAGGCATGAGCCACCATGCTCAGCTAAGTATCCATTCTGATTTTAAAAATCAAACTTAAAAATACACAATTACTCTTTTAAAGCTATTACTACTAAATTTTTTAAAATGTAATAGGCAATCTAACCTTTTCAAAAAGAACTTCTAGTGCGAACCATGAAATAAGCCACTTAGCCAATTTTATTTTCACTTTGTCCTATGCAAATAATAAGTTAAGGATGTTTTTTCATTTAGAACAAGCGAGATGAAATACTTGTTATTCTTATTTTGATGTTCTTGAAGGGCAGATCAAATGAAGCTTATCAACAATAATAATGATTGATGAGCTTCATCTAATGATAATCCTTAATACCTTAGAGAACAAGCCCAAATAGATGCAAACAGCACCAAAATTCTGGCTCAGTGAAGGGCATTGTGAGTAAGCACAAAGAGGTGGAATTAGTAATTTAAATAAAAAAGTATTTAAGTCAATTCTAGCAGAGCATAAAGAAAAGAGGGTTAACACTGTAATTTAATATTTCTGGGTGTTTATTTCAGCGGTGACACTTCAGGACAGTGAATGTTAAGGAGTTTTGTTAATTTCCATGAAGTTTGCAGTTTACATGCATTAAATGGGCACTTGCTTATTTTCTCTCTCCATTTTAAGTTCTACCAGGTTACAGTCCCTGTCTTTCTCGTTCATTTTTGTGTTACAAGTGGCCAAAATAATACCCAAATCTTAGTAAATGCAGAATAAATATTTGATGACTGAAAGGATGAAATCATTCAGCATTCAATCAAGATTTATTGTAAGCCTCATCTGGTGCAGGAACTACTCTAGTTGCTGGGTGGAGATGGGGCTCTTTGCGGAGCTTATACTCTAATGGAGAAGACAATTAACAAAGCAAATAGGCAAACTGGATGCAAAAAATAAAAAACCGGAAAGGAGGATATGAAATGTTAAGTGTTGGAGCAGGTGGTGAAATTGTAGTTAGGATTGCTAAGAAAGTCCTTAGCAAGAAGGTAAGTTTCAAGTAAAGACCTGAAGGAAGTGGGCTGCTCCCTGTGTAGCTATCTTGGAAGAGACCATTTCAAACAGATGGGACAGAAAGTACAAGAACCCTGAGGCAGGAGTGAGTGAGGAAACAGCACAGGGCCAGTGTGATTTAACAAGCAATGAATGGAGGGAAGGAGGATGAAATCAGAGAGGAAAATCATACAAGACTTGTTGGCTAAAGCAAGGACTTTGGCTTTTATTCTGAGACAGACAAGAAGCTACTGGAAAGTTCTGGGCAGAGGAGTGACATAATTTGACTTACATTTGAACATGAACATTCTGGCTGCTGTTAATAACAGACTGCTGGAGGGCAAGGATGGAAGTGAAATAAACATCTAACTTGTAGCATTTTTATAAAAATTACTCAAAAATGTATATGATGAGCCCAGCACAGACCTGTCACTAATTGCCCTTACTCGCTTAAAGAGAGCTTTGATTATTCTCACAGGGAATGCCTTTCCTGCTCCAGCCAATGCTTATACAGAGGCTCCAGGTTGTCACCATTAGGAATCCTAAGAAACTATACCTTCTTTAAGGCAGCCCAGGAATTGGGAGTGTTGACTTAATACAAGCAACAATAATCAGTGGACTTACCCTTGGCCCGCTCCAAAAAAGAAATGGCCCTGGCATCCAACGAGTCATTCCGACACAGTGAAGCAGCCATCCTATCTGCCACCCCTGCCCTGTACCAAAGGAGCTCAGTCACTTAATGTTGAAGCATCAGAGGGCTGTGAGGATGCTGGAAATTTGGCAGTTAACAAAATGTTTTATTTAAATGCCACAGTACTAGCATCAAAGGGCAGCCATTCACATCAACATCAACTAACAAAGCACACAGGGGTGCTGTATACTCACTCCACGTCTAATATGTTTTCTGGAGGAAAGGCTAAAGGCTACATGAAACATGACAACATCCATGAACCCTAATTAAATTTCCCCTTAAAACACCATCATTAGACATTAACTAGGGATGTTTTATTCTCTCAAGGAATAACTTCTTAGTTTTATTTTGTAATTTAAAAAAAAGAAAGAATTTAACAATTTAAGGGAAGCAGTCCTGACTTTGCAAACAACTGTTCGTACATGTTGAAAGATTTCTGTTCCTATGGCTGGCCTCACTTCACTGCTGTTCCTGGAAGGATTTGCAGCAATTTGTTCAACAATGGTTTATTGAGTGTCTACTTTGTGCCAGGTGCTATTCTAGGTGTTAATGATACAGCAGTAAACCAAACGGACACTGCTCTCTGGGAGCTTAACCTCAAATAGCTATAAAGGTTAAAGGAGAGGAAGAGGTGAGGCCAAAAAAGGATAATCCACCTTCAGATTCTCCCTCGACTGCCTCTCTCCATCCTCAGCCACCCTCACTGGTAGCCTTCAGTAGGTGCCAACAATAGCCTTCTTTCAGAAGGAAAGCACTTTAGAATAAGTCAGGGCTTTCCTCTGAAATGTTGAAGAGTCACATACCACTTTGAGGGGCTCTAATCACCCAACATATCACCTATGTGCATTTGTGTCTGTATCCGTAATACTGAGCACAAAGACAGAGACAGGAGGAGAAAATAGAGGAGACATGTGTTGGAAATTTGTACATAATAAAAAAGTAGAATCTAGGAATATCAGGGTTTTTTCATCTTTTGAAGTATCTTTTGAAACGTGGTGATTTGCCCTTTGATAATAATTATTATTTCCATTCTGATTTTAGTTTCTACTGTTGCCACATCATTCAAAGCTACTTTTTTCCAGAGGACGTTTACTAGAATTATCTACTATGTAAGACACTTGTTACCTCCTCAGCCTCCTTTCTTCATTCTGTCTTCCTACCAGAACCCACATTTTATTTAGAGATCCCCTGCCTACTCATGATGCTGGGCAACTTGACATCCCCAGCTCTAGCAGTAATTCAGTCAGCTTGGGGCATTCCCAGGGATGTGTTAATACTTTAGGGGTGGACGTGTGACCTAAGATGACTGAATGAAAGAAGACCATGGCTAGGGGAGAAGTTTTCTCTCTCTCTCTCCTGCTAGATAAAAACAAGAGATTGGAGCTAACACTCTAGAGAGAGAGAAACTTAGCCCATCATTGAGCTCTTAAATGAATCAAACCTGAGGCTACAGGAGATGATAAACGTCTTTATTGTCTAAGCCCATCTGAGTCAGGTACTCTGTTACTTGCAGCCCAAAGCATTATATCAGATGTGCATTGGAATTGTCACAGCTCTGGGCAGAGGCAGGATTTATTTGCAGTTCAAATTCCAAATAGGAAGAAATTCTTCACATCACAGGATCTTTTAAAACCACTCCTGTTTTTTATAATATGAAAAAAGAAAGCTGTACCAGAGCACAATAATCTGATCCCAACAGAGAACATCCACATGGAACTCCCAGATTAGATTTTAACACTACAGCACCACTGCATTTTAGTATTACTTTAGGTACTTAAAGACAGAATTTAAATAAGTGCTTAAGTAAAGACCATATTATAGAAATAGGGTTCTGAAATGGCTCTGCAGACAGCTGAACTGTATAGGACAAGAAGAATGTAGGACATAAGAAAAAAAAAAACGAATCCAGATTGGACTATACATATTCCCTAAAACCACTGGTCCTACTTCTTAAAGGAGAGGAAGGGGAGACAGATAACAGAAACTGTATATCTTATATAATGCATTATACCATAAAATATATACACACATACGTGTAGTAAACTTTATTGTTTTTCTTATAGCCTGTTCAGTCATCTTCAGCAGGACCTGTTCTTAAAATCATAAATAAATTCTAAGTATCGTTACCTGTAGACATATTGATAGATTATGGAAAATCTTTTTGACAGACTGTTTGCAAAGATGGCTGCATCAATTTCTCCAATTCCTAGAAGCCTACATCTCTGGAAGGTGACTTTGTTACTCTTCCCCAGACGGAACTATTTTCTCTTCTCTTGTTATGGGCTAACCTTGTCCTGTGACTCGCTATAACCAATAATTGCAACAGAAGTGATACTGTGTAACTTCAGAGCCTCGACTTCAAAAAGCCTTGCAGCTTCTCTCTTGCCCTGTTGCTGCCCTGAGACTGCCATATAAGAAAGCCCAGACTAGCCTCCTGGAGATGGGCCATGAGGAGAGAGACCTTGTGAAAAAGCCTGGCCCCCTGTCCTGAGGCCCAGCCACGTTACTGAGACTATCTGGAACCAGCAAACTCCCAGTCAACGTAACAACTGACAGCAGCCTCATCAACGACACTGGTGAGACATTCAGAAACAACACCATGCTGATCCTAGCAGGCATTTAAGAATTACAAGCAATTCAATTATTTGAAAAGCCACTAGGTTTTGGGGTAAAAAAGTGATGCATCCTCCGTGTCTACTAAAGTCAGGATTCTGGTACAAAAATCAATCGCTTGCAGGACTCCATCTTTTAAGAACGTTTTTCTTTTTTCTTTTCCTTGAATATGCAACGTGTTATGCTGCAAGTAAATGTCTTAGAAAATCCTCAAAGTGTTTTTAAGGAAGGAGTCGTTCTGGAAAGACAACAACTCCCTCCTCAATGGAAGGTCCTATTCTCTCCATTCTATATCTCTGACACCTTCCCTTACTTTCATGACTACCCTCCTCTTTTCTTCTACCTGCCTGCCATAGGTCACGAGAAATATTGTCCATAATTGAGCTAGAGTAGTGGAAAGACACGTTCCTACTCCAAGAGCCACAGCATCTGGACGGCCATGTCACATATTCTGTCAATAAAACCATTTATGTGTGCTGCATGGTGGGTTTTGGTGAGCTGGTCTGAGACCTAATACACATGTGCTGTATTAATTATAAGTCCCAAACCACTAACTTATAAGCCTATTTCGTTATACCTGTAACCAATTAATTTAAAAGTGAACTCAGGAGGGTAAAATCAAGAAATGGCTTTATTTTCCCAGGCTGACTTTTGGCTCATTCATCCAGTCTCCCTCTTCTGTTCCTTGGTAGCATGCAACTTTCAGATCACTTTCAAGGCTTTAAAAACTTCAGTCAGTCCCAAAGCATTACTCTGTGCTAATTCAAAGCTTCTCTCCTCTTTTAGGATGAGCCTTACCCTGGATATTGAGTCTAGAAGTTCTAGACTCTGCTTGAGAATTTCTGAACCTTGGCACCATTGATATTTAGTATCAGATAAATCTTTGTTGGGGGGAAGCTGCCCTGTGCATTATAAACATAAACCTGGCCTCTACCCAACTGATATCACTCCCCAGTTGTGAGAACAAAAAAACGTCTCCAGATATTGCCAAATGTCCCCTGGAAGGTGAAATTGTCCCCAGTGAAGAATTACTGCTCTGGGCTATGCGTTCTTAATAAGGATGATATTGCCCCCACAGGGATGCTAATTGACTCCTGGGGGACAAAAAAATGTGTTCCAATGATTTGTAGACCCCAAAAGACCACAGCATACAGTATGCCTGTGGTGGACAATCCACAGATGAAGGGGAAGGCAGTTAGAAGAAAAGTCAAAAAATTGCACCTTGAGAGAGAGGGAATGAAAAAAGTTTATAAAACATGGCTCTAGACGAATGGTGGGGTGTGAGATCTGTTCCTTCCCTCTTCTCTCCTTCATTTGCTCTGCCGGTGGGGGTATGCAATGGAGGGGCTAAGTCTTTTTACTTAGCTGGTATTATGTAATTCCCTCCAGCTGTTGAATTCCCCCTGCCATAGCAAGCATCCAAAGGCGGGTCTCCTTGTAGTCCTGCGCCTGGGTGGCTTTTCATGGATTCCTATTTTGAACATCACTGTGATATGGCTAGAACATGCTCCAATTTCCCTCCAGCATTTAACCACATGCAACATCTTTCTGCTAGGGACCCTCAATTCCTGTGGAATTCTCTTGGGGTGGGATTACTTAGAGATGGCTTTAGCTTGGCTACCTATACTGGCTCCACTGATCCAGAGGAATTTCCACTGTCTTATTCTGCCCAGCAGTGAAGGCAGCTCCAGCCACCTCTAGCCTTCACACTTCTCCCAGACAAAGGCAGTCACTAGTCACTGTACCCACACATCAGGGAGCTCATATCTGGATCTACAAAGAGTTCTCTGCTTGAGTAGTAGCACAAACGGCAGCATCAGAAACACACAACGTGTGGCTCAGCAAGCCTCCAGGCAGGAAGTAAGACATAGGACTCCTGCAGGCACACAGCTTTCTCAGGGTTCTTGCTTGGAGTAGCCCTCACTTGCCTTGGGGGAAAAGTATCTGTCTCATCCCTCCCTCATCCACTGTTCTTTCTACTCCAGTAAGTACCTTTATGTATGTGGGTAGAAGCTGGAAAAGCAGGGCTGATAGTTCGGCCACCTTTTAATAAGTGTTTTGAAGATCTCCCTAAAACCTCCCTATAGAATATTTTGTGGCATCATTAGAAATTCTGAGATAACAGGATAATACTCATTAAATAGTCATTTATACAACCCACTGGGGTTGATTGTGACTACATGGGGAGAGAAGAATTTAAGCCAGTATTTTCCAGTCTCTCGGCTGAAAAACGGGGCATTCTTAAGAGTTCTGTAAACTGATTTGTATTCTCTTTCATTCAGTCAGCAAACACTTAGTGAACTCCTTTCAGGAGCACCTGTGGATACTACAGGCAACAAGAAAGGCGAGGTCTCTGCTGTCATGAGAATAGTTTAGCAGAGGAACATAAGTAATACATAATGTAATGCCAGATTGTAATAAGTGCTGTGGAAAAAATAAGGCACTTAACATAACAGGGGGGATTGGGGGGGATAGGTGGGAGAGAGTGCTGCTTTGGGCTGAGTGACCATAGAAGGGTTCTTTGTGGAAGAAATTATTTGAACTAAAATCAGAATAGCAAGAAGGAGTCAATCTTGTGAACATCATGGGGGAAAGGATTCCAAGGAGAGAAAGAGCAGGTGCAGAGGCCCCAAGCAGAAGTCAGCTGGGGATGTTCCAGGCGGAATGCAGCGATGGCGCAGAGGGTGGTAACAACGGAAGAATGCTGCCAAAGGACAGAGAAGCCGCAGGGAGGAGGAGATCCTGGAAATAAGATGAAGCCAGAGGGATTTGGATTGTTTTTTTATAAAAGTGCTTTTTAAAAAAATTTTAAGTTCCAGAGTACATGCACAGGATGTGAAGGTTTGTCACATAGGTAAACGTGTGCCATGATGGTTTGCTTCACCTGTCAACCCATCGCCTAGGTATTAAGCCCTGCGTGCATTAGCTATTCTTCTTGATGCTCAATCCCTGCCTCCTCTCTCCCCCAACAGGCCCCCATGTGTGTTGTCCCCCTCCATGTGATGCATGCACCCATGTGTTCATTGCAGCACTATTCACAACAGTAAAGACAAACAAATTTCCATCAATGATAGACTGGATAAAGAAAATGTGGTACATATATACCATGGAATACTATGCAGCCATAAAAAGGAATGAGATCATGTCCTTTGCAGGAACATGGATGGAGCTGTAAGCCATTATCCCCAGCAAAGAAACACACGAACAGAAAACCAAACACCACATGTGCTCACTTATAAGTGGGAGCGGAATAATGAAAACACAGAGGGATTTCAAGTGCAATAGTCACACTACTTACAGACTGAATCTGTTTCACACGCATGTGCCACAATTGTCCAAATGTGTGTAAATCTTGAAAATGATACAGACATGCATTGAACATGCTACTAAATGTCTAGCAGCCTTCTGTCATGAGGAGAGGGATGGTGACACGTATTGATGTTAAAAGTCCTTATCTCTGAAAATATTAGAAACCACTACCTAATCTGACTTTCTGATTTTAGATTTATTTGTACAAAATTGATTTCCTATTCTTTCTTCTATACTAAGAATAAACAAAACGTTACAAAGAGGAAAATGCATACTAACCCACTGTATATCTTTCCTAAAAGGACGCCATTCTGTATACAACAGACAAACCTGAGTGTCGATGAGACAAGCAGAGAAATGAGGTATCACCCTCGGGCAAGTATCTGCATTCCTGAAACAAAAATTATTCCCATAGAAGCATAATCTCTGATATCTCCAGGGATTCTGCATATTTACATTTCAAATAATTCCGAGTGAAACAAGAGTGGTACTTTATCACCTTAACAGGCATAGATTTTCACTAATAGAGCTTATAAATACAGTTACTTATAATGATTTAAATTGAAAGCAGACTGTGTTTAGTGGCTGATGCCAAAATCATCCTGGAACTACCTCTAACTTACTATCAGAGGCTTATTTAGCATAATTGACTGTCTCATGGTTTTACCTTGTTTTTAACCCTGCACACCAAGCATGATGCTCCTGAATTTTAAAAGAGAAAGTGATTAATGTGGCAAGTGCAAAGACAGTCAAGCTGGTATACCCCAATGGGGATACAAGAGAAGTCTGATAAATAATAAACACCACCACTTTCTCACGCGCTGACTCCCTCTTTTGCTGGATCTTGCAGGCAGCCCTTTAAATGAGAGATCAGTTATTTTAAAGCCAAATATGCTCTGAACAAAAAAAATATTTACATCTAAAAATGCTGAACCATGAAACTCTAGCTACAGGAAAGGTTACTTGTATAGAAAAATGTTAGCATCAACAAAATTTCCATAATCATTATTTCTTCCGATGAAACAATTCTTACCTTGAGAGATTAACTATGGGTATTCTCCCTGCTCAAATTTCCCTATAAGACAAATCCCAAATGAAAAGCTTTTAAGGTTGAATGTAAAAATCCCTTAAGTATGAGGAGAAAATAACAAAGAAAATCAATTCTGAGAATATATGTGATAGAAGAACAATGGTTTTCTGAAATTAAAGAACAACAATAGCGGATTTTAAATTCATTGTGCGTAGGATATACAGAGCTAGAAATGGAATATCCAGTTTCTAATTTCTTAGTAATCAGGAGCTAATGAATATTATAATTCACTTTTGCTTTCAAAGATCATTTATATCTCCCTCCTACTACTTACCTATTAGCTTTTCATCCTATTGCTCCTAGGGTCTATTCTGATAGCTGTTAGTTTACTAGAAATTGTACTCTCTCTTTCTCATAAGGAGTAAAGTAAGTCAAGTCACTGGAAATTAGTGGAATATTCAGTTAACATATGTGATGCACAGGCTTAACTCTGAGATATTGCAGGTTGGATTCCAGACTACCACATAAAAGTGAACATTACAGTAAAACAAGCCACAAAAATGTTTTGATTTTCCAATGTCTATAAAAAATACTTTTGTACTATATGTAGTGTATTAAGTGTACAATTGCATTATGTATAACAATTTATATAACTAAGTTAAAAACTCTTTATTGCTAAAAAGCAAAGCTATCATCTGATCATTTAACAAGTCATAATCTCGTTGCTGCTGGAAGGTCTTGCCTCTGTGTCGACGGCTGCTGACTAATCCACGTGGTGGTTGCTGAAGACTGAAATGGCTGTGGCAATTTCTTAAAATAAGACAACAGTGAAATTTGCCTCATCAATTGACTCTTCCTTTCATGAAAGGTTTCTGTGTAGCATGCAATGCTGTTTGGTAGTATTTTACCCCCAGAACTTCTTTCAAAATTAGAGTCCATCCTCCCAAACTCTGTTGCTGCATTATCAACTAAGTTTACATAATATTCTAAATTCTTTGTTGTTATTTCAAAAATGTTCACAGCATCCTCCCCAAATAGATTCCATCTCAAGAAACCACCTTCTTTACTCATCCATAAGAAGGAACTCCTCCTCCATTAAAGTTTTCACATGAGATTGCAGCAATTCAGTCAGTCTTCAGGTTTCACTTCTAATTCTAGTTCTCTTGCAATTTCGGCCATATCTGCGGTTACTTTCTCGACTAAACTTTTCAAAGTCATCTATAAGGATTGGAATAAAATTATTCCAAGCTCCTGTCAATGTTAACATTATGATCTCCTCCCATGAATCATGAATATTCTTAATGACACCCAGGATGATGAATCCTTTCCAGAAGGTTTTCATCCTCCTTTGCCCATCTTCAGAGGAATCACTCTCTGTGGCAGCTATATTTTAATAAAATGTCTTTCTTCAAAATTAAGACTTGAAAGTCAAAATTACTCTTTGATTCATGGTCTGCAAAATAGATGTTCTTTTAGAAGGCATGACAAAAACATTAATCTCCTTGTACATCTCCATCGGAGCTCTTGAATGATCACGTGCCTTGTAAATGAGCAGTCATATTTAGAAAAGAATCTTTTTTTCTGAGAAGTAGATCTCAAGAGTGTGCTTAAAATATTCAAGAAGCCACGTTGTAAACACATATGCTGTCATCCAGGCTTTCTTGTTCCATTTATAGAGCACCAACAGAGTAGATTTAGCATAATTCATACGGAGCCTAGAATTTTCAGAATGGTAAATGCGCACTGGCTTTGCTTAACATCACCAGCTGTGTTAGCCCCTAAGAAGAAAGTTATCCTGTCCTTTGAAGCTTTGAAGTTAGGCATTAACTTCTCCTCTCTAACTATGAAAGTCCTGCATGGCATCTTCTTTCAATATGAGCCTGTTTTGTCTACATGAAAAATCTGTTGTTGAATGTGGCCACCTTCATCAATGATCTTAGCTAAATTTTCTGCAGTTTGCTGGAGCTTCTACTTGCTTCTTCACCTTGCACTTTTATGTCATGGAGATGGCTTCTTTTCTTAAATCTTTTGAAGCAATGTCTGCTAGCTTCAAACTTTTCTTCTGCAGCTTCTCCACCTCTCTCAGCCTTCATAGAATTGAAGAGAGTTAAGGACCTGCTCTGGCTTAGGCTTTGTCTTAAGGAAGCACTGTAGCTAGTTTGATCTTCTATCCAGACCAATAAAATGTTTTCCCTATTAGCAATAAGGTTATGTTTTTCCTTATCATGTGTATGTTCACTGAGGTAGCACTTTTAATTTCTCCTTCAAGAACTTTCTTTTTCTTCTATTCACAACTTGGTTAAACGTTTGGTGTACGAGGTCTAACTTTTGGCTTATCTCAGCTTTTGACATGCTTTCCTCACTATGAGTAATCATTTGCTAGCATTTGATTTAAAGTGATATAACTCTTCCATTCACTTGGACATTTAAATGACATTGTAGGCGTGTAAATTGGCTTATTATCAATATTATTGTGTCTCATGGATTAGGGAGGTCTGAGGACAGGAAGAGAGGCAGGTGAAGAGCAGGTCTGTGGAAAAGTCAGAACACATTTATTAAGTTCACCATTTTATATGGTGTGGTTCTGTGGTATACCCTAACAGTTCAATAATAACATCAAAGAAGATGAATCACAGATCACCATAACAGATATAAGAATAATCAAAAGTTTGAAATATTGCAAGAATTAGCAAAATTGACACAGAGACACAAAGTGAGCACGTACTATTGGAAAAACGACACTGATAGATTTGCTTAACACAGAGTTGCCACGAGCCTTCAATTTGTGAAAAACAGAATCTGGGAGGTGCAATATAGTAAAGCACAACGAAACAAGGTGTGCCTGTATTAACAGAGAAACGTCATAAATGCTGTGTTCAAGGAAGTAAGACAGGGGAGGGAGGCCCAGCTACTGGTATTTAGATTGTTGGGCTAGAGTAAACTCACATGTTGCTATCAGCTTCATGCTTTATTCAAATGTGTTAAGATTGCTCTATTTTAGTGAAAATTTCTTCCTACTCCAATCAAAAGTTACAAATCTGAATCTCTATGAATACATCTATAGTAACTCTGTAATGAGGTGGGAAACGCATTGGGTTTAAATCTTGCCTCTGCCCTGTAGCATCAAATTATGTAAACCTGTCAAGTTTCAGGTTCTCTATCTATATCATGTTATATGGCAACCTCTGTGCTTGGTATAAGGTAATCATTTACATCAGTCATTGAAAGTGATTCTAGTTATACCATCTGTCTCTGAGAGAATTCTTTCATTCTTTCTGTTATTCTTCTATGCATTTAAATATTTACTGAGCACCAAATATACACCAGGTTTTAACCAAGTGAAGAGATACCTGGGCATGACAGAAGTCCCTAACTTTAAAGGGCTCACAATCAAATGGGAATTTTATTTTTAATTGAGAGATGCTGTTAGGGGGTCTTCACAATTTGTTAATACCTCCACCCTCATACTGGAGCTTTGTGGTTCACTAGAGCAAATTTCAAACAAAAGTCATTGTCTCAGAATTACGCAAGCCAAAACTTACTTAGCAGCAACCAGTTTAATTAAACATAAAATATAGATTTAAAAAGCTGAAAGTTAAAACCTAATAGCAGAATATGTGTATTTATACACCTTTTCAAATTCCAGATATAATTTTAAAATTCTGGTTTTGACAGACTTTTCACAAGACACTACCAAACTCCCTCCTCCATCTCCTCTTGGGTACGATGTAAAGCCCACACATGTCAAAGCCAACATCACCCAGAAATACCGACAGAGAGAAAACAGGAGAGGAAGAGGCCAACATAGTGTTTTATTAGTTTGTGATATTATCAAAATAAATGACATTGGGACATTCCCTCCAACACCTTTTCTCTACCCTGAGTTCAGGTAGAGAAAATTACTGCTGATCTATTTATTCCTCACTTTTTCCCTACCAAACAAACTGACATGAAGTACCAGGATGACATCATATCTGGGCTGCCGCTGACTGTAGTAAGAAACGAGGAATCTGAAAAGAATGGAAACCTGACTAAGCTACTCCGTTTGGCATTTGGTTAACAACTCACTATCTATTTTGAACGCACTTTATCAGGCATCTTAAGTGTTAGTGTGTATTCACATTCATTAAGATAAGACCAATTAGCTTTTCATTTTCACTGAAATGACTGATAAGCTACATTTAAATATGTAATGTTAATGAAAAGGAGATGCATGGGAATGCCTTACTGAACCTATTTTCTTAATTTACTGATCGAATTAGCACATCACTTTCCCCCCAAACCATTATTTTCCCAATGCTGTACATTGGTAGGGCTGAATGGCACCCAGAGCCAGCGAACTTTGAAAAAGCCAAGACTGACTAGACTTTAGGAAGATTTTCCCAAGCCCACAAAACTAAAAATTTTGTGGACATGAAGCTCAATGTTCCTGCACTGAATCTCCAGCATAGACTAGACCCCAACAGGGGAAGACGTGGATTAGAGACACTGAGGCTTTCTCTCCAGCACCAAAATAGCCAGTTGATTCAGTCAATGCAGTGGTGGAAACGCCAATTGTATTGTCCTATTGATCTGGAACAGAGTTAGGTCAATCAAAAGAATCAATCCTGTTAGTCCAAACACTAAGGAAAAGAAGCAGGATCAATTATTCAGGGACTTTGTGTTAAAAAAAAAAAAACACAAAATAAAACTTTTGTTCTCTAATGGATATTGGACATGCTCACATATTTTTGGCCTGATCTATTTTAAAATACATATTAGTCCCCCACTGAAACTAGAATAAGTAGATGCCATTAAAGCTACTAGTGAACAGATCTTACTTTCATCTAAATGAACTATGTTGGTTTTATCCTCTCTGACACACACACACACACACACACACACGCACACGCACACATTCTAGTCATCAACTGTGTCAGCTTGAGTAAAAATTAATTATTCAAACAGATTTTTTTCAACTCAATTCAAGAAAATGTTATTTATATCCTTCCCTCAGTGACTCTTACTCTTTTTGGGGGTGGGCTGTGGTCTACTTTCAGAATCTGATGAAAATGGACAAAATCTCTTTGTAGAAAAATTAGATATTTGCATTGACACATTGTGTGTGTGTGCGTGTGTGTATATATGTATATATATATATTTTTTTCACACACTCAAATGCACAAGATATTGCATATTAATTTCAGGAACTTCACAGATTCTCAGAACCATTAACTCAGGGTTGAGAACCCGTTTCATGCACTTGCAGTTGAGTTAGACATTGAAGGTCTGGAGCAAGGAAGACAGGGTCCCATGTACGACAGTATGAAACGAAATGGTATGATTAGGGAAGAAATAACAACTTGATAAACCTGAAACACAAACAAATGGGAAGTAAGAAGAAAAATGGTGGGCAAAAGCACCACCATTTTTAAAGGCCATGTATTCATGCTAAGGAATTTAGACAGGGTGCTGCTAAAGCCCGAAGTTTCTTATTATGAGCCAAGAACATATGCAGAGAATCATCTAGGGTCTTTTACTGAATTAAAAGGGGCTCAGGAATATGCATTTCAAGATCACTACTCAGGTTACACTGGAGCACATAACATTTTGGAACCCTTCAGGGGCCCGAGGGAGGGAGCACCATGGGTGGGGAGAAGAAGATAACAAACAGCGGCCCTAGGGTTCTGAGCAGGGCTGGGGATGATGGTCAGATTTTCATTTTAGGTACAGCACCCTGCAGGCTGCAGAGTACAGGTTTAATGAGGCCGGACTGAAAGATGGAGACTAGTTAAATCGCTTTGCAGAGAATCTGCTGTGTACTAAGGTGGAAGTCGTGAGAAAAGGACAGATGTGCAGGATTCCTAGGGACTGAAAATTAACAGACTTCATCACTGAGAAGTTCAAAGAGGGAATCAATGATGACTGGGTTTTCTGGCTTGAGAGACTAGCCCGATGGTAGCATTACTATTAAAATGGGTATAAAGAGCTGATTTAAGAGGCAAAATAGAGTACAGATTTGGATTTTGAGATGTGTAAGGAACATCTGGTGGAGATAAACACGTGTCTGGAATTTAGTGGAGGTGTCAGCGCATGCAAGACTTCAGATGCCTATTTTGTCAGGTCTTTTCTCCTGGGATAGCTATCTCTAAGGACACCCCAATCTCCTCTGCAAACAGCAGGCATTCTGGGAGCCTACTGGGGCAGTGGTGGGGCCTCACCAGTCACTTACTCCCCCCTGTGCTCAGTCAGGATCTCCTCCACCTTCCACTTGCCTGAGCTCCAAACCTGGAGCTGCTCTGGCTCAGTTCCCCTCGTGCCTCTCAAGGCCTTGAGGACTCAGCTTCTTCTCTTGCCACCATTCTCCCTGCTCTCTGTCTTCCCTGGCTCCACCATGTCAGCCTCCACCTTTCCATCACCTGTTTATCCTCACTCAGGGCAGTTTCAGGTTCCACTCTCGTCCTAGAGTTTCATAAGCACATTTCTGCATTTTTCTCTTCAGCCTCATTGTTACCTGGGAGCTGGTTTCTCGGAACGAGAGGCTGAGGAAGAAAGAACTTAGCCATCTTAAATGTAATTAGCTTTTCTCTTGAAATAACACAGACATTTTTTTCATTGACCCAGGAGCTCCATTTCTAGGAATCTATCCCAAAGAAAGTCTCATTTTAAGTGCACAAAGATGTACGTATATTGATGTTTATTTTATCATTGTTTGGAAAAGAAAATTTTGAAAAATGGAGGCAAATATAACAATTACTAAAAATAGAGTGGTTGAGTAAGTTGTGGAGCATTCGTACCATGTAATACTACATGGCTGGCAAAAAGAATCAGGTGAACCTAAAAATTCAAGCTAATAACATTTTGTAACATTGTAAAATATTATACAAAAATTGTAATATTTCATGTTTTGCAAAAAATATCATTGTATATAACTTAATTCATTAATATCTCTACCTATAAGACTTAGCCAGAATTCAGCTGCTGAAAGCTAGAAAACTGAAAAATAGTGGAAAAAAAATACTGTTTTTGAGAATTGAAATATGAAGACACAATTAAACCAAGAAAAAGTTCAAGTTTATACTGAGCATCTGCAGACATTGCCCTCCAGACAGCAAACCATACTAAAATATTCTACTAATTAAGACAATTCGATATCATGCAGAAATTGAAAAACAAGCCAATAGAATAGAGACCAGAGCATACCCACATATTCATGGGAATTTTAGCTATAAAATTTATAATAAAGTTGATATTTCAAATTAAGGGAGGAAATGGACTATTCAATAAATGGCATAAGACAATCAACTGTTTGTAAGGAAAAAGTAAATTTAGGTCCCAGTTCCACAACTGAGGCTGCAATATCGCACACAGCACTTACAAACTACAGATGGATTAAAGAACTAAATTTGTGTGTGAATTTGTTAGGGGGAAATTCAGATGAACATTTTTATGATTTTAATGTAAAAGGCCTCCCTAAGCAAGCCATAAAGCAGAACTGTCCTAAAGGATAAACTGACAGTTTTTAGCTCATAAACATTAAAAGCATGTTTAGAACAAAAGACTAAAAACAAAGTCCAGGACAAGTGACTGACAGAGAGAAAACATCTGCAGCATATTCTATAAAAGCTTAATATCTATAATATAGAAAATGACTTGACCTTTTATTAAAGAAAGCCAAACAACCCAGTAAAAAATAACACGACAAATGAATAGGCAATTCCCAGAAGAACCAAAAATGACCAACGAACTTACGAGAGGAAACCACCTCACTGCTTATTAGGAACTACAAAGTTTTAAAATAAAATATCAGAGGGCTGGGTATTATTGTGGTAAGTATACACAGCATGACATCTATGCTCTTAACAAATTTGTAAGTGCACAATACAGTATTGCTAACTACAGGCACAACGTGGTACAGCAGATCTCCAGAAGTTATTCATCTTACATAACTGAAACTTTATACCTATCAAAGAGCAACTCCCTGGCCAACATGGTGAAACCCCATCTCTGTTAAAGATACAAAAATTAGCTGGGTGTGGTGGCACACGTCTGTAGTCCCAACTACTTGGGAGGCTGAGACAGGAGAATCACTTGAACCCAGAAGGCAGAGGTTGCAGTCAGCCAAGATCACACCACTGTACTCCAGCCTGGGAACAGAGCCAGAATCCGTCTCAAAGAAAAAAAAAATAAGAAGATCCATACAGATTTATGTTAATTTTGTCTTTGTTTTGAAAAGCTAAAAAATAAAATAGAAACATCCTAATGATCATCTAAGAAGGAGTGGTTAAATAAATTATGACATTTTCATGCTATGGAGCACTATACAATCATTGAGAAAAAAAAAAAAAAAAAAAGAGGTAACCCTAAGTAGGGCAATACAGAAAAATACAGCATGATATTAAGAGAAAAAAAAAAACAAAGCTGCAAAGCACAGACCAAAATTTACATATTTAATCATATGTATTTTTAAAATATTCATGTTGTGATAGTTAATTTTATTGTGAATGTGATTGGATTATAGGATGCCTAGATATCTGGTTAAAAATAATTGCTGGGTGTGTCTGTGAGAGTGTTTTCAAGATTAGCATTTAAATCTGTAGACTGAGTAAAGAGGATTACCCTCCCCAATGTGGTTGGGCATCATCCAATGCATTGAGGCCCTGGACAGGAAAAAATGGTAGAGGAAGGAATGATTGGCCCTCTCTCTCTGCCTAATTGCTTGAACTGGAACACTGATCTCCTCTTGCCCTTGATACTCCTGGCTCTCACGTCTTCAGACATGAACTGGAATCTACACTATTGGCTCTCCAGCTCTCAGATCTTCAGACTACACCACTGGCCTTCCTGGGTCTTCAGCTTGCAGACAGATCATGGCAGTCCTCAACCTCCATTATTACATGAGCCAATACCTTAAAATTAATTGCTTTAGTGTATACACACGCACACACGTGCATCACCTAATGAGAGTGATACGTTCTGAGAAATGCATCATTAGGTGGTTTTGCCATTGTGTGAACCTCATAGAGTGTACTTATACAAAGCTTGATGATATAGCCTACTATGTACTATTCAGCACAGTGACATTTTTATAGGTTTGCAGCCCAGGAGCAATAGCCTAGGCTATATGCCATAAATATAGCCTAGGCATATATGCCATAGGCTATTGCTCCTAGTCTCCAAACATATACAAATGTTACTGTGCTGAATAGTGTAAGGAAACAGTAACATAATGGTAAGTATTTCTGTGATAGGAAATTTCAGCTTCATCATAATCTTACAATACCACTGTTGTATATGTGGTCCATTTTTGAACAAAACATAATGACTGTTTTTAAATATACACACACGCATACACATATATATGCGCATATACATATACATACACATATAGACACACATATATAATAGACACACACATACATGTGTGTGTATATATATATTTTTTATTGGTTTTGCTTTTCTGGAGAACCCTAATAGACGTATTTGTATGAGTAAATCTTCATATAATGTGTATGAATTCGTAATCATAAATAGAAAAGAGGATGCAAGAATGTGTAATACTAGTTACAGGAGTTATGGTTAGAAAAGCATATAGAATAGAAGGGTGGAGAGCAGAAAAGAGGCTTAGCATTTTGTTTTGCATACCCTTCATTGTATACATCATTTACAATGAGAAGACATATACAGGCACACCTTGGTTTCTTGCACTTTGCATTATGGCACTTCACAGATATGGCATTTTTTCGCTAAATTAAAGATTTCTGGCAACTCATGTCAAGCAAGTCTATCGGCACCATTTCTCCAACAGCGTTTGCTTGTTTCTTGTCTCTGTGTCACATTTTGATAATTCTTGCAATATTTCCAACTTTTTCATTATTGTTATATCTGTTATGGTAAAGTGTGACCAGTGATCTTTGAGGTTACTATTATAATCCTTTTGGGGCACCACAAACTGCATCCATCTAAGACAGTGAACTTAACGTGTGTGTTTTGACTGCTCCGCTAACTGGCTCTTCCCTTATCTCTCTCCCTCTATTCAGGCCTCTCTATTCCCTAAGACACAACATTGAAAACAGACCAATTAAAAACCGCACAATGGCTTCGAGGTGTTCAAGTGAAAGAAAGAGTGACATGTCTCTCACTTTAAGTCAAAAGCCAGAAATGATTAAGCCTAATGATTAAGGTATGTCAAAAGCTGAGATAAGCTGAACAATAGACCTCTTGTGCCAAACAGCCAAGTTGTGAATGCTAAGGAAAATTTCCTAAAGGAAATGAAATGTGCTACTCCAGTGAACACACAAATGATAAGAAAGAGAACAACCTTATTGCCGATAGGGAAAACATTTTAGTGATCTGGATAGAAGATCAAACCAGCTACACTTCCTTAAGCAGAAGCCTAATCCAGAGCAAGGCCCTAACTCTCTTCAATTCTGTGAAGACTAAGAGAGGTGAAGAAGCTGCAGAAGAAAAGTTTGAAAGTAGCAGAGAGGTCGCTTCATGCCGTAAAAGTGTAAGGCGAAGCTGCAGAAGAAAAGTTTGAAACTAGCAGAGAGGTCGCTTCATGCCGTAAAAGTGTAAGGCGAAGCCACTGTGCCGATGCAGAAGCTGCAGCAAATTATCCAGAAAAATCGAGCTAAAATAATTGATGAAGGTGGCTATACTAAATAAAAGATTTTCAATATATATAATCACAGCACTTTGGGAGGCCAGGCCAGGCGGAAAATTCAAGGTCAGGAGATCAAGACCAGCCTGGCCAATATGGTGAAACCCCATCATGACTGAAAAAAAAAATAAATTTACCAGTCATGGTGATGGGTGCCTGTAATCCCAGCTACTCAGGAGGCTGAGGCAGGAGAACTGCTTGAACCCGACAGGCAGAGGTTGCAGCGAGCTGAGATCATGCCACTGCACTCCAGCCTGGGCAAAAGAACAAAACTTCATCTCAAAAACAAATTTTTTTCTAATGTAGACAAAATAGCCTTCTATTGGAAGAAGATGCCCTGTAGGACTTTCATGGATAGAAGTCAATGCTCAGTTTCAAAGCTTCAAAGGTCAGGGTAACTCTCTTAGGAGCTAATGCACCCAGTGACTTACAGTTGAAGACAATGCTCATTTATTCTTTTTTGAAAATCTAGGGCCCTTAAGAATTATGATAAACCTATTCTGCTTGTGCTTTATAAATGTAACAACAATGCCCGTTTGATAACACATCTGTTTATAGCATGGCTTAATATTTTAATATTTACTGAGTACTTTAAACCTGTTGAGACCAACTACTTAAAAAAAGAAATGTTTTTCAAAATATGACTACTCATTGGAAATGCACTCGATCATAAACAAATCTAAAGGAGATATACAAGGCGATTTTTTCACACCTTTTAACATAACATGCATTCCACAGCCCATAGGTCAAGGAGTTATTTTAACTTTTTTTTCCTTCATCTTTTAAGGTACATGTGCAGGATGTGCAGGTCTGTCATATAGGTAAACATGTGCCGTGGTAGTTTGCTGCACAGATCATTTTACTACCTAAGTATTAAGCCCAGCATCCATTAGCTAGTTTTCCTGATGCTCTCCCCTGCCGCACTAACAGACCCCAGTGTGTGTTGGTCCCACTTCCACTTGTGAGAACGTGCAGTGTTTGGTTTTCTGTTCCTGCATTATTTTACTAAGCATAATGGCTTCCAGCTCCATTCATGTCTCTGCAAAGGACATAATCTTCCTTTTTACGGCTGCATAGTATTCCATGGTGTATATATACCACATTTTCTTTACCCAGTCTATCACTGATGGACATATAGGTTGATCCCATGTCTTTGCTATTGTGACCTGTGCATGTATCTTTATAATAGAATGATTTATATTCCTTTGGGTGTATATCCAGTAATAAGATTGTTGGGCCAAATGGTATTTCTGCCTCTAGGTTTTTGAGGAATTGCCACACTGCTTTCCACAAGGGTTGCACTAATTCGCACTCCCACCAACAGTGTAAAGCATTTCTTTCTCTTCATAACCTTGCCAACATCTGTTGGTTTTTGACTTTTTATTAACAGCCATTCTGACTGGTGTGAGATGGTATCTTATTGTAATCTGATTTGCATTTCTGTAATGATCAGGAATGTTGAGCTTTTTTTCATAGGTTTATTGGCCACATGTATGTCTTCTTCTCATGAGAAGTGTCTGTTCGTGTCCTTTGCCTACTTTGTAATGGGGTTGTTTCTTTCTTGTAAATTTAAGTTCCTTATAGACTCTGAATATTAGAACTTTGTCTGATGGATAGATTGCAATAATTTTCTCCCATTCTGTAGGTCATGTGTTCACTCTGATGATTCTTTTGCTGTGCAGAAACTCCATAGTTTAAACAGATCCCATTTGTTAATTTTTGCTTTTGTTACAATTGAAATATTTGCCTGTGCCTATGTCCTGAATGGTATTGCCTAGATATTCTTCTAGAGTTTTTTATAGTTTTGGGTTTCACATTTAAGTCTTTAATCAATCTTAAGTTAATTTTTGTATATGGCATAAGGAAGAGGTCCAGTTTCAATCTTCTGCATATGGCTAGCCAGCTCTCCCAGCACCATTTATTAAGTAAGGAATCCTTTCCCCATTGCTTGTTTTTGTAAGGTTTATCAAAGACCAGATGATTTTAGGTGTGTGTTCTTATTTCTGAGTTTTCTATTCTGTTCCATTGGTCTATGTTTCTGTTTTGTACCAGTACTATGCTGTTTTGGTTACTATTGCCTTGTAGTATAGTTCGAAGTCAGGTAGCATGATACCTCCAGCTTTGTGCTTTGTGCTTAGAATTGTCTTGGCTATTTGGAGTCCTTTTTAGTTCCACATGAATTTTAAAATAGTTTTTTTCTAATTTTGTGAAGAATGTCAATAGTAGTATAATGGCATTAAATCTATAAATTACTTTGGGTTGTATGGCCATTTTCACAATATTGAATCTTCCTATCCATGAACATGGAATGTTTCTCCATTTGTTTTTGTCCTCTCTGATTTCTTTGAGCAGTGGTTTGTAGTTCTCCTTAAAGATGCCCTTCACTTCCCTTGTCAGCTGTGTTCCTAGGTATCTTATTTTGGTAGCAATCGTGAACGGGAGTTCTTTCATGATTTGGCCCTCTACTTGCCTGTTGTTGGTGTATAGGAATGTTAGCGATTTTTGCACATTGATTTTATAATCTGGGATTTTGCTTAAGTTGCTTATCAGTTTAAGAAGTGTTTGGGCTGAGAAAATGGTGTTTTCTACATATAAGATCATGTCATCTTCAAACAAAGATAACTTGACTTTCTTTCTTCCTATTCAGATACCCTTTATTTCTTCCTCTTGCCTGATTACCTTGGCCAGAACTTCCAATACTATGTTGAATAGGAGTGGTGAGAGAGGACATCCTTTTCTTGTGCTGGTTTTCAATGGGAATACTCCTGGCTTTTGCCCATTCAGGATAATATTGCTTGTGGGTTTGTCATATACGGCTCTTATTATTTTGAGGTAACTTCCTTCAATACCTAGTTTATTGATAGTTTTTAACATGGAGGGATATTTAATTTTATGTATGGCTTTTTCTGCACCTATTGAGATAATCATGTGGTTTTTGTTGTTAGTTAAGTTTATGTGATGAATCACTTTTATTAATTTGTGCATGTTGAACCAATCATGCATCCTGGTGATGAAGCCATTTGATTGTGGTGGATAAGCTTCTTGATGTGCTGCTGAATTTGGTTTGCCAGTATTTTATTGAGGATTTTTGCATTGATGTTCATCAAGGATATTGGCCTGAAGTTTTCCTTTTTTGTTATGTCTCTGCCAGGTCTTGGTATCAGGATGATGCTGGCCTCATAGAAAAGAGTTAGGGAGGAGTCCCTCCTTTTCAATGTTTTGGAATCATTTCAGCAGAAATGGTACCAGCTCTTCTCTGTGCCTGTGATTGAAATTTGGCTGTGAATCTGTCTGGTCCCAGGGCTTTTTTATTTTTTTGGTTGGTAGGCTATTTGTTACTGCCTCAATTTCAGAACTCATTATTGGTCTATTCAGGGATTCAATTATTTAAGAAATACATTTTTCAGGTTACAGTTGCCATAAATAGTGATTCTTCTGATGGATCTGGAAAGAGTAAATTGAAAACCTTCTGGAAAGGATTCACCATTCTAGATGCCATTAGGAACACTCGATTCATGGGAGGAGGTCAAAAACATTGACAATAATTTGGAAGAAGTTTACTCCAGCTTTCACAGATGACTTTGAAGGGTTCAAGACATCATTGGAATAAATTATTGCAGATGTGGTAGAAACTACAAGAGAACTAGAATCAGAAGTGAAAACCTGAAGATGTGACTGAATTGCTGCAATCTCATGATCAAATAATGGAGGAGTTGCTTGTAATGAATGAGCAAAGAAAATGGTTTCTTGAGATGAAATCTACTCCTGATGAAGATATAATGGACATTCTTGAAATGTCAACAAAGTATTTAAATATTATATAAACTTAGTTGATAAAACAGTGGCAGGGTTTGAGAACAATGACTAATTTTGAAAGTTCTTCTGTGAGTAAAATGCTATGACACAGCATCACATGCAACAGAGAAATCTTCCATAAAAGGAAAGTCAATCAATGCAGCAGCCTTCATTGTTGTCTTATTTTAAGAAATTGCCAGCCGGGCACAGTGGCTCACGCCTGTAATCCCAGCACTTTGGGAGGCTGAGGCAGGTGGATCATGAGGTCAAGAGATTGAGACCATCCTAACCAACATAGCAAAAAACCATCTCTACTAAAAATACAAAAATTAGCTGGGTGTGGTGATGCACACCTGTAATCTCAGCTACTCAGGAGGCTGAGGCAGGAGAATCGCTTGAACCCGGGAGGTTTAGGCTGCAGTGAGCCAGGATCGCACCACTGTACACCAGCGGGGCAACAGAGAGAGACTGTCTCAAAAAGAATTTTTTAAAAAGAAGAAAAAAAAAAGAAATTGCCACAGCAACCACCATTGTGATCAGTCAGCAGCCATTGACATCAAGGGAATACCTTCCACCAGCAAAATTATTATGGCTTGCTGATAACTCAGATGAACATTAGCATTTTTTAGTAATAAAGTACTTTTAATTGAGATATGTACATTTTTTAGACATAATGCTATTGCATACTTAATAGACTATAATACAGTAAAAACATAGCACTTATACACATTTATATGTACTGGGAAACCAAAATATTCAGGTGACTCACTTTATTGCAATACTTGCTTTATTGTGGAGGTCTGGTACCAAACCAGCAATATCTCCAAGGTATGACTGTACTGTAATTTTTTTTGAAAGAACTAAAAACATATATAAGAAGTTTTCAAATTATGAGGCACATTCTTCAAAATCAAGCATAACTAAATTGCACATTCACCTTTAGAACTTAAAGTCAATGTCACTTCTCAACATATAATCTGAAATATTCAAAGTAAATGGAATAAGCCACATCTCAAGGGCAGCATTCTAAATGGAATTTATTGAACCATTTTTAAGCTAGCTAATTTTCAGTTTTAAATATTTGACCTCTAGGTCCTTACACTCTCTTATATTCCTGATTTTGTGCTTTTCTTTAAGGAGAATTCCTAGAAGCACTTAGGGAAAACAGGCTAGCTCACTTGTTAAACATGGAATAATGTGAACCAAAAGCCCAAATGCATAATTGTCTCCACACTTTTTGGAGCAGAACATCATTTGCAATTGCTATTCATCTCCATGGTTATGATATTTTATTTCATATTCTGCATCTCTAACTGCACAAGGTGAATGACCAGGCTTCCAGTTATAAAATTTCTGTGCCTAACTCTTTAATGTCTATTATATCTGCTATATAATGTGCCATAAAGGCAAAACTTGGTCCCTAAAACATTAAACAGAATTTAAAGCTAACAAAAGTATTCAACAAAAAAGCTATATATAACCAGATCTCTCTGACTTATAGTCAACAATACAACTATCCAGGGGATTTTTTTTTAATTAGGTAGCCTTAATTAGTAAGGGAAAAGCCATTAGGTGAGGGAGGGGTCCATACCCTAAGAAACTCAGATCTACAAATCCTTGTCATCTTTGCCTTGTAACGCGACACAAAAAAATAAAGACACCAAGGTCTCCAGTGCTGGCATATTCTGAAGAGCAGCATTTCTTATAAGCAAATTCTATTCTATCTGTATTACAGTAGGTTCTAGAACATATTTCTGTTATGTTTATTAAATATTTTTTTCAGCATCACATATTCGCCAAATTAACAGTTCTAAGATACTTTCAACAAGGAATAAAGGAACTAAAAAGACTCTCATCTCAATTCTATGTCATATTCTCATTTAGAATGCCTGGAGAACAGAACAGTAATTTAAATAAATTGAGTATATTTTCCTCAGGTAATTAGATTGTGTTTTCATTTAACTTGCCTGATGTATATTCTTCCTAGATTTCTATGAGACAAACGAGCCATTGTTTTTAAGGTGACAAGAATACTCAAGGAACTTGGGACGGCCTAAGGAAGTGATGGTTGAAGTCGAGATACAAGACAATCTAAACTCTCCTATCTTTACAGTAATTTTGACCCATGAATTTTGCCTCTGGTTTTAATTGTGAATTCAACTTTTTGGTGAATGTACTGTGTGAGATTATAGTTGTTCAAATAATGGAATTCAATTGGTATTAATGCAGATGTCTTTATATCGTTTAGAGAAGAACTTTTTCACTCTCATTAACCTGGCTCCAGAAAGCAGAGTGCAATCCCTCTGTTTTGCACATAGCTAAAATCACAGAAAAGACAAATAACTGGATATTTTAAACCAAAAACACTGATAATGTAGGATGAATTTTTAATTTTTTTGTTGTTCTACCTTCATCTTTAAATAACTTTCATAGCATCTTAACAAATCTTTTGAGAACAAAACGTACTATGACTGGATGTCATAAAGAGGCCTTTTGTTGCCACTGCAATTTGAAACATGGTGTTCCAGAAATCAAAACTGCATAGCAGAGCAAATATTCACACATTCTCAGCTATTTCAGGTTATTTCTTTCGAAAGGTCATGGCTTTAAATACTCACAGGCAAAAACAAGATGCCTATTAGGGTGGCCAAATGGAGAAAGACAAGGTACATAGAAAACAAAGCAGGAACTGCCTCCCTAACCCTAATTATTCAGAAGAGAGAAACAAAAAGAAGTCTGCATTGCTATGCTGGTAAATCAAGGATTATTCCCCTTTAAATCTGGTCAAGTCTGATCATTGGAGAGCTATATTTTGTCAGGTATCCAGACAACAAACCTGACAGATGGCTTGCAAAATGTAGGGAAGTGAAGACTTATTGTTTAACCCACATTCTTGACATAGATAGGAAAATATAGCATATCTGAGGTTATTCAGTCAGCCCTTGGGAAAGCTGGTCCCCCAATTCTCCTTCACCCAGTCTTTCCTGGCTATTGCTCTGATGCAGCATCAAAGCCAGTAAAAGCACATTTGAAAATGAAAGGTCTATCACATTCCACGCTTCTTTTGAAACATCAAAAAGGCACAAAAAGAAGCGGTAGGACTAGAAAAGCGGACAAGGAGCAGGACAGTGCCTGTTAGAACGGCAGGAATAGCTGGAGGTGAACCAATGTGAGGTCTGTGAAAAGGCAAGTGAGAGAACCAGAAATTTGCTGCTGACAAGATGAAACAGCCCACAGCTGTGTCATGCTAATAAAAAGTTAATTTCAACTTTCAGACACTCTTCATGGTACTTTACAGTTCAATGGCACCAAGCTCAGCCATTGTGCTGCACCACCTGCAGAGGCTGGGTCTATTTACAAGCTCTCAGAATCCAGATAGAATTGGAGGAGACTATTTTATTCCTGGAAGATGTCCATGGGGATAAGAACATTTGCGATTAGGTTGAACTGCTACCCCAGTATCCTTGCAAACTGGAGCTTCAGGCATCAAATAAGTCCTGAAACACAAACATAGGTGGATCAGGAGCTTTTCCTTAGCCCTAGTTCATGCCATCACTGTCAAAATCTGGGGATAAAGCAGAGTCCTCAGCTGAAACAAAAAAATCTTAAATACCTTGATAAATCTGTGGTCACCCTTATGACCTACTTCTTTCAGGCTGAAATAGACAACCTACAAAACTTTTTTAAAAGTCATGTCCCTAAGTTTTCTACTGTGTTATTTCCTGAGACCATAAATCCAAGTTGTTATGTATACACAGAAGCTGCCTCTAGAAATCTTGTGCTTGGTGATGTTTAAAAACTATGAGTAGAAAACGAAAATCCAATAATTCTTCACATGAACATCTTCTCAGTGCTATTGTACCCTGACCTCAGAAAATGTCCTAGTGGCTATTTTCACTCTATAAAGTAGAATAAGCATTACATTTCCTGCAGTAGCCATGTAATTTAGAAGAGCTATGTATTTGAAATTTTAAATATTTGGTGTGAATTTCAGCTTTGTCACTGATTGTTTCATTGTCACCAAGACATTTAACTCTGTTCCAACCCACATCCCCTGACGTGCAAAATGAACTATAAAAGCTGCTCTGCCCTGCCCTGTTCACTTCACGTGGATGTTACCAGGAGCTAATGAGAAAAGTCCTTTGCAAACTGTGTAGAAAAGGATACTATTATTACACATAAAAAGATACTGCTGTGCCGAACAATGATTATAGTCAAGATATTTGTTGAATTAATGAAAAAATTACTCATAAAACTAAGTAATAAAAATTTGCCATATGACTTTATTTCAACAAATATATTTCCATTTAATGCACTTTATGATTGATGGTTGCAATACCCTTGAAATTCCATTGCATAGCCCTGAAGATATTAATTATATTTACTCTAATACTTCTATTTGCTGTATTAACTTTTTTTCTTAGATACTAGTTTTTCTAGTGTATTTAGTGTCTCACTTATATAAAGATGCTTGTTTTTAAGTATTCAATAAGTCTGTGTTGTATGAGTACCCTTTTTTTTTTCAATCTCCCAGGTTCAAGTGATCCTCCTGCCTCAGCCTCCCAAGTAGCAGGGATTACAGGCGTGTGCCACCACATTCAGCTACTTTTTGTATTTTTAGTAGGGACAGGGTTTCACTGTGTTGGCCAGGCTGGTTTTGAACTCCTGACCTCAAATGATCCACCTGCCTCTGCTTCCCAAAGCGCTGGGATTACAGGTGTGAGCCACCACGCTCAGCCAAGCACCTTTGTTTTTGAGAAAGCCAGTTGCATGGCTTTGCTACTCTATCCTGCCCAAGGTTATTGCGGTAGAATGGTGAGACACGGTACCTAGTGAGACATATTGGTAGAGTCTCTTCTGTGAAGGTGAATTCCTCATCCTCCTGATCTTGGTAATTACCAAGGACACCACTCTACCTCTGGAGACCGAGGACACACAGTGACTTTAGTTGCACATCCAGTGCACACAGTGACCCCATAATGTTGCTACATATTATTATTGACCCATTCTCAGAAAAAGTAAGGGTCGGAAAGAGGCAACCATCCCAGCCGTGCCAAGTGATAGATAGTACTTGGTGATTGTCCCAAGGTCTCTTCCCTCCTGCTCTCTGTTAACTGTGAGAGAGAAGACTGGCAAATAGCTCAACTTGCCCAGGAGGCGTCTCCCTCATGATGCATCACTTTGAATCCCTCTCTTTCCTATTTTTCAGAAATGCTTCAATATTTCCCATCCTCTGATAATAATTCATTCTTGTATTTGATTTGATGATACGAAGGAGACATGAATTACAACATGAACAAAAGAAATTAACTTAGAAAGATTCCTAAGCAATGGGTTTGCTCATCACTCTATCAGTTCATCAACTTATTACGAAAATAACACATGCTTTCGGTTGGAAATTCAAAATAGCATAAAAAAGTATCCAAAGTAAAGTAAGTCTTCTTCTCAGCCCAGTCCCTGAGTCCCACTCCCTGTAGATAAACACCATCAACCATTTCTTATATGCCCTTCCAGGAATTTTCCATGTAAATATGTCCATAGATATCAGTAAGTATCTTACTTCTGTGTAACTTAACAATATAACAATATATCTTGAAGATCTGTCCATATCAGCACATGCAGATACACTAAATTCTTTTTAACGGTTATATAACAATTTATTATATGACCACATCAAAATTTGTTTAGTCAGTCTCCTGTTGATGGACGTATGGCTGTTTCCTGGCTTTTGCTTTTCAGACCTCTCTGCATATAGGTGGAAATAAAATCAGAGGACAAATTGCTAGATTTGCTAATAGGCCATCCAAGATTGCCATGTTTTAAAGTTTAATAGTATTGTCCAATTGCATTTCAAAAAGGGTGCACCAATTTTTACAGCACCTGCATTGCACACGTAGCTGTATCCTTACTCCCTTAGCCACCATGTATTTCCATATTTTACAACTATTGCCACTATGATAGGTGAAAAATTGTTTAATGGTCTGATTTTGCATTTCTTTAATAATGAATGGAGATTTTTTTTTAATGCATAAAAAGATATTTTTCTTTCTGAACTCTTCTTTCATATATATCCTTTGTCTATTTTGTGAGGTTATTTATATTTTTCTTGTTGGCCTACACTCATGTTTTATACATGTATAGAGAAGATATGGTACATACATGGTGCAGATGTGGTAAAAATTCATACGACCTCCTTGGAATGCAGTTAGAGATGAAGATGCATGTGTACAAGTACAGGTTTCTTTAAAATTTTGCCTTTTGCCTTTAATTAGTGTAGTTTTCATGAACAAAATTTAATATTTTATACTAAAATTTATTCCTATTCCTCCTTTAATATCTACTTAGATTTTTTTCTTAGGAAAATGTTACCCACTCCAAGATTACTTTATATTTTTTCCATGATGCCCTTATAAAATTTTTTCAGTTTTGCCTTTTATCTTTAAAGCTTTGGTAGAAATTCAAAATAGCAAATCTAGAATGTACTTTAATGCAAGGAGTGAGATAGACATCTACTTTTTTTTCTAAATGGCTGAAAATGTTGTCTCAATGCCATCTATTAAATAATCCATCTTTCTTCACTGATTTAAAATGCCACCTTTATCATACACTGGATTCCCTGAAGTGTTTGGACCTACTTAAGATTCTGTTCTGTTCCATTGATCTGTCTGCCTATGCAGATATTTTAGAAATGAATACATTTATGTAGCTATAATTTAGCCTATGTGGGTCTATTTCCAGGTTTTAGTTATTTGTATTCTGCAGTATGTTTATTTGTCATTGTGTACCTCGGGTTTGACTTCCTCAAGGGTAAAGATTATGGATTCTCTTCCCTGTATAATTCCCAAAAACATGAGTCTCTGCCAAGTTTGGCATTTTGAAAACTGAAATCAAGCCACGTCCTTAGGCAGAACCAGTGGTGGTCTGAGTGATTTCAGTGAGTGAAGCCCCTGCTCAGAATATTCAACCTCTAAATGTAATATATAAAACACTATGATAGCTTATTCCTTTCATTAAAGGCACACTCCTTTAAACACTAATATTGTACATGGTGCTGAGAAAATGTTCATCATAATTTCTCCTTGGTCTAAGTTTTGGTAGAAAGGCAACATGAACTAACACTTAAGAGTCATGAAGTCTGTTAAGAATAGCACATATTCCATCTCATTTAATACCACAAAATAGCCTATAAAATTGGCATTATTAACCTCACTTTACAGAGGAGGAAATAAACTTAGAAAAGGAAGTTAAATTGTCAAGTTAGTTAGCGGCAAACCCTGGATGCACACCCAAGCCTGTCCGACGCCAAAGATCATGTTCTTGCTCTCCCATGCCACCTCCCAGAGGCAGAGATCCTCAAACAATAATGGAAAATAGTTTCCGCTTCTTGTGCCAGCTCTGCAGTGGCTATCTCGATCACTGAATGGAGAATAACCTCTAGCTGCAACTATGCTCAGCAGGAAACAGGACCATGATAAATGATTGACGCCTGCCACAGAAGTCAAGGCAGCAGTGGCCATGCAGGACACTGTATTAGTCATTATTGTGCTGCAACACAACATAGGAGACCAAAGGAACATTTTGCCAACTTCACAGTTATGTGTAGGAACAACCCTAAAAATCAGTCAATCGATAAAATTTCCCTCCCTAAATAAAGCCTACGAAGCCAATGTTAAAAATAAATTTTGAGAAATATAGTAGACAAAAGAAAGATTTGTATGTGGCATCCAAAGTATGCCAGTCCTGCCAACCTGACACGCCAAATGTTCAGACTCATTTTGTAATAATCAACTTAGCTCTAGTAGTCATAGGAAGGCAGTACCTCAAACCAGTTTTCCCCAGGCAGAAGAGAAAGAAGAAACTCTATTCCATTCTAGAGGTACATATCAAATCAAGTACCTGAACTTTGAATCAAGCTCTACTCAGATCCACCAGTTGTAAGAAGTGGGCACCTGGATTTGTGTGATACTCAATAGTTCCACATCTGGCCTCTCTGGAGTAGCCATTGAGTGGCCACCCAATTCCTACTCTCTTTCCTATCCATCGGGGATCTGCAAATTTAATCTGTTTTCGGCCCACTTCCCCAGCTTCACATGGCTCGGGTAAGATTAGCCGCATTCCAGCCCCTCATAGCCCGCATGTAATCCCATGTCCCTTGTCAGTAACTGGATTAGCAGTGGGACTAATTGCTATTAGCCATTAACAGTGTGACTGGATTCAGAGTCCTGAATTGTGGTAGAGGTCTGCTATAAGCATAAAAAAAGCTCTATGTTGCTCCTCTGAAATAGCATCAGGGAACAATCATTACTTTTCATCTGGCCAGTCTCCTTTGCTGATACAAGATCCAGAACTGCTTCAACACATACTCACCAGCCATCATTCAGAGGAGGGCAGAGCGAAAAGCATCACAGGGAATTGAACCTGTAGCCCTCACAGACTCAGCCATGATGCCCACAAGAGCTCTGAACTTGCAGTTACTGAAGCAATAAACAAGTTTAAATTGTAAGCCACTGCTGGCCTGCAAATATTTCCTAACTGACGTCACTTATACACCTCCGCTATGAATCTCTGAGACAGTCACTCTCTAAATTCTGGACAAGGGTTCTCAAAGTATTTAGCTACTTAAAGGACACTGTAGGAGTTAAGAGCATATGCTCAACCCCTGGCCCTGCCACTTGTTTTCTGTGTGAACGTGGCATGCCTAAACTCTCCAAGCATGTTCTTCATCTGTAAACTGGGGACAATTGTCACATCTAAGAGTTGTGTGAGGATTGAGGCAACTCATGCCTAGGGCTTACAATCCAGCCTGGCATATACATACTGTCCTGATTATATGTACTTTTGTCAATACCTGTGCCTAATTTTCCTCTCCCCAACAGTGATCCCAATTCCACACTTCCTGTGTTTATTTGCAATTCACAATATTCAATCGTGAATCTGATCCATGTGTCTGTCTAGCCACTGTGCCCCAGTCATTTCAAGTTCAGACCGTTTTCAAATACAGCTGTAGTCATTGACATTTTCCCGTCTGGGAATCCCAGAGATGATACAGCTAATGTAAGCCTGTAACTTAAAGAAACGCAAGTCTAATGCTAATTGGTATCTTGTAGATGTTAATCCATTCTTCTTGCCATAGCACTACTTCTTCTATTTATTTATTTATTTTTTGGAACGGAGTCTCACACTGTTCCCCAGGCTGGAATGCAGTGGCGCAATCTTGGCTCACTATAACCTTTGCCTCTGGGGTTCAAGCGATTCTTCTGCCTCAGCCTCCCAAGTAGCTGGGACTAAAGGCGGGTGCCACCACGCCCGGCTATTTTTTTGTATTTTTTTAGTAGAGACGGCGTTTCACCATGTTAGCCAGGATGGTCTCAATCTCCTCACCTCCTGATCCACCTGCCTCAGCCTCCCAAAGTGCTAGGATTACAGGCGTGAGCCACCATGCCCAGTCATTACTTCTTAAGAGTCTGTTGCTCTGGGTTAATGTGTACAGAAAAATAAGATACTAATTACGATGAATATTTACCTTTGTTTCTCCATGAACAATCATCCCACTACAGTAACCCTGCTTTCTCATTTGGCTCCAGCTGTTTAATTCATTTGGCATTTCATTTTTTTTTTTCCTATGAGATGTTAGGCTGAATTTCAAAAAGATACTGATAAGGAACATTTTCAAATACATCTTTCAAATTTCTTTTCTTCTTGAAAATAAAGTTGAACAGTCCTCATACCATTAAACGTGGCAATTGAGTTGACAGGACAGCTCCTTTCAAAGCGCATACCTACGGCTATTTTCCATACCCTGGCATAGCTTGTCTGCTGCTTTCCAAGCAGGTTCCCTGGGAACTGTGCCATGCTCAGCTATCATTTTCTGCTTATAAGAAGGAAGTGAGAGATCAGGATCGTTAGAGTCTATAAACACTTGAATGCTTAGAAATGCAAAGCAATGAGCGACTTTGCAGGGCTGCCTGAGAAAAGGAGTGGAGAGGGGGAGAAAAGAATATGTATTGAAAATCCAATGGGTATCATTCTCACATGATGTCTAAACAGACAGGAATTCAAGTTGAGCATTTGAATGTTAAAAGAAAATAGACAATGCAATGATCTTCCCAGCAAAATAGCAGCCATACATGAGCTGCCTTCAATGGAAAAGGAAAGAAAAAGGAGAAACAAAGATAAAATGAGACACAGGGAAAAGAGGCAGACAGATTGTCAGGGAGGGTACAGTTAAGATTTCTGTAGTTTTACATGAAAATGTAATTCTGTTTCATAAAAGGAATTAAAATGAGAGAAATAAGAATAAGTCAGGCTGAACTTCAGAATCCATAATACCCTGACCTATAAGATTTCCTCATCTAACTCCAACAATTTCACGCAGCCAATTCAATGCTATATAATTCTGAAAATGATTTATGGGACCAAAAAAGCAACTTTGGAGCATCTAAACTACCTGGTTCAAATGTGAGAACATTATTTTCATATTTTTCTTTAGCTGCTCCACAGTTCCAAGGCAAATTAATAGAAAGCCAATGAGATTTCAATGTGTGCTCTGTATGGTTCTTTTTTATGTGGTATGTATAGCCTTTCCTCATCTGCACAGATAGAGAGGCTCATTTTGGTGTGCCTTTTAAATTTGCTGCTTGTCCATGAAATGGTATGCTCCTGAGAAACTAGAGCGGTAAAAAACTTAGAACAGGTGATAAAAACCTCATTTTTGTACTGTCGCTCAATGACATTGCACTGCTGAAGCCGCACAGCAGTTAATGGCCATGGAAATTATACTGGCCCACAAGCCCTTGGACAGGAAGAAACTAACTGTGAGAACTTGAATTTTATTGAAAATCAAAAGCCAACTGACAGCATGCTCTCTGAACTCACCCAGGAAATGCTTAGTCAGGCTCGTCAGATATGACAATACTCAGAAAAAGATTTAGAAGCAAAGCCTAGGGAATTGTAAAAGAAAAAAAAAAGTCTCTCACACACATCAGGGTGAATTTTATAAAGTATATGAAAGGCTTCAGGAAAAAGTAGATTGCAAGACAGTATACCACAGCCATCAAACATCTATTGCATTTTTAAGTTCAATAAATTCTTAGTCACTGTAATTATGCCTAAAAACACAGAGTTTAAAAAAAAAAGGCAAAGTAAACAAAGAATAATTTTAAGGCTAGAGGACATTTTTCTAAATAAACATAAGGAAGGTATGTATATAAGGACACATATAATGAGGATGGTTATGTAAAACAGTAATTCCTTACTCATGAGTTCCACAAGTGTCTACTGAGTACTCTGGGCTAGTATCTGTTCTAGGTACTGTGGTTACAACATCTCTACTCCTACAGAATTTGCTTTATCATTAGGAAGAAATGCAAAATATATTTATGAAGATACATTCAATAACTGTAAATGATCAAGATCAGCCACTTTGCTTAATATTTTTTAAAATTTATTTTGTATAGACAATTCCACTGGAGTTTACTCAATATTCATACCACACTTCACTGGCCAAAGTAAGCCACATGGCATCACCCAATGGGTGGGTTGGGAGTTGATGTTTGAAGGTTGCTATCATGAGAAAGAGATGTAGAAACCTATCTGGGTCACGGCACGTTTTCACACACTTAAAAAACATGGCTCCTTTACGTGGAGTGTTATTATATTTACGAAATGTACATTTTTTAACTTTTTCATGTTTATGGGTTGTTACACAGAAACCATCTTACTGCCAATAAATATTTAACATTTATCACTTTCAGCAGGTAAAAGAAATTCTATCTCTGCTTCATTATCATTATGCTAAACACTTTCAGGCTTCCGTTTTCCTTTGTTTTTTTTCAAATGATGAAATAAAATGCAATTAAATATTCAAACCATTGAACAAACAACCATACAAAAGGTAACACTGCTGAAAATGAATTGTCACCTAGCCCACAATTCCACTATGCAACTGAATTTTTGTGAGCTAACATAAGAAATTCCAATTTTAATAAAGAAAGGTAATTAAGATGGATGAGAGTATAACATAATAAAAAGGTGGATTGTATGGAAATTGAATTTTTAAAAGTCTCTATACCAAGTGAGGCACAGGTGCTGGACTGCCATAATTGACCATGGAGTTTTCTATTGGAAGACTATCCTGGGACCCAGTATTCCAGCTCTTGTCTGTCTGGGGTGAGGAAGACAGGGGTCTGAGCCCTGACTGCAGTCCAAAGGAGCCATTATCATAATGTCTGCCATAATACAGTTCCACTGAAAGAGTATGGAAGACCAGATGCATTAATCTTCTACCCAGAGTCAAGGGATGGGAGAACAGGGAACCAGGTGATTGATGCCATTTCTTTCTGTGTGTGTCTCTTTTCTTATATATCCACACTTAATCCAGTGAAATCACATATGTGGGCTAGTAATATCTGAAATAGGCTGCACATTTTTTAAGATAGTCCACAGAAGCTTTTCTGTACCAATGCCCTTCAGAGACTCCCTTACTTTCTCTGAGGTTCAATTTTCTCACCTCAGTAATGAGGAAGGACAATTACATGAAATAACCTTTGTAAAGTAACATAGCATTAAGCAGGGACATAGAAAGTCCTCAATGTGAGTTACTGAATAAACAAGCTAGTATCATTCTTAATAGGAGACTAAAACTGCATATACTGGTGAGAGTAAAAATTCATCTAATCCTAGATACGTCTATCACCTATCGCTAAGATAACAGAATAATCAAGAATTATTATTTCCATTTTATTACTAAATTTTTTTGACACGAAGCCTCACTATGTCACCCAGGCTGGAATGCAGCGGCGTGATCCCGGCTCACTGCAACCTCCGCCTCCTGGATTCAAGCAATTCTCGTGCCTCAGCATCTGAGTAGCTGGGATTACAGGCACATGCCACCACACCCAGCTAATTGTTGTATTTTTACTTTAGTAGAGACAGGGTTTCACCATGTTGACCAGGCCGATCTCGAACTCCTGACCTCAAGCGATCCACCCACCTCAGCCTCCCGAAGTGCTGGGGTTACAGGCATGAGTCACCACTGTCCAGCTAAGAATAATTTTTAAACCAACACTAGAACTTAAAACAATTTTATTTAAAATACAGCAAAATGGATATGATCAGTGAATACAGAACTTTAAAATGTCCTATGAAATACAGAATTTAATTTCTGATAAATCAATTGCCTGTCTTCCTTCTCATATTTTTAATTAAGCTTTTGAAAACATTAGTTTTCCATATTATTTTATGTCTCTTTTCCAAATGAAATTTGTTTATCAGAGAAATTACTGCTTAGGAATCCAAGGTTTTACCTATTTATATCTTTCAATCAGCTATAGAATAACATTTTTAAGTGTATTAAAAATTACAAATTTTCTATCCTAGAAATAAATGCACAATACCTTAACTGTCTTCTAAACTGTTTAATATTTTTCTAAGCCTGCTAGGCTTTTAGTAATGTTTTTAATTTGCTAGTTTTCAAAAGATTTTTGCGAGACACTTTTCTATTTTCTTTAGAGTGGATTGAAAACCGTTCAGAATATAGCAATCATTGCTGAATTGCATGTATATCACCTTCTCACAATACCATAAGTAATATATAAGAATCAGTGATGATTTTATACCTGATTGTTGGCTCAATACCATGTTATAAAAAAGAATTGCTTTGTGTGTATTTTAGTATTCTTCTATTTTCTCTTGAGAAAATTAGCCAGTAACTTTTGCAGTCTTTTATCCTCAATCAGTTTTATTTGGAGTTCTTCAGAAAAAAAGGGATTGAGGGTAGTATACAGAAACGTATTCAACCTCAAACATATTGATACGTATTCAAAATTCAACCTAACCAGAGTCTGTTAGACTTTAATCTGTTCTCAACTCAGGAAAAAAAATTTAAACTAACTAGGCAAGATTAATTTATCAGAGGTTCTATGTTTAATTTTAAGACATAGAATTAGGTTTTAATATATATTTATTACTAAAGGCTTAATATATAAATTTATTAACATAATATCTAGATATTCTAATGTTAGAAAATTATTAGATTAATATATACAAGGAATGCCACACACTGATCATCTCTAGAACGTAATCTGCCTCTTTCACTCACAGCATCTCTCAGAACCAACACTGTGTAATGACCTCACAAGTTTCCCTAAGGAAGTCATACGGGGCAAGATATGCTGCAAGAAAAGCAACCCTCGAAATCTCAGCAGTTTGAAACCACAGAGTTTTATAGCTGGCTCATGCTATGTGTCCATCATAGGCCTCTGCTCCTCACAGCCTCTCAGGGATCCAACTTGCTTGTGTTTAAAGGTAGTAAAGATTCTTCCTAAAAGTCATGAGTATCACTTCTTCTGACACTTCACTGGCCAAAGCAAGCCATATGGCATCACCCAAGTTCATGTGGTCAGGGAAGTGAAATTCCTCCATGAGCTGGGGATAACCAGATATATATGGTGGACACCTCCCACTCACCTGGTGATAAAGGAAAGAAGTAAGAGAGCAGAAGTTTTAAAAATTGGCCCAGAGGAGGAGGATCCAAGATGGCCGAATAGGAACAGCTCTGGATTGCAGTTCCCAGTGAAAACACAGAGGGTGAGTGATCACCGCTTTTCCAAACGAATTTTTACTACCCACAGACCAGGAGATTCCTGGGTGGAAAAGCACCACAAGTCTCCAGCCTGGCTGTTTCACAAATCTGGGCGCCATTTTAACTGGCAACTGGAAAGCCTGGGAGACAGAGTCACCAATTCAACTGAAATAAAGGGGGCTGAAATAGGTAGCCAGGTGATCTGGCTTAGCTGGTCCCACCCCCACAAAGACCAGCAATCTGAAACATTCTGTATTGAGAGTTTCACAGCAAGTACAGCTGGACCCGGGATGGTCCAGCTCTGTGGGGGGAGGATGTCCGCCATTTCCAAGGCAGTCCACCATTACTGAGGCACTCTGCCATTACAGAGCACTCCACCATTACTGAGGCAGATTGCCATTACCAAGGCAGTTCTAACTATACACCTATAAACAAAACTGCAAGGAAGTTCACACAGCAGCTGGGCGGAGCCCACAGCAGCTCAGCAATGCCTCTGCTGGCAGACTGTGAATAGGCTACCTCCTCGCTGGGCAAGGCATCTCTGAAAAAAGGCAGCAGAATGACAGGAACTTATAAATAAAGCCCCATCTTCCTAGGACACAGCACCTGGGGAAAAAAAGGCAGTTATGAGTTCCCCTGCAGCAGACCTAAATATACCTGCCCAGCAGCTCTGAACAGAACAACAGAGCTCACAGCTCAGCACTTGAGCTCCTATAAGGGACAGACTATCTCGTCAAGCAGCACCCCGAACTCCATAAAACCAAAGAGACACCTCATAAAGGAGAGCTGAGGCTGACATCTGATGGGTATCCTTCTGGAACAAAGATAACAGAAGAAGAAACTGGCAGCAACCCTTACTGTTCTGCAGCCGCTGCAGGTGATACCCAGGCAAGCAATGTCTGGAATGGACCTCCAGCAGTCCTACAGCAGGGGGACCTGTTAGAAGGAAAACTAAGAAACAGAAAGAAATAACTTCATCAGCAACAAAAAGGATATTCACTCGGAGACCCCATCTGAAAGTCACCAACCACAAAGACCACAGGTACATAAATTCACAAACATGGGAGGAAAGCAGCGCAAAAAGGATGAAAATACCCAAAACCAGAACACCTCTCCTCCTCCAAGGGATCACAGCTCCTCACCAGCAAGGGTACAAGGCTGGATGGAGAATGAGTCTGATGAATTGACAGAAGCAGACTTCAGAAGGTGGGTAATAACAAACTTCTCTGAGCTAAAATATCATGTTCTAACCCAATGCAAAGAAACTAAGAACTTTGAAAAAAGGTTTGATGAAATGCTAACGAGAATAAACAGCTTAGAGAGGAATACAAATGAATTGATGGAGCTGAAAAAAACAACACAAGAACTTCGCAAAGCATACACAAGTTTCAACAGCCAAATCGACCAAGCAGAAGAAAGGATATCAGAGATTGAAGATCAACTCAATGAAATAAAATGAGAAGGCAAGATTAGAGATAAAAGAGTAAAAACAAAGGAACAAAGCCTCCAAGAAATATGGGATTGTGTGAAAAGACCTAATCTATATATGATAAGTGTGTCTGAATGTGATGGAGAGAATGAATCCAAGCTGGAAAACACTCTTCAGGATATTATCCAGAGGAACTTCCCCAACCTAGCAAGGAAAGCCAACATTCAAGTCCAGGAAATACAGAGAACACCACCAAGATATTCCTCAAGAAGAGCAACCCCAAAGCACATAATCATCAGATTCACCAGGGTTGAAATGAAGGAGAAAATGTGAAGGGCAGCCAGAGAGAAAGGTCGGGTTACCCACAAAGGGAAGCCCATCAAACTCACAGCAGATCTCTCAGCAGAAACCCTACAAGTCAGACGAGAGTAAGGGACAATATTCAACATCCTTAAAGAAAAGAAATTTCAACCTAGAATTTCATGTCCAGCCAAACTAAGCTTCATAAGCGAATGAGAAATAAAATCCTTTGTGAACAAGCAATTGCTCAGAGATTTCATCTACACCAGGCCTGCTTTATAAGAGCTCCTGAAGGAAGCACTAAACATAGAAAGGAACAACCAGTACCAGCCACTCCAAAAACTTAGCAAATGGTAAAGAGCATCAACACAATGAAGAAACTGTGTCAACTAATGGGCAAAACAACCAGCCAGCATCAAAATGGCAGGATCAAATTCACACATGACAATATTAACCTTAAATGTAAATGGGCTAAATGCCCCAATCAAAAGACACAGACTGGCAAATTGAATAAAAAGTCAAAACCCATCGGTGTGCTGTATCTAGGAAACCCATCTCACATGCAAGGATACACATAGGCTCAAAATAAAGGGATGGAGGAAGATTTACCAAGCAAATGGAGAGCAAAAAAAAGCAAGAGTTCCAATCCTAGTCTCTGATAAAATAGACTTGAAACCAACAAAGATCAAAAGAGACAAAGAAGGGCATTACATAATGGTAAAAGGATCAATGCAATAAGAAGAGCTAACAATCCTAAATATATACATGCCCAATGCAGGAGCACCCAGATACATAACGCAAGTTCTTAATGACCTACAAAGAGACTTAGACTCCCACACAATAATAGTGGGAGACTTTAACACTCCACTGTTAATATTAGACAGATCAATGAGACAGAAAATCAACAAGGATATCCAGGACTTGAACTCAGATCTGGACCAAGCAACCCTAATAGACATTTACAGAGCTCTCCACCCCAAATCCACAGAATATACATTCTTCTCAGCACCACGTGACACCTACTCTAAAACTGACCCATAATTGGAAGTAAATCACTCCTCAGCAAATGCAAAAGAACAGAAATCATAACAAACAGTCTCTCAGACCACAGTGCAATCAAGTTAGAACTCAGAATTCAGAAACTAACTCAGAACCACACAACTTCATGGAAACTGAACAACTGGTTCCAGAATGTCGACTGGATAAACAATGAAATGAAGGCAGAAATAAAGATGTTCTTTGAAACCAACGAGAATGAAGACACAACGTACCAGAATCTCTGGGATACGCTTAAAGCAGTGTCTAGAGGAAAATTTATAGCAATAAATGTCCACATGAGAAGCAAGGAAAGATCTAAAATCGACACTCTATAATCAAAATTGAAAGAGCTACAGGAGCAAGATAAAAAAAAAATCAAAAGCTAGCAGAAGACAAGAAATAACTAAGATCAGAGCAGAACTGAAGGAGACAGAGACACAAAAAACCCTTCAAAAAAATCAATGAATCCAGGAGCTGGTTTTTTGAAAAGATCAACAAAATAGACAGACCACTAGCCAGATTAATAAAAAATAAAAAGAGAGAATAATCAAATAGATGCAACAAAAAAAGATAAAGGGGATATCACCACCGATTGCACAGAAATACAAACCACATCAGAGATTACTACAAACAACTCTATGCACATAAACCAGTAAACCTGGAAGAAATGGATAAATTCCTAGATGCTTACACACTCCCAAGCCTAAATCAGGAAGAAATCAAAACCCTGAATAGACCAATAACAAGGGCTGAAGTTGAGGCAGCAATTAATAGCTTACCAACCAAAAAAAGCCCAGGTCCAGATGGGTTCACAGCCAAATTCTACCAGACATACAAAGAGGAGCTGGTACGACTCCTTCTGAAACTATTCCAAACAATATGAAAAGAGGGAATCCTCCCAAAATCATTTTATGAGACCAACATCATCCTGATACCAAAACCTGGCAGAGACTCTGCAAGAAAAAGGAAACCTCAGGCCAATATCCATGATGAACATAGATGCAAAAATCTTCAATAAAATACTGGCAAACTGATTGCAACTGCACATCAAAAAGCTTAACCATCACAATCAAGCAGGCTTCATCTTGGGGATGCAAGGCTGGTTCAACATATGCAAGTCTATAAATGGAATTCACCACATAAACAAAACCAAAGACAAAAACCACATGATTATCTCAATTGATGCAGAGAAGGCCTTTGACAAAATTCAACAGCCCTTTATGCTAAAAACCCTCAATAAACTAGGTATTGACAGAACATATCTCAAAATAATAAAAGCTATTTATGACAAATCCACAGTCAATATCATACTGAACAGGGAAAAACTGGAAGCATTCCCTTTGAAATCTGGCACTAGACAAGGATGCCCTCTCTCACCACCTCCTATTCAATATAGTATTGGAAGTTCTAGCCAGAGCAATCAGGCAAGAAAAAGAAATAAAATGTATTCAATTAGGAAAGGAGGAAGTCAAATTGTCTCTATTTGCAGATGACATGATTGTGTATTTAGAAGACCCCATCATCTCAGCCCAAAATCTCCTGAAACTGATAAGCAACTTCAGCAAAGTCTCAGGATACAAAATCAATGTGCAAAAATCACAAGCATTCCTATACACCAATAACAGACTTAAAGAGAGCCAAATCAAGAACCAACTGCCATTCACAATTGCTACAAAGAGAATAAAATACCTAGGAATACAACTAACAAAGGATGTAAAGGAACTCTTCAAGGAGGACTACAAACCACTGCTCAATGAAATAAGAGAGGACACAAACAGATGGAGAAACATTCCATGTTCATGGTTAGGAAGAATCAATATGGTGAAAATGGCCATACTGTCCAAAGTAATTTATAGATTCAACGCTATCCACATCAAGCTACCAATGACCTTCTTCACAGAACTGGAAAAAACTACATTAAACTTCATATGGAACCAAAAGAGAGCCCACATAGCCAAGTCAATTCTAAGCAAAAAGAACAAAGGGGGAGGAATCATGCTACCTGACTTCAAACTATACTATAAGGCTACAGTAATCAAAACAGCATGGTACTGGTACCAAAACAGAGATATAGACCGATGGAAGAGAACAGACGCCTCAAAGGCAAAGCCATACATCTACAACCATCTGACCTTTGACAAACCTGACAAAAACAAGCAATAGGGAAAGGATTCCATGTTTAATAAATGGTGTTGGGAAAACTGGCTAGCCATGTGCAGAAAGCAGAAACTGGACCCCTTCCTGACACTTTACACTAAAATTAACTCCAGATGGATTAAAGACTTAAACATAAGACCTAACACCATAAAAACCTTAGAAGAAAACCTAGGCAAAACCATTCAGGACATAGGTATAGGCAAGGAATTCATGACTAAAACACCAAAGGCATTGGCAACAAAAGCCAAAATAGACAAATCAGATCTAACTAAACTCCAGAGCTTCTGCACAGCAAAAGAAACAATCATTACAGTGAACCAGCAACCAACAGAGTGGGAAAAAATTTTTGCAATCTACCATCTGACAAAGGACTTATATCCAAAATCTACAAATAACTGAAACAGATTTACAAGAAAAGAAACAAACAAATCCATTCAAAAGTGGGCAAAGGATATGAACAGACACTTTTCAAACGAAGACATCTTTGAGGCCAACACACATACGAAAAAATGCTCACCATCACTGATCATTAGAGAAATGCAAATCAAAACTACCTTGAGACACCATCACACACTAGTTAGAATGGCGATCATTAAAAAATCTGGAGACAACAGATGCTGGAGAAGATGTGGAGAAATAGGAACACTTTTACACTATTGGTGGGAGTGTAAATTAGTTCAACGATTGTGGAAGACAGTGTGGCAATTCCTCAAAGACCTAGAAATAGAAATTCCATTTGACATTTGACCCAACAATCCCATTACTGGGTATATATCCAAAGGATTATAAATCGTTCTATTATAAGGACACATGCACATGTATGTTCATAGCGGCACTGTTTACAATAGCAAAGACTTGGAACCAACCCAAATGCCCAACGATGATAGACTGGACAAGGAAAATGTGGCACATATACACCATGGAATACTATGCAGCCATAAAAAACAATGAGTTCATGTCCTTTTTAGGGACATGGATGTACCTGGAAACCATCATTCTCAGCAAACTGACACAAGAACAGAAAATCAAACACCCGCATGTTCTCACTCATAGGTGGATGTTGAACAATGAGAACACATGGACACCGGGAGAGGAGCATCACAGACATTGAGGTCTGTGGTGGGGGGCCTGGAGGGGACAGTCGGGGGTAAGGAGTTGGGGAGGGATAACATGGGGAGAAATGCCAGGATATAGGTGATGGGGATGGAGGCAGCAAACCACATTGCCATGTATGTACCTATGCAACAATCCTGCGTGTCTCTTTACATGTACCCCCAGAACCTAAAATGCAATATATATATACACACACATATATATTGCATATATATATAATATATTGCATTATACATATATATATATATATGTCCGAAAATACCCAAACTCTTTTCAATGCCATTCATCCTATTTCTTTATAACTCACACCGGAAAGAATAGTGAACAGAGTAAAATTTATCATTTCCCTCATAGTATATTCTACTTGTAATGCAGAGGTTAACTGATCTTTTCTTCCTCTTGTGTTTCCGTGATAAAACTAAATGTGAACTTGGCTGGATTCAGAACTTCCCAGCAAACTTAGGAATAGATTAGTGCAGACTTGATATTATTAGACTAAAATGAATAGTTCCTAATGTTTATTTACAGTCTGTGCCAGATGCTATTTATAGTGGCTTATATGGATCATTGCATATAATCTTCATAGCAGCATGTATGAAGTAGGTAGATACTAGCAGTATCCTCATGTTCCAAGTAAAGAACATTAAGAGGAACAAAGAACTCGTTAGTGAAAGAGGATAGATTCCATCCCAGGCATGGACTCCACAGCCCATACTCTCAATCAACATACAACAGTGAGTAACACTGATAAAATATTTTATTATATAATGTCATTCGAACTTGTGTATTTATATAAATGCCTGTGTACGATTGTGATTCCGAGAAAGAGGTTTCAAAACAGCATTCCAGCACATTCCTCCATTTTTTAAAAAAAGCACTGGATTTTCACTTATTCAGGATTTCATATATTAAATGGAAAAATATGCAAAAATTGTTTTTGAAGCTATTTTATAAACTTTACATGGCTCTAAAATAATTAGAGAATTTAAACTTTTACCAAAAATGAGTCAGACTGAAAGTTTAGGAAGAGCATACTGGGATCATGACAATATTCACAGATGCCACATTTATAACTGTAGAATGACATCCATGGAGACCATGTAAATGTCACCCCCTGAAGTTGTGCAATGCACAATGTGTGTGGCCATATGCTGAGGCCCTAATGTTTATATGGGAAATCTGCCATCACCTGTATTTCCAGTCTGATACCATGTCTTAATAGGCAGTCTGATTTTGATTTTTGTTTCCCAAATAGCTTTAAAACTTTAATACATTAAGTTCTTCTTTAAATTGGAAGTAGAGAATGTTGTCATACTGATATGATAAGCATTATAAAAACCAGTCTTAAATGAGCTCATCTCATGTTGTCATTCCATTTGCTTAAAGAGTCAGTGACTCGGTCTACATATGTAAATTATATTAACTGAACCGGGGGAGCTGCAAAAATAGTTGAATTTAAGGAACTATATTTACTCAAGCATACAATAACAGCTAATCAATTCAACTATTTTAAAACTTGTTAGAAATACGTCACATTACAGATATTATATGTACACTGGTATCTATGGGGAAAAATCATAATTATTTTCAAGAATGCAAAAAAGAAACACTACTTCAATTCATCAATTTCGACAGCATCTTATTCCAATCTCAGGAAAACTGCTCGATTATTCCTCTCCTTCCCACAGGACCCCATTACAGGCCCCAAGGGATCTATCCACTATTGCTATGGTGTCTTAATTTTGTTTTAATCATACTTTCAATCCTCCAACCCACTCCAATGTCAGCAAAGTGCTGTTGATCTTGAGAAGTCCTTTGTTGTAAATCCCACTGAGCCACTTTCTGCAGAGAAGCTCCCCTTTGAAGACTTGCCCCAATGGTCCTTGTGTTGGCTGCTTCACTGAAGGAATAAAGCAGCACGCCTTAGGTAAAAATGTTTGCAGTGCCTTTTCAAACAGTATTTGTACACTTTAGTAGTCATCAGAGTCTCTGCTGACCTAAAAGATTTGCAGCTTTATAAAAGCTGCGGCAGATGCTAAGAATATTCATCAACGCTTTTCTTCTTTTGAAACAGGCCCAAAAGGAATGACTTGTGGGCAAATATTGATTTCTTTTCCCAAAGATCAACTATTAAGTATGAAAGAACACCTAAACACAAAATCAAAAGGTTTACATTGTCAAACTAGGACAGAACGTAGACCACCACACCTTCCTACCTGAGGACACACGAGTCAAGGAACAAATCAGAAATGTAATGCCTGTGGTACTTCCTGTGAGTCTTCTCTGACAGCCAAAAGTGATTAAACGAAGCAATGCAAGGCTGTGCTTTCCCAACTTAAACTTTAACGTGGCTATGAATTACCAGGGATCTTATTAAAACACAGATTCTGATTCACCGGGTCTGGAATAAAGTCTGGTATTCTGCATTTCTGACTAGCCTCCAGGTGATGCTGATTCTGCTCATCGAAGGACCTCACTTTGAGTAGCAAGGATTTAGGCTACTTACTAGCAGGAACTAAGCACAGTATCCTACAACAGCAAATATCTGAGCTCTTTCCAACAAAAAGGACAAGAGCAAATATTCATGTCACATCTGCAATACCTCAGAAAATAAAGGGATGAGGAGCCCCCCAGTGGCACCCTGTGCCCATAAAAAGATTACATCCATTTGAGGACTGAGCGAGGCGATGAGGTTGGTGCAAGGAATTCAGTACTCCCTCTGCTGTGCGTTGGGAGCACTCGGTTTGGTTTTCACATCTCCAGCCTCAGTGAGGTGGAACAGAGGATTACAAAGGAATAATCTAAATGGCAATTCCAAGTGTATTGTTGTGGTCACCACACGTTTTCCATCAGTATTTTCCATTTCTCCAAAGCCATATGGAGCAGTTAAACTATTTGGAGGATTTCTTAAGAGAAAATGACCAATACATGGTCCAAGTGGCAAGTTAAAGTTAAAAATGATATTTTCTTTTTTCACAGATCTTACTATTATCATAAAAATAAAGGACAAAAGGGATTTAGTTCGGTTAGAAAGCATCCTGCTATTGGCCATGTGGAGAAACTTAAAATAAAACACACTCTCTTCTAGCCTTCAGCAGCTTCTAGCCTTCAGCACTGAGATAAAAGTCCAATATGAAGTTTCCTAATGATTTAAAGAGCTGGCTGTTTTAACAGAGATCATGGGAAAAGAGTTAGAAAAAGAAAGATTTCAAATCCAAAACTTAAAAAAAAAATAGATTTATGCTTCAATAGGTTTGTTCCTTTAGCATATGCTCCACTGATCTTTCTGAAATTCTTCCAGGTGAGTTACCTGCTCTGTCCAAAAGGAATCACCATTAAAAAAAATCAGGTTTTTTAAAACTAACAATTCCCTCTAGTTGAGGCAGAGACTTTGGCCAAATTTACAAAGAAACATTTTTCACTGACTGCCAAAGATATATTTCAAGAGTATAAGTAAAAATGTAAAAGAAATTAGACACAACTGTTTAAAAGCCAATTATGATAGCACCAAATCTACAGTGGTAGAGATTTGAGTTGGAGCCTGATTAGAAGGAGAACAGCCAAAGAGAAACTGGCCTGATTTATAATATTACACCCAAAGCAGGGACAGTCTAATTGGTAGGCTGAGAAGGTACCCACCTACATGAAATAAAAGGGTTGCAAGGAATCTTCCTCTATCCCAGTCCCAAAGCTTCTTTTGCCTAAAATTCCAAATTAGACACCCTATTCCTATTAATATATCCATGGGAGAAGTAACACTATAAATTCTCTTGAATTCTTTCATTGCTTTGTTATTAGAGTCTCTGCATTATCTAGCCATAGATACATTTTTTTAAATAGGTTTTTGGGGAACAACTGGTGTTTGGTTACATGAATAAGTTCTTTCATAGGGACTTCTGAGATTTTGGTGCACCCATCACCCCAGCAGTGTACACCGTACCCAATGTGTAGTCTTTTATCCCTTGCCACCCCCCACCCATTCCCCCAAGTCCCCAAAGTCCAGTGTATCATTCTTACACCTTTCAGTCCTCATAACTTAGCTCCCACATACAAGTGAGGACATGCAATGTCTTGTTTTCCATTCCTGAGTTACTTCACTTAGACTAATAATCTCCAATTCCCTCCAGGTTATTGTGAATGCCATTGTTTCATTCCATTTTACATCTGAGTAGTATTCCATGGTATTACATATCACACTTTCTTTATCCACTCATAGATTGATGGGCATTTGGGCTTGTTCCATATTTCTGCAATTGCAAATGTGCTGCTGTAAACACGCATGTGCAAGTATCTTTTCTGTATAATGACTTCCATTCCTTTGAGTAGACACCTAGTAGTGGGATTGCTGGATCAAACAGTAGGTCTACTTTTAGTTCTTTAGGAATATCCACACTGTTTTTCACAAAGAGTGTAACAGTGTTTTCACTGCATCCCCCACCAACATCTATTAATTTTTTATTTTTTTATTATGACCATTCTTGCAGAAATGAGGTGGTATCATATTGTGGTTTTGATTTGCATTTCCCTGATAATTAGTGATATTGAGCATTTTTCTATATGTTTCTTGGCCATTTGTGTATTTTCTTTTGAGAATTGTCTGTTCATGTCCTCTGCCCTCTTTTGATGGGATTGTTTTTTACTTGCTGATTTGAGTTCCTTGTAGATTCTGGATATTAGTCCTCTGTCAGATGTATAGATTGTGAAGATTTTCTCCCACTCCGTGTCTTGTCTGTTAAGTCAACTGATTGTTTCTTTTCCTGTGCAGAGCTTTTTAGTTTAATTAAGTCCCATCTTTTCATCTTTGTTTCTATTGCATTTGCTTTTGGCTTCTTGGTCATGAAGTCTTTGCCTAAGCCAATGTCTAGAAGTGTTTTTCCAATGTTATCTTCTAAAAGCTTTACAATTTCAGGTCTTAGATTTAAGTCCTTGATCCATCTTGAGTTGATTTTTTTATAAGGTGAGAGATCAGCATCCAGTTTCATTCTTCTACCACTGGCTTGCCAATTATCTCAGCACCATTTGTTGAATAGGGAGGGTGTCTTTTCCTCACTTTATGTTTTTGTTTGCTTTGTTGAAGATCAGTTGGCTGTATGTATTTGGCTTTATTTCTGGGTTACCTATTCTGTTCAGTTGGTCTATGTGCCTATTTTTATGCTGGCACCATGCTGTTTTGGTAACAATGGCCTTGTAGTATAGTTTGACCTCAGGTAATGTGATGCCTACAGATTTGTTCTGTTTACTTAGTCTTGCTTTGGCAATGCAAGCTCTTTTTGGCTCCATATGAATTTTAGGATTTTTTTTTCTAGTTCTAGGAACAATGAGAGTGGTATTTTTATGGGAATTGCGTTGAAATTGTAGATTGCTTTAGGCAGTATGTCATTTTCACAAACTACTCCTGCTTGCATTTGGTTTCCATTTGCATGGAATATCTTTTTCCACCTCCTTACCTTAAGTTTATGTGAGTCTTTATTTGTTAGGTGAATCTCCTGAAGACAGCAGAAACTTGGTTGGTGAATTCTTTTTTATTATTATTTTTATTATTTTTTATTGTACTTTAGGTTCTCGGGTACATGTGCAGATCATGCAGGATTGTTGTATAGCTACACACATGGCAACGTGGTTTGCTGCCTCCATCCCCCAATCACCTACATCTGGCATTTCTCCCCATGTTATTCCTCCCTGACCTCTCCACCTCCTTACTGTCCCTCCCTTGGCCCCCCTCCAACAGACCCCAGTGTGTGATACTCCCCTCCCTGTGTCCATGTGTTCTCATTGTTCAACATCAGCCTATGAGTGAGAACATTTGGTGTTTGATTTTCCATTCTTGTATCAGTTTGCTGAGAATTATGATTTCCAAATTCATCCATGTCCCTACAAAGGACACAAACTCATCATTTTTTATGGCTGCTTAGTATTCCAAGGTGTAATGTGCCCCATTTTCCTTGTCCAGTCTATCATTGTTAGGCATTTGGGTTGGTTCCAGGACTTTGCTATTGTAAACAGGGCTGTAATGAACATACCTGTGCATGTGTCCTTATAATACAATGATTTATAATCATTTGGGTATATACCCAGTAGTGAGATTGCTGGGTCAAATGGAATTTCTATTTCTAGGTCCTTGAGGAATTGCCACACTGTCTTCCACAATGGTTGAACTAGTTTACACTCCCACCTATAGTGTAAAAGTGTTCCTATTTCTCCACATCCTCTCCAGCATCTGTTGTCTCGGTTGGTGAATTCTTATCCATTTTGCCATTCTGTATCTTTTAAGTGGAGCATTTAGGCCATTTACATTTAATGTTAGTATTGAGATGTGAGATACTATTCTATTCATCATGCAATTTGTTGTCTGAACACCTTGTTTTTTTCCATTGTGTTATTGTTATATAGGACCTGTGAGATTTATGCTTTAAGAAGGTCCTATTTTGGTATATTTTGAGGATTTGTTTAAAGATTTAGAGTTCCCTTTAGCAGTTCTTATGCTGGCTTGGTAATGGTGAATTCTCTCAGCATTTGTCTGTCTGGAAAATACTGTATCTTTCCTTCATTTATGAAGCTTAGTTTCACTGGATACAAAATTCTTGGCTAAAATTGTTTAAGGAGGCTAAAAATAGGACCCAATCCCTTCAAGCATGTAAGGTTTCTGCTCAGAAATCTGCTGTTAATCTGAAAGGTTTTCTTTTTGGGTTACCTGATGCTTTTGCCTCACAGCTCTTAAGATTCTTTCCTTTGTTTTGACTTTAGATAACCTGACGACTATGTGCCTAGGCAATGATTTTTTGCAATGAATTTCCCAGGTATTCTTTGAATTTCTTGTGTTTGAATGTCTAGATCTCTAGCAAAGTAGGAGAACCTTCCTTGATTATTTCCTCAAATATGTTTTCTAAACTTTTAGATTTCTCTTCTTCCTTGGCAACACCAATTGTTCTTAGGTTTGTATGTTTAACGTAGTCCCAAACTTCTTAGAGGCTTTGTTCATTTTTTTAAATTCTTTTTTCTTTGTCATTGATGGATTAGGTTAATTCAAAAGTCTTGTCTCAAAGCTCTGAAGTTCTTTCTTCTACTTGTTCAGTTCTGTTGCTGAGACTTTCTAGTGCAATTTGCATTTCTCTAAGTGTGTACCTTATTCCAGAATTTGTGATTTTTTTTAATTTATGCTATCTATTTCACTGAAGAATTTTTTACTCATATCCTGTATCATGTTTTTCATTTCTTTCTGTTGGACTTTACATTTCTCTGGTGCCTCCTTGATTCACTTAATAATCAGTCTAAATTCTTTTTCTGGCAATTCAGAGATTTTTTTCTTGCTTTGGATCCAGTGCTGGTGAGCTGGTATGATCTTTTGAGGGTGTTAAAAAACCTTGTTTTGTCATATTACCAGAATTTTTTTTCTGGTTTCTTCTCATTTGAGTAGACTACGGCAGAGGGGAAGATTTGAGGCTCAAGGCTGCTATTCAGATTCTTTTGTCTCATGGGGGGCTCCCTTGATGTGGTGTTCTCCCCCTTCCCCTAGGAATGGGGCTTCTTAAGAGCCAAACTGCCATATTGTTTTTGCTCTTCTGGGTCTAGTCATCCAGTGGAGCTAGCGGGATCCAGGCTGAGAAGTATCTGCAAAGAGTCCTGTGATTTGATCCGTCTTCACATCTTGCAGCATGGATCCCAGCACCTGCTGTGGTGGAGGTAACAGGGGGAATGAAGTAGACTCTGTGAGGGTTTTGGTTGTGTTTTGTTTATGGCTGGTTTTGTGTCTGTTGGCCTCCAGCCAGGAGGTGGTATTTTCAAGAGCACATCAGCTGTGGTAATACATGTAGGATGGAAACTTGCCCTAGGGATACCTGGTTAAGTATTCAGGTTTCTCAGGCATGGAGCTTCCAAGAGACCTCTGTCTTTGGCTACCGGGGCAAGTGGGAGAAAGACCACCAGGTTGGGGCAGGGATAGGTGTGTCTGAGCTCAGCCTCTCCTTGGGCAGGGCTTTTTGTGGCTGCTGTGAAGGATGAAGGTGTGGTTCCCATTCCAATGGGAGATATATTCCCAGGGGGGATTAAGGCTGCCTCTGCTGAGTCATACAGGTTGCCAGGGAAGTTGGGGAAAGCCAGCAGTAACAGGCCTCACCCAGCTCCCATATAGCCCGCAGTCCTAAAGGCCTGCCTCACTCCCGCCATGCCCCCTACAACAGCACTGAATCTATTTCCAGGCATCTGATGGACAGGGCTGAGAACTTGCCCCAGACCATGAGCCTTTCCACTGAGAAAGCAAGCTGACTCATAAGTTTTCGTCATCTCAAGGAACCCAGAGTGGTGATCCAATTCCTTCAAAGGGTCTGTGGATTCTCTCAGCTTTCCTAATGTGTTCCTACAGCAGTTCTTGAAGCCAGAGCTCATGATGTGAGTCTTCACATGCTGCTCTGTCAGAGTGGGGAGCTGCAAGCTTGTCCTACCGCCTATTCACCATCTTAATCACTATTCTAGTAAATACATTTTTTTAAATGAAAAGAGTAAGGGGAGGAGCAAAAGATATGTCCAGAGTCAATGCAGGGCTGATTAGCAAGCCATCTAGGAGTGATTATAAGGGTACTCAGGTATCTGGTGCTTGAATACAGAATCAGATCTTTGCCAAAGGCAAACTTGATATTCTTTACATTTTTGCCTGCAGTGGCAATCACAGCAATCACAGAACATGAGCAACAGGCCACAGCTGGTGCCCCATATCTCAAGCTAAACATTGTGGAACACTAAAAGTGGCTCTTTTTAATTAGAAATACAATAAGAGTATTGAGATTGTTTGACAAAATTTGGGCAAAACAAACCTTATTGAATTTTCTCCACTTTACCTGCAGTTGAGGTATTCCAAATAGATAGGAAACAAAGCTCTTCATAACCTGGATCACTTATATTCACTTCGGAAACATGTTTTCTTCCCCTGGCAGGAGAGCATTTCTGGTAGTAAACAGCTGCTTCCACCTCCCCATAACAAATGGCTTTGATTTACGCCTGTTCAAGTGATGTAGCTAAACTCTGTCAGGAGTAACTTGAGGCAGAAAAGCACACATGTTGCTTTTCATGTAAATGGATAGTCAAAGTGTGAGGAAATGGGTGCCACAGGTAATGCTGTCACACCAAAAAGACTTTGAACAGATGCCAGAAACAAATTCTTCTGGTCCTCTGCATCTCCTTTTTCTACTTAACTACATTGTACTCCCCCCTGAGGTGTCCCTGAGGCAACTCTTAACATCCTGATAATGATTTTCAAACCTAATACATTTATATAATTGTGGAATGAATGCTTCTGCAAAATAGAGAGATGAGCTTGAAAGAAAAAATAAAATTTGCATGTTTCTTTGCAACCAGCATTTTTTTTTTTTTTTTTTTTGGAGTTTCAACTTTATATTTAATCATCACAAGTTGCCCCTTAACAAAAGGATGGTATAGGAAAAAGCAGTGATGTTTTGTGGATTTCGCTGATCACCATTGACAAAGACTGCCTTCATGACCAAACTTTAGTCAGGCTTCCCTGAGGCCACTTCTCAACAAGGCCTCAACTTTGGCCTATAAGAACTGCAACTTTCAGCACAATTTCATTCACCTGCCTCCTGACACATACACACACTAAGAGACTTGAACAAACACTAGCATAGTTTCTATCAGCTCAAAGCCATTTCCCTAGGATGACAATCCCAGCCCCCTTAAAATGCCTTCCTGAGACAGTTCAATGCTGCCAAAATAATTTACTGTTTGTTCAGGCCAAAACTTGACTACAGGCCCTGACTACCTTTCCTTACAGCATGTACTTTAGAAAACTTGCAATTGTAAATTATTTCTCTCTTCTTTTAAGATGTATCTTCTACGACCCAGGACTAACTTGCTCAACATTCTGGAAGCCATCCCTTTGTAATGTAATGATCAAGAAAAATAGGGTCCATGTCTCCCTGTCTCTATGTGAAGGTAGGAGCTTAACTTTCTTTTTTTTCTTTTCTTGATTTTACTTTCTTTATTTCATTTCTTTTTTATACTTGTTAATTATTTTTTCTTCTTTTTCATTACACTTTAAGTTCTGGGATACATGTGCAGAATTTGCAGGTTTCTTACATAGATACACAAGTGCCATGGTGGTTTGCTGCACCCATCAACCCATCATCTACATTAGGTATTTCTCCTCATGCTATCTCTCCCCTTGCCCCCCAACCCCCGACAGTCCCAGTTGTGTGATGTTCCCCTCTCTGTGCCCAGATGTTCTCATTGTTCAACTCCCACTTATGAGTAAGAACATGTGGTGTTGGTTTTCTGTTCTTGTGTTACTATGCTAAGGATGATGGTTTCCAGCTTCATCCATGTCCCTGGAAAGAGACATAAACTCTTTTTTTTTTTTTTTAGACAAAGTCTCGCTCTGTCACCCAAGCTGGAGTGCAGTGGTGCAGTCTTGGCTCACTGCAACCTCTGCCTCCCAGGTTCAAGCGATCCTCCTGCCTCAGCCTCCCAAGTAGCTGAAACTATGCCCAGCTCAATTTGGTATTTTTAGTAGAGACAGGGTTTCACCCTGTTGTCCAGGCTGGTCTCAAACTACTAACCTCAAGTCATACTCCCACCTCAGCCTTCCAAAGTGCTGGGATCACAGGCATGTGCCACTGCGCCCAGCTAAACTCATTCTTTTTTATGCTTTTTTTATTTTTGTGGAGAGTGGGGTCTCGCTATATTGCCCAGGCAGGTCTCAAACTCCTGGGCTCAAGCTATCCTCTCACCTCTGCCTCCCTAAGAGCTGGGATTACAGGCATGAGCCACAGCACCTGGCCATGAACTCATTCTTCTTTTATGGCTGCATAGCATTCTATGGTGCCTATGTGCCACATTTTCTTTATCCAGTCTATCACTGATGAGCATTTGGGTTGGTTCCACATCTTTGCTATTGTGAATAGCTCTGCAATAAATATACATGTACATGTGTCTTTATAGCAGAATGATTTATAAACCTTTGGGTATATACCCAGTAATGGGATTGCTGGGTAATATGGTATTTCTAGCTCTAGATCACTGAGGAATTGTCACACTGTCTTCCACAATGGTTGAACTAATTTACACTCCCAACAGTGTAAAAGTGTTCCTATATCTCCACAGCCTCACCAGCCTCTACTGTTTCTTGATTTTTTTAATGATCACCATTCGAACTAGCATGAGATGATATCTCACTGTGATTTTGATTTGCATTTCTCTAATGACCAGTGATGATGAGTTGTTTTTTTTTTATATGTTTATTGGTGGCATAAATGTCTTCTTCTGAGAAGTGTCTGTTCATATACTTTGCCCACTTTTTGATGGGGTTGTATTTTTTTTCTTGTAAATTTGTTTAAGTTCCTTATAGATTCTGGATATGAGACCTTTGTCAGATGGGTAGATTGCAAAAATATTCTCCCATTCTGTAGGTTGCCTGTTCACTCTGATGATAGTTTCTTTTGCTATTCAGAAGCTCTTTAGTTTAATTAGATCCCATTTGCCTATTTTGGCTTTTGTTGCAATTGCTTTTGGTGCTTTAATCATGAAGTCCTTGCCCATGCCTATGTCCTGAATGGTAATGACTAGGTTTTCTTCTAGGGTTTTTATAGTTTTAGGTCTAACATTTAAATCTTTAATCCATCTTGAGTTGATTTTTGTTTAAGGTGTAAGGAAGGGATTTAGTTTCACTTTTCTGCATACAGCTAGCCAGTTTTCCCAGCACCATTTATTAAATAGGGAATCCTTTCCCCCATTGCTTGTTTTTTGTCTGTTTGTCAAAGATCAGATGGTTGTAAATGTGTGGTGTTATTTCTGAGGACTCTGGTCTGTTCCATTGGTCTATATATCTGTTTTAGTACCAGCATCATGCTGTTTTGATTACTGTAGCCTGGCAGTACAGTTTGAAATCAGGTAGCATGTTGCCTCCAGCTTTGTTCTTTGGGCTTAGAATTGTCTTGGCTATATGGGCTATTTTTTGGTTCCATATGGAATTTAAAATCGTTTTTTTCTAATTCTGTGAAGAAAGTCAATGGCAGCTTCATGGGAATAGCATTGAATCTATAAATTGCTTTGGGCAGTATGGCCATTTTTACAATATTGATTCTTCCAATCCATGAGCATGGAATGTTTTTCCATTTGTTTGTGTCCTCTCTTATTTCCTTGAGCAGTGGTTTGTAGCTCTTCTTGAGGAGGTCCTTCACATCCCTTTTAAGTTGTGTTCCTAGGTATTTTATTGTCTTTGTAGCAATTGTGAATGGGAGTTCACTCATGATTTGGCTCTCTGTCTATTATTGGTGTATACGAATGCTTGTGATTTTTGCACATTGATTTTGTATCCTGAGACTTTGCTGAAGTTGCTCATCAGCTTAAGGAGTTTTAGGGCTGAGATGATGGGGTTTTCTAAATATACAATCATGTCATCTGCAAACAGATAATTTGACTTTCTTCCTATTTTAATATACTGTATTTCTTTCCCTTGTCTGATTGCCCTGGCCAGAACTTCCAATACTATGTTGAATAGGAGTGGTGAGAGAGAGCATTTTTGTCTTATGCTGGTTTTCAAAGGAAATGCTTCCAGTTTTTTCCCTATTCAGTATAATTTTGGCTATGGGTTTGTCATAAATAGCTCTTTTTATTTTGAGATACATTCCATCAATACTTAGTTTATTGAGTGCTTTTAGCATGAAGGGGTGTTAAATTTTATCAAAGGCCTTTACTGCATCTATTGAGACAATCATGTGGTTTTTGTCATTGGTTCTGTTTATGTGATGGATTACGTTTATTGATTTAAGTATGTTGAACCAGCCTTGCGTCCTAGGGATGAAGCCAAGCTTATTGCGGGGGATAAGATTTTCAATGTGCTGCTGGACTCAGTTTGCCAGTATTTTGCTGAGGATATTCGCATTGATGTCCATCAAGGATATTGCCTAAACTTTTCTTTTTTGTTGTGTCTCTGCCAGGTTTTGGTATCAAGATGATCTTTTTCTATTGTTTGGAATAGTTTGAGAAGGACTCTTCTTTTACCTCTGGTAGAATTCAGCTGTAAATCCATCTGGTTCTGGACTTTCGTTGGTTGGTAGGCTATCAATTACTGCCTCAATTTCAGAACTTGTTATTGGTCTATTTAGGGACTTGAATTCTTCCTGTTTTCATCTTGGGAGGGTGTACGTGCCCAGGAATTCATCCATTTCTTCTAGATTTTCTAGTTCATTTGCCTAGAGCTGTTCAAAGTATTCTCTGATGGTAGTGTGTATTTCTGTGGGATCAGTGGTGATATCCCCTTTATCTTTTTTATTGTGTCATTTGATTCTTCTTGTCTTCTTTATTAGTGTGGCTAGGGGTCTATTTTGTTAATCTTTTTAAAAAAACATCTCCTGAATTCACTGATTTTTTGAGGATTTTTTTGTGTCTCTACCTCCTTCAGTTCTGCTCTGAACTTAGTTATTTCTTGTCTTCTGCTAGCTTTTGAGTTTATTTGATCTTGCTCCTCTAGTTCTTTTAATCATGATGTTAGGGTGTCAAGTTTAGATCTTTCCTTGCTTCTCATGTGGGCATTTAGTGCTATAAATTTCCCTCTAGGCACTGCTTTAAATGTGTCCCAGAAATTCTGGTACGTAATGTCTTTGTTTTCATTGGTTTCACAGAACATCTTTATTCTGCCTGAATTTCATTATTTACCCAGTAGTCATTCAGGAGCAGGTTGTTCAGTTTCCATGTATTGGTGCGGTTTTGAGTGAGTTTCTTAATCTTGAGTTATAATTTTATTGCACTGTTGTCTAACAGACTGTTTGTTATGATTTCCATTCTTTTGCATTTGCTGAGAAGTGTTTTACTTCCAATTATGAGGTCAAATTTAGAAATAAGTGCAATATAGTGCTAAGAAGAATGTATATTCTTTGAGAGTTCTGTAGATGTCTACTAGGTTCACTTGGTCCAGGGCTGAGGTCAAGTCCTGAATATCCTTGTTAATTTTCTGTCTTGTTGATCTGTTTAATATTGACAATGGGGTGTTAGAGTCTCCCACTATTACTGTGTGGAAGTCAAGTCTCTTTGTAGGTCTCTAAGAACTTGTTTTGTGAATCTGGGTGCTCCTGTATTGGGTGCATCTATATTTAAGATAGTTAGCTCTTCTTGTTGCATTGATCCCTTTATGTAATGCCTTTCTTTGTCTTTTTTTATCTTTGTTGGTTTAAAGTCTGTTTTAACAGAGACTAGGATTGCAACCCCTGCTTTTCTTTGCTTTCCATTTGCTTGTTAACTCTTTCTCCATCCCTTTGAGTCTATGTGTGTCTTTGCACATGAAATGGGTCTCCTGAATACAGTACACCAACTGATCTTGACTCTTTATCCAATTTGCCAGTTTGTGTCTTTTAATTGGGGCATTTAGTCCATTTACATTTAAGGTTAATACTGTTTTGTGTGAATTTGATCCCATCATTATGATGCTAGCTGGTTATTTTGCCTGAAAGTTGATGCAGTTTTTTCATAGTGTCAATGGTCTTTACATTTTGGTATGTTTTTCGAGTGGCTGCTACTCGTTTTTCCTTTTCATATTTAGTGCTTCTTTCAGGAACTGAAAAGAGAGCAGTAAGGCAGACCTGGTGGTGACAGAATTCCTCAGCATTTGCTTGTCTGTAAAGGATTTTATTTCTCCTTCAGTTATGAAGCTTCATTTGGCTGGATATGAAATTCTGGGTTGAAAATTCTTTTCTTTAAGGATGTTGAATATTGGCCCCACTCTCCCCCAGCTTATAGGATTTCTGCGAGAGAGATCCACTGTTAGTCTGATGGGCTTCCCTTTGTGGGTAAAGCAAACTTTCTCTCTGGCTGGCCTTCACATTTTGTTCTTCATTTCAACCTTGGTGAATCTGATGATATGTGTCTTGGGGTTGCTTTTCTCGAGGAGTATCTCTGTGGTGCTCTCTGTATTTTCTGAGTTTGAATGTTGAACTATCTTCCTAGGTTTGAGAAGTTCTCCTGGATAATATCCTGAAGTGTGTTTTCCAACTTGCTTCCATTCTCCCCATCACTTTCAGGTACACCAATCAAACATAGGATTGGTCTTTCCCCATAGTTTCATCTTTCTTGGAGGCTTTGTTCATTCCTTAATTTTTTTTTCTCTAATCTTCTCTTTGTACTTCATTTCATTAAGTTGTTCTTTAATCTCTGATATTCGTTCTTCTGCTTGATCAATTTGGCTGTTGATACTTGTGTATGCTTCACGAAGTTCTCATGCTATGTTTTTCAGCTCCATCAGGTCATTCATGTTCTTCTCTAAACTGGTTATTCTAGTTAGCAGTTCCTGTAACCTTTTATCAAGGTTCTTAGCTTCCTTGCATTGGGTTAGAACAAGCTTCTTTAGCTCAGAGGAGTTCGTTATTACCCACCTTCCTGAAGCCTACGTCTGTCAATTTGTCAAACTCATTCTCCATCCAGTTTTTTTCCCTTGCTGGTGAGGAGTTGTGATTCTTTTGAGGAGAGGAGGCATTCTGGCAACCAAGATTTTTCTATTGCTTGATTCAGTAGAAAGTTATCCCTGCTTTTCCATGTTTGACGTATAACATGTACTCAAGCAGCTAATCGATCTGTTTCTGGCTACAGTGCCATCTTTGGAATGCAAACCTTGCAGAGTATGCATCAGTTTGACCTTTGGTTCCCCCTGACTCTTGATTTTTCTGCATACTGATATGTTCTTCCAGAAACAGCAAAGGCATGAGGCCTAAACAATCCAGCAGAGATTAAATGAGAACATTTTTTAAATTCTATTTTTCTTTAGGTAACTAAGTGTGGCTTCTCTAAGGTTGCAGAATCATTCACTCACACATTAATATCACAGACATACATATCACTTTGAACCTTTCTAGGCATATCTAGGGAATAAAAGAATAAGCAAGACAAAGTCTACCACTTCATGGAACTTACACTGTAGGTGAGATAGACAATAAAGAAATCAAAATTGTTGGTATACCTGTCATGCAGTCTTGTGTAGTCATAAGTGTTGTGGAAAAATAAGCCTGGGTAAAGGGATCGAGATGAAAGGACTGTGCACACCCTCAGTAGGTTCATCTGAGAAGGTAATAGAGAATAAAGACCTATAAGAATCAGGGAAGCGGTCCTTACAGAGGAAATAATGTGTCCAAAAGTCCTGCTGGAGATGGAAACTTCGTATTTTTGAGAAACATGAAGAGCCAGTGTGGTAGAGCCTATTGCCAGAGTAGTAGGAAATGAAATCGTGTGGACAGAAAGAGACCAGATCTGATGGATGCTGAAAAGCCATAGTAAGAAGCTGTGTTTTTGTTCTGAGTGAGCTGCTGCAGAATTTTGAATAGAAAAAATGACTTACATTATCTAGTTTACATTTTTCTTTTTTTTTTTTTTGAGGTGGTGTCTTGCTCTGTTGTGAAGGCTGGAGTGCAATGGCATTATCTCGGCTCACTGCAACCTCTGCCTCCCGGGTTCAAGCAATTCTCCTGCCTGAGTCTCCCATGTAGCTGGGATTACAGGTGTGCGACACCACGCCTGGCTAATTTTTTGTATTTTTAGTAGAGACAGGATTTCACTGTGTTAGCCAGGATGGTCTCGATCTCACTTTGTGATCTGCCCACCTTGACCTCCCAAAGTGCTGGGATTACAGGTGTGAACCACTGCACTTGGCCACTGGTTTACATTTTACTCAGCTAACTCTGTAATTCTCAAGTTGGGGGGAAAAGTCCTGTGGGTACCATTAAAAGCAGAGAAACCAGTTTGGAATCTAAATGGGGTCTTTTACTTGGAAAGTAATGGTGAAAATGGTGAAACTGATCAAATTCTGGATACATTTTGAGGTTGAAAGTGAAGATTTTCTAATATATTATATGGGAGGTTTGCAAGATAGAGGCATCAAGGGTTAACACCTTTTTTTTTTTTTTTAAGGAAATCACCTGGCAAATGGTGGTGACATTCTCTAAAATGGGAGGAAGAAATGGTTAGGAAAAGAGAATCAAGAGTCCTATTTTGAACATGTTAAATTTGAACATTCTCATTTAACATGTTGAGGAGGGAGTTGGGCATAAAAGTCCGGAGTCCAGATGAAAAGAAAGGGCGGAAGTTATAAATTCCAGAACCACCAAAAAAAATAGATGATATTTAAAGCCGTGGTACTGAACGAACTTACCTAGAAAGAAATCATAGAAAGAAGAGAAAGCACCCCAAAATCTTTAGGTCTGGGAGAAGAGGAACCAGCAAAGAAGATTGGAAAGGCACAACCTCTGCATAGGAATAAAACTAGGGACCAATAGAATTACCCAAGCCAGTAAAAAAATATGCTTACAGAAGGTGGAAATGTGCAACAGGCTTCAGTGCTACTGATACGTCAAGTAAGATTAAGACTGAGAAATGTCCACAAGACTTGATCAAGAGGAGCATTATTGGTAACTTTGACAAGAAGGATTTCAGTGGTGTGTTGAGGATAAAAGCCTTAGTGGAATGGGCCAAGGAATGAATATTAAATCATTCTTTCAAGGAAATCCCATCTGAAGGGAGATGTGACATCTGGTCTGGAGTAGAGGATTTTGTCAAGGAAGATTTTAGAATGTGTTTGGATGTTGATAGAAATGATTATATAGGGAAAAAGAAAATGATGACAGAGAAAGAGAACATAATTGCAGGAGCAAAATCCTTGAGCAGGCAAGAAGGATGGGATCCAGCATATAAATGTGGAATTGCGCTTCAAAAGAAACAAAATTTTTCCTGCATTATAACAAAAGAAAAGGCCAAGGATATGGATACAGGGACAGGTGTACTCATAAGGTAGTGGTAGGAAATAGCAGAAATTATCTTGTGTTTGTCTTTCTTCTCTCAGTGAAATGAGACAAGACCATCAACTAAATGTGAAAGGAAAGGGTGTCAGATGCTGGAGGAGCAAGAGAAGGTGTGAAGCACTGTCCCAGAGGGTGCTGGAGTGAGCTGACCGGGGGAACACTAACAGCTGTCCAGGCAGGGCAAACTGCCCTCTTGAGATTTATGGTCAGAAGCTAGATAATCCTCTGACTTTCATCGTTTCAGCAATGTTAATGGATGGGAAATTTGGATATAATCGTTATATTCTAAGTAGATTTTTCAAGTCTATTTTAAACTGCAGGGATAAAAATAGAATAGAAGTCATGTTATAATAGGCAACTATGCATGAATGGAATATGCTTAAAAGCAAACTTTCTAACCTAACTTTAAAATCATAATGATCTTTATTCTCATTTCCCTCTATACATATATTTGCCTCATATATGATTAGAGGGTCATTTTCTTTGATTTAAAGAGTACCGTACCATCAAGGGATATACTTCTAATCTCTGCCACTAGAAAACTGTAAGATCCTAAGCAATTATTTAATCTCACGGCAGCAGAGATAGTAGGTTAGCACCTCAGTGTCTTGTTAGCCATTCTCTTAGAATGCTCAACTTCTTAGCGGAGCAGATGACTCCAAGAATCAAGACCATATTTCCCAACTTCTTTTGCAGCTAGGTGTCTCCATGGAACTAAATTCAGACCAACGAAACATAAAGAAAAGTGGTATGAGCCAGCTTGTAGAAAAACTTCCTTTAAGAACATGACATGTTCTCCTTATCTGCCTTTTAATCTCTTCCTCCACAGGATGGCTAGAGTTCTAGTCATCATCCTGGAGCATCCTAAACATGGCAAAGCAGTGAGCCAGTGAGAGTCTGAGTCACTAACAGTTCTCTAGAGCCATGTCAACCCTGGAATACAAACCTTCAGCCTTCAACAATGTGAGAGAAAATGCTATCTCCATCAAGCCAACTGAACTTAATCATGATTGATATGCTTTGTCTTAAGTCATAGTTTTTCTTCCTTAAACTAAAGCTATCGTCAAGTGTGCTGTGCAAATGTAAAATTCTTATTTACAATGCCATTTCTGTTTCAGAGATTCAAGTAGAATCTACAGTAGATAGAACCCAAAATTTTTGGCTTCAATCCTGTTTAATGCCCTCCTGAAATCTATTTAGTGTTGCCAAGGAAGCTGATACCCAGAGTTTTAAGTCCTCTCTTCACATGTATATTTCCACAGAGTTAATGATCATAATGTTTGATCTCTGAGATTCAGCAACATAGTTCTGACTCTAGACTTGGTTTGACATTTAGTGTAAAGAAGCATTGTAGGGTATCTTCTGTGAGCTACTGGAACACCTTGTGCCCAACAATTCCACTAGTTTCACTCGTATATTGTCCTATGCAGAAAACAAAAATTGAAAATACTTCTTGTAAAAATTTGCTACCAAAATCATCCTTTCTTTGGTCATTCTGAATAAAATGATCAGTATCTGCTCATAAAGTTTATTAACTAAGGAGAATGCCTTTATTTTTAGTTCTAAAATGCTAACACAAAAAGTACAAAAAAAATGCCAGATAAAAGCAATTATTCAAAACAAGTTTGGTAAAAGCTATGATCTTTAGGAAATAAAATATTAAAATATTGAACTTACATTATTTTGATAATTTGTGAGTAACAGTGTAAAGAAAAAAAAAATTTTTTTGAGATAGAATTTCGCTCTTTGCTGCCCAGGCTGGAGCGCAGTTGCACAATCTTGGCTCACTGCAACCTCCACCTCCTGGGTTCAAGCGATTCTCCTGTCTCAGCTGGGATTAGAGGTGCCCACCACCACAACCAGCTAATTTTTGTATTTTCAGTAGAGACAGGGTTTCACCATGTTGGCCAGGCTGATCTCGAACTCCTGACCTCAGGTGATCCACTCACCTCAGCCTCCCAAAGTGCTGGGATTACAGGTGTGAGCCACTACTCCTAGCCAAAAATTTGTTCCACATTGCGTTATTATGAAACTGGACTAGAATCCTTTCCCTATCATTTATTAAAAGTCTTCTTGGATTTTCAGGCAATTTAGAGAAATGTAACTTCCAAGAGAAAAAGAACTTACAAAATGTAATGTTTTAACAAAATTTCTCTTTTTGCACACTATGCAAATAGTATTGAGGCAACAGAAACTTTTGTAAAAGCCAGCATGGGGAAGTCTGTCTCTGTATTTTCTTTTGATCTCTCTCTGGATTTAATGCCCTCATGAAGCTTGAATGGAATATATGCATGTCACAGCATGGCAGAGGGATAATATATTTCCCCCTGCTTCACTAAGCATGAGTCGTGTATCTTGCCATCTTGAGAGTCCACAGTGCAGCACATTTATCCCTATTAGAAAAGCTCAGTCTAATAATATATGGATGCTGCAGCCATTTATGACAAATATGCAAAATCATAACCTTATATATTCTGGAGATAAATGCATATACATTGAATCTATTCACTATGCATTGACAGGTTTTTGTTAAAACTGAGTTTTCAACCTCAAAGACTAAAAGGGCAAATATATTGATTATATTTGTATATTTATGCAGCCTCAAACTTTAATTTCAAGACAGAAAAAAAGAGCAGTGCCACTATTGCCCCTTTGGCCATATTTGGATTCATTTTGCCAACCCTGGGCACACAGCAATTCAGATCAGGGTGTATGTTTATAAACACTGTTTGATTAATTTGTGATAATACATTCAGCTTTTTCTAATCTCATTTTATAAATGAAAACCACAGCAATGAAAGAGTACATTTGTAAGAGTAACCCAAAAATAAGCAAATATTTATGGTTCAAATCCAAACATTTTCTAGTTATATAACCTTGCGCAAATTTACTTAACCCAAGTCTCAATTTGCTCACTGTAAAACGGGGATGATAATCATACCTAACTAATAGGATTGTATGTAAAATGCTTAGCATGTCACTGGGACTCAGTAAGTGTTGGCTATTTTCATTATGACTAGTCCATCAGAACCCTGGCTAGCATACCAGGGGGGAAAAGTGAACATAATCTGTAAAAGAGAGAAGTTAGGAGAGCTATCATTAACTGTGCTCTGTCATTAACTGATGCTGTCTCTAAACACACCTGAGAAAGACGCAAGATCCTGAGAAAAACACAAAGGCCTGATAATCCCTGCAGAAGTCTTGTTTTAACCAGACTTAAACCATATACTCCAAATTTTAGGTCTGCATCTAAATCTAATTAGTATGCAGAAAAACACCTTTTATTTTTATTTTATTTTTTTGTTAAACTTCAAGTTCTGGGGTACATGTGCAGAACATGCAGGTTTGTTACATAGGCATACACATGCCATGGTGGCTTGCTGCATCCATCCCCCCCCATCATCTACATCAGGTATTTCTCCTGATGCTATCCATCCCCAATCTCCCCACCCCCTGCTATCCCTGCCTTAGCCCCACACCACTCAACAGGCCCTAGTGTGTGATGTGCCCCTCCCCACACCTTTTAACAACCTTACAACCAAGAGAATAAGGGCCAGGGGTCTCTTGAAGAGAGCAATAAGATTAGTTTTTTTCTTTGTTTTTTTCTATAACCATAGGTTATAGAATTTGCATCTTTCCCATCTCAGATTTAATATTTCTTGGAACAAATTGTGCAAAAATATGTCAATTAGTTGATTCTCTGTGTTGATAAGGCCATAAATTCATTCCTCAAATTTTTGGCTTTGAGAGTCAAAAGCCACAACAGTGAAAAATAATGTTTCACACCATTTTCCGTAAAGTTAAGGATTCAAATACGTTGCCAGTATTAAAATCTCATATTTGTAATATACCTGTTCCTCTAATGAACACAGCACAGTCATTAATATACTATATTATGTTAGGAAGTCATAATTGCAGCCAAGCAGAAAATAATTACCATCTATCAGCCTTTATGTTTTACAAAAGCAAAACTATTTTTCCTTTGTTTTAGAACTTCCCCAGGACAAATAATAGTTTTACAGTGGCAACACTTTTCATTTCATGACCCAACTGCCAACTGTCTCTATAAAACTGTCATATATTCTTCTGAGCTCAACTCACGTGCAGCTGTTTCAATTTTAAAATCTAATCAAAGAGCAAATTCTTCTCATTCCATTGTGAACACCTGGTAATAACAACAGTGAAAAATATAGGGTCTCTTTCAAATGTGTCTCCATGTGAAAACAAGTTATTTCATATATCTCTGAGGTCAGGCCTATAAAACAGTTCCTTGAAATTAATTCATGTCAGCAAACCTGTAATGAACACCCACTCTAACATGCATTGTTGGACAATGTGCTCTTGGAGGTACACAGCCGAGGCCCTCAGGCAGCTTATAGATCATGGGAAAACAGGACGAGCAAGGGGCGCAAATAACTGTAACACAAAGGCAGAATAAGATAAAGGCCTGAAAGAAAGATAAACATTGTTACAAGGTTCAGAGGCAGGGCAATTCAAGATCATTTAATTAGATAAATTGGCATGATCGAATGCAATGTAAGGTTGGTAGAACTTCATCCAGCAAAGGGCTGGGCATTCAAAGATCCTAATCCAACAAAGCATATGATGTTTGGGGGTCAACAAGTAGTCCAGTGTGCTTGAGTCAAAAACAGCCTCTGTAATGGACTTCTGTTGTTACTGCTAACCAGGATTCGTTTATTTAACTTCTAAGAACAGCCATATTTTTCTTACCATCCTTCTCCCTTCCATGGTCCATAGGGTCTAAGTGACCCTATTTGCAACTCCAAAGAGAGAAATGAAATTTTCATAGTACATTTAATTGCAATGACTGCTGGAGGAGTGGGTAGGTAACCTAATCTGTCCAATCAGCATTATCAGAGCTAATAGACAAGACAGTTTCTATTGTCTTGTGCTAATGAACCAGGAAGTTTGTGACTCCCGGATCTACTGGAAATCATTTTGTAATGATAATGGGACCAACAATGAAGCAGACCAAGAGCTGGCAGGAGACAAGTCAGACCCTTCTACTGTAACCCCAGATAGGTGTGTCCTGCATGGATGCTCCAAGGACATTTCAAACTCAGTGTGTCCTACACCAAACTCATTATCTCCCCATCCATCCATCAAAACAAATTATTTTGTATTCTCTACATTTATCAATGGTGTGGATAAATGTAGAGAACACAAAATAATTTGTTTTGGTGGATCAACCATACATATGGTGTATGTATCAACCATACACCCAGTTATCCAAATTAAAAAGTTGAGAGTCAGCCACAATTCCCCCCTGCTCTGTAAATTCTACCTTAGTCTGGATCACCAACCCCTGAGGAGTCCATCTTAGTAATAACTTTTTATTCTCCCTCTCCAGCCCTACACTCCTGCCTCCATGTCTCCCCGTAGGCCTCTGAGTCTGGACATTAAGAATTTAATCTCTTCTGTCAGATAAATCAGGATTCAGATTCCTAGTTTTGTCCTTAGTAATTCCAGGATCTTTAACAAGTTCCTTAATATCTCTAACCTCAGTTTGCTCTTATGTAAAATGGGGATAGTAATTATTCCTATCTGATAGTATTGCAGTTAGGATTATGTAAAATTATATCTAAAAAGCTTATAAGAGTACATTACAAAGAGTAAGCAACAATAAGCACTATTATTCTGGTAATCTTCTAATTAATCTTTTTTCCTCCAAACCCTCATTATCTTTTATTCTCCAAATGATTTCCAGAGTTCTCTAAATACGTCACTTATCTGAAAAAAAATTTTGGTGATTCTTCTAGTTTGTTTCTTCAAGCTACACATACACAATACACTGGAAAATTGTAGAATTAATTTGCTTTGTCTAGCCACCATACAGTCTACCTGAAAAGAAAAGATGGTATCAGAGTGTGGCACGTGTGGTTGACTGGAACAGTTTGATGGATCACTTTTTTTCAGGCTGGTGTGTGCAAGCACATGAAATTGCATGCGTATGTGAATGAGAGAGAGAGATACTGGGTCACAATATAAAATGTCATCCTGTGGTCACAGTAAACACATTGAAACCCATTGGCCTATGGAGTAGAGTCCGCTCACCTCAGCATGTCTTCTCCCAACTAGGCCTTTCAAGACAGTCGTTCAACAAAAAATCTACACAACGACTTCATTGGAGCTCTTGCCACATCTCAAAGGTACATTCCTACATCTCCTTGTTTTGTTTACTCTTTAAATGAATTTTATTGAGGAAAAAATCATACACAATAAAATGTACCCATTTTAAGTATACAACATGGTAAGTTTTAACTAACACAGGCAGGCACAATCCAGATGTAGAATATTTCCATCACCCCAAAATGCTTACTCATGCTTATTTGCAGTCATTTACTCTCCAAACTCTGGCCTTAGGCCACAACAGACCAGCTTTCTGTTCACTGATTCTGTCCATTCTTGAATTTTATATAAATTGTATACATTTTTATACAGCATGTACTCTTGTGTCTGGTGTCTTTCACTCGGCCTAATGTTTCTGAGATTCATCCTTGCTGTTGGGTACATCAGTAGCTTGTTTCCTTTTATTCATGAAGAATATTCCATTGTATGGATATATCACAATTTGTTTATCCATTTTCCTACTGAGGGACATTTTAGTTATTTGTAGTTTTTGTCTATTATGAATAAAGCTGCTAGGAAACTGTATGTACAAATCTTTGTGTGGATATATTTTTCTTGGGTAATTATCTAAGAGTGGGATGGCTTGGTCTTCAGGAAAGTATAATTAACCCTATAAGAAACTGCCAAACAGTTTTCCAAAATGGCTATACCGTTTTATATTCCCACCAGCACTGAATGAGTGTTCTAGTTGCTCTACTTCCTTGCCAGTCAGTACTTAGTATTTAGTTCTAATTTTAGCCATTTAAGTGGGTATACAGAGGTATCTCACTGTAATTTTCACTTGAGTTTTTCTCATGTCTAATGATGTTGAGCACCTTTTCACATATCACTGGCCATTCTTTTATCTTCTTTCATGAAATATCCTTTCAAATAATTTGCCTATTTTTATTGGGTTATCTTTTATACCCTTCAAAAATAAAATATTTACATATTCCTCATTTGTTTTATGTGATTCCCTGTGTGTTCAATGACCATCCTCTCTGTCTCTACCTGACATATTTTTTTAAAGTCTGGCTCACAGGTCTCCTTCTCACTGGAGGCTTTCCCCACCTCCCCAATGACTACTTTCTCTGGGCCCTCACAACACCCGCTTGCCACATTTCTTTGTAATGGTCCTTACCAGATTGCGTCATAATTCAATGTTACATATCTCTATCTTTCTCTAGATTGTGAGCTCCTTGAGAGTACAAGATGAGTAATTTTCTCCTTTGAGTCTTCCCAGGGCTTACTACAATATCTAGCATATTTAATTACTCAGTCTTACCTGAATACTTGAATAATTTAGATTTAGAAGCTAAGAGAAGGAATAGTGAATTATCAAGATTAAAGCCAGGGATGGGTGAGTATGGCTTCTGAATACTGAAGGAAAATATACAGGAATTAATTCATACATTCACTTAGTTAACAATTATTTATTTGGCTCTTACTGTGTACCAGACACCTTGGATGCTAGTATGCAGAGATATATGAGCTAGACTAAATCTCTGCTATGGTGTAACTTAGCCTATAGCAAGAAAGTCAGATCCATTAATCAAAAGTCAAAATACAGTGTGACAAGTATGATGATCAGCGAAACCCAGTACGCTAAGGTAGCTCATGGCAAAATCCCTAACTCAGGCTTTGAAATCAGAGATTACTTTCTAAAGAAGTGATGTCTAAGCTCTGACCTAAGGGATGCATCAAAGTGGCTCAAGTCAAAAAACAATGGAACAGCAGTTTATACAAAGGCCCTGAGGTAACAACAACAACAAAAAAGTCATATCAGGGAATTGCATGCAATAAGTGAGTAGAGCCAGAGAACTAGTCATTGGATATAGGAAATGACTACAGAGGAAAATGTTGGTGATAATTCCATGAAATTATCAACAGATATAAGATAAAGAATGTTTACAAATTTTGTCTTCGTCGTGTGTGAGAATCTCTTTGTCATTCCCCTCCATCATAATCCCACCTCTGACTTGTTTGATCTTGAGAAAATGAAACCCCCCTGTATCTCAGTTGCCTCATTTATATCATGAAAAGAATAATTTCATAAAGTTGTGTGAAGTATGAGCTACCGCAGATAAAATATTGTGCCAGGAACTCACTAGACACTCACCAAATGTGTTACCCCCCTTAGGCACGGTTAAACTCTGTTTTGCAGCAACCATATATCTAGGTGGGCAAAGTAACTAGTTATGAACAATACGATATGAGCCCAAGGATTGGGTCAGTTCTGGGCTAAGACAGTTAAGATTAGCCTTTCTCATGATCTCTCACTCTTTCTTTTTATGGTAATTTTGGAGTTCACATGTTGAATGTTCACTAGGAAGAAGCCTAGGTCTCTGAATGCCTGTAAGGAGCAGAGCCCCTTTGCACCACCCACACCTACCTTCTACCTCATTGGTCCGTAACATGTGGCAGCAAAGCAAAAGAAAAAAAGAAAAAAACTTATATTAAAAGACACAAAGGATTTGGGGTTGTTTGTTACAGGGGTTATCCTATCCCGGTTTATTCAAATATTTAATCCAGGCAGGGCACAGTGGCTCATGCCCGTAATCCTAGCACTTTGGGAGGCTGAGGCAGGTGGATCATTTGAGGTCAGGAGTTTGAGACTAGACTGGCCATCATGGTGAAACCCCATCTCTACCTAAAATACAAAATTAGCCAGGTGTTGTGGCAGATGCCTGTAATCCCAGCCACTCAGGAGGCTGAGGCAGGAGAATGGCTTGAACCCAGGAGGCAGAAGTTACAGTGAGCCAAGATCGTGCCACTGCACTCCAGCCTGGGTGACAGAGCAAGACTCCATCTCAAAAACAGAAAACATAAAACAAAAATGAAACAAACAAACAATTAACCTAATGTTTAGTGTATATTAAGTATGCAAAACATGTCACCTGAGGATGCTGTCATTATTTATTTTTATATTACATGAAACAATATGAGATAGTAAGTCAGGCTCAAGCTCTGAGGTCAGACAGAATTGGGTCTGACTCCTGAATCTACACTTACCAATTCTGTTTCCTTGGCTAAGTGGTATAGTCTCTTGTGCCTTATTTTTACTTACTCATCTGCAAAATGTAGCTAATAACAGTGCCTACCTCATAAGGTCATGGTGAACACTGAATGAGATAAAACATACAAATCTTTTGTAACACCCACATATAGTAAGTGCTCAGTAAATGCAAGCTACTAATAATAAATGAGAGTGGAATGTGATATTAGGGAAGATTGAGGATTTGCTGCTGCATTGGTACTCAGGCAATCACTCCAGGAATATTGCTTTTAATGCATATCCATCATATTTTCAGGTCAGTAATTACTCTGACTGACAAAGATAATAATGTGTTAACGGATCAGGACTCCAATGCTCATAAATTATTCTTTGGCTCTTTCCTCAGCAACTCGGGGTCCAAGGGATTTGAGTTGTCATTGGCCTCAGGTTTTTCCATGCCTGGTTCTCTCACTGCTAATGCTCCTGGCATGCTCCATTTTCCCCAGTGCCACAAGTTGCAATCAACTAGTGCTGGCAGTTGACATCTTTTAATATTTGTTGCTCTCTTTCTGCCTAGTACTTGTGGCTCTATCTTGACATGAAGCTGTTCCTGTTATGGCCATTACTAACTAAAGAGCCCTTGGACTCTAGCTGGGAAGCAGTACCATAAATTGCTTAGAGTTATCCTATTTCCTGCAAACAAAAATCCCGGCAGCTTTAGGCCCATTTTTACTTTATTATTTATACAGCCAGACCATTTATTGCAGGATACAGCCTCTCCCTGGGTTGAAGTAGGAAAATTATTCCATTTTCTGTTGTAAATGGTGCAAGTCCTGATTCAGCAGCCTCGACAGGAGGCGTACTTGGAATGGAAGTATTTGCACATTTGTTGCTGAAAGTAGAAATTTATTATCTGTGCCCTGTTCTTCTTTGGCACTTAAAACAGAGTGGGATAAAGAGACAGCTTTTCATATCTCTTAAGCCATTAGATCAGGTTATTGCAGGAGAGAGAAAGATGAAGAGAGATAGCATGGACAGCAGATTCGTTTCAATGGTCTATTGGTTCCACTTAGTGAAGGCCTGTTAATTGCATAACATGCATCTGTATCTGTGTCTTTCAAATAACATTTCTAAACACCTGGGGAACTGCTAAGAAGGCACAGAGGGACATATAAAGAATGGGCGCAATTAGAAAATTACCATCAAGGATGGAGAAAGGTTTGAAGGAGGAGAAGGGAAAGATGCTCCTACTTTAAGGCTGTAGGATTTTTTAATAGAAAAAATAATGTTTCACTATGAAAGCCTTTATTTGTAAATTGCTACACAAGTAACAGTGGCTAAGGGAAGTAAATTCATCAGTGAAGGAGTGGGTATATTGTGAAAAGTAGAAGGTGAGCTGGGAGATTTCTGATTAAAAAGAAACTTTTTATTTTTCTGTTTTGATAAAAATATGCTAAAATTATAGTTTTCATTCCTCTTTATTTCCCAGTGAAATTCCATTTTAATGAAATGTGGAAATTAACAACTACTTGGTATGTTTTAACCCTTCCAGTATCTTGTGAGACCCCAAACAACTCCATTTGGCTGAGACTGTGCATCTCCATGGGAGAGAAAACATCCTATTCCCCCCCATAAGAGAAGCTGCCAACTGGTGGAATACTTGTCATTTCCTGACAGCACTATTCATCTACCATTGATTATTGCAGTATTATCTCCCTTAACAGACTATAAACTGCTAAAGAACAAGGGGATTTCTTGAAATAATACTGTTTTGACTATCTTACCTTAGGAAAAAGGAAAATAAGTACCTGAAATTTTTGAAAATATTTAGGTTTATATTTGTTTGAGAGAAGAAAATGAATAGCAACAGATCTTTTCTAATTTTATTTGAGACTTACTGTGCTAAAAAAAAAAAAGACAAAGGGTTCAATAAGAAGTATCTCTGTTTCTTGAACATTCTCAAGCAGAAGAAACAAGCTGATTCGGAGGTAGTTTTTTTCTGATGTGGTAGTTTTTTTGAGGAAGTGGATTAGTGAGGATCAGTGTCTCTCCTCTGGTACAAAGGAACTGAGAAATCACTGGGAGAACCAGAAACTGGACTCTGACTAGCACATTTGTCTCCTTTGGATGATGTTCTGGAAACTAAGTCAACTCTTTGGTTTCTGAATAGAAGCACAGAAGCAGATAAGCTGCAGTCCAAAAGGCCTGACTGATATGGCACCTGTTGGTAGCCAGTTTCATCAAAGAAGGATACCTGGACAGTGTATTTATCTTACCTTCAGTCTAGAGGTGAATATTAAGGGAATAAGTGGTTGGTACCTCTACTTTAATCTTAGTGCTTCATATACCCAATAAGTAAATGAGTCTCTGTTTTAAAACTGTAAGTACTATCAGGAGTAATTAATGCCATTTTTCTCTCCTGAGAGTTGAGGCACTGTCGTGAGCTATTTCTGTTACTAATATGGGTCTTATGAATCCAGTACAAGATTTAAGGATGAAACTGTGGTGATAAGACCCAGGGAGGAAAAGGTCATGCTGTTTCAAGCTCTATCAAAAGCAATTATGAACAGCAACAGGCTATGACATTCAGGACATCAGTACCAGGGCATAGCACTTGGAATTCAGACTTGAATTGGGCTTCTTAAAAGTACTGTACATAAAGTGTTCCACAGTGTCTCTCGTAGCTTATACTAGAAAGATTTTTGACTAAGTCTAATGTGCTACCAGCCAGAAACTACCTAATCTTATGCCATAATGTTATTTTGGACCATGGATAACAGTCATATATGACTTTATTTTACTTATATCAACAAGCCTAGTGTTTTATAGTTGTTAATTCAAAAGTACTTGTTAAATAAAATGGAATGAGATAGATTTTCTTTAAGAATCTAAAAATTGGCTGGGTGCAGTGGCTTATGCCTGTAATTCCAACATTTTGGGAGGCCAAGGTAGGCATATTGCTTGAGCCCAAGAGTTCGAGACTAGCCTGGGCAACATGGCAAAACCCCATCTCTATTGAAAATAAATAAATAAAATAGAAAACAAAATTCTACAGTTCAGTGTATTTCCATCATATGACCATGCTTTGTATGACTTTGTTATGGAGAAATGATACATTCAATTAGAAAATATATACATTTTGCCTTCCAGCTACTGCAAGAGTGATCAAAATTGCTACCTCTGAGGAACAAGTTTTCAAAGGCAGGTTTGCTGTCCTCATATACAAGACACAGTGGAGAATCACAGCTAAGTCATGTTATATCATCGATTAAACAAATGTATATCATGAAGACTAAAAGAAATATATTTAATATGAAACAATTACAGAATTCTTTTATATTAATTCCAGCTACTTAAGAGGCTACTTCCAGCCTCTTAAGTTACTGGAATTCCAGCTACTTAAGAGGCTGAGGCAGGAGGATTACTTGTGCCCAAAAATTTGAGGTTGCAGTGAGCTATGATTGTACCAATGCACTATAGGCTGGGTGACAGAGTAAGCCCCTGTCTCTTAAAAGAAAAGAAAAAGTGCTGTTGGGGTGAAGGGGGCAGACAAGAGAGCTGACTAGACACAGCTAAAAAGTGTTGCTCCCACCAAAATAAACCAAATTAACAAATAAACCACCACATTTTAGCAGATCTTTGGAAAGAAAATGCCAAGAGTGGGAGGAAGCTGGGAACCTTGCATGGGGAACCTGAATACCAGGGCAAGTTTCTGGCCCTGAATGGCTCCTGCGAAAGGGGTGAGTGAGGGAACTGAGGGACGGCTCACCCTTACCATGGACCTCTGGGATCCTAGCTATAAGGGGACCCCATATCTCCTATGGATGCATGAGCTGGCAGGGGGAATCTCCTTGGAGTATAGGCAGAGATAGGTCTTCAGACAGTGAAGCCTGGGAGCTTTTGTGCATTGGGCAGCTCCAGAAGAGAGTAGACATAGACTCTCATCACCCAGGGCTCCTCATCCCCCCTCTAGGTCACACATACCCTAATTGTCCTCCAAGCCAGGAGAGAGTGGAGCCAGCTTCCTTGGGAGACTTGGACATGTCTGCTCAGTGACGTCTTCTGCCTGGCAGCTCCTCCCAGGGCCCATGCCTAGCTGCTCTGCAGGAGTGGGTGCACAGCACAGCCCCCTGAATTCCAGCCAGAGTGCAGTACTGCACCTGAGTACTTTCCCAGTGACCCAGGAGCACATTAGATCCCCCAGTGCAGTCAGAGCCTGACTGCAAGCCCCAAGGATTGCAGCACACAGCTTGGGAGTATGAAGCCAAGATCTGTGGCCAGCACTCAAGCTGTGGAGGAAGCTGCATCCTCAGACTACTGAGGGGGGAGATGTGCAGGTTCTCAGTCCAGAGCAGAGTAGGGGTTACCTCCTCTATAGGCCAGTTTAGAAAGGTTATGGCATATCTCCCTGCCACAGCTTCTACCTGACAGGGCCCCACAGCCGAGAAGACCTAACAAAAGAAGTGCACATGCAGTGCAAGTCTTTGGAGGGGAGCTCCACCAAGGCCCAGGAGTGGATCTGGTGAGGGGAACCATCTCTCCCTCCCCAACAACCACAACAGAGCTTCCCTGCAAATACAAGGAAATAAGAAAGAGCCCCATGGCTGCGTTATTAACCTAGCTAGCAGCCATTACACTTAACTGCCACCTACTGGATCACAGGCCAAACTACAACAACAGAAATTATCCTGCTGACATCTACCTCTGTGAAACCAAGTTCAAGAATTCACCCACACATAAAGACACTGCACAGAGCCCCGGCCCTCTGAAAGCATTCAGAAATGAAGCAAACTGACTATATTCAACTTTCACCACAATTAAAAGAACACCAACCCTCCCAGATGAGAAGGAAAGTGTTCTGGCAATTCAAAAAGCCAGAATGTCCCCTCACTTCCAAATGAGTACACTATCTCCCCAGCGATAGTTATTAACCAATCAGAAAAGACTGAAATGACTGAGATAAAGTTCAGACTCAATGGCAAGGAAGCCCATCAAGATTCAGGAGAAAGTTAAAACCCAATCCAAGGAATCCAGTAAAATGATCCAAGAGCTGAACGAAGAAATGGCTGTTTCCACATGTTCTCAATCATAAGTGGTTGTTGAACAATGGAAACACACGGACAAAGGGAGTAGAACATCACACACTGGGGCCTGTTGGGGAGTGGGAAAGCTAGGGGAGGGATAGCAAGGTGTAGGGGGATTTGGGAGGGGATAACATTAGGAGAAATATCTAACGTAGATGACAGGAGATGGATGCAGCAAACCACCATGGCATGTGTATACCTATGTAACAATTCTCCACCATCTGCACATGTACCCCAGAACTTAAAGTATAATAAAACAAAACAATATAGTAAAAATACAAAATTTTAAATACAATATAATAATGATATACATATAGTCCTTACATTAAATTAGTTATTAAAAGTAATTTAGACATGATTTGAAGTATGTGGGGGGATACGCATGGGTTATATGCAAATACGATGTCATTTTATATAAGGAATTTGAGCATCTGCAGATTTTGTTATTTGCAGAAGTCCTGGAACCAGTCTCCCATCGATACCAATGAATGATTATACATTTATATGTATAATAGTGTGTGTGTGTGTGTGTGTGTGTGTGTGTGTGTATGTGTGTATACACAGTTTCCTAGTATTTATGTATATGTATATATGTGAAAAAAAAGAAATGGCTGTTTTAAGAAAGAACCAAAGTAAACTTCTAGACTGAAAACTTCACTGCAAGAATTTCATGATACAATTGGAAGTATTAACAGCAGAATAGACCAAGCTGAAGTAAGAATCTCAGAGCTTGAAGACTGGTTATTTAAATCAACTCAGTCAGATAAAAATAAAGAAAAAAGAATTTTTAAAAAATGAATAAAACCTCCAAGAAATATGAGATTATGTAAAGAGAACAAATCTACAATTTATTGGCATTGCTGAGAGAGAGAAAGAATAAGCAACTTAGAAACTATATTTGAGGATACAGTCCATGAAATTTTCCCTAATCTCACTAGGCACGCTGACAGGGAAATCCAAGAAATACAGAGAACCCCAGGTAAATACTATGCAAGATGACCAGCCCTAAGGCACATATTCATAAGATTCACCAAGGTTCATACAAAAGAAAAAGCTTAAAGGCACCTAGACAGAAGGGTCAAGTCACATACAGAGGTAACTCATCAGGCTAGCAGCAGACCTCTAAGCAGAAATCGTGTAAGTCAGAAGAGACAGAGGTCTATTTTCAGCATCCTTAAAAAATTCCAACCAAGAATTTCTCCTAAACTTCATAAGTGAAGGAAAGGTAAAAATCTTTCTCAGATGAGCAAATGCCAAGGGAATACATTTTAACTAGACCAGCCTTACAAAAAGGTCCTTAAGGGATTGCTAAATATGGAATCAAAAGAATGATATTTGTTACCACAAAACACGCTTAAGCACATAGCCCACAGGCATTTTAAAGCACCTACACAATCAAGTCTATGTAACAACTAGGTAACAATGAAATGACAGGATCAAAATCACACATATCAATACTAACCATGAATGTAAATGGACTAAACATCCGACTTAAAAGTCACACACAGAGTGGGCTGAGTGCAGTGGCTCACGCCTGTAATCCCAGCACTTTGGGAGTCCAAGCCAGGTGGATCAGAAAGACAAGAGATCAAGATCATCCTGGCCAACATGGTGAAACCCCATCTCTACTAAAAATACAAAAATTATCTGGGCATGGTGGCACGAGCCTGTAGTCCTAGCTACTCAGGAGGCTGAGGCAGGAGAATTGCTTGAACCTGGGAGGTGGAGGTTGCAGTGAGCTGAGAGCATGCCACTGCACTCCAGCCTGGCTACATACAGACTGATACTTCATCTCAAAAAAAATATGTATATATATATCACCAAGTGGCAAACTGGATAAAAAAAAAAACAAGACCCAACAATCTGTTGTCTTTAAGACAGCCATCTTACATGCAGTGACACCCACAGGCTCAAAGTAAAACTATGGAGAAAGATCTACCATGCAAACACAAAACAAAAAATAACAGGAGTCACTATTTTTATATCAGATAAAAAAGACATTAAACCAATAAAAATTAAGAAAAGCAATGAAGGATACTACATAATGATAAGGGGTACAAGCCAAAAAGAAACTTAACTATTCTAAATATATACACACCTAACACTGGGGCATCTAGATTCATAAAACAAGTTCTTCTTAACCTAGGAAAAGACTTAGACAAGCATACAATAATAGTGGGATACTTCAACACCACATTGACAGCATTAGACAGTTCCTAGAACAAAATCTCTAAACTGTTTTAAGTCCCTAAAAAACAAGTACAACAAAATCAAAAACTGACAAATGGGGCCTAATTAAACTAAAGAGCTTCTGCACAGAAAAAGAAACCATCAACAGAGTAAACAGACAACATATACAATGGAAGAAAATATTTTAAACTCTGCATCCAACAGAAGTCTAGTATCCAGAATCTATAAGGAATTTAAACAAATCAGCAAGCAAAAAGCAAATAACCCCATTTTTAAAATGGGCAAAGAACATGAACAGACACTTGTCAAAAGATGACATGCACAAGCAGCCAACAAACATATAAAAAATACTCATTGTCACTAATCATTAGAAAGATGCAAGCCAAAACCACAATGAGATATCATCTTATACCAGTCAGAATGGCTATTATTTAGATTTAAAAAACAACAGATGTTGGTGAGGCTGCAGAGAAAGGGAAATGCTTATACACCATTGGGGGATATGCAACCTAGTTCAGTCACTATGGAAAGCTGTTTGTAGATTTCTCAAAGAACTTAAAACAGAACTACCACTGGACCCAGTAACCCCATTACTGGGTGTATACCCAAAGGAAAATAGATCATTTTATCAAAAAGACGCATGAACTCATGTGTTCATTGCACACTATTCACAATAGGAAAGACATGAACTCAACCTAGGTGCCTATCAATGGTGGACTGAATAAAAAAATGATACATATATGCCTTAGAATATTGCACAGCTATAAAAAAGAATGAAATCATGTCCTTTGCAGCAACATAGACGGAGCTGGAGGCCATAATCCTAAGTGAATTTGTGCAGGAACAGAAAATCAAATACTTCATGTTCTCACTTATAAGTAGGACCTACACACTGAGCACACACATGGATGAACATGGAAACAATAGACCCTGTGGACTATTAAAAGAGGATGGGTTGAAAAACTATCTATTGAGTGCTATACTCAGTACCTAAGTGCAATATACCCACATGACAATCCTGCACATGTACCCCTTTTATCAAAATTAAAAGCTGAAAATTTTAAAAAGAAAGAAATATAATGTGAATTGGTTTAAACAAACCTTCTGAGATATAAATGAGTAAGTTTTAGCTTTTTGTCACTGGGACCCATTACTGATGAAGCTATTCACGTATTTTCATCTGCCTGTTCTTAACATAGGAAAATAAATATGAAAGAGAGAGGAGTTTTAATCACCTTTATCTCAAAATCTCAGGTTACTCTAGTCATTGGTTGGAGATGGATGGAGACAATTCACCTCCAAGTAGCTAAAGACAAGAAAAAAAGCAAAGAATTGATGTTACAGTATAAAATATAGTCAGGAAAATCTTCATTGGCGAAAAATCAACCAAATCAAAATCTTTGTTTGAAAAAATATAAAACCAAAAGATAAAACCAAACCAACTGAGAAATACAGGAAAGAAAGACTCCCAAGTATCCCGTAAGGCATTGTATCATTTATTGTCACTTAATACATTAGGTGTTGCAAGGCCAGCTCTTCAGTAGCTGAATCATTCTCCTAATGAAGGGTTTTCTTATATTTCTAAGGCATGGAACACATAGAACATAATAAATCTGGAAAGAGTAGTAAATACTTATGGTGCATACAAATGACCTGCAGAAATTCAAGAAATTCTAAGGCCAATGAAGTGTCCATGTCAAATACTATTCTCTCTAGAAAAGTGGTCAGCAAACATTTTTTGTAAAGGAACAGACAGTTAATATTTTAAGTTTGTTCTAAAAAGTTCTCGGTCTCAACTATTCAACTTTAATGTTTTAGCATGAAAGCAGCTCTATACAAATACACAGATAAATAGCCATGGCCATGTTCAATAAAACTTTGTTTATAAAAACAGTAAGTACTAGGGCTTCGTCCACTGGCTATTGTTTGCCAATATTCACTCCAGAAGAATAAAATGGTAACTGAGTGAATAGGCTCTGGAACTCATCGTCCCCAATACACCACACACACACACACACACACACACACACACACACACACACACACACTTCAACTAAATAAAATTTATATTTATCTCTTTTACATATTTAATTTCCATGTGAGGTTTTGTTTGGGAATAGTTAGTTCTATTACACAACTGAAAAACACATAAATAAAACTGAAAACTAGTTCAGTAAACATTTATTATAAAATATATGTGTTTATTATAATGGTATTATTATCAACTAAATTTACTATGTTTTTCAAAATATAAGTCAAGATTTAAGATAGAATGTACTTGAAAAGAAGTTTCAGGGCTTTTATTAATCTGCTTAAACAATTGATGAATTTAGCAACAAACTTCCATGGGGCACCTGAGTATGGGGAAAGTTTCTGAAAATTTAGAGTGGCAGAGATGTCATAAAGATGGCTGACTAAAGGCACCCAACATTTGCCTCCCCCAACAAAGAAGGACCAAAACAGCAAGAAGATATCAATACACAAATACAGTGCCAAAGGAAAATGCTAGAATTTAGCAGGGAAGTGACGGGAACCCTCTGAGGCATAAAAACTCAAAATGACAGTATAAAGAAGAAAGAAAAGAGGGACCAGTATTGGTTCAGAGCCAGGAGTGACTCTATAGTTCAGGGAAAAGACAAGCAAGAGATCCTCAACAGTCACATTTCCACCACCAATGCCTGCAGTACTAGCTACAGGAGAGCACCTCAGCCCTCACTTGACCTGAGCTAGTCCAGGCAGCTTCTTGAAGTCCTCAACTACATTTTCCCAGATAGAGAATTCATTCTATGTCCCATTCTTGTCCCCTGGGACCTAAGCAGCTGTATAATGACACCATTTTGAGGTCTGAGCAAACAATAGACTACTTTCTGCTCTGGGATCCAGTAACTCTTGCATTCCTCCACATCCCTGGTGGGCCATGCTGACATCTTGCCACAACTGTTCAGAGGGCTTCAGTGTTGTGATATGTGCTGAACCCAGCAATGTGACTACATCCCTAGAACCTGAACCCACACAGTTCCCTACACCCCAGGGAGCAGATAGTCTAGTACCCCAGGGAGGCTGCCCCCGGGGAATAGGGAAGTCTTTATTCTGCTTAGTTTTGTTCTGACCCTTATTATTTATTTCCCTCTACTAATTTGGGGTATGAGTTCTTATTTTTCCAGTTTTTTTTTTAGGTACAGCACATCATTAGGTTGTTTATTTGAAATCTTTCTACTTTTTGATGTGGGTATTTATTGCTATACAATTCCCTCTTAGTAATGTTTTTACTATATTCCATAGGTTTTGATACGGTGTGTTTTCATTTTTATCTGTTTCAATACTTTTTTTCTTCATTGACCTAATGGTCATTCAGGAGCATATTGTTTAATTTTCATGTATTTGTATGGTTTCCAGTGTTCATTTTGTTATTGATTTCTAAGTTTTATTCCACTGTGGAATACTGTGAAGATACTTGAGATTTCAAATTTTGTATTTGTTGAAATTTGTTCTGTGACTCAACATACCCTGGAGAATGTTCCATGTACTATGAGAAGAATGTGTATTCTGCTGCTGTTGGATGAAAAATTTTGTAAATAGCTGTTAGGTCCATTTGGTCTATAACACAGTTTGAGTTCAAGGTTTCTTTGTTGTTTTTTCTCTACATGCTATATATCAAGTGGACCTAATATCCATTACAAAAATTTTCATCCAATAGCTGCAGAAAGATTTCAAATAAACAACCTAATGATGCACTGTACCTCAAAAAATTTTGAAAAAATAAGAACTCAAACCCCAAATTAGTAGAGAGAAATAAATAATAAAGATCAGAGCAAAACTAAGCAGAAAAGAAACTTTAAAAGCAGCACAAAAGGTCAATGAAATGAAAAGTTGCTTTCTTGAAAAGATAAACATAATCAACAAATCATTAAAGAAACTAAGAAAAAGAAAGGGAGAAGACCCAAATAAATAAAATCAGAAACATAAAAGGAAACTTTCAACTGATACTAGAGAAATACCAAGATCATTAGAGATTATTATGAACAACTATACATCAACAAAGTAGAAAACCAAAGAAAAAAGAAGGATAAATTCTTGACACATATAACCTGCCAATATTGAACCAGGAAGAAGTAAAAAACCTGAATAGACCAATAATGAGTAAAGAAATTGAATTAGTTGTAATAAGTCCCCCCAACAAAAAAAGCCCATGATCAGATGGCATTACTGCTAAATTCTAACAAATTTATAATGAATGACTAATACCAATTCTCCTCAAACTATTCCAAAAAATTGAAGAGAAAGGAATCCCTACTAACTCATTCTATGAGGCCAGCATTACCTGGATACCAAAATCAGACAAAAACACAATAAAAAAAGAAAACAGACCAATATCCCCCATGAATATAGTTTCAAAACACTTCAATAAATACTAGCAAGCCAAATCCAACAGCATGTCAAAAACATAGTACACAACAGTCAAGTGAGATTTATCCCAGGAAAGCAAGGATAGTTCAAATATGCAAATCAGTAAACGTGACATATTACATAAATGGAATGGAAATAAACCATGTAATCATCTCAATAAATGAAGGAAAAGCATTTGATAAAATTCAACAACCTTTCATGATAAAACTCTCAACAAATTAAGCATAGAAGAAATATACCTCAACACAATAAAAATTATATACAACAAACCCAGAGATAACATCATACTGAATGGGGAAAAGGTGAAAGACTCTTCTCTAAGAACTGGAACAAAACAAGAATGCCCACTTTCACCACTTTTATTCAACATAGTACTGAAAGTTTTAACCAAAGCAATTAGGCAAGAGAATAAAATTAAGAGGATCTAAATTGATAAAAAGAGTCAAATTGTTCTTCTTTGCACACAATATAATCTTATATGTAGAAAAACTTAAAGACTTAATGGAAAAACTCTTAAAACTTATAAACAGGACAAGATCCAAGATGGCCGATTAGCAGCAGCTCAGGATTGTAGCTCCCAGTGAAAGCATGGAGGGTAAGTGGATGCCTCATTTCCAGACGGATTTTTATTGCCCACAGACCAGGAGATTCCCAGGTGGAGGAGCCCCATGGGTTGCCAGAGCATCTGGTTTGGCCAGCGCGGCTGTTTTGCTGGCACTCCAGTGCAGCGGTTCTCCATACAAAATACCCAGGTCAGGGCGCCATTTTAGCTGGCGATTGGAGCTCCAGAAAGGCACAGTCACCCATTCATCTGATTAAAAAGGGGACTGAAACAGGGAGCCAGGCCAGGAGATTCCCGGGCAAAAAAGTACCACGAACCTCAGCGCCACTGTTTCAGCCAGTGCAGTGGGTCACCACACGGGAAATCACACAGATCCCAGCGCCTTTTCAACAGGTGACTGCAATATCTGGGAGGCAGTCGACCATTCAACTAAAAAAAAAAAAAAAAAAAATGCTCTGAGGCAGGGAGCCAGGTGATCAGGCTCCGCTGGTCCCACCCCCACCAAAAAAAAACAGCAATCGGAAATGCTCTGGATTGAGAGTTTCACAGCAAGCACAGCTGAACCCAGGAAGGTCCAGCTGTGTGAGGGAGGAGCCTACGCCATTACCAAGGCAGTCCACCACTACGGAGGTAGTTTGCCATTGCTCAGGCGGCCCGCCATTGCCGAGGCAGCCCGCCATTACAGAGAGAGTCAGCCATTATAAAGGTGGGCCGCCATTGCCGAGGCAGTTCTAAACCACACCCATATAAACAGGAATACAGGGAAGTTCACACGGCACCTGGGTGGAGCCCAGAGCAACTCAGCACCCAGATACATAAGGCAAGTTCTTAATGACTTACAAAGAGACTTAGACTCCCACACAATAATAGTGGGAGACTTTAACACCCCATTGTCAATATCAGACAGATCAACGAGACAGAAAATTAACAAGCATATCCAGGACTTGAACTCAGACCTGGACCAAGAAAACCTAACAGACATTTACAGAACTCTCCACCCTAAATCCACAGAATATACATTCTTCTCAGCAGCATGTCACACCTACTCTAAAATTAACCACAAAGTTGGAAGTAAATCACTCCTCAGCAAATGCAAAAGAACAGAAATCATAACAAACAGTCTCTCGGACCACAGTGCAATCAAGTTAGAACTCAGAATTCAGAAACTAACTCAGAACCGCACAGCTTCATGGAAACTGAACAACTGGCTCTTGAATGTTGACTGGATAAACAATGAAATAAAGGCAGAAATAAAGATGTTCTTCGAAACAAACGAGAATGAAGACACAACATACCAGAATCTCTTGGACACATTTAAAGCAGTCTCTAGAGGAAAATATATAGCAGTAAATGCCCACATGAGATGCAAGGAGAGATCTAAAATTGACACCATATCATCAAAATTGAAAGAGCTAGAGAAGCAAGATCAAAAAAACTCAAAATCTAGAAGAAGACAAGAAATAACAAAGATCAGAGCAGAACTGAAGGAGACAGAGACACAAAAAACCCTTCAAAAAATCAATAAACCCAGGAGCTGGTTTTTTGAAAAGATCAACAAAATAGACAGACCACTAGCCAGATTAATAAAGAAAAGAGAGAATAATCAAATAGATGCAATAAAAAATGATCAAGGGGATATCACCACAGATTCCACAGAAATTCAAACCATCGTCAGAGATTATTACAAACAACTCTATGCACATAAACTAGTAAACCTGGAAGAAATGGATAAATTCCTGGACACTTACATCCTCCGAAGCCTAAACCAGGAAGAAGTTGAAACCCTGAATAGACCAATAACAAGGTCTGAAGTTGAGGCAGCAATTAAGAGCCTACCACCCAAAAAAGTCCAGGTCCAGATGGGTTCACAGCCAAATTCTATCAGATATACAAAGAGGAGCTGGTACCATTCTTTCTGAAACTATTCCAAACAATCCAAAAGAGGGAATCCTTCCCAAATCATTTTATGAGACCAACATCATACTGATACCAAAACCCGGAAGAGACTCAGCAAGAAAAAGAAAACTTCAGGCCAATATCCATGATGAACATAGATGCAAAAATCTTCAATAAAATATTGGCAAACTGATTGCAGCAGCACAACAAAAAGATTATCCAGCATGATTAAGTAGGATTAATCCCAGGGATGCAAGGCTGGTTCAACATATGCAAGTCTATAAACATAATTCACCACATAAACAGAACCAAAGACAAAAACCACATGATTATCTCAATTGATGCAGAGAAGGCCTTTGACAAAATTCAACAGCCTTTATGTTAAAAAACCTCAATAAACTAGGTATTGAAGGAACGTATCTCAAAACAATAAAAGCTATTTACAACAAACCAACAGCCAATATCTTACTGAATGGGGAAAAACTGGAAGCATTCCCTTTGAAATCTGGCACTAGACAAGGATGCCCTCTCTCACCACTCCTATTCAATATAGTACTGGAAGTTCTAGCCAGAGCAATCAGGCAAGAAAACGAAATAAAGGGTATTCAAATAGGAAAGGAGGAAGTCAAATTGTCTCTATTTGCAGATGACATGATTGTATATCTAGAAGACCCCATCATCTCAGCCCAAAATCTCCTGAAACTGATAAGCAACTTCAGCAAAGTCTCAGGATACAAAATCAATGTACAAAAATCACAAGCATTCCTATACACCAATAACAGACTTAAAGAGAGCCAAATCAAGAACCAACTGCCATTCACAATTGCTACAAAGAGAATAAAATACCTAGGAATACAACTAACAAGGAATGTAAAGGACCTCTTCAAGGAGAACTACAAACCACTGCTCAATGAAATAAGAGAGGACATAGACAGATGGAGAAATAGTCCATGTTCATGGTTAGGAAGAGTCAATATCGTGAAAATGGCCATACTGCCCAAAGTAATTTATAGATTCAACGCTATCCCCATCAAGCTACCAATGACCTTCTTCACAGAACTGGAAAAAACCACCTTAAACTTCATATGGAACCAAAAGAGAGCCTGCATAGCCAAGTCAATTCTAAACAAAAAGAACAAAGTGGGAGGCATCACACTCCCAGACTTCAAACTATACTACAAGTTTACAGTAATCAAAACAGCATGGTACTGGTACCAAAACAGAGATATAGATCAATGGAACAGAACAGAGGCCTTGGAGGCAACCCAACACATCTACAACCATCCGATCTTTGACAAACCTGACAAAAACAAGCAATGGGGAAAGGATTCCCTGTTTAATAAATGGTGTCGGGAAAACTGGCTAGCCATGTGCAGAAAGCAGAAACTGGACCCCTACCTGACAACTTACACTAAAATTAACTCCAGATGGATTAAAGACTTAAACATAAGACCTAACACCATAAAAACCTTAGAAGAAAATCTAGGCGAAACCATTCAGGACATAGGCGTAGGCAAGGACTTCATGACCAAAACACCAAAAGCATTGGCAACAAAAGCCAAAATAGACAAATGGGACATAATCAAACTCCACAGCTTCTGCACGGCAAAAGAAACAGTCATTAGAGTGAATTGGCAACCAACAGAATGGGAAAAAAATTTTGCAGTCTACCCATCTGACAAAGGGCTGATATCAAGAATCTACAAAGAACTAAAACAGATTTACAAGAAAAAAACAAACAACCCCATTCAAAAGTGGGTGAAGGATATGAACAGACACTTTACAAAAGAAGACATACATGAGGCCAACAAGCATATGAAAAAATGCTCACCATCACTGGTCATTAGAGAAATGCAAATCAAAACCACTTTGAGATACCATCTCATGCCAGTTAGAATGGCGATCATTAAAATATCTGGAGACAACAGATGCTGCAGAGGATGTGGAGAAATAGGAACACTTTTACACTGTTGGTGGGAGTGTAAATTAGTTCAACCACTGTGGATGAGAGTGTGGTGATTCCTCAAGGACCTAGAAATAGAAATTCCATTTGACCCAGCAATCCCATTACTGGGTATATATCCAAAGGATTATAAATTGTTCTAATATAAAGGCACATGCACACGAATGTTCATTACAGCACAGTTTACAATAGCAAAGACCTGGAACCAACCCAAATGCCCATCGATAATAGACTGGACAGGGAAAATGTGGCACATATACACCATGGAATATTATGCAGCCATCAAAAATGATGAGTTTGTGTCCTTTGTAGGGACATGGATGAACCTGGAAACCATCATTCTCAGCAAACTGACACAAGAACAGAAAATCAAACACCACATGTTCTCACTCATAGGCGGGTGTTGAACAATGAGAACACATGGACACAGGGATGGGAGCATCATACACTGGGGTCTGTCGGGGGGGGAAATAGGGGACGGACAGCAGGGGGTGGGGGAGTTGGGGGAGAGATAACATGGGGGAGAAATGCCAGATATAGGTGATGGGGAGGAAGGCAGCAAATCACACTGCCATGTGTGTACCTATGCAACAATCTTGCATGTTCTTCACATGTACCCCAAAACCTAAAATGCAATAAAAAAAAACTTATAAACAAAGTCAGTGAAGTCATAGAATACAAAAACAACATACAACAATCAGTAGCATTTTTATACACCAATAATAAACTAGTTGAAACAGAAATGAAAAAAGAAATTCCATTTATAATAGCTACAAAATATACCTAGGAATAAATTTAACTAAAAAGATAAAAGATATCTACACTGAAAACTACACTGATGTAGGAAATTAAAGAAGACACACACAAAAATTCCACGCTGATGAATAATTAATATTGTTAAAATGATTACACTACCCAAAGCAATATACAAATTTAGTGCAAGTCCTATCAAAACATCAGTGTCAGAAATAGAAAAAGCAATCATAATATTGGCATAGAACCCACACACACACACACACACACACACACACACACACACACACAAAACCATGAATAGAAAAAGCAATGCTAAACAAAAAGAACAAAACTGAAGACATTATACCACCTGACAAAGTGTGAAACTACCTTACAAAGTCATGTTAACCAAACTAGCATGATAAAACATGTAAAAGCAGATGTATAGATCAACGAAACAGAATTTATGTATTTACAGTCAGCTAATTTTTTACAAAGAGTCCAAGAACATCCTTTGGGGAAAGGACAATCTCTTCAATAAATGGTGTTGGGGAAAAAGAATATCCATATGAAGAAGAAGAAAACTACATCCCTATTCCTCATCTTTAAAATAAACTAAAGGCTTACATATAAGACTCCAAACTATAAAACTAGTAGAGAAAGGCATATAGTAAACACTTCAGGACATTGGTCTAGCAAAGATTTTATGGCTAAGACCTCAAAAGCACAGGCAACAAAATCAAAAATAAACAAATGGAACAACAAACTAAAAAGCTTCTGCACAGCAAAAGAAAAAAAGCAAACACAGAATTTGTTAGAATGAGAGAAAATATCTGCAAATATTTAACAAGGAACATCCAGAATATATTTTTTTAAACTCAACTGTAAATAATAATAATGATGATTTAATTTAAAAATGGGCAAAGGACTTGAATGGACATTTCTCAAAAGAAGACATATAAATAGCCAACAAATATATTTTTTAAAGCTCAACATTACTAATCAGGGAAATGCAAGTCAAAACCACAGTGAGATACCATCTCATCTCTTTGGAAAAATAGTACATTTTTCCTCTGCTTTCACACCACAACAATCATAACACAAATGAAGACTTCCGTGACCAAATGTGTGGGGGGTAGGGAGGGGGAGGAATTCACCAGGTGCACAATCAGTTCTGTGCAGACAACAGCTGGGCGTTCTGCAATTCAATTCCAACACTATCTACCTGGAGATAACGTCAGATCCCACAGGTTGAGGACTCAGTCCCAAAAACTGTCCTGCCTCCTTTGAAAACCAGTTGTAAGTCCAGGCCTCCAAAACTTCTGATGAACCAGGTTTAGGTTGCGGTTCCTGTGAGCCCCTCTTTGGGTTTTATTAATTTGCTAGGGTAGCTCACAAAACTCAGGGAAACAATTATATTTAACAGTTTATTATAAAGGATATTGATATGGCTTGGCTCTGTGTCCCCACACAAATCTCAAGTCAAATTGTAATTCCCAGTGTTGGAAGAAAGGCCTGGTGGGGAGGTGACTGAATCATGGGGCAGACTTCCCCCTTGCTGTTCTCTTAGTATTGTTCTCATGGGATCTGATCGTTTAAAAGTGTGTAGCACTTCCCCCTTTGTTCTTTCTCCTCCTGCTGGCCATGTGAATATGTGCCTGCTTCCCCTTCCCCTTCTGCCATAATTATAAGTTTTCTGAGGCCTCCCCAGAAGTAGAAACCTGTAGGAGCCCATGAAATCATGAGCCAATTAAATTTGGCTTTATAAATTACCCAGTCTTGGGTATGTCTTTACAGCAGTGCAAGAACAGACTGATACAGATATTACAAGGCAAGGTATGTGGGAAGAAGCATGGCAATCCCATGCTCTCCCTGGATGCACCACCCTGTGGTAATCTCCATGTATTCAGTTATCAGGAAGCCCCCCAAATCCTGTCTTTTTGCACCTTTTATGGAGATTTCATTGGATAGGCATGATTGACAACCATGTAGAAATGTGACTGAACATAGAAGGTATGATCTAAACCCAGCAAGGCCTGTCTTTACAGATTCTTCTTGACCTCTCTGTGCAGCATTTTTTACTCCAGGGTTTGGGGCAGGACCCTGTCTTAAATGAGGGTCTTATCATCCTTATTATCCACAATTAAATATGATTCTAAGATTCTGCTTTATTACAACAAGAAAATTGTAACAAAGGACATGGGAGTTATAAGCCAAGAACCAACATATATATGGATAAATATATAACCATGGATAAATATTTATTTATTTATTTATTTGTCCTCCAGGATTTGTCTCGAACCAGGTTTAAGTTGGAATTCCCATGACCCCCTCTTTGGGTTTTATTAATTTGTTAGAGTAGCTCACAAAACTCAGGGACACACTTACTTACATTTACCAGTATATTTATATATAAGCACATATATAAATAATATCACATCACCCCAGAGAGACAGGCTTTTATCAAAAAGACAAAAAATAAGAATTGCTGGTAAGGATGCAGAGAAAAGAAATCTCTTAAACATTATCGGCACCAACTAAACCAGTACAGTCATTAGGGACCATGGTATATAGGTTTCTCCAAAAACTAAAAATACCATGTGATCTAGGAATCCCACTACTGGGTATTCATCAAAGAAAAGGAAATCAATGTGCCAAAGGGATACCTGTACCCCATGTTTATTGCAGCACTATTCACAATAGCAAAGATATGGTATCAATCTAAATGTCCATCAGTGGATGAATGGATAAAGAACATGTGGTATATATTCACAATGAAAAACTATTCAACCATTAAAATAATGAAATCCTGTCATTTGTGGCAACATAGATGAACATTAGGAGGACATTATGTTAAGTGAAATAAGAAAGGAACAAAAAAATAAATACCATGTGTTCTCACTCATGTATGGGAGCTAAAAAACAGCTCATAGAAGTAGAGCATAGAATATGATCATTAGAGGATGGGGAAGGGTGGCAGGAGAGGAAGATAGGGACAGACTACTTAACATATAGAAAATTACAGCTATATGGGATAAATAAGTTCTAATGTTATTTAGCACTAGGGTGAATATGATTAACAATAATTGAGTGTATATTTTCAAAAAGCTAGAAGAGAGACTACTGAATGTTCACAACTCAAAACAAATGATCAATGTGCTAAGCGATGAATGTGATAATTACCCTGATTTGATCATTACACATTGTATGCACTGTATTCCATAAATATGCAAAATTTTTACATGTCAACTAAAAATAAAAGGAAGAAGTTTAGGGTGAAATGAGTAGCTACATGGCACTTTTAACTAATTAATACTTAGACATCTTTAAAGAACTTCCTTGCTATTCCCAGGGAAAGCTTCAAGTAGACTTTTCTTCTTACCTAGTTTGCTAATAGTTTTCAAACTTTGGTTACATAAGATTTACTTAGGGACAATTATGGAAAATACAGAATCCAATGAGTTTCATTCTGGAGGTCTGGGATTAGGTCCAAGAATAAGCAATTTTAACAAATATTCCAAGTTAGTGGACCACACTTTGAGAAACATTACTATAGAGTGAGTAACATAAACTTCATGTATTTACAAGAGGCTCTTGCCCTTATGAAAGCTGGAAAAAATAGAATAATGGTATATTTTTTAGACCCATGTTCTCTGTGTTGTGATTTTTTTCAATGACATGTATTTGCCCTAGGTGTCTGAAGAATACTTTAACTTCTTTGTTGGTCTAGTCACTGGTGTTTACTGATGTCCGCTCCTAAAGGAAATGTTTTTAAAAGGTACAGAAACACAGCTACACAGAGATACGATCTATATTTTAAAGCAAGACTTGGTTTTAGACCTTTCTCAGATGTCTTCAGGGAGTTGAGCTCATATTCGGTTCTAAAAGCATCAACCCTCAGTGGACACCAGTGTTATAGTCAGTCAAGTTGAAATCATTGTACAAGGACATATTTTTAGCAAGTTCCAGACTTCATTAAAGAGGGGGAAAAAAAAATTTCTTGTACTTTGTCTCCAAAAACAGTAGCTGCTGTAACTTCTAAAGGAAAAACAAATCACAGGAACTAGAAGTATTGATCGCTGATTTAAAATGCCAATAAAAAATGAAATATGGGGAACAAAAGGAGCAAAATATGTTGAGTGTGCCAAAGGCAAACACGGTAATAATCTGTAAGCATTTAGAAGATATAATGAATATTTTCTTAGGAGGAAGAGTCATCGTTCGGTTGAGTGCAGGCTGCTAGGACAAGGAGAAATGGATCCCGATTCCTGTGTAATTTTCTATCCAACTCAAAGTTGCTGATTACATAGTTTCAGCCATTTTTGAAAAATGTTTTTTGGCACACACAAGTAAAGCTCTTAACTAATCCAGGACTGCTGATGTGAATGCAGCAAGAGTTTATTTACAATTAGGCCTAACAGTCCCAAAGGTAAAGCCATTTTTTAAAGTCTTTAAGAAACTTAACCTCTGCAAAAATTCTACTTTCCCCCTCCCCCGAGGGTGTCAACTTGGGATAGGTGAATCAAATAATAAATTTGCTGAGTAACACAAATATTAGTGAAGACTTTGCAGCTCTCATGATTTCTGCTACCTTTTAAAAGCTTACACGTTCTATGCTTCCCTTTCAGTAAGCTATATTAACCAAGAAACCCAGGAAAACACAGACATTTGCTGGCATGAAAGATAATTTATAATTCCAGAATAAAAAATGCTATTTATCTATTGTCATCTTCAGGCTACATGCCTCATCTACATTCATATTTTAATGCTGATTGAAAATATTGCTTGCTTCTTTCACTATAGTTTCCTCCCCCAAGATTTATTTTCTCAGAAAGGTCACTTCCTCACTACTATATTTCTGAGACTACATCTTTCTACCCTGCCAGGATATTTTTTTTCCGTATTACATTACTGCATTATATCTTATCTACTAAAAAAAAAACTGATTCGAAGTAATTTATAGTGTAGTCAAGTGTTTGTCTAAGAATATTTCCATGCAATAGGAGTTCTTTGAGTTTGGTCTACAGAGCAGAACCATGAGTATCACCTAGAAAAAATGCACAATCTTAGGATTCATCCCAGATCTGCAGAATAAGAATCTTCATTTTCACAGGGTCCCACAGTGATTTATGTACACTTTAAAGGTAGAAAAGTAGAAGGTTTTACAAGGCCAAGGGCTGTAGGGAGGAGCTCCCATCTAGCCCCACTACTCCTAGGATTGTGAGTCTGCCATGCCTTAAGAGATTGTTCTCTACAGATTTGGTGGTGGATCTGCCAGAGATGTTTCTCCTGTGTTTTCCCTAGTAGGAAGAGTAGCACAGTGTCATTTAGCACTCTGTCGCTCTGTCCAGGGCAAGCCCCATAGACTGTAACATTCTGAAGAGAACCAACTAACTCTTCTCTATCATTATGTTTGTACTGCTAGAAAGCAGTGACTGGCATATAATAGGTATTCACAAATAAAATGCAATTGGAATCCTAGAAGCACCAAAATCATTGGTGAAATACATAAACATTTCAACAACTCAAAAGAGACATATTGGTATGGGCAACATGAATTTATCTACCCTTGTAGTTTTGTTGCTACTGGTCAAGTCAAAAGTATTGCTTTGTAAGATGTATAGTCTACTCCAAATCTAAGTCTCAACAAAAGCACAGTACGCTTTGGTTAAGCCACTGACTCCAAGCTACTTACTGACATCATAGAACATGTATTCTAAACTTTTGAGGTCTTGTTTAGACCTAATTATATGATAAGCAAATGGTAGAAACCCAGCAAATGCTGCTGACAGGCTGACAAGATTTATTCACCGCTGGCTTGAGTCTTTGTGACTCCGTTCAACCTCCACTGGCCTGACTCTGTGACTCAGTTCAACCTCAAAGGAAAAGAATTCACGGACTTCATCATCCCTCTGTAGGTGGGCAGCCTTTCACCAGTGCAGGGGAACTAATTGCTTCTTGTCTTTGGCTTGCGTATTGCTTATTCCAGTATCCAAGAAGCACAAATAGTGATCCCTTCAAACCCTAACAACTTGATCGCATGCTTTATGACACTCCTCAGGATGACAATCTGAAACAGAGAATTCCGCCAGCATCCTTCATTAGTACTTTCTCCCACTTCCCAAGACAGCAAGTGTCCTGCAAGTACAGACAAAAACTTCAGCATCCATCTCTCAGTATTTTAGTACTTCCCATTCCTGGGCACATTTCCTAACTATTAAATCATGTGTGTGCTTTGAAAACCACAAGCTCAATGAGCTTTGCCCACTTCAGCTTGCCCCAGGACATTTAAACCGTTCACTAGAAAATTCCTCACTATGGGGGTTTTCTCTCATAAAGCAAGAACATCAGCAAAAACTCAAAAGCTCACAAAACTGAGATAAGGTACATAAAAATGAAAACAATTCTAAGAAGGCCGGAAAGGTTTACTAGAATTATAATTACCATCATATTTGGTGTAGGATATGAAACTCCTGCTAATCTGATCCTTGCCTTGCACACTCACCACCAGCAGTCCCCATATCCCAGCCCATGCACTGCATCCTGTGCTGGCTATGCATCCTTACAAAGGCACACTACAGCTGTTCACAATTGGGTCTTCCACTCTACTGGGTAACTATCCACTCTTCTGTGACAGCCTTGCTCAAATAACTTCTGCCAACCCTACTTAAACCACAGGTCATTTTCTATCCTGCAAGCAATGTATACATTTATATAAACCCTAGTTTAGTGCATATCACATTTATGGTAATTATTTACAAATGTCTCTACCCTAGAATGCAGAATATTTTTAAATTCTTCTAGTGAGAATAGTAGTAGGGTGTCATTTACCACTCTGTCACTCTGTATAGGGTAAGCCACATAGACAGTAGCAACCTAATAAGAAACAACTGAATCTTCTCTACCAATATATCTCTACTGCCAGAAAGCAGTGACTGGCATGTAATAGGTGTTCACGAATAAGATGCAAATGGAATCCTAGAAGTATTTAGTTAGTTGGAACTATATAGCCAGTGCCCATTTACGTAAGTACTTGACACTGAATAAACAAGAAAACAAAAAATAATCACTGGGATATGCCTAAAATTAGAGACATTTTAGGAAACATTAAAGACCCACTAATATGCCTTCATAATTAGAAAAAAAATTCTATTAATAAGTGTAAAAATGTATCCTGTAATAAAAGCATAATAACACAAACATATGAAACCATTAGGTCACTCGTCTTTGAGAAGTTTAAAAATAAAACTACAGAAATTGCTCCTATTTGGCAGGAATTAGTGATTTCATTTGTCTAAACTAGAAACAATAATCTTATTAATTTGAATGACTGAGAGGCATCTCAGTCTTTACATAAGCCAATTTCATTTTATAGTCCCATAATCATATTATTTTTCTGAAAAAGCTGCTTAAATACTAATTTGGGGAGCATCCCAAAGCAAACCAAAAATTATATAATCTTATTACATTTTCAAGTTAGTTATGCAGTAAAAAAAATTTTTTTAAATAAATAAAATGAGGGTCTAGAAAAATACCTTGAGCAGGGAAGGGCCAAGGTGGCTGACTAGAAGCAATGGCCATCAGAGGCTCCCATAGAAAAGAACCATAATAGCTATGAATCCTGTACCACAACCAAGGTATCCAGGTTCTCTCATCAGAACTGACTAGGCAGCTGGCATGATCCATGGAGGAAGGAAGAGCAGTATGGCACGGTGCCCCACCTGAGAGCCACACAGGGCAGGGGAGCCCCACCCACTAGCCAAGGTGGTGAGTGAGCATGTTACCCAGCCAGGGAAACCATGCTTTCTCCATGGAACTGTGCAACCCATGGATCAGAAGGTCCAACTCGTGTACCCATGCCACTGAGGTCTAGCATCCAACCTTGGAGCCATGCAGATTCTCAACAGCCTCTGAGCTAGAATCTGCTTAAGCCTATTGGGTTCCTGGGGGAGGCGGGACTAGCACCACAGCTGTGGCTGCCTGATGTCTAAGCCTTTTGAGCTCTTTGTGGGAGGGGCAGCAGAGAGCACTGAGACTCATAACTACCTAACACACTAAGCTCCCTGAGTTGGGGAAGGGCAGCATCCACCTCTATAGCTCCTGACCAGGCCTTTCCCCCTGCTGGAGCCAGGGAGGTTGGACAGCTTGGTCCTAAGAGGTGTTTCCCACAATCCAATACCCTGGCTGTGGCAGACTGCAGCCAGAGCGCCTCTTCAGGCCTGACCCTGACTCATCCTTCCTCACTGGGAGGAGCCTCCCTGCAGGAACTCCAACAACTCTAGCCAGAGGCTCAGGAAAAGAACCCTGAGCTCCCTGGGCCTTAACCCCCAGGGGGAGGAGTGACCACAGTCTCTGTGGACCAGCAGACTTATCCTTTCCTCTTGGTAGTTCTGAGGAATCAAGGCAGCCCAGATGAGTGGGTATCCCCCAAGTGAAACACACCCCCTCCACAAAGGGACAGTCAAAGTGCTTTTGTAGACAGGTCCTGATCCCCTTGCCACCCAAATGGGCAATGCTTTGCAACAAGCGTTGTCAGACACCCTATACAGAAGCAATCCTACTGGCATCAGGTTGGTGCCCCTCAAAGTCAGAGATCCCAGAAGAGAAGAAGCACCCATCTTTGTTATTCTCCAGCCTCCTTGATTGACATCTCCAAGCACAGGAGCAAACCAGATGAACAGGGACTGAATTGAACCCCAAGCAAACCACAACAGCCCTAAAGAAGAGGGATCTGACCACCAAAAGAAAAACATACAAAGCAACAACAAAAAAGTCCCCACAAAAACCTCAACCAAGAGTCAGCAGCCTCAAAGATCAAACCTAGACAAATTCATGAAGATGAGAAAGAATCAATGAAAACATGCTGAAACCCCATAAGGCCAGAGTGTCTCTTCACCTTCAAACAATTGCAATGTCTCTCCAGCAAGGGTACAGAACTGGACAGAGGATGAGATGGACACACTGACAGAAGTAGGCTTCAGATGATATGTAATAAAGAACTCCATTTAGCTAAAGAACATGTTCTAACTCAATGCAAAAAGCTAAGAACCTTGATAAAAGGTTAGAGGAGTTGCTAACTAGAATAACCAGTTTAGAGAGGAACATAAACGACTTGATGGAGCTGAAAAACACAGCACAAGAACTTCATGAAACACACACAAGTATCAATAGCTACATCAACCAAGTGGAAGAAAGGATAGATATCAGAGTTTGAAGACCACCTTGCTGAAATAAGTTATGCAAACAAGATTAGAGAAAAAAGAATGAAACAGAATGAACAAAACCTCCAAGAAATATGGGACTACATACAAAGACCAAACCTACAATTGATTGCAGTACCTGAAGGAGACAGGGAGAATGGAAACAAGCTGGAAAACACATTTCAGGATGTTATCCAGGAGAGCTTCCCCAACCTAGCAAGACAAGTCAACATGCAAATTCAGAAAACACATAATCATCAGATTCTCAAAGGTTGAAATGAAGGAAAAATGTTAAAGGCAGCCAGAGATAAAGGCCAAGTCACCTATAAGGGAAGCCCATCAGACTAACAGTGGACCTCTCAGCAGAAACCCTACAAGGCAGAAGAGAGCGGGGGCCAATATTCAACATTCTTAAAGAAAATAATTTTCAACCCAGAATTTCATATCCAGCCAAACTAAGTTTCATAAACACAGGAGAAAAAAAATTCATTACAGATAAGCAAATACTGTGGGAATTCATCACCAGCAGGCCTACATTGCAAGAGTTCCTGAAGAAAGAAGTAAATATAGGAAGAAAAAAACAGTAGTAACCACTGCAAAAATACACCAAAATATAAAGACCAATGACACTATGAAGAAACTACATCAACTAGTGTGCAAAAATAACCAGATAGCATCATGATGACAGGATCAAATTTACACATAACAATATTAACCTAAAATGTAAATGGGCCATATGCCCAAATTAAAAGACACAGACTGGAAAATTGGATAAAGAGTCAAGACCCATTGATGTGCTGTATTCAGGAGACCTATCTCATGTGCAAAGACACATGTAGGCTCAAAATAAAGAGATGGAGGAAGATTCACCAAGCAAACAGCAAGCAAAAAAAAGAGCAATGGTTGCAATCCTAGTCTCTGACAAAATATACTTTAAACCAACAAAGAGCAAAAAAGACAAAGAATGGCATTACATAGTTTGTTACATACCTATGTAACAAACCTGCAGGTCCTGCACATGTATCCCAGAACTTAAAGTAAAATAAAAAAATCATAAGAAAAAAAATTTTAAAAGAAAGAAAAATACCTTGAGGAGATAAATGTCACATTTAAAAATAACCATTCTCTTAAATATTTTTATTTCCAATACTTTCTATGAGAAAAACATGTGCTGTGTTATCTCACTATGAGTTCTAGTACTGAAGATCTTCTTCACATAGTCACAGTACATGATAGAGTGAATATTTTTGGCCTCAGAAATATGTAGAATGTCTGTTGCCAAACAGGAATAAAGAAAAATGGAGGGAAATTTTATCCCCATTTATGTGCTTTACTTTCTAATTAGCCACAATAGCATCAAAGATGCTCTTTCTTTAGGGGAAAAAATAGGATTCTGGAAAATTTGAAAATGACTCTGACAAAAGCATGATGAGAGGGACCAAACATAGGATGCCAAGTTTCCGACCTTTTCATTTCTTTTGTGTTACACCTAAGAAATCCAGTCTGATTCTCCAACCTTATGTACGAAGTTCTTTCATTTGTGTTATGGCACACATAACTAGTATATACAACTGTTTCGTCATAACACAAGATATTTATCCACTGAGCTATCATCATCTTCTAGAAGTGGAAAACTATAGGGCTCAAGTATATAGTATAGGCTCTGTATCCCAGCTTTCCCACTTAGTAAATTGAGATAAGTGGCTTCCCACATAACCAAGACAATCCTAAGCAAAAAAAAAAAAAAACAAAGCTGGAGGCATCACGTTACCTGACTGCAAACTATATTACAAGGCTACTGTAATCAAAACAGCATGGTAATGGTACCAAAACAGAGATACAGACCAATGGAACAAAACAGAGGCCTCAGAAAGAACACCACACAACTACAACCATCTGATCTTTGACAAACCTGACAAAAATAAGCAATGGGGAAAGGATTCCCCTATGTAATAAATGGTGTTGGGAAAACTGGCTAGCCATATACAGAAAGCTGAAACTGGATCCCTTCCTTACATCTTATACAAAATTTAACTCTAGATGGATTAAAGATTTAAACATGAGGCCTAACACCATAAAAACTCTAGAAGAAAACCTAGGCAATACCATTCAGGACATAGGCATGGGCAAGGACTTCATTATAAAACACCAAAAACAATGGCAACCAAAGCCAAAATAGATAAATGGGATCTAATTAAACTTGAGAGCTTCTGCACAACAAAAGAAACTATCAATAGAGTGAACCAACCAGCAACCAACAGAATGGGAAAAATTTTTTACAGTCTATCCATCTAACAAAGGGCTAATATCCAGAATCTTCAGAGAACTTAAACAAATTTACAAGAAAAAAAAACAAACAACCTCATCAAAAAATAGGCAAAGGATATGAACAGACACTTTTCAAAAGAAGAAAATTACACAGCCAACAAACATATGAAAAAAGCTCATCATCACTGGTCATTAGAGAAATGCAAATCAAAACCACATTGAGATACCACCTCATGCCATTTAGAATGGCAATCATTAAAAAATCAGGAGACAACAGATGCTGGAGAGGATGTGGAGAAACAGAAATGCTTTTACACTGTTGGTGGGAGTGTAAATTAATTCAACCATTGTGGAAGACAATGTGGCGATTCCTCAAGGATCTAGAAATAGAAATTCCATTTGACCCAGCAATCCCATTATATTTATAACCACAGGATTATAAATTGTTCTATTATAAAGACACAAGCACATGTATGTTTATTGCAGCACTGTTCACAATAGCAAAGTCCTGGAACCAACCCAAATGCCCATCAATGATAGACTGGACAGGGAAAATGTGGCACATTTACACCATGGAATACTATGCCATCATAAAAAAGGATGAGTTCATGTCCTTTGCAGGGACATGGATGCAACTGAAAACCTCATTCTCAGCAAACTGAAACAAGAACAGAAAACATGTTCTCACTCATAAGTGGGTGTTGAACAATGAGAACACATGGACACAGGGGAAGGGAACATCTCACACTGGGGCCTGGGGTTTGGGGGGGCTAGAGGAAGAATAGCAGGGGTTGGGGGGGATTGTGGAAGGACAGCATTAGGAGAAATACCTAATGTAGATGACAGGGTGATGGATACAACAAACCACCACCATGGCACGTGTATACCTATGTAACAAACCTGCATGATCTGTACCCCAGAACTTAAAGTATAATAAATGCTTTTTAAAAAGAGATAAGTGGCTTCACCTCTCTATGCCTCACTTCTCTTGTTTGTAAAATGGAGCTTATAAAAATACATATTTCACAAATTTAAAGACAAAAGTTTTCACATTTTAACATTTCTGAAATCAGAATGTGTCTTACAATTGCGATCAGGCTAACCTGAAGTTGGGTTTTGCCAAAGAGGATTTTCTTGTGCTCTTGCCTAGAATTTTCTATCCTTCCTGAATCTAGGGCAAAGACTGAGCCATGCAAGTGCTCTTGCTTTACCCTTCTGGGTGATGGATTTATTTTCATTTGCCCTTATCCTGAGGGTAGAGACAGCCCTTTGTTGTCCTAGATTTATAGAATGTTCTCCTATCTTAAATGATTTTTCTTTCTTCGTGGTGTATAAAATAACAGTGCATCTTACAACTGGACTCTCAGGTGTGAAGAACTCTCTCAGGGGGTAGACGTGAGGAGTAAATAAGATCATGCATGAAAGAGCCTATAGCAGTATATCCCACATGACACTCAACAAGTACTATCATTTCTGTCTCAACATCTAGTTGTCACTAAACAGAGAAACATGTTAGTTACTTAATTCTCTTAACCCATGCACCAAATGCAAGCCTCAAAATGAAGCAACAAAGCCACTTAAAATAGACCAACTGAAGCAAGAAATCCATTTAAAACAGACCAACTAAAGCAGTGCCCCTGTGAAATCCAGGGTAGCCATCACCTGTGGCTAGCGAAGGCCTCCACAGGGCAAGACTGAAACTCAGTCTATTTTTCAGAAATGATCTTGCCAAATGTTTCAAATCGCCTCTGCTGGTTGAAACTGGCTTTACAGAAAGTGTTCCCATTTTTGTTAATGGAAGGAGGGATATAATCTTGCAGAGTTCCTTCTTAACACGCTCAAAATGGACTCCCCCAGAGTTCTACAGATGCTGCATCAGCAGGGCAGGCGGGCTGGTTGGCAAAGACGCAATTCTCCTGGTATCCCAAAGACTAACTTGAAGGTCATGCTACTTTGCTAATTCAGCAAGATGTAATTACACTGCAAAAAGCTGGTTCTTTTTGTTCCTTTTACTGATGTACAAAGTTCTTGCAATTTAAATTGCCTAAATGCCAGGGTGCTCACATACATACATATTCAGCGGCAGTGTATCTGTGTCTATTCAAAGAGCTCTAGATTTGGGCTTGAGAAGGAACCAGTCGATATGCACCATCTACAGCCAATGGCAATAATTTGTCTCCCTTTCCTGGGTCCAAGCCCTTTTCCTCTGCCATTCAAGCATGCAGGAAGCAGACCAGTGACGGCAGATTACGTATCACTTTCAGAGCTGCTTCATTGCACAACTCCAAGGGGTGCTATTCACATCATACTCTGTGTGAACAGTGCCCCCCTGGAGTTACACAGGCACTATTTGTGAGACCCTAAATGGCAGCCCTGCCTGGTACCCGGAATTAAGGTAGGATCACATATATTCTTTATCAACTAAAGCATGCATTGAGGTTATTTGATAGTGTCCTGACTAATAAAATATCATACCTTAAAAACAAACAAATAACTTACAACTACAGTAACTATGGTTTTGCAATTACTATCTTTATCAAAGTGTATTATTTATCTATACAGCAAATAATCTAAAGGAGAACCTGTATGAGGCTTCCAGTGTTTAAAACAAACCAGTTTTTTTGTTTATAAGCAGCCACCTGATATGGGTGTAAGTGGTACAAAGCACCAGAGGCTTCACCCAGCCTCCAGCTTGTTCCTCTGAGTCTCTCTCTTTTCAAAAGTCTGCACAAAAGATCTTCACCTTCTATAGTTACCCATGCTAATGTCATTCTTCTCAGGGTCACAGCTTCTTCCTGTTCTATAATAAAATCCATTCTTTTACCACTAAAGGCACTTTCTGAAGGTAAATCCCTAACGAAGATAAAGACAGTTCTTCTTGTTAGTACAAAGTAGTTCACACTTCTAAATTTTAGGTCCTTGTTAAAGAAATATGACATTGTGCCACACCTCCTGCCCCAAATAAGTTTCCCAGATCACTGTTTGGCAGTGTGTTCTCTAAAATCTTAAATCAGAGGCAGCCTTTTCAGAGTAACAATAAACTAAGTGCTCAAATATAATGAAATTTTGTCCGTCAAGCATTTCTTTCTCCAGCTTATTTGATATTCTATGATTCTTTTTAATTAAACAGCCTCTAGTGCTCCCCCACAATCCTGGATTTGGGGTGAATGGGAAAGGAAGTCTGTACTTCCCGGTTTACCTTCTCTAATGTTAAACTGCAGAGAGTGGAATGGGTACACTCCTTCCTTTTCGGCAAAACAAGTGGGCACCCTTTGTATGTAACTAGTTTCCCATCTCGTTTCCCCTGGAAATGAGAACCGGTAGAAAATTGTTTTCAGCTGTAGTCTTCCTATACTGTGGACTAATAGAATGGTGTTGTTGATCATGTAAAATAATCAATAATCCCAATAAGTTCATCTTACTTAGAATTTATTTTCATTTGAATATCTATCTGATACGTTAAATTTTTTAGCCCTTCTGTTAAAGAAAAATAGCAGGTCCCCATTTCTCTGCCTCTGTACCATTTACATTTGTTCTCCGTTGTCATGAAGATCACTTTTATTTCACCATCCCAAATAACTTATCTAAATTCACATTGCTTGAGGACACAGGGGACAATTTAAGTCAGTGTTTTTCAATATGACTTAAGTAAAAATCACTTGGACCCATCTAAGAGATTAACTTTTGGCTGGTGGGCTGGTAATCTATATTTTTTACTAACCAGGCTTGTAAATCACTGGTTTATATGGAAAAATATATATATTTTCTTGTCGCAGGGCCAAAAAAAAAAGAGTAGGAGTAGCCCCTAGGGCCCAGGGTTGTTACAGGACAAGCAGGGTAAAAGAGTGTTCCCAGGATGGGGCAGCCTGTATGGAATATCAGAGCTCTAGCAGGGGGGAAGACCAGCCTACAACATGGAGTCAGAGCCTGAGAAGTATGTAATACGCAAGGGCAGGAGGGCATCCACAGGAGTGGCCTGGTACAAGGTATCAGGAGGTATGAGTAGGGTATAAGGGTTTTCAGCTGATGGAGGAGAGGGAGTGGTACTGAGGTGTAGGAGCCTAAGCAGGGTGAAAGAAGGTTTCAATGTGGGGGAAGGAAACGGCAGTGGAGATGGGGAAATGGATTACATACAAAGGGTAATCAAATATGTAAATAAATAGATAAGGATGATGAGTGCCAGGTTTTCATTATTGGAGAAGTGGGTTTCAAATATGGAAAAGAAGAAAACTAGAATGACCTTTGTCATGTTGAGTGAAGATTGATGGTATCCATGTGAACTCATCTTTTTCTATATATAGAGAGAGAAAAATATATATATATAATGTAAATATGCATTTGAATATGTGGGAGGGGGTCAATGAGATGGTATCTGTGACTATATATTATATACAATACACACACGTGCGTGCACGCACACACACACACACATATTCTGTAAGGCTGGGAGGTATATGACAACAGCAACAAGTATGCCCATTGCCCAAATCTGGGTTCCTGAACACCGTTCTCTACAAAAAAAAAAAAAAAACAGAACTGTGGGACCATTTGGAGCCCTGTCTGAATATAGGGCTGGGGCATATACCTGACAAACGTGTCTAACGTATCATGAGAAAACATCAAACGAATCAAGACTGAAGGACATTCTACCAAATTGATCTTCAAAAATATCGAGGTCATGAAAGTCAAGGAAAAGTCTGAGAAACTCTTCCAGACCAAGAGAGACTAAAGAGATATGACAACTAGATAAAACAGAGAATTCCGAACTGGATGGCTTTTTATAAAGGATATTTTTGAGGCAATTGACAAAACTTGAACGGAGTCAGAAAATTAAATAGTGGTAATGTATAAATATCAATTTTCTCTATTTGATGCTTATACTATGTTTATGTAGGACAGTCTTTGTGGGAAACAATATACTAGATACTAATATTGCATCAATGTTAAGTTTCCGAATTTGATCTTTGTACCACAATTATAAAAAAGAATACGCTTGTTCTAAGGAGATGCAATATGGACAAGTTTTAAGGTAAAGTATTATGACGTATATAGTTTAATCTCAAATGTTTCAGAAAAAAATATTTATAATAGTAATGCATACACATTCACATATATAATATGTATGTGTGTGTGAGAGAGAGAAAGGGACAGTGAGAGCACAAGTTTGCCAATGTGAACAATTAATGAGCCTCAGTGAAGAATATATACAGCTTCCTTTTGTGCATTTGGAACATTTTCAGGCTTGAAACTTTTTTCAAAATAAAAATTTCAACAATAAAATAGCAAAGCAAAATGAAAATCACCTCTATCATGCTTCCCAATCCTAGTGATATATCTGAATTCCCAGGGGTGCTTTTTATAAACTAAAGATTCCTGACATACACCCCAGACATACAAATCAAAATCTCTGAGAATTCTGACCAGAAAGTTTTCAAAGTTTTTCAGGGGTTTGAATGCATCTCATCTACTGACCAGCATTTGGGATCCACTAATCTGTCTCCCTCATTTTACAAATGAAGAAACTGAGACCCCAAGACGTTAAGGAACTTGCTTAAGGCCACATTGATAGGTAAGGACAGAGAGATTGGAATTTAGGTCTCCTGACTTCCAGCCCAGGCTTCTTTGATCACAATTCATAAAGGGATGCCCTTCAGTAAGATTGCTTTTAAAAATATATATATATCGCTCTTTATAGTTTTCTCAACTTAAAATGCTGTTGATTTTGACCCCAAAGCTTCCTAGGGAGCTCTGCAATGCAATTGTGACTGTCCTCAGAGCACAGAGCTAGGCTGGAGACCTGCTCTTGGAAAATATACATACTGGCTTTTAATCATCATCCTTTTCAAGTCAAAAAGTCAAGCCTTTTAATATTTGCTAGAGTTAATAGGTTTCTTCCCTAAAGGAAATAAAAGTGGTTGGAAGAAAGAAGTGGGGGCAAGCAAGTAAAGAGTGTAAAGAGCCTACGTTGATGAAGATAATTTCTGAAGACTCGACAAGCTTGACTGAAGCATTACACTTTCCCCATCTCTGAATGCAGAAGCAATTCTATCAAACAAAGAAACCCTATGTGTTTGCACTGGAATCTTATGATGAAATCTTTGTGTATTTCCTACCAAGCATCTCTGCTCAAGAGAAACAGGGAAAAGGATAAATTATATCAGTTTATTCTTTTGATTCCCTCTGCTGAGCCAGTTCCTGCTTCAGTGAGAGAAACCTTATAATCAGATTTGTGCAAGTATTTCTGTCCAGGCTTGCTGAGCTTTGTCAGCACAAAATGTTCACCAACTGCTAACATACAGTGGTATTTTTTCAGTCGATTTGTACAGTATCATTTAATTTTACTTTTTTCCACCTATAGACCACATATTTTATTCCCAGACAGAGAAAAGAAAAAGTTACTCACCTAGGAAACCCACTATCCTCCCATCGTATAAGAATCTAGAGACCAGAGAATGCAGTTAACACGAGTGTAGTTAAAGAAACAAACCTCACTTCTTGACAGTTGAGTAAGTGTGGAATTCACAACAGCAGAATATTTCTACTAGCTTGGGTACACTAAAGGTAACACACTCAATAGGATTGTCAAGCATCATCTTTGAGCCAGAAGTCAGTCCACCAGCCAATTCCATTACCTACTCACTAAGTCACACCACAATCTTGGGTTTTCCCAGAAACCATCATAAGTTGGGATATTTGTAGCAGAGGAATGAGGCGATGCCATGCCTGTAGTCAGTGATAAGTATTTCCAAGAGAGTACAGGCAGTCCCTAACCTACAATGGTTTGACTTACAGTGGCTTAACTTGGGATATTTTGACTCTCTGATGGTACTTTCAGCTGTGTCCATGAATGGTCAGTATCTATAACTATTTTGTTGTACACTTTCAGTACAGTAGTCAGCCAGTCACATGAGATATTCAGCATTTTATTAGGAAATGGGCTTTGTGATAGATAATTTTCCCAACTGTAAACTAATGCAAGCACACTTCAAGTAGGCTGTGCTAAACTATGATATTCGGTAGCTTAGGTGTATTTGTATTAAATGCATTTTGACTTAACAGTATTTTCAACTTATGATGGACTGATTGAGATGTAACCCCATGGTAAGTCAAGGAACATCTATATTATAAATCCAACCAAATATCCTCATTGCTGAGGTCAGAAGTCTAGGGCTTCTCTTCTCTTGTATAATAAGTCTTCACGTTTTGTGAGTGTGACTTTTCCTTTTCTCACAGATCTGTCCTCTCTCTTCTGTTTCCACTGCTTGGGTCAGTCTCTCAACTATATTTGATTTAGACACTTTGAATAGTATTCTGATGTGTTTCCATGTCATTGATCTCTCCATTTTCCATCCATTCTTTATGGTGCTCCTAGTTAGTTTATTTAAAATATAGAATTGGTTATCTATATACTTATTCGAAAGTCTTCTGAGGTTCCCTGTGACCCACAGAATAAAGCCCAGCTCTTTGCACGGCTTGCTACCACTTTGCATAACACATTCCATCAACACGCAGGAAATCAATCACTTGGTGCTTCTGTGCTTTAGGACTTCTGGTAACATGAGGGACTGACGTGATATTAATACAAATGAGCTCATTTCTCACAAAGAACACATGGAAATGCTGATTAAAAGATCCAAATATATATCTCACCTCAAAAGAAAGAACAGAAGGAGCTGGGTTAGGGGAACAATAAGGAATGGTAAAGCCTGTATAGTAAGTAGAGGATGCTGTCCAGTCATATAAAAGGGTTTCAGCCCCAGATAAAAGCTGTAGAGGATAAGGGCTGAGCTTCTACACACTACATGTGGAGAAAAATATGTAGACTTTGGCCCATGTGAAAGGAAAATGGACCTAAAACAATAATAAGTCCAACAACCTCTAAGGTCTGGTACATCTGTGAAGATGAAACTACAAAAATTCTAACCATTAGCCCAGAGAAAGCTGTAGGGAAGGCGGCCATTCGATCAGGCCAGTGGGATAGTGAAGGGTCCAGTCAGGAATCAAAACCTCAGGCCCATGCCAGAATGGGTTTGGTTCTCAATTTGTATTGCCTATGTTGTAAAGAAACCCCAAAATAAACATTGATCTAGGCTGTGAAATCCACAGAGGCCAGGCAGAAGCAAATAGAAAACTATTCAGTGAGGACATGTCTACAATTCAATGCTCATGGACATTTTCAAAAAAAAAAACACACTCACAGAAGATGATTTTTCCAATAAAAAATTACAAACCCTAGGAAAAAGCAATCTACCATGAGCCAAGGAAGATGCACAATTGAGAAAGTAGTTCACCAAACACTAGAGGTAGTAGAACAATTTGATAAAAGGAAAGAAAACAGAGTTCAATTGAGTCTCATGCGACTAGTCTTACAAACCAAAAACTACCAAAACAAAGGCAACTATTCTTTGAAAAGTTGTCTCTTTTAGGGGCCATGTGCCACCGTGGTGTGACTTCCTGTGTACATTTCTTTAATTCTCTGCTCCCTTCAGATTACCTTTATCTACTTAAAAATAATAACTCAGCTGGGCACCGTGGCTCACACCTGTAATCCCAGCACTCTGAGAGGCCAAGGTGAATCACGATGTCAAGAAAACAAGACCATCCTGGCCAACGTGGTGAAACCACATCTCTATTAAAATACAAAAAGTTAGCAGGCATGGTGGCGTGCACCTGTAATCCCAGCTACTCGGGAGGCTGAGGCAAGGGAATCAACTGAACCCAGGAGGCAGAGGTTGCAATGAACCAAGATTGCGCCACTGTACTCTAGCCTGGGTGACAGAGCAAGACTCCATCTCAAAAAATAATAATAACTCCTTGCTCCTTACTTCCATTTGAATGTATTCTTCCATATGCCATATGGAAGCCAGGTAAAGCTTAGTGTTGTCACATTAGATTCTGTAATTAAAATTTCTGAATTTATCTTGATTCTGCCACTTACTGGTTGTATGACCTTTAACTTAGCCTCTTTTCAAGTTCCTCATTTGTAAAATAAGGATAATGGTTAGTATCTAGCAGGACTGATGAAGAAATCTGATGACATAGCACTGTAAAGCTCTCTGCCTAGGTCCTGGCACAGAAAAGCAATAAATAAATGTTATTTGTTATTGTTCTTACTAATTACCTTGCACACGTTATCATACATCCTTGCAACCATTTTTTAAAAAAACATGATTACCTCTATGTTACATATTGGGAAACAGTTCATGGAGGTTAAGTAATATGCCTGAGGTAATATTGCTAGTGAGTAGTGGGGCTTGAGCATGAAGCCAGATCTCTTTCACTCTGAGACCTACATATTCAACCTCTACACGATACTGTACTGATAAAACTACTCGTGACCCCAAAATGATCACCCTCAACCTTATCTGCCAACTCCAGGATTCATCACTGATAGGCAACAATTTTTCTGTGTCTTAAATTCACTTATTTACTGAACTTATCTTGTTTCTAATGTAAGTCTAAGCACTGCATAAGGCATGGGGTCTACAGTAGGGGAGTCATGCTGCTTGCAATCCAGTGAGATGATCAGACAGTACCTACCCTAAGTAAGAGAGTGTGTGAGAGTGTGTGTGTGTGTGTGTGTTTAAAACTGAAGAGAGTATTGTGAAAAATATAACAGGGTGCAGTAACAGGGTGACTAGTGAAACCTCCTTTTATAAGAGTGTTACAGAAAGGCGTCTGCCAGAAGATAAAATTTAGGGTGAGACTTTTAGTGTTTAAAGGAGCCAACATGTGAGGAACAAAAGGCAGAGTAGTATATGCAGAGGATATCATGTGCAGAAGTCATAATGTGGAATTGCCTCAGCATATTGGAGGAATGCAGCAATGCTGGAGCCGCTGAGGACAGGGGATCTAAGGAGAGACAGCAAGCAAGAGAGAAGAGTGATGAGGAAGAAAGGAGCAACGTGGTCATGGAGGCCCATGTTGTGGGGTTCGGATTATGCATTCAATGCAATGGGACAACACTGAAATTTTTAAAGTAGATGAATTACATGATCTGATAACATATTTTTTTTAACTACTCCAACTGGAGAATGGACTTCACAGGTAACATGCTACAAATGAAGAAACCAAGTAGGAAGTGATGGCAATACATTGGTAGTGATAGGAGAGTATCAGAGAGAAATGAGTAGAGGCAAGATATATTTTTGAGAGAAAATGAAGAACACTGCTGATGGATTGAAGAGATTCTGACAAAATAGGCTCACTCATTCAAGATTAGGCCTAATACATCTTGAGGCTCTGCTTAGTCAATGATTGGCTTCCTCTGAGCTCTGTGTTTATTCGCAACCAACCAGCTATGATCAGAGACCAGAGGCAGCATGAGGGGTAATCCTTGGAGGGGCTGTGGATGAAGCGGGCCCTGTGAAAAAATGTCACATTTCCTCTATTCAATCTCATCTCCCATACCAGAGAGTGAGCTCTTCAGGACACAGATTTTTATCTTGTCTAATTTGTACCCCCACATCAATTAACAATGTCTTTTACATAGTACATGCTCGATAAATATATTTTCAATTGAACTAAATTACTCAAGACTAAATCAATGTCATGTGAAATTGAAAATCTGTCTCTTTTTTCTCCCCCCTCTCTGTTTGTTCCCTTTCTGTTTCCATGTTCCTTTCTCTTCCATGTAACTAGTATTTTTTTTTTTACTTGCTATCAGACTTTACCATTCAGAAATGACCAAAACAGAAGGAAAAAATGGTACAAAGAGAAAATCAGCAGTTCTGTTCAATAATAGCCAATTGTTTCCCTGACAGCATCGAGACAAACAGTCTAAATCACAAATGCATTTGTGACCCTCATTTTGGAAGCGCTGCTCTAATCTTAGGGATGGAATTGAACTTCAAAAATAGGTATCAAGGTCCTTGGGGCCCCCTCAATTTGCTGTCCCAACTCCCCAGTGGCTGAACTGCTGCTATCCCTTTTCATTCACTTAATAAAAATAACAAGAAAAACCATAATAGCCAAATTTTTCTCTCAAATGCCAATGTAGAGAGCAATCATTCCCAAATTCCAAGGAAGTAAAAAGACTGCTTTGAACAATGCTTTATTTTTACCTCATTTATTTCTCAATTTTTATCCCCAGATTAGTTATATACCTATGAAAGAGGAGGCAATACCTCGAACAGCAGAATAGTTTAAAGTTGTGAAGCAGATTAAGCCAAGAATTATGTATAATCACCATAGAATCCCTATGTCTATCATTCTTCTCTCATGCCTTTGTGTAAGACAGTCAAAAACGTAGCCTAGATTTAAAATGAAAAAAATCACAGCATGACATGGGTTTCAGGAGTTCCTGTTTAGGAAACAGCAGATCAAAAATTAGCCCTCATTGGATAACATAAAATTTGGGTGAGAAACCAACTACAATGCTATGGAAACTTGAAGGTATTATCTACTGATTTTACACTGTGATTGCTTTCAGATTTTTACTGGACAAAATTTTCAAAAATGCGCAAATTTCTTACCTCCCATGCATGTGTAAGCGTTAATACATGCATACATACAGGAGACAGATGTTTTCTAAAGATGCCAAAAATATATTTTTGTGACTACTATCCCATGGTAATATTTTACAGAACTAAATTTGAAGGACTTATATGATTAAAAAACTAAATTGTTTAGCTACAAATTCTTGCATGTTTATTATCTAAATAAGAGTAAAATATTTTAATGGGCATGTTTTTGGTAAGTGAATGTTTCGATAAGTCATACATGCACTTCTTTTAATGAAAAAGATTCTCATGGACTCACAATATGGACTTATTTCAATGTCACTTTAATATGTGCACCTGAAAATTAAATAATAAAATTAAGTATAACCATATATTTACTATTATTTTTAAGATCACATTAATTTGTTATTTTTGTTTGTTTGTTTGTTTGAGATGGAGTCCCACCCTGTCACCCAGGCTGGAGTGCAGTGGCACTATCTCAGCTCACTGCAACCTCCACCTCTCGGGTTCAAGCAGTTCTCCTGCCTCAGCTTCCCAAGTAGCTGGAACTACAGGCATGTGCCACCACACCCAGCTAATTTTTGTATTTTTAGTAAAGACAGTGTTTCACCATGTTGGCCAGGATGGTCTTGCTCTCCTGACCTTATGATCCTCCCACCTCGGCCTCCCAAAACACTGGGATTACAGGCTGAGCCACCACACCCAGCCGATCACATTAATTTCACATGACAAATGATGTTTTGTTGAAACCAAATAGCACTTTTTAAGTTTAATGAAAAAGATATATTTTAGGTCTAGTTTCCTATTCATTGTATTTACAAATTAGCTTTAATTACAATAATGCAAAGGATGATTTTTACATAAATATATTTTTCAGAAAAGCTACTAATACCCTAAAATCTTTGTGCTCTCTTTCAGGACAATCAGATCTCACATTTACCCAAATCAACAAATAAGAAAAACAGTTTCTCTTGATAATTCTCTATAACTATGTTGTTTCCTTGAATATGTGATTACACTGTGGCATTATTAAATCCTTGATTAAAATTGGTATCGGATCAATTATAGAAGGAACTTGGAAAAGAAAATTTCTTGTAAATATATTTATACATTATATATTTATACATTATATATATTGTATATTTCTTACATAAAATTGTGTGTGTATATATATGTATATGTACATATATGTATCTGATTGCTAGTAAATTGTTGCAGAATGGTGTGAACAAAGGTGAGATCCTCATAATACCTTCACACCAAATCATAACATATCACTAATTTTTATGGCACGGATGCTTTTGAATTTTGCGTACCTGTTCTTAAGCATTCCATATTGTAATCATTAGTTCACTGTTTTCCTGTATTTGGACAACTGTGGAAAGCCTCCGCGTGTGTAATGTGCTAACATACTATTTAGCCTTCACATATATGAAAAAATCATAAATATACACAAAAGCATCAAAACTATATGAAATTCAGTTCAACCAGACTGTTTACACCCATTTGTAGGTTGTAATCCAAATGAAACACTAAATTTAAAATATCTTCTGTATACTTCAAATCCTCAAGAATAAACACACACACACACACACACACACACACACACACACACACACAAACATCTTCCCCCGCACACACAGCAGTGTCATAAATACTGCTCTTTTACAGGAATGCTGGTAACATTTTGTACTCCTTAACACATAGACAGGACACTTGAAGAAGTATCCAGGGTTATACTCAGTTCTGGATGGTTATTTATAAAATCACTCATTTCTCTCCCACTCAAAAAAAAAGTGTAACAGAATTCAAGTCACATGAATTCATAGAGATAACCCAAAATGTGATCTAATTTACTTATAAAGTAAGGCATTTTGCTAAATTAAATATTTAAATCATAATTAATAAATTATCTGTAATACATTTTAGAATACTGGGAATATTGATTTTACTACAGTTACAGTCAAAAATCAAATAAAATTTAGGGAGAACCAAAGGCGAGGGGATAATTCACTACTAATTTAGATATAAATTTTATTTCACTCATTTAAATATCAGAAATATTTTAAGTGAAAAATAAAATACTCATTTCATTGTTTCAATTCTCCATGCCCTTGAAAAATACAAGCTATTTGGTTTAGTTCACACTTCTCTTTAGTATCAATTTCTAATACCTTTTTAACCCTATGCTTTTCAAAAATCAGTCTGCATGCAAACATACCGCTAGGTTCTAAAGGCACTAAATAATGTTAAATTTACAAATCAGATATCACATGATACATACTAAGCAAATAATTATCTTAATTAACAAAAATACTTCCTTAGGAAATTCAAAGAAACAGATGTGTTTCAATTTTTAGGTTTTTTACTGGCTGATTTATACCCTTAAGAATTGTCCTTACGGTTAGATTGCATGTAGAGGCAGCCCACGTAAGAATCAAGAGCATAGAGGCTGGATTTGGAGAGACGTGAGTTTAAATCCTAACTCAGCTTGCTAGCTAAATGAACTTGGACTAGTTATTGACTTCTCTAGCCTGTTTACTCTTTTATAAAATGAGCGACATGATACTTAATCACACTAAGGAAGGGCACTTAAATCAAATTTGTGACATCGCAGTCTATAAAGGTAACAGTTCAGGGTGAATAATCATCAGCACATTAAGATTTAGTATTAGTTATTTTAAACTCTCTCCTTTCTAAAATCAGAACCAGTACAATTATTCACATTTTATGAATGAGACTGCAGTCATACATCATTTAATGGTGGGAATATGCTCTCGGAAATGCACTGTTAGTCAATTTCATCATCATGCTAACATCAAAGCGTACTCACACACCTAGGCTATGTGGTGTATCTACACGGTGTAGCTTACTACACACCTAGGCTACGTGGTGTAGCTTAGTACTCCCAGACTACAAACCTACACAGCATGTTTCTGCACTGAATACTATATGCAATTGTAAAACAATGTTAAGTGTTTGTGTATCTAAACATATCGAAACATAGAAAAGGGAAGGTATAAAATGTACACCTGTGTAGGGCACTTATGAGTGGAGCTTGCAGGGCCGGAATTGCTGGGTGAGTCAATGAGTGAGTGAACGTGAAAGCCCAGGCCATTACTGTACACTACTGTAGACTTTATAAATACTGCACACTTAAGCTACACTAAATTTATTTTAAAACATATTTTCTTCCTTCAATAATAAATTAGCTTACCATAACTGTTTTACTATATAAACCTTAAAAACTTTTTTTAACTTTTTTATTCTTCTGTAATAACACTTAGCTGAAAACACAAACACATGATACCACTGTACAAAAATATTTCCTGTCTTCATATCCTTTTTCTATAAGCCTTTTCCTATTTTTTAAATATTTAATTCTCTTATTTTACTTTTTAAACTTTTTAGTTAAAAACTAAGACACATTAGCCTAGACCTACACAGGGTAAGGATCATCAATATCACCGTCTTCCACTACTACGTCTTGTGCCAACAAAAGGCCTTCAGGGGAAATAACATGCATGGAGCTGTCATCTCCTATGACAAAAATGCTGTCTCCTAGAATACCTCCTAAAGGACCTGCGTAAGGCTGTTTGACAGTTAACCATTTTTCATAAGCCGAAGAAGTATGCCCTAAATAACAATTAATAGTATAGTAAAGATATAAACCAGTAACATATGTTAACATCTATGACGGGGAGGGACTGCCACAAAGGTCTGACATATGTAACATTACTATGTTACTGGTTTATATCATTACTATACTACACTTTATTTTAAAGTATATTATCAAGTATGCACTGTATATAATTGTATGTGATATACTTTCATACGACCGGAAGCATGGGTTTGTTTACACCAGCATCACCACAAACACAGGAGTGATGCATTGTGCCACGACCTTACGATGGGTATGACGTCACTAGGCAATACAAATTCTTCACCTCCATTATAATCTTATGGAACCAGCATTATTTATGCAGTCTACCATTGACAGAAATAACTTTATACAGCACATAACTGTATTGACGTTAGGAGATCAAATTGCCTGTCCCAGAATCACACAAATAGAAAGTGGTGAAATCAATAGAATCCCAAGTCCATCTGACTCTAAAGTACATGCTCTTTCCTTCCTACCTTAATGCTTCCAGCCAGACAAACAGTGCACTCAAGAATGAGTCTTGGGTGGTTTCTGCAAGGTGGTGATAGTCAGTAACCCAAAGATGCACCTCTGCCACCAGAATACCCAAGTTCTCATCTTCCTTCTGCCAAGCTTCCTTCTGCCTACACTGGCTGAGTACCCTAGGGAGAGTTATGTTACGTCACTGTGGCCCCGTTTCCTCACCCATCAACCAAAGATTATATATTATCTATCTCAGAGGGTTGTTGAGGGGATTGAATAAGGTATGTCATTTTAAAAAGCTTAAAACAGTGCCTGACATTACTATTTCTACTATCATGATTGCTTTGTAGGGCCAGTAGGATAACGAACTGCAGTATTCTGAAAAAATTACTAAATAGATTACTTCCCCATGATGTAAAAAATAGGTTGCAGAGAGAACTGCTTTCCTTAAAAGTCTCCTGCAGCACTCAGTGACATCTCAAACTTCCTCTTAGGACATAGTTATCAACATTTTTCTAATAACTGTGCATGCTTGAGCCAACTGGAATTGAGAATTTGTTCCAAGTTTCCAGCAGGTTCAAGGACATCGATTCTCTATAGTGAAAGCCAGTCCTTCTTCTTCGAGAAAGCCACATTCAGAGTCAGGAGAGACACATACGGGAAAAGGGAGGGGACTCTCAGCTATTGAGCTGCATCAACATTTATGGGCAACAATTGTCAGGCATGCCTGAGTCACCCCCAAAGCTAGCTAGAACTGTCAGCCAAAGCCTCCCTTCAGGGAATCCCAGAAGGTCTGTAGGAAACATTTACACAGTTTCTCTTTGTGAAACCATCCAAGTGTACCATGAAAGTTCCAGAGGGGATAGTCAAACTTAGGTTATTTATTTTCTTAAAAGAGTTTAGGTGTGAGGTGCCTGAGTACTGAGGATGAAAGGCTATATTTATAATTACATAAGTTGCAGAAAATTGCCATCATTCAGAGACTGGCCAGGAGTGTGGATGAAAAACTAGGATGAGTTTTCCTACCCAGAGGCTATTTTAATTCTTTCAGCCTCATAGCTTTATAAACTCTCAAATTAGGGAGTCTTAAAACAGAAGCATCTCTTTTGGCAAAGATTCATTTTCATTTTTATGTCCAGTTTTGCATACCTGGGGTAGTTATACATAATGTTTTTAATGTTTTAATTCTGGCTTGTAAAAAATATTTCAAAAGACACATTCTTTATACTTGTATCATGTATAATTATAGTTTACAGCGTTCTTTTTTTTGGACATCAGGTATAGAATGTTCTCCTAATCATACTATTCAGTTCACAGATAATTATTATCACTGGTCTATACAAGGCATTATCTTGTTTAATTTGACTCTGATTTTTTCTTTTTGTCTGCTTTTTGTTTTATTTTTAGATGGGTCTCACTCTGTCGCCCAGATTGGTATGCAGTGGCATGACCATGGCTCACTGGCTCACTACAGCCTTGACTTCCCGGGCTCAGGTGATCCTCCCACCACTGCCTCCTAGGTAACAGGGACTACAGGTGTGTGCCACTATGCCCTGCCAATTTTTTCTTATTTTTTGTAGAGACAGGGTTTGCCATGTTGCACAGGCTGGTCTTGAACTACAGGGCTCAAACGATCTGCCCACCTCAGCCTTCCACAGTGAGCCACTGCACCTAGCAGTAAAATCACTTTCTTTTGATTCTACAACACATTCACATTTTTTTCTTTCTTCTTAGACAACTATTGTAATGTGTTTGCTGTCTTTCTGTTTGCATGAATTTTTGCAACATGTATATTACTCATTTTCATGTATTATCTTATCCTAGTCTGGTTATTTCATTTTTGTTTTTTGGTTTTTTTGTTTTGTTTTTGTTTTTATTTTTGTTTATTGTTTTGAGATGGAGTCTTGCTCTGTCACCAGACTGGAGTACAGTGGCGTGATCTCAGCTCACTGCAATCTCCACCTCCCAGATTCAAGTGATCCTCCTGCCTCCACCTCCCGAGTAGCTGGGACTACAACCACGCACCACCATGCCCAGCTAATTTTTTATATTTTTAGTAGAGACGGGGTTTCATCATGTTGGCCAGGATGGTCTTGATCTCTTGACCTTGTGATCCACCCACCTCAGCCTCCCAAAGTGCTGGGGTATGAGCCACTGCGCCCAGCCTGGTTATTTCATTTTTGAAAAAGCAATAGGTTTTTAAGATTTACCTACTTAAAAAACATCTAATTATTTGATTCTAACAACTGTATAGAACTTACTCTGTGTATATTTACACCATGTTTTCCCTATCCCCTCTTCCCATGAAGGACCCTCTCTATACTGCAATGAGTACCTTCATACATGTATACTTACAGGTTAGATGACAGACCATCCAATCCAGAATACTTCTGAGAGAGATTAGTGGTACTATTACTTAACCTGCCCAGGTAAACTAGGTCACATGGCTTATGTGACATTCTCTGGGATCTACACTGAAGCATAGTATTCACATGTTTTAATCTAACTACTATCAAATTACTCACCAGAATACAGTACTAGGCTACACTCCAATCAACACAGACACAGTCTCTATGTTGTTTTCATTATATTTGTCTATGGTTATGTTCTCAGGATTTTTAATTTATAAAAGGCTCTCTTAAGTCAATATCAAACAAAACTAACCCAAATACCTAAACAATTTTAAAGTCATTTTAAAAAGGGATTGATTTAAGATATAGCCAGCAGCCAAGTGCAATCTCAGAGCCATATGTTCATCTATCTGTACAACTGATTAAAGGTGTATTGGTACAATCTTATATCTCAGCATTTCCAAATATTTTCTTCATGAAGATATACTCAATGACATTCACATTTGGAACTACTTAGATTATTTGCCTGTGGTTTGTAATCTGCACACACAAGTTGTGAAATCACCTGTTTATCTTCCACTGACCCTTACCAATAGTAGGTTAAAACACTAGCTTTGAGAACCAATGTTATGTATTTCAGTATGTAAATACACCATGCATAAGATATCCTATGTAAGGAAATCATCCAAATTACTAAAGCTTATTCCTTTAAGTGCCCAAACTTCATTTTAACTACATTTTCACAAAAGCATAGCTGAGTGTAGAAACAAGTGCTTTAGAATATTTTCCCTTTCCCAACCACCTCATCCCAAACGTCTCTATTTTTTATGGTCTCTGGATAAAGATTTCGTTTTCTAATGTTTGTTGCCTGAAATCTATGACATTGAAGACTTTTTATATACAACAAATACCCATATTATCAGTTTACTAGGGAGTCTGGAATCACTGGAAATGTATAACTTGCTCATTAAAGGTATTATAGACTATGGATGTCAGAAAAAAAAAAAAAGGCGGAGATCCAGCAATACAAATACTAAGGTATTCCTCCTCTCCCAAATATTTTGGCATATGGCAGATAATGATGATGAGAGAAAGTAAAATAGAAGTATGAAACCTGAGTATCTTTTTTCTTTGAGACAAAACTGGAGCATGGTGGATTATGTTTGCTCCACACACCAGCCATAATGAGGCCAATGAACTCTCTTAAGAGTCTATTAGCCAGACCAGCCTGTGTCTTCCCTATGCTACTCATACCCTTAACGGGCTGGAACAACTATGTCAACAAGAGGATCCAGGTATGAATAAATAAGTATAACCAGCATATTTGGCAATAGCAGAAAAGACAAAAGATTTGCTCCTGATTTATGACCCTAAAAAAGCCATTAACTTTTTTTTTATATTGCCAAGTAATGAGTGCCACAAACATCTTCAGTACATTTTTGTCCCCCCTCACCTCAGTTACATAAATTGACCTCCACTTCATTTTTCATAGTTTATTTTTCTTTTGGCTAGCCTAAATCATGATGCTGCTTTTGAATAGAAGAAATTTGACTGGGTGTGACTGTGGTCAATAGTAGGTCTCTTTGGGGAACAATCTGGCTTCACTCTCACCCTCCTTCCCTAGAAAACCAAAATAAATATCTAGCATAACAATTATCACTAGCAATACCCCAGAACTCAAAACTGAGGCTGAGAAAATTTCTGGGGCCACAGAAAACTAAAAAACTCTAAGTAGATGGTAACAGAATCGAAAATGGAAAAATCTCCACATGCTCACATGACAAAGTGAGATCAAGGCAGACAGCCAGTTTTCTCACTATCTTGAGTTCTTTTACAGGGAATCCTTTTCTACCTCAACCCACAGGAAGCATTGTGAGTGCCTGTAGAAAGAAAAACCCCTGAAGGTAGCCGACGACAAAGTAGAGAGACAGACCCCAGCATGCTAAATTCTACTCTTTTCTCAGCTATGGCAATGCAAAATCAGAGTGGCTATTCAGCAGCACCATGCTGTAGGAAACAGGTCCATAGGTCTTCTAAGCATGAAGTCCAATCCAGATTTTCAACATAGTTGTGGTGTCTCCTTTAAGACCTCCTCTCCCATTTGAGACAGACAGTGCTCCAAATCTTTGCAAGAGCTGAGCAAATCTGGGTTTAAGGCACCATCTAGTGATGAAAAGGAGGCAGTGATCAACTACAAAATGGACTCAGTAGGGAACTGCAAAGGGTATCAAGCAAACATACCTTAGGAAGACCAAAGAAGCCAGAGAGTAAAGCCTGGAATAAATAACCAATTCTTCAATGCAAAGCCATAGACATACATCCACAAGGAAGAATAGCAAACAGGGATCCACAACACCCCCAGGTGGAAAAAAATGAGGAGTCAGTGACTGATCCTAATAACATGATGATATGTGAGCTGCCAACTCAAGAATTCAAAATAGAAGGTCTAAGAATACTGCAAGATAACAGAAAAATCAATTCAGAAATTTATCAGAAAAATTTAGCAAATAGATTAAAATGATTTTTAAAAAATCAAACAGAAATCCTGGAACTAAGAAATGTATTTGCTGAACTGAAAAATGAATTAGAGGCTCTCAGCAGCAGACTAGATGAAGCAGAAGAAAAAATCAGTGAGCTCAAAGAGCCTATTTGTAAATACAGGGTCAGAGGAGAAAAAAAGGGGGTCTGTGCTTAGAGGGGCCCCATGTGTGAATCAATGCTCTGCTGTGGTCATCTTTAAATTCTTGATACATTTTGAATAAGGAGACCTGAATTTTCACTTTGCACTGAACCCACAAATTATGTAGCACATTTTGCAGTCCTGTATGCAGCAAATATTTGTTGGTCATTCACTACAGAAAATAGGATCTGACATTACATCAAGGAACGAACAGAAAAATTATATTCTCATGGGATTTATACTGTGAAGCTCATAACGGACAATAAACATAATAATAAGCCAATTAATCAGTATATTTGAAGGTGATTAGTGCTATGAAGAAAAAGCAGAAGCTGGTAAAAAGACTTGAAGAAAGATATAGACCTCAAGTTACATGATTAAATGGAATAGTCGGGATAGGCCTCCTTGAGGTGGTGAGGTGTCTGAAGACACTTAAGATGATAGAATTGATAAAGAGAATACCTGGGAAATAAGACTACCTAAGAACAGCCGGCAAAAGACTGTATTATGGGAGTATTCTCACTATGTTTCAAGAGTAGTATAAGCAAGGGAGAAAGCGGGAGATGAAGAGGAACAAAGGAAGGTGGGAAACTACCACAGGGCCTTGTAGCCATTGAAGCACTTTGACATTTACTGAATGAAATGAGGAGCTATTGAAGGGATTTGAGCAGACGAGTCCCATCTGATTATGTTTAAAAGGATTATGACTGTATAGAAAAATCAACTATAGGAGGGCAAGGATCAAACCAGTTTGAAAACAGTGCAATAATCCAGATGAGAAATGATAGTAGTTCTGATCAAGTTGATAGCAGAAGAAGAGGTAAAAAGTGGTCAGGTTTTCAACATATGTTGCAGATAGAACAACAGAATTTCCTACAGGATTGAACGTGGGGTGTGAGAGAGAAGAGTCGAAGAATGGCCCTAAAGTCTTAGCCTGAGAAACTGAAAGAATGAAGTTGCTGAGAAACTAGAAGGATAAAAATTAATAAGTAAGTCCAGAGAGGAAGATGAGAGTTCTGCTTTGGACATGGGGTTGTCTATTAGACATCCAAGTGTATATGGGGTAGTGTTTCATCTAGAGATCAGAGTAGATGTCTGTGCTGGAGATAGAAATGTGGAATCATAGGAATATAGATGGTATTGAAAGTGCTGAGACTGAGAAAATCAAGGGACTGAGCGTCCACAGAAGAAAGTGCCAAGCACTGAGCCCTGGGGCACTCTAACATTAAAGAACTGGAAAGACGACCAACCATCAAAGGAGGCTGAGACACAGCAAGCGGCAAAGTAGAAAGTAGAGTCACAAAATAACAGGAGGAATGGAATTGAAAACAGTGAATGTCGACAACTCTTTCAAGAAGTATTTCTCCAAAGTTGAGGAAAGAAATGGGGCAGAAGCTGGTAGGGGAGTGAGATCAAGATAATGAATGTTTACTATGGTAGAAATAGCAGCATGTTTGTGTGTTGGATGGAATAATTCATCAGAAAATAAAAAATTGAAGATGTAGGAAATGGGAAGCATTGCTGGAGCAATGCCCTTGGGTAATTGAGAGGGGATGCAATGTACTCCACAAGTGAAGGAATTGACTTCAGATAGACACGTGAATGGTTCATCTATGATTCTGTTGTAACAGGCAGGACAGCAGCATGTGTGGCATAGATACTGGTAGTGAATTAATGTGGTGGTGGAAATGTGTGGTTTTCTTCTAACTTCTTTTACGTTCTCTATAAAGCAGGAAGCAAGGCACTAAGTCAACAGGATTTACTGGTAGACTAAGCGCGGAATACGCACACAAGAAAAGGAGTGAAGGATGACTCCCAAGTTTTTGTTGTGAACAATGGAAAAGATAGAGTTGCCATATGCCAGTGGAGTACTGGAGCTGACCTATACAGGCTCAAAGTTAAGCATTAAATTTCCAAGAGTTCTTTGAGCCAGTTGTTAAACACAGCCATTATTAAAAACTAAATTACACGCTTTCAATTAAATACTTTATATTTAAAACAACAATAGTAAATACTCAACACTGATTAGTTTACTGCATTTTGCCACATTGATGTTCGAAGGTTATTTATACCTGTTATTTCTGTGTGGTGTAAATACTATATAACAGTGCACTATTATGCATCCCTTCCCAACTGTGCATTCAGTGACATAACACGAGTAGTTTGAAATCAGCCATGATTATGTACACCACAGAAATGAGAAAATGCTAAAAGATAAGAGCTTGTTTTATTGTTTGGTTGCTTGCCTAGACGTAAGAAAGTGAAAAACAAAATGTTAATGTTATAGATTAAATTTAAAGGTATATAAACGTGTCTATTATAATACACTGTGCGCTGAGAACGTATTCTAGTGTTCAAAACCTTCATCTGATTTAGCAAAGAAGTCACAGTGTCATCGACAAATGAGTAAATCTCCAATACACATTTCCATTGTTTGACTTTCATGTTACTCATTGCAGTATGTAAAAATAGCAACAACATTCTTGTTAGAACGATGTTTGTTCATCAGCTGCAACCGTAGTTCAGCTACAAATACAGGAATTCTGTCAAAGATCAATGAAAGCATTCTGTAAGAACCAATTGGCTATCAGCAAAATGTATATAATACATTTCATACATTTATACATTATAATACACATAATAAATATACACGCAAGTGTATTTTTTTTCAAGAAGTCATTCGTTAAACATTTATCAGCTCACCACTGCCTTCACTTAATAGAGAGAGCCCATCTGTAGAGAATTTCCACCAGTACTGCATGTTCTTTCTCTGCCTTCTGACTGTGTATCCTTAAGGGCATCACTAATTTCCTTTTCTACTCCCACTCACTTTTGGGACAGCAATAATCCAAAAAGTGGCAACAGAAAAAGCAGAGGGGGGATCAGTCAGCCTCTTCTCGGCTCCTTTCATGGACCACAAAATGCTTCAGAATTCCTAGTCCCCAGAGGTTTCCCTGAATTGCCGGGACGAGTAGATTCAGAAGAAGACTCCAAGAATGATGGAAAACCTTTAGGCTTACTCCAGCCTAACTCTGTCCCACTGTTAGCTGTCTATATCACCTAACTTTCAGAGGAGAATGTAGATTACTGGGCTTTTTGTACTCATCCGCCTGCATTGTGCTGTTTGCAAGACTGTGTGGGTAATGAAGTGATACTGGACTTAGAAGCAACAGACCTAGGTTCTGGCTGGCCTCTCAGATATTAGGCAAACCATTAAACACTAACTGGGGAGGAAATAAGTCCTTTCTAACTAAATTTCTATTCAGATATGCTCGTAGTGGGCAAGAGGCATCAGGAGATGGTAGCCAGGTGACTACTGACTATAAGATGATATAGGTAATGCTTTAAGGTTAGATTATATTTTTAAAAATCTTCTGACATACATTATTCTATCAATAAGACTTCCCATTTATATGGAAGAAAATTCACTGGCAGTAGAAAGTTTGCAATAATAATTGACCTTATATTCTTAATGAATCTTACTCAGTTTTCATTAGCATTTTCATGTGCTTGCATATGTATGTGTGTGTGTGTGTGTGTGTGTGTGTGTGTGTGGTGTGTAGATAGGTATGTAGGTAGTTCTATGCAATTTGATCCCATGTAAAACTTCATTACAACCACCATCAGGAAACAGAACTGCTCCATCACCAAAAAGACTCACCCACACTACCCCTTTACTTCCCCCCAACCCCATCCTGTCTCCTAGTAGCCACTGTCTCCATCTCTATAGTTTTATCGTTTCAAGAATGTTATGTAAATGCAATCATACTGGGTGTAAGTTTTTGGTATTGGCTTTTTTTCACTAAACGTGATGCTGTTCAAGTCCACCCAAGGTTTGCAGGTCTCAGTAGTTTGCTCCTTTCCGTTGCTGAGTACTATTCCACTGGATGAATGCATCAGAATTTGTTTAATCATATACACACTGAGGAGCATTTGGATTGTTTCCTATTTTGGGCTATTACAAATAATGCTGCTGTGAACATCCACATGCAGGTTTTCACGTGAACATAGGTATTTCTCTGGGATAAATGCCAAAAGTACGGTTTCTAGGGCATATGAAAAATGTATATTTAATTTTATCAGAAATTGCCAGACAATTTTCAGAGTGGCTGTACCAACATACACACCACCCACCAGTAATGTAAGACTGATCTAGTTTCTCCGTTCTACTTTCTCCACAGCATTTGACATTGTCAGTATTTTTAATTTTCGCTGATCTAATAGGTGAGTGATGATGTCTCATTGTGATTTCAATTTGCATTTTCCTAATGGCTAATGATGTTTAACAACTTTTCATGTTTATTTGCCTTTCATAGGTCCTCTTTGATGCAATGTTTCTTCACGTCTTTTGCTCGTTTTCTAATTAGATTGTTTATTTCTTTACTCTCCAGTCTTGAGAGCTTTTTCATATATTCTAATCTAGATACAAGTTCTTTATTGGATATGTGGTCTTACAGACATTTTTTCCTGGTATTCTTACTGTTAATCCATAAAACATTATTTTAAAGAAAAGCTGAATATCTCACAAATTTAAATGAGTTTGAATGAAAATGTTGAAAAATAAGGAATACCTTAAAAGACTATAAATAACAGTCATTTCCCAAGTTTTTGTGAAACAATGAGAAATTAGTATTATATTTTAGGTAGCAGAGGCAAGAAGGTTATTGAGGTCCATGGAGAAAAGTTACATTTTAGTGCATCCTACGCCAGATTGATTTATTCTCATTACCTTAAATTGAAGACAGGGGGGATAAGAACATTGAAGTGATTTACTAAGAAGTTTATCAAGCATATGCCAATATAATTATTTTTTTAATCCAACAAGAAAGTAGGTGTCAATAAATAACTCACTAATAAGCTAATGGGACTTATTTCCAGTGTATTGAAATTGAAAGAGAAGCTTATTTAAAGATTAAGAAAGACATTAAGGATTGCATTTCAGAAAGATTAAATGGTACTGATAATGTGCTAAGTATTTACCTCTAAATGACAGAAAGGTCTAGAATTTTTTAAAAACTAAGTGAAAGAAAAGCATTTTACTAGCAAACAAAAACCAAACATTGTGTAATATACTAACTAAATAAGAATAATGATCACTACCACTATTTTTTAAAAACTGATAAGAAAAAGTAAATCTGTTTCATAATGGTGGAAAAATGGATATTTGCTTATTACCTGACAAAACAAAATAATCCTCCAGGGTAGCTTCAAAATACAACACTTTAGTAATTAAAATTATAACTAGTGGATTAGATTCTGTATCTATGCAGATAAAACAGTAAATAATTAAGCATAGTGATGAAGATGGAATAGAGTGTTACTGGTGAGACCTTGCTTCATATTATCTAACTCCAGACAAACACTGAGCGATAAAGACAATGATTTGTACCAGATGTCTTCCCCTTGCAGTCATGGAAATGTGAGCATAGTTTTTACAGTTGTACTAAAATCATCAGCTAACTTGTCTAATCTGAACTACTCTGAAAACTGAATGTTCTGAAAAGCTGTTTTAAATAAGAAGTCTGTTTTTGAAAAAACAGTGTTACAGGATGACCCCTATGTTGGGGGAACCCTGAACCACAAAAATTGAACAAATGTCTTACCTCTATATCCTAAAATGGAAAGGTTGCTTCATTGTTTCCTGATGACAGGAAAACACTGGATGGCTATTCATGTTTGCTGCTAGATTTGGATACAATCAAAGCCAAAGATCCACCCAAGTTCTACATCTGGGAATTGGAGTCAGCCAAACACACACACACACACACGAAAGTTACTGATTAACCAAGTTTTTATCTCACCGCCTAAAATCATTCTCCCAGAATTCTCAGCACTGCATACCTATCAATAATACACACTATTCTATCACCCATATTTGAAAAACCTTCGCATTTCTTCCTCTTTCGCTATTACATCAGGCAGCCACATGTTCTGCCAGAATTATGTAAAGGAAGGGGTTCATTTTATCACTGAGGACTAGAAACCACAGTTTTTGAAACCTTAATGAGTAGAAGCCAGAAAAACTTCATTTCAAAGCCTCAAGACCTTTTATTAAGCCTCCTGACAGGTTGAAGCAGGAATTCATCTGTGGAACACATAATTTCTTTGTGGGAAATCAACAGAATGAATTCTTTCATTACATAATGTAAAAGATTGATTCCTTGATCTTAAGGAAAACATTGACATCACCATCAGCCTCTTTATGCTTTAGAAAAGATGTTTTAGACAGTTGAGTGTGCTGTTCAAAAATGCAGTAGCACTCTGCCTATGAGCCAGCCTTGTTTGGAGAGGAGAAGAGAGAAGGGAGGTGTGTGAGACACAGGGCATTAGGTCAGGTTCTGCCTGATCGAGGCAATGTACTATATTTCAAATTATTCCTTGTTATTGTGGAGGAATTTGGGGGTTGTGTATTTGTTTTCATTTTGTTTTGTTTCACTGCCTTTTATTATAGTAAGTGGAGATCTGACATTGAAAAAAATTGCCAGAAAATATTTCAGTTCACATTGGAGGAAAGATGTGGCTGTCCTTCACAGGTTCTCTTGCTGTGATTTTTCAAAAGGCAATTAAGCCAGAATGCACAGATGTGGGCCTGCTGGGCACTATCCTACAAGACCTTGTGTGGTTTCCTCTGAAGGGAGAGGACATTCCTATTGCCAGCATCTTGAACCAGAAAATAGTCTAAGAAATTCCTCCCTCTCTCTCTGAGCTGCATGGTAATTGGGCTTAGGCTCCAAAGTAACTTGCAGACTGGGGGGGATGTCAAGCTGGGGGGTTCAGGCCAGAGGTCAAATTGGGACAGTGAGATGTGAAAGAATAGTCAAATCTCATAGCTGGTTATAAATTAAGTTCCATGGTGTTTTCTCTTAACTTCGATGAAGTCCTAATAAAATACATGGTTTCGTCTCAACTCTGTACAGGAAGCTAAGTGAACTTCCTAACCTAATTAGGAATGATGTGATGAAAGACAAAGCAGGCCAGAACAATGAAACCTTTGTTTCAGGCTGTAAGAGTTGACTGGAGCTTCAAGAGATAATAGACAGAGGCGTTGGTGGAGCCGCTTGACAAGGAGCCTGCAGCAGAAGAGCTGGTGAGAAATATACCACCAAACAGACATAAGACAGGGCTCTCAGGAGGAACAAAAAGATGAAGAAGCGGGCAGGCTGGGTGAGGGCCTAACATTCTAGTACTCCAAGCAGTTGCAAACCCAACCTCAATTATCATTTATAGTCAAGTAGAAAATTCAGACTGATATGGGCTGTAAATGCACTTACTAATACAATGTCTTTTCAATTAATTCCTTCCCACTGCATCCCAGCACCATCACTCTGGTCCAGCTCCTCACTGCCTGAGGGCCAGATTCCTGCAACAACCTAGAATTCAGAAACCCAGTTACTCTCCCTGACATACGGACCTAACACCATGATGTTAATCTTCACAAAACATTGACTTCATCATAGGATTTTCCACCCACACAAATCATGGGCAGTGGCACAAAATTCCACATCTTGGATCATCGGTGATGACGCTAGTGACAAGAGGCAGGAAAACACAGGCCTTAAAGAGTATGAAAGAATTAACCAATAACCTGGGCTGAGACCTTTGCGTGAGAGTAGAAAGTAGGCATGGACTTCGGACATCTCAGTCCTGTGAGACAAGCAAGAAGGGGAGTGGGAACAAGAGTTCTTATCAGTGAGTACTGTGAAGGCATACAGAAGAGGCCTGTGCTGGAGACCACCAAGCAAGCACCTGAGACTGTAGCTGCCTTAGCTGAGAACTGGAGGCTTCAGCAGCCTCTACCCTCCAGCAGGATGCAGTGCAAACTTGCCCAGATGTCTTGAAAACATGTGATTTACTTCCCCAATCAGAAGTTGAAAAGAAAATATAATTGGGTAACATTGTTTTCCAATTGGGATTGCTAGTGGCTAACAGAACACCATAAGCCATGTATAATTGCATGTTTATGAAAACCCTGCTGCATGCTGGTCCCTAAGCAGCATGGAGGAAGAATTGGAAGCCACAGGCCATGCCCTCCAATTGCCAAGACACAGAAGTTAAGTATTCGAGAGACTTTTATAGGAAACTATAACAGGCTCCCCAATAAAAGTGAGCATAGGTTACTGTGGGAACATATAAGGAGTCCATGAAACTGGGACCCAAGGGGGACACAGGAGGACTTCCTGGAGGAAGTGACATGTGAGCTGAGATACCATGATTAAGCAGGTGCTGGCCTAATATAAAAGGAAGGTCACTTCTTAGGGCTGCTGCAGCAAATTACCACAAGCTTGGGGAATTAAAGCAATAGGAACTTATCCTCTCCAGGTTGTGAAGGCTAAAGTCTGAAATCGGTATCATCAGGCCCAAGATGTCAGGTCTGTGTTCCCTTTGGAGGTTTTCAGGATGTCTCTTCCTTGCTTCTTTCAGCTTCTGGGGGCCGCTGGCATTTCTTGGCTTGTTCTCAAGTCACTCCAGTCGTTGCCTCCAGCTTCACATTGCCCTCTCCTCTGTGTGGGTCATGTCTCCCTCTACCTCCTTCATTAAAGGACACTTAGGATTACACTTAGCATCCCAGATAGTCCAAGATAATCTCTCCATTTCAAGATGCTAAGTTAATCATACATAAAAAGATTCTTAACTTTTTTTCTATGTAAGGTCACATCAGTTGTTCAGGAATTAGGACATGGTTATTTGGGTTGGGGGGGGTCACTTTTCTACCTACCACAGAAGAGACAGAAGAGGGGCCATTCTAGGAAGTAAATGAGTACATGACATGTGTGCAAAGGCTCAGAAATGTGAGAGAGGGTTAGGGGCTTTGGGGACAGCAGAGAGTTTAATATGGCTTTGGTGTTGGTTGCAAGTTAGGAGTGGAGGGAAAGAAAGCTGGAGAGGTAGACAAGAGATAACTAAGATCAGAGCAGAACTGAAGGAGACAGAGACACAAAAAACCCTTCAAAAAATCAATAAATCCAGGAGCTGGCTTTTTGAAAAGATCAACAAAATAGACAGACTGCTAGCAAGATTAACAAAAAAGAAAAGGGAAAAGAATCAAATAGATGCAATAAAAAACGATAAAGAGGATATCACCACTGATCCCACAGAAATACAAGCTACCAGCAAAGATTACTACAAACAGCTCTACTCATATAAACCAGTAAACCAGGAAGAAATGGATAAATTCCTAGACACTTGTACTACCAAAACTAAACCAGGAGGAAGCTGAAACCCTAAATAGACCTGTAACAAGGGCTGAAGTAGAGGCAGCAATCGATAGCCTACCAACCAAAAAAAGTCCAGGTCCAGACGGGTTCATAGCCGAATTCTACCAGACATACAAAGAGGAGCTGGTTCCATTCCTTCTGAAACTGTATCAAACAATAGAAAAGGAGGGAATCCTCCCTAACTCATTTTATGAGACCAACATCATCCTGATATCAAAACCCGGCAGAGACTCAACTAAAAAAGAAAATTTCAGGCCAATATCCATGATGAACATCGACACAAAAATCTTCAATAAAATACTGGCAAAGAGATTGCAACAGCACATCAAGAAGCTTATCCATCACGACCAAGTAGACTTCATCCCAGGGATGCAAGGCTGGTTCAACATATGCAAATCTATAAATGTAATCCACCATATAAACGGAACCAAAGACAAAAACCACATGATTATCTCAATAGATGCAGAGAAGGCCTTTGATAAAATTCAACAGCCCTTCATGCTAAAAACTCTCAATAAACTAGGTATTGATGGAACATATCATAAAATGATAAAAGCTATATATGACAAACCTACAGCCAATATCATACTGAACAGGCAAAAGCTGGAAGAATTCCCTTTGAAATCAGGCACTAGACAAGGATGCCATCTCTCACCACTCCTATTCAACAAAGTATTGGAAGTTCTAGCCAGAGCAATCAGACAAGAAAGAGAAATAAAGCATATTCGATTAGGAAAGGAGGAAGTCAAACTGTCTCTATTTGCAGATGACATGATTGTATGTCTAGAAGACCCATCGTCTCAGCCCAAAATCTTCTGAAACTGATAAGCAACTTCAGCAAAGTCTCAGGATACAAAATCAATGTGCAAAAATCACAAGCATTCCTATATACAAATAACAGACAAACAGAGAGCCAAATCAAGAGTGAACACCCATTCACAATTGCTACAAAGAGAATAAAATACCTAAGAATACAACTAACAAAGGATATAAAGGACCTCTTCAAGGAGAACTACAAACCAACAAAATAAGAGAGGACACAAACAGATGGAGAAACATTCCATGCTCATGGTTAGGAAGAATCAATATTGTGAAAATGGACATACTGCCCAAAGTAATCTATAGATTCAGTGCTATCCCCATCAAGCTACCAATGACCTTCTTCACAGAACTGGAAAAAAACACCTTAAACTTCATATGGAATCACAAGAGACCCCGCATAGCCAAGAAAATCCTAAGCAAAAACAACAAAACCAGAGGCATCACACTGCCAGACTTCAAACTATACTACAAGTCTACAGTAATCAAAACAGCATGGTACTGGTACCAAAACAGAGATACAGACCAACGGAACAGAACAGAGACCCAGAAGAAACACCACACATCTACAACCACCTGATCTTTGACAAACCCAGCAAAAACAAGCAATGGGGAAGGGACTCCATGTTTAATAAATGGTGTTGGGAAAACTGGCTAACAATATGCAGAAAGCACAGACTGGACCCCTACCTGTCACCTTACACTAAAATTAACTCCAGATGGATCAAAAATTTAAACATAAAACCTAACACCATAAAAACACTAGAAGAAAACATGGGCAAAACCATCCAGAACATAGGCATAGGCAAGGACTTCATGACTAAAACACCAAAAGCAATGGCAATAAAAGCCAGGATAGACAAACGGGATCTAATTAAACTCCAGAGCTTCTGTACAGCAAAAGAAACCATCACTGGAGTGAATTGGCAACCAACAGAATGGGAAAAAAATCTTTGCAATCTACCCATCTCACAAAGGGCTAATATCCAGAATCTACAAAGAACTAAAACAGACATACAAGAAAAAACAAACAACCCCATTCAAAAGTGGGCAAAGGATATGAACAGACACTTTTCAAAAGAGGACATATATGAGGCCAACAAACATATGAAAAAATGCTCATCATCACTGGTCATTAGAGAAATGCAAATCAAAACCACACTGAGATATCATCTCATGCCAGTTACAATGGTGATCATTAAAAAATCGGGAGACAACAGATGCTGGAGAGGATATGGAGAAGAGGAACACTCTTACACAGTTGGTGGGAGTGTAAATTAGTTCAACCATTGTGGAAGACAGTGTGGTGATTTCTCAAGGATCTAGAAATAGAAATTCCATTTGACCCAGCAATCCCACTATTGGGTATATACCCAAACAACTATAAATCGTTCTACTATAAAGACACATGCACACGTATGTTCATTGCAGCCCTATATACAATAGCAAAGACCTGGAACCAACCCAAATGCCCATCAATGATAGACTGGACAAGAAAATGTGGTATATATACACCATGGAATACTACACAGCCATAAAAAATGATGAGTTCGTGTCCTTTGTAGGGACTTGGATGAATCTGGAAACCATCATTCTCAGCAAACTGACCCAAGAACAGAAAGCCAAGCACCATATGTTCTCACTCATAGGTGGGTGTTGAACAACAAGAACATGTGGACTCAAAGAGAGGAGCATCACACACAGGGGATAGTTGGTGGGGGTAGGGGAGAGACAATGGAGAGTGGGGACGGAGGGGAGGGTTGGCAGGGATAACATGGGAGAAATGCCAGATATAGTAAGCACTAATATAAAAGGTTTGCAATCTAAAGGAGAAATGCCCAAGCAAGCACCACTGCCTGAGCATCCTGGTGCATCACCAAGCATTAGAAACTACCCTGGGGACATGGACTGAGCAGGAGAAAGCGTTCCATTGCAAGGATTAGCACTGTCATGCATCAGAGGAATATGTGGGCTCCCCCCTTCAGGGAACCAAATGCACTCCAGGTGACTGGGTCTTTTGTGGGGAGCTTAGAAATAAGAGTTAACTGCTAAACCCCAGCTGCTTCTTACCAGAGCTGCTCAGCCATTCCTCTCTGAAACATTTCAAGGTGGAATTTGTAGTTGGGGTAATGTAGCTTATATAAGCTGTATTTCTCTAGGAATTCTTGCTCACAAATAAATATATGGATGGCTAGAGAAGTATTTCTCCCAAAAAGCTTCTTCATCCTATCCAGTTACCACACCCACCAAATTTTTTCATTTTTCTGGTCAAGGAGAAGTGACTGAAGGGCCCCTCCACCATCCTTCTTATTCTCTTATAGCTTAGGTTTCTTCAGGTAAAAGAGAGACACAGAGAGGATAGAGAGAGATGGAGGATGGAAGGACAGAGACAGAAAAGGAGAATACATGAGTGAGTAAGTTCACTAAATATTTACCAAACTAAATATTTACTGTATGCCAGGTACTATTCAGATTATGCAGAAAATAGAGATAAGCAAGACACAGGGAACTCACACCCCAGAAGTTTCATGTTGTCCTTCCTGTGTCCTGTTCCTTGCTTAGCACTGTGCTAGGCTCTTTGTATACATTATTTCTTTAGACCCCACAGAAATGGAGATGAAACAAGAGGTAAGAGAGAGGGATGGACCTGCCCTCAAGATAGAGGCAGAAGTAGAAATGAAGAAGGTCTATCTGAAAATTATCTGGACATTACCTTGCCTATAGAACCCAATTTCCTACAGCCATTTGTTGCAGATTCCATGCTGGAATCAGATGGTTTTCCAGAAACCTCAGCCACGTAAAGCAAAAGAGTTCCAAGGATAAATAAAGGGAAAGTTCCTAAGTTTGACCAGCACTTTTGGCCGTGGTAAAGTGATATGGACTTGGCTGGATACTCCTGGTTATTTATAGAGCAAGTGAACACTAAAACATGCTGCAATTGCAGATGGCTGGGCCAGATGATCTGTCACGGTCCCTTCCAACTCCATTTATTTTGTGATTTTTTTATTTTTGTCCTAGTACCTATCACAAGGGCTAATAAGTGAACCATTATTATGGAGAAAAAAGCCCAGACAAAAATTTTGTATAGATTTTGTATAGTAAAATCAAATGATATGAATGGAGGAATGATTTTTTTAAAGGAAGGAATAATTGCATTTCTAATTTGATAAAACCTAATCAATAAGAAGATCTTCTAGTCACTTGTACATAAAGAGATTCCTATGACTATAAAACCATAAAAGACCTGAGAAGCCATCAGAAGATCCCCTCATTTTACAGAAAAGGCTACTGTGGTCCAGAAAGGTGACATGATTCACCCAAGTCTTCTGACTCCTGTCCAGAGATCTTTTATCCAAATCTCTGTTCAAATCATTTTAATATAGATTATCATCTCAATGAAGGAACTTCTAGAAAATTCTAGTCCTAGGAGAAGTTAAAATAGATACATTTGATATGCTAATGTGTGTGATTTGTGCTTATAATTTTATATATAAATTATCATATTTAATGATTATAGAGGCAACTTCTCCTAACTCATAAGTTATACCAAGAAGCTGTTTAACTCTTTTACAACAAGTACATAACACTGAAGTAAATTATGGCCTCAGTGGTACATTATGTTATGTCTTATTTAAATAATTTCTAGAGAAACAACTTAAATCTGGAGCTTGGCTCACATCTGAGCTCCCCCTGGAATTGTGAGGAACAGTCTGACAATGAAATATCCTAGCTAGAAACTTTCATTCATCTGCATAAACATAAGGAAAATATTTTATTTGAGGTACTATAGGACTCAAGTATTTTTTCCTAGGTTTCCTTGTTTTTAATAGGAGTATGAGATTTTTCAGAAAAGAAACATCTTTATGGGTTTTGAGACTAAGAGGAGAACATCAAGATGCTGTTATGTAGAGTAAACAAAAAAGCATAAACATGCCAGGTGAGAAATCAAGTCAATCAGTTGTTGATTATTCTCTTTCTTCCTGCTATCCAGCAAAATAATACTTCAATCATCCCATTAAAATGTCAAACATCTACCAAAACACAATTGGACAGAGAGATTATACTGAGCCATGCTCACTTCTCAATCCTATGCAAAAAGCAGAAGGGAAGCCACTGATCAGCCTTGTGACAGATCTGTTATTATCTCAACAGGAATAATCTGTCTTTATTTATGAAGAAAATCAATGTCCACAAGAGGTTCTTAGTGCTAGTTTTAGGAGAGAAAAGTGCATTATGACCATGATAAAATAACTTTGCAGTAAATAGCATAGTAAAGAACTTAACATTGAGTACTTAACATTGAGTATTTACAATTTGTTAAGTACTTGAATTACTTAGTCCTCACAAAAATCCTTTAAGGTGCCCATCAGGCCAAAAAAAAGGAAAGAAATAGAAAGAAAAGAAAACAAGTCTACTATGGTTAATAGCCCCCGTCTACAAATAAGAAAGCTATGATAGAAAGCCAAGTTCTCTTCCCCCAAATTTGTACCCCTGCATTACTTAGAGATTTTTCTCATCAAACAATGCAAAAGGAGCATTCAAATAAGCTTTTGAGGATATGAGGTGACCTTCTTGCAACACAAGAAAATAAATTTTAAATAAGGAAATCTGAAATTTCTATTGTTATAATTGTGTTAATTTCAGAATTATTTAACCAAGAATTTTGAGGATTTTGTGGTCACCAATTTACAGCAATCATTAAGGAAAATCCTAGATGATGACTTTTGCCTCAGATTCTGTAGCCCTTGCCAAGTGAAGCTTTGTCATCTGAGAACACCAACGTTTGTTCCCAGTTCTCTGGAGGGCATTAGAGTTAAAAAGAGTTGTATGAGTATGTTCTCTAAATGGATTTTCCTCAACAATCACTGAACATCTAACAAGACAGCAAGAAGTTGTGATGTATGAGTTTTCTAACTGATGGGACGTCTGTTGACATCCACACAGGCTCTGAACTGGAGGAAATTGTACAGTGTCTGTCACAGGGTTTCACATGCTATTTTAAGCACTTGTGATGAGGAAGATTTTCTACCAATAGGATGCACCCAAGAGAGTCAAAAACTATTAAACTTTTGATTGCTCTAAAAAATCCTATTTAGCATTACTTTAAAATAAGTTACTACTGAAAGAGAAATAACAACTTAGAAATCATAGCATGTGTGTAAACCTATTTATGAAGCCATTTCAGAAAGTGTTTGATTTTTTGTTTTGTTTTGTTTTGTTTTGAGACAGAGTCTCACTCTGTCATGCAGGCTGGAGTGCAGTGGTGCAATCTCAGCTCACTGCAACCTCTGCTCCCAGGTTCAAGTGATTCTTCTGTCTCAGCCTCCTGAGTAGCTGGAGACTACAGGCACACACCACTATGCCAAATTAATTTTTGTATTTTTAGTAGAGACGGGGTTTACCATGTTGGCCAGGCTGGTCTTGAACTCCTGACCTTGTGATTCATGCATCTTGGCCTCCAAAGTGCTGGGATTACAGATGTGAGCTACTCCGCCTGGCCCGCACAAAGTTTATAATAGACAGTAACAGGCAATTGTGTGTGTGTGTGTGTGTGTTTCTCTGTGTGTGTGTTTCCTCATATAACTTTTTTTGCTGTATTGTGAATGTCAAATTAATTAAAGATGGAAACTACACAATCCAAAATAATCATCTCTGTGTGACTCCAGGTTAGGTGTTAGAGCCTTCCTGACTAATGCCAAAGCTTAGTCACAGTGTCCCAGGAGCACAACCAGATGCTAAGCCATGGACCTACAGAGGCCTCTGCATGCAATTCCCTATTTTGAGAGCTGGACATGGAAGCTCTGATTTGTCCACCCATGCCAGGGCATCAGACAGACTAAGGACGCTTTCCTGATCCTCTGACTTTCACTCGACACCTTCACTTCCCTAGTCCCTCTCACAGCTGTGAAAGGACTAAGTTTTATAATTTATTTATTCCATAATATACATAGTGGCTCTGCATTTCCAAATGA